>JAILYF010000003.1:7654991-9028737 GCA_025491095.1 Brachionus asplanchnoidis | reverse complement strand
AAATAACTTCGTTCTAGGATAGTTATGGTAAAAAATTTTTCTTTTTAAATTTTTTTAAAAAGCTACCAGTCTGCTTCAATTCAAAGCGAATCTTATAAAAAGATTTGCCAAATTGATGCACTCTTCATTGTAGTAGCCACTGATAGCAATTTTGTAAAGGATACATACTTCGTATATTATTAAAAATATTAATTAGTAAAGAAATGAATGCATTTAGCGTGTATTTATTCCAAGATCCTTTGAATTTACATTGAGTTTTTATATGATTAAAATGGAAAATAATATTCTAAAACTGACATCTTTACACTTTTGATTAAAAGAAATAATTTGAAATTTATAAATATGATTTTCAAATAAATTCGTTCTAGGATAGTTATGGTAAAAAATTTTTCTTTTTAAATTTTTTTAAAAAGCTACCACTCTGCTTTAATTCAAAGCGAATCTTATAAAAAGATTTGCCAAATTGATGCACTCTTCATTGTAGTAGCCACTGATAGCAATTTTGTAAAGGATACATACTTCGTATATTATTAAAAATATTAATTAGTAAAGAAATGAATGCATTTAGCGTGTATTTATACCAAGATCCTTTGAATTTACATTGAGTTTTTATATGATTAAAATGGCAAATAATATTCTAAAACTGACATCTTTACACTTTTGATAAAAAGAAATAATTTGAAATTTATAAATATGATTTTCAAATAAATTCGTTCTAGGATAGTTATGGTAAAAAATTTTTCTTTTTTAATTTTTTTAAAAAGCTACCACTCTGCTTTAATTCAAAGCGAATCTTATAAAAAGATTTGCCAAATTGATGCACTCTTCATTGTAGTAGCCACTGATAGCAATTTTGTAAAGGATACATACTTCGTATATTATTAAAAATATTAATTAGTAAAGAAATGAATGCATTTAGCGTGTATTTATTCCAAGATCCTTTGAATTTACATTGAGTTTTTATATGATTAAAATGCAAAATAATTTCTAAAACTCACATCTTTACACTTTTGATAAAAAGAAATAATTTGAAATTTAAAAATATGATTTTCAAATAAATTCGATCTAGGATAGTTATGGTAAAAAATTTTTCTTTTTAAATTTTTTTAAAAAGCTAACACTCTGCTTTAATTCAAAGCGAATCTTATAAAAAGATTTGCCAAATTGATGCACTCTTCATTGTAGTAGCCACTGATAGCAATTTTGTAAAGGATACATACTTCGTATATTATTAAAATATTAATTAGTAAAGAAATGAATGCATTTAGCGTGTATTTATTCCAAGATCCTTTGAATTTACTTTGAGTTTTTATATGATTAAAATGGAAAATAATATTCTAAAACTGACATCTTTACACTTTTGATAAAAAGAAATAATTTGAAATTTATAAATATGATTTTCAAATAAATTCGTTCTAGGATAGTTATGGTAAAAAATTTTTCTTTTTAAATTTTTTTAAAAAGCTACCACTCTGCTTCAATTCAAAGCGAATCTTATAAAAAGATTTGCCAAATTGATGCACTCTTCATTGTAGTAGCCACTGATAGCAATTTTGTAAAGGATACATACTTCGTATATTATTTAAAATATTAATTTGTAAAGAAATGAATGTATTTAGGCTAATTAATTAGGCTCTTGAATGTCATTATATTCTTTATTTCGAGCATTTTCTTGTAATTAAATGTTATCTTTTAATTGACAACATTTATTTATTTATTTAAAATATAGTTCGGCAAAGCCTTGGCCGGTTGGAAAGGAAACTTTGTCCTTCCTTTCAGCCACATGAAAAATATTTTTGAAACTAAATAATTTTAACCAAAATATTATAGATTAAAGTTAAATTTTAAATTTTAAATTTAAATTTTAAATAGTTGACAACATTTACCTACTGAAGAATACATTTATCTGCTAATCAATTTATTTTGCTTCTAAGAAAAATAATTATCTACAGTATTTTTATCTACTAAAAATTAGATACTATAAAATATAATTAGCTACTACCAAAAAACTAAGCCCTTTTATATGTCGTGTTGAATAAGCACAATTAATTGTTTACACTAAATAATTGTAATTTAGTGTAAATTATATTCATTTTTTCAATTTAGATAAAATGAGAATATTAAGACTCATTATTTTAATTTTGACTAAATGAAAACTATTTATTAAAAAAAATTATTACAAATTTATTTATAAAAAGTATAAAAATTTATCTAATTTTATTAAAAACGATTTAAAACAACATCAGTATCATCGTATCAGTATCATCAGTATCAGTCATCTAAACATGTTTTGATGACTCACTTATACCATTTTTTGTCATTATTTTTTTTCATCATCTGTTTCTTTAATTTTTCATTTATTTACCCAATTTCCAGTTTATCCTGGGGTTTTAAGATTTCTTTCATTTTATTTAGAAATTTATTTTTGAATTTATTGCCGTCGAGATCTTTATTCTCAATCAGTCCAAACGTGAAGTCGTGTTGGAATAGTCGTTTTACAAATGAAGACTTGATTTTTTTTATTTTAAATTCAATATTATATATTTACATGAATAAATTTTTGTTAAACATACAGTATTGATTTGTACCAGTGGTTCTTTACCAAAATGTACACGAATTTACCACGGGAATTTTAAGTAAGTAATTAATTCATGTAATTTTAAGTAAAATTAAGAGAGGTAAAAACTTTAACTTAAATTTCAACCTTTTTCAGATGATTTATATATTAAATATTTTTTTCAACTGTTACTGATTTTTCATATTCTCTTATAGCCAATGCTGCATCGGCTATGGTAAACACCACTTATTTCTTCCAAATTCTTCTAATCTAGCTTGTGAAAATTCGTAAATTTCTAGATAAGAATCACCTTTAGTAAATGGGTCGCAAACAAAGCGTTTACGGTCACTTCAACGCAATGAAGAATAAACTTTGGAGGAAAGTTTCGATAATTCAATTCGTATCGGTCAAACATCCAGCGATTCAGATTTATCAGACAAATCTGATTATGAAACGGAGCCTGAACCTGAAAAGAAACCTTCTAAATGCTGGAACTACTCAACAAAAAAAAACTTATCGATCCAAATAATGTTTATAAAATTGGGAAAAAAAAGACTTCCCATTTTGATGTTTGTAAAGTTCAGATAAAAAATTTTCTTTGAAGGCATGTTATATCTCATAAAGATAGTTCAATTGGAAAAATGATAAGACATCTTGAGAGAAAACATAATATTTCTTTAAAGAAAAAAACCTAAAACCAGGAAGAAAATGATCCAATATTTTTGCTGCTTATGTTTATAATCACAGCTAGCTTGCCATTCAGAAGTGTCGAGAATGAATATTTCCAGAAATTCTGTTTTTCCTTAAACAATGAATTCAAAATTCCTGACCGAAAAAAACTCTCTGATTTGTCATAGAAACACTATTTGCTAAAAAATGACCTGCTTTCAAATACTATTTTAAAAGCTAAAGGTGCTGGACTTCGGCTCAGAATTTTTATTACATTGGTGTAACTGAAAATTTTTTGGATGAGAATTTTTAGCTTTGTAATATCTTGTTGTCAATTCATCACATACTTGGTGAACATTCTTCTCAAAACATGAAAGAGACAATATTATCAATTTTAAACGATTATAATTATAATATTGCAACAATTACAGCTGATAATGTGAATAGCATGATAAGAATGTCTCAGCTTTTAAACATAAATTGCATCACTCGCGTTGCCCACATTTTGCATTTAATAGTCACATATACATTAAAAATTTGAAGTAGAAATAGTACGTTGACTATTGATACAAACTGAATCAGTATTTTAATCTCAGATCGAACAGATTCATTTAACCGTCCTTTAACAGAGAAAAAAAAATAATCAAGAGCAAAAATTCAAATCAAAATTAGACGCGATTTTCGAAGCATATTCACATGCTTTAAACTTATCCAATTATTGTAATTTTCCCTCATTAAAAAAATAAATAATCTAGCATTTTTTTTTATTAGCTCTAAAAAAATGTTGTTCAATTGCAACGCGCATTATTGACAAATGTCCGAAGAAGTTGGAAATCATGGTGAGAAAGTGTGACATATGTGGGGATCCAAAATATCAAAATAATGAATGTTCGCAGTATGAAATATGTTAGATGCCTAAACCAGTGAAAGCCTAGATAATTTTTAAGGAATGTCTTCACTACATATGACGAGGGACAAAAGACGGATGGTCTGCGCTACATGTCTCGAAAAAATCCCTTATCCGTTCTTAAGAAGTTATTTTTATAAGAACAAAAATAATTAAAAGATAAATAAAATAATTGAAATTAAACTTTTTTATTAAAATAATTTTAAATTTATTTTAATTTTATTAATTTATATTCATTTTTTCAAATTAAACTTAACTTTTTGATTTGTTTTTATTTTTGTCTTGAGGAAATTGATGATAATTTCCCATTAAAGGAGGAAGAAATGTTGTATGGTCATGTGATATGATGTATTTAAACATCCTTTTTGTATTATTTGGTAACTCATTCTTGTTATATATTTTTAATAAACTAAATTCAACTTAAGTTAATACTCTTTTGTTAGGCACTCTACTACAATTTTTTTAATTGGCATTTAAATTTCAATTTAAATTTATGACATTTTATTCCTATCAGTAAAATAACAATAATTTTCAGTCCGTATTTTTATTAAGAATAAAAAATTTTTTTTGAAATATTTGTATGAAAATTTAGATTGCCAAATTAAGGCAAATTGAATTTTTTGATAAAATTAGTCTGCATATTTCTTCAATCTTTTTATTTCTGCAAATTTTTTTTATTTGCATGCACAACACTTAAATTTTGTACTTCTCATTAAGATATGTCATCTTAAACTTTTTAGTTAAAAAAATTTTTAAAAATTTTTAAAAATTTTTTTTAGAATAATCATTAAATTTTGATCACAAATTTAAATTACCCAAGTTATTCTTTATCAACCATTTAACAACAAACCGAATTTTGTTATTCTATATTGCAGCCTTATAAGCCTAAACTCAAGTTTGGCGCATTCTTTTAAATACCATTATCCCCGTGTTAAAACATTTTTAAATCATGCCACATGCTCCAAAGACATATTTTAAACATTGGCTCTGCATTGAAATCAAGTTTTCAGTTTTAATGCAGCATTAGAATGTGGTAAGGGAATTTGGCAAAAGTTTAAATTGATTAATTTAAAAATAAAATTGAACCTGAAATAGTCTTATTAAAATATTTAAAAAACACGATGAAAATGACTGAAAGAAAATCAAGTTCCGCACTTTTCAGCATTTAATGTTTCAATGTCATTTATGTCACTTGACTGTTCAATCGATTTGTTTTCATCCATTTCATTTTCATCAAACTGTTTAATTGCTCTGATATTTTCTTCTTCTGGTTTATCTTGAAATCTTGGACTCAAGTACATATTAAGTGGCATGATATTGTCATAAATTTTCTTGATATAGTCAGTGTAAGACAAGTGTTTTAATCCTTGTAATTTGCTCAAAGGATCAACTGCGATACCTAAAATAAAAGGTAGTGTGAGATTAGTGAAAAAAAATAATAACATATAAAAAAAGGAACATGAATGAAAAAAGAGTTAAAAAAATAACACAATATACAAAAATGGTTAAGAACTAAAGTTAATATATTGTGTAATAAAGTTGCATTACATTTTATAACTAACTTGTATGCTTTCTTTCCTTTCTTGTTTCTCAACTCTTCCTTGGCTATTTTTTACTTCTTCCTAACTTCGTTCTTTTTTTACTCTCAATCGTTTTCTTTTCTTTTTCTAATTTTTTTGTTCGTAAAAAATATAAACTTGAAATTTAAAATAACGGGTCTTGTAAAGCTCAATATTATTTCAATTATTCAATTAAAAAAAATTTATATGTATTATAATTGAATATAAAATTTAAAAATTTAAATATAAAAAATTAATTTAGCTTAACTTGATGTCAATTATTTTATTTTTTACAAAAGCATTATTTCAATTTCATCTCTACAAATTATGGAAAATAATTATAAAGAAATTTTTTTTTCTTACGATCAAAACTTGATTGTTTATTTCTTAAAAGAAAAATCACTCATATCTTTCAAAGCCACTTTATGCAAAAACTGTCTCAAACCGATAAAATGGTGAAAATCACACTTATAAATTTTTAAGTAATTTAAATTCAGAACCAGAGTTGTTTAAAAGTCATAAAGTCAAAGTTTATTCAAGAAAAAAGACTTGACTTGAAATTTTTTTTTTTTAACAATAAGTTTTTTGCCGTTCCATCTAGTTATTAAGGCGGCCACATGAATATTTTGCCGTTCCATCTAGTTATTAAGGCGGCCACATGAATTTTTCAGAAAAAAAAATTTCAAGCCGAGTTACTGACTTGACTTTGAAAAGACTTTAAAAATGACTTTTTTTTTTGACTTTTGCACAAGTCTGTTCAGAACAAACACAATTCATTCATAAGTTATGTGATGAATACAAATTAAATTATGTCACCACTGAGACTGCACACCACTGCACTTTTCGGTGAAAATGAAAAAATTGCTGAAAAAAAATGATTAATTAGAGATTTCTAATAGAACATTAAAATTTTCGAGCATGTCTCTGATATGATTAAAAAAAAGGGCTATCAAAAAAAATTCTAAGTGGGGGAATAAAAAAAAATTAAAATTGGATTTAAAATATAAATTGATTGATTTTTTTATTTAGATTTTATTTCGAATAAAAATTTTTTTATTTATTAAACAATGAAAAATCATAATCAGTTTTATTAAATTAGTTGATATTTAAATTTCAATCACAATGATAATGAGCTCTACAAGACCCAAAATAACTTGGAAATTTTAATTGATTAGAGAAAAAAAAATCTGAAACAAATTAAATAAAATTTATTATTAATAATATTCTTTTTTAATCAAAGAGCTTTTTGTTTAATATTTAAACATGCTCTTTCTTTTTGCATGCATTTTGCATTAATGTTTTATTAGATATTAGAATTGATTTTTAAATTTATTTAAATAATTTTAAAATAAACACGCTTTACATGTAAAGTTTGATTTAGAATTTTTTATTTTAAAAATATTGGTAAAGGAAAAGAAAGATCTTTTGCCAAAGTAAAATTTTTGATCAAATTATTTTAAATTACGCAATTAAATTTCAATGCATTTTTTTGAAAATTACAATCCTTTTCAAAAAATTTAAAATAAAGCTTTTAAATGTTATAACAATTTAAAAATCTGCGATGAAATTTAATTACGTATTTAAAAATGTTCTGATCAAATTTCAAAAATTAAATTTGATCAAAAATTTAACTTGGCCGATATTTTCATTTTGATTATTTTTTTCTAATTAATTAAAAAAAAAAGAAGCTTATACATTTAAATTTAAAAATCGATCTTATCAATCTGTTGAGAAAATATTGTTTTAAAATTATCTTAATTTTAAGTCTTCATAACATTTAAATTGTGTTACATTAAAAGTTTTAATTTTTTATTAAAACTTTTCCTTTACCAATAAGTTTAATATCTATGGATAAACTTTTTGAATTGAATGATATTTTGAATTGATCATCAACTTTCAGATGCCATAGAAACGGATCTTCAAGTAACTAAATATATAATTAATTGCCTTTTAAATTTTGGTTTTTTAATTTTTTAATTTATTTTAATTTTATAATAACTAAAAAAATAATTTTTCTTAAAACACTTTCCATTTTATCATCATTTTCACAATGATTTTGATACTTAATTTAAATAAAATAAAACATAAATTCAAAAAAGTAAAACCATGGACTTGTTCAGACTTTTGTCTAGTTTAAAAAAAAAAAAAGTGGTTTATTTAGTAATCCCTGTGATTACATACGATTAAACTGAAAAAAAGTATTTTTTTTTGGCTTTTTTTCAATAATAAAAATTGGCACATCATTTTTTTCAAACAAAATTATATACCAGGTTGTAGAAAATTTTATGCTCTTTCAGAGTATATTTAATTTTAAAAAAAGATTTTAATTTTTTCTTTGAGTAATTGTGCCTGAAAGACCTACAACTTTTTCTTTTTAGACACCTGGATATAAATTTTTTTTGTTTAGCCCACCAAAAAAAATTGAAATTTAGGGTTTCAAAGAACGTAGTTTACGAATTTAAAGTCAAAAATTAGAAATTTAGATAGCGATTTAGTTTTGAATTTCTGGAACCTTAACCAATTTATTTAAGTAAAAATTTGTAGTAAAATTTTTTGAAAATTAAAACATACCCAAAAATTTTGAATTCTCATTCCATCTAGATTTTGGTGAGATGATAGCACGAGTATGACCATCAAAAATCTTTCTTTCCAAAGAATTACCAGCTTCTTTGCTATCAGGCGAATAAAAATTTCCATTCCATCTATAAAGAAGATGAGCAAATTCATGAATAATCAATAAGCCAATAAAAACAATAATTATTTCTTCTTCTTTTTGACTCATTGAGTCTGACAAATTGCTACTTATTTTTTTTAATCTATTTTCAAATATTTGATTAATATTTATTTTGTTCAATATATCGCGATCAGTCCATGCTAGAAAGTCTCTTTCATTAGGCTTAGCTTTTATTTGTTCTACAAAGTATATTTTAACTTGGTGCATTTTTTCGTGCAAAATTTCAGTTTTTATTTTTATTTTTGTTCTATAAAAGTCTCTTACAGTTTGGGACTTTAAAAATTTGTTAGCAATACGAATGGCTGTTTTCAAGTAACAACAATCAGTTGCTAATTCTGAAAAGCTGAGAGCAGGAAAAATTTTTCTCTTAAAAAAGCAAATTTAAATTTTTTAATTTTAATTGAAAAAAAAATTTCAATAATAAATTTAATTATTTACTTTGCAAATTATTTTGAGACCATCAAAACTAATATCAATATTTGATTTATCCGAATCATCAAATGCATAATCCAAATAAATTCCAAGTCCAATTGTTTCACCACTTGATTTGATTTCAATTTTGTTTGCCATCATTTTATCAAAATAAGATATTAATTCATTTTGATCGAACAATTCAATAAAACTTTTGCCCATTAATTTTGAGATCTCATCAATGCATTTACTAGAGTCCAATTTCAGATTATTTTGTTGGTAAACTTTTTTACCAAAGTTTCAATTTAATTCTAAATATAATTTAATCATAAAAAATTACTTCCATCCAATTCTAAAAACAATTGAGCGTCGAAATCATTTATCTATAAAAAAATAAAAATAAAAGCCCCCATTAATTATTCTTAAATTCTTTAGTTTTCCTCTTGTAAAACTCACCTTTTTAGTTCTGATTAAAGTTCGCAAAAACAAAATTAAAATATCATTTTGCAAGAATTTTTTAGAATTTTGACTAAAATTTTGGCATTCAAATTTATGAATAAAATCGTTTTTTTCACAAATTCGATTACAATAATGCATACAATCATAGATTGGACATGAGCAAACTTTAGAGAGGCTGTAGAATAAATTATATTTTTCTATTATTCCAAATTTAATTTCTTACTTACATTTTAAAACAGAAGTCACAAATTTTTTTTTTTTTCAAAATTTAAGCAGTAAGCAAAAGGCTGATAATATCTTTTGTCTTCAGACATAATAATTAAAATTCTAAATAAAACTTTAAATAATTTAAATGGAGAAATGAAAAAATCTTAAAAAAGCTTTTTATTATTTTAGACTATTTGAAAACATTCAAAACAATCCCAAATTTTTCAAAACGCCAAATCAAATATTTAAGAATTAAATTTTTGAAATTATTGCATTTTTAAGCCATTTTTTTGTTAATAAAATTTATCTTTAATTTTCTTAAATTTGAAAAATCACTTTAATGCATGAAATTTGGTGCATTGTATAATTTTTTTTCCAAAAAAAAGAAAGGTCTAATATTAAGAAATTGTAAAAATAAAAAATTTAATTTAATTAGAGATAGATATCTTTTTTTTTGAATAAAAAAATTTTGCCTGCTCAAAAACATTACATTTTTATTTTAACTTATTGCGAGGAACGAGCATCATAAGCAAATATGTAAGCGAATTAAAAAAACATCTATGCATATGAAAAATTATTCGAATACCGTTATGCCGTACAAAAAACAGAAAAAAACGACCAACTAATTGATTAATTGGTCCAAATAAAAAAACTTAGATATATTTAATTTTGCTAATTAACTTAGGTGTTAGAAGTATAAATAGCTTTGTTTTGTATTCCCTTCTCTTGAAAATTGCAAGTTGATTAAAGCTTAAATATTTTATTTTATTTAAACCTTAATTATTATTATATAAAAAAAAAAATCTTTTTTATATTTTATTGAGACAAATTAAAAAGTTTTATCTGTAAAATTAAATTAAGATAATAAAAATGTCCAACATTTTTCTACTCTTTGCTTTGCTTTGTATTCTTTTCAATATAAATGTAAAATAAAATATAAATGGTTTAATTTTTTGTGTTTAAATTACAAAATGTATCCAATTTTGAAATAGCATTGAAAAAGTGAGATGTTTAAAATTTTTTATTCAGTTTCAAATAAAAAAATAATTTTAAGTTTATATTGCAAGATTTTTCATATTTGAAAATAAACTCTTTAGTGATATAGAATGAGTTTAATTTTTATTTGGAAATTTAAAAAATAATAAAAATGCTTGCTTTTACTTTTAAATAATTTATTTATTTATTTTTTTATCTATAACGAGTTAATGCTCCTTTGGAAAAAAAAATAAAAATAATTAACTAAATAAAAATAAAGTTAAATAGGATAAAATAAAAATTAAAAAAAGGTAAAAATCAGAGTTTTTTAAAAGTCCCAAAAAAAAGTCCAATTCCCTGTTTTTTGGAAAATAAAATTTTTAAATTCTTAGACTTGACGTTCGACTTTGGACTTTTAAACAATTCTGGTATAAATATATAAAAAAAAGTTAAGCAAGATAAAGAAAAAATAAAATGATAAAAAAAGATAAATAATTCATTTAGATTTAAGTTAATATTCAATCGTTTAAAAAGTCGATATAGTGAACCATTGTTCACATATTATGCGAACAATTCTGGTTCTTATGGACTATAGGTTCACCTAATTTTATTGTTAACGTAAAGGTGGACCAAAATAGAATTAGGTGATCAAATGTGAAATTAGGTGAAAAACTTTTAGACTTTGTTTGATTTTATTTGTTTGGGAAACATAGATTCATCTATTTATCAAACGTTTAAACATAAGAAAATACAAATTACAATTTCAAATATGTGATTTAATTTTGGAGGGAAAAAAAATATAGTAATACATACATAAGAATAAAATTTGAAAAAAAAATAATATTGAATTTATTAAGTAGCCGATTCGTAATTAAATTAACGAATTAAATAAGCTTTTAAGCTTTTTTGAATCCAGTAGGATCAACCACTAGTGCTGCTGCCAAAGTGGATCTTCCTCCACTACGTTTTTTTCCTAGTGGCTTGTTGACCGAAGCGATAGGAATCTGGCAATCTCCAATCTTTAATTTTGAGCACACTCCAATGACTTGCTTGCATATGTAATTCTTGCTGTTCCAATCGCAACTGCATCGCGACAATTTCCATTGCATTTTGTTGATTTTAATTTCATAAAGGCTGTTTGTTTGCTTAAATAAAACGTCAAACGTCTGATCTACCGTTGAGTAACTAGCTGTTAATTGTTTTAATTTCTAAATAAGTAGCCGCAAGGAATTTATAAAAGGGACGGAAAATAAAATAAAATAAGCTTTTTTGAAAATAAAGTCTAAATTAATATTTAAAATTATTTTAGTTAAAGTCAAAAATTATTTTAGTGTAACTCAAAAAATTTTTTAATGCAACTCAAAAATTATTTTAGTAAAAATCAAAAATTATTTAAGTGCGAAGTGATTTATATAGTAAAGTTTTGAAAAATTAAAGTTCTGATTTGAATTATTTTGGTAAAAAACCGAATAATTCAGTGCACATTAAATAATGTAGTACTTTTTGGTATTAAAAAAAGTGAAACTTCTTTATAGTGCAACATTAAATACAAGCCATAAAATTTATTATTATTATTATTAGTATTATTTATTAGTTTAAAGCCACATTGGCAAAGGAAAAAAAAAAAAAAAAAAAAAAAAAATGCTTAAACAAAAGTCTAAAAAAAAGAAATATTTTCAATTAGATAATAAAATTCAAGTCAAAATTTATGTATTAAAATCTACCTTCAAAAGGTCATTTAATAAATTATACAAATAAAAATAATTTATATTCAGTTCCATATTTAGTTTTATTTGTGAGACAATAAACTTTACCGAATCAACTAGACCTCGATTACTCTCCAAAAATATATGATCAATCAGCACTATTGAAGTCTTGGTACTGTAGTCATTAACATTAATATGAATTTTTCTCCAAAATTGCTAAGTTGTTTACAGAACGAAGTATTTTTCTGATTTATTTATAGTGCAACATTAAATACAAGCCATAAAATTCATTATTTAAAATTTAGAGATTACTATATTCCATTTCAAACCAACTCAAATTGTGAATTTTCTGAGAATGAAGTTATATAAAATGTTCAAAACGTAATGTTTTCTATAAAGGTGAATCAAGTAAAAAAGCTAAAGAAAGAATTGGACAACATCTTTAAAGCATTAAGTACTTCAGACAAAATATGAGAAATTTTAAATCGAATTAAGATGATAAAATTGAAAGAGTATCAACCGAAACTGAGTTAATAAATATTTTTCTTGTTTGAAATTCCTATTTAAAAAAAAAAATACCAAAAATTTAATATATATTTCAACAACTCAATTACTGCTGCTAAAGAGTTTGTGGACAGCAAGAAATACACTGGAGCCCTAATTGTAGGCGATTTTAATTACCCAAACTTGTTTTGGACAAGTAGTGGTATCGAACGCATCGAACAGGTTTTCTTCTGCAAATTGCTTTTTAGAGACGCTGAACTCAAAAATTTTCACTGAGAGCGTACTTGAACCAACTTTCGTCGACAACATCCTTGATTTGGTCTTATCAGACTCTTATTCAAGAATCTTCTCGGTTGACATCGATCCTCCATTTTTTCTTCAACTAATGACCACCTTCATAAGTTCTTAAGTGGGACTACCAACTAAATAGTAAACTCAAACCTATATTTTCCTTTTCTGCAATCGAATATTTAGTAAACAAGTGCTATATAAATGGTATTAAAAACGACTTTGAGAGCATCAACTGGAATACAGAATTCAACAACCTAGACCCATCAGAGATGTACAGTATGTTGCATAAGTTTGAAAATTAATTATTTTATTTATCTTTAATTGTTTATTTGTTGTATTTTACGAAAAATTGAGTGAAAAAGAAAAAAAATAAAAGCACTAGTTTGTAGATTTTTATTTTCTCTACAATTTGATATATGACACTCGGTAAAAAAATATATTTATTTATTTGTTTTCTGTACCGAGCTAGAGCTCCTTCAGAATAAGTTAAAAAACTAATAAAAAAAAATAAAATAAAAATAAAATAAAAATAAAATAAAATAAAAATAAAATTAAAGTTAATAAAATGAGATAAAAAAAAGAATCAAAATAAAGTAAATAAGCTAAAAAAATGAAAGTTGAAAAGACATGAATAGGAATAGATTGTTACATATTGCACATGTTTAAATAGTTCAAGTTTCAGGAACAAAAGAAGAAATAGTAAGGTAGCAATTACACAATGGAGTTGGGTATTCAATATATCTTGATTCGAAACCTTCTTTGTATTCCTTCACCAGTCTTACAACCAATGGAATCGAATGCTACTCAGTCCTGTCCCAACATATCTCTCACTCAATTCAAAAAGCCGATTCGAGACTGTTAGTAATTTTAGTTTATTAAAAGCCTCATGATGCACGATGTTGGAGGGAGTATCATATTTTAACTTAAGAATAGATCTGACTGCTGTATTCTGAATTGCTTGCAGTTTTTTAATATTATTTTCTGAAAATGAATTTAAGCAGGGTAAAGAATAATCTAAAATTGATCCGACTAAGGATTTATAAAGATTTCCTAGTGTGTTTTGATTAAGACCCCATTTTTTGTTTGACAATATCTTAATAATATTTAGCCTTTTATTGCAGCGTTCTTTAATTTCGTCTACCAGTTTATTAAAATTTAACTTAGAATCAAATTTAATACCAAGAAATTTGATTTCTTTTTGGCTCACTATTCTGTTTCCATAAATTTTTAAGTTTAGATTATCACTCTCTTTTTTGTACCTGGAAAAGACTACTGAACACGACTTTTCAACTGATATCTTCATTTTCCATTTAATAAGCCATTGTTCTAGTTCGTTGAGGTATTTATTAATCTTATTTTCTAGATTCCCCTTTTTGTTATAAATGAAGAATGTTACTAGATCATCTGCGAAAAGCAGAGAGTATTTATTATTTGTTTTGTTTCTTTTGGGGACGTCATTAATATATATGTATACTAAATAAAAGAGGACTAATTACTGAGCCTTGAGGAACACCTGCAGTTATTTGATATTCTTCGCTCAGATGGTCATTCACATTTACCTTAAATGTCCTAGAGTCTAAAAAGGATCTAATCCAGTTTGTCAAGTAATGAGGTGGATTTATTTTAATAAATTTAAAAAGTAAACCTTCATGCCAAACCCTATCAAAGGCTTTAGAAATGTCAAAAAAAAGGCCGCTAACTCTTTTTTTTCTATTAAATGATTCCACAATTTTTTGAATTAAAAATAAAAGATTATCTGCTGTTCGCCGGTGTTTCCTAAATCCAGATTTCTCCTGGATAAGGAGTGAATTTTGTTCCAAAAAATTTTTTAATCTTGAATATACTTTGCGTTCCAGTAGCTTTCCTAAACAACTCGTTATACTAATTGGTCTATAATTTAAAGGATCTTGTAAAGAAGAGGCTATTTTTTGAATCATAGTAATGTTCGATGTTTTCCACGCTTTAGGGACTCTACTTTCTCGAAGAGATAAATTAAAAAAATCTATGATTTCTATTAATGAATTTCTAGGTAAGTTTTTCAACATTAAATTATGAATTTGGTCAGGCCCTGATGCCGCTTCATTTTTCAATCTTTTTAAAGCCATAATTAATTCATTTAAGCAAATTGGATCATTAAAATTAGACTGGTTATAATTTCTAAAGAAATCAGAGTTAGAATTTAGTATTTCGATATCTTTCTCAGAATCAATTAAATCAGAATTAGGACTAAATATTGAAGATAAGAGTTCTCCGAAGCATTTTCCCTTTTCTTCATTAGTTTTGAATTCCTTTTCATTTAAAATTAAATTAGGAATTAAATTTGATCCTTTTTTTGTTCTAAATTTATTTATTTTTTTCCAAAAAGGTCTACTTGTCAGTTGGTTTTTTCCCATCTTCTTAATAAAATCAAACCAATTTTGATTCCAGAATTTTTTTAAAGAGGCCTTTAACTCAGATGTAAGTTGATTAAATTTATGATTTAGCTTTTGACAGCGAGTTTTCTGGTAGTTTCTTCTTACTTTCCTACGCTCTTTCATCAAATTAACAATTCTCGGTGGAAGACTCGTTTTGTAGATTTTCTGAAAAAGATATGGAATGCTTTTATGTGAAGCAGAAATAATTTTTTCTGTAATTTTTTCATTTAGTTGGTCTATTGTGAGGGAACTTTCAGTGATATTCACTATTTGAGAATTTAAAATCTCGCTGAATAATTGCCAGTTTGCTTTCTTATAGTTAAACCTTTTAGCTGCTGATTTATTTTCTAATTGATAGCCAATAGAAATCGATGCTTCGATTGGGAAATGGTCACTAGTCATGTCTTGACTATTTAAGACACTAGTCGGTAATTTTGTCAATTAATGAAGATGAAACTAAAAAAAGGTCAAGAAATTCAAAGAAATTTTTATTAAAAATATTGAAAGTAGGACGCTTATCATTGATTACTGAAAAGTCTGACTCATTGATTATTCTTTCCAACATTATGCCATTTTCATTTTCCCCAACGCAGCCTATTTGCTTTGTTCAAGCGTTTAGATCACCACCTAAAATGTAGTTTCTAAATTTTTTATTATCTGTTTTAAAAAACTCAAAGTTCAGAAGCACATTGGGTGGATTATAAAGACTAAATACAAACAATTCACTATTCTTTCCTAAGTTTATTTTTATACAAAGTAGTTCGTAAGTTAATTTATTTGTCATCTTGTTCATTCAAAATTTTCTTCAAAGCTGTTTTGACTGGCAGTTTGCTGAACAACTTCGTTGGATGTTTGATCTACTTGATTTGAATATTCAGTAATTGAACTGTTTGATTTAGACTCGAAGGTATTGTCGTTTTCATTTTCCAAGACAACTAATGGTTTCTTTGATTCTTTTTCTGTGAATTCTTTTTCATTTGGATCAGATTCGGAAAATCTCTTGATTTGATTTTTGCTTTGGAAAAAAGTTTCAGTCTCATTCTGATCATTTGAGCGTACATTGACAGGTGACTGACATAGTGGTAGAAAATCGTTTAAACGACTTACCAAATGGTCTTCTATAACTGTAATTTTAAGGTCTTGTGTGCTAAATTTGGGATATTACGTCATTGAAATTTGTTGGCTGATATCCAGGCGTTTTTGGCATCATATTGTCATCATTGTCTTTTTGGTCAGCTCCAATTATTGATTGGGTTTCTTCTTGGTCGATGTAAAGATCATTGTAGTCGATCTTTTTCCTCTCAAGCGACTTTAGCTTTTCAGCAATGGAGCATTTTTGTGTCAAGTGTCCTTTCTGATGACAATTTTGATGACGCAAAGTTTTTCTTTGATAGGGCATTTCGCTATGTTGCATCTTTTTCATCACAAAAATAGCATTTCTGCTTTTGTCCAACAATTGACACAAGACACTTAAAACCATACATCATTGTAGGGCCTGACAAGCTTCCAATAATGTTCTCAACTTCTTTTGGGAATGATATTCTCACCCTTCTGACACCATTTTTCCTCTCGGGTCTATCTTTATATTTTTCTTCAGTGATGTGTTCAATCTTAAGACCATCAATCCGAACAGCGTTAAAAAAAGTTTCAAGTCTATGATTCTCGAAATCAGAGGGCAAAAAGTGAAATCGAAAAGTACAATACCTTCTGAGATCCAGGACTTTATTTGCATCTTCAAGCCTGAAATTGGTTCCATTAATATTGATTTCACGATCGAAGATTTGAGCAACATCAAAAGCAACATTAAACTCTATTATCCATACTTTGTTTGAAGAAAAATTGTAGATGGATGTGATCGCATCATTTTCCACTTGTTTTAGGACGATATCTAGTGCATTAAATAATACTTTATGGCTAATCGGTTTGTCTAACCTCTTCAGATTTAACTTGACCGAATTTTTAAATATCCACCGTCGGTTTTGGTTTGTTTTGTTGAGCGACATTGCCAACACACAACTTTCAACGGTTTTTTAACACGTGATGGCGCTATTAATTAAATTTGGTTTTTCAATTTGAATTTATAATTTCTTATATAAACAACTTTTAAATATTTATAATGAAAACACTTCCTCTTAAAAATAAAAAATAAAAGTTGGTGCAAAAGTTTAGAAATTCGGGTAATCCAAAAGTTTTAGCAACCCTTGCTACCTTTTTTCACACCTTTATGATTAATTCTTAAATAACTTTTAATTTTGAGTAAATTTTGCTCTTTAACTGTTTATTTAAAAACTCTCCAACTCCTCACTTGGTCTCTAAATAACATTACCAAAAAATCTTTAATTTGGCAAAAAATGGGTGAAAAAAATGTGTCTAGCCCCCAAAAATGGTAGATTGTGGATCTGCTAAAAATTTGAGATAAAAAGCAAAACGAAAAAGCCAAGTTGTTAGGTATATCTCCAAAATATGTCCCTTCAACTAAGAAACGATATGAAGAGACTGGTTCTGTCTCTGATCGAAGCCGTTCTGGTAGACCTCGGAAGCTAACTTTAAGGGATGAAAATTACATTTTTAGAGAGATAAGAAAAGATCCAACATCTAGTTATCAAAAACTTGCCACTGATTTTAATTCTAAGACTCAAGGGGTCAGGTTAAGTAAGTATATTATAGTGAGATATCTCCAAAAAAAAGGCTTAGAGTCTCATACAGCGGTAAGAAAACTGCTTCCTAACATAAAAGATAGCTAATAATTAAGTATTTTCATTATAAATATTTAAAAGTTTAATATATTTTTTTGCCGAGTGCCATATATAAAATTGTAGAGAAAATAAAAATCTACAAATTAGTGCTTTTATTTTTTTCTTTTGCACTCAATTTTTCGTAAAATACAACAAATAAACAATTTAAGATAAATAAAATAATCAATTTCTAAACTTTTGCAACATACTGTATAATAAATTCCGCTACCACTTGGAAAACGCAATAGCATAATATACGTCCAAAATAATCCGAGAAAAATCAAAAAAACCAATGCAACAAAAATATATTCTTAAAATTATTTAAAATTTATTTATTTTTAAAGAAAACTAATTTCTTATTTGTAAAGAAAAAAACAAAATTTTAAGATTTATGTTTTAAAAAAATAAAAACTAAATATCCTATGCTTGCTTTAATCTATTTAAATTTAATGTGAAAAAAATTGCATTACTATCTCTAATTTATTTTGATTTTTAAACTAAATTTAGAACAACGCACTTTTTAAAATCTTTTTCAAATTGTTTGAAAATTTTCATCAAAAGATGAATATATAGACAATGCATAAAAAAATTTAACAGAAAATTTTCAAATTTTTCCTAATTTTACAGACGATTACACTTGTACAAAAAAATTAATTTTGCAACAATCAAGAGATAACTTTGTAACTTTAATCAAAGTGGGAAATCGCAAAAAATTTGATTTTGTTTTTTATAAATTTTTTGTGTAAAACTATTTTTTTATTTTAAATTTAAAATTATATCAATGGATGTCAAAAGAAGGAAAAAAAATTAAAAAAAAAGAAAAATATAATTTTAAATATTTATTCCAAATGAAATCAATTTTTTTGTTAAGAAATTTTTTTTATTTAAATAATTAATTCCGATTAAATTTCGTCGTTTAAAAAAAAAAAGTTTAAAAAAAAAGAAAAAAATTTTAAAAAAACTTTTTTTTAAAATTTTATCATTTGTCTCAGAGATAATAAAGCTCAATTAGAATACTCGACTAAATAGTATAAATTTTTTAGATGCGCTCATTCAATCTAAAATAAGGTTAATTGTTCCTAATTTTTGATATTTCTCAAAATTCGATTTTTAAAAATTGTTTGGTTCAGCTTAATTTAAAAAAGGTTAACACTGTGATCATAGATCACTCTCGCCATATAACGCTGTAGAAAACGAAGTATAATCAAGAGCACCAGACACAGCATCCGGTCCTCGGTACGGTTGCATTCGTTGAATACAATACTGCGCTTGGTCTGGCGGCAGTTCACTTCTCAATATGTCCGCAGTGATGAATGGCTTCATTTAATAATTAGAACTTTAACAGAAGAAAAATTAAGTTTTTAACTTACTTTATTGTTAGCCAAGACCCTGAATGATTGAATAATTTGATCCGCGGTGTCCTGGTCACTTGCGTCCCTTGTCATGAAATCCATGAAAGAGTCGAAGCTAACGTAACCAGTGTTATTTGGATCAACAATGGACATAATTCTCTGAAAATCAGCATCTCCCTTTTATTTTAATCAAAATTAAATTTTAGAAAATTAAAAGCACAAATTTAATATCAATTGGCAAAAGTTTATTTTTACAGAAAATATTTTAATTTTTTTAATTTTATTTAAAAAAATTTTCAAATTTTGCAGACGATTATACAGATAAAAAAATTTGTATTTTTTTTAATTCCTTGATCTTTTTTTTTTGGTTAGGTTATTAATTCATTTTTAAATTTTTAAACAAATACTATTTTTTGAATCAATGATCTCACAAACAGAGTAAATTAAAACATTTTATTATTTTTTAAATATTTTTTTGGCTTTATTTGTAATCAAAGAAAACTTTGAAATTTATTTAATTAAAAAAAATATTAATGCAAAAATTTAGATCACATAAAGGCGACTCTTTTCTGTTGAAATTAAAATATTTTTAAAAATTAAAAATTTTAATTAATGTAAAGCTATATTGCCAATTGAGAAAAAAAAAATTCATCAATTTAATTATTTGAAAATATTAATATCAAATTATTTTATAATGGCCGTTTTTCAGATCACAATTAATCAAAGAAAAAATTTTTAATTTTTAATAATTATTTAAAAAATTGTTTTGTGAATTTCAAATACAAATGTAATAAAAATTATCCTTTTCTATTAAATAAAAATTAAAGATAAAAAAATGTATTTAAAAATTTGGTTGCATCTTTTTTATCTAAAATAAAATTATTTTTCAATTTTTTTAAAGGAAACCAAACAATTTTTAGCGGCTTAATGCATTTGAGATTTACAATACTACAAAAAAATAAAACGAAAAAAAATAGCGAAAATGCGAATAATTTAAAATAAAATAAAAATCTTAATCAGTCATTTTATTTTGACAAATCTTTCTTATTTTAAAAGAAAAAATTATAATTTATAATAATTAAAAAAAAAACCTTAATTAGCAAAATTACTTAAAAATTCTTATTTTTTTTTAAGGAAGAGAAAAATTAAAATTTCTATTTATTGAAAAAAAAATCTTAATTATCAATATAATATAAAAAAAGAAGGAAACTACAATAACATAGATAATCTTAAAGGAGTCAATCTTACAACACATAATTTTCGGAAATTGTTTTCTTCTGTGTAAAGATTAAATATCTTTTTGGATTATTTTAACTATTATTATTATTTATTTGTTCTATCTGTGCCGAGTTAAAGCTCCTTCATATTAAAAAAAAATAAAATAAAAATTTAAAGAGAAAATGAGATAAAATTTAAAATAAGTTAAAATATAATATAAAAGAAAGTTAAAATGATAAATTTTAAGAGGTGACCTGTGCAAAATGTTAAAGTATTGAACAGTTCAGGATAGAGAGAAGAAATAGTAATTACACAATAGAGTTGGGTATTCAACATATCTTGATTCAAAAGATACATAATTAAATAAAAAACTTTGTTAATACTCAATTCAATCAACCCAAACGTTTTAAAACGCCATTTGACCTGTATCACGAAATTCACACGAACTCAATCTAAATTTTTTTTTTTTTTTATCAATGATTTAATTTTGTAAAAAGCTCCCAAGCATGAGGGTTTAAACGAAGGCTATTGCCATTCGAACGAACCCTGGGTTTTCCCAAAACTATTTAAAAAAAAAATAAAAAAAAAATCGAAAAAGAAATTGTTTTGAAAAATAATGTTTTATTAATTAATAAGTAAGATAAAGATTAAGTAATTTGAAATTCGGTAGATCACGGGAGAAACTTTTAGTGGGTAATCATAGAATAACATCAATCAATAATTTAGATAAAAGATCAAATAATTTATCATATATTAAGTAACAATTAGTTAAAGTGTTGATCAATAATTTTTTATTTATTTATCTTTTTGGAGAGTAAATTATTTAAAGATAATTTAACTGTGAAAAATTTACCTGGTTATTTTCAGATAATTATGTGTTAAAAATATTTGCTCCTATAACATTATCTATCTAATAGGAGTCATATTCTTAAAAAAACTTTTTTTTTTCAAAGATGAAATCTTTAATTTCGAATAATTAAAAAAAAATTAAATTAGCCATATAACTTAAAAAAGCATTATTTTTTTTAAAGAAAAAAATTATAATTTATAATAAATAATAAGTGAAAAAAAAACTTAATTTTTTTCAAAGAAGGAGGAAATTAAAATTTCTAATAATTGAAAAAGAAAATCTTAATTTTTTTTAAGGAAGTATGAAATTATAATTTCTAATAAATAATAAGTGAAAAAAAATCTTATTTTTTTTGAAGGAAGGATGAAAATAGAATTTCTAAATATTGAAAAAAAATCTGAATTATCAATGTATCTTAAAAAAATCTTATTTTTTTTAAAGAAGAAAAAATTTATAATTTCTATTAATTAAAAAATAAATAATTCTTAATCAGCCATTTTACTTTGAAAAACCTTCCTTAATTTAAAAGAAAAAAATTATAATTTATAATAATTAAAAATAAAATCTTAATTAGCAAAATAACTTAAAAAAAAACCTTATTTTTTTAAGAAGTAAAAAAATTTACGTAAAATTACTCTGTAACAAAAAGTAAATTTACGTATTTTTACGTAAAAACTGGCTAAAATTAAAATGCCAAAAAAAGCTCTATTTTTTGAGTTTTTTATTATTTTTAATAAATTTTTAAAAAAATGGTTTCTATTTATTAAATCAAATTTTATCGAAAGTTCCTTTTTTTAACTTTTTTTTACTAATTTTTACGTAAATTTATGAAAAAAAAAGGTAAAATAAGAAACTTATGATAAAATTTGATTTAAAAAATGGAAACCACTTTTTTAAAAATTTATTAAAAAAAATAAATTTTTAAAAAAGTGACCAAAAGATGAACTAACAAAAACGTTAATCAACAAAAAAAAATCTTAATTTTTTTTAAGGAAGTATGAAATTTTAATTTCTAATTATTGAAAAAAAATAAATTTTTAAAAAAGTGACCATAAGATGAACTAACAAAAACGTTAATCAACAAAAAAAAATCTTAATTTTTTTTAAGGAAGTATGAAATTTTAATTTCTAATTATTGAAAAAAAATAAATTTTTAAAAAAGTGACCATAAGATGAACTAACAAAAACGTTAATCAACAAAAAAAAATCTTAATTTTTTTTAAGGAAGTATGAAATTTTAATTTCTAATTATTGAAAAAAAATAAATTTTTAAAAAAGTGACCATAAGATGAACTAACAAAAACGTTAATCAACAAAAAAAAATCTTAATTTTTTTTAAGGAAGTATGAAATTTTAATTTCTAATTATTGAAAAAAAATAAATTTTTAAAAAAGTGACCATAAGATGAACTAACAAAAACGTTAATCAACAAAAAAAAATCTTAATTTTTTTTAAGGAAGTATGAAATTTTAATTTCTAATTATTGAAAAAAAAAACTTCAAAAAAAGTGACCAAAAGATGAACTAACAAAAAATGTTCAAGATTAATCAACAATCTAGTCCCCTTGTCATAAAATACCAAATAATCAAAATAAAAAAAAAAAATTTTTAAATCAACCAACCTGTTTGTCATCTCTAATATTATATCCCAGCGAAATCAAACACGACCTGAACTCCTTGGGCTCAAGCCGTCTACTCCTACTCTTGTCAAAATGATTAAACGACATCCTAAACTCATTCATCTGCTCCTCACTAATGCCCTTGGAGTCCCGAGTCAAAATTTGATTCTCCACCTCGTTAATATTGCGCGCAATGCTCACACCAAGCTGTTCCCATCCGACCCGTATCGTCTCCATGGTGTACCCAGTGTGTCTATTCTCAAAGATCATCGCCTCCTGAATTTCCTTGTTAACATTTTCCAACTCGTCAATATTCGGCTTGTACTGGCCCAGTCCTTGCTCCATAGTCCTTAACCTCTGCAACTGCTGCTCCAGTCCGCCCTGCATATTCACGGCCACCCCGGCTATTTGGTCATGCTGCCGTTCAATCCACGGCCCGGCCACATTCGCCTTCTGCGCAAACAAAATCCTCAAGCTGTCATTCTGCTTCTGTTTGTTCATCTCTCCCTGCAGAGTTTGATCGCGCAGCGGCACCAGCTCCTGCACTTCCATCCACTTTGACTGCAGCTCACTGGGCTCAATGCTTGTGTACGGGTTGTCGGCGATCTGTAGTCCGTGCTGCTCGCACAAACGCAGCGCTTCCTGAGCGAGCGCGTCTATCGACCGGAACTCTTTGTCGGCCTCGGCCAAAGTGGCCTTGAACTGCTCGTGGGCGCCGATCAGGCCCTGTATTTCGTCGACACTGTGCACAATGAACATGTCGACGAGGTCTTCGCGGGCGCCGTCCAGCCAGTTGTTGTAGGGGGCGGCCCGTTTGGCGTACTCCAAAAAAAGGCCGTCCACGTGTTCGAGGATGCGCTCGGCGTCCTCGAGGGCCACGCGCCGCTTGCTGGTCAGCGAGCCGAGCAAGTCCCAGTTGCGGCATATGCTCTGGCATCGGGCGTTGACGGCGGCGGCGTCGTGGTAGTCGAGCGCGTTCAGCTCTTGGGCTATGGCGGCTATTTGTTCGACGCGGTCCTGGTGCGCGGCCAGGTCGGACTCGAACGCCTCGTGCTTTTTGATCAGCGCCTTTAGGTCGTTGAGCTTGCAGTGCTTGAAGTCGTGGGCCTGCAGCAGCGGCTCTTTGCCGTTGGCCCACGATTCGTGAATGTGGCACTTGTGCTTGAACTTTTTGGCCAGGTGGTCGAGCCGCTCGAGCCGCATCAGCTCGGAGAGCAGCCACTCTTCGAAGCCGCGCTCGGCCAACTCGAGGCCCTTCCACGCGTTCGATATGTCCGAGACCAGCTTGCCCTCGGACGGCAGGTAGGCCGGACGGTTGCTCAGACGCAGCTTGGTCTGCAGCGTGTTGAAGTCGGTCTCGAGCTTGGCTTTTTGCTCGAGACGGGGCGGCTTGTGCACGCGCCGGTAGTCGCGGAACTCAGAGAGCTTTTTTTGCGTGCCTGGCAGCGTGTTGTCGGTGGTGCGGTTCTCGAGCCATGGGCTTGTGCGTCTGATCCAGTCCAAAAGCTTGAAGGGAATTTTTTTTGTTATTTTGAGTTTTTACATAAATTTTTTTATCTTTTTAATTTTTTTAGATGATTTATTTTTTTATATAAAAAATTTTAAATATTAATTTTGAATTTAAAAAAAAAAAAGTCATGAACATAAAAAAATTTTTGTATCACATAATTTCTTGATTAATTTGTACCGTTGAAATTTCAATTTTTGTAAGTTTTCTTATGAATTTGAGTTAGCGCTGATTGGAATAAATATTTAAAATCTTTTATATAAAAAAATATATCATCTTTAACCTTTAGAAAATATAAAGAAATATTGGGATAACAAAAAAAAATTTTTGGTTTAATTAAAACCAATTTAAAATATGTTTTTTGAAATTACAAAAGTACAAATTAATTAAGAAATTATGTGATACAATAAATATATGGCATGTATTTTATGTTTCATCATCATGAGCAAAAAAAATTTTTTATCACATAATCTCTTAATTAATTAATTTGTACTTTTGAAATTTCAAAAAACATATTTATCATAAACGAAAAAATTTTAAAATAATCAATTTTGAAATTTTAATTGAACCATAATTTTTTTTTTTATCCCAAAATTTCTTAATATTTTCTAAAGGTTTTAAATGATATATTAGTGAAAAATAAAATAAAACCAAAATCATGAACAAAAAAATTTTTGTGTCACATAAATTTTTAATTAATTAATTTGTACTTTTGAAATTTCAAAAAAATATTTATCATAAACAAAAAAACTTTTAATTTATTTTGAATCCTTAATCAAATCAAATTTTTTTTTATCCCAAATTTCCTAAAATTATTCGATTAAAGTATTAAATGTCATATTTTTGAAAAAAATTATTATTAAATTATTGGTTTATTTAAGGCATGCGCCAACTTAAATTTTAATCTTAATTTTTTTTTTCACAAAAATTTTTAATATTTTCAAAAGATTTTAGATGAAATATTTTTGTTTAATGAAAAAAATTTAAATATTTCTTCCAATATGCACCGACACAAATTCACAGGAAATAAAAAAATTTTTAAAAATTAATTTGAACTTTTTTTAAAAATCAAAATTAATTATTTTAGAAATTTTTTGTTCATAATTTTTGGTTTTATTTTTATTTTCAGCAGTATCTCATTTAAAACCTTTAGAAAATATTAAGAAATTTGGCAATGTGAAATTTTAGTACAAAAATTACAGTACAAAAAGTAAAAACGCTATAATTTATTTTTTGATTGTGCAAAAATGGTTATTTGAAAAGTACAATATTGTACAAATTTGTACAACCGAATTCCAAGCTCTGCAAAAAATCTGCAATATTTTGCATTTTTTAATCAAATATTTTTTGATGGTGTAAATTTCACAGAAAATTGCAGAGTATTTGCAGAGCTTGGAATTCTGTTGAACAAATTTATACAATATTGTACTTTTTATAAAACCATTTTTTTCACAATTAGAAAATGAATTATAGCGTTTTTACTTATTGTACTGCAATTTTTGTACTAAAATTTCACATTGCCAGAAATTTTGTGATAAAAAAAAATTTATGATTTGATTGAAATTTCAAAATTAATTATTTCAAATTTTTTTTTATGATAAATATCCTATTTGAAATTTAAAAAGTACAAATTAATTAAGAAATTGTGTGATACAAAAATTATTTTTGTTCATGATTTTGGTTAGATTATTTTTTCACAAAAATGACATTTTGTACCTTTAGAAAATGTTAAGAAATTTTGGCATAAAATAGAAAAAAATTTAACTTTAAAACACATAACCTAACAAAAAAAAAAAGCAATGGCAAAAGGAGAAAATTTCTTAATAAAAAAAATTATAAACTTACGTCTGATGCGAGTCGTTCGTACTCCTCCATTAATCTCTCGTTTTCCTGGTTGACTTTGAGCACCTTGCATATTCTATTGGCAGCAGTCTCGGCCTTAAATAAAAGGTTAAGTTGCTTGAAAAGGCCGTGGGTAGATGGCAAATCACATGCAGACCTTTTGGGCACCGGCAAACGCGTGGTAATACGAGGACACATAAGTCATTACGGACTTTTCATCAGGCTTAGCACTATGGGTTACTTCTAGCAAAATCAGACAAAATTAAAGACACAGCACACCAAATGAAGAAAAATAAAAAAAAGAAAAGGACATGCATGGACACGCGCAGCAAGCGGCCTACCTTGTGAGCGCCGGCGAACGCGTGATAGTACGCCGAGACGTAGGTCATTACGGACCTATCGTCCGGACGGATACAATTAACCATGTCTGCACAGTTTTTAGAATTAAATTTCAACTAAGTGCTCGGTTAGAGATAGATTACCTTCGGCGTCCAACATTTTGGGTATGTCCAAATGTTTCTCGGCAATGTCAAAGGCCAGATTCAAATTTTTGAGCGGCTCGTCCTTGTTCAGCTTGTCGTAATCGATCAAGTCTGGACGGTGACGGTGAATGAGGGCGCAAAAGGCGAGACCGTCTTTGAAGCTCATGTGAAAGTTTTGGACGTTGACATTTTTGTATGGCTGTGTTTTGCGCTGACACCACAACAGAAGACCTTCTTTTGCAGACATTTCTAAATTTTTTTTTAAATATTAATAAAAATTAATAAAAAAAATTTAATAAAATTTATAAATTTTTTTGTTTTTAAATAAAAAAACAAGCATTTAGATTTTTGTTTAAGCTTTATCAGTAAAAAAAAAATATTTAAAAAAAATGGCAAAAGCTTTTGAAGAATAAAAAATTTTTTTACAGTATGAACAAATTTTATTTATTTTAGTATAAAAAACAAATTAATATAGCATAAAAGTCAATTAAATTTGAACTATAGAATATTATATATATTAGAATTAAATTTTTTATTTACTTTGACAACTAAGAAAAATTTTTAATTTATTTCAATTGAAAAAAAATAATCGTTTAACGGTAACGAATAATTTTTTTTTGATTTTTCAATCAAGTTTTTAAATTAATTAAACTTAAGAATAATTTTTGATTTTCAAGGAAAAAAAATTTTTTTCTAATATATTTATCTTTGAAAGCATTTAAATTCCGAGAAAAAAATAATATCAAGCTTCTTTATACATCGTTAGTGAGACCGCACTTAGATTACGCTATTAGCACTTGGTGTCCGTATCTCGAGAAAGACGTTATCGAACTAGAAAAGGTACAGAGAAGAGCCGTAAAAATTATTTCAGGGCTTAAAAACCTTGACTATGCGCAACGTTCAAAAGAACTTGGACTTAGTGATCTAAAAACAAGGAGACTAAGGGGAGATCTAATTCAAATGTACAAATTGGCAAACAATCTAGAGAAAGTGAATTTTGTAAATGGACTTGAAATCGGTTATGAATCAAGCTACAATTTAAGAAGACACAGAAAATCAATGCATCGAGAGCAAGTTAGGAATTGTTTACCAAGATTTAACATTTTTGTCAATAGAGTTGTGAACGATTGGAACAGTCTGCCGGTGGATGTGGTCGAAGCAAGAAGTTTTAACTGTTTCAAATCGAAACTTGACAGGTGGCTCTTTGAAAATCACGAAGTATCTGCTACAGCTCAGTAGAGCTTGCTTGAATCTTATTCAAGTTGCAGATTATTTTTACTACTACTACTAATACTACTAAAAAACATTTTGTATATTTAACTTTATCAATAAAAAAAAATTTGAAAATTTTCGCTTAAATAAAATTAAAAAAATTAATTTTAATTTTGATTAATTTTTTTAAAATTTCATCAATAAATCAATTTTTCAAAAATCATTTCATTAATAAAAAAAAAATAATCGTTTAATTTTACTAAAAAAATATTTTTTTTAATACTTAAATCAAATTGTGTCAAACTAAAACTTAAAATTAAAAATTTTTTATAATAAAAACTAAAATTAAAATTTATTTTCATGAATTTAAGAATTAAAACTAAAAAATATTAAAATTTTCTTTCTAAGCCTTATAAATAAGAACATTTTTTTAATTTTAACATTGAAAATATTCTTACTTTGAGAATTTTTAATGTTTTCAACGATAAAATTTAAAAAATTTTTTTGATTTATTAATTTTTTAAATTCTACGAAATAAAAGATTATTTTTATCTTCTTTAAAATTTTTTTAATAATTGAAAAAAAATTTAATACCACTTAAAATAGGTAAAAACCTTTTGACAACAAAAAATATGCTTTCTACACCCAAAAAAAAGATTTTCAAAAACAAAAAAAATTCCTAATCAAAAGTACTTAATTTTTGAACAATGAATAAATTTATTTATAAATCAAATAAAAAATGATTTTTACACTCCAAAAAAAAAAACGGTTTGGTTGTGATTATCTTTTTTTTGGGTGTAGAAAGCAGATTTTTTGTTGCCAAAACACGACATCCCTTAAAATAATTTTTTTTGCTTTGCCTTTTTTGTAAAAACTTTTTTTATTTTCAAATTTTAAAAATAAACTAACAATTTTTCTTTTTTTTCAATAATAAAATTTTTAAAAAAAAATTTGATTAAATTTTTTAAACAAATAACTTTTTATCTTCTTTAAAATTTTCTCAACGATAAAACTAACTTTTGATTTTAATAAAAAAATAAACTTACGTTGAAAATTTTTCTTTATTTTTTTTAATGATAATACTAAAAAAATCGGTATTTTTTTAAAATAATTTTTTATCTTCTTTAAAATTTCTTCGAAGATAAAAATAACTTTTAATACAAAAAAAAAATTTTCAATTTTAATTAATTAAAAAAAATAAACTAACGTTGAAAATTTTTCTTGATTTTTTGAATGATAATACTTAAAAAAAAATCGGTATTTTTTTTTAAAAATTTTTTATCTTCTTTAAAATTTCTTCAAAGATAAAACTAACTTTTAATACAAAAAAAAAATTTCAATTTTAATTAATTAAAAAAAAAAAAAAAAAAAAATAAAAAAAATAAAAAAAATTTTCACCTTCAACTGAAATGTCCTGAATAGCAAATCTAAGAATAATAGTCCAAATCATGCCGAGAGTCATTTTCAAATTTCCATCGACTATCTCCTCGGCGCCAATCGACACCAACTTGACTCCCTTGCTTTGAATGTAGTCAAGAGCTTTGTTCACATTGGCTATTTTGTGAAAGCGCATTTTGCCGCGGTCAGGCTTGGGCAGCTGCTCGCCCGATATCACCTCAAGCAAGAGCATTAGCTTGAGACCGTTGCGAAAGTCCTCATTTATTTCATCTATTTGAGTGCCGGCCTTGCGCAGATGCGAGTTGCACCAGGCAGTGAACGTCTTGCGCTGCTGCTTCTCCCACAGCGGGTCCAGGACGCCCTCGCGCTCCCATTCCTCCTCCTGCTGCATGTACTCCTCCGAGTACGCGTGCATCGACTTGGCCGAATAGGCCTGGTCGTACGGCGACTGCTGGTACGCCTGCATGTAAACACTGTTTGCCGGGTTGGCATAATAACCGTTCATTTCCGGGTTCATCATTTAGAAATGAAGATGTTCTAGAGTTTATTTATGTTCAGGTGCTCGTAATTTTATTTCTAAAAAACAATATAAAAAATGTTAATTTTGATGCTTTTTGTTCAATTAATAAGCATAGATGTTTCAAAATGGGAGAGAGAGAGAGAGAGAGAAAAAAAGCATTAAACTAGATGTTTTGATCGAGCATACCCTCAGATCAAATTACGTTTAGTTTTTTGTTTCGTTTTTTTTTTAAGCATAAATAGTTGTACATTTTCATTTTTGATTTGTCTAGATTTTGTGTAACCCCAATGTATTATTGTCTTTACTGTTTGCTAGTTATTAGCAGATGTTCGATTAAAACTTTTCATTAGTCTAACATTTTGAATCACTTAGTGCACTTGAGAGTTATTCAAGGCTGTTGACTGAGATTAGAAGCTTTAGAAATGTTGGCTGATGATAGCGAAGGTAAATTTTTATTGTTGATGATACTTTTTTTGTTCAGTGCAAAAGATTGAAATAATAGAATTTTTTTTAATTTTTATTTATTTATTTTTTTTTTAGAAAATAGAATTTCTAAATTCGTTTAATTATAGACTTTTTAAAATTGGAAAAATATGGCATCTTGAAGTTGATGATCAATTCAAAGAGTTTATCAAGAGTTAAAAGTTAAAAGAGTTTATCTTTAGATAACGTCTAGAAACCTTATCACACATTTGTCATATTTTAACTGGAGCACAACAAAAAAAAAGAAAAGAAAAACAAACAATCAAACAAGTTTGTTGAAATATTCAAAATTGAAATATTAAAAACTGAAAATTGGATTTTCTAAACTAATATATGCGGAAAAAAAAAAAAATTATAATTATCAATTTTGTGAAAAAGAGGCATATTATTTGTAACGGTAACATCCAATAAGGAAGATCAACCAAATAAAATACGTCGGTTGAAATAAACTAAAAGAATTAAAAGTCTACTATAGCGGGACTACGTCAGTCGTTCTGCTTTAATAATTTAGTTAAACTAAATTGACCGTAGAATATTTAATATTATTATTAATATTATTAATAGGTGATGTCTTGAATAATTTATCAACAAGAACTTATTAAAAATTATTTGGCTTATAGTTTATTGGGGGTTTTGTGAAGTTCAGTACAAAAGAACAGAACAAAGTGTAAAAAAATTAAATAACTTTTTTTCTAAAAGTTTAAAATAAATTCTGTGAATGCAGAATGGTGCAACATTCAATGTTGCATCAACTGTAAAAGTCTGCTAATGTTGTGAAATCTGTGCAAAATGCACTACGCTCGATTATATTGAAATTTAATTTCTGCCTTACTCTGCAAATTTAGCAGACCTTGATATTTGATGCAACTTTGAATGTTGCACTATGTTGCATTTACAGAATCAAGTTTAAACCTTTATAAAAAAAGTTATTCAATTTTTTTATATTTTTTTCTGTTCTTTTTATCATTTTGTACTGAATTTCACTAAACCTTTATTGGGGACTACCCGGTTTTGTTACCATGCAGATAACAAACAATGCTATCAGGGAAAAATGTTATCAAACATGATAGCATTATATTTTGAATAATAACATAATATTCTAAATGATAATATCAAGTTTACTAAATTTTGAAAAATTTGAAATAGTCAAATTTTACTTTGACGTAAAATATATGGAAAGCCCTGGTGGCTTAAAATTGCATATGTCCCACACTCATAAAAAAAACTTTATTCATTTTACAATTTTCAAAAATTTTTTTAATGAGAACTAAATTTAACAAATGATAAGTAAATTTCTAAAATATTTTTTTATATTTCAAAGTTAAAAATGGTGAAACAAATGGTTCAGTTAATGTTTTAGAAAATCAACATTCAAATCATTCAAACTATGAAAATTCTTCTTCTGTTCCTCTTGAGACAAAATAAAAAAATTTGTATTTTCGATCACTTGGACAGACCAAAAAGATTAGTTAGACAAGAAATGTTTTGTGAAAAATGTGGAGCTAAAATGACTTAGAGAAGATACTGGTCTTGTTCGAATAAATGTGGTAAAAAATAATATTTTTTGTGGTAGAAAAAAAATTTTTTTTAATACTTTTGGTATTTTTCTAATTAAATTGGTTGTCAATGTGAAAAAAAGGTGTCATTTTATTTTTTTATTTCTTTTCTGGTGTAATTCTAATAAAATTGGGATAAAAATATTAAATGTTGGTGTATTTTATTCAATATTTGTGATATTTATTATTAATAAAAACTGTATTCCTATCTATTTGTAAATATACTGTTGAAAAATTTGTCAGATAATGAGAGTGAAAAAGCAATACCAATGACATGAGTACACAAATAATATTTTTTCCGCTATGGATAACTTAACTTCCACGTTTAATTTTTTATATCGATTACAATATGAGAACCGTTCACAGTTTTAAAACTACCAAAATCATTCCAAGTTAATGCATAATGATTAATTAATAATAATATTCAAATTTAAATCAAGTACTTATTTTTTTATTTGTTACTTTTAAAACTTAATTAGGGGTGGAATATAACATTTTATTTATTTTATTTAAAAAATAATTTAGGGGGTGACCCAGGGCACGTCCGAATGGTTCAAGACCTTCGTTTGAGCCCGCATTAAAAAGTAAAATTGATAAAAAATTAGATGACCGAATAAAATTGGAAAAAAAAATAAAAACATGAAAATAGTGATTAAATTAGTTTAAAAGCGAATTTGCATTAAAAAAAAAAATCAGATAAAAAGTGATTCAATTAAAGCTGGATCGAATGGAGTTGAAAATCTTATCAAATTAGGGCATTTTAGATATAACATTTTAGATATTTCCTATTTGATGTGTGAAAAAACTAAATTAGATACAAGATGAACTTTAGTACAATTCATTTTACCACTTATTTGGCAATTTATAAATGTATCTTTATTCTTTTGAAGAATCTTGTCACGAGCTTGATTCCATGTATAAGCAACTCTATTTTATTATTATAAATCATCTTGTCATTAAATAAAGAATTAGTTATAACACATCAAGTTTATACATCATCAAGTAAGAATCAGTTTGGTTTTCGTAAAAAAACATCTTGTAATCATGCTTTTTTTGTAATTAAGGAAACAATTCTTAATCACATCAATAAGAATTCAGGTTGTAGAATAGCTGCTCTGGATGATCAAAAAGCATTTGATAAATTATGGAGGGATGTCTAAAAAACTTATTCCTAGGTTAAAAAAATCCTATTGGATTCTTCTTAAGAAATATTGTATGAACGAAATAATGTATGAACAGGGGTTTTGCAATCGATATCTTATTTATCGACTTTTTGAAAGCATTCGATTTAGTTCCGCATCCTGAGTTACAATCTAAATTGGAAGCGTATGGATTCAATGGTAAAATCTTAATGTGGCTCAAAGCTTTTTTGTCTGATAGGAAACAGAGAGTTGTATTGGATGGTATTTCATCTGATTGGAAAGATGTTCTTAGTGGTGTTCCCCAGGGTTCGGTACTCGGCCCGCTATTATTCATTATTTTTATCAATGATTTACCCTTGGGCTTGTCAGTGCTTAGTAAACTATTCGCAGATGATAGCAAACTGATTGACATCATAAGAAATTCCAAAGAAAGTAAAGAATTTCAATATAATACAGACAAACTTTTAAGTTGGACTAAAAAATGGAACATGGACTTAAATTTAAATAAATGCAAGGTTATGCATCTCGGAAACGAAATAATTCATCAGAACCACTTATACTCGTTCGAAATAGATGACATCGTTTATATTCTAGAGAACACTGACTCAGAACGGGATTTAGGTGTAATTTTACAAAGTAACCTCAAATGGGACGAACACATATCAAACATAATAAATAAGGCAAATTTTATACTTGGTAGACTTAAGAACTCATTTTCAAATTGGGACAGAAGAACATTCAAAATACTATTCACGTCTTATGTAAGACCGATACTTGAGTATGGTGCTGTAGCTTGGAGTCCAAACAAAAAAGCGGATAAAAAGCGCATCGAAAAAGTACAGAGAAGAGCATCCAAATTGGTACCGTCTTTGAGGAACAAGAAATATGCTGAACGATTAGATATACTTGGTTTAACAAGCTTGGAGGATAGGAGAACTCGAGGTGACTTAATACAATACTTTAAATCTGACAAAAATATAAATAGAATCGAATGGTTCCATCCGATTTATCAACGTCCAAGCTCAAATGCATCTGGTCCTGTCGGTTCAACTAGAAATCACAATGATCTATACAGACAACTGGTCAGGTCTTGTCCATCTAGGCATAATTATTTTACAAATCGAATCATATCTTATTGGAATGAGTTACCATCAACAGTTAAAAATCAAGACACAGTAAATGGTTTCAAGAACAGTCTTGACTCACACATGACAACCTGGAAACTAAATAATAACAACATCTGCCATAGCTAAGAACGTTGGTTCTTAGCTCCGCGGGTTAACCCGTTGCAGATCAACAAATAATAATAATAATAATAATAATAATATTATGACTCAGTTTCCGCTTTAATTTGTCTACCTATTGAAAATGTTTCTGAGCTTTTTCCGATTGAAAGTGGTGTGAAACAAGGGGGTATACTTTCACCATTTCTTTTCAACGTTTTTATCAATGATTTGATTGATGAATTGTTAGAAATCTTTATTAGATATTTGCAGGAATTTTGGTACTAAATGGAGACTAAAATTTAATCTTAAAAATTTAATCTTTTTTATGGAAAATTTTTGCAGAATTCCGTTTTCGGACTTTAAGGACAACTTTAATTTTTTTACAAACCATGCAAAATCGAGCATCATCACAAAATTTACTAAATCTCATTCCTAACCTAGATTCTTTAGAATCAACAAGTTGGACCAGTCTATCTATCTATTTTTATCTAAACACTTAATGAATTTGAATATTTAGATATTTTATTAAAATTTATTTTAGAAAAATCTGAACAGAACTACATAGCTTGAATGCTCAAAAGAAACAGCTTCAATAGATATTTTTAAGCCTCAAGTCTAAAGTCAAAGACTTGACTTAAATTTTTGACTTAAAAGCAAGGCTGAATATAAAATTTAATAGCTAATTGCTTATCCAAAATTATTTTGAAAATTCCATCCGGTGTAATAAATTAATTTAAAAAAAAGTATTTGAAAAGAAACATAGTACCCTTGGCAAACTAGCCTTCAAAAATGTTTCCTTATTAAAACGCATAGCTTTTTAAATGTTAAATGATTTAACGTTCAAAAAAAAACTGCACTATTAATTAAAAATTTTTGTCGCTTTTTTTATCTTTAAAACTGATTAATTTTAAAATTATTTAAAAAATTTAAAACGAGATTTTATTGCAATCTTTTGCTAAAAAGTAATAAAATTGATTCAATTAAAAAAATTTTAAAAGAACTAAAAAATGTGTCGATTAACTTACTCATTAAAAAGCTAGACCATTTAATATAATAGATAAATAATTGTGTAAGGTAAGTCTTTTTAAATATTAACATATAATCTAATTTTTAAAGGCTAAATTGTGGGCTCAATGAAACAAGTCTTACCGGACTTAGTCGTTTAAATATAAATAAAAAAATTATCTTCCCTAAATAATAATAAAATTTTGAACTGACAAAAATTAACAAAAAACAAATTAACAAAAGTAGAAATTAATTTTCAAAGAAAAAAATTTTTAAAATATGAAATTATATTTTTTTGTAAATGGAATGCTCAAAAAGGTGATAATGCTAACTGGATTACTAAAAAAAAAAACTAAATGATTTAAATTGTACTTAAATTGCTTTACTTCACAATGGATATTTAGCTAAGCTAAAAATATACGAGTTCAAAATAGCAACTACAAATGTGTAAATTTGCTTAGTTAATATTTAAAGATATTAAGAAAATTTTATAGTTTATGTTACTGATTTTTATCATAAAATATATTGTTGCTTATTTGAGAGATTAAGTTTTTTTTTATTGCATTTTTTTAGGGTCAAAATTTAAAATTAAATAAAAATTAAAAAAAAATTAATGAATAAAAAAATTGAAAAAATTATAATTAAAGAAAATTTAAAATAACATTTAAAAAAAAAATTCGATAGAAATAAAATAGATAAATTGAAGTAACTAAATTGAGTATTGAAAGGTTAAGGAAGGAAAAAAAAAGTTAAGGTAGTACTAGTCGGGTATTCGACAAATCTTGACATTTTTTGGTTATCTTATTCAAAATTTTTAACTTTTTAAACATAATCATTTTTAATTCAAAGAGTTAAACAGTAAAACTTGGTATCAGATGAACCTCCAGTAAACTATTTCTATAAAAAAAATGTCTTATTTTCATAATAAGTTTAAGATTTAATTTTTATATAATAATACTAGCTTAAAACAATTAATTTAATTTACAAAAGAAAAAGAAAATTTCTAAAAAATCTAAAATTATAATTTCATATTCTATTTTTTTAATTATAAACTTTATTTAAATTAAGCTTAAAACCCTAAGGTAAATTTAAATATTAAATTTAAAAATATTTTAAGTATTTTCATTCAATTTACATTTATCGTCCAATAGTTAATTTATTTAGAAAAAAATTTAAATTTTTTTAAATACTAAAAATTAATAAATTTTCTTAAATAAATCCTTTCAGTGTAAATAGAACGCTTAATGGTTTATTGAGACTCACGATATTTTGAGTTATTCTTATGTCGTATTTTACAATTAGTTTATTTTCACGACTAAAAAAAAAGACTTCAAGTTGGAACTTGGAAATGACTTAGACTTGTGACTTTTACCTTTTATAGCGCGAGATTTTAGTGTATTTAAGAGAATCTAATTATCATATGGTCTACCCGGTTATTGAATCAATTTAAAAAAAAATTTGTCAAAGTAAAACGTTTTCATGAAAATGTTTTTTTATTTTAAGTAAATTTAAACCAAATCAATTGATTATGCATTTTTTTAAAGAAATTTAATTTTATAAGAAATAATGATAAAAAGAGAATTAAAATTAAATAAAAAAAAAACTTCATTTTTGATTAATAAATTTATTAATTTTTTAAATCTTATTAATTATTTTAATTTTTAATCTGTTATGTTATATTTATTATAATATCAAAAGTAAAACTAAATACATTTATTTTAATGCGGCGGTGAAGTTAGGAGCAAAAAAATTTAAAGAAAAGCAAAATTGTTTTTTTAATTTTGAAATAAAATAATATTTTTTAAAAATGTGAAAATTTTTAACATAAAAATCAATAAAAAAAGTTCTTTTAATTAAAAAAAAAAGTAAAAATAACCTAAATTTTGGTCCTGTTTCTATCAATATTCGATCTATCCTTCTAAATATAAAGATTGTTTTAATTTTTTGCTTTTTTTTAGGTTTTACAAGTTATGATTAAAAAAATTTAATAATTATTTTTAAAATAATTGCTTATAAATGAAATAATTAAATAAAGAAATAAAGATTTTTAAACATTTTTAATTAGAAAATAAAATGCAAATTAATTGTTGTATGAAGGAAACCATGTTAAACCATAACCAAGTATTGTGAATAATTCTGCATGCATATTATTTTTGCACAGATTTGCAGAAATAAAAAATTCTGTTTAACATTGAATCTTTACTCCAAGAATAAACTTCTGTAATAAAATTTAAAATCTAAAATTACTTAAAAATCTTCTTTAATATTATATTTTTTGAGCTTGATCATAAACTTCAATTTGCCTGACCATTACCATTTTTATAAAGATACTCTTCATGCTGCAAAATACTATTTTTTCTTATTCATGGTCGATTTTTATACCATGGCATCGTAACAACTTTATTAACTTAGATTTTTACTCTTTCATTTTGGAATAATATTCTAAAAAAATGTTTAAGTAAGCTCGCGAAAAATTGAGTCTTGATAAATAAATAAATTTTATCTTGTTTACCTTAAAAGCAAACTGAGCTCTTAAAAAAGCGTTCTTAACTATTTTTTAGTAATAGATCTAATTTTACTATTCAAATTACTGTATTTTTCAGATAAACATATTCTGGAAGGTATTTGTAAAAAGCTACTTTTACTCCTCTCGATCGAAAGTTATTTTTTGCCTTACACGTTAAAATTAACAAAATATTTTTAATTTATCTCTAACACAAATAAGAGTAAATATGTCAATTATGTAAGTTAAGCTTTTTGGGCCTAAATTTGAATCGATTTAATACTTTATATCTAATTATGTTTAACATATGATTTTGGCTCTTATAAATCATTAATCTCTTAGCTCTCTAAGCTTTCTTCATTTAAATAAATCATCAGCTAAGCTTTAATCAAATAACTGACAGGTTAGAAATTGATAAGTCGACTTTTTTCATATTTTAAAAACTTAGCTTTCTGAGCATTTAATTTAAAGTACAATTCAGAAATTTTAAGACCTAAAATTTATTAATCTGTCTGTTTAAAAGGTGGTTTAGGTTAATTGAAACTTATAGAACACTTATTTGTTAGAATTTTAAATTTTTTTCTTCAAATAAAAGCTTTTTGTACTCAGTTATTATTTTTAAAAAGGCTGCATATTATAGGTCATTGAATGGGTGAGGTAGAAAAAAACATTAAAAAAGTGGAAAAAACATATAGCTAATTTAACAAATTTAGCTTATATAATGAGAGAAAAAAAACATAAATTATAAAATTTTAAAAGAGAAAAAACATAAAATTAAAAAAAATAATTAAAAAAAATTGAATTAATTAAAATGAGGCGAAAATTAGACTGGGTCTTGGTTCAAGAATTTACCAACCAAATAGACCTTAAAAAATTTATTTCATCTTCATATGTCGCAGTCTCCGATCATTCAAATCAAAATAATTGTACTCTGTGCCAAAGTAATAGTGCTCACCAAATGAATATATCTCGATTCCTTTGAGTATTAAAAAAATAGCAATTACAAATGACTGCATCAATAAAATCACTGAATCAGGGACAGATTTTGATGATAATGGTAACATTATTTTTACTTATGACAATCGTTATCAAGTTGCTGTAAGCGATGAATGCTTTTGCGTTGATTGCTGCTATTGTTCGTGTTCATATTTTATGGAAAAAGGAATGTGTGTACATCTCATCTCTTGTTTATTCAAAAATAAAATTAATTATCCCGCCTTATTAACTACAAAATATTTTCAAAATAGACCTAAAGCAGGTCGGAAGCGAAAAGCTGGTCCTTGTTTACAATATGATTAATGAAGAAATTAAAATAAAATTAATGCTGTTTATCTTTTATTTCAATTGATTTTATGTGTTTTTCTTTTAAATTAAATTTAAGAATTAAAAAATTTTTGATTTTGGTTTATGTGTTTTATCTTTTTTATTCAACTGATTATATGTTTTTTTCCCTGAAATAAAATTAAAATTTTGCTTTTTGCTTTTTTTTTCTTTATATATGTTTTTTATCTTTTTATATATTTCGTTCTACCTCTCTCGTCATTGAATTCAACGATTATATATTTACAATAAGTTTTTTTTTTATATTTTTTTTTGCTTTGAAAGGAAAAATAGATTAAAAACTTTTTTTTTATCTTTTTTAAAATGTCATGTACACACTAATTCCTAAAATTGAAGTAGCTTTTTATGTTCAACCAAGAAACAATCTGATTGTGATTATAAATTGAAAAAATTTATAAAATTTTAAAATTTTGTAAATTTTTAATTTTTAAAAATTATAAAATTAATTAAATTAACAATAGAAGACCCGATTTTTTTTATACCGTTAAGTCCCATAATGGGTTTAAAAAACCCATTTTCTAATTTAACTCTAACTAAGGTCAAAATAAAGTTTTTTTTTCAAAATAAAATTTATTTAATGTTATTTATGCTAATTAATAGTAGCTTGATTATGGAGAAAAAAAATGTATTATATTTAAGTCATAGGATTAGAAAATCTGACATAATTACATTTGAAATAAAAGAAAAAATTAAATTTTTAATGAAAAAACTCTAATTTATAACTTTTTTCCATCTTCAAAACACTTTTGACATAAAGCTATGTTTTTTTGTTCTTTACAACATGTACCACAACAATACTTTTTACATGAAATACAGGTAACGTTTGTTTTATTCTGATTACAAAACCTAATTTGACAATTTTTCTTATCCTTTTTTGTGTCCATTTTTTTTGATGGAGTCGAATCAACATTCAAATCAACTGATGCAAGTCTTTTACGAGTTGGCGGAGTTTTTGGTGTCGTTGGTTGACTATTAGATGAAGATGCCTGAGAATTCCTTGAACCTTTAGTGGTCTCAGAGAGCTCCTCAACAAGTTTGATTATGAAGTCTCTTCTGGTAATTTTAGATTTGTTTACCTCTTTGAACAAAACCCAACTAATCGAATAAAAATCAGAAAAAAATTTTTTTTTTAAATTTTTTTTCCTCTTCAATTTGAAATTGAATTGTATATGTAATTTAATAGTTAGAATTTATAAATTATAATTTTTTTAGTGTCAAAAAGTTGAAAAATTTAACTGGGTTTAAAAACCCCCTCCGGGACTTTATGTATAATTTTTTTTTGTTGACACCAAAAAATTATAATTTATAAATTCTAACTATTAAATTACATATACAATTTAATTTCAAATTGAAGAGGAAAAAAAATTTAAAAAAAAAATTTTTTTCTGATTTTTATTCGATTTTTTGCAAAAAAAAGAGCTTAAAAAACCCGCGGGTCTTCTAGTATTAATTTATAAAAATTTTAAAATTTTTAGTTTTATCCTTTTAGTTCTAAAAATTTAAAATCTTATAGTTTTGTAAACATATTTAAATATTATAAAAGAGAATCCAAAAGCTCTTTTTCTAATCTAAAAGATTCATTTGTTTTTAAAGAAATAAGTTTTGACTATTAAAATTGATCGGATACGAAAATTTTTGGAGTTTTTCATTTTTTTTTGTATCTTGTCCTTAATTTATCCCCTGATTCAATTTTTTTTTTCAGAATCAGAAACCGGACTAAATCGGAACAAATTGTAGAGCTCACTTTTTTTAATTTTTCAAGATAAAGTGTAGTTTTTACAAAAAATACATTTTTCAGATAAATCTAAAGCCAAATCGGCAGATAATTTAAAATATCAAATAATCTTTTTGTTTTGTGGTCTAAAAAACAAAACAAAAATAATCTAATGACTTCTAACCCGTGACTTAATATTTTCTTAATAAATTAAAAATTTCAATTTTTTTAAATTTACACTTTTTGTCAAAATTTATGGACTTTAATTAAAAAAAGTCATTAAAGTTCCTAGGTTTCCATATATGCAGAATAAGAATTAGACAAATAAAATGATAAATATCATTAATTCAAATTTAATCACTTATTTTTAAATTAATGGATTTTTTTAATATAAAAATATATGTTTTGCTTTTTTTATTAGTAAAAATACTGACGATTACTTAATTAGAAGATTCGAGAAAAAAAAACAAAACATGTATGAATATTTGAGTGTTTTTCGTTACAAATTGTTTAAATTATACAAAATTAAATCTAGTTAAAAGACAAAATCATCTGCTAGATATTTAGAAAAATAATAATAACTAAAAAAGTAATTAATGAATCGTAATTATATTTTAAACACAAAATTACAAGAAAACAAATAAAAAATGAAACCCAAAAAAAAATTAAATAATCTAAACTTTAATTTAGTTGAAGAAATCATGTAAAAAAAAATTATTATTATTATTATTATTACTATTATTATTATTATTATTTTAATTCAAAAAGTACCCTTCTATTCGAAAATAATCTTTTAAATTTCTATAAATTAAATTTTTTTTACTTTTTATTTATTTAAAAAATAAAATAAAAAGTCTATTAGAGTAAAAAAGTCTAATCGGTTCTCTGAAGATAAAAACAGAAATCCAAAAAATGAAAAACAGTACTTTGAAAATTATCTAAAAATTTGTAGTTAAAAGAACATTATCAAAACTATGTTATTGTGAAATTTCATGCAACACTTTCAATAAAAAAATCAAAAAATTTTATTAATTTTTTTCAAATGGTCAGAAAATTGTTCTGTAGATGAAACAAAGTGAAACATTATTTGTTTTACCTGCTGCAGAAGTCTGCAAAATATGTGACAGATCATTTAAAATTTTAAAATGCTCATCTAAAATACATATCTTTCAAAATTTTAAAATTTTTTTCAAAATTTCGGGATCAAAGGAATCTTAATTTCGAAGACCCATGTACTACTGGTATAATTTTTATTGTAATTTTATTAAAGAACACTCTGTGAAGTTTGGTAAAAAAATTGAGATAATTAATTGGAAAAGTAAGATTTTCTTATATAACAACTTTAAAAACAAGGTAAAAATGGTTCATAGTTCTAACATGCTTGCAGTATCTACTTAGCTGTTAATAAAAAGTTATATAGAAAAAAGACTGTTCTGTCTATCTGCTAATTGAAAAGAAAATTTTTTTTATAAGCAATTATTACAGCTTTACTTAAATTATTGCTCAGTTTTTAATTTTTTTTAAATAGGCAGCATATAAATTTTAAAAGCTTTTTATTTTTATCAAAACATCATTTGAAATTTTAATATCAAATAAACTAATAAAATAATTACTCATGAAATTTGAACAAGAATTTTTTAAAGATAATTAATTGAAACAAATGCTTTGAAATTCAAATCGAATAAAATTTTTTTTTATCTTTTGAATTTTAGAAAAATTATTTGAAAAAATGTGCTTTACCATAAAAAAAATTTTAAACTTTAAAGAGATTTGCCAAACGCCGACTGGTCAGAGGTTTTGTGATATATCAGATGCTCTGCATGTCGTACGCTTCATAGAATAGAAATAGAAAAAAACTTGAGATAAAAAAATTAAGTGGCAGATGTGCTAGAATTGTAACTTAACTGATGGTAATTTAATTGAGGGTGATTTAATATATCGGATAATTATGAAAAACAGATTGATGGAAAATTTAATTGCCTCAATGACTCTTCCTCAAAAATTATAAAGAAGCATTCAGAAATCTAGAAGTATTATAAAAGTTGAAATATTCGTACTCTTACATTATTTTTTTATTTTATATCCTTTTTTATATTTTTTTCTTTGTTTTTATTTTTTATTTTATCTTATTTTACTTTATTTTAATTTTTTTTATTTATCTATTCTGAAGGAGGATTATCTCAGTTCATTTTTTATTTATTTATTTATCTGTGACGAACTAATGCAACTTAAAATATATTAAAATAAATTAAGTTAGAAAATAAGATAGAAAAAGAAGAAATAAAAAAATAAAAACGGAACAAGAAAAATATAAGTGTAGTTGGATTTCTTTAAAAAAAGAATAAGTTTAAAATTTAAATTTTTTTGATAATTAATAAATTTTTGAAGGTAAACAAAAAAAAAATAAAATAAAAACTCCTAATAAAATTAAAATGGATCTACAATAAACTAATAAAAATTCAAACTTGTGCTAATGACTGTTTATCATGTCAATTGAGTATGAGTATGATGTAAAACAATTCATTTAGTTAATAAATAAATAGATAAATAAGTGTTTACTAGACCCATGATATATGTCAACCAAAAATGTCATCGGTACAGATAAACAATTAAATAAATAAATGAAAATGTCATTAGCATTAATAAGCAGTTGTAATTAAGCATTGATGATTTTCACTTCGTTAGTTATTTTTGCTTCTTTTTAAAATATTTAAATAAATAAAATGGCAATAAAATAATTAAATTTTTCAAAAATTTTACCTTTGTTTTAAGTTTATATTACTCCTTAATTTTTCATAAGACCTACTCTTTTTTCGAACCCTTTCTTTTGCCACCTCATCCCAGAAAGCCCAGCTACGCCACGGAGTGTACAAAAACATCTACAAAATTTAGCATTTTTTAAATCTTGTTTAAGATTTTTTTAAAGTTATGGATGTAATAGATTTAAATTTTTTTCAATTAATGAAAAATTTAGATTCATAATTAAATTTTTTTATTTGTAAAATTATATTATAATATACATTTTTCTTACTTTTAAATTATTTAATTATTTGTAATTACGTTTTTAAAATTTTTTTTTCTTTCTTTTTTTTTACTTTTTATAGTGGGTTCCATAATTAAATTATTATTGAGCCCTTAAATTAAAAAGTTAACTGTTAAACAAATACCAGATAGACGATTGTCTTATTTAACTTTTGTTCACATTTAATAAAAAACTAAATAAATGGAACAAATTAAATTTATTTCTTTTAATTTAAATAATTAAAAAATATTAATTAAATAAAATAAATAATTACATTTTAAAAGAGAAAGAAGAGATATCTAAGATCACTGATTGCTCACGTAAAAGGTGAATAAATGCTCTTACTAAGCTAGTTTATAATTGATGATGAGTAATACTTTACCTTTTTTTGAATTTCAGCTCAGACCGACGGCATTTTTTATAAAACTTATATAAGCAAAACACCAGAGAGATTAAAGAACAAGTCAGTAAAAAAAAATTTAAGAGAAATATTTTGCCCCATGATATTAAATCATATTTTGTATCAAGTGGTTTAACCATTTATCAGCATGTCTGCCTTAATGAGTTTATAAAGAAACCACTGGATCCAATAATTAAAAAATTCTTAGGATGATCTAGGAATCGTTCAGATTCAAAATCATTCAATAAGATAAGGTATTGTGAATGATGTGATAAAATATCAATTAAGACCCAAAGTAAGAAGAAAAAATAAAATTTTTAAAATTTTGACCAGTATTCTAAAAAAGCTTCAAATATCTTATTTATTCTTAATAAATAAAATCATTAATAAAAAAAAACTTATTTTTTTTTTATCCAATTTTTTTATTATTTAGGAAAAGATGATAAAAACTAATGATAGGAACTTAAATCTAAAAAATTCAAATTCTTTAAAAGCCAAATTAGTTATAAGAAATATAAAGAAAATGTGAATGCTAAACAGTCAAAAGTGACCCGATGTAGAAAGTTTTAAATGTTTTAAGTTTTAAAAATTTGATTAAATATTTAAAAATTTTAGAAATTTTCTGAATAAATAAATTTTTTTTTCTATTTTAAATTTCCTTACGGTCTTTCACATTTCCATTCAAACCATCGTTTAGATTAATACCATCATTGATAAATATGTTTTCACTTATTACCACTTACTTGGCTCACTCGATACCAGAGTTTGAGAAAAATTAGTTGCACCATTATTCGGAAGATAAAACAACAAAAATTAAAATTTTCAAACAATCAAGTCAACAAAAAAAATGTTTTGACTCTTGAAAATTTTGCATTTTTTTCTAAAAAAGTACATAACAGAATTTTAAAAAAAAATTTAAATTTGAATGGCTTTTTGAATTGGTAAAGTAAGCCTAAAAATTAAAGGAATTCTTTTAATTGAGAAATTCTATAATGAAATATCTATTTGGAAAAAAAATGTTTTAATATTTGAATCATCCTAGTTTAGAGGAAATGAATAATCGATTAACAAACACAAAGGTGAATATTTAAAATAAAAAAATATTCTATTATTAAATAGAATATTCTTAGTATTTGTTTGCTCAAAGTGTTGTAGAAAAAAGAACTATCGTATAATTCTAATAACAATAACGCCTTAGTAAATAAACTAATTTTTAAAAAATTTGATCAAAACGAAACTTTGAATTTTAATCAAGTTTTTTTAAACACCTATAAAACTGGAAAATTTAAAAATTTAAAGCACCTAGGCCCTTTTTTCGACTATGATTATAAAACTAACAAATATACAACAAAAAGTATTTTTCGATTCTTATGGTATTGTGAATTTCAAATACAAATTGAACAAAATTTCCTCATATTTTGATAAATTAATATTAAAGTTAATAAAAAATATTAGAAAAAATACTGCAACATTGTGCAACATACTTTGTTGCAGCTTTTTTACCTAAAATATTTTTTCTCATGCAAAAAATGATAACAAATAATTAAAATAGATTATTGATTTGATTTCCTAAAAAAAAATAAAATAAAAATTTCATTTTAGGTAAAAAAGATGCAACAAAGTATGTTGCACATGTTGCAGTATATTTTTTCAAATTTAATTTTAATTTATTAAGAAATGAGGAATTTGTTCAATTTGTATTTGAAATTCACAAGACCATTCTTATTTTATTCTAAAATTTTGGAAAAAAAATTTAGATGATTTTTTTAGCTTTTTAATTGTCCTTAAAACTAAAGAGGATTAATTATTTAATGTCATACTTCTCACTAAAGTTTTTTTTAAATTAAGTCCAAGTTTCAAAAAATATGATGCAACAATCTTTTTTTTATTTATTATTTATATTCAATTTTTTTTTCAACAACATTAAAATAAAATAATATTTAATAAAAATTCTTACAGAACCCTACCGATTGACTAAATAAAGAGCAAAGTAGTTGATACACGTGAAAAATAATAAATAAAAAAAACGATGAAATTGAATAATTTTTCGAAATTTATTACAAAAAATATTTGTCATATTTTCTTGAAATATTTGATTTAATTTTAATATAAGTTAAATATAAAATTAAACTTTTATAATCCATTTTGGGATAATTCATTCTGGTAGATTTCGATAATAATTTTCAATAAAACGTGTTAAAATAATTTTTCTTTTACAAAAAAAAATTTTCTATGAAATAATTTTTTTTGAGTTCAAAAAATAATGATGAATCAAACTATTTTATTAAAAACATGTAAATTTTTTACGCTGATTTACTCCATCCATCGTCATTAGAACTAAAAAATGAACCAAAGGAACTTAAAACCCTTAAGAAGCAAACTAAATCTCTTAAATTTAATAAATAAATTTTTAAAAAAATTTATCTTTTTATAAACACTTTTCAGATTTTTAAATTCAAAAGTTCTACTTATTAGTATTCAGGACCCACTTGATCCTTTATGTTTTTATTAAATCCAATTGTTTTTCCATAGCTACTTGTTTAATACAATTTACTAAATTTTATAAAAAAATATAATTTGATCAGATAAATTTAAAATTTAATTTTGTTAATTGTTTTAAACAAGTAGCTATGGAAAAAATTTGACATAAAAATTGAACCTTTTGAAATATTACAGCTTCAAAAGTTGAAAATTTTCGAAATTTTTTTGACGACTCGCGACATGAAATGTATTTGAATTTTATAATTTTTGAATTTCATTCTATTAATTCCAAATGAATCTTGATTTAAGATTTTGAGCTTGAAAACAAAAAAGAGGTGACTTTATTCAAATGTAAAAAAATTGGTCACAAGTATAGAAAAATTAATAATTAATAAATTAAAAATAAATAATAATATAAATTTTGTAAATAGAATACTATATGATGAAAGAAAAGAATTTGCTAAAACATATTCAAAATTTTTTTGGATGTCAATAAAATACCTGACGAGTTTTAATTAATTACTGACAAAAAAAATAAAATACAATTAATTTTTTTTGTTAAATATTTATTTTTTTTAAATATACGACAATTATAAATAAATTGACAATATGTTAAATAGTTAAACAAAACTTTTGCTAGTGATGATCAATAATTTACAGCTAAAAGTGTTAAGTAAATAGTCAGGAGTTTAATTTAATTATTTTTTAATAATATTATCAGTAAGTTATTTTCTTACACAAAAAATATGAAAAAGACCAAAATTTTAAATTACAAAAATATATTAGCAATGAAAATTAATAAAAATTTATTTATTTATTAAAAAAAATATAAATTTTAGTTATGTAAATACGACATGAGTTTAGTTGAGAAATAAAATTTAAAACTCACTTGGTCAAAAAAAAAACTTAAATTTTAATATTTTTTTTACTAAAAAAATACATACAACTTAATTATTTTTGGTCAAAAAAATGTTTTTCTGTTCTTAAAATTATTTTATTTTGGTAGAGCAAAGAAAATGTTAGAGGGAATATGATATTTTACCTTTAAGAATTATTGAATTAGCTCTAATTAGAAACAGTTTGGAATAAATTCTATAGTTTTTTTATTTGAACTTAAATTTTCTAAAATTCATTTAAAATAACTGATAATTAAAATGTCTACAGGGCCAAAAAAGGGGCTTGATTTGCAAATATTTTAAGATCGATGCAGACAATTATGTGTGTGAAGTAATGTAAGATAATAAATGTGTAGAAAAATGAAAAATGAAAACACAAGGTTGGTAATTTTTAAATATTTGGCCGTTTTAAATTAAATTTTTATGAGCCATTAAAAATTTAAAATTTATTTTTGTCAAATTTATAATACTAAATTAAAACACAATTGAATAAATGGCTTTTGAATAAAACAAAAATTTAATGAGATAAAAAATGTAATGAAAAAAAATTAATTAGAATTTAAATAAAAAAAAATTTCTGAAAAAAAATAATTTTGCTGGTTAAAAGAAAAGTTAGCTGAACAAAGAAATTTAGGCCATCATAACTATATGTAAAACCAGTTAGCATAACTCATTTAAATGTAAAAAAAAAATATATTTTTTTTTTGTTAATTAATTTATGTTATATGATGTTTTTTTTCGTCTTTTAGTGAAAATTTACATACAATTTTGAAACTGCATGAAAAAAATGCGATTTTTTTAATTTATTTTAAAAAAAAATTGCAATCTTATTACATTGAAATTAAATGGATTATAGCAGACTTAGAATATTTGGTTTTTATTTTTTTAAATAAAAATCTTAAAATTTAATTTTTTTTTGATAAAAATAAGAAAAAAACATTCTTAAAAAAGATAATTTAAAAAAAAAACAAAGATATTTAAGAATATGGCAAATTAGAATTTTTTTAACTTAAAAATATTTAAAATCAATTTAAAAGCATAAGGCTTTAAATTTTTTAAGTAGGGGATAATAAACTTTTATAATGCCGAACTGAAAAAGGTATCTTTTAAAAACAACATTCATCAAAAAAAGCAAAAAAAAAAAAAAACACATGGTTTAAATTAAACATTTTTTTTTTACTTCATTAAGAGTTTTTTTTTTACTTGAAAAAAGATGTTTGATAAAAAATCAAATGACGTGAAGTGAATGTATTTAAAGAAAACTGTTTAAAATTACAAAGAAAATGATAGAATTAAGTAAAAATCGACAAAAAAATGTAAATTTCCTTTTAAATACTTTTAATATCTGAGATATTCAAATAGTAGTTTGCTTTGATTATTATTTTTCGAATTAGCATTATAATCAATAAAGGAAATAAGCGAATTAGAAAGGAAGTTTATCTTTTTTAAAAAGTTTTTTTCTTATTTGTATAAAAAAATTTAAAGAAATTTTTGTAAAATAAAAACTGAATATCCTATGTTTGCTATAGTCGATTTAATTTCAATGTAATAAGATTGCAAATTTAACTCTCATTTATTTTTTTTTTAAAAATAAATTTGAAGCATCGCACTTTTTTTCAGGATTTTTCAAAATTGTATGTAAATTTTCATTAAAAGACGAAAAAACACACCATAGATATTTTGACTTAGAAAAAAAAGATTTTAACTTTTTAAAATTTAAAAAAATCAATCCGATTCAAACAAAAGTTGTGTTAACCGGTTATATATTTTGACTGGTTTTCACAACCTGTTTTATTTTATGACCAATCAATTAATAATTTATTAAAGACGTCAATTAAAATAAATAAAAATCAATGGCCATCATTTAATGGACCGACAAAAAAATTCCTATTTTACTGACAAAAAGACTAAACTAGGTGACAATCAAACTACTTCACTGACAATTAAACTAATTGACTGACAGATAAACTAATTGACCGACAAATTAAATATTTTCGGGATGACAGATAAACCAAAAAAATGGTGACTAATTTAATTAATGACTAATGACTAATAAACACTTAACTAGGTGTCAAAAAAACTACTTCACTGATAATTAAACTAATTGAGTGACAATTAATAGCTTATTTACTATACTATTTTTTTTTTAAATCTCATTTTATTAACTTTTATTTACATTTTATTAACTCTACTACATTAATTTTTTCTTATTCAATTATCGAATCAAGATATATTGACTACCCAACTCCATTGTGTAATTGCTACCTTACTATTTCTTCTTTTTTTCATGAAACTTGAACTATTTAAACATGAGCCATATGTAACAATCTTTTCCAATTTTATATATTCTTAATTTTCATTTATTTAGCTTATTTACTTTTTTTTAATTCTTTTTTTTTTTTTTATCTTATTTTATTAACTTTAATTTTATTTTATTTTATTTCATTTTTATTTTATTTTTTTAATTTTTAACTTATTCTGAAGGAGCTCTAGCTCGGTACAGAAAACAAATAAATAAATAAATAATAATTTTACTTTTAAACCTTTTTTTTTGTCTTGCTTTCCTGAAGTTTCAATTTTATAAACACGTGTCGCAAACTTCATCATGCTTCAATATATCTATTTTTTATTCAAGGTTATTTAACTCTTACAAACTTTATTCATATTTTTATTTTTAGATTTTATTTTATTCATACTTTAACTTTTTTGATTTTTTAATTTTACTTAGCTCTCGGTACAGATAACAAATAAATAAAAATAAATAAAATACTTATCATATAAAACAGTTTCCTCTTCCATATAAAACAAAAAAATAAATATTTAACGATAAGAAATAAAAAATGTCTAGCACTGAATCAGTAATTCCAAATTTCAATGAAGAGGACACAATGCTTGATAAAGACCAAGAAGATGAAGAACCACTAAAAAATCGTGGTAAAGGAATTTTATATCAAGAGGTAGCAATCATTAATTTGACTGAATTTATTCAGCAAAAAGATGCTACTATGAACAACTAAGGAGTCATTTATTAATTTAATAATTATAATTTCTTAATTAATTAATAATTTATTAATCGTTTTTATTTTTTTATATTTTTTTATATTTTGTCATTTAAATAAATATTTTCGTCACTAAAATTAGTTTTTTTAGTCTACAAATTAGGTTTTATTTTGTCAGTGAAAAATTATTAGTAAAAACACATAAATTAAAAAAGTTTTTTGGGTCTCATGTCAACCGATAACTCAGACGACTCTTTTCTGACCGTCTGCAAAAATGCGATTAGAATAAGAGTCTCAAAAAACAGATTGGACATTGTGAATCGCTTGACCATTCTGAATAGCTTGAAGAAAATCGACAATGGATCAATAATACCTTTTATAAAAACAGTAACCACCACAAAGAGAAATATCTGGCTAATTTCATTCAGTGAAACATACAACTTCGCATCTCTAATTGGACATAAAATATTAATAAATGACAAACAATGTACAATTGAAGACGCACAATATCCAGAAGCTACCTACAAATCCTTTGCCTTTAAATTCGTTGGTCTAAAACCAAATTTTTCCGCAGAAAAAATTGCAAAGCATATCATCTCAAAAGGCGTTGGGCATGAAGAGATCGAAAAAATTTACGAGGAATATTTCCAAGAAGAAGAATTCAAACACATTTCTAAGGGTACATTTCGTGCAAAAATCAAGATAAACGTTTCAAGAAATCCATTATATAAAAACCTTCTAATCAACTTGGTGGAGCAAACTCAGATTGATGGCAATCCTGTAAACGTCTTCCAGATCGGCGAGACTCGTTGTCTCTACTGCAAGCAAACTGGTCACAAAGTTTTTGACTGCCCGAGCAAAAATGCCGTTTGTTCCAAGTGTAATCGAGCTGGTCACTCATCAGACAAGTGTTCAATGGCTAAAATAATTTCTCAAAAAAGATATATTGATTTAGATGACGAAGATGAGGAAAATTTTGACAACAAAATTATAACAGAAAGTGAAGTAGATGCTACTAATCAAAATGAAGCGCCAACAATTGCCTCTTTGATAGCCGATTTCAGTTTAAGTAAAAATGATAACATGACAGTCCTAGGAAAATCTAACAAATTTTACAAACGAACATTTAATGACACAAGCTTAAATTCAAATGATCAGAGTGAAAATCATAACAAACAAGCAAAGAACGACGATAGTGTACGGGAAGTAATGAGTGGCTCCGAAGCAGAAGTAGAATATTCTATTGAGTCAAACGACGATGCTGAAATAGAAGATGGGAACAGCAAGTACTCTTCACAGATCACTCTGCCCGTACACAATGAGACAAATTCAAGCTCGTTTGACCAACAAAAACAAACAGCAGATCTGGTAGCAAAACCAAGCAATAACAGTGAGAAGAGTTCAAATAATGGAGCAGGAGAAACGTGTTGGAAGGAATGAACAAGAAGACAAATAAATCTATTTCAAGAACAAAACCACTTAATAAAACAAGGTTAGTAATTACACACTGGAATTGTTTCCATTTACCAAGTAGGATTCAACTTTTAGAAGAATTTTTAACTCAAAAATGTCCTGACATACTTCTCCTAAATGAAATAAAAATAAACACGAATGATTCGAACTTTTACTTTAATTTTAAAGATTACACTTCATTAGTTAAGGCCCGAAATAGATATGGTGGAGGAATAGCTATGTTGGTAAGAGACGGTATTGAATTTAAACAAGATTACTCATTTGATGAGTTTAGTGCAGAGCTTCTTTGTATTAAAGTGTATCTAAAAAATACTCAATTTTTTATTTTTAGCCTTTATAATCCACCAAATACTGTACTTCCTTTTAAACTTTTCTTAGAAATCTCAAGTAGATGTGGAAAATTTATAATAGGGGGTGATTTCAATGCGAAATCTAAAAGTTTAGGTTGTTTGGGAGAAAATGAAAATGGTTTAATCTTGGAGGAAATTTTTAGCAAGCTCAATCTTTCTGCAATCAATGACATAACACCAACATATAATAGATTTAAAACTGATCACTTTGAAGTCCTTGATCTATTCCTAATACCGTCATCACTATCGGATAAGGTCCTTGACTTCAAAGTTCTTATAGACCATGATATGTTAAGTGATCACTTTCCAATTCAAACATGTATATCAGCTGAATATTTAATTACAGTTGAACCCTTGAAAACTAGTCTTAATTTTAAAAAAGCAAATTGGGGACTTTACCGAAATTTACTGAAGTCAACAAATCAACATATAAGTTCTTTTACAAACATTGATGACATAAATAAACACATTTCAGAAAAGATCGTTAATGCTGCCCAAAAAAGTATTCCAGCTTACACTCAAAAGTCTTTTAAATCAAGCTTACCAAAAAACATTGTCTTATTAATAAAAGAACGAAGAAAAATTAGAAGATTTTTCCAAAAAACCAGGTGTCCTTCTTCAAAGATAATTTTTAATAAGCTTACATCTGAGTTACGTCTAGCTCTTAAAGAATTTTGGAACCAAAACTGGCAAGATTTTATAAATAAAATGGGAAAGAATACTTTATCAAGCAGGCCTTTCTGGAAAAAAATAAATAAGTTCAGATCTAAGAAATGTTCAAAACAGATACCATCATTACTCAAAGATGGTGTTGAGTTTAAGACAGATATAGATAAAGGAAAAATCTTTGGAAATATCTTGGCCTCAACTTTTAGTCCTCATCTAGATCTTGTTGAATCAGAGGATAGTTCTGAAATATCACAAACCATTACAGATTTCTTAAAAAATAAGGTACAAAATAACTTGGACGAGCCTATTACTCTTTTGGAAATAAGAAATGCTTTAAAAAAATTAAAAGAAGAAGCAGGCTCTGGATTAGATCAAATCCACAACCTAATGTTAAAAAATTTACCTAAAGAAACTTTAATTGAACTAAGTATTCTTTTTAACAGGAGTTTGGAACTAGGTCAAGTGCCAAAAGCTTGGAAAATAGCAAGTATAACCATGATCCCCAAGAAAACATCTCCCACCCAAGATCCTAATAACTATCGTCCAATTAGTATGACAAGTTGCCTTGGAAAGTTACTTGAACGCATCATCTTCACAAGAATATATAATTTTCTAGAGAACAATAGTCTACTTATTCAAGAACAATCAGGATTTAGAAAACATAGACGCACTGCAGATAATCTTTACTTTCTTATTCAAAAAGTTTCAGAGTCCTTTAATAGAAAGAAGAGGGTATGTTGTCTATATTTTGACATTTCTAAAGCTTTTGATAGAGTTTGGCATGATGGACTAATTTACAAGCTAATAAAAATTAATTTACCACCTTATCTTATCTATTGGATAAGATCATTTCTGCACTTAAGATCTTTTAAAGTAAATATAAATGGTCATCTAAGTGATCAATACCCTATTAAAGCAGGAGTTCCACAAGGGTCAGTAATTAGTCCGCTTCTTTTTAGCATTTTTATAAATGATATACCAAAAAGAAACAAAACAAACTGCCAATACTCTCTTCTTTTTGCAGATGATTTGGCTACCTTTTTTACTTTTAAAAAGATAGGAAATCTTGAAAAAGTGATTAATAAGTATCTAAAAGAAGTTGAAATATGGCTTTTCAAATGGAAAATGAAAATTTCTATTGAGAAATCATGTTATATGATCTTTGAGAAAAAAACTAAAGTTAAATTTAATCTTGACCTTAAAATTAATAATAGTAATTTAAATAAAGAGGAAAAAGTTAAATTCTTAGGAATAACATTAGATTCAAAACTTACTTTTAGTCCAATGGTGGATGAATTAAAAGAGCGTTGTAATTCAAGGCTTAACTTAATAAAATATCTTTCAAATAAAAAATGGGGTCTAAAACCCAAAACATTAGGTAATCTTTACAAATCCTTAATAGGATCAATTTTGGATTATTCTTTTCCTTGTTTAAATTCATTCTCAGAAACTAACATCAAAAAAATACAAGTTATTCAAAATTCAGCAGTTCGATCTATTTTGAAGCTAAAATATGATACCCCCTCCAATATTATACACCAAGAGGCCTTCAATAAACTTAATCTCGAAACAATTTCAAATAGACTTTTTGAGTTGAGTGAGAGATATGTCAGGGCAGGATTGAGTCATTCTGTTCCACTGGTCGTCAGACTAGTGGAAGAATACAGAGAAGGTTTCGGATCAAGATATATCGAATATCCAACTCCATTGTGTAATTGCTACCTAGTAATTTCTTCTTTTTTTCCTGACTTATAATATATTAAAAAAAAAAAAAAAAAAAAAAAAAAAAGATTTTTACCTAACTCACTACATATCAAAAAAAAAAAAAAAAAATAAATAAAAGCTGTAACACATGTAACAATCTATTCCAAATCATGTCTTCTGAAATTTCATTTATTTAGCTTATTTTACTTTTTTTTTTAATTTTTATCTCATTTTATTAACTTTAATTTTATTTTTATTTTTTTTTTTTTTTTAATTTATTCTGAAGGAGCTCTAGCTCGGTACAGAAAACAAATAAATAAATAAATAAATAAATAAATAACAATCTTTTCCAATTTTATATATTCTTAATTTTCATTTATTTAGCTTATTTACTTTTTTTTAATTCTTTTTTTTTTTTTTAATTCTTTTTTTTTTTTTATCTTATTTTATTAACTTTAATTTTATTTTATTTTATTTCATTTTTATTTTATTTTTTTAATTTTTAACTTATTCTGAAGGAGCTCTAGCTCGGTACAGAAAACAAATAAATAAATAAATAATAATTTTACTTTTAAACCTTTTTTTTTGTCTTGCTTTCCTGAAGTTTCAATTTTATAAACACGTGTCGCAAACTTCATCATGCTTCAATATATCTATTTTTTATTCAAGGTTATTTAACTCTTACAAACTTTATTCATATTTTTATTTTTAGATTTTATTTTATTCATACTTTAACTTTTTTGATTTTTTAATTTTACTTAGCTCTCGGTACAGATAACAAATAAATAAAAATAAATAAAATACTTATCATATAAAACAGTTTCCTCTTCCATATAAAACAAAAAAATAAATATTTAACGATAAGAAATAAAAAATGTCTAGCACTGAATCAGTAATTCCAAATTTCAATGAAGAGGACACAATGCTTGATAAAGACCAAGAAGATGAAGAACCACTAAAAAATCGTGGTAAAGGAATTTTATATCAAGAGGTAGCAATCATTAATTTGACTGAATTTATTCAGCAAAAAGATGCTACTATGAACAACTAAGGAGTCATTTATTAATTTAATAATTATAATTTCTTAATTAATTAATAATTTATTAATCGTTTTTATTTTTTTATATTTTTTTATATTTTGTCATTTAAATAAATATTTTCGTCACTAAAATTAGTTTTTTTAGTCTACAAATTAGGTTTTATTTTGTCAGTGAAAAATTATTAAAAAGTCATCTCAATATATAAATTTGTCAGTTTTTTAAATTTTTTGTCAGAATAATTAGTTTTTTATAGTCAGCTAAAACCAAATAAATTAGTCACCACTTTTAGTTATTTTTGTCATCTTAAAAAAATTTAATTTGTCACCCCAAAAAATATAAGCCAAAATCAATTGATTATTTGAATGTCAATTAAAAATATAATAATCAATAAAATAGTTCAAAAATCAATTAATTAAAAAAGAGTCAATTTTAAAATAAAGAAATCCATAAAATAGAATATTTGTCAATAGAATATTCTTAAGTCATTTAAATAAATAATTGTTAATATATATTATTATGGAATCATTAACACTAGAAGCACCAACGAGTCAAAATGACTCTTTTTCGATTTTTGGCCGCTAAAATCTAAGTCAATTTTTGCTATTTGAGCAAAATTTTTTTTTCTCAGCATTAAAATAAGAATAACTTTCTAAATTAACTAAATTCAAATAAAAAAAAATTATCCTTTGTACAAAATCAAGTATATACTACTGGAAGTACCAAAACGAGTTATTTTGACTCGTTTTTTAATTAAAATTTTGACTTTATCTACAAAATCAAAGGATGAGTCATAAAATATTAATAAAAAGTATACAAATCTTTAAAAGACTGACTCAAATCCTAATACTTGAACGAAGATGAGCAAATTTAAAAAATAAAAAAATTATAGTATGCGTATTTTACATGAAAGACGAAGAATTGGCTTAAAAAGAAATGAATTCATTAGAAGATAAAATTTTTGACAGATACTTTTATTAGCCAAATTTGTATTTTCGCTCAATTAAAATTAAGTAATGAATTGTTTTATCCAAATAAAAAATTTTTATCCATTAGACTCCACTAAAACGAGTCATTTTGACTCGTTTTAGTTTTGGTGCTTCTAGTAGTTAAAAATTTTGGTGCTTCTATTGTTAAAAATAATATAAATTTAAATAAAATTTACATGGAATTGTAGATGCTAGTATTCATGATAAATTATCTACAAGTAAACCTCCTCCGGAAGTGACTATGATAAAAAAAAGAAACGAAAAAAAAGCATAGAGCAATGTGAATAATAATTATTGAAATACATTTTAAAAAAGATTTTAAAAAAATTCTACTGCATTAATTTTGTCTTATTTGATTTTACTTTTAAACCTTTTTTTGTCTCGCTTTCCTGAAGTTTCAACTTTGAAAACACGTGTCGCAGCCTTCATCATGCTTCAATAAATATATTTCTAATTCCAGTTTATTTAACTCTTACAAACTTTATTTTAATCTTTATTTTTTGATTTTATTTTACTTAACTTTTATAATTTTTATTTTTATTCTGAAGGAGCTTAAGCTTGGTACAGTTAACAAATAAATAATGGAATTGTTGATGCTAGTATCCCTGATAAATTATCTACAAGCAAACCTCCTCCGAAAGTGACCATGACAGCAAATCTCAGATTTCATTGGCTATCTCTAAATTTTGATCACAGTAAAATTAATTAATTCCTCGAAAATAACTTAAAGATCAGCAAAAAGTTTACTATTCAATCTATATCCAATGTAAAGTACAATTTCGAGAATTTTACTCAGGTCACTGAAGTGATTAAACAGTACATGTAGAGCCCTCCTTGGTTTAAACACTGCATGTGAAAGCATATTGTTCGTATTGCTTACAGAGAACAATTGTTCGATGATTTTCAAGACCAAGCTTAAGACGTTCCTTTAGGAAAAACGAGATCTGTTGGAAGACCAAAAAACATCTCAAGTGCTTTAATGTATGATTAATTTTTTTGTTAAATTTTTTTATTTATTTATTGAATTGAATTAACCTCCTTTAAGGAAAAGTAAAGAAAATAAAAAAGATACAAAAAATAAATAATATGAATAAAATTTTTTTGTGTTTTTTTTTTTAAATGAAAAATTATGGTATTATTTAAAAACAGCACCCGTCAAAAAAGCGAAAAAACAGCACATTGAGTAAACCGCATTAAATATTATAAAATACCTTTTTTTATTTATTTATTTCTAACAACCTCAATTTAATAAACATCATTTTTTAATATTAAAAAAATATTGTCATTACATCAAATTTTCAAGTGTAAAAATAATTTGTACAAACCACTTTAAAACACCCTATCAAGCTTATAAAACACCCTGCAACACCCTTTTGATTCTGATAGAGGAGAAATAGTTCTGCTTGACAAGTTATTTTTCAAAAGGTCTGGACATGTGAAAACATTACATTTATTTTTGAATTATTAAAAAAGAGAATTTTAATAAAAATAAAGACTATTTTTTTTGTCTCTTATTAGACTTCAAGATTTCATGATTAAAAATAAATTTGCTTAATTTATAGTTTTACAACTAAAAATAATTTCGTTTTCAGCTTATTTTATATGTTTGTTTGTTTGGTTTTTATTTTTTTTTTCTCTTTTAGGGTGTATTGCTAAAGAGCCAAAATGCCAGAATGTTTTTAATTATGAAGCCTTGAAGTATAATTAGAGACAAAAAAATAGTCTCTATTTTTATTAAATTTCTCTTTTTTAATAATTTAAAAATAAATGCTGAAAAATGCTTTTTATTTAAAAATTTAATTTCATATTATATTACAAAAAGTTACCCTAGAATTAACATTAAAATTTCCAAGTCAAAATTCAATAATCTTTTAATGGGCTCTTGAGGGCCTGGATTGCCTAAATCATGATTAAGCTGAGGTAATAGTTTATTTTGTAAAACCAACTTTTATTTTTAAATCGTATTTCTCGACCCCAGAAACCAAAAAAATTGGTTCTTTCACTGAAAAACATTTAAAAAAAAGAAATATTCAGGGTGCTTTGAAAAGGGTCTACCTTTTCAACACAAAAAAATAGCCATTCAACACAATTTCTAAACGCTCAACACAAAAATTAAAATTTGAAAAAAATCCTTTTAGCACAAAAACTAAAAATGAAATAAATGCATTCAACACAGAAAATTATTTTGAAAAAAAACATTAGAACACAAAAATGCTTTTTAATTAACTTCCAAATTTTCAAAAATAAATTTCAATTTTTTTTCTTTTTTTTCAATTTTTTTATTTCGAAATTTACTTTATTTACTTAATTTCCACTTAACAATATCATTAAATAAAATTTAAAATTAAAAAAAAATTTATTTTATTTGAAATATTTTTGTGTTGAAAAAAAATTTCCTCTAAGAATTATTTTCAAACACAATTTTTTTGTATTAAATGTTTTTTTTTAAATATAATTTCAGTACTGAGAAGAAATCGAATTGTGTTGAATGTTTTTTTCATTGTGTTAATCAGAAATTGATTGTGCTGAAATAATATTCCCTTTTGAAAAATCCGGTATAAACCTGTTTTAGCGGTTTTTATAGGGTTTTCACATGTTCAGACCTTTTGAAAAGTAATTAGCTAAACAGAACTTTTTCTCCTCTATCAGAATCAAAAGGGTGTTGCAGGGTGCTTTAAAGTTTTTTGTACAAATTATTTTTACACTTGAAAATTTAATTTAATGACAATATTTTTTTAATACAAAAATGATGTTTATTAAAATTGAGGTTGTTAGAAATAAATATATAAAAAAAAAGGTTTTTTATAATATTTAATGCGGCTTACACAAAGCGCTGTTTTTAAAGAATACCAAAAATTAAAATTATAAAAATAAAGAAGGAACGTTAGTTCGATAATAGAAAAAAGTATGAAAGTTAGAAAGCAAGAAAACTTGGACCATTAAATTTTTTATAATCTCTAATTTGATAAAACTTCATTTTTTTTTTGATAATTTTTTTTATTAAACTGAATATTTAAATTTTAATTGATAAAATAAGAATTAATTGACTTTTGTTTATCTAATAAATGACTTAATAATTGACGGAAAATCATATTGTCATTTTTAAAAGCCAGTTAGAAACCTAACCGGCTGATCAATCCTATAAAAAAAAATGCAATCATCACTGTTTATTGTTTGGTAAGGAGATTAAGTTTAAAAAAAAGTCATTTTTAGACAAAATACTTTAAGATGCTTGTTGTGAGGCACAGCTGGGTTGATTGGCCAGTGGGCTCGGCTGCAGGCCATGTTTTTGGTGTTGCTAGCGGGACCAAACTCTCTGCTAGAAATAGAAAAGCAACGCTTTCACTAACTAAAGCTAGAAAATGGATTTATTTCGTCTGTTCTTGTTCAATCTCGAGCACACAACCCAATATATATTAGCTCTAGATAAATCATTGGATCTCAAAGTAAACTGAATATTTTGTTTAGTTGATTTGTGAGTGTGTGATTGTACGAAGAAGCCAATCTGTCTAATCGTATCAATCCACAGAACATAAACCAAATACGATTAGAATATTATGATAGAGCAAACACTCAAACACATTGGTTTTTGAACGCCTTAGAACAACTAACTTTTCCCATTTTTTTCTCTCCTTCTTTTTTTTCCATCTATCCAAAACACGCCGAGATATGAAAATATGTTGATTCGAGCTTGCGAAGGTAAGTATCGAATACAAATCAATAATAAACAATAGGAGGATTGATCGTGCATTGCCATTTGTGTTCTAATTAACAATTGTTTTTTCTAAGCCTAGTTGAAAAAAATTATAATAATGCGAAATTTAATATGCTCTCGTTTAATTAGATAACTGTTTTTTTTAGCTTTCCTTTTTTGCTTTCTCTCCTCTGTTCTTTTCTCAATCCTTCAAGAGCAAACATGGAAAATTGTTCAAACCAGCCTGCTTAACTCCCACTCTCTCTGTTTGTGGTCAATCAAATGCATCAAGCTAATTATTTATGTTGACACTCCGAGCAGCATAGATAATCTGGCACAATCAATAATTTAAAAGTATCAGTTAATGGTGCGCATTTTCCACATAAATTAATCTTTGTTTATTTTGTTTATTTTGTTTTTAAATTAAATAAATGATAAATTAATTATATAATTTTTCTGTTGCTTTTAAAGGTTGTTCAAGAATAGATGGCATAATTTTATTTTAGAAAGTAAAACATGGTGCTAACAAGCTAAGCGATCCATTTGAACCTTCTATTATTATTTCAGATACAAATGTTCGCTGATTATATACAGCCTCTTCCAAGAATTTTGCTTTTAATTTTATATAAAATGGCAAGTTTTTTTTTCTATTCTAAAATTTTACAATAACACTTCAAGTGAAAAAAGTCCAAAGATGTCTGTTATTATGATCTACGATCCTCAAATTCAATACTTATCAAGTTATTAATCTTGATGTTTTAATTAAATTAAATTAATATAAAGTGTCATCGTTATCGCAATGACCAATGTCAATCTTTAAAATCTTTCTTACTTTTAATATTTTTATTTGATATTATTGTTGTAAACCTTAAAAAAGAAATAATTCTTTCCGGATCTGTTAGGATCTGGTGGTTCGCGGTTATAACACAAATAATAAAAGAAAATTAAATAATAATAATAACTTTATTAATTTAATAAATGGCCACTTCTAGCCTAAACTGATAATAAAGAAAAAATGTAGAAAAGAAAAGAAAAAAACAGTAATTTCAAAGTTTTTTTTCTAATCGCACATGTCTAATATTTTACACAGTGTTAAATACTATCAACTTGCTAAGCGCATAGTATTGCAGTGTGAAACTATAGACATTTAAGTAGAATAGAGTCGGTGTTGTAGTTATTGAAAGAACTACAGCATTATCTTGATTTTTGATTGATGTTTTTTAATTATTTCTTTTACCATAAAAATGTAATACTTTATTTCATTAATTCGTCTTATTCGAATATTTCCACAAACAAGCAAAGTAAAATTTTTGAACAAATTTCAAGCGCTCAATTTTACTCAAAAATTTTTAGATGAGCAATTAAATTTCATTGCATTTTTAGAAATTACAATTCTTTTTCAAAAGTTTAAAAATAAAGCTTTGAAATGTTAAAAAAATTAAAAATCTGCGATGAAATTTAATTGCGCATCTAAAAATTTTTGATTAAAATTGAGCGTTGAAATTTGATCAAAAATTTTACTTAACTCACAAACAATATAAAACGTTTACTTAGGTCTATTGTCGTTTTTGTCATAAGTGTCATTTTATCATTTAATAAAAAAAAATTAAAAAAACAAATAAACTGAGTTTTAGTAAATTAACATTATCCGAGGGTTTACATGTCATATTCTTGGTTCAACTACTTTAATTAAATATAATATCTTTAAAACAAAGTAACTTTAAATCATTTAAAAGATACCGTTTTTAATAATGAAAGTAAATTGTGAAAACTTTTTTTATAAATAAATGAACAAGCCAGCTTCCAAGAGAAAAAGTATATTCTACTTTGACTCACTATCAAGTGAAATAAAATAATCTTTTATTTATCCTTGCTTGCGTGACCCATTTATTGGCGTGACAACAGTACTGTTTTTTTTATTAAAAAATCAAAATATTTCTTGTAATAAAATTGAATCATTAGATTGTATTTCTTTGAATGTTGGTAGGTTGATATCTTTTTTTTAAATTGAAATATCTTAATGAACTTTTTTATTTTTGTCGAAAATTTTGGAAACAAATTTTCTCAAAAATTTTCAAAAATGAATAATCTTAAATGAGCCAAATAAGTGATTAGATTAATGAATGGGAAAATGAAAAAAAAATCATAAATTTATCCTATTAATATATTATTTAATTACTAAAGTATTAAAAATTTAAAATAATAGAATGAAAAAATAATGAGAAACGAAATTAATTCAGAGGTTTAAATCACTATTTAAATTTATCTCTTTTTAATTTTCCTTTATTCTTTTACTTTTTTAATTAATTTCTTTTTTTATTTTTTTTTTCATTTTGAAGAAGCTTTTGCTCAGTAAAGAAATAAAATAAAAAAATTAATTTCAAATGTGACTGCCAGTGTCACGATTAAATTTATCCCTTTTATTAATAAAAGATTTACCTGTCTGTTTGAAACTTTATTTATAATAAATTTATTTTGTTATTCGTATTTTTTTAAATTTTTTTAAAATATGCTTAGATAGAAAATTATATGTATTTTTTTCTAAAGTAAATTAAATTTTAATCAATATTTTGAAATTTTGTAAGACAAAATTTAACTTTGATTCGCCGTAATGTATTTTTATTAGTATTAAAACATCATTTAGAGCCATAATTTGGATACCTAAATATGGATTTTAAATTTGTCTTTAAACTTATCACATAAAGATTTCGGAAAAAATCAATTAAAAATTAATCAGAAAAAAAGATCTGTTTTTTTTTCAATTAAAATAATAAACATCTTATGCTTAATTTAAAAATATTAAAAAAAGCTAATTTGAACATTTTTATTAAGATTGTAGTCTATTTAATTTTGCACATTTGATCATGATCATGAACTTCAAGTTGCCTACTTTTTTGGCCTTTTTTTACTTGAAGTGTTACTGTAAAATTTTAGAATAGAAAAATAATCTTATCAAATGCTGATCAAAATTTTTGTTAATTTTTTTTTAAGGAGAAAATTTTAATGTTAAAATTTTTTATGCCAGTCAAATTTAAGAATATAAAATAATTCCAAAAATCCGTTAAATATCTCTTTCAGTACAAAATTATTAATGCCTTTAATATTGTTAATTAGCTTGAGCCGCACAAAGCATTCGTGATCTTTCTCAATTATTTTCAATATAATAATGTGGAACATTTTTTTAAAACTGTAATATTAAAAAGATCTTTAAATTTTCTGTTCTATTGTCCAAAATTTAACATTTTTTTTATTTTCAAACTTATTTTTTTATTAATTTTTATTAATTTTAATTGAATTTTATTATTTTTTTTAATTTGAAAATAAATGAGAAAATTGATATAACAGAAAAGAAGGTTTTATAAAAATCTAAATCTTAAATTAAATTAAAAGCTGAATCGGCTGGCTAATTTAAAATAAATTTTAACTTGAAAAAATTTTTGATATAAAAAAAATTATTTTAAATTTAAATTTTAAAATAGAAAAATCAAAAATAATTTATAATTATTAATAATTAATTTTTAAATTTAATTTATTTTTTTTGTAGTTAGACTTATAATCTAATTAAATTTGTTTTTTAAAAGTACTATAAATTTTAATTTGGTGCGAACTGATCCGACTAGATTAAATGAAGTATTTGGGAGTCCTTTAAATACGGTGATACAAAAAAGCTGTATCAAACTTCTGTCAATTTTCGAAAGTCAAACAAAGAAAACAATCTTTTTTAAATAAATTTTAGCACCCAATTTTTGATAAATTTTTTAAATCAAATGTTCAGAATTGATAAAAAATTAAGATTTGAAAAAATTTAAAAAAATAATAAAACAATAAAAAGTTGAATCTCTTCTATTTGATTTGTATTAGAATTTTTATCTTAAAATTTCAGAAAAATGAAACTGTTATGTAATATATACAAGTAATTAATTGAATTTATGAATAATCTAACAAAATTTGGTGTGTGATTTTGATTTAAAAACAAAAATTAATTTTAATTTTCCAATATTGATCTAAAAAACAGATGAATTTGAGTCAAATAATTTTCAAATAAAAGCCTACATTAATTCAATTACAAAAAAGTGTTTTTATTGAAATTGAAATTTTTAAATTCAATTTGAATAAATATTTAATGTTTAAACCTACATTTAAGAGTTCAATTTAGGAAATCAAAAAAGTTATCTTTTAAAAATGATGTATTTTTATAACAAATCATTTACGCCTAATACTTGGCATAGAAAGGATAATGTAATTTGATAAAAATAAAATAAAAAACATTCTTTTTGACTCAATATAAAAAGACGAAAAAATTGAATTTAAAATCACTTAAAAAAAATGATTTTTAAATTGATTTTTACATTGTTTTTGGTCATTTTAAATGAGCAAGTTACTGGTACCTCAAATCCTCAAAAACTTTTATTCAAAAATATAATTTTTTTTTAAAGAGGCAATTTACTGCTATGAGTGCAATGCTAATTGGGTACATATTATTAAATAATAAAATATAAAATTCATTTTTTTGAAAAAAGGCCGCTTGTGCAAGCCCACCGGATTTAGATTTGATAAAGTATAATCGTGTTCCATGTTCTGGAAGTTGGTAAGTTAAAACATAATTTGGGTCTATTCGATTTTGTTTTTAACTTAAATCGATAGACTCAAAGTATTTTGAACAATAAAATGGTTTTTAATTTTTCTACGAATTTAGTGCTGTATTTAACAATCCAAATGATGACAATAGTTAAAAAATATGCTTACTAATTTTTTTCACATGATAACAAATTTTTTTTTAAAGAAATTTACAGAGCTTGTTCAACAGGATTGTATGCAATTGAGGATAAAGGAGGTAGATCTGGAAATTTTACTGGAAGAGACAGCAACTTGTATAATTTATGTAATACAGACAAGTAAATTTTAATATTTAATTAAATATTTTAATAATTATCCCATTTAAATTATTAATTTACTTTAAAGCTGCAATGGCAAATGAAGAGCTAAATCTACAATATTAAATATCTTTTAATAAAAAAAGTATTTTTATATAGATTTATTTCAATTGACCTTTGCTTTATCAAAAAATTAAAAAATATTTTAAGTTTCCAATAAAAAAGTTTTTTCTTCAAAAATTTTTAATTGTTGAATATTACCTTAGAAAATATTATTTCTATCTATGTCAATTTGTAAATTTACCTAAAATAAATTTTAAATGGAATAAGAAAAAATATATTTTTTTATAATTTTCCAAGAATTTTGAATACCTACCTCAAAAATTAAAAGCAAAAAAAAATTAAAATTTTAACTTCCAAAATAAAAAAAGCAAACCAACATTCCACTTAAATGTGTAATAAAAAAATTCTAAAGTTTTAAGTCAACTAAATTGACTTGGATAAAAATTTTAAAAAAAATCAGCCTAAAATTTGTTGATGATTAAAAAAAAAACAAATTTTGAATTATTGCTCATCCCAAATATTAGAATCAAGTCAAATGAATTAAATTTTTTTAAAAATTTAAAATTGAATAAAATTCTTTTAATTGAAAAATTATAAAATAAGTTTATTTTTCAAAAACCTTCTTTTATTCCTATGCTATAACTTTAATTTTCATCAACAACTGATTCTATTCAAACATTTGTTAACATATTTTTTGGAAGTCGAATGGTTTAAAGTTAAAATTTTAACAATCTATTAAAATTTCTTGGGGATGTTTAAAACAAATATAAGTTTAAATTGCTACTTGTTAAAAAAATAATTACTAATTTTGAATTTTTTCATCAAAAATTATATTTTTTTTCCTACACCAAACGCATTGCCTTGTAAATTAGAATATAAGTTTTCAGAATATGTGCACACTATAAATGATTCATGATCGAATACCTGAGGTATCGATTAGAAACGATCACCAACTTACACCTGTTTATAAAATACAGAAAAATATGGATTAAAGATATTTTTTTCAAAAACATAAAAAACAACTTTTTCGGAGTTTGTTTGGATGTAGATTCTGAGTTTGATATAGAATTTGAAAACTCTTGCAAGAATGAGAGTTTTGTACCAGAATTTACTTGCAAATTTTCTTTTTTGAAAATAAATGGTGAAAGAATTTTTATCTAATAGATTTTAGCTTTTGTTTGAACATTAGATGCTAATTAATCCAGAACATAAGCTTTTTACATTTATAAAAACATTTGATTTAAAAATCTAAATTATTTAATTTTAATTAAGCTTGGTATTTTTTTAAATTATTCTTAATTATACTGTAAAATTTGATTAATTGGATGAAAACAAATTATAAAACTTTGTTTATTCAACAAAACTTTTTAATCCTAAATATGAGAATTTAATTAAGAATTTTTACATTATTGTTTAGAACATTTTTTAAATAAATTTGGTAAACGTTCATAATAGAGAAAAAACTTTTTAGAGAATTTTTATTTTAGAGAAAAAAAATTAGAGATAATTAAGTGTCAATATTATAGAGAATAAATTTATTAGAGAAAAAAAAATATAATAGAGAAAGTAAATTAGAGAATTTTTTTTTAGAGAAAAAAATAGCGACAAAAATTAATCAATTATCAAATTAGCAAAGCCACGAATAAATAAATCTTAATTATTTTTTTTTACAACCTGAGTCTATGAGACTTAGTGTATATTTTTAAATAAATAAATAAATAATCCAAAACTTGTCGTTTTATCTTTTCTTTTTTTTTTTTTTTTAGCTTTTAATGTCACTGACTTTAATAGATTACCAGCAAACAACAACAAATCAGACTCCATATTATTTTGTTCCAATCTGAAAAATTCAACTACTCTAGGGACTGTTAAGTTAAGGAGAATTAAAATGATTCATCTAGCTTAAATTTATTTGAATTTATAAATTTAAACTATTGATTAATGAAATTGAAATTGAAACTTTGATGATTTTTCTCTATTTTTTTTCTCTGTTTTAATTTTTCTCTATTTTGATAGTTCATCATAAATTTTATTATATTTTTTTCTTTTAATTGATTTTTTTGGATAACATAACAACTTTTTTGACTGTTACTAAAGAATTCTAAAATCATTTTTTTAGGCCCAAAACTTGTAAACTATTTTTATCGTAGAGCCTTGAAAGAAGCATGTTTTAGAAGATAATTAATATGACTTTTCAGCTAAATAAAAATTTTTACATTTATTTTAACAACTAAAGAATATGAAGATTAGAAATTAAATAGTTGTTGATGAATTTAGAACTAAAAATATAAACAAAAACATCTTACTTTTTTGAGTTGGGCTCAATATTGGACCAATAGGTTATAAATTAACTATTTGGAATTTTGGAAAAGTTCCAAAAAATTATAAAGAACGGCAAATGCGAATTAGCAAACAATATGTTTATGTAGGATGATTTAAAATATCGTAGAGAATACTTAAAAGATTTTTTTAAGAAATATAAAAATGTTAAGCTTTTCTAAAGATTAAATCTAGATCTTGAAACACAACCTCTTACATATAGAATTAATTACCTGTGAGCAAGCGAAAAATTAGATGAATAAAAATTTTGTTTGAACGATAAAAAATAAAATATTTATGTCACATAGGTGACTACTGATTTTAAAGCATCTTTGTTTTCTCCTTGAATTCTAAAAAATAGAAATTAATTTTGAAAAATTCAAAGTTGCATTTTAAATAATTTCATAAAATTAAAAAAATCTTAATTCTAACAAAAATTGGATCAACCTCGTTTTGTGATCAAAAGAATAAAAATAAAATTAAGTGATCATTTATTAAAAAATATAATTTGTATTTAAATTACCTTTATTTTATTTCAACAAGAATATTTATTAAAAAAATTATCAGGAGATGAATTTGATTAAGATCTTGAATAAGAAATTGGTAAGATCAGAGGCAATTTCTAGTATAATTGCAAACATAAGATCGTAAAATTTCAGGAATAGTAGGTATTCAAGTTCGGTATCTGATCTTAAAAGAATCTTATACGATTAGGTAAGATTTCAGAATTTTAAAGAAATTATTCTTTTTGAAAATTAAATTTTTCTATTATTTATAAAAGATCTTATAAATAATAGAAAAATTTAATTTCTTACATAAAGAATTAAATTAAAAAGAAAAAAATCATTTAATTTTTAATGTCAGTATCAAAACGAATAAATAAAGATCTTATTAATTGATCTTGAATATTTCTTATCTGAAATTTAAGTCACATTTTTTTGTTATTAAGATCAACAAAAAATCTTAAAGAAATCTTAAAGAGTAAACATTCTTGGTAAAATTCTCAGATCTTGTTAGGCTCTTAATATCACTTTAATGCTTAAGTCTGTAGTTAAGAAAACTTTAAGATCTTAATCAAGAAATTAAAACGAAATATAAAACAAATTTTTTTACTTTATTCTTAAGAAGATCTTAAATTCAGACTTGTTTTTAAGTCACAGTTTTAAGTCTAAGTCACAAAAATTTAAGTCTAAGTCATGACTTGACTTTAAAACTTTTTTTTTTTAAGTCAAAGTCATGACTTGACTTTAAAACTTTTTTTTTTAAGTCAAAGTCATGACTTGACTTTAAAACTTTTTTTTTTAAGTCAAAGTCATGACTTAAGTATCTTTAATAATTCTGATCTTTAATGTTTTGGACAAAAAAATACAAAGACAAATGATCAATTAAAAGCGTTAAATATTCAGCAAAAAGTTCGAGTAAAGTGTGAATTTATTTTAAAATTTAGGATTTTTTAGTTCGAGTTACTCGAGTTCAAGAAAGATTAGAATAAAGATTTCATTTATTATTAAGAAAAACCAATCACGAAAAATTGAGAAAACGTTAAAAAAATTTAGAACAGTTTCTGCTAAGAACAGTAAACTGTCAAGCTTATTTTTTAAAATAGAATTCAAAATTTAATTTTTAAACAAAAAGTATTTATTTTAAAGCGAACAATAATCCATTAGAAGTAGAAAAAAATTATTCTTACTAATAAATTTTGAACTGCTTCTGAAAAAAAGAGAAAAATTCAAATTTGATCTTAGATGCGTGCTTTTTAAAAATAATACTTAGGATTCAGACAATGTTCATAAAAGTTAAAAGGTTTAAAAATAATTTATTAACAATTAGCATTTATAAAAAAAATTAAATAAAGCATTCATTGTAACGCTAAATTTTAGACTTGACCAAACCGGATCCATCTACGAACTGGTTCTTTAAACCGGTTCCATCTTCGAACCGGTTTTTCAAATTTTCTCATCAACCATTTTGTCTTGCTTTTGGGACTTTTTCTATATACATCACTTTTAATTAGTAAAGGTCATGCAAAAGTCGATAAAATTTTATGTAAGATTTTAATTTTTTGTTCTCAAAATTTAACGAAAAATTTTATTAAAATTTAATCAATATGCGTAAGATTAGGTAAATTTTGTTTTAAAAAAAAAATTACAGATTTTTTCTATTTTATTTTAAAATTTTAGGCTTTTCTTATTTTTTAATTTTCTAAATAAGCCTTTTGTTTTGAATATTTTTTAAAATAAGACATAACCCATGGAAATATATTTTAACAGAAAAATATTTCATAAAAAAGTAATTTTAAAATTTTATTTTTAGTGAAATTTTTTTAGTAACTTAATTTAGAATATATATAATACAAATATTTAATTTACTGAAGTTGTTTTTTATTGTGAATTTCAAATGCAAATTGAAAAAAAATTTTTTTTTTTTAATTAAAATTAATAATAAATATTATAAAAAATATTGCACCTCTTTTATCTAAAATAAATTTTCTCATGTAAAAAAGACAAAAAATTTGGCTTCAATATATTTTAAATATATTATTTATTAGAATTACTTAAAAAAAGAAAACAAAAATTTATATTTTAGGTCAAAAAGCTATGCATTTTTTGTATAAAGGTTTGTATTAAATTTTTTATTAATTTTTATTATAACTTATGAAAAAAGGATGAATTTTTGTACAATTTGTATCTGAATTCTAAATCACAACACTTTAAATTTGATTTAAAGATTTTAAAGTTTTTTAATTTTTTAATTTATTCTCATAATTAACTAAATAAATACCGTTTACCCTTGCAAAGAGATGCATGCACCAAAAACCAAAACTCAGGTTTTAGCCCATGCATCACGTTACATCTCGCCCATGTTAAACTTTCCCCCCTTTTGATGCGTGCATTAAAATGCAGATTTTTGGTGTTTAACGCCGCGTTAAAACCCAAAACTCGGTGGAAAACGCCGCGTTAATTTCTGAAAATCGAATTTAATGCGGCATCAATAATACATGTTAGTCATTAACTTATTTTTGAAATTCAAATTTAAATGCCGGGTTAAAAATTGAAAAAAAAAATTAATTAATAAATGATTAAAAATTATTTTTTTTTATTAAAAATTCATTTTCTAGTTTTAAGTGCGGGGCTAATATTTAGATTTCAAAGTAAAAATTTGAGGAAATAGTAGAAAAGAATATGTTATTATTAGATTTTTCAAACTAGAATGCTTTTAAAATAAAATACAGTGGCAATGTGAAATTTTAGTACAAAAATTCCAGTACAAAAAGTAAAAACACCATAATTTATTTTCTAATTGTGCAAAAATGATTCTCTAAAAAGTACAATATTGTACAAATTTGTACAACCGAATTCCAAACTCTGCAAAAACTCTGCAATTTTCTGTAAAATGCACACCATCAAAATAAATTTGATTAAAAGATGCAATAAATTGCAGGATTTTTGCAGAGCTTGGAATTCGGCTGTACAAAGTTGTACAACATTGAAATTTTAACGAACCATTTTTGCACATTTAGAAAATAAATTATAGCGTTTTTACTTTTTTTACTGTTATTTTTGTACTAAAATTTCACATTGCCAATACAGTTGTAATAAAGCTAAAACTCAAAAGAAATATACACGTCTTCTCTTTTTCTAAGCATTTTTTTTATCCATTTTTCTTGGCTTATATTCACAAAAGTTTTTAAGATATGAGCGATTCTAGTCAAAGTGAATTTGTACCTGGGAATGATGGTTCAACTTAAAATTCAGATACCGGTGAAGCACCAGTCGGAATTTCACCAAGTCGTATTAGATACACGTTAGAATTTAAGTTAAATTTAAGTTTAAGGTCGTCCGCCAGATAGTCCAAATACAAAAGCTTTGAAAGAAAAAGCCAAAAAACAAGGAGAAGAACTTAATTTCTATACTTTTAAAAAAGAAGATTTTAGCTTTCTTTCATTTTAATTTTTTTAATATCCAAATTTTTAATTTCAATTTTTTTCCAATCTTTTACTCAAATTTTTACTTTGAAATCTAAATATTAGCCCCGCACTTAAAACTAGAAAATGAATTTTTAATAAAAAAAAATAATTTTTAATCATTTATTAATTAATTTTTTTTTCAATTTTTAACCCGGCATTTAAATTTGAATTTCAAAAATAAGTTAATGACTAACATGTATTATTGATGCCGCATCTAAATTCGATTTTCAGAAATTAACGCGGCGTTTTCCACCGAGTTTTGGGTTTTAACGCGGCGTTAAACACCAAAAATCTGCATTTTAATGCACGCATCAAAAGGGGGGAAAGTTTAACATGGGCGAGATGTAACGTGATGCATGGGCTAAAACCTGAGTTTTGGTTTTTGGTGCATGCATCTCTTTGCAAGGGTAAACGGTAAGTTATTTCTTAAATTATTTTTTTTGAATTTTAATTTTTTTAAAAAATTTTACAAATTAATTTAATTTTACACACTAATAAGCAGAATTTTATTTGAATTAAATTTTATTATACTAATCTTATTTTTTCTCTTTTCATATCAATGATTTCATCTGAATTCCAATTTATAAATCAATGTTTTATTAATTTTAAAATATTTTTTTAAATTTAAATTTTTTGAAATAAAATTAAACCTGTTTAAATTTGTTTTTGATTTTGATACCAGCTCAATAAACTTTTAAATTTAATGGATGTTTCCTCTAACTTGCTGCGTGTTTTTTGTCCAAGAAAAATTAAATTAATAAAAACAATTTATTCTTAAAATAAAAACAGATATTTTAAGCTTGAAAATAAAAACTATTTGCCAAATACATTCTCTTCAGAATAGCTCATGTATAAAAATTCATCTTTGTCTTTGTATCTATTGTAAAGCTCACCCATTCTACTACTTAAAACAACCATATTTCTGGACACAAAAAAAAATATGGTTTCTTGGCTAGCACTTGGCGGAAACCGTTTTTTAACTGAGTACAAGAAATGAGCTACTGTTGAGTCGCGTTCGACCAAAAATTTGCTAATTGGTAAATCAGGTAATTTGGATTCATTTCTTTTTTCGACAATAATCGGTATCCGATTGTAATATTTGGCTTTAACTTTAGTTGCTTCATCAAATCGTTCTTCGAACGACTTTTCTTCTTTGTATTTCCACCTCATTCTGTATTTTATTTTAATTATAAAATAACTAAATCATACGCTCTTAATTATCTTTCAAAGTAATTTTTTTATCAATTTTTTTATGAAGTTCTTATCAGACTGATTATTTTTTCATTATAAAAATTTCAAAATATTTTCTAAAATTATAGCAATATTTTTTTATTGAAAAAATAAAATGAGTAATGAGTATCAAGTCAAATTGGAATGAAATTATTTTCGATTTTTTTTTACAAAATTAAACTAGATTTATAATGTAAAAAAGATGTTTTTACATAAAAGCCCGTTAATTAAACGAGTAAAACAATTTAAAAATTAATTTTTAATTGATTTTTCAAAAGTAAATTAAAAAATCGAACAAACTTGAAAAATATCAAAAATTTTCAAAAAAAATGTTTGAAAATTAAAAAATTGAAAATAAATGGAAAAAAACTTTTACAGAAAACAAGATTTGTGACAACGATGAACAGGGTAAAGAGAAAAAACTATTATAATTAATTATTATTTAATTACCAAAAAACTTTTCAGCAAGAAAAATTAAGAAAATAGAAAAAGTTTAAACTAAAAATTTTGAAATAACAAAAAAAAAATGGAAACAAATGAGAAAAAATATTAAAAAAAAATTTGTTTGTATTTATTTAGTTATTTTTAGGGTCATGTAGATAATGCGATCTATGGAATCATCTTATTTTGGGTGAATACTTTGATCTGATAACCAAATTGGTAATCATAATTATAAGAAACAGAAAATCTAATCAAAAATACCTCTCTAAAATATTATGAAATTTTTTTAATTTAATTTAAGATTCAACAAAACCCATTTAATTAAAAGATCTTCTATTTAATTTTGTGAATTAAGATCCTAAAAATTCTTTAATTATTTTTTAATGAAATGAAAATCCAGTGCCATTCTCGATTTTTGGATGATGAAAAATGAAAATGATCTTTTATCCAGAAAACGCCAAAATTTTGTTCACATATATCGAATACTTAATCAAAATAATTTTTTCCCAATAACAAATATTGACCACTTAAAAATTTCTTTTATTTTAAATTTTTTGAACATTTTAGTGATCACCAATTTAAATCAAAGTTTAAAAAAATAGAAAATATTATCAGTCATGCAGAAATATGATCAATGCTTTATGATAGATTTGTGAACATTACTTATCACTAATTTTCTTCTTCTGTCAAATTTCACTTTAAAATCATTTTATTTTGTCTTTTTAAATTTTATTTTACTTTTCAGATTTTAATTTTTTAATCTGAAGGAGCTATATTTTCGTACAGATAAACAAAAAAGAAACAGTAATTGTGAGCAATTATTTAATTTATAGAGAAACATAATTACATTCCAAAAAAATTATACAAAAATTTCCTAATGTAACTAAATTTTTTTCATCAAATTTTTTATTTTAAAATTTTTTAAAAAATCTTGAACATTTTGTTTAATTATAGTGATGTTTTTAAGTAAATTTACAAAAGTAAAAAATCATATCATAAATTTTTAACATTTTACGTTGATTGTAAAATAAAAAAAAATAAAAAAAATTAAGAGCTTTGAAGTGAATTTATTATAAAATCATCAAATTATTAAAATTTTTGCAAATTCTAAAGAATAAAATGAAAAAAAAAACATCAAGTTTCTAAACCTTATAAGAAATAAAGACGCCAAAGCTTTTTTAATTTTTGGACATATTCATTTTTACAAAAATTTACGTTAATTTTGAAAACTAATCTAATTTCACGTAAAATCTTGTAAATTTACGATTTTTTACCTTTATGAATTGTATAATAATATTTAAAGAAGAAATTCAAAAATTTTAAAAATTTATTTATTTAATACCAGAAAGCATATTTTTCATAAAAAAAATAACTATTTGATTAAAAATAATTGTATGTTCCGACTCAAAATATTTTTTTTATCAATTAATAAAGAATTAATTTATTTAATTAAAGAAAAGAAAATGTATTTCCGATATTCCACAATGAACGAAAATTACCTGCATATTTTGAGTTTCCTTAATTTTAATTAAATCACGTGAAAAATAAAAATACTCTTTTTAAGAGAGTTTTTAGTTACTGTGGTAACAAAAGTTTACAAAATTCAATAATAATTAAATTCTAAATAAAAAATTTATTTAATAAATATGACTATCCGTCCAAAATACTTCACACCAAATGAGGTGTCAATTCACAACACTGCCAAAGATATATGGCTATCTTTTCTTGGCAAAGTTTACGATCTAACGCCTCATGTAGAAGCTAATTCAGGTAAAAAAATTCTAAATTAAAAAAAAATTTAATGATTCTAAATAATTAAGGGGATCCTCTTCTTAAGCCTATTATTGACGCAGCCGGACAAGACATATCACATTGGTTCGACCCCAAGACCAAGGATTTAAAGAAATTTGTTGACCCCAACACTGGATGCTTGCTGTACTTTGCTCAACATGGTCGATTTTCAAATGTGCCTCCGCGTTTTCCGTCCAGTGATTGGGCTAACGATTTTGGAAAACCATGGTGGAAAGATGAAAAATATTGCATTGGTGTCCTGTCAAAAAAGACCCGATTTATCAAAATAATCAACGCTTTGACCCTTCAAAACCAAATCATTGAGGTATGCTCCGAGGAGACAATGAAAGAAATATTGAATAGGTATCTCAAGTATAATGCCCATGCCGAGTCGTACACATGGAAGTATGATTGTACTGTGTTGGATATGGACAAGACTTTGACAGAGAATGGAATTGTGGATGATGATCCTGACTTTTACACTTTAAGAATGAGAGATGACCAGTATTTGCAATCGGTCATTCTCTACTATAATGATGACTTAACAGAAGCTTAAATTTTTTTTTTGAATTTTACGCGAATAAATGTAAATTATTAAATTTTCTATTGTTATTTAAAAAAAATATTTAAATATTTAGTCGGCTTACAAAATAGAAAAAGAAATTTATTAAAATCAAAAACTCAAATTTTAAATTATCAGATACGAATAATTAAATAAATATTAGAAAAAATTAAATTAATTTCTAATATAAAAGCTGTTTTTTTTTCTTTTGTTTTTTCTTTTTCAATGCCTCTTACAATATTCATAAATGACCTATTGAAATTTAAATTTTTTTTTTATTAAATCTAAAAAACAAGCGATGTGAATATATAAAAATATTTTAATTATTTTTATTTATTTGTTTTATTTGTGCCGAGCTAAAGCTCCTTAAGACAATTAAGAATCCAATTTTTTTTAATATTTTCAAATAGTTTATTGAAGTGTATCTATAAAAAAAAATGACTATAAAAAACAGGAATTTATTTTTTTAGCATGATTATTCAATTTTGAAAAAGGAAAAATTCAGAAATATAAGCAGGATAGAAAAGAAAAAATTTTTTTGATCTTTTTCTTTGTAGTTGTTCATCGTCAGTAAGCGTCAGATCTGTCAAATTTGTTACTGAAATTTCGATTTGATTTTCCTCAATCATTCTCCTAGCGTTTTCTAGGTCTCTTTCGTTTAACTTGTGTCTTACAGTGGGCTTCTCTTGGATTACATCAATCTCGTTTGCTGAAGGTTTGTCCTTCGGTGAATTTAGAAGCATCAATTGTTTCTAAAATCTCACTTGCTCCTTTAAGGCTTGTAATGACTGTGACAGTGGTTGGCTTTTTCTATTGATTTCCGAACTTGCCTGTTTCGAAATTGTACTTGGAACTTAAAGTCAATTGCATCAAATCGCTATTAATCTTTACATTTATTATGGCGCTTTCGAGAACTTTGATTTCATTTCCAACTGCATTCCAAAGTTTCATTGAATATAAATGTATCAGATTCTGTATGTATCAGATTATCAAAAAAAAGATTGTAACATTTCAATGTTAATTATGCCACCAATTTTCTCAAAAAATACAGAATTATTTTCAAAATTTTTTTTTGATTTCCAAAAAAGGGATAAAAAATTAGCGGAATGGGGAGTTTTCGAAAAAAAATATTTCCTTTCATTACTTTTTTATAAAAGATAAAAAATTGACTCTCTAAAAAAAATGGTTAAAAAAATTGTTTTTTTATCAAAAATAATGATCAAAAGACTCTTGCATACAGGTATTGTTACCAAAGAATTGGATTTAATCTTTTTCAAGTTCGGTTCCAGTTTTCACGCTTAAAATCATCTAACTGTAAATATCGCAAACCGTTTTCAACCAGGAATGATATTGAAAATATGCAATAATATATGTAATTATTGTTATAGATAGGCAAAAAGAATATATTGACCTTTAATCGCTTCCGAAAAAGAGACTCCAATAGACGTTTTTGAATTAAATATAAGTAGTAATCACGAAATAATAATTGGAAACGAATTTCATGCTAGTCCTGTGACTGGGTTAAATACAAATGCAGAAATTGAAAATACATATTGAAATATGAATTCAGTCTAAGTCGAAAAAATGGTACAAACAGTTTTGTAATACGGTTTCTGAGTTTATTTTAGTCGACTTACAAAAGCACTCATAAACGTTGTATTGTATGCTTAAAAAGAAATTCATACAAAAAACCTAATTTAGTTCCCGATGAAGCACGAGTACCAAGCTATTTTTATTTATTTATTTGTTCATCTGTACCGAGCTAATGCTCCTTCAGAAAAAAAAAATGAAATAAAATAAAGTTAAATAAGGTAAAATAGAATAAAAAAAAAAAAAAAAAAGGATAAATAAGTCAAAAGAAAATTAAGAACGATATGTTTAAATAACTAGAGTTAAGACATGTTTAAATATTTGATAGTTCAGGAAAAAAAAGAGGAAATTGCTAGATAGCAATTACACAATGGAGTTGGATATTCGATATATCTTGATTCGAAACCTTCTCTATATTCTTCCACCAGTCTGACGACCAGTGGAACAGAATGACTCAATCCTGCCCTGACATATCTCTCATTCAACTCAAAAAGTCTATTCGAAATTGTTTCGAGATTAAGTTTATTGAAGGCCTCTTGGTGTATAATATTGGAGGGGGTATCATATTTTAGCTTCAAAATAGATCGAACTGCTGAATTTTGAATAACTTGTATTTTTTTGATGTTAGTTTCTGAGAATGAATTTAAACAGGGAAAAGAATAATCCAAAATTGATCCTATTAAGGATTTGTAAAGATTACCTAATGTTTTTGGTTTTAGACCCCATTTTTTATTTGAAAGATATTTTATTAAGTTAAGCCTTGAATTACAACGCTCTTTTGATTCATCCACCATTGGACTAAAAGTAAGTTTTGAGTCTAATGTTATTCCTAAGAATTTAACTTTTTCCTCTTTATTTAAATTACTATTATTAATTTTAAGGTCAAGATTAATTTTAACTTTAGTTTTTTTCTCAAAGATCATATAACATGATTTCTCAATAGAAATTTTCATTTTCCATTTGAAAAGCCATATTTCAACTTCTTTTAGATACTTATTAATCACTTTTTCAAGATTTCCTATCTTTTTAAAAGTAAAAAAGGTAGCCAAATCATCTGCAAAAAGAAGAGAGTATTGGTAGTGTGTTTTGTTTCTTTTTGGTATATCATTTATAAAAATGCTAAAAAGAAGCGGACTAATTAACTGACCCTTGTGGGACTCCTGCTTTAATAGGGTATTGATCACTTGATGATCATTAATATTTACTTTAAAAGATCTTAAGTGCAGAAATGATCTTATCCAATAGATAAGATAAGGTGGTAAATTAATTTTTATTAGCTTGTAAATTAGTCCATCATGCCAAACTCTATCAAAAGCTTTAGAAATGTCAAAATATAGACAACATACCCTCTTCTTTCTATTAAAGGACTCTGAAACTTTTTGAATAAGAAAGTAAAGATTATCTGCAGTGCGTCTATGTTTTCTAAATCCTGATTGTTCTTGAATAAGTAGACTATTGTTCTCTAGAAAATTATATATTCTTGTGAAGATGATGCGTTCAAGTAACTTTCCAAGGCAACTTGTCATACTAATTGGACGATAGTTATTAGGATCTTGGGTGGGAGATGTTTTCTTGGGGATCATGGTTATACTTGCTATTTTCCAAGCTTTTGGCACTTGACCTAGTTCCAAACTCCTGTTAAAAAGAATACTTAGTTCAATTAAAGTTTCTTTAGGTAAATTTTTTAACATTAGGTTGTGGATTTGATCTAATCCAGAGCCTGCTTCTTCTTTTAATTTTTTTAAAGCATTTCTTATTTCCAAAAGAGTAATAGGCTCGTCCAAGTTATTTTGTACCTTATTTTTAAGAAATCTGTAATGGTTTGTGATATTTCAGAACTATCCTCTGATTCAACAAGATCTAGATGAGGACTAAAAGTTGAGGCCAAGATATTTCCAAAGATTTTTCCTTTATCTATATCTGTCTTAAACTCAACACCATCTTTGAGTAATGATGGTATCTGTTTTGAACATTTCTTAGATCTGAACTTATTTATTTTTTTCCAGAAAGGCCTGCTTGATAAAGTATTCTTTCCCATTTTATTTATAAAATCTTGCCAGTTTTGGTTCCAAAATTCTTTAAGAGCTTGACGTACCTCAGATGTAAGCTTATTAAAAATTATCTTTAAAGAAGGACACCTGGTTTTTTGGAAAAATCTTCTAATTTTTCTTCGTTCTTTGATTAATAAGACAATGTTTTTTGGTAAGCTTGATTTAAAAGACTTTTGAGTGTTAACGATCTTTTCTGAAATGTGTTTGTTAATGTCATCAATGTTTGTAAAAGAACTTATATGTTGATTTGATGACTTCAGTGACTTAAGCTATGATTGACAAAAGTGTTTTTATACCCAATCAATCAATCAGTGCCTTAATCATTTACAGGGTAAGTGATTTAAAATGGAGGAAATTGATTTGATTGCTCCTATAAAACGTGAAGTGAAGATGGACAGTGAATCGATTAACGATCTTTTTGGTAGTTTAATTGAAGCTCAAAAAAAAAAAAATTTGTTTGATGATTTGTTGATTTGGAAACACTCGATGATAGAACATGCAAAGAAATTACTGTTTTTTTTTAAAAGAATTCGAATTAATCAATGGAAATTTATCTCAAATGAAAAATTCAGCAATACGAACAAAATCACAAGACTTGGCTATTTATCTATTCTGGCTTAAGACTGGTTTAAATCCGGAAGCGATATAGGCCCATTTTAAACTTGATTAAAGAAAAAATGTAAGTAGTTATTGTGAACAAGTTAGGAAAAACTTGGCCGATTTTTTCCTATCTAAGTACCTTGGATGTAATTTTCTTATAAAAATAATTGGGTCAAACAAAAAAGTTTAAAAGTTTTAAAAGAACTTTGTTGCCTGTCTGATAATAGACTAGTTGTAATTGCAGATGGTGAGATTTTTTATATACAATATTTTTCAATTTAATCTAAATACTTTTTTTCGTCAAAAAAAACTTATATTTATGACCAGAATATAAGTAACAACTTTTTTCAACTAAAATCTTATTTTTGTTAGAAAAAAAGACTTATTAAACCAAACCTTTTCTATTTTGTACCACAAACGACTTAATTATAAACGTATATGGACCATTTCCTGTTACCGTAATTGATGCGAAAATAATACAAGAGTGTTCTGAAATTGATGGTGATTTACAGGTTATTTTAATTGATGGAGATATTTTTTTGTTGGATAGAGGATTTAGAGATGCTACTATCTTTTAAAAAAAAATATTTGTTAAGTTGTCAGAATTTTTTTGAAGATGATGTCAGAACGGATTGCAACAAAATGTAGATGGTTTATCGAAGCAATGTTCAGATCATTATCACAAGTACTTAATACAACGTAGAAACATATAATGGCCGATTTTTAGATAGCATATTCATTCATCAATTGTTTTCGTTTTCGGTTGATTTCGTAAGGTCCTAAAAATCTCTCAATTATTCTTTTCTGGTCTTTATTATTAGAAAGCTGAGCTACAAAACGAAGAGAAATAATTATAAAAGTTCATTCTTAGCAAAAAATTCTGAGCTTGGCAAATAATTTGAAAGGCTTTGAAAAAATTGGTGCCAAAAATGGAAAATTCATTTAATTATTTTATAATTTTTTTATACTTCGATATTTAAAAAAAAATGATTTTTTAATCAAAATTTATTTCTAGCTAATTTTGTAACTAATTAAGAAAATATTTGAATTTTTTTCCCAGTGATCCGTTCAAAAAGCCTACACTGTTTTCTTAACTGATCAATGCTTCATTTTTAAAGTTAAAATCTTCCATTCGAAAATTGTTATTTTTTTTTCGAAACTATTCTTTCCAAAAAGGTCTTGATTTTGATTACAATTAAATAAATTGTATAGCTTGAGTTTACAAATCAACAAATGGAAAAAATACCACCTGAGCTTATTCTGACTAAATTAGAAAATACATGAGCAATCATAAGCAAATGAATGTGTTGAATGCTCGAGCAACTTTTTCAAAAAGTAATAAACAAAATTCCATAAATTATGAACAAGCTTTTAAAGAAAGACATTGGCAAAAAATTTATTTTCAAAGTATCGGAAACACAAAATGTTTCTTAAAAAGTTTATACCAAAATCACTTCTAAATTATGACAAAGAATATATGTTTGTGGGTCTTGGATTTCTTCGTCTCTTCATTATTGTAGGCTTTTAGATTCAATTTTGCCAAAGCAACTGTTTTCTAATTTTTAGCTAATGCTTCTTGCCGGCTGGATCGCTGCTGCCGTATCATCTACCAAAAAAACCGAATTTAACTCATCAAATACAAGACCTGCAAAACTTGCATATCTATTATCTGTCTTCTTGGCTATTTTAATATCAAGCATTATTTTCATTATCAGTCTTTTCAAGGTTCACGAAAAGGAAGTTCCATATTTGAATCGTATGAGCTTATTCGTAAGTTTTAATTTTATTCATTTTTTTATTTGAGAAAAACATGTCCCACATCGTAAATTTAGTTAAAATATTGTAATATTAAGTAAATTTGTGCAAATTTTTTGTTGTAAAATTACATTAATTTTCTAAAAAATTTCATAATGCAGTCTACTCTTAGAATTACGACTCATAAAGTTTTAATTTGCTTTTATTTAAATAAATATTTGGTTTAATTTTTTGTGTTTGAATTACAAAATGTATACAATGTTGAAATGACATTGAAAAAGTGCGATGTTTCAGATTTTTTTTTCATTTTCAAATAAAATTAGAATTTAAGTTAATTTTGCATGCATTTTCATAATACTAACTTTTTTTTTTTTAATTTTTTTTTATTTTGAGGCTTAAATAAGGATGTCTGTAAAAACAGCACCCATCAAAAAAGCGAAAAAAAAGCACCCTGTGTAAATCGCATTAAATATTATAAAATACCTTTTTTTTTGATATATTTATTTCTAACAACCTCAATTTTAATAAGCACTTTAATAATAATTTTATTAAATTTTCAAGTTTAAAAATAATTTGTACATAACACTTTAAAACACCCTGAAACACCCTATTAAGTTTATAAAACACCCTGCAACACCCTTTTGATTCTGATAGAGGAGAAAAAGTTCTGCTTGGCTAATTACTTTTCAAAAGGTCTGGACATGTAAAAACCCTATAAAAACCGCTAAAACAGGTTTAGACCGGATTTTTTAGACCACCCTGAATTTTTTTTTTTAAAAGGTTTTTAAGTGAAAGAAACAACTTATTTAGGGTTTCTGGGGTCAAGAAATACGATTCTGAGGTCGGTTTAACAAAATAAACTATTAATCATGATTTAGTCAATCCAGGCCCACAAGAGCCCACTATGAGATTATTGAATTTTGACTTGGAAATTTTAATGTTGATTCTAGGGTAACTTTTTGTAATATAATATGAAATTAAATTTTTAAATAAAAAGCATTTTTCAACATTTATTTTTTAAATTATTAAAAAAGAGAAATTTAATAAAAATAAAGACTATTTTTTGGGTCTCTTATTAGACTTCAAGACTTCATAATAAACAAAATTTTGTCATTTTGGCTCTTTAGCAATACATCCTAATTTTCTTGGGAATTTTTTCTATTTTTTTGGCAAAAAAACTACTTCCTAGGGTTTTCGACTCGGAGGAATTTATATTAATAAAATTATTATTAAAGTGCTTATTAAAATTGAGGTTGTTAGAAATAAATATATCAAAAAAAAAGGTATTTTATAATATTTAATGCGATTTACACAGGGTGCTTTTTTTTCGCTTTTTTGATGGGTGCTGTTTTTACAGGCATCCTTTAAATAATAATAATAATAATATTTGAAATTAAACTCTTTAGTGAAATAGAATGAGTTAAATTTTTATTTGGAAATTTGAAAAAATAATTGAAAATTCTTTTTTTCTAAAATTTAAATAATTTATTTATCTGTACCGAGCCAATGCTCCTTCAGAATAAAAATATACGAAACAAAATAAAGCTAAATAAGATAAAAAAAAATAAATAAAAAGAAAAAAAATTAAATAATTCTTTTAGATTTAAATTAATTTTCAATCGTTGAAAAACTCGATCTAGTGAACCATTGTTCACCTATCATTCTTGTTCTCGGGCTTTGTTAACTATAAGTTCACCAAATTTTTTTGTTCACGTAAAGGTGGACCAAAATCGAATTAGGTGATCAAATGTAAAATTAGTTGAATTATATCTCTTTTAATGAAATTTCATCACTTGTTAGTTTTTCTGGTTATCTTTTTTAAAAATTGAAATTTTTTAAATGCGCTTTTTTATTTTTTGTTGAATTTTTAACCAAAAAGATTTCAATGTGTTTTAATTGTTATGCTTGATTTTGTTTTTTAATATTTAAAAAAGAAATTAAAGCACAAATCAATGAATCTAATCACTAATTTTCTTCATTAAAATTTTTTTTTTTTTTAATTGCAACACCAATTTTTGTTTACTTTACACTAATTTAATATTTCATGTTTTGTTGGAACAGTTTAGTGTAGTATTTAAATTGAAGAACTTTAGTTATCTTAACACAGTACAAGTTTCAGCAGGACCAGACTTTTACCTTAAAAAATTTAAATTATAAAATATAAACTGAAAATAAAATCTAATCAGATAGTGATATCAATTATTTTTATGAAATCATTTTAATTTTATTTTTTGAAATTAATGATTATATTCAGTTGAATTTTCTAAAATTTATTTGTTCCTAAAATTAAATTTTATTTTTTTTAGAGGTTGAATTTTTAACTAGTGCCATTTTTAAGCATGTTTTTTTTCTGTTATATTTGTTTGATTATACCATTTTCACTAAATATTTTAAATGAAGAATATTTAAAATTTGATTTTTTTGAAAATCTCAAAAATTTAATATAATTGAAACATTTTAAATATTTAAAATTTTTTTCTTACAGAATGATTTATATTCTGAAAAATGAAAAACTATAAATTTTTGATAAAAATCAAATTTAATTGATCATTATCAAAGAACATCAAAAACTGGGCAACTTGAAGCTTATTATCAATTTTTGATGCTCAAAATAATCAAATAAAGCTTATAATATTAAGTAAATTGTTGTTATTTAATTATACAAGGTTTAACCAGTTGATTCGCTGCCGGAATATTAAAAATTAAATTAGGGTTATTTGATTTAATACAGAGATACATTTTTTGAATTTACATACTTTGTTAAATCTTAAGGTAAAATTTTCAAATGTCTGCAAAATATTATCCACCAAAAATTTTCGATGATGTGCAATCTGCAATGAGCATTTTGATATTGCAGAGTTTTCCTTTTTATTTAGTTGAGAATGTTAAACCCAAAATTTTATCTCTGCATTAATTTTATTAAGAAATAAAAAATTATTTAATATTTTTAACTTGATTTGATCTTTTTGGTCATAAACTTCAAATTGCCAAAAACTGTTCACTGTTATTTTAATGATTTCTGGTATTTATTTTTTTTTCATTTAATTAATTGAGTTAGTGTCTGTTTTTTTTGTCAAAATTTTTCATAAATTTTATTTATTTAATTTTTTATTCAAAATTTTCTTGTACAGTGCTCAAATAATCAAAGTTCTTCAATTTAAACCACTAGACCAAACTTTTTTTTCAAATTTCAATCTCGATTTATAAAATAAAGCTAAAAAAATGTATTTATTCATTTTTTTATGAAATTTAAAATTTGATACCTTTTTCACTTCCATAAATTTACCACAAATGGTACAAAATATTATTTTTAAATTCTATAAAATATTATAGTTTGCTTAAACCTAAGTGAAAGGCAAAATGTATATATTTTTTTAATTCAACACAAATTAAGAATTTTAAATTGTTTTTAAAAAAAAATTGGCTTTAATTTTTTGAGCACATTAAGTGGATTAATTATCCTGATGAGCACTTCATCATTAAGTCGACATGATCATTAGTTTTCTACCAAAATAATTGCAGGCTTTGGCTAATATTCCATTTATTCTATATGTTTTAAATTCTAAGTCGAATATATCTCTAATAAAAGAGGAAAATTTTTCTCTATTTTAGAATATGTTGCCTGAAATTTATTTTATAATTTTGATAAATTTTGTTTTCTATTTAATTAAACAATTTTGCAATATTTTAAAAAATTTTAGTCTTTAGTTACTGATGTAGTGTTTTTAATAGCAGTATTTGCATCTTCGATTGCTTGCGCAGTAGCTGAATCCAAAATCCGAAGTTTGAATGAAGATGTAAACAAAGGAGCTTTTGTTATAGCAGCATTTTTCGGCTTTTTGTCATGTATAGCCTACTTTATTCAAATATCCGTGGTTGTTTACAAATCAGTGATGGAAAAATGGAAACAATTAAAAACATATTTGAAAGATAAAGCTAGTCCAGCTAAAAATTCTCCAAAATAAATATTATCTCTATTTAATAATAAATAATTTAAAATTCCTTTCACCTTTTATTAAACAATATTTCAGAAATGGTTGGTACCAAGTCGTTAAAAAAAAATTAAATTAAAATATTATTATTGGAATTAATTGATTCAGGCTGCTCTGCTTTTTGAAAAAAAATTGTCGATTTTTAAAAATTTTCAGCCCAAACTGAGTGTTGTGAATTTCAAATAAAAATCGTGAATTGTTGATAAATTAAAATTAAAGTTTATAAATAATTTAAAATAAAATACTGCAAATTAAAATTAATAAAAATTTTGTGATGTAAAAAAAGACAAAAAATAGAGCACTAATAAGTTTCAAATTGATTAAACATTTGATTAACTAAAGAAAATAGGGACTGGATCTCCCTTTTCAACACAAAAAATAACCATTCAACACTGTGATATAGTGACATCTTTGTCGATATCACTGGAGTTAATTAACTTAACCATGAGCGTTAAAGTTTAGATGGAGCATAAATACATGTTCCAATACGTCTAACGAGGGAGATCGGATAGATGGGCCCAAGGGTACTACTGTAAATCATTACATCTGGCGACGAGGATAAAAGCCCCAGAAGACTAATAAAAGTGCTTCTCGGAGGCAGTAGTGTTTATAGAGAGTGCAACGGCTACCTGATGAGTGTCAGTTGGTACCTGGGAAAAATAAAAGTCTATGGCTGGTGCCGGTCATAGATGATCCGGCAGTGGTCACAATGGTCGACAGTTCCCTAGCTTTCGCTATATAAAAGCGGGCGAAGATGTGATATAGCGACTTTTTTGTCGATATCACTGGAGTTAATTAACTTAACCTGTAGCGTTAAAGTTTAGATGGAGCATAAATACATGTTCCAATACGTCTAACGAGCGAGTTCGGATAGACGGGCCCAAGGGTACTAACGTAAACATTACAAACACAATTTCAAAACGCTCAGCACAAAATGATTTCTTCTCAACACAAAAATTAAAATTTGAAAAAATACTTTTAGCACTAACTAAAAATGAAATAAATGCATTCAACACGGAAAATTATTACGAAAAAAAACATTAAACACAAAAATGTTTTTTAATTAGCTTCCAAATTTTTAAAAATTAATTTCAATTTTTTTATTTCGAAATTTACTTTATTTACTTAATTTCCACTTATTAATATGATTAAATAAAATTTAAAATAAAAAAAAAAATTATTTTAGGGTGGTATTTAAACTATCACTATTTTTAATAGAAATCGTCACTAAATTTAATATATATTTATCACTAATTTTAATGTAAATCATCACTATTTTTAATTGAAAACATCACCAAAAATTTTCACTATTTTTGATAAAAATAATCACTATTGAAAATGTAAATCGTCACTATTTAAAAAAAAATTCGTCACTATTTTATAAAAATACCATCCCTAATTTTACTGTTAATCATCACTATTTATAATAAAAACCTAACTACTATTAATAAAAACCTAACTACTATTAATAAAAGCTAAGCCTAAATAAATAGCTTAATGTACCAATTTTATAAAGATGACTAATTATGGAATAAGAAAACAAATAATTGAATATTACGCAAGAAAGAATTTTATTAGTGATCAAAATCTATTAAATTGATAATTAGAGAAATACAAAAATAAAAGAGATAGTGGTTTATAAAAAAGGTTAATTAGCAAAAAGAAAATCAAGCAATTATTCCGATGATGTGCTTGCAAATGTTATCTTTCATGTATCTTGGACAAGTGCAGGTACTTCTAAGCCATTCATCAGGAAACCAAATTGAAACAAAAGTTTTTGTAGCTCTTTACGAATTTGGAAGTAGATTCGGCGCCCTGGAAGGTTTCGACTTTATCGTATATTTTGCCTGCAGTTCGAGCACGTTTGCGAGGCTCTTCGATTTCAATTGCATCACTCGATGTATCATCATCGCTGTAGTACGTTGGAACATAACATTCATAAGTTGATGACATTCATAACATTCATAACATTCATTTTTTGAAATATATTTATCAAAATCAATTGAGACGAGTACTTTTATTTACATATAAGAGCACAAAGTTTAACCTTGATAACACTAATTTAGGTAATTTAGCTATAATTAATAGTTATATGTTCTATTTTTAGATGAATAAATAAATAATTAGAATCGATATTCATATTTAAAGTGAGCTTTTAAATGATTTCATTGATCAATAATTAATTTAAATATTTTATCTATTGTATGATCGAGTATCATTATTTAAAGCATGCATGTATATTTTTATTTATACATATTAATAAAAATAGTGACGATTTCCATTAGAAATAGTGACGGTTTAAAATTGCCCCTTATTTTATTTGAAATATTTTTGTGTTGAAAAAAAATTTTCTTTAAGAATTACTTTCAAACACAAATTTTTTGTGTTAAATATTTTTTTTTTAAATATAATTTTTTGTGCTGAGAAGAAATCGAATTGTGTTGAATGTTTTTTTCATTGTGTTAGTCAGAAATTGATTGTGATGAAATCATATTCCCATAGGGAATATGCTGTGGCTTATTAGTAACTCTACAATTTTGCCAAATCTTGAATAATTTAATAACAAAGAGAAATATGTAATAAACGTGGTTTTTGTTTATTATCTTTTTGTGTAAAGACGAGTATTAATTAAATAACTCCCGCTATGCTGAGATCAAACAATAAAAGAAAAATTGTTTAACCCTTATCCGTCCAAGATCGGGTCCAAAATGACCCAAGCAAAAATTGTATATTTTTGATATACTTGCTTTTTTTGATCAAATTTGACCCGATATTCTATTACCGAACAAAATGGGTCAAACCCAAGCATATTTTCAAAATTTTATTTTTGTTGGATTTAATAAAAAAATATTGAAAATCCCTAAAATTGATTTTTTTTTCTGTTTTTCTTTAGTAACGTAATTACTCGAGTTTTATGACATGTCATAAATAAAATAAATACATGTCTTTTTATATCGAACAGTGGTTGAAAATTTCGATTTTTGACATGTCATAAATCTCGAAAATACCCCTAAAAATCAATTTTTACTAAAAAATAGTAACCGCAATAGTTACATGTCACAAAAATGAGGAATAGTCTCTAATTGAAGTGTATTAATTGCATACGATGAGGGTTATCAAAGCTGGTCTATTCAGAGAGCTTTATTCAACTTTAAACTGTACCTCCAAAATTCAAAATAAAAATTCTAGGACCAACAATGATATTATCCTATTGACTAATCGAGAAGAAAATAGGCGGGTTTCGGATTTGTGTGAAAGACGTGAAGACGACGAAACCAGTCGAATATTCATATGAAGTCATTAGTTGGATTCATAGAAATTTATTTTATTTTATTAAATAATTTGAGGTAACCCTCAGGCGACTCAGAATTATTAGCCCAGCGTTTGCAAGGGGTTGATTAAATAATAAAAAAAAAAAAATATATAAGTAAGAGGTAAAAAAAAGTTGAATAACGTTTCGAAAATGTTAAAACAAACTAAAAAAAAACGTAGGCTTAAAGACTCACATTAAAAGAATTAATCATTAGGAATAATAAAATGGTTGAAGTTTTGGTAGAGCGAATAAAATTTTTGGTTTAAGTTTTTATTGTTTTGATTGAATTCATCCAGATCCATTCTTAGTTGCTGATGTGACGTTTTCTACGGATTAGATTTATTTTTGATGCTGTTCTTGATTCTATGTTTTCGTACAGATTTTTGAAGCTTAATTTAGGATCAAATTGAATACCAAAAAATGTAGGAAAGGGTTCTAAAGGGATTCGTTGATTGTCTAAAAAAAGGTTGAGCTTATATTTGGTTTCGTAATTCGAACGATAACCTGCTGTAGTAAAAACGGTGTGAAGGGTTTTGTTTTCGTTTAATTTGAGCCCCCAGTGTTGACAGTAGTTTTTTATGCGTTCAATTGAGACGTTTAAAGTTGATTCGATTACTTTGAGAGATTTGCTTGTAGACCAAATGCACAAGTCATCGGCAAAAAGTGCTACTTTTACTTCTTTGGGTAAGATCTTTGCGATGTCACTGAAGAAAATAGAGAATAGAGTTGGTGATAAGCAGCTACCTTGTGGTACCCCATTTGTGATCGTGAATTCAATCGAGGATAAATTGTTGACAGAAACCTTGAACTTTCTGTTCTTGAGAAACTGATCGATCCATCTTAGAAGGAATTTGTTGAGGCCATTTTTTTGAAGTTTGAATGAAATACCTGAATGAGACGACATGTCAAATGCTTTTTCCAAGTCGAAGAATACTGTCCCAGTGTATTCTTTTTTGCTGAAGCCTACGATTATTGATTGTGACAGACGAAATATTTGGTCTTGGGTACTCATGTTTTTTCGAAACCCTGATTGGCACGGTGGCAAAATGTTGTTTATCTCAATCCAAGCTTGAAGTTTACGATTAATTATTTTTTCAAATAGTTTCGAGATGCAACTTAAGAGTGATATTGGTCTATACGAACTAATGTTGTCAGGTGGTTTGTCCTTCTTGGGGATCATGATGATTTTAGACATTTTTAGTTCTGATGGGATGTAGCCAATCGTTATTGAAGCGTTTAAAAGATTCAGTACTCGTCTAAGGATATTTGTGGGACAGTTTCTCAAGACTCTGTTGTTTATCTTGTCATAGCCTGGCGAAGATTTTAAGTTTGTGGATTTGAGTGCTTCGTAAAATTCGCGTTTAGAGCAGAGGGCTTCCGTAAGAGCGCCTGATTTTGGGGTGTTCTCTGAAGGCAGTTGTATTTGATGTCCTGTGTTAAAAATTTTATTGAGCTTGTTGCCAAATGCGTTCGCCAAGTCTGTAGAGTCGTTGAACTTGAAACCATTTTGATTTTTAACATAGGATTCATAAAAATGTTTTAGATGTAAATTTTCTTTTAGATCAAGTAAATATCAAGACTCATGGCTATCATGCCAAAGTTGTGACAATTGGGTCTGTGATAATTGTTGGCCAAAGGGTTTGAGACCTAATCAATCTTTCTATTGTATAAATTTTAAATAGTTTCGTCTTAACGAATCGTTCAAATATTTTTTTACCCGTACATAGCTTTTTTAGACAATAATAATAATATTAAATGTAAAACTAATCAAATTTTAATAATTTCTTTTATTATTGGTCTTACAAGAATTTACATTAAGTAAAAACCTTATATTTTCTTGTGTTGTGACATGTCACTATTACGGTTACTATTTTTTAGTAAAAAATTGATTTTTAGGGGTACTTTCGAGTTTTATGACATGTCATATATCGAAATTTCCAACATCTGTTCGATATATAAAGACATGTCACTATTGTAGGAAATCCAACAATAATGAGATGTCATAAAACTCGAGTAGTTACGTTATTTTCTAAAATAACGAAAACAGAAACTATTGTTTAAAAAAGTTTATTGTCCAAAAAAATATTGTTTTGATCTTTTCGGTTTTTATAAAGCTTAATTAAAATTGAAAATAATTGAGTCTTTTGTTTTATAAACAATGCTTTATTGATAAAAAAATTGATGTAAAAACTTTAAATTTTTCAAAACTTATCAATTACTTAATTTTGATTAAATAAAAATGAGTTACCAAGAACTTAATACCTTCAATTACGACTGTTTAAATAGTTAATTTATTGATTTTATTTTTTTAACCGCTTTTTTTTCATAAAATTTTAACTAATTTCATAGTAAAATTTTATAAAATAATAATTTTTTTTCCTTGGGTCAAAATAGACCCATCCCAGACTTTAAAGTTATTTTTTAAATCTTGGACGGAGAAGGGTTAAGGATAAATTTTTGCTTGAAATAAATTGGAATCTGAAACTAATAAATGAAAAACAAGCATTTACAGTACTGATTTGTCACGTGGATTTTACGTAAATTTACGAAAATTTACGTAAAATAAGGTAAATTTCGTAAAATTACGTAATTTTACGAAATTTTTCGATATTGTACGCAAATTTTCGAAAATTTACATAAATTTACTTTGGCCAAAAAATGGCAAAATAATTTTGAACAAATGCCTGAGCTTTTGACAGACCAAACATTTGTGTATCCCTCTAACAGGTTGGCTGACTTGCCATTTTTTGGCCAAAGTAAATTTACGTAAATTTTTGAAATTTTACTTAAAATATCGAAAAATTTTGTAAAATTACATAATTTTGCGAACGTACATTTACGTAAATTTTCATAAATTTACCTTATTTTACGTAAATTCCACGTGACAAATCAGTACTGTATATATGAAAAATTATGACTAGAAAATAAGAACTACTGTAGCTGTTGAAAAATAGAAATTAAATTAATAATTGACTAGGAAAGGTTGGTTGACTTCTGTCGCATAAATAGTTCGATTTTTTTCAAAATGTTTTAACTAATTTTTTTTATTCTTTCATTCTCTTCGATCATTTTTGTACTGATTTGCAACATGAAGGGTGACTAGTGTGGCAGTTTTCGCAACAAGTATGCATCATTAAGTGTAATTCCTGGATTTCCCGTAAATTTGCTAAAATTTTTGTAAAACTATTTTACTATTTTACTATACTATTTTACTAGAATAGTTGTCTAATTAACAATCTTGTCTAATTTATCTTGTCGAAATTTACCTTTACGAAATTTACTTGTAGAAAAGTAGCAGATTCTTTGCTTGTGAAATCGTAGATCCATTTTATTTTTTATTAAATCATGTGACTCACACAATTATGAAAAAAAAAAATTATAATCTATTCTCTAAAATTATTTAGAAAAACAAAAATTTACTTTAATTTACTTTATTTTTTTTATTATATTTTTTTACATCACCCTTGCGGTGTTTACTGAATAAATTATTTATTTATTTATTTAATGTAAAATTGATTAAAAAAGTTGAACTTTTATTTTCAAAAAAGATTGATACCGATTTGGAGGGATTAAATTCAATAGTATATTCTCCGCAGGTTTCTCAGACATTTTAAAGAATTTTTCAAATTACTTAAAATTTTGGTTTAAAAAAAATTGCATTGTGTTTTAAAAATTATTAAAAAAATACTTTAAAAAAAAATCGAGATATTAAGATTTGATACTAAAAAAAGTTTATTTAATAAAATTTGAGTTGGTTACAAAAATTTTAATGTTTTATTAAAATGTTTTCTTTTGCTCATGAATAGCCTTTTTAATTAAATATTCGTAGATCTTTAAAAATCATTTCTGGCAAAAAAGAGAAGCTTAAAAACATAATTGAAAGTTGATTGATTTAGCAAAAAATTCTCTTCAGGAATCATGATAAAAATTAAATTAATCATCAGCTTTCATCTGACAAGATTTCAGACATGGACAGCACAAAGTCGCAGCTAGGTCTTTAATTCCGTGATCCTTTTTATTTAATATAAACACCTGATAAAATTCGAATTTCAATTAAAATTACCTCAATAATTTTATCGTTTTTAACTTGAAGTCTAAGAATCGGGTCCAAACATGGATACAAAATAATTTTTAGCTCATGCCACATTGTAAAATAGGTTTTTTTTTTAAATTCTTTTTAAATACTTAACTTTTTTATCTACGCTTCAAGTAATTTTTGACAAAGTTTATTTTCGCTAAATTTTTGTTCCCAATATCATAAACTCTATTCAATTATTTTTAAAGAGTTATATAATTTCTAAAGCTAAAATCAAACTCATTTTTTTAAATTTTTTTTTTCTGTCATTTTTTAAAATAAATATTTTTCTTGATTTCAAAACAAATTTATCTATCACATAAAATGAAGCAAAAAATTAGTTTTAAATATATTTAAATTATATCTTATAAATTATGATGGGATTATTGTTTAAATGTTCTTAAAAATCTTTTATGATTAAGTTAAAAACGAATAAAATTTTTTTAAAAATCAATTAAGAATTCTTGAATTAAGAAATAATCAAAAAATTTAGTAATTCTGAAAAAAAATCAAATTTAAATTTTTATCTTTTCGTTCAAAAAGAGACCCAGTAAAGAAACTGACAAGTGGTCACAAATTTCAAATACAAAGAAAAATAATAATCAATAGATAATAATTGGTGAAAAAATAATAGAATAAATTCATAACAAAATTTTATTTAAATATTTATTGCGAAAAAAATCAATTGTCACTTATTAAATAGTTCTTTCTAAAGTCGGTCTTAATTTTTAGAGATTTCTTTTTCTCGTTGAAATGGGCAATCGAAAATGAAATTTATGATAGAGATCAAAAATTATTTTAAAAAATGGTTAAACTATTTTTAAATTATTTAATTTAATACAAAGAAGTATTGTAATATTTTATGTTTATTTAATGTAATAATTTATTATTGTTGTTCGAAATCCCTAAATTTTATTTAAATTTTTCCTTTGTATACTCCGCAAAAATGATGAAAAAAATGAGACTTATGGAATTAATGATTTAAAAAAAGTGTTTTTTTTTAGAAAAAATAAATGTTTTTGATGATTTTTTTTAGACGAATTAAACTAAAATTAAAACCTAAAATATTTTCAAAATTTTATCTGTACATGAATAAAAAAAATATTTTATTTTTCAATAAATTACTAAATTAACCAACAAAATCATTACTTATTCTCTAAATATAATTAGATAATTAAAAATAAAAAAAATTTGGTCTATCCGATAGTGTTATCAAATTGAATCCTTCTGAATATGCAAACATTTTGATTTTCAATTTTTTTAAAATTTTTATAAAGTATTCTTTTCAAAAGGAAATCAAAAAATTTATAATTAAAATTTAAAGCTATTTTTAATTTAATTAAGCATAGGGTTAATGTTTAATCAAATTAATATAGATTCACATTGGTTTTTCTTAAGGAGAAATGAATTTTGTCAACCCATTTTCCAGCCGATTCCTTTTGGCAAAACAAACTACTAGATTGACTCATAAAATTACTTTCAAACCTGCACTAATTTGACACCACGACAATTATGCATAATTGTCCACACTCTGGACACGTAGTCTGGTTTTGGTTGTTAGTTAAAACTCATTTAATTTCTTGGACCCCATTTGATTCGGTTGATGGTTAAATAAAATATGCTTTTATTTCACACATGACTACTTTTTTCTTTCATGAAAGCTTCACTACAAAAACTACTCAATTGTTGATCAAGAAATTTGATGAAACTCTGTTTCTCCTATCTTAAACAAACAAGAAGAAAATTTTGCTAAACTAATAAATGCTTTTTCTTTGTTAACTAAAAATTTTATTTTTAGCTAAATATTATATTTGAAATATTTAATAAATGCTTTATACTTTATAACTTTTGTTTAGTTTTATTTTTGGCTCATTATTTAATTGAAAAAGAAGTAATTAAAAAAACAATATTTATTTTGAATAGATTCTTAAATTTATTAAAAAAAATTGTATTCCGTAAATAAAAATTATTTTTCTTGGATCGGACAAATAATTCTCCAGTAAATATTCCAAATATTTTCTTTTTTTCTATCTTGTCTTGTCGATTTTTTGACAAAAAAATCTCTAAATAAACAGTAAATTTTATGGGATATACAGTTTTATGACTAACTAAAACTCACCGTTTAAATTTAATTATATCAATTTAAAATATCGATTTGATTAAGATAAACTAAGTATACTTTTTAAATTTAAAAAATCTATTTGAAAAAATTTCCAGCCCGAAACAAAAATTTAAATATCGGAAAATGACTCTAAACTCCAAAATACTCGGTGCATTTTTCTTTCTTTTTGGTTTTTATTTATATAAAGTGATTTGGTGAAAAAATTATATTACAATAATGGCAAATAGTTTTTATGTCAAAAAAGTAATTTATTTTAGTGAGAAAAAAAAGGAATTTTAGTTACAAAAGCAATTTCTATCGAAATCTTAATCTGATTAAAACGAATTTTTTCAATTTTGTTTTCCTGTATAAATCATGAATTTTTGTAAAATTTTTATTTCTTTTAAACAAAATATAACCCCAAATAAAATTCTTTTAACCTTAAAAGATAATTTTTTACTTTTATTTGAAATAAAAATAAACAAGAAATCTACAATTCAAAACAAAAAAATTATCTCTGGTAAAAATTCTCTGTATTTTTATTTTAATTTTTGAAAATTTAAATTTAAATATAAATATTTAGTGTTGCTTAAAACACAACTTTTTTTGTCCTTAACGATTGGAAATTTAAATGATTCTTCTTATAGAATGATGATGCGTGAATACTTTAAAAAAACTACCCAATGAAAAATATGCAGAATTTTTACCAAAGATATTTTTTTGTTTTGATTTCGTGAAATGCAAAAATAATCTTTTTAATATTAAACGTATGGGGTTATTTTGGTTATTTAAAGAATTAGGAATTTTAAAATTGTAAATATAATTTTTTTCATTAATTTCGATTACAACTTTTTAGTACTGGTTCAGTAAGTTATATTTCATATTGTAGGTACCAAAAATTTCGGTTCCATACTTTTCAGACAACTAGGTTAGTTAAACCAGTATTTAAATATCATTATAAGTCAAATTTGATTTCGTCGGACGTGGATTATTGAATTTTTTTAACAATTCTCTTGAAGCATAAGTTTTAAAAATTTTACTAAAAAAGTATTCAAATTATCAGAAAAAAGGATAACAGTTTTACTTTTAATTGTAAATAAATTATCTTTTAATCAAAAGATTAATAAAATAAATTCAAATGATAATTTTTAACAAATAAGGTTATAGAACAAAAATGTAAATTTTATCTAGAATTTTTGATTAAAAATTTTTTTAAAATATAATTGGTCCTGTATTAAGAGTTAAATCCTATTAAACAAGTCTTGGTTATGTAAAAGTTGTAAAAAAAACTAAATTCAATATCTTTTTGCTTTTTTTCACTTTATTTTTCAAAAAATTTTCAAATCTAATTGCCTCTTTTAGCATTCCAATTATTTTAAAAATATTTTATCTACCTAGAGAATAGATAATATTTTTCTCCAGATATTTATCTAACATGAGACTATTCTACACACAGATATTTTATCTTTACATACCATCTTGGAAAAACTGATTTTGAGTGAGTTCTTTGAGAACTGATGAGGAGTACAATTTAATCTTTGATTAATTTTGTAGTATTTTTAGGAAGGATGTCGACAAACCTTACCGTAAATTTATAGAAAATTATAAAAAGCTAAGTGTTAAGATATAAAGTAGCAAGACAGCATTCTTAAACATTTTTAATGCAAAAATCAAAAAAAAAAAGAGCATATTATTATCCTAATAGATGCAATAAAAAAGGAGGTGAGTTATTTTTAAAAAATTTATTTTATTTAAAATATTATTAGGCATTGTGAATTTTCATACAAAACTTCCAAAAATTAAATAAATAAAATAATTTTTTATTAATTTAAATTGAGAAAATTGAGCTTTTTAAACTTTGAATGATGAAACAACATGAAACAATAATACGTTTCACTAAACGAATTTAATTTTATTTAAAAAAGAAAATAATGATCAAATAAAATATCAATATTTTGAGATTTATTGTATCTATGATCTATTCTAATTTATAGATTTTTTTTTGCAATTTATAATTTATTTTATTTAAATGTTAAAATTATGTGATCGCTACTTAAATAAATTTGAATTAGGTGCTTAAAATTGTAAAGAAATAAAATTAACAGGTTTAGGCTCTTTTTTTTAAAGTAAAAAATTTAATTTTCAATTCTAAATCAACATACAATTTGATTAAAAATAACCAATTTATTGCCAAATATTTCATTATCTTTTAATTTTTCTTTTAACAGGCTTGTAAAATGAAGCATTTTTAGTTTCTTTTTTTAAAACTTACAGAAAAATCTGGAGATCAAAATCTATATTTTTATTATGAAGTTAAATTCTGTGTTAAAATTTTTGTAAGAAAAATCACAAATATTTGTGCAATAAATCAAATTGAAAAATTGAACAAAATATTCAATTTATTTGCGATTTAAATTTAAATTCTAATTTGATCTAGAAAAATGAATTTAAAAGAAAATGAAGTAAAATAATAAATATTTATTAAACTTAAATACCATTTAATAAACAAAAAAATCAAAACAGAACTTATGATTGAAATAATGTTTAAATAAAAATAACTATTATTAATGGTATTTATTTAACTTAACATGATCAAAAACGATCACTAAAATTTTTTTCTGATCACTAAATTATTTTATTCTGTATAAGAAATTTTAAAATATTAAATTAAAGTTGAATTAAAAATTATGCTTAAGCAAGGTTTAATTATTTGGAATAAAATTTTAATTCACATCAAAAGTATTCAAGCGTAAGAAGCGACCAAAAAAGATTCATTAGCTGCAAAAAAATCTTAAAGCAAGTACGCAAATCAAGTGTTCTGTACCATTTGCGATAAATTTATTAAGATAAAAAAGGATATTAATTTTATTTATCAAAGATACATAAAAAAGATTTTTTTAAACCTTTGTCTTATAAATCAAGCAAAGTCTTTTTGTTCTAGACTCTAATGATCTTCAAATAAAACTATATTATGCAATTAAAAAAATTTTGGTCACAAAGAAAATTTCCCGTCAGAGTCCGGAGCAGCGCCTTGTTTTAGGGAATGGGGGCTTAGGTCTAAGGGGTCCGGGGCGAAACTCTGGTTTAAGGTTTCGGGTAAGCAGAAGGTAAGGGCCTTTTTTATTAAATTATTCTTAACTTTAATAAATTAGATTTCTTTTTATTAAAATTAGCGGTGATGAAAATTATGCGCCTTCATCAAAAAAGCAAAATCAAAAAATTTTTTATTATTGATTGAATTTTTAAATAAAATCTTAATTTATTTCTTTATTAATTTCAAAAAGAATTCAATTTTTTTTTGATATTTCTTAAATAAATGTGATCATTTAACAATCATCACATTCTTTTTGATCAAAGCAGACTGATAATGAGTAATTTTCTTTGTGACCAATAAGAATGTGATGATTGTTAATTGATCACATTTATTCAAGAAATATCAAAAAAAAAATTTGAATTATTGTTTACATTTTCAAATAAAAGCTTAATTTAATTTAATTTTTTATTATCAAAAATGAATTGAATTATAATTAAAATTCAAATCCAAATATTTTTTCGGCATAAATATAAACTGAAATTTATAATTTAATTCAATTATTCAATAGAAAATTAATATGCTATTTATTTAGAGCACATCATATTATCTGTTATCTTTTTGCTGCGTTTTGTCCAATATGTGATCACTTGATAACAAAATGTGTGATCATTTTAATTTTTATTTATTTATTTATTCAATTAACGCCTATTCTGGCGATGAAATTTAAATTTTAAAAAAATTATAAAATTAATGTATAAAATTTTTTGTTACTTTAGTTTCGCACAAGCGAAATTCTTCATTTTTTTAAATATTTTTTTTTTTTTACATTAGTTATTCAAAAAAAATTCAAAAAAATTGTTTATGTTTACAATTTAATGCTTATTTATTTTTATTATTTAATGCTTGATCATTTTAATAATGCTGGTTTGTGAACAAGACTGATCATCAGATCGATGATCACACAATTTGTGATTAAAAATACAAAAAATAAAATTAAGGAAAAAATTTTTGTGATCTAGGATTTATTTAAAGTTTTATTAAGAAAAAAAAATCTACTCGAAATTTAATCTATTTTCTATTTTCTCAAAAAGTTTTTATCTTCACTTTCAAAATTCATTTTTTATTATTTGATTCAAGACATTCATTCATTTTATATAAGATGCCGCAACCCATAAATGTTCCTTTCGTTGGATTTTTTTTTATTTTCAGGGAGAACATACATTTTTACTCAAATAAATATTTTTGAGAAAAAAAAAAATTAAAAATAGATTTTAGGCTGATGCCGGCCGATTTTGGTTTCAGACTTTGAGGCGCTACCATTCGTGAAATAAATAAGATTTTCCACTTTTCATTTTTAAATAATAATAAATTATTCATTTTTAAGCATTGCTCCGCAGTTAGTCTGCTGTAGCTTTTATTATTATTATTATTATTAATATTATTATTATTATTACTTAACTTTATTTTTATAAATGGCTAATAAACTGGTCGTAGGCTATTATTATATAGCAGGACGTCTCCTGTCGTCACTGCTTGAGGAACTTCGTTCCTCAATAGCATTAAATACTAATACTACTACTACTAAAATTATTTAACACTAAATTAAATAGAATTCCACTATTTTTAACTTATTGACACTTTTTCTTAAAAAAAAGCATTTTTTACTAAAAAATGTTAAAAGTTTAAGAAAAAGTACCTAAATTTTGTATTAAAAATAAAGCAATGTTCCGCTTTTTGTTTTATCCAAAATTAATGAGACATAAAGTAAATTTACATTTTACAATTAACTCACTCAAAGCAAAAGCAAAGTGGATTTCTATTTAATTTAGTATTAATTAATTCTTTTATGTATTAACTTATTAATTGGGGAATTTATTTATGGCTCAATGTTTTTCTATCAATTAATTTTACAAAAATCAATTAATATTTTATTCAAAACGTCAATTAAAATAAATAAAAATCAATTGATAATTTGAATGTCAATTAAAAAAACAAAAATCAATAAAATAATTCAAAAATCATTTAATTAAACAAGAGTCAATTTTAAATTAAAGAAATCCATAAAATTGAAGAATTGTCAATAGAAAATTCTTATGTCAATTAAATAAATAAATGTCAATTAATTATAATATGTAATCAATAAAAATAATATAAATGTAAATAAAATTTAACTCAAAAATTTAATAATTTTATTTTATATTTCTTATTTTTGTTTTTTTGAAACATTTTATTTAAGCTTGGCAAAGGAGCGAAAGCTCGAGCCAATATTTATTTATTTATTTAAATAAAGACGTTTATCATCATCACTCAAAAAATCCTCTTCAAAGAAAAAAACAACAAGAAAAACGTAGAAAGCCTTCAGAGGACGAAACTGACGAAGACGGAGAAGAATTCGAAGGTATAGAAGAGCCGGTTAATAAAAGAGGTCCAAATCTAATGTATGACCATATAGCTATGTCAAAAAATCTGTCCCTTGCACTTCTTACAATCAAAAATAAAGCCATATTCGATCTAAAGTGGGCTAAATCTGTAGACAATCAGTGCGATGGCCTTACTATCAGAAACTACTATTGTGCTGAAGCTGGTCGCTACAAATGTCCTGTTAAGTTAAGATGCGTTCCGTGTAAAAAATCTATACATATGTTCATTCAAGTATCAGCCAATGAACATAGCCACCCCGATCCAAGTCAAGGTCTAAAAGAAGCTCATTTAGAAGAGTCGTTCGAAGAATTTTCAGAATCGTTTCAAAAGCTAAGAGTCATATGTTTAAACTATGAAAACTGGAAAAACAGCACATGTACTTGCCCTTCTTGGTTTAAACACTACATGTGTAAGCATATTGTTGGTATTGCTTACAGAGAACAATTGTTCGACGATTTTCCAGACCAAGCTTTAGACGTTCCTTTGGGAAAAACAAGACCTGTCGGAAGACCAAAAATAATCTCAAGTGCTTTAATGCTCAATTAATTTTTTGTGAAATTTTTCTCTACTTTTTTTTAATTGATTTCCTTTTTTATTTAATTGATAAATAAAATTTTAATTGATGAAATAAAAATTAATGGACTCTTGTTTTTTTAATTGACGACTTATTTATTGATGTTTTTTTTTTTAAATTAATTGATTTTTGAAAAATTAATTGACGGAAAATCATATTGTCTTTATTTAATATTTGGGGAAAAAAATAAAAAATTTGGGGTACCGATTTTAATCGTCCATAAAAATTGCTTTATTAAAGTTAACAATAATTCTTCTATTGACCCCTGATATTAAATAAAAAATCAATGACGTCTCGTTACTCGCATATAAAGCTCGGCTTCTCTATCTAAATTTATATTGTGATATTAATATGACATCTTTTTATCAAGAAAAGTTAATAAGAAAATATTTTAATGATCAATATATAATATAATCATTATCCAATTAAAATTTATTCAAGCGTGATCGTTAAAATTTTTTAAGTGATCGGTGTTAAAATTCTCGTGATCAGTCATTTGATCACATATTGTGTGATCATCGATTTGGTGATCAGTCTTGTTCACAAAACCAGCATTATTAAAAAATCACAAAAAAAAGAACCTTTTTGCTTATAATTTAATTAATTAGTGAAGACAACTAAAATAAACTAGTATTTAATTAAACTCTTCATTTCTGCTACTTTTTAATTTGTTGTGATATTCTATCGAAAAAATTAAACAAAACTGAGCTAGTTTTAATTTTTTTCTAATCTGAATAAGTGAAGATTTTAACTTAATAAATATTACTTATGTTCTTCCGGGATTTAAGGGCCCTATTTAAACACTGAGACCCAATTTGTTCACAAGGAAAAAATATTTTAAAAAATTTCAATATTCATTTTTTTTTTAATTTTCTGTACTTTTAAAAAAATTGAATTATTTTATGGGTCTACCTAGTCCCCACAAAAAAAAATCTGTCACCCACCAAAAAACCATCTATTAAAAACTGCCACTGAATATTAATAAAATTGTATAAAATAAAAAATTTGTTACCAGTTAGCCCTAAATAAGCTACTTGAAAACGACGAATTTCTTAATAAACCTAAAAAAGGTCTTTCAAGATTAGCTGGAGATTAGTTTTCCTTAAAATAGATTTTAATTTAATTTTTGTATACCTTACTTCTATGAAAAACTGTTTTTTCGAAATTTTACGTGATTTTACATAAATTTACGAAAATTTTTGTAAATATAAAAAGGGCCAAAAAAAACTGAAAAAATGGCAATTTTTAGGAATTTTTTTCTTTTTTTTTAGAAAATTAAAATGAAAATTGAAGAAAAAAAATTGCGAAATTTTACGTAAATTTTTATTATAAAAAACGGGAAAAATGGTAAATTTTAGTATATAAACGAGAAAAAAAAAATCGTTAAAAAAAACACAACTACTATGCAATTATTAATGATCCGACCAGTCACCGTTTTTCTCAATGACTATTTTTAATTACCTAAGAATTAATAACTTTTAAAGGAATATTAAATGAATATCTTTTTTATTAAATAATACAATTTTAAGTGATCAATATATCTTTTGCATTTTTAAATGATTTTTTTACTATAATTTACTTAAATTTACCATTTTTTCCGTTTTTTATAATAGAAATTTTCGTAAAATTTCGTATTTTTTTTTTTCAATTTTCATTTTAATTTTTTAAAAAAAAAGAAAAAAATTCCTAAAAACTGCCATTTTTTCAGTTTTTTTTTGGCCCTATTTATATTTCCTAAAATTTACTAAAATTTTCGTAAAATTACGTAAAATTTGATTATTTTCGGAAATTTACTTTTTTTTACTTTATTAATTTTACGTAAAATCACGTAAATTTCGAAAAATTACTTAAAATTATGTAAAATTTCGTAAAAACAGTTTATCATAGCAGTAAAGTATATAATTTTATAAACACTATTTGAATAAATTATATAAAAAATTTATTAAACTTTTTATCACCACAAAAAATGCGTTTTAAATATGTAAAAATTATTTTTTTCGAATTCATCACTAAATATCACTAAATATCTAAACAAAGCACAACAAAAACTAGGTTTATTCTGAGAAAACTCGTGAAATTCATTACAGGAAAAATGGGGATCAGTTGAGGGTCAGTAAATGGTTAGGTTTTGAAAAATATTAGAAAGTTAAATTTTCGAATAAAATTAAAATCTTTTGTAAACAAATAACTTTGTTTTAATTTTCAAATTTGCAAACTTAAACCCCAACAAAAAAATCTTTGAATTTGATTTAAAAAAAAAAAAACTTGATTTATAGATCTAAAAATGCCATTAAAAGAATAATGGCATCTGATCTGATTATACAAAAAATGGCTCCGATCTCTAGGTAAATTGTTCATTTAAACTAAACTCAGGAATACAATACTTTCAATAGTTAAAACTATTTCTATTATTCATTTAGTTAAATGAAAGCCAACTAAATTATGAATGAAAATGTTCTATTCTTCATTAAATGAGACATTTAATTAAATCAAAAATAAAAGTGTACAACTCATTTGGAAAATCACTCCGAAAAGGCTGCTTGGACCCCCGAGATTAATGACTATTTAATGCATGGTAAATTTCCCTAAATAGTTGTCTCCTAACAATGGCTGACCAATTGTCTAAATAAAATACAAGGCAGATAAAATTTAAAATTAGGACCCGCCAATGTAAATTGCGTCAGATGAGATGAGAAAATAAATTTAGCTAAATTTGAACAATGCAACTAATTAAAGAAAAAGGTAAAGAACGCTCTAGCGATTTTGAGTGATAGAAAAAAGAAAGCAAAAACTTAAAATCATAATTTTAGAAATAGAAACGAATTGCTCTAGAAGAAAAATATTTTAAGATGCCAGAGTTAAATAAAGAATATCTGTCGCCTAAATCAGGCTTTCTGCGAATAGCTCTAATTGTGGTTCTGCTTGCCGCTTGGATATCTGCGGCTATAGCTGGTACAACCTATTACCGTTCCAACCGTGATGCTTTCCTTGCATTTGCCATCATTGGTTTTATTATTTCAATAATCATTTTAGTCCTCAATATTTTAAATTTGATTAACATTCCAGCTATTTCGTCTTTTCCATGGATTATTATTGTAAATTTTTTTTTTAATTAAAATCTTTTCAAATTTTTTTTCCTTTAGTTTGCTGTGCTGGATGCGATAATGCTTTTAGCCATGTTTATTGTTTCCATTGTACTTGCAGTAACGGCTGGAAAAAGTGGTGCTCTGGTAAAAAGAGGTGCTTTTTGGGTAGCAGCTATTTTTGGGTTTATTTCATGTGTTTTATATGCTGTAATACTTGTTCTAACCGGCTTAAAAATCAAAAATGCAGGTGGTATCAAAGAATCGATGGCATCGAACGCACAACAGGGCTCATCTGCAACTGCATAATATCATAATTTAAATTATTTATTTTTTTCAATCAATGTTACACAAATAAAAGTTTTTTTTTGTTTGTTTAATTTATTGATGATTTTTTCATTTATAAACAAATGAATTTCTTTTTATTAAACAAAAAGTTTTTGTTTTATGGAAAAGAAATTCATTAATTTTGGTAGCTTAAACCTTGGTCATGTGAGAAAGTGTTAGATAAATTTATAATTTAAATATTAATAAAATAATAATAATATTTAAGTTTTTTTTTGTTTTCATTCGAGGGTTTCTAATATTGTTATCCAGATTAGACAAATGGAATAATTTTATGATATGATTTTTTAAAATTTTTTTAAAAACAATTCAAAATTAAAATGCAAAATATTTATATCAATTATGACAAATGGTTACACTTAGCTTTTTTTAAAAATTTATTTAATCAAACCTTTTATTGTAAAAAAAGTTTATTAAGTTTATTGTAAATTTTTTTCCTAATTTTATTATTTATTAGTGTTGAGCTTAAGTTTCTTTAGATTAATAATAAAATCAATGGAATAAACTAGAATAAAAAATTTAAGTAAAATAAATTAAAATAAAATAGAGAAAAATATTAGAGAATATTTTAAAATGAGTAATCACAGCTACCTCATTTTTAGGTAGTGATTGTTTCAGGAAATAAAGAATAAATGGAAAGGTAGCAATTAAAATTTTATTTATATAAATAAAATATAATTATTGTCTAATTGACATTAAATTAATTAGAATGACAGTAAAATAATTTTTTCCACATTTTTTTGAATCAAACTTTGCTCTTTATGGAGCATATTTCTCACCAGACTCATCATACAGTTAAAATTTTTGAATTCTTCTCATATGAAAACCCTGAATAATTTATAGAAATTCTTTAAAAATTTAAAACCCTAAATCAAGAAATATGACTTCAGTTCCTTATCATTCTAAAGATAGTATATTACTTAATTGGGCCTAAGTCTTAAGGAAGGGTGAAATTCAAAATCTGATGTCAGATTAGTAATCTAGGTTGAAACTTTTTTTAAAATCAATATTTGGTTGATCTTGATCTTTATTCGATTAGGGTTGGGAGCGAAAGAGATAACTTTCTAAGGATCTTTTTAAATCATGTTTTTCTTAAGAAAAATATTCACTTACTAAATTAAAGGATTCGGGTCTTGTCCAGAATGTGATCAAGTGTTCACCAAAAAATGTGATCATAGGTATCATGTCAAGAATGTGATCAGTGATCAGTGATCAATGATCACATATTTCGTGATCAAAAAAGCCTCAAATTTTTGAAAAAATAAAAATAATTTTTTTTTGGTGATCAGAACAAATTTTTGGTGATCAGGAAATTTTTTAAAATATATTAAACTTTATTACCAATTTTCAAAAAAAAAATTAAGTTTCAATTTTTAAAATAAAATAAAAACAAAATCTAAATTATTCTTTTACGGTTTTTATTTTATTTATTTGTTTTCTGTACCGAGCTTGAGCTCCTTCAGAATAAGTTAAAAAAAAAAAAAAAAAAGTAAAAATAAAATAAAATAAAATTAAAGTTAATAAAATGAGATAAAAAAAAGAATCAAAATAAAGTAAATAAGCTAAAAAAATGAAAGTTGAAAATACATGAATAGGAATAGATTGATTACATGTTGCATATGTTTAAATAGTTCAAGTTTCAGGAAAAAAAGAAGAAATTACTAGGTAGCAATTACACAATGGAGTTGGATATTCGATATATCTAGATTTGAAGCCTCCTCTATAATCTTCTACCAGTTTTACGACCAGTGGGACAGAATGACTCAATCCTGCCCTGACATATCTCTCACTCAACTCAAAAAGTTTTTAACTCTAACTACGCAATTTATTGCCTAATTTCTTCAAAGCTCTCATCCAACTTGTTATTTGTTTCATCATCATTTGAAATCATCTCATTATTTTCTTTGACAGTCAATGATTTTGTGTTAAAATTTTCACTTTCATCCTCATCATCGTCCAAATCTAGCGATTCAATCGGTTCTTTTTCAGATCCACTATCCTTTAAAGAACCAAAAAATGAATCAGTATCGACGTCTTGTTCATCATCTTCATCGCTAGATTCTTCTTTATCATCACCTTCTTCATAGTGCAAAGCAACATTATTACAATAAAATTAGCCATATTTATTTTCGTGACGAGTCTATCGCCTAGTCGCGAAAATAAATAGGGCTAATTTTAGGGTTAGATTATTTTGATCAATCCGTATCCTGCTTACTTTGATATAGTTTTTGGTTTTTTGAAAAATTTAAAATATTAAAATTTTTCTAAATCTAAATCCCTAACCTAAACCCTAAACCAGGGCTCTGCCCCTGACTCCGTCTCGTAGGTTGGTCGGAAACCGAACAAAAATTTCCATTTTTTTTTCAAATCGGAAAGTCGGGGACCGAACAAAAAATTGAATTTTTTTTAAAAATCGGAAAATCGGACATATTTCCAATCGAATATTTTTTTCGATTGAACATATATCATTGGATAACAAAAAAAAATTTATTTAAGAATGAAAAAAAATTTTTGATTTCAACAAAAAAAATTTATGTGATCAAAAAAATATTTTGGTGGTCAATTTTTGATCACAAAGAGTACACTTAATATTTTGGTGATCAAAATGATCACATTCTGGACATGGCCCAATGATTCAAACATTAGTAAATTTAAATTTATTAAAATTACATTCTAATAAAACTTTCAATAATAAAAGCTTTCAGAAAAAGAATATTTTTTAAAATAATAATAATAATAATAAAAATAATAATAATAGTAATAATACTAATAAGCTACAGCAAGCAGGCTTGCGGAGACGACTTATTACGGAAGCCGTCTATGGTAGCTGCTTTACATTGACCTTAGAGAATAATTGTTGTTTAGATCTCTTTAATACTTGGAGTGGAGACGGCGATGCTGTCTCGGCGGTCATTAATGGATCAAGGCTTAGTAACACCGGGGCACTGGACCCGATGTCCGCTGGAATATTTCCAAGCGTCGAGACTGTTCTTGAACTGGTTTACAGTCGAGGCACTGGTTTACAGTCGGTTTACAGTCGAGGGTCTGACCCAATCTATGCTATTTAAACCGTTTCTCAACTAATGCATTTGGATCATATCTCCTCTGGTCCTGCGTTCGTTCAGAGAGGGCAAACCCAAGATAGAAAGGCGATCGCTGTAGCTGAAGTAACGGATTCTCGGAACAAGTTTTGTTGCTCTTCTTTGCACTTTCTCAAGAATGTTGCTGTTTTTGACAGCGTAGGGGCACCAAACCACTGCTGCATAGTCCAAATGGAGTCTGACATATGCGCAGTATAGTGTTTTGAAGGTGGCGTTGGTCCAGAATTTAAACGTTCGTCTTAGCTGTCCAATAATGGAGATGGCCTTATTAGATTGGGCTTTGATATGTCTGGAGAACTTGAGATTGCTCGCGATGGTGACTCCCAGATCTTTTTTAATACTAGTTTTGATTGAGTACTGACCTTGTCACACCCATGCAGAAGTCTATGTCTAAGTACTTGTTCTGGCCGGATCTGCTGAATTCCATTACTTTCAATTTTCGGAATTGAACAGCATCTGCCAAGTAGTGGACCACTCAGTCAATGCATCAAGATCCCGTTGAATACATTCAAAGGCTGTACGATTTTAAAAATAACTATTTTTTAAACTAATTTATAAAAAAAAACTTTCTTAAATTTTCGATTTTTGGAAAAAACAGACATTTTTTCAAAAATTTTGAATTTTGAATTGGCCGTTTTGAATTTTACCAAATTTTACCAAAATTATCTCAAAATCCTGAAAATTTACGTAATTTTTCGTAAAATACCTCTTTTTCACTTTTCGGATTTTACGTTAATTTACGTAAAATGTGGTAAAATTTGGTTAATTCACGATATTTTACGTAATTTTTCGTAAAATACTGTTATCAAATCACGACTGTACAACCCTTGGTCGTATATGAAAAAAATGGACCATGTGCTTCTTCGTTATTTTCTTCAAACTCATCTTCATAAAAATGGATTCAGATTCAGGATCAACAAGATCCTGATCATAAGCCAGATCCTTATAGGAATTTGCAGATTTTTGTTTATTTGCACTCGTGGAATAATTCGATTATTTCGTAGTATTCTGGGAGATGGCTCTTCTAAATCATACAATTTTAATGAATAAAGTTTTTCTTCCATTTAAAATTTAAAATTCCCATGAATAAGCTTAACAAAAAAAAGCATTATTTCAATTCAAAATAAAGAAAATCTTTGAAAATTTCTATGAAAATCATTTTGCCTGTGAATATGGTTGAACTATTTTTTTTTCCATGAAAAAATCTTCGATAAAATTAGGTAATTATAAATTTCTATGATGAAAAATTTCTATCAAAAATTTTCTATGGTAATCATTTTCTATGAATAAATTTTCTTGTTTGATATTGTAGCCTCATAGACAGAAGTATAGCTTGGTGCATGCAACAAACACCATCTCGCCCATGTTAAAACATTCTTAACTGACTAAAAATTGTCTAAAGCCTTGATTCCACATTAAAATCAAGTTTTTAAGTTTAAAAATTGAGATCTGAGATTTTTTCCAAAATTTAAAAAAAAAATGTTTTCCAATTTTTCTTTGAATTCAATTTAAAGACCTGAATCAAATGTAAAAATCAAAAAAATAATTTTTATTTTTCACAAAAATTTCGAGCTTTTAACATGAGCGAAATGGTTTTTGTTGCATGCATTTCTGTGTATAAGGATGCAATATCGATCAAGGGAATACGATTTTTACTGCTTTGTAGAATTTAAAAAAAGGCCTTTCATTCGAATTTTAATTAAATATATTCAAAGGCAGTTCAATTAATAATAATTAAAATAAAAGAATTATAACATTCTCAGTCAAATTAATTTTCATGTTAAATCGATGAAAAATATAAAAAAATTATGATTTTTCATTAGTTTTAATCAATGAAAAGTGAAAATTTGCATTGATTTTTTTTTTGTACTTAAATAAATTTATTTTAAAATTAAGGGTGAAAATTATATGTAAATAAAAATCTTATTTAAACATTACATTTGTTTTTTTTCATTCAAAATATTTCGAAGATATAAAACTAGTTATTTTTTAAAAACGAAAAATTAAAGGCATTTTAATTAAATTCATCTAAACACTCAAATTGGTAAAATTAAAAAAAAATACGAAATTCGTAAATTTAATTCAAATTACTCAGATTTTGATTTTGATATTTTGCTAAAATTATTTTTTCAAAATGATTGTTCAAAGTTATTTTAAATCTTTGAAAGGACTTCTCAGAGTTTTCCTTCTACTACTTCTATTAGCTATGATAGTCTCGTCAGCTGTCGCTCTCAAAATAAATATCTCTAAACTAAAAGATTTGGAACCAACTCGATCAGCTTTATTAGCATTTTCGATCATTGGTTTTCTTGAGAACTTATTCATTTATTTATTGAACATATTTAATGGAATAAATACAAAGCCTTTATCAGAATATCCAATTTCTTTAATAGTAATAATCATTTAGTAAGAGACGATAATTAATTAAAAATTTTTTTTTAGTCTACAATAATAGAAGTTTTGATTTCAATTGGAATTCTAGGAGCTTCAATTGGAGCTGCAATCGCTGAGTCAGAATTTGAGAAAATTGAAAATTCCAATCAATTTAGGGGCTCATATGGAGCAGCAGCTGGTTTTGGTTTTGCATCTTTTTTGATTAACTTTGTTTTAATTATATTGGCTTATATTGACCTTTCCAAAACAAATACATTTGAAAGTGTGAATACAAATGTTCAGGGTCCTGTTGCTGCACAAGAAACTACATAAATTGGAACCTTTGATTTTTATCTTTTTTTGAAAAAATAAATGCCTTTTCATTCAAATTTTTTATTTTATAAGTTTAAGGGATGTTAATTGTAAAGAAAAGTTTTTTACTAGAATTTTCCCATTCCCAGTCAAATTAATTTTAGTATTAAATTGATGACAAAAAGATAAAATAATTGAGTTTTCATCCACAAGAAGTGAGCTATTTCATTAGTTTTAATCAGTGAAAAGTGAAAATTTGTATTGATGTTTTAATTATTTCAATAAATTTATTTCAAAAGTTATGACTCAAAAAATATTTCAAGAATAAAATAAAATAATTATTTTTAGTTCAATATCAGTTTAATGAAATTTCAGTTTTATTCTAAAAAAAAATTGTCAAATCCCAATAATCTTTCAATACTGATTACCCCTCAAATTCTTATGTTTAGAATTTTTTACTCAATTAATGCTCTAGACTTTTCTCTTATTTTTTTATTTTGTTTTAAACAACAAAATTGAATAACAATTAATTATCTTAAAAATTGATCTAATTTAAAGAGACTGAAATTTTGGATTTCATTTAAGTTCACTTTCTTTCACGAAACATTTCTTTTTGAAATTTTTTAAGCTGTTTTTTTTACCTTTTATGTCCAAAAACAGGTAAATTTGAAAAAAAATTAAATTTATCAAGTCCAAAATTTGAACGAAAATTTCTAGTTTTAAGTAAAAAAAATACTACTTTTGAAAACACAACTCTAAAATGTTTCTTATATGCATTAAAAATCTTACACTAAATGCTTAAAGTGTACTCTACCGAGACATTCTTTTTCTATTTTTCATTTGTGCCATTTTAATTTTGTTTTAACGAATCTTGCTAAATCAATACACTGTACTTAACTAAAAACAAATATCATTATTTACAGAGTTTTTTAAGAGTCCCAAAATAAAGTCCAAGTCCGTACTTTTAAATTAAAAAAAAATTCCGAACAACATGAATTTTTTACCGTTCCAGATAGTTAATGTAGCGGCCTAGCTAAAGTTAAAGTCATTAAAATTAAAGTCCAAGTCTGGACTTATAAAAAAAGGTTTGAGTACAGAATTTTAAAAAAGAAAAAAATGTCCGAACTTGACTTGAGACTTGTGACTTTTAAGCAACGCTGGTTATTTAATTTTTTTATTTTAAATAAATCAATTTTTTCACTATCGCATTTGGGTTTAGATAAAACCTCAATGTGCCCTTTTTGCAATCGTTCATTTTTAAAGCTTATTAAATATCTGAAAAAGCTTAAAAAAATCGGTCCTCTTCTTTTCATTATCTATATAAATGATCTACTCGATATGCTGAAGAATCGAAGCCTTTTATTTGCTGACGACACTAAGCTTCTTACAATGGGCTCATGGTTTTTCCACAAAAGTTTCACACCTAGATGGTTTTCAACAATTGTGTTATATTTTTTTTAATTTATCTTACCGAAAAAAAAAGGTGGAGTAGGAAGTGTGAAAAAATAATAAAAAAGTGTGAAAACGTTGTTGAAAACCTACTAATTTTAATAAATATTAATAATTTATATAGAATTATCTTAATAAAATTGAAATAATGAATTATTGCAATAAGTGATATTTTTGATTAAAAAAAATTGATTGATCAATACTTGCTAGCTACATAATAATTTAAAATAAAAATAATATAATTTAAAATGAAAAGAAATTAACATAAAAAACACATAAATTAAAAAAGTTTTGGTCTCATGTCAACCGATAACTCGGACGACTCTTTTCTGACCGTCTGCAAAAATGCGATCAGAATAAGAGTCTCAAAAAACAGATTGGACTTTGTGAATCACTTGACCATTCTGAATAGCTTGAAGCAAATTGATAATGGATCAATTATACCTTTTATAAAAACAGTAACCACCACAAAGAGAAATATCTGGCTAATTTAATTCAGTGAAACATACAACTTCGCATCTCTTATTGGACATAAAATATCAATAAATGACAAACAATGTACAATTGAAGACGCATAATATCCGGAAGCTACCTACAAATCCTTTGCCTTTAAATTCGTTAGTCTAAAACCAAATTTTTCCGCAGAAAAAATTGCAAAGCATATCATCTCAAAAGGCGTTGGGCATGAAGAGATCGAAAAAATTTACGAGGAATATTTCCAAGAAGAAGAATTCAAACACATTTCTAAGGGTACATTTCGTGCAAAAATCAAGATACACGTTTCAAGAAATCCTTTATATAAAAACCTTCTAATCAACTTGGTGGAGCAAACTCAGATTGATGGCAATCCTGTAATCGTCTTCCAGATCGGCGAGACTCGTTGTCTCTACTGCAAGCAAACTGGTCACAAAGTTTTTGACTGCCCGAGCAAAAATGCCGTCTGTTCCAAGTGTAATCGAGCTGGTCACTCATCAGACAAGTGTTCAATGTCTAAAATAACTTCTCAAAAAAGATATATTGATTTAGATGACGAAGATGAGGAGAATTTTGACAACAGAATTATAACAGAAATTGAAGTAGATGTTACTAATCAAAATGAAGCGCCAACAATTGCCTCTTTGATAGCCGATTTCAGTTTAAGTAAAAATGATAACATGACAGTCCTAGGAAAATCTAACAAATTTTACAAACGAACATTTAATGACACAAGCTTAAATTCAAATGATCAAAGTGAAAATCATAACAAACAAGCGAAGAACGACGAGAGTGTACGAGAAGTAATGAGTGGTTCCGAAGCAGAATATTCTATTGAGTCAAACGATGATGCTGAAATAGAAGATGGGAACAGCAAGAACTCTTCACAGATCACTCTGCCCGTACACAATGAGACAAATTCAAGCTCGTTTGACCAACAAAAGCAAACAGCAGATCTGGTAGCAAAACCAAGCAATAACAGTGAGAATAGTTCAAATAATGGAGCAGGAGAAACGTGTCGGAAGGAATGAACAAGAAGACAAATAAATCTATTTCAAGAACAAAACCACTTAATAAAACAAGGTTAGTAATTACACATTGGAATTGTTCTCATCTTCCCAGCAAGATCAGCCTCTTAAGAATTTTTTTGACTCAGTTTTCCCCAGATATAGTATTACTTAATGAAATAAAAATTGATTCGAGTGAATCAAATATTTTCTTAGATTTTAATAATTATAGATCAATAAGTAAACCACGCAATAAACATGGTGGAGGAGTAGCAATTTTAGTAAAGGAAGAATTAGAGTTTGTCCAAGACTTTTCGTATAATGAATTTTCTTTTGAATTACTTTGTATCAAAGTAAATCCAGGAAAAGATCTATTATACATTTTCAGTTTATATAATCCACCTAATAAACTTCTAAACTTTAATATATTCGAAAAGATAAATAAGAATTGTAAAAATTATGTTCTCGGGGGTGACTTAAACGCCAAAACAAAACAAATAGGATGAAAAGGAGAAAACGAAAATGGAACAATTTTAGAAAGCATTATTAACGAGCTTAATTTCACAGTAATCAATAATAAGTGTCCAACCTTTAACATATTCAATAGGGAATATTTTGAAATTCTTGATTTATTCTTAGTCTCAACTTCATTGATTGATAAAATCACTGATTTTAGGTTACTAAATAATCAAGATATGACAAGATATGATCAATTTTCCAATTGAGGCATGCATATTTTTGACTACTCAGTTATCCCTAAAACACAACCAAAGAAGCTTAAATATAAAAAAGTAAATTGGTTATTATTCCGTGAGATCCTAAAAGTTCAAAACTCAGGATTAAATTCAGCATCAATTGACGAACTAAATGAAGAAATTATCCATAAATTAATTTCTGCAGCTCATAAAAGCATTCCATACCAAACAAATAGAATTTTAAAAACAAGTCTCCCACCAAACATTTTCAGTATAATTAAGGAACGCAGAAAAATAAGAAGAACATTTCAAAAAATTCGTTGTCAAAATTCTAAGAAAATATTTAATCAAATGACTTCAGAGTTAAGAAACAGTTTAAAAAATTTTTGGAATCAAAACTGGTCTGATTTTATTAATAAAATTGGGAAAAATCCGCTTTCAAGTAGACCATTCTGGAAAAAAATTAATAAATTTCGATCAAAAAAAGGATCTGGATTAATACCTATCTTAATCTCTAATAATAACGAAATTAGAACTGATGAAGAAAAGGCTACCTTCTTTGGTGAATTTCTCAAAAAACTTTTAGTCCGAATAATGATCTAATTAATCCCCAAAAAGATAAAGAAATAATTGATTATAATCTTGAGTTTTTTAATAAGGAAAATCAATGCAAATTTGACGAGCCTGTTAGCATTAAAGAGATTACATCAGCGATAAAAAGGTTAAAAGAGGTAGCATCTTCCGGACCAGACCAAATTCATAACCTTATGCTAAAAAATGTACCTCAAAATATTCTAAAAGACATTATGTATCTTTTTAGTTTAAGTCTAAGAGAAAGTAAAATACCGAATGCATGGAAATCTGTTAACATTACTATGATACCTAAAAAATCAAATTTAACACAAGACCCGGCTAACTACCGACCAATCAGTATGACAAGCTGTCTAGGAAAACTTTTAGAACGTATCGTCTACTCAAGATTATATAGTTATTTAGAACAAAACTCATTACTAATTCAGGAGCAATCAGGTTTTAGAAAAAATCGACGAACCGCTGATAATCTTTTCTTCCTTATTCAAAAAATTGTAGAATCATTTAATAGAAAAAAGAAAGGTTGTTCCCTATTTTTTGATATCTCCAAAGCTTTCGATAGGGTTTGGCATGATGGTCTTATTTATAAATTAATAAAAAATGAACCTTCCCTCTTACCTAATACATTGGATTAATTCATTCTTAGACTCAAGATCATTTAAAGTAAATGTAAATGGTCACATGAGTGATGAATACCATATTACTGCAGGTGTTCCTCAAGGTTCGGTAATTAGTCCATTACTTTTTAGCATTTTTATCAAAGATATTTCTAAAAGAAATAAAACAAATAGTGAATACTCTCTTCTTTTTGCTGATGACTTGGTCACATTATATTTTTTTAAGAAAAAAGGAAATCTAGAAAATAAGATAAAAAAATACTTAGACGAACTAGAAAAATGGCTCTTCAAGTGGAAAATGAAAATATCTTTTGAAAAGTCTTGTTACATTGTCTTCACTAAACAAAATAAGGAAAATATTGACTTAAATTTAAAAATATATAAAAATAAAATTTAGAGTCAAAAGGAAATCAAGTTTTTAGGTATAAAATTTGATTAAAAATTAACCTTTACCCCAATGGTTGATGAAATAAAACAGCGTTGTAGTTCACGGTTGAACTTAATAAAAATATTGTCAAACAAAAAATGGGGTCTTAATTATTACACACTAGGAAACCTATATAAATCTTTAATCGGATCTATAATTGATTACTCTTTTCCGTGTCTGAATTCTTTTTTGGAGACAAACATTAAAAAAATTCAAGTCTTACAAAACTCAGCAATTCGTTTTATACTTAAACTAAAATATGATACTCCTTCCAATATTCTGCATCATGAGGCCTTTAATAAACTTAAATTCTTAACTGTCTCGAATCGACTTTTTGAATTAAGCGAAAGATATGTAGCGGGAGGACTGCGTCATTCTGTTCCATTGGTTATCAAGCTGGTTGATGAATATAAAGCGGGTTTTGAATCAAGGTATGTTGAATAACCGACTACATTGTGTAATTGCTACCTTACTATTTCTTTTTTTTTCCTGAAACCTTAAATATGTAAACCCGAGTTTTTAAATTTCTCCTCTTACTTACTTAACTTAAAAAAAAAAAAAAAATTAAAAAATTTAAAGTACCCAGAAGAAGACTCTCCATCACTGTTGAACTGCTGATTCCTTCTATTAGTTTGGCTTGAGTCGGCTTTAGTTGGTTTGAGTTGGTTTTTAATCGGTTGGTGTCTATTTGAGTTAAAAAAAAAAAAAAAAAAAAACAAAGAACAATTTTGAAATAATATTTTTTAAAATTAAAAAATTTAACATTTTAAAGGAGATTTAAAAAAAAAAATTCTATTGCATTAATTTTGTCTTATTTGGTTTTACTTTTAATCATTTCTTTTTTTTATTCTTGCTTTCCTAAAGTTTCAATTTTGTAAAAACGTATCTAATCTTACTCTCACAAATTTTTTTCATATTTTCATTTCTTGATTTTATTTTACTTAACTTTTTAGTTTTTAATTTTTATTTTATTTAACTTTATTTTAATTTTTTTTTTTTTTTTTTTTTTTTATTTAATCTGAAGGAGCTTTAGCTCGGTACAGATATACAAATAAATAAATAAAATGTAAGGCTATATGTTATACTAAAATTGATGAAGTTAAGGTTATTACAGGCACACACAATCATCCTATTTTAACAAAAAGTGAGGTAGTTTCTAGTAAAACCCTATTGCTATCGGTTTGGATTCAAGTTTTGAAGAAATCATTGAAAATTCATTAACTATTGATATTTTTGGAAGAAGTATCAATTTGTTTGCAATAAGTTTGTTGTTAATTAGAGCAATTTATATTTACGAAATTGGGCCATGGTCATTTGTTTAAGATATTCCTGGTCAAAATAGTTGGCCTATCTATTTATTATTAAATAAGTTTCACTTTACTCCTTTTATTCCTTTCAATTATCCTTTCTTAATTCCTTTTCCGAATGCACATCATTTGGCTCATTTCAAGCATAATTTACCTAATTTGAAATTTGATTCAGATTGAGTAATTATTTTTTTGAATGTTTTTTTTTTTAATTTTTTTTAGCAAATAAAAATTTATAATAATAAATTATAAATTTTAAATATTTCTGTTGTTGAAAACCTATTTCACACTTATCTTTTCTTTTTTACCGATTTTATTTTCCGCCGGTATCACAAAGCGTTGTGGAAAAACCATGGAGCCCTTTCAATTATAAGAGACCTATAGGAATCGCAGGTACTTCAGAAAGACCTTGACACCCACCTAGAATGGACAAATAAATTGTTAATGAGCCTGAATGGTGAAAAATGTAGGGTGATTCATTATGGTAAGAACAATCCTATTTTTAGTTATAGGCTTGGGAGGAAATGAACTGGAATGTTCATCACAAGAAAGATACTTGGGTGTCTTATTCAGTAAAGATTTGAAATAGGATGAACATATAGCCTCCATAATCAACAGAACTAATCTTGTTCTTGGGACGAGTCAGTGCTTAAAAAAAAATATATACGTCATTAGTCAGACCACATCTCGAATACGCGTCTCAAGTTTGGCACCCGTTTTTACGCAAAGACATTTCACGTATAGAAAGTGTTCAACGAATGGGCTACAAAAATTATTTGCAAAAATAAGAATCTAGACTACCAATCAAGACTTGAACAACTTCAACTCATTACTTAAGAAGAAAGAAGAATTCGGGGTGACTTGATTCAACAATACAGGATAAATAATGGTAATGATAAGGTCAACTGGTATCAAGCAAATTTTTTCTTACCGAGCCAAAAATTTTATAACACAAGGAGCCATGAATATTCACTGACTAAGCAGTTGGTAAAAAATTGTACGATCAGATTAAACTTTTTCACAATCAGAGTGGTAAATAATTGGAATCAACTAATTCCAGATTTAATCGAGACTCCAACAATTAGCTAATTAAAGAATTAAATAGACAAATTTTTTAAAATAAAGGACTGTGTTAACGGCTATTATAATGAAGATGACTGCGTTCCATCTTTGGGTTAAACCTAAGATTATAGCCATAAACTTATATTATTATATTACACAGTATGTTGCAAAATTTTAGAAATTGATTATTTTATTTATCTTAAATTATTTATTTGTTGTATTTAACGAAAAATTGAGTGCAAAAGAAAAGAAATAAAAGCGCTAATTTGTAGAATTTTTTTTTCTCTACAATATGATATATGACACTCGGCATAAAAATATAATCAACTTTTAAATATTTATAATGAAAAAACTTCCTCTAAAAAATGAAAAATAAAAGTAAGTGCAAAAGTTTAGAAATTCGAAAAATAACATTTTTAGAGAGATTAGAAAAGGTCCTACATCTAGTTATCAAAAACTTGTCGAGTTTTTGATAGCTAATCTCTCAAAAAATGTAATTTTCATCCCTTAAAGTTAGCAATCGAGGTCTACCAGAACGGCTTAGATCAGACACAGAACCAGTCTCTTCATATCGTTACTTAGTTGAAGAGACACATTTTGGAGACTTTTGGATTACCCGAATTTCTAAACTTTTGCACCGACTTTTATTTTTTATTTTTTAGAGGAAGTTTTTTCATTATAAATATTTAAAAGTTGATTATATTTTTATGCCGAGTGTCATATATCATATTGTAGAGAAAAAAAAATTCTACAAATTAGCGCTTTTATTTCTTTTTTTTTGCATTCAATTTTTCGTTAAATACAACAAATAAATAATTTAAGATAAATAAATTAATAATCAATTTCTGAACTTTTGCAACATACTCCCAGTCACAAAAAAAACGATGATTAATCGATGAAAATTGATAGATTAATCATTAATGAGTTAGGAACCATTTCATCAAAATTCATCGATGAAAATTAGAATATTTCATCTAAAATAATCGGTGAAAAAATATTTTGATACATTGTAATTTATTTAATTTTTAAATACAATTTTTTTTTAATTTTTCAAATTATTTTTAAGAATAAGCATAATAGTAAGCAGAATTTTTAAAAGCATTTTTTTTTTCAATTTTTTTTCCAAAATTAATCTACACTTTTAATTCATGAAAAACATCAATTCACTTTTTATCAATAAAAAAATTTAATTTTTTATTTTTAAGTAAATTAATAGCTTTACAATTGCTTAATTGTCTTTAACAAGACAAAAAGGCAGCTTGACTAAATTTTTGAATCAAAGAACATTGCTATCAATCCAACTTAACAAGGGATTTTATTTCTTTTGTTGAGGGGGATCCACTAGATTAACAATTGATTAAGAATTTACACTAATTATCGGCATTATGTGTAGTTAAATTTTCAGAAGTATTAGATATTTAAGCTTCATATCTTTCGGCTAGGTAATTCTTCTTAATTGACTGAATTTATAATTTTCTTACTGTTTTCGTACAGTATTTTACGATTTATTCTCTTAAAAATCAAAATTGATTTTTTTTATGGTTTATCTAAAAAAATTAAAAATTAGTTTTTTGATTTTGAAACTTAAAATGAAATAAACAATTATTTATTTTTAAAATAAAATAGTAGTTGTAGTAGAAGTGTAAACTGCAGCTTGGAGTCAACCAAGCAGAGCTCTAATGAGCTATAGCAGTCGCTTCAAATAGTTTCGCCATCCAAACATCAAGTTTTGCTTTGAAACTGTTTAAATTCCTTGAGTTGATAATTTCTTCCGGTAGTTTATTCCAATCATTGACAACCCTGTTAATAAAAAAGTTAAATCTAGGAAAACAACTCCTAACTAGCTCTCGTGTAAGGTTCTGTCTGTGTCTTCTCAACTCATATCTTCGATTATCCATCTTGGTGTTTAAACAATAATTGATCCCGTTGGTAAACTTCACAATCTCTATACCATTAACTATCTTAAACATTTGAATCAAATCGCCACGTTCTCTTCTTGTTTTCAAGTCGGTTAATTTTAACTTTGATAGTCGTTCCGAGTAGTCTAAATGACGCAGTTCATGAACTAATTTAGACGCTCTTCTTTGTACTTTTTCCAGCGCATTCACATCTTTTTCTAAATAAGGACACCAAGAGCTAATCGCGTATTCTAAGTGCGGTCTGACAAGTGAACAGTTTAGTAACCTAATCAACTCGAGCGTAGGGAATTTAAACGATTTTCTTATCATTCCTAATAAACGATTTGCTTTCGACGTTGCGTTTTTTACTTGAGTGTCCCATTTCAAATCATCTTGAATGTAAATTCCTAAGTCCTTTTCACAATCCGACTTATTTAGTGCCTGAGAATAAATTGAGTAATTAAACTTTTTATTGCTGTGGCGTTTATGAAGAACTTTACACTTTTCAACATTAAGCTGAGTAGACCAATCTTCAGACCATTTGCAAACTTTATCAATGTCGTTTTGAAGCTCAAGGACAGAATCAAAATTTTTTATAACTGATAAAATCTTAGTATCATCAGCATATGCTTCACAACTATTTGAAAAGAAAAAATAAAAATAAAAATAAAAAAAAATAAACGAAAATTTTTTTAATTTTGATTTTTTGCTTGGATCAAAAATGGCCCTTCCTGGTCGTTAACGTATTTTTTTAATTTTGGACTGATAATAGTGGATTGTTGTTTTTTCATGATCAAATTTAAATAACAAGAGAAGAAGGAATGGCCTGTTGTTGATACAAGCCAATTAAAGAAAAAGTTAGGTCAAAATAGATATATCTATTTAGCAAAAAGTTTTACAAAGAACCAATAATATATCACAATAAATTCAATTAGTTCATAAACTTTTTCTTGGTTTTAATCCAGAAAAAAATCATTCATAATGGTGAGAGAATTCAAGAATGAAAAAAAGATGACAATGTTAAGTTTTTCATGATTGGGTCATTTCTAAATGTTTTGAAGAGAATGCAATGAAAATTTTCTGGTTTTAATCCAAAAACATCCTTCATCTATAAAAAATGAGATGATTCATAGATGAAACATAGATGAAGTCATCGTTTTTTGCTTAACTGGGCTGTATTACAATAGCTCAATTCGAATATGGTCTCAAAACATCAACTATTAGTCAAAGAATAAAGCAATACCCAAATGGTTTAATTTTTTGTATTTGAATTACAAAATGTATCCAATGTTGAAATAAAATTGAAAAAAGTTCGATGTTTCAAATAAAAAAATAATTTTTAGGTTAAAATTATAAATATGAAAAACTTTATTATTTTTTTTATAAATTTTGACATTGGGTTTGTGATATGACGATCCTTAAGATAGTATTTGTAGTTTAAAAAATTATCTATGCTCTGTTTTCCATTTTTTATAAATTGAGTCTTTGTTAAAATGCGTCAAACGAACGACAGTTATAACTAAAGTCAAAATTTATAGGGAAAAAAACAAAGTTTTTCGGGTCTAGTCGGTTAGGTGAAATATTTTTCATTTATTCTTGAACAATTCTTAAATTAGTTTACCTAATCTAAAAATTGTTCACCTTTTTTGATATTTTATCATCTGTCTAGAAAAAAACTAAATGCAATATTAAAAAATTAATAATTCAATTGATAAATAAAAATCAAAAATAAGATAGAAAAACAAAATAATCAAATAAAAAAATTTAAAGTTGGGCGGATTAGGTAAAATTTGCGAAATAGATGAATCGATGTTCCCCAAAGTCAAAAAAAGTCTAAAAGTTTTTCACCTTTTTTGAAATTCGATCACCTAAATAAATTTGGTCCACTTTTACGTGAACAAGAAATTATATGAACTTATAGTACACAAAACCCGAGAACAATATTTGCTCGCATAAAAGGTGAACTATGGTTCACTAGATTCAGTTTATCAACGATTGAATATTAATTTAAATCTAAATGAATTATTTTCTTTTTTTTCCTTATATTTATTTTTATCTTATTAAACTTTATTTTTTTTGTCATTAATTTTTTTTCTGAAGACATTAGCTCGGTACAAATATCCAAAAAAAAATTATTTAAACTAAACTCTAAATATTTAAACTAATATTTAATATTTAATTTAAACTTAACTTTGAGCTAAACTCTAAATTTTGCATGAAATAGCACAAAAAGTTGCACCAGAAAAGTGGTGGGCGGCGAAAAGCGGGCCTTTGGTTCTTGCTAAAAAAATTGATCCGAAAGTTTTTTTGGATTCTTTCTTATTTCAAAGATCTAAAAACAAAAACTAAAAGTCAAAGTACTAGGTTTCGATTGTGCGTGAAAGAGCATAAAATTTTGTCCTTGAAAACACTTCACCAGAGTTTATTGAATTAATCCTTAGGTCTCTAAGAGGTGGTCTGTGTTTTAGCAATAACCGCATTAGCTCCTTTAGTTAAAAAAAGGCTTAGAATTTTTTTATCACCAAAAATCATCATTTTTCTTAAAATTCTCTTTGCATTCTAAAAATGCTTTTGTGATTTTAAAGTACTATTGGTGCCTAAAAAAACTATCTTGGAACAGAAATACTTTTGCTGTCTAAAAATAGGGTTGGTCGACCGGTTAGAAACCTAACCGGTTTTTAAAAATCAGTCAAAAAATAAAACCGGTTATCAAAACCGGTTTGAATCTATAACCGGTTATCATAACCGGTTTGAATCTAAAACCGGTTATCATAACCGGTTTGAATCAATAACCGGTTATCAAAACCGGTTTGAATCAATAACCGGTTATCAAAACCGGTTTGAATCAATAACCGGTTATCAAAACCGGTTTGAATCTATAACCGGTTAACTTAACCGGTTTGAAAACTTCAAGGATTTTAAAAAACCGGCATCACTAGTCTAGTTTTAATTTGTAAAATTTCTATTTTCAAAAAAATTTAAGTAATGGAAATAACAAAAAAAATATTTTTTTTTTAAATTTATTATTTTTATTAAACATTTAATTTTTTTTTTCATTTTATCCAAGATTTTAAGCAAAGTAGTTCTTGTACTGTATTTGAGTGCAATCGTGTTCTATTTTTATCTACTGTTAGTGTGCCAATCGAAAAGCATTTTTCGGAAGGAACACTGGTAGGCATTAATGATAAAAAGTCTTTTGCAATCTGGGCCATGATAGGAAGATCTTTGTTATTCTCTTTCCACCATTGTAAAATATCATATTCATTCGAATAAATAATTGGAGGCTGCTTTAAATAAGTTGAGAGTTATGTTATCAAAACCGGTATGGATAACCGGTTTTGATAACCGGTTATCCATCTTAACCGGTTTTGATAACCGGTTATCCATCTTAACCGGTTTTGATAACCGGTTATCCATCTTAACCGGTTTTGATAACCGGTTACCTCTAACCGGTCGACCAACCCTATCTAAAAATACTCTTGTGAAATAAAAATACTTTTTTTGTCTAAAAATACTTAAGTAAAATTAAAATGATTTTTTATAAAAAAAAAATAAAAATTTAAAAAATAAATTAAAAAAAAATCCATCGATCGTAGATAAGAGTTTATCATTATTATTTATATTCACTAAATTTCTCTTCGAGATCATTTATTTTTTTTACAAATAATTTTATATTAAAGAAGTAATTTTATATCCAAGAAGTTATTTTGTTTGCAAGAAGTTATTTTGTTTGCAAGTAGTTATTTTGTTTGATAAAAGTTTTTTTAGAAAAGTGAGATTTTTTGGTGATAAAAAAAGTAAAATTAGTGCTAAAAAGAATTTAAAGCCTAAAAAAATAAAAATTCAATAAAAAATAAAATAAAAATGTAAAGAAAAAATAAGATAAAATATAAATAAGTTAAAATATATTATAAAAGACAATTAAAATTTATGAATTGTAAGAGGTGACATGTACATGATGAAAAATGCAATGTTTTGAAATCTATAACTTGTTTAACTCTTATCCGTCCGAAATGGGTCAAAAATGACCCAAGCAAAAAATTGAAATTTTTATATACGTTATCGGCCAAAATGGGTCAAAAATGACCCAAGCAAAATTACTTATTTTTATTTATTTATTTGTTTTCTGTACCGAGCTTGAGCTCCTTCAGAATAAGTTAAAAAAATAATAAAAAAAAAAAAAATAAAAAAAAATAAAATAAAATTAAAATTAAATAAAAATAAAATTAAAGTTAATAAAATGAGATAAAAAAAAAGAATCAAAATAAAGTAAATAAGCTAAAAAAATGAAAGTTGAAAAGACATAAATAGGAATAGATTGTTACATGTTGCACATGTTTAAATAGTTCAGGTTTCAGGAAAAAAAGAAGAAATAGTAAGGTAGCAATTACACAATGGAGTTGGGTATTCAACCAGTCTTACAACCAATGGAATAGAATGACTCAGTCCTGTTCCAACATATCTCTCACTCAATTCAAAAAGCCGATTCGAGACTGTTAGTAATTTTAGTTTATTAAAAGCCTCATGATGCACGATGTTGGAGGGAATATCATATATTAACTTAAGAATAGATCTGACTGCTGTATTCTGAATTGCTAGTAGTTTTTTGATATTGTTTTCTGAAAATGAATTTAAGCAAGGAAAAGAATAGTCTAAAATTGATCCGACTAAGGATTTTTAAAGATTTCCTAGTGTGTTTTTATTAAGACCCCATTTTTTGTTTGACAATATCTTAATAATATTTAGCCTTTTATTGCAGCGTTCTTTAATTTCGTCTAACAGTATATTAAAATTTAGCTTAGAATCAAATTTAATACCAAGAAATTTGATTTCTTTTTGGCTCACTATTCTGTTTCCATAAATTTTTAAGTTTAGATTATCACTCTCTTTTTTGTACCTGGAAAAGACTACTGATTTAATTTATAGAAAAAATTCAATGTAATTTTGCTTGAACACGACTTTTCAACTGATATCTTGAAAAGTCGTGTTCAAGCAAAATTACATTGAATTTTTTCTATAAATTAAAAAACTTTTCATTCAACTTAATTGATTTCGATTGTTAATCGATTGTCTTTCCCTTTAAAAATAAAAACACCGAAAACTGATCTTATTTTTTTATTCAACACCATTGTTTAAAAAAAAATTAAAAATACTGATAATAACTGATATTACTTTAATTGTTTTATTCAGTGTAACTTTTTAAAAAATGAGAAAATACCGATAAATGATCTTATTTTTAACTTCACTAAGTTGAATTAAATCAAAGCATGATAATAAGAATTCAAACGTTTGTTCTCAATGAGAGAGTTTTGTCTGTAAAGAACACTTTGAAAAAATTGACACTGTAATTTGTAAAAAGTGTTTTCTTAATTAATTTTTTTCTTTTGTTTTGTTAATTAACTTTTTTAGTATTTTTATTTTTTTTCTGCTAATTCCGTTTATTTTTATATGATTAAAGCTTTTATTTTCTAATAAGCTTTCAAAAAAAAAATATTTCTTTTTTTATTGGGTTAAAAATGACCCATTTTGGCCGATAACGTTATTTTTTCTATTTTGGACGGATAAGAGTTAAGTCAAAAAACAAAATTATCTTAGTCTGAATGAATTATTATAAAAGTTTTGAATTTGAATTTGTGAATTAATTTTACCATTATTATTTAAATTATTGATTGTTTTTGTTAAATAAATTAATGGTCAATTATTTTCATGTTAACATAATTACCCGAATTTTCTGACATGTCACTATTTGAAATAATGACGTGTCAGCAAAAAATGAGCATTGAATTTAAAAAAAGCAATATTCAATTTATATGACATATATGGCAAAATGTTATTTATTGTACATTTTTATATTTTTACATTTTTACATTTTTGAGAGAAGAAAAAAAAATCTCAAAATCAAATAATCTAAAAAAATTTTCATTCAAGAAAAGTAATAATAAATTCGCAATTACTTAAAAAGGAGTTTTAGAAAAATTTAAATGTAAAAACCAAGGATAATTTTTTGAAAATCCCTTTTAATTAATTGCGAATTTATGATTACTGTTCTTGAATGAAAATTTTTTTAGATTTTAGATTTTTTGATTTTGAGATTTTATTTTCTTCTCTCAAAAATGTAAAAATATAAAAATGTACAATAAATAACATTTTGCCGACATATATGACATATTAAAAAATGAATAAGTAAACATTTTTTTTAAATACATGCGGTTTTAAATATATTCGGATTTAAAACATAATTAAATTTGCATTTTTAAAATAATTTCATAAAAACTGAAACTATTTTTAATAATTTTTATGTTTTTTCTCATTTAACATGTCACTAATAATGAATATTTATTATTTTCAAAAACGGTGCTCAATATTGAATAACATGTCACTAAAATAGAGTACTCTATTTTAAAGAGATGTCACTCAATTCGGATGATTACGTTAATTTGATGATGAACCATTATTAGACATTGTAAATTTTCAAACAAACCTTTCAACAATTACAAAAATAAATTTTTTTTTAAATAAAAATAAGTAGATATTCAAAAATTAGCACCACTAAAAAAGTAAATAAAAAAAATTTGAAAGCAAAAATTTATTTTAAAAAAAAACTTGGTTATCCTGATTTAAAATGACTTGCAGACGATCTTGAAAGAGCAGTCTTGGCAAATAAAACAGTTTTTTTTTTTAAAAAGCTTAAAGTTTATTAATATTCACATAATAGAAATAAAGTCTAAAGATTACAAGATAAATTGAGTTAATTTAGCCGTAAACGCTCTCGTCACTGTAGGCAATGTACAAAAATTTATCCTCATCGGCAAATTGCTGATAGAGCGAGCCGATGGTGGTCGATGTGGGCGGAATTTGGTTGTTAACAAAGAAAAACAGCGCGTCCTCGGCTCTCAACTGAATCCGTTTGCGTATCAGAAAGTAAAATTGACCCACTGTCAAATCCTGAGGACACAAGTACTTCTTTTTGTCCAAGTCGCAAATTCTTGACTTGGGCGCCTTTTCCACTATGATCGGCACTCGATCCGGATACTTTTTGCGTATCCGCTCTCCTTCTTCGCGTCTTTTCTCGAACGATTTCTCCTCTTTAAATTCCCATTTCATTTTTGTTTACCTCTTGTTTCTCACAAATGTATCTAATTCTAAAATTTGAAGAAAAAAATGACGCATTAATTAATTTGAAAAGGAGTTTTTTTTAGTAAAAACGAAATACATGATTAATAATTAGTGAATAATTGGTGTATTTGCGCAATTTTTTTTTCTTGTTTATCCATAAATTATGATCATTTGACACATAAACATTTTTTTGCTGCATTTTATTCTTAACTTTTGTATCAATTTAGAGCCAAAATTGGACAAGGCTTTGAGGGTCAAGAAATAATTATAGACTAAGTTCAGTTCAGAGTTGTTTAAAAGTCACAAGTCTCAAGTCAAGTCCAAGTCCGGACTTTTTTTCCGAGCAAAGAATTTAATTGTTTTTTTCAAAAAAAAAAGGCCAAGTCCGGACTTTAAAATTTTTTCTGGACTTTTTTTGGACTTCTAAACAACTCTGGTACAGTTATTTGGGTTGCATTCAAAACAGACGAGGAAATTTTTTTTTAACAAAAAATTTTTTTTTTCAATTTTATTAATTTTTTTTGCTGAATTTAATTTGTTCATAATTTTTCTATTTTAATTTGTGAAAAAAATTCAGATAAATAATTTTTTTGTTCAGGTGATTAAAAAAATTATAACATGCCATTATTTATTTCAATTTATCTTTTTTAATTATTTGATTTTTTGAGAAGCTTTAGGGTTTTGTTAATTTCTAAAACAAAATTTCTGAATTTAAATTTAAAATTAAAGTAAATAAAAAATATTAGAAAAAATACTGCAACATACTTTTTTGCACCTTTTATGTCTAAAATAAAATTTAAAAATTTTTAAAATTAACAAAATTTACTTTTTTTAGTAATTCAAATCAATAATATATTTAAATATTATTTATTCTTTATTTTTTTTGTCATTTTTAAATGAGAAAAAAATCATTTTAGGTAAAAAAGCTGCAATAAAGTATGTTGCAGTATTTTTCTAATATCCTTTTATTAATTTTAATTTATTAAAAAAAGAAAATTTTGAAATTCACAATACCAAGATAGGTGAAGATGAACAAATAAATAAAATAATAAAACATTTTTTGGTGATAATAAAAGGCAAAATGTAAATAATTTTACATTTTTACATTTTCATATTTTTAGATTTTTTTGTGCTAAAATTCAGATAATAAATTAGAAATAAAAAAATTTCAAAATTACTGCACAAAAAATCTTAAAATATGAGAATGTAAAAATGTAAAATTATTTACATTTTGCCTAGTAAAATGATTTAGTGCTGGTAAATATAAATTAGTACAGTAAGTGAAAAGATACAATATAATTTATTACGGAACGGAAACTATTAAGGATAATTCATTTCTTAATTTAAGTAACAATTACTGAAAGAATATAACACTGAATCGAAAAAATTGAATTTATTACCGAATAATAGAATACTCGTAAAAAAATAAAACCCACTTGATCTCCGGCAAAACAAATTTTCACAGTAAACTATTTAACTTTAAATTAATTAAAAAAAAAATCGAAAAATTTTATTAAACATAATTTAATTTTATTTGAAATTTTATTTTATTAAAATTTTATTTATTTTATTATTAAATATTAAACCCTATTGATTATTGAAAGATATTACTCAATGATTTATTTATTCGTTTATCTGTTTCCTTCAGATATAAAAAATATTAAAAGTTAAAATAAAAGTTAAATAAAATACAATAAAAAAAAGTTAAAAAAAAAAAAAAGAATTTTGAAAAAGAAAGCTACAAATTAATCATGTTAAACAATATATAAAATAGGACAAAATTAATTAATGTAAAAAGATTTAATTTGAAAATTTTGCTCTTTTTATTACTTGATTTTTTAATAGATACAGTGCCGGAAATTAACCTGTCACATCATATCACATGATATAAACTGATATCAGCTAATATCAGGAAAAAAAATTGTTTACATATTTTTACATATGGTTTAATTTTTTGTTTTTGAATTGGTAAGGATACAGATAAACAAATAAATAAATAATTAAAAAGTAAAAAAAGAGAATTTTCAATATTTTTTTTAAATTTCTAAATAAAAATTAAACTCATTCTATTTCGCTAAAGAGTTTAATTTCAAATATGAAAATGCTTGGTTTTTATTTTTTTAAAGATAAAAATTTGCCCAAAAAGATTCTAATAAACTACTGTTTACCAGGAAAAATACTCAAATACAAATAAAATAATTTATTGGTACCAAAAATAAAAAATAGTTTATAAAAATCCATTTTTCTAAATAATCTCTTTAACCCGAATTAGGAAAAATGGAACAATATATCCGACTCGATTATGTTATTGATGTCTTCTTTTTCTTATGTCTTTTATAAATTTTTCGATGTTCTATTAAAGAGCTTTTTTAAGTACCATATAAACAGAATATATTTTTTTTAAAAAATCGTAAATACACATAAAAAAAATAAATAAAAAAATATCCGTTTCATCTAGTATCCAAAATTTAAATAAGATTAAATAAATCAATAATTTTATATAATTAGTCATAGTATTTAATAAACAATGTTTATTAAGCATGTAATGCTTAAAACCCCAAGGATAATACGCAAGAAAAAAAAGCAAGAATAAATTTTAAAAAATACCTACACAATATTAATTAACGTCCTGTTACTTGAAATAAAGGCAGTCAAATACCTAAAAAAGGAGACATTATTATTATATAACTTTTTAATTATTTAATTTGAAAGATTTAAATTTAAAGCATGTGAATTGAAATTTATGGTTTCATCGCTCCACAAATTTTTTTGAAATAAAAAATGTTTGGGTTGTATTCGAGACAGGGTGGGAATTTATTTGAACAAAGTTTTTTGAACTTTATTTTTTAAATTTATCTTTTTGTAATAGTTAATACATAATTTAATTTAGAGATATACGCAATTTAATTTGTTCATAATAAGTCTATTATAATTGTTGTCAAGTGTTTGATAATATGCTTTTGGAATTGATATCCTATACAGGATTTATTTATTTTGTATCATATCGAGCAAAATTCATTCAAATTTAATTAAATTATTTTAAACGAAAAAAAAATCAAATCAAAATAGAATTAAAAAAAAAATTAAGTCAAATAAATTAAAATAAAAAAAAGTAAACAATTAAAAAATTGTGATTTTATTATTTTCAAAATTTTTAAATTTTTATTAAATTGACTTAAAGTATGATCACTAAGAAATTTTAAAGCTTGATTTTTTTTCGTTAAAATAAAATGAAAGCATGTCAATTTTTTTTATTAAATAAAAATTACATAATTTAAAAATAATCACATAATTTAATTCATGATCAAACTGTTTTTTTTTTTTTTTTTTGACTACAGAAGTTTGAACTCAAAAACGTTGTAAGGTTTAAATGTGATCAGTCATGATCATCAACCAAGTTATCACAGCTAGATCACAAAACGATGGGTAATTCAGGTTAAATTTTATTTAAATTAATTTATTTAAGAATATATTGAGGCAAATTGAAGTTTGAGATCAAGATCAAAAGACCAAAATATAAAATGTATTTTTTTATTTAATAATAAAGAAAAAATAACATCTTTCTAAAGCGATTACTTAACATGTTATGACAAGTTTATTTTCATATACAAAATTAAAAAATTTCCTTTTTTATTCAATTTTAATAGGTTTACATTTTTTAATTGATTTTAATAAAAACTTTAAAAGACAAAAAATGCAATGTTTTGAAATTTATAACTTGTTTAAGTAAAAAAAAAAATATCTTAGTCTGAATGAATTATTATAAAAATTTTGAATTTGAATTTGTGAATTAATTTTACCATTATTATTTAGAAACTGGACTGAGTCCAGTTTCAAAAAGACAAACTTTATTTAACAGTTTTAAATGAAACAAAGTTTGTTTAATCATATAAAACTTACAGAAAAATCGGCATCTTGAAGTTGATGATAAATAAAAAATACCATTTCAATTCAAAAATTTTATCCTTAGATATTAAACTTAATCTTTGATTTAATTTAAATAATTGTAATGTAACATGCTTTACATGCAATGTAGATTTAGAAAATAAAAACAAATAGAAAAAACATTTTCTCAGTCCATTGCTAATCGATTTTAATATTTAAATGTATTAACTGATTTTTTGTTAAGTTTATTTGAGATTTTTATTTCAAAAGTATTTGTGTTTACCATTTACAATTAAATTTAAAAAAGAATTTCAAATAAGCAATAAAATGAAAATAAAACTTTACAAAAAATCTGTTAATACATTTAAATATTAAAATCGATTAGCAATGGACTGAGAAAATGTTTTTTCTATTTGTTTTTATTTTCTAAATTTACATTGCATGTAAAGCATGTTACATTAAAATTATTTATATTAAATCAAAGATTTATTTTAATATCTAAAGATAAACTCGTTGAATTGAAATGATATTTTGAATTTATCATCAACTTCAAGATGCCGAAAAATCGGTAGCAAAAAAATCCATATTTTTATTAAGAAATTAAATTTTGTATTGGAATTTTTGTATGGAAATTTACAATGCCCCATTGTAAGACATAACATGTCTAGTAATGTCTAGTTTTTTTTTCTTCAAAATCATTGATTAATTTAATTTTCAAATTTAAAATTATCGTTTTTATCTTAAAATTTGATCTGAAACTTCAATAAAGTATTTAAATTTAAAAACTGAAATTTGGTTAAAAGTTTAGCCTTTTTTTTTACTAAAAAGTCAATTTTCTGAAAAAAATACTAATGTTAATTACTAGAATGAAATGATAAGTTATAAATTCAAAAAATGATGACAATCACAAAATTTACCAGTCCCTGGTGTTTTAAATCCGAAATAAAGATGGAGTTTGCAGTGGCGTAGCCATGATTTTAAATTTCGGGGGAAAATATCTGAAGTCATAAAGAAAAAAAAATTTCAAAAGCTTTTTTATTAATACTTAAAACTTTAATTTTTGTAATTTTCTAAAAAACAAGAATTCAAATTATCTTTTTTCTTCAAAGAAGCAAATATATCAATTATTTTTCAATTTCTATAAAATTCAGCAAGAATGTTAAGTACTTATAGGCTATTTATTGAGTTAAATAGATAAGTTTTAATTCTCTTCAAAAAAAATAAAAAAAATAATTATTAGTTATTTTATTAATAAATGATTAGATTAAAAATTAAAAAAAAATTAAAAAAAAATTGAAAATGATTAAAAAAACAACTTTTTTATCTTAACGATAAAAAAGTAAGAACAATTTTAAGAATTCTTATCTTTTTTTTTGAGAACAACATTACGTAAAATTAAAAATAATTAAAATATTTAATAAAATTAAAAATATAATTTCATCATTTTGGTCTTTTCATTTTCATTTTATATTATGAAATTATATGAAGAAAATTAATTTGGAAATTTGAAAAAAAAAATTTTTTTAAATCTCTTTAATAGTCATTCAAAAATAACTAAATATTTATTGAAGTAAAAAAAGATTCTATATTCAATAGAATATCTTCTTTAAAAAAGATAAATAATGGTAGATTTTGTAATTCTAAATTAAATTTTTGAATTAAAATTTTTAAATACAAGCAATTTTAAGAAAATAGAAAAAAATTTGTTTGATCAAAATAAAACTTTAGTTTTAATAGTTGCATTGGAGGTATTAAATTAGTATCGAAAGTAGAAAAAAAGTGAAAAAGTTAATCAAAATAGCATTTTTAAAAAAAGAACAAAAAATTTTAGGAAAAAAAAATTGAACTCCGATTAATTATGATATTAAGATGATGTCTCAAAATAACTTTCATTTTTCAACATAATTAAAGTTTAAATTAGAAAATTTCTCTAGATGAAATTTTAAATATTATTTTAAGAAATTATTTATTTAAAAAAAAAATGAAAATAGATTACAAAGAAAAAGTTTCATTTGAGAAGCGTTTAAGTGATGCCGAAGATTTGCTCAGATATTATCCAGACCGAGTACCAATAATTGTCGAGAAACGCAGCTCATCCTCCATTAATCCGTTCCACAAACGCTCAGAAAAACTAGCCGAGATTAAACATAATAAATTTCTAGTTCCCAAAGATCTTTCAGTGGGACAACTGTTCTACATTATTCGAAAAAATTTAACTTTGAGATCAGACGAAGCGCTCTATCTTTTCATAAACAACAAAATGCCTGTTTTTTCATCAACTCTGGGATCTATCTATCAGGTTTTTTTCTTTAAATAATTTTTTTTCTTTTTTATAAATTTAATTTCAAAGGAAGAGCATGATCAGGACAAGTTTTTATACGTTTTGTACTCTCAGGAGGAAACTTTTGGATAAATTATTAATTTATAAAAATAAGAGCCTCTTTTTTAGTAATAAATTTTAATAACGAAAATTCGTTTTCATTTTATTTAATGTTTTTTTTATAAAACAAGAAAAATAAGGATTATTATGAGAATCGGAAAAATTTTCTGACTGAATTTTAGTTGTAGTAAAATTTCATCTATTTAGTCAATAAAATTAAATTTTCTCTCATTAATTTATTTCCTAGAGTGGTAAAATATAGCCTCTTTAATGATATTATTGAAAATGGGAATTTAAAACGAAATTATTATTTAACTTTAAAACCATATCCAGTCTACTTTAATTTCTATAGTGCACAACTATTCTCTAATTTTTTTTAGCAATTCTCTAGTATTTAACACTGTGGAAAGCATTAGTCATTCGGATTTGGATTTAGAATTATAATTTGTTTAGAATAGAACTTTCTATTTATAATAAAAGTTATCATTTAATTTCTGTTTTTATTATTTATGTCATAACCTCGAACCACCAGAGTCCATAAAATCAAATTTAAGATATAGAGTTATAACATCGCAAGTAGAGGCAAATTGAAGTTTGAGATCAAGATCAAAAGATAAAAATATAAATTGTAATATTTTTTTAATAAAAGAGAAGAAATAATTTTTTTTCAGTGCAATTACTTGACATGTCATGTTAAGTTTTTTTTCATATTTAAAATTATAAAATGTCCTTTTTTATTGAACTTTAATAGGTTTAAATTTTTTAATTTATTATAATGAAAACTTTTAAAAGACAAAAAATTTCCTGTTTTAAGATTTATAAATTTTTTAGAAGTGAAAAAATAAAATTATTTTTGCTTGAATGAATGAATATAAAAGTTATAAATTTGAAGTTGAAAATTAGCTTAACCTGAATTATTTAAATTACTGATTGTTTTTGATAAATGAATTAGAAATCTATCATTTTGATATTAATTTGATAATGAACCATTAAAAGACATAACATGTCTTGTAATATTTAGTATCTATTTCTTAAAAAATATCAAAATCATTGGATTAATTAAGTTTTAAAATTTTAAATGATCGTTTTGATCTTAAAATTTGATCTGAAACTTCAATTTGCCCAAGTAGATGCAATAAAATTTTATTGATATTAATTTTATTTTTATTTAAATTTTTTTATTTCTTTTTTAAAATCAAATAACAAATAAAAATCTATTTAAATCATATTTATGCTTTATTTTTAATGATGTTGGTTTTGCTTGGTTTTATGGTAAGCTTATTTGGTTAGCAAAAATTCGGTTTATAAATTTAATTTTTAGTTATTCAATTTAATTTAAGACAGACAAATTTGATCTCATTTTTTTACACGTTTTTGGTCTAAAAGTTGTTTATAATTGTATCTAAAATTTAAGAGATATGAATAGCAAGTCGAAAAATGACTCGTTGAACTAAATAAACAAATCAAGCTCTCTTTAAAAATTGAATAGATTTTCTCATAAAGTTCCTTAAACTTTTTTGCTATCCCCTTTTTTAGCAAAAATTTTAATTTGTATCTGTTTTTTTATTGTAAATTAATTTCCGAAGCTATCCCGATTGCTAACAAAATCTGTACTGAGTAAATTTTAGTCATAACCAATTGACTTGCTTTGTTGTCCACAAAATTCTGTTGAACAATTGTTCCTTACCAAAAATTAAAAAATACTTTGAGTAAAGTTCGCGCGATGCAAAACTTCCACACTATCTCCAGATATGGATTTCGACCTCATTTTTGGATTCTACGTATATGAAAACCTAGGTTTAGCCAAAATTTTAGGTGGGGTCAAAAATTTTTTTTTTTGGCTGCTTAGCTTATAGAATATAATAGTCTGAATCTTTGCAGCCTTATATAAATGTTATCTTATTTAAGCTTTTTTATCTCTGATTAAAGATTTGGATTTAGAACCTAATCACTTCTGGAGGAGAATTGAAAAAAACGTCAATTTGTATTTTTCAAAATTTTGTAAACTTTTTGTTAAATTTGATTTAAATTTTAGACTTTATTACTTCTAAAAACAAAACTCTTACAAATACTAAACTTAATTTTTAATTTTATTTAATTGATTTACAAATAAATGAGTTCAATCGACCCTTAACAGGGCTTGACACTAGTCTCTTCGATTAAATTGAAATATATAAGTAAAAATGTCGTTACCAATGAAGTAAAATGTCAGATAAATGGTCTCCTAAAAGATAAGACCAAAAGTATAAGGGAAATAGCTAAATTAGTAGGAATATCAGAAAAATGTGTGGGAACAACTAGAAAAAATAATGATATCTATGGTACCCCAAAGGAATCAGCAAGGTCTGGGAGACCAAGAAAGCTAACTAATATTAATAAATTGTTTAATTTTACAGGTAAGAAAAAATCCTACAATAAGTAATAAAAAGTTAAGAAAAATTAAGAAAAATTTAAAAAGCAAAAGCGCGCAGTTTTGTCAAATTTACAAAGTTGGTAGTCCGTCGTTCTCACTTTAGCCTTCTGCTCACATATTTTTGACCAGAAAGTGTGAGAAGCTACCTTAAAGTGATCAAATAAAAATTTCAACTTCTTTTTGCCTGCGCTGGACTTGGTTAGCTTTATTTTTTTTATTAAAATTTATCTTTATATTTTCAATTTTCTTGAGTCATTTTTCAAAATTTAAAAATTAATTTTTTTATGTTAATTAGTTTCACATATTTTATTCTTATTTGGTAATTGTTTTATATTTTTTAAATAATGTCTGAAAAACCAAATATAATTTGTCCTAAGTGTTCTAAAAAATATGTTTCTCCAAAATGGTTTGAGAAACATTTAAAAGTATGTGCTAATAATCTGGGTAATGATAAAGAAATTTTTTCTGGTGATTTACTGAAACAAGTATTTCACTTTAAAAAATAATAAAAAGTTGGCCTCTGACTTTAATTCTAAGTTTAAAAATGTTAAGAAAAGTAGAGAAACAGTAAGGAGATTTCTAACTAGTAAAGGAATAGGAACTTATACAGCTCTGAAAAAGCCATTGCTGACGGCATCGGATAGAATCAAAAGGGTTAAGGGTGGTGGTGGTTCGGCAGAAATATGGGTTTGCATCAGTAGTAAAGGTACAGGATGCTGTCGTATATATGAGGGGCGAATTAATCAACACGCCTACAAGGAAACGTTAGAAAATGAACTTTTGGCATCTGTCGATATTTTTTACCAAAGAGATAATCCTTGGTTTTTTAAACAGGATGGGGCTCCAGCACATAGAGCAAAGCTAATTAAAGAGTGGTTTGATGAGAAAAATATTGCCCTCTTACCAAGGTGTGCTAGATCACCTGATCTTAATCCTATCGAGAACTTATGGTCATATATTGATGCAAAATTGGTAGAAACAAAGTTGACCTGAATCGAGCACTTAAAATCGACTCTTCTGAAGGAATGACTAAATGTTCCATGATGATTATGTGAAATAATTAATTGAATCAATGCCCAAACGTATTCGTGCTTGTTATGATGCAAAAGGTGGTCATTTTAAAGATTCTACATGGATTTTCCCCTTTTATAATTTCCCCATTAAAGATTTTCCACCTTATTAATTTTCCGTCTTAATTGATTTCCCCTATAAAAAAATTCCCCTTTTATAATTAATCAAATATTAGCCTATCAAAAAAATTATCATTATTAAACATTTTTGAGTAATTAAATTGGAAAAAAGCGAAAGATAAAAAAATGATCTAATTAAAAAACTCTTTATAGTTTTCCGATTCCGATAAAAAAAAGTTTTAAAAAGCGACATATATCTTCAATAATTAAGCTTTCTGATAAATACCATTGTGCTAATTCAATTAATTAATATTTACTAGTAAAAATTACTTGATATAAAAATTATAAAACAATGTTAAATCCTATAATCTGTTTAAAACTCTTGAAAAATAACCAAAAACAAAATTCGAAAAGAAATTAAAATGGATACTGTCGAATATTTAGACCCCGAAAAGAACTTAGTAGAAAAAAAGTTTATGATAACTATAAGCTACATCGAAAAGCGACAAACTCAAATAAAACGACTCGCTGGAGATGCCAATAATGCAAATCCATTAGTATCACTGTAAATTCAGACGATCTAATTGTAAGAAAGGCCAATGGAGAAACTAGACCAAACCCTAAAAAATGTAAGAAATATTTTCCAGTTCAAAAGGTGTGCATCATTGCATATGAGCGATTAAAGTAAGAAGCCAAGACGGACCATAATTTTAGCTTTTCTAAACGGTACCGTGAAATTTTACAAAAACTGCAAGCTGAAAATGATCCAAAAGAAATTGCTGATTTTTTCAAAGTGAAAAAAAGGATAGAGTTACATGTTCTTCAATTCGATCATCCAAGTATTCAAGTGATCCAACCTCAACATGTGATTTCGAGATAAAAGAGGACCAAAAATATATCCAAATTAATTTACAAAAACAAATTTTTTTACGGTTTGATAATAATAATCGAAATAATAACCGTATTTTAATATTTATTTCCGATACGTCCAAAGAAATATTGCAACAGGCCGAGGATTTACATATCGATGGGACCTTTAAAAATTCACCTAAAATGTTTTATCAAATGGTAACGGTTCATGCAGTTATTAACAATCAAACATATCCGTGTGCTTATATTTTTTTACAAAACAAAATCACAATGACATATGTAATTGCGTTCGAAACTACGAAATATTTGTTTTCCCAAAAATCTCAAAAGAGTGATGATTGATTTTGAATTGGCTTTGATGAAAAGTGTTATTTCAGTTTTCCCTGGGGTTCAAATAATGGGATGTTGGTTTCATTTTACCCAAGCTATCCGGAAAAATGTTTTTTCAAATGGTTTAAAGGCAATTTATTTAAACGACTGGAAATTCAGGTTTTGGATCAAACGATTTATGACACTTGCACTTATTCCAATTGATAAATTACATCATACGATTGATATTATAATTGAGGAATTGCCGGAAAACAACTCAAAATATATATCATTTATTAAATATTTCCAAAAACAATGGCTAAACGGAACGATTTCTCCACAAATATGGAATCATTTCAACTCTCAAAAACGCACAAACAATGATCTTGAAGGTTTTCATTCAAAATTGACAAAGTTTTTACCGAAATATCATCCAAAGTTTGCTGATATGATCAAGACAATTAAAAACGAAGATGCTAAAACAAGAAACGTATTTTTGAAGCCAAACAAAACCATAATACAATCAAAACGCGACTTTGAAAAAGACCTTCAAATTCAACTAATCCAAGAAGAGTATCGTCGAAATGCTTTAGATTTTAAATCTTACTTTCACAAACTAACTCAGCAAGTGATGTCACCTTATGAACAAGATTAAGATGATGATCAAATCGAAGCTCTAGTTATTGCCAATAATGATGACGATAAAGTTGTATCCGAAACAATCTCGTCTATTAAAATTTTGAAATTATTAAATGAATTCGAAAGTATTAATTTTGTCAGTGATATTGAATTAAAAATAGCTACAAGTTCAAAGGACACTACGAATTCGGAAGTTGATCAGTCGACGAAAGTTAATCTGTTAATTCAAGACGGATCCATTAAAAGAAAAAGAGGTTATAAAGTAGCAAAAGAACCAAATCCGAAAATGCCAAAAAGAGAAGAAAAGGAGGAAACAATGCAACAATCGAAAAACACTGTTGATGAAAGCATACAAATTGAGCAAGTTAATAATTATCTAGAAGATGATCAATAGCTAATGGGTCGTCATATTGACCTAGCAATCGACTATATCGAAAAAAGAGCAATTTTACGAGGATTTTTAAACTTGACTATGTACAACAATTGGAAGATTGAAGAATGCAAACGTCACAATTATTTATTACACGAATCACCTGAAGTCGACAAAATATTTATACTTATTGTCAAAAATTCTCATTGGATATTATTAACAAATATTAATCCAACAAAATCAAGCGCAATTTTTGTTCTAAAAAGGGGAATTTCATTAAAAAAATAAAAAATAAAAAAGGGGGAAAATTTTTCGTGGGGAAAATTTAGAGGGGGAAAATTCATAAAATACCAAAAATTAGTATGCGTCTAAACTTTTGTGCAACTTTTTTTTCTCCGAAATTTCATCACTATTTTTCTCAATTAATATATTCAGCTATTTTTTTTTCTGTCTAGTTTTTTTTGCATTTTTATTTAATTAATTATGTTAATTAATAAATTAAAAAACAGAAATATTCTTACTAGCCTTCTATTCTGTAAATAATTGGCACATAATTTATTTATTTAAAAAAAATGCGTATGCGTCTAAACTTTTGGGCAATACTGTACAATTTAAAGCTTTTATCTTTTCAGACTATTAAATTTTAACTTAGTAAAAAATCAAAAAGAGTCATTTTGACACCCTGGTGCTTCTAGTGTTAATTGATTGTTAATTGCTTATAGCACATGAAATTAAATATTTTCCTTTTATTTTTCTAATTAATTTTTTTTTAATTTAATCTTGAAGAATCCTTTTCAATGGACTATTTAAAAGAAATATTTTTCTTTTTTAAACAAATAAATAAATTTTTTAAATGAGAATTTATTTGAATAACTGAAACCGAAACGAAAATTTATATAAAAAAATTTTAGCTTGATTTTTGGATAACCAGATTTTTGGTTAATCGAATTTTTGATTGCCAATATCAATATTTATTTTTTTTTCTTTTTTTCATGAGAAAACATATTTTAGGTATAATAGGTGCAACAAAGTATTTTGCAGTAATTTTTGTAATATTTTTTGTTAACTTTAAGTGCAATTTGTATTTGAAATTCACAATACTCTAAATATAGAAATTATAATTTAGTTAAGTCTGTTACTGGAAGAATAACAAGGATAGTTGTTTAATAGTTTATTGCAATAATATAAATATAAAGTATTATAATATAATAATATAATGTCTTCTTAAAAGGATTGTGTTCGTTTCTTATATATAGCGTTGAAATCTGTATCTCGTTAGGAATAATGAATCTTCTAGAATAGAATTCCATTCTGATTCTAGAAGTATTGCGAGGCGTTTTAATTAATAACATATTAATAACATTAATAATATAGTCACGAATTCCATATATTTGATTTAAACACGAGTTGATCATCAAGTAAGTGAATGCTTAAAGTGTGGGTAACAGATCCCCCGGGTTAAGCAATCATCGACCCTGATGATAGGAAAATACAATATATAAAATATTTTTCTTTATCGAGACAAAATATTTAAAGTTTAAATAAAATAAAATAAAGATGATCTGAAGAAAGAAAAAAAATATCCAGGTAAGTTGCTAGATTGGTATTGTTTGTTTCTGTCCATTCCTATAGCTTTAATTTTCTTTTACATTCTTTATTTTTTCTGACATTAACGGTTAAAACAAGTCTTTAAATTTATTACGTTTTTTTTTTTTTTTTTCTTAATTAGAATTTGGTTCTGTTAATTTAAACATATTTCGAATTGCAAGTTCATATGATTCGCTATTTTTTTCTTCTATATGGACCTGAGCTATTTCTTCAGTGTTGTTTATTTTAGGATTTTTTCTGCTAAATATTTTATAAATAAATGAAATGAATCTAAACATCTTTACTATTATTTTAACTATGAACTAAAACATAATAAAGACAAGAATTACCCCTACAATTTTAAGAATTAATCTCTATTTCATTATTGAGACTGTATCAAAAAATTCGGATATTTTTTCCATTGACCCTTTTCTAACACTTTCTAGGTGTGATGCAATGTACACCTCTGTATCGCTTTTAACATATTCATTCATTACTGAGTTCCTTTCTCTATCACTATAATTTAATAATAAATTTATATGACTGAATTCTAAACTATCTAGTTCGCTAATTTCGTTATTTATTTCTATCCCTTTTTTCCAGTAAGTTATTTCAAAATCTTTCCTATTAATCCTTATACTAATGTTTTTATCTAATATATTACGTATCCAGTACGTTCGATCATCACAACTGATTAATTTTGACTCTTTCCTAATAATACTAGATTGCGTTAGATGTCCGTACGACTCAGTACGGTTTATTTGAAATTTAACTTTAGGATCTTTATAGCAATCAGCATTATTTTCGATTGTTATTTTTTCAATAACAGTACATACACGAACATAGACAATACCATATCTCAAGTAAGTTATTATGTCATGATCTGTGTCTTTTATAATGTTAAAATTATCTTCGACAAGTGACATAATTTTTGAATACCTCAATTTATTTAAACAAATATTTTCTTTTAATTTATCAATGAGATTATACGTTTTTAGTTCTATGTTATCTGTATCAGCTAGTAGTAATTCGTGGATTGTCCCAATTTCATTTTTAATTTTGGCTAAATTCGTTTTATTCTTCGTAAAAAATAAGCCTTCTGATGTTTCATACATTTCAATGTCACAGTAAACCGATTTGTTAATAATCTTGAATATTAAGTTACCCAATGAATTGCTAAATATGTTGTCAAAAGGTGTGTTTAGTGACATTGAATACAGTCTCGTAAAGGGACATTTGATGATTATTGTCTTATTCCAGATAAATATCGAATTTTCAGTTTTACATTCCAAATCTTCGATACCACAGTTGTATATTTTCGAGTTTTCACTTTGTAAATTAACATACCTCAAAGAGCATACAAGCCCGTACGCATTAGAAGTCTTAAGCCAATGGTACGCAGGGTGTGCCGGTTTAGAAAAAAGAAATCGGTTGTCTTTACATATCATTACATTGCCAAGGCATTTTTTAGTAAATTCCATTATAAAACATTCTTCTTTAGACATTTTTCTAGTAACTATTTGTTCATCCTTAGATTCAGCACCAAAGAAGTTTTTAAAAGTTTCAATGAATGTTTCTACGATGGAACACTCATAGCCAGTTCCGTCAATTGTTAAGCTTTGCCGTACCAACGGAGTGATTCTCTTAAATTTTAAGTCTTTTCTAATCCATATTCTTTTGTTAACATGGTGCGGATGACATTTTTCGTCTAAGTTTAATGTTGTGTATTTATCTCTAGTTTCCCATGTAGGAGTATCACATACAGAGAAGCTACCTTTTATTTCAAAACAACCTGCGAGACTTATAAGAAGAAACCATATTATTGTAACTGTTGTTACTGATGATATCCAATTGAATTGATGTTTCTTCCCCCTAGCTTTGCTTTTTGTATCTTTATGATGCTCTTTTCCTAACTTTTTCCAATATCTATCGATTGTGGACTCATCAATAAAATTTTCCGCCGGTTCCCATGTATTATGCTTATTTGAAAAGCCAGACCATTTTACATAAAATTCGTACTTTTTGTTTTTACTAAGTCTATGATCGATTACCTTTTCCACTTTGTAATCATTTGACTCATCCCCAGGGTTCAATGATGCCTTATCCACCTTTAAGCGTTGTAGTGGGAATGTGTCTTTAAGTCTTTGGCCGAACTGGTCTTCGACAATATAATTTTGATTTTTAGTAATTTCGATGATTTTAAAAGGACCTTGATATTTAGGATGAAGTTTATCATGTAAGCCCATAATTTTTATCCAAACATTGGTGCCCAATGGCAAGGTTTAGTTTGAATTGTGTGAGCCTTGTTTTGTGCCTTCATTTGTTTTTCCCTACCTTTGCCAATATTCTCTAGAGCTTTGGTTCGGTCTATGTCACTTAACTTTTTTAAGTATTCCGCCCTAGAACAGATTGCATCTTCTGACAAAGTTTCGTCCATGGCTGACCAATCACTGAAATTGTTCATTTTTCGACCGAATGTCAGTTCAAATGGTGAATATTTAGTCGTAGAGTGTATTCTAGTGTTGTACGATAAAAGGACATACGGAATCCATTTTGGCCAGTCTTCCGGATTGTCACAGCAGTGTTTGCGTAGACAGGTAATTATTTCTCTATTTAATCTTTCTGTTTGGCCATTTGTTCGTGGATGGTATGCTGACGTAATTGCATGTTCCGCTCCAACTTGTCGTAGAAGTTCGTCCATTACTGAGTTATTAAATTCAGTCACTTGGTCAAAAGTAACAACTCTACTTGGACCAAAGATACAAATATATTTCCACAGTAAACTCGCTATCTCATCTGCTTCTTTACTTTTAATAGGTTCTGCAAACGCATGTTTAGACAAGTATTCAATAATGACAATAATTCCTGCGTACCCTTCAGCAGTTACTGGTAGAAATAAAGAACTTAATTGTTTTATCTTGAGAAAATAGTAAAAAAAGCTAAATGCTGATGATTTGAATTTAATTGGTCTTTTCGAATAATCAAGCGTGGGATCATTTGAAACCCAGAAAGACCCCAATTTTCAAGTGAAATGGCCATTATTTATTATAAGTAATTATCATTTTTGAAAAAACACTTAGAAGATTATGGAAGAAAATAAAAATTTTGACAATTACGAAAAAGTTTCGTGAATGATGAATTTCTTATAAAAAATATTTTTCGACAGACCTGCATTTTGAAATTTATGATGAAAATTAATGATAATGCTAATTTTATTTTGATTAAATTTTTTTTTCTAGAAATTTTTCTAGTTGAATCATTTAATGCCGAATTATATTTTCATGTGTAGCAAAACATTTTTTACCATTATCAACGAACTTTTTTTAACACTCAAACACCTTAAATTTTTTTATACGTAAAGTACTGAAGGAGTCCAAATAACCCCTCTAATATAATATGCTTTTAAGGATACATAAATTACCATAATTACTCAAGATATGTTAGAAAATATACTGAATGTAAAAATAAATGTTTTTTTATTAATTTGGTTTTGATTTAAAATAAAAATTGACCATTTTTAAGAAGAAATTGTTTTTAAAAAAAATTTGATATAAAAACAGGAAAAAAATATTTGCTTACTGGTTCTTAGCAATTTTTACAGAACGATTTAAAAACCATCTCCACTACATAAGCACCAAATGTAACTTGCATTTGAAGTAAAATTTTTTCCGTAATATAAAAAATCGAGCATGACCACATGAGAAAATTCTTGACCAGATGACTTTGAGAGGAAAATTTTGGCATAAAACACCTCTTGCATAATAAATACCGATAAAGTTTAGGATCTAAAGCTTTCGGGTGACAATTGTTACAATTAAATATAAATTTATCATGGACAAGTCAAAATGCTGACTTTTTGGTCTCATTTTTTATGTTAAGCATGGCTTGTGGGCTTAACTTTTTCATTACAAATTTATATTTTCTCTGAGACTTGTCTCTTCTCCGTCACTAATTCTGATCCATAGTCCTTTTTTTTGAAGTTTTTTCATTATTAGTTTCTTCTTATTCAGATTATTTATTATCTGAGGCTTCATCTGAGTCATATTCAGTATAAGGTTGATTTGATGTTCCCATTTCTTATTCAATATCATTATCAAAGTCATCATTTTCCTGATTATCATTATAATTATCATCAGAAACTTCAGGTTAGGTATCATCTGCAGTACTAAGAAGTTCAAAAGCTTTTCATCGAGACATGGTTCAAAAAATTATTATTTATTCTAGGAATTAAGTAGAGTTGGGAATCAAAAGCATAATTAGCCATGTCTTTGATTTATTTTACAAAAAAAAGACAATATTTATGAAGGCTCCAAAAAACCCCTCTCCTAGTTTAACGGATACTTTTTTTTTAGCACTAAAATAAAATTATTTTGTAATCAAATTTAATTATTTATAATATTTTTTGATTTTAGCTTGATGGAAAAAATATTTTCATAAAAGATTAAATTTTTGGAACAACTAGCAAAAGAATTACCAAAAAGGGTCGAAAAAAACACTCCGGTTTTTGCTAGATCAGGCTTCATGTCAAAAAATTTATTTACATTGGGTTGTCTTATGCAATAAACTTGCCATATATCAGAATTTTCTAGCAATTTTGGCATAAATTTCTTCACAATTCGGGACTACCCGGCTATGTTATCAGCTGATAACATATATTGTTATCAGACTGGTCACCTCCTGTTATGTTATCATGCGGATAACAAAAAATGAAATTTAGTTATCATTTGTTAAATTTAGTTATCATTTGTTAAATTTAGTTATCACTACAAAAATTATTATAAAAAAATATCATTAAAAAATATATTTATATTGAATATTGTTTTTTTTTATGAGTGCGGGACATATGCCACCGGGGCCTTCCATATATTTTACGTCAAAGTAAAATTTTACTATATCAAATGTTTTAAAATTTATTAAACTTTATGTTATCATTAAAATATAATGATATCATGTTTGATAACATTTTTCCTTGATAACATTTTTTGTCATCCGCATGATAACAAAACCGGAGGTGACCAGTTTGATAACAAAATAACAAAATAGCCGGGTATTCCCCAAAATTCTTGTTAAGTACTCAAAATTTTAAAGCCTGGACTTGGACTTTTGAAATCAAATTAAAAAAAAAAGTCCGGTTTTGAACTTAACTTGAGACTTGTGACTTTTAAACAACTCTGCTAAAGTTGAATAAACCATAAGTTATTCTTCTTCATCTGATTCTCTTCCCATATTGAGTTTTAAGTAATGAAAAATTCAAAAAAGATACATTTAAAATTAATTTATTTTTGATAAAACAAAAAGAACCACACATATCTTAAAACATACCTGAATAAAATATTTTAGTCATTAATTTTATCTTTATTTATTTCTTAGAAAAAAAAACAATTTAAATATTTATTGAGTGAGATAAAACAAAAAGTAAAATTTTCTCTTTTTTTTCTTGTTTAAAAACTAGAAGTCGTCTTTTTCTGTGCCAAAGTATCTGTCACCAAAATTTCCCATGCCGGGCATGATATAGCAGTAGTCGCTCAATTCAGGATCAACTGCCGTGGTCACAATTCTCACTTTGGGAAACGCATAGGCCACATTGTGCACACCTTGCTCTGCCATTAAGAGCGAGACTAAAATAATATTCTTTTCCTCGACAGAATGGTCCAACAAGACCCTAATGGCCATCATTGCCGCGGCACCAGTGGCCAGCGTGGCGTCCATTATCAGCACAATCATGTTCTTGATATCACTGGGCAAGCGCAGATAGTGAAGTTCTGGCTCGCCAGTCATCTCGTTGGTCTGGATCAGAATTTTTCCAATAATGGCATTTTTGAACACTTCACACAAAGCTGGCTCCAAACACTCACCTGCTCTTAAGATCGAAACACCGCATACCTTTGCGTTTGCATGTCTCTTTCCTTCGTATTGTTGACTAGCAGTGGTGTTCACCACTACATCCTCAAATGGAAGCAGTGACAGTGCATGTTCAATCAGAATACGCATCAGTCTGTTTGAATAGAAGATGAAATCATCGCGTGCAGTTTCCCTGTTTCGAATTATGGTGTGCATGAATCTGATTTGCTTGGTGTCGTCTATTTTGTGCAATGAGCGTGGCAGAGGTTCACCAGCCTTGTGGTTCGGCTTGGCCAGGTCATGTCTAAATTTTCCCCCGCGAACATTCAGCTCTCGGTGAACTAGTTTAACAATTAAATCGATGGCTATTGAGTTGTCACCACCCCTGGGCACAATAATGTCCGCATAGGCCATCGTCGGAGCAATGTAGTACTCGAACGATGGCTTTACATACTTGTTGTACTGAGCAATAACCGAGTCGATGTTCCTGCCTCGCTCAGTTATGTCCCGTTGTAGTCTTCTGGCCAGCCTGATGTCCGCATCGGTGTCAACAAATATTTTAATGTCCATCAGATCTATGAGCTCCTTGCAGGCAAAGGCCATGATTCCCTCAAAAATGACCACATTGGCGCCATACACCGTTTTGGTTCGAGATTCCCTCGAGTGAGTGGTGAAGTTGTACACTGGTATGTGGACTTGTTTGCCTCTTTTCAGCTCGATCAGGGTCTTGATGATGAGGTCGAAGTCGAAGGCGTCCGGGTGGTCGAAATCGTACTCGTTTCGATTTGCCAGTTGGTGCTGTTCTTCGGACAGCACTTTGTAGAAAGAGTCCATGCTGAGGAGAGAGACCCATTGGACATTGAGCTCTTCGATGATGCGCTTGGCCACTGTTGTTTTGCCAGAGGCGCTTCCTCCACACAGACCCACCACCAGCGCTTCTTTCATTTGGCCGGATGAGTCGTACCAGGGCGGACGGCCCGCCGTGTAGATGGTCTTGGATCCGCGTATGTGCACATTGGTGTCCTTTTCCGACGTGCTCGTCGTTCTGGCTCGGCTGACTGTTCGCTTAAGGCTCTGGCCTGCTATTTTCTCCGCCACTTCATCGCCACTTGTGACAAAAAGACTTTAATTTTGTATGCACTTGGCACAAGGCTTTTTTACCTGTCAGATCCGCTCGAGTTTGTCCGAAACATTTTTGTTGCCACGATCCAAAACTCTGAATGATTTAAGTGAAACTAAAAATGAACTTTATTACGTGTTTACAAGATATTTATGAGGCATATTAAATTTTAATTTAAGTCAGATTTTTGACAAAAATTTTTTAAAGTGTCGACAGATTTTTTTTCACTCTTTTTGACTTAAAAAAATTTTGGGAGAATAAAAATTTTTTTATTTTATAAATGGAAATTTATCTACAGTTTTAGTAGGTTGTGATACCACATGTGGTTTACAGGTAAAATTACGTAAATTTATACTTTATTTTACGCTTTATAATTGCATTATATATATTTTATTTACAGATTTTATTTTTTTTTAAATAGTAAATTAAGTCTGGAATAAAAAAGATCACAAATTACACAAATGATATGATAAGTGGTTCCGAGATAAATTGCGTAAATTTACACAATATTTGGTATTTTTTAATGTAATTTAAAAAAAAATCTTTTCTTCACTTTATTTAATAAATAAATTAATTTTTTGAGTGATAATTTTTTTTTTTAATGATATTTTTTTTTATTTTTTTTCTTAAAAGTAAATTAAGGACGATTAAAATCGATACCACAAAATTTGAATAAAATGTCCCAAATTTTTAATTTTTTTTGTCCCAAATATTTAATAAATTCTCTAATTATTAAGTTTATAGATAAAAAAAATTAATTAACACTAAATTAAATAGAAATCCGCTATTTTTAACTTATTGACATTTTTCTTTAAAATTAACACTTTTTATTAAAAAATGTTAACAAATTTAAGAAAAAGTACCTAAATTTTGAAATACTAATTCAGTAATGTTCCTCTTTTTTTTTACCTAAAATTTACGAAAATTAGAGTGAATTTAAGTAAATTTATAAAAGTAAAAAATCATAAATTTAACAGATCATAGACGTCTGATTTTACGTTTAGAGCTTTGGCATCTTTTGAGTGAGTTAATTGTAAAATGAAATTAACTTTATGTTTCTTAAATTTTGGATAAAACAAAAAGCGGAACATTACTTTATTGTTATTACAAAATTTAGGTACTTTTTCTTAAACTTTTAAAATTTTTATTAAAAATTGCTATTTTTTAATAAAAAGTATAAATAAGTTAAAAATATTACTCACCCAACACTTACTTTCCTAAAATTACGTAATTTAACACAATATTTTCTTAGGTCCTCTATCTAATTATTTTAGCAATACACCTCAATGCTTAGTCAAAGGAATGTAAAATCTAAATCTGCTTCACCAAAAGGTTAAATTATCTTCTTTTTGTCAATATTATTTTTTTAATTTTTCAAAACATACTTATAGAAGACTTTTCTAGCTAACTACATCCGTAAAAATAAACTCATTTATTTGGCTATATTTTAATTATTGTTCCACTCTTGAATGTTATTTTTTTAAAAATGTAATAATCTAACTTATTATTTTTCGATTTTTAAATTCTTTAAATTTAAAATTGAAGCTAATAACTTCAATGACATAAACAACTCTCGAGAAAAATATGATTTTCAGCATAAAACTCGATTGATTATTTTTCTAATAAACACTCTCTTCTCAAAATTTAGGTACTTTTTCTTAAATTTGTTATCATTTTTTAATTAAAAGTGCTATTTTTTTTTAGAAAAAGTGTCAATAATTACAAAAAATTAAAAAAATTACAAAAAGTACACACTATTCTATGTGAAATTAGATAATGCTAGAGAAACTAAAAAACTTTTTCTAATGAAATAAAAAAAAATATTTTTTTTTAAAAACAATAACATTAAATTTAAAAAGCTAGAATTTTTTTATTTTTTTCTAAATATTAAGTCTTTAAAATAAAAAAATTCTAATTTGTAATAAATATTTATTAATCATAATAAAAAAATGATTAATATAAATTATATTTTTCCTTTAAAAAATTTTGATTTTAAGTCTATTTAAAATTACTTTGAATTTTAATTTGATATGTTATATTTTCATTACAAAATTGTGAAATTTTAATTAAAATTAATTTAGAAATGGTAAGGAATGATTAATTTTTTATTTTTCACAGTAAAATTAGTTAAAAATTTTAGAAAAAAAGACAATTTTACATTTTTTTACCTAACTCAATCATTTTTTTGGCCATTAGCTTTTTGGAATGATTTTTTTAATAAAAACTTGCATTTTTCGTAAAATTACATATCTTTACCTACTAATATTCACGTTAGATTACGAAGCTTACTAAAAAATAATGTAAAATTACGTAATTTAGGCAACTACGGGCCTTTATAAAAGCAATTTATCATATTAAGGAATTAAAACTTAAATATTGAATATTTTTACAACTTTGTACCAGCAAATAATGTCATAAAAATTTATATAAGTCCATAGAATCCACTGATTAGAATAATTTAGGAATATGTATCTTCTTTTAAAACTTAATTAAACATTTTGGATTAAGCATCAGGTCACATATTAACTAACCCTAATGGTCCCATAACAGGTCAGACCCGAAAAAATTGTCAAATAGAAAATTTTAATTACTTACTCAAGAGGAAATCAAATTGGATTTGCCAATTTAGATAGTCGATAAAAAAGGTATTCAGTGGTACTTGAATTGTGGAATTTATAAAATAAGGTAAAAATTAGACTATTTCATAAATAAATTTTCCATCACAACCGTTTGTTTTTTTAATTGACTAATTTAGCAACAATCATTTAAAATTATATTTCCAAAAAAACTCTTATAAATACTAAAAATAATTCAACATTCGAAAATTAAACAAAAAGATAGTCTAGGTAAAATAAACCGTTTATTTTAAAAAAGTACCTAAATTTTGTAATACTAATTCAGTAATGTTCCTCTTTTTTTTTACCTAAAATTTACGAAAATTAGAGTGAATTTAAGTAAATTTATAAAAGTAAAAAATCATAAATTTAACAGATCATAGACGTCTGATTTTACGTTTAGAGCTTTGGCATCTTTTGAGTGAGTTAATTGTAAAATGAAATTAACTTTATGTTTCTTAAATTTTGGATAAAACAAAAAGCGGAACATTACTTTATTGTTATTACAAAATTTAGGTACTTTTTCTTAAACTTTTAATATTTTTATAGTCATCAAATGACGCCGTCATTTGATGACTATAAAAATATTAATTGTAATTACTGAAACCTTGTCTGAAATATTTTGATCTTGGAAATTGTTTAAAATTTTTAAGGTAATATTTATAGATTTTTGAATAAACACTTAAATTAAATGATGTAACAATTGCACTATAATGAGGCACATAAGTTTGAATTTTTATGTTTGCAAATATTAGTGATTTAAAAATACAATAATAATCATTTTTTCAAAGTTTTTTTTTCAGCAACTGATTTTATTCCAAATATTATCTCATTCGATCCATTTTAAAATTCACTTAATGGGATTACATTAAAAGTAAATAGACTATATCAAACATAGAATATTAAGTTTTTATTGCTTCAAAATAAAAAAACTTAAGATTTTATTTTTTTATTTGACATTCTTTTTAATAAATATTCAATATACTAATTTAAAATAAAGGAATCTTTAACTTTTGAAATTACAAAGTAAGTAAATGGATATTATAATGTGGAAAAAAGTTCATTTTTAAAGAAAAATTTTGTTATATTTTACCTTACAGGTCATGAGATTTTTCAAGATAGTAAAAGTCTATTTCTAAAATAACAAGAAGAGAGCTTTATTTATTCATGATAAATTTGTTTCTTCGCACTAGGTGTTTTATTAAGGATATCATTAAATACTAGATTAAATTAAGAATATTGATCTTATTAAGGTATTAAAATGTAATTATTTTGATTATTTTTAATTAATTTATAATTATTGCAATAAAGTTAGGTAATTATTAAACAAAATAAAATTTTTATTTTTATCAAAATAAATAAATTTTTTTGGCAAAATGTAAACAATTTTACATTTTTAGATTTTCATTTTTTAAGATTTTTTAATATTTTTTGTGCAATATTTAAGAAAATTTTTTTTCTGGATTTTCATATTCTTTTTCAAAGTTGTATGTAAATTTTTATAAAATTAAATTATTTTTTTCTATTTGGCATTTTTCAATTAAACTTTAAGTAAAAAAAGTCCAAAAAAAGAAATGGTTTTATTTAAAAAAAAACATGATCTAATTCAAAATACTTCAATTTTATAAAATTAAATTATTTTATAGTTTGTCCGTATAATATATTTTTAAATTGAATTATCTTCAATGAACTTTTTTTAAATACTAGATTGGTAAATTTTTTTTTCTTTTAAAAAATTTATTTCATTAGATGTGTAAGATTGAAAGATAATATTTCAAAATTATTAAGTTGATTAAGAAAACTTAATTAATTATTTTTTTTGAAAATAATGAAAAATTGAAAAATGAAATTTGAGGATATGAAATTCAGTTACATTTAAAAATTTTTAAGAACATACCGGCTTTTTTAGTTCTTAAGTTCTAAAAACAAATTTAGAATTATTTTATTATTCATACAGTCTAATGGAAATTACTCTAAATGATAAATCGAGAAGAAAGTCCATTTTCTCTAAAATTCCAAGATGAAAATATACTTTTTGTTTGCATTTTTTGCATTTTTTTGTAATAAATTAAATTTTTCCTTTTTTTTCTTTATTTCCTTTTTTTCATCGATTAGTTTATTTATTTCTTTATTTTTAGGACAATGCTTAATCGAAATAATTCGACAAAAAAAATACCTTTAGTTACGATCATTAAAGTTTAAACTCGAGTTCAGACTCTGTAAACAGATCTCCTCAAAGACTCCAATCTAATGTGTCTGTCAATCCTGGATTTGAAAATGCTCACATTATCAGCCTCTACTATATCTGAGGGTAGTAAATTCCAAGTAGTTGCGTTTCGATTTGGCAAAGAGTAATTCCTCATGAGCACATTTCCCATCACTTCCCTGGTAATTTGTTGGTTATGTCTCCTCCCTTGGTAACCCTCTTGATTACCTCCCCCTATTTCTATATCCACCTCCTCGACCCCATTTTTTATTTTATATAGTTGGATAAGGTCACCCCTTTTCCTTCTTACCTCTAAAGTCGTCAGACCCAACTCTTTTAGTCTGTCCTCATAACTTAGAGCTCTCAGTTCAATGACCATTTTTGTTGCTCGTTTTTGAATCCCCTCTATCTTTTTTATATTTTCCTTTGAGAAATTATTCCACACAGATGCCGCAAATTCCAAGTGTGGCCTTATAAAATTTGGGTATAGAATCTTGAATAATTTTAAATTAAAAAATTGGAATGTTTTCCTCAACCTCCCCAGTTCTGAATTTGCCCGGTTTATTGCCTTTACTGCCTGTCTATTGTTCTTCCCATCGTTACATATAATTACCCCCAAGTCTTTTTCCGCCTCTGTCTTCTCAAGTATCACCCTCTTATCCCCACTACCTATATAATATTCCTTCCCCGGGTTCCCCCTCCCAAAATGCATTACTTTGCATTTACTGCTATTTAGACACATGGACCACCTATCACACCATTCTTTAATTTTTACAATGTCATCTTGCAATTTAGAACCGGATTCTGCAATAACTTTACTGTCATCTGCATACATTTTAAAAATACTATCCAATCCATCAGGCAAGTCATTAATGTAGATCACAAAAAGTAATGGTCCTAGTACCGATCCTTGCGGTACACCACTTAGAATATTTCTCCACTCTGATTCAATGTCCCCCATCACAACTCGTTGTCTCCGGTTTTTTAAAAAACTTTTAACCCACTCCAATAACTTGCCTCTGATCCCATACCCGTACAACTTTATGATTAACTTTTTATGCGAGACTTTGTCAAATGCCTTCTCAAAATCCGTGTACAATACATCCACCGATTTATTATCCCTCAAAAGCCCTGAGACTACATTCTGACATTCTAAGAGGTTTGTGACACAAGATTTTTTAAGAACGAATCCATGCTGACTCGGAGATATCAAATTATGCTTATTTAGATGACTTGTAATTCGATCCCTCATAATACCTTCCATTATCTTAGAACAAATTGAGGTCAACGAGACAGGCCTATAATTAGATGCGGAAAGTTTACTACCCTTCTTAAAAATCGGAGTAACGTTGGCTTCCCTCCATTCATCTGGGATTTCTCCCTCATTCAGTGATTTATTAAAAATGATTTCCAAGGCCTCTGATATCTCTACAGAACAATTCTTCAAAATATGTTGGGACACTTTATCCCTACCCGGCGCTTTACTACAATCTAGACGGTTTAATCTGGATAATAAATCAGATCGACTAATAATACCTTCTTCGGAACACAAATGCTTAGTCCTGTTTTCAAATATGGGTTCATTACTATCATCCAAAGAAAATACCGATTCAAATTGACAACTAAGAATTTTAGCCATTTCAGACTTATCCGTGGTGCTCGTCCCACTGCAATCATTCAAGGTTTAATTGAATTATTTTGTAAAAATTTTATCCTTTTAAATTTATTCTATGTTTGATTACTGTTAATTCAAGTTCAAATATAAAGCCGAATTTGAATGTTGCTTTTTTGAAAAAAAAATAAGGTTTTGAAATCTTTTAAGACTTTCGAAGGATGAAATTTTTCAAAACTTTAAAAGAGCTTAATGATATCGGAAATCGAACATTATATTGATTAACAAAATAATCTAAAAATGATACTAATTGTAAATCTTGAAAAAATCTATTTGATTTACAAAATTTGATAGAAATTATAAAGTGTTAATAGTCAATTTTTTTTCAAACATAATTTATTAATAAATAAATAAATTTCTATGGATTTTTTCTATGTTCAATTTTTCTATGGAAGATTTCGACGAAAAAATTGTCTTTTTTCTATTGAAATTTTTTCTGTGGATTGATATGTTTCCCTTTAAACTAATATAAAGTTACTTTGTTTTCAAAATATTGTATTCATATAAAGCATTTCTACCAAGGATATGAAAATTTATTTTCTTTAGGCTAAATAAAAAATGTTTTAGAGCTCAATTTAATCAAAAAAGAAGAATTATCAATATAAAAAATAAAATGATTTTATCCATTCTGGAATTGATTTTAAAAGCCATTTCAAAATCATATTAAAAAAATTTGATATGCCACTTTGGCTATCATCCGATGCTGCACACAAATTAGGCTCTATGTAAGTATTTCTAGGTTTTGTTTGATTTTTGGGACCAGTAAATTGTTCTCCGCAAAAGCCATTCATCCTTGTCATGTTGTAAAATTCTCCTAATGCTCTTCTAACAAAATCATTGGTTTGAATAGTTTCAAAAGTTTGTTTAACAGCAGCATTAAATTGTTCAAAGTGATCACCTAAATTGGGAACATGAGCACTTCCACTTTGGTTCAATTTCACCAATAACGCAGCATAGTCTTCTACATAAGGCAAACTAATGCATACTTTAAAATTTGGCTTTCGTGGGTAATATGTCAGAGAATGAAAGCACATTTCCTCTCTAGTACTAGATCCACCCTTAAAAAATTATCTTACCAGCTGATATATTGAAATTAAATCACAAAATTACAAAAACGAATCTATCTTTCGATACTGTCTTATAAACACATTGAGTTATGAGCTCGTCATGCTTTAAAACAAAAATGTAAAAAAATGAAAATTTTGAACTAATTTAAAAAAATACTTAATTTACTTGAGTAATGTTAACAAAAGGATTGAGAGTGTAAGACGTCTGATAATTAAAGTCATAATTTCTGTTAAAGAAAAGGTAACCGATATCATTTCCTTTTCGAATTATTTTGGTCCATACTTCAACGCCAACCAAATGAGTATGAGGAATAGCTGACACGACAGTGATATTTTCTTCATTTAACTTGAATTTATGATTTTATTTTAAAAATATTATTTTTATTTTTAGTATTGTAAATCAAATTGACGATTTGAACAAATTATTCGATTTATTCCTATTTAAATTATAAATAAAATTTTAATTCAAATTAATTTAATTTTTTGTGTTTGATTTACAAAATGTATCCAATGTTGAAATAACATTGAAAAAGTACCAAGTTTCAAATTATTTTTTTTTAGTATTGCAAGCAATTTCATATGTGAAATTAATCTCTTAAGTGAAATAGAATGAGTTTAATTTTTATTTGAAAATTTGAAAAAATATTGAAAATTCAGCAAAGTAAAATTTTTGATCAAATTTCAAGTGCCCAATCTTGCTCAAAAATTTTTAGGTGCGCAATTAAATTTCATTGCATTTTTTAGAAATTACAATCCTTTTTCAAAGGTTAAAAAATGAAGCTTTGAATTATTAAAAAAATTACAAATCTTTTATAAAAAATTTTACTTTGCTGAAAATTCTTTTTTTAAACTTTTGAATAATTTATTTATTTATTTGTTTATCTGTACAAAAAAAAAATTAAATAAAGATGAAAAAGTTAAATAAGATAAAATAAAATGAAAAAAAAAATCTAGTGAACCATAGTTCACATATTATGCAAGCAACTCTTGTTATCGGGTTTAGGGAACAATTAGTTCACCTAATTTTTGTTCACGAAAAGGTGAACCAAAATAGAATTGGGTGATCAAATTTCAAATTAGGTGAGAAACTTTTAGATTATGTGAAAAAATTGAATAGAATAGCTATTTAATAGAATGCCTAATTCTCAAAACTGATGAAAAAATGAAGTTAAAAATTTTTTTGTTATTTATTTTAATTTGAAGTAGTTTTAGAAATAGAATTTGCTCTTATCTAGTTGACCTGGTATCACCATTTTAAATTAGATAAGTAATAAAAATTAAAGAAAATTAAAATTAATTTATCATCCTTCAAGTGTTTGACTTTGGGAAACAAAGATTCATCTATTTCGCAAATTTTACCTACACCACCCAAATTTAAATTTTTTATCTAATTGTTTATTTTTCAATCTTATTTTTTAATTCTTATTTATCAATTGAATAATTATTTTTTTTAATATTAAAATTAAAAAAATAATTTCATTTCAACATTGGATACATTTTGTAATTCGAGCACAAAATATTAAACCAATTAAAACTACAATTAAATTAAATTGCAGTATTGACTCAAAAAAGTCTAAATATTATTTAAATTAGTTTTTTCATTTAAAAAAAATTTAAAATTTAATAAAAAAAGTTTATTTGATTAAAAAAGAACTAAAAAAAACGAAACTAAATTTATAAAAATTTTGTTTTGATTCACTAAACGAATTTAAATTATTGTTTTGATTTTCAAATTAAAGCTTAATTATTTTCTTTATTATATTCAAGAGTTAATTCTATTATGATTCAAATTTGAATTCATTTTATTTTCTGGGTTTAAAATAGAACTCAAATTTAAAAATTAATTTTTATATTCAAAAGTAAATTCAAATGCTATTTATTTACAACACTAATTTTTATAATAAAAAATTTCTTACATCTTTTATGCAGTCATTAAAGCAATATGTTTTAATGGGAAAACGATCAACGCCTGGTGGTATGGCTATCGAGAACACACTAGAGTCCGTGCCAAGAGTGTAAATGCCTAACTCTTTAGGTCGCAGTCTTTTGGTCATGTAATATCTCCATGTGATTGATTCTATGTAGCCTAGCACCATTTGTGGATTATCGTAGTGAATTTCGAAGATATAATACAAATAGTCTGTATCACCACCAATTGGATAACTTAGATTGGCAATTAGCAGATATTTTATTTGATTAAAAATAAGAAAAGGTTACAAAAATTTAGTACCCCATGTCTTTCGGGTAAATATCTATATTGTTTCCTCCATAGGCCCATGCAAATGCTATAGATTGACAATTTTGCATTTTATTCTTATCTTCATAGCAATAACCAGGCTCAAAACCTTTGCTGATGTTGAAGTCTTGTTTGCACTCATAAATCAAGGTATGATGTATTCGTTCAAAATTCATCTCGGGTAAAATTAACTCCCACTTAATAAAAATTTTTAAACTCTAAATAAATTAACTGAAATTTATCGAGTAATGAGTAGTGTTGGAAAATTTTCAAAACGAGTCGACAAATTATTTTTTTTTTTAAATAGTTTATATAATATATTTTTTTAATGGTTTTAAGTAATTAAACTCCTTTCAGCATTGTTAGATAAATTTTTAAATAGTGTTTGAGTTTAAATAATTTCAAAAAGAACAAATGACAAATACGTTTTAGAAAAGTTACAAGCTTTGAACTGTCCACTGCTGTAATGATTATATAACTGACAAAATTATATACAAAAATAAATATATATTATAGCCGAGTTAGCGAAGATGTTTATTAATATTTATTCTAGCAAAAGTGTTCTAATTCGATCCCTAATCGAAATAATTGATAATTGAAATTTTAGCATAAACTACTTTTCTACTTTTTTATGAAAAGAGTCCATCATTTTTGTTGAGAATTTAATTAATTAATTTTTGATCATGTAATCATGATCATGAACTTCAAATTGCCTTACAATCAAGCTTTTGATTTTTTGTCCTATATTGTCACTGTCAATATTCTTTAAACAAATGTAAGAAATAACTTATATTTGAATGAGAACTTAATTGTGGATTCTTTGATATAATGTTAAATTCTCAAATTTCTATTTAACTTTAATTGATAATTTATGTGTCCTTGATGGATGGACGTCTGTGGTGGATGGAGGTGGATTAATAAATAAATAAACAAAACTTAAATTATAATGTTAACTTTATTTAAACCAAAAACATAACTGAACTGAAAAATAAAAATAACTAAACTCTACCTTAAAAAGCTTTATCAAGCAAATTGATAAAAGAAATGAGCTAAACTCAAATAAACAAATTTTTGCATTTAACAATAAGATTATTACAACATTAATATTTATCTCTTATTTGTCCTCTATTTCAAAGACAAAACAGCAATTTTGTCTTTGAAATAGAACAAGAGCTATGAACATCATTTCATACGAACCCATTTATTCAACCATATCCATTTCAAAAAAAATTTAAATTTTGCTTAAATTGTTTAATCATGTTCTTTTTTCAATAAAAGAATTTGTATCGAAATTTATTTTTTGTATTAAACTCATAATAAAATATAAAATAATAATTGAATCAAAAAAGAAATTAATAAGATAAAGAATCAAAGAGTGAATACAAAGTTTACAGAATTTTTTCAAAAGGTCATTACTCCTTCATTTATAAAGAATGAAGACTAAGGCCAAGTGATTTAGAAAGAGAATTGATGAAGTGTTTTCGTTCCCAGCCATACTTGTAGACTTTCACTTTCAATATGTACTTAAAATCTTCAATAGGTCTATTTTTTTTGATGCTTTTTTTTTAAGATTTTCAGCAATCTAAGAGTGATACAGAAATAAATTACTTTAAATTTTATATGAATATTAATAATTGCGTTTTGATAAAATTTTCAGTTTTTAATTTTAATTTGAAAAAATTCTTTTTATATCAAAAATTTTAGTTTGAATATAAAAATTAAGCGCATTATGAAATTTTTCAGTTCCTTTACGAAAAATTTTCGATAAATATTTGCGAAGAATTTTCGAAATATTTGGCCATCTTTAATGTTTAATAATACACTTTATTTTTTATTCAAAGTAAAAATTTTAAAATGAAATTTATTTTCTAAGATAAATAATTGCATTATGTCATAAATGAAAATTAAATTTATTTTATGTAACATTTAATATATTGTTGTGATATTTTAATATATTTTCTTTTATAAAATCAATTAAATACAAATTAATTAAAATTGCTAGCTAAAAAAAAATCAATTTTTTCTATTAAATCGACTCTTTATGCTGAGTCTTTCAAATTTGTTCATATAAAGGATGATATCAAGCTTAACTTCATAAGTCTAATCATAAAAAACTTATTATACTTTTTTAGAATGTTAACTAAATAACAAAAGAAATCATGAATTTCCAGTCAATTCTTACTATGCCTTGAGGATTTTTTTTTAAATTCTTATCATGCAGGTTTGAAGATGAGCAAAAAAGAGTATTGACTTAAACGGCTTACCTTGTAAATATGCCTTTTTTGGCTAAATTCTTTGGGTACTTCAAAGCCTTTGCAGTAGTAAAATGTATCTAATTTGGGCAAAATAACATGAGAAATAGTTGCGTCCAGTATTTCCAAGTCATCTGGCACAAAAGTGTCTTTAACAGGTGGCGAACTGATAAGACTAACAGCCCTGCCGCCTCTATTCATTCCATGATAAGAAATATCCCCTCCAGAAAATGGATCCTGGTTACCATATGCAAATATAATGTATGGCGAGCCCTGCTCAATAGTCAAATCATCTGAATCACACAGCTTTATTTTGCGTGTAAATTTGAACACATTTATTCCATTTGATTCGGAAAAATACAAGAGCTTCCAGTCCTGTTTTTTATCAATGAGAACCTGACGACCCACAATGTGTCGGTCAGTGAAATTTACTTGTCCATTTGAAGTCCACCCAATAGCAACATCACTTCCATCCATGCCACCATTTGGACTAAAACCAAATCCAACCCATCCATTTGTTTTACAGTGTAGTTCAATGACAACATCAATATTTGTATAATTCCAGTAGATTTTGTATATACCAGGTATTAAACTCAATTCATATTGGTAATTTTCTGTTGGCTCAGAATTCAAAACTGGTTCTACTGGCTTCAATGGACATCTAAAGGGACCGTTGGTCTGAGTAAGAAATTCTACTTGAAGCTCATTGACTGTGCTTAATAAAACAGAGTCATCCTTGCGGTTGATTTCATTTCCCAGAGCAAAAACTACACTCATTGGTCCAGTCACTATATCGATGTCTTCATCGCTGGCACTAACATCACACTCAAGTTTGATATTTCTCTTAAATTTTAACAAAGTAGAGTTATTTTGAGTGAATGCGTCCAGAGGAATCCAGTTCAAGTCCGAATCATGAACAATAGTGTTGTTTGGAAGCAAATGTCTGTCGGAAAAATGTCCTATTCCGTCAGAGGATACCCATCCAAGGACAATATCAGAGAAATTAGGGGACTTGAGGCCAAATAGAAGCCATAGAGCGTTTGTAAAATGAATTTCAAATGTTATTTCGGTTTCATCGTGGTTCCAGTAAAGCTTCAAATTTGGTGAAAGGACATGACTACTTTGGTAGTTTTCTGTCGTGTGAACAAACTGGCCTGATGTTGAAAAAAAAGGCAGAATTAAAAATATGAAAAAATGTTTTCAATCATTTTTATTTTTGTTAATTTTGAAGGAAATTTTTTTCATTTAAATAATGTTTAAAAACAGGCAATTTAAAATGTTAAATATTTAGAATTGTTGTTAGTTTTAAGTCGTGATTTTCGGTTTTATTTTTTTATTTCTTAAAAATAAAGCTAGGCAAATATTTATCTTGATTTTCTAATTAAAATTAAAAAAAAAATCAGGACTTAAATGAACAATATTTGTGAGGATGAATAATGTAAGTTACGATGCATTTTTCAAAAATAAAATCAGATTAATGAGATCTATGGCCACCAGACATTTTAACTCAAATTAGGCTCATTGAGTATGAGTGATAAGCACTCAACTCTCACTCACACTTGATCACGCATAACTTTTGCGTGACAAAATTTTAAAAAATCTTTAAATTTTTCTTTTTTTTAATTTCAAAAAAAAAAAAAATAAAATTATAAACATTTTTAAATATTTTTTAAAGCTCGAATTTTTATCTAAATAGGCAAAAGCTAGCAAAAACAGTCGGTTGAGAACTTGATTTAGTTTTAGTTTTAAACTTTTTAAAAAAATTTAATTTTGTTTTAAAATTGCTTCATTGATAAATATTTTATACAGAATAATTTCATGATGTTTTAGCTGATTTAATAATTAAAAACTTGATAAAAATATTATTAATTTTGTTTTATTTTTTAATTATTTATTTTAAAAAAATAAAAATAAATTGCCAATTTATTTTGATTTTGATTTTCATTTTATACTAAAAGGAACAATTAGATCTCTTGAATAATTTTTTATAAAAAATAGACAATAAAAATAATTTTTTGTTTAATACAAATTTATTTCAAGTTTTTTATTTTATTATAAACTGACCGGTTTCGGCTATATGAAGCCTTCCTCAGAGTCTAAAAATTGAAAATCATAATAATTTAATTTAGTAAAAATTTCATCTTAATTCAATTTATAATTTTTATGAATTTTATAAATACACAAATTTTTAATCATTAAATAAATAAAGAATAAACTAACAGAAAAAAGAATAAAAAAAAGGAAAAAAATAGAAAATAAAAGAATTAATAAAAAATTATTTTATTATTTAATATCAGAGACTTTTTGAAATCAAATTTTACATCATCATAGTGTATTATAATTTATGATATTTTTATTTTAATAGTTAACTTAACTGAATGTATAATTTAATAATTTTATTTCAGGAAGCAAAAGTTATTTATCTTTTCAATAATTGGAATTTTTTTTTGTTGCTCAATATGGGCATATCTAAAGCTTAAGGAAGAAATTTATTAGATTGGTTTCAATTGATCTGCGTTTATTTAATTCAACTATATTTGAGTCAAAAATATAAAAACTAAAATCATCAAAAGTATGAGCATAAAAACCAAAATGTACTGCTACTTCATTTAAACTAGAGAATTTGCTTAGACATTTATTTACGTTATTTTATAAATATTTAATTGAATATACAGTGAATTCTCGATTATCGAGACCCACGATTATCGAGACCCACGATTATCGAGACCCACAATTATCGAGACTCGAGACTTTTTATATAGATTTTTGTTTCCCGAATTTTTTATATCCTTTTACACGTAAAAAAAAATTGATTATCGAGACTCGAGTCTCGATAATCAAAAAACAAAAAAAAAAATAAATTAACCAATTATTGATTTTCCAAAAAAACTGAATGAAAATAATGTTAAGTTGGTTTTGAAATAAAAACTAAGATAGACATTTCTCTTTTAGCTTAAATAAATCTTTAAATTCCATTAATTAAGCTAATGCGGATGTTGTACTTTTAATTAAATAGTGGATCAATAACAATTTTTATTTTTTTTAAAAATTGGATTAGCCCGGAAAAGAGTGGTTGATCTAGAGAAACAAGGTTCGAACCTCGGTCGTTTGAGGGAGGGGAGTTCAAATATTTTTTTAAATCGAATAAAATATCCAATTATGAAGAAATTTGCACACATTTAGCAGACTTTCAGTTAAGGTGTAACTAAAGTTGTAACCTTTTGTTAAATCTAGAGAACATGTTTCACATTCACAATGCGGTTTCAAGGACGTAAGGCTTGCTTTTTATCTTGATAGGATCCAGTGCTTTGAAGGGGTGTTTTTATTTTTTAATTTGGCATTAAGCTGTTTTGTCACTCTCTTACTTTCTCCTTTCTTTTCTCTTCATAAACGTGCTTATCGATTTGAAGAAAAAATAATCATTCCCTTTCAATTAAAAGTTCTAAGAATTGGAGAATAGTGAAATTCTTAGAACTTCTAGTTTTAAAGTAAGGTTCAATCCAAGTCAGTTTTTTTCAAGAAAAAAGTTTTCTCGAATTCCTTAAATTAAAATATACTATTAAAACAATACCTTGAAAAAATTTAAAGATTAAAAGATGAATGCAATATTTGAAAATATTTATCTCTTTTTTAAGTAACTCTGATCAAAAAATTTTACACAAAATTCTGCTCTCTTTGTAACATAATTTGGCACTCTATTATCATTTAAATAATAAAGCCCTTTTCAATTGATAAGTTTACATTTCTTACTCTAATTCACTAACTCTCTTTTGGGGCCCTTCATTTAGCTTCTCAAGAGATTTAATATTTTCAGGAGCAATCACTTGACTTCCTTTTAAATCTTTGGGGTAATCAAGTTTTTATTTTGAGTTATGATTTCATCTTCATATCTTTTTTTTCGCTCCGATGAATCTTCGACTCTAGATTTGAGCTTTGATTCGTTGGCTCTAAGTCCGTAACTAAAAATGAAAATATTATTTAATATTTAAAAGTTGATATAAGAAACAAATGATAAGTTTACATTTCTTACTCTAATTCACTAACTCTCTTTTGGGGCCCTTCATTTAGCTTCTCAAGAGATTTAATATTTTCAGTAGCAATCACTTGACTTCCTTTTAAATCTTTGGGGTAATCAAGTTTTTATTTTGAGTTATGATTTCATCTTCATATCTTTTTTTTCGCTCCGATGAATCTTCGACTCTAGATTTGAGCTTTGATTCGTTGGCTCTAAGTCCGTAACTAAAAATGAAAATATTATTTAATATTTAAAAGTTGATATAAGAAACAAATGATAAGTTTACATTTCTTACTCTAATTCACTAACTCTCTTTTGGGGCCCTTCATTTAGCTTCTCAAGAGATTTAATATTTTCAGTAAAAGCAAAAGTTATTTATCTTTTCAATAATTGGAATTTTTTTTTGTTGCTCAATATGGGCATATCTAAAGCTTAAGGAAGAAATTTATTAGATTGGTTTCAATTGATCTGCGTTTATTTAATTCAACTATATTTGAGTCAAAAATATAAAAACTAAAATCATCAAAAGTATGAGCATAAAAACCAAAATGTACTGCTACTTCATTTAAACTAGAGAATTTGCTTAGACATTTATTTACGTTATTTTATAAATATTTAATTGAATATACAGTGAATTCTCGATTATCGAGACCCACGATTATCGAGACCCACAATTATCGAGACTCGAGACTTTTTATATAGATTTTTGTTTCCCGAATTTTTTAAATCCTTTTACACGTAAAAAAAAATTGATTATCGAGACTCGAGTCTCGATAATTTTTTTATTATCGAGACTATATTTTATAATAAAACTGAGACTTTTAATGTAAAGTTTACTTAATTTTCGAGACCTAAATTATGTCTTATTGAATATTTTTTCAAATGTTAATTTTCCATGTTATATATAACATATGTAATAAAGAAAAATTGATAATTAAAAGCACCATTTTTATTTCTTAAGAGATGTTTCAAACAAAGAAGCAATAGTTTGCTATGAAAAATTATTTAGTTATTTTGAAACCCATTCTTCAGATTCTGAAAGCTATGAAAGTGATTTAGATCACCTTGCTGCGATAAAAATCAGATTGGATAGCTTGAAAGAAACAAACAAATCTCAATTGGATAACTTCATTTTTTGATTTTGAATCTAAATGATATTAATTTGTATAATATACTTTAAATTTTTTATTTTTTTTTAAATAATATTTTTATATAAAAAATTTTCGAGACTTTTATTTAAAATTGAAAAAGTCTCGAATATCGAATAACGAGACAAAATTATCGAGACTAATATTTTTGTTTCCCAAACGAGTCTCGATAATCGAGAATTCACTGTAAATGCTCTATTATTCTAAAGCTAGCCTGTTTACTTGTTTCACCAATATAAAAAATATTACACTTGTTACATTTTATTATATAAACTACTCCAATTGAGTTACAATTAGAATTATTCTGAAATGGAATATAAAATTGTTTATATTTTAAAAAACAAGATTTATTAGTATACTTGCAAATTGTACAATGTTTGTTTGTGGGTTTGATATTAAGATTCCGCTTGGAAGTATCCAAAGTACATTAAGTATCAAATCACCGTTAAAGTATCTTCGCCGCTTCGATCGTTTGCTTTTGATTTTTTTATAATCTATCTTTAAAAATGGGTCTCCTAGGTTATGTAATCATAAAATAAATTTGGTGATTTCATTAGTTAAGTAAAGTAATCAATATTGATCACATAAACTAGAAGACCCTTAAACATTTTGAAAAAAAATTTCTTATTTGTTCTAGCAAAATGTTTTAAATAAATTAACAAATTTATTAAAAGCTTGGGTTGGTGCGATAGGGTGCAGTAGATATTACTTTCTTTGATTATTATTAGAGTCGTGTAGTTTTAAAATATCCACAGTAAGCATGTTTTTGGATTTGAGGCAAAAACATTAAGAAAAAAATTCGTTTGTTCAGTTTTGTGAAATTTGGAACTTAAAACAGAAAATAAACGTGCAAGAAATCTTCAAATTTTTGAGGTTGAAGGCTTGCTTTTCAAATTTAACATAGTATAACATACAAAAATACTTCAACTTTTAAAATCTACTAATGATGTGCAAAATCTCTGCAAAATACAGTTGGGTTAAACATAAATGTATTGAAATTAAATTTCTGCTTTATTCGCAGAGTTTATTGCTAATAATGATTCAGTTATGCATGTTGCATAATATAAAGTTGGAGCGAACTAATTGAGACTACAACTTAAGATTGAGAAGACGACTTAAGTCCGCCTAATTTTTTAAAACTTAAAAAACTCAAAAAATAATATTTATTAATTTTAATTTCAAGATTAATAAAGATGTTGGGTTCTAGTCGACAGCTCACCTATTATGAGAACAAATCTTGTTCTCGGGTTTAGTGAACAATTAGTTCACTAAATCTAATATATGTTCGCCTAATCTAAAAATAGTTCACCTAATCTAAAATTTGTTCACCCAATTCTATTTTAGTTCACCTTTTGGTCAGTCATGGACAAAATTCAATATATACCAATTATTCAATAATCGATTATTCAACTCTAGGATTATTCTATTATTCGATTATTCAACTCTAGGATTATTCGATTATTCAATTATTTGACTAATCAAATATATGATTTTTGGATTTATTTAGTTTTGACTTTAATGTTTCTTTTAATGAAAACTAAAATTTTCATAAGGAAAATAAATGATTGTCTTATTTTCAAATGACATAGACAAATTTATTTCTGTCAAAAATGAACATGATTCATGAATTCTAATTAACCTTATAAAAAAAAAGCCTACAAAAAAATTATTATTTCTTCTCAAAAACTCTATTTCAAAAGAACACTAATTAACAAAAAAAAACAAAACTCAATTAATAAATTAATTTAACTGTGACTAGCATGTTCTTTAAAATTTATTTTTTGTCTCTGGAAAATTTCAATCAAAAAAATAAATTAAAAAATCCAAATCAAAATTGAATCATGGCCTAAAAGAAGGTTTTATACCGTTCTGAACCGCCTTGGCATGTGAATTCTTTTTTAATAATAATAATAAATTACAAAATTAATCCTTTCTCTTTTTCACTTTAGATCCGCAACTCAACCAGACATTATTAGAGGCAATGTTTCCCGTTTTTTTTAATTTTTAAAACCAAATAAAAAATATGTTATTTTTTCATTTTGAAACCATGTCACTTACCGAAAATATAAAATCAACCTTTAACTTAGTCGACGCAATCGACAAAGCGTCGCTTTTCAATGCTATCTTTATGACTCTGATGTATTTATGGGAAACTTATCATATGTTTCATATAGACAAGTAGTTATTTTTTTTCTGATTAAAAAAAATGACATTTTTCAAAGTATGTGGTGGAAAAAAATAATTACAAAATCCCTCAGGAGCTGGTATCAGTGACTGATAAGGAAACTTTTGACAAGTCTCGGCTGTACGCGATTGACAAAGCCTTGTACAACTTTATTCATGGATTTTACAGTCAACTGGAATCCTATGCTTTGCTCTACATCGGAGCACTGCCATACATGTGGAATATTTGCTCCAAACAGCTGTCATACTTTTCTTCCGAATGGCTAAATTAAGAGGTAAATAAAAATCGAAAATAAAAATTTTTTAAAACTTTTTTTTTGCCAAACATATCAATATCATGTCTTTTTATAGTCTACTTTATTCTGTATGTTCAAATAACCGGGCTGCCCTAGTCGATTTACTACAATCTTGTTTTGGAAGAAACATGGTTTCAATAAAAAAGTAGGATAGAAAAAGAAAATTAAAAAAAAAAAATATTTATATTTTTTTAAGACTTTTGTATTTTTTATGAAAGATAATCTTAAAAAGCTGCTGGTATCGATGGCTTTGTCTCTGCCAATTTTAGCGTTGCTCTTTTACATATTTAAATTTGGCGGTGATTAATTTTTCATACATGCTAAGGTTTTCATAACAAACGTTTCCATGGTAAGTATTTAAAAATTTAAATTTTTTTTGGAGTAGATTAAATAATTTTAAAATCTCAAAAAAAAGCTAGTTAAAAGCATCAAAGGAATATTCTAAAAGATCTTGTTCATAAATTAAAAATAAGTTTTTAAGTTACAATGAATAATAAGCATAAAAATTAAGTCATGATACGCTAAGCAAATTAAATAAATATTTTATCTACATAAGTTTTTTTTAAACTAAATTTTTTGAATGGCGTAAGCAGCCTTTTTCAAAATTCATTGTATTATTATTTAATTTTTGATAACTTTGCCTTTTCATCATTTTTACTTTTTCTTAACATTCATTTAGTTGCACAAAAATTGGAACAAAATGAGCATTGTGAAGTTTCGCTCAAAAAGTTCAGTTCAAAATCTTAAATTCGTTTATATTTTGAATGGAATGAAGTGATAAAATAAAACTTTAGCACATGATGTAACAAAAAATGTTACAGGACTTGCTAAAAAAAAACAAAAAAAAAATATAAATTAACCAATTATTGATTTTCCAAAAAAACTGAATGAATGTTAAGTTGGTTTTGAAATAAAAACTAAGAAAGACATTTCTCTTTTTGCTTAAATAAATCTTTATATTCCATTAATTAAGCTAATGCGGATGTTGTACTTTTTATTAAATAGTGGATCAATAACAATTTTTATTTTTTTTAAAAATTGGATTAGCCCGGAAAAGAGTGGTTGATCAGAGAAACAAGGTTCGAACCTCGGTCGTTTGAGGGAGGGGAGTTCAAATATTTTTTTAAATCGAATAAAATATCCAATTATGCAGAAATTTGCGCACATTTAGCAGACTTTCAGTTAAGGTGTAACTAAAGTTGTTACATTTTGTAACATCTACAGAACATGTTTCACATTCACAATGCGGTTTCAAGGACGTAAGGCTTGCTTTTTATCTTGATAGGATCCAGTGCTTTGAAGGGGTGTTTTTATTTTTTAATTTGGCATTAAGCTGTTTTGTCACTCTCTTACTTTCTCCTTTCTTTTCTCTTCATAAACGTGCTTATCGATTTGAAGAAAAAATAATCATTCCCTTTCAATTAAAAGTTCTAAGAATTGGAGAATAGTGAAATTCTTAGAACTTCTAGTTTTAAAGTAAGGTTCAATCCAAGTCAGTTTTTTTCAAGAAAAAAGTTTTCTCGAATTCCTTAAATTAAAATATACTATTAAAACAATACCTTGAAAAAATTTAAAGATTAAAAGATGAATGCAATATTTGAAAATATTTATCTCTTTTTTTTAAGTAACTCTGATCAAAAAATTTTACACAAAATTCTGCTCTCTTTGTATCATAATTTGGCACTCTATTATCATTTAAATAATAAAGTCCTTTTCAATTGATAAGTTTACATTTCTAACTCTAATTCACTAACTCTCTTTTGGAGCCCTTCATTTAGCTTCTCAAGAGATTTAATATTTTCAGTAGCAATCACTTGACTTCCTTTTAAATCTTTGAGTTAATCAAGTTTTTATTTTGAGTCATGATTTCATCTTCATATCTTTTTTTTCGCTCCGATGAATCTTCGACTCTAGATTTTAGCTTTGATTCGGTGGCTCTAATTCCGGCACTAAAAATGAAGATATTATTTAATATTTAAATCAATGTTTGCCACTTTAAATAAGGCCCTGTGTGCTTTTTACATAAAACGACTTTGCTAAAGCTCCTAAAAGATGTTTGTTTTATAAATTACAATGACATTTATTATTCAATGCTAAGCCATAAGAAAAATTCCTAGTGTGCTTTTGATACAGTGGAAAACATTGAATTAACCTTACAATTGTAATTTTCTTAACAAGGAGTCATACTCTTCAGAGATACAATAATATTTTTAAATCAGACTTTAATTTTAAACTTAAAAAATCTTACTTGTCATTTTCTGAGTCGCCTACTCTCTTTTTTAGCTGATCGTTAATAAATTCAGGATTTTTAATATTTTGTTCAGCAATTGTATTACAAGCTTTTATCTCATTTCTACCATTTAATTTTTCATTTTGAATTAGCCTTTAATATTTAAAAAAAAATTTGTTTGATTATTATATATGATTTTTATCTTACACTTCAGCCTCCAGATGAGCTTTGCTGAGTTTATAGACCAAATTTTCTCTTTTAAAAAATTTATAATACATTTTTATAAATCATAATCTGCTATGTTTTTTTTAAATACTTTTCTTTTTTTAATTCCTGGCCTTCTGCACGTAAATTTTCATTAGTTTCCATAAATTTCTTCCTTTGATTAAATATTTTAATAAGAGCAAAAAACAATTCATATTTTATTATACATTTGAATTTCTTGAGAATGGTTTTTCTTTGAAAGCTGGTCTTAAAATTCTGAATTTTCTTAATCAGTTTCAGAATATTTTTTGATCATTTCATATTTCCTTTTATTAATTTTAGTATTTTTCTTTTTATTTTAGTTAAAATTACTCATTCAACATTTTGCTCTTCTGAATTAATTCCTGTTCAATTATTTCGTTTTCCTCTTTTTCTTTTTCATATCTCATTTCGCTTGATTCAATTTTTAATTTTAAATTTTTTTCTAACTTTAAATGTTTTTGAATTAGTCTTTGATTTTATTCTTTTAATTTTTCATTTTCTTCACTTTGCTTTAAAAAATTTTAGGATTAAAAAAGAATTTAACAAAAATCAAAAAATTTAAACCTTTTTATAATACGGACAATTTTTGATCACAAAGTGTGAGGACAATCCTCTTCTAATATTTCCTTTGCCATTACATTCATTAATAAGAGGACATGACCTGGCTGTTTTTTCTTTAAGCAATTCATTTTCTTGAATCAACTTCTCAACATCCTCTTTTAAAGACTGTATTACATTATCTTGTCTTTCTCTTTCTTTTTTCTCCATTTCATTCCTAAAATTAAATATTTTAATTTTTTTTTTTATATTAAAGGTCTATCTATTTAGTTTTTCGTACATTTGCCTTAGGTTTTCTTTTATCGCTTCATTTTCACTTTGTAGGATTTCCCCATTAAAAACACATTCAGTATAAAATTGTTTCCATTGATCAGTCTTTGATCTTAATGCTCCCTTTAAAGAAGATTAGTTTTTATCCTAAATGAAATTAAATTTAAATACTCGCAAGTTTTCAATCTCTACTTCCATTTCATTATTATAATGTTTCATGTTTGAAGCATTTTGATTTTCAACAAAGCTTCAGTTTAAAAAAGGAGTTGACGATTGAAAAATTTCGTCAAGCTAAATAAATTTAAAATATTTTTTATCAAATCCTGAAAAAAACGCACAGTTTTTTGATCATCTGGCTTTTCAGCAACATTTTCAAAGATATTTTCAAAAAAATTGGAAATTCCATTTGAAATATTCTCAACTAGTTCAAAAGATTTATTCTTAAGATATAATTGTTAAAATTTTTAGTAAACATAAATTTAAAAAAACAGACTACAAATGTCTCTATGTATGAAGCATCTGAACCATTAGAATTCATTTCTTCGTTAAAATCAAAGAATTGTCTGCATTCTTTTGGACTCTCCTTTATTTTGATGCATTTTTTTGGACCATCATCAATTTTCACTAGCTGAGATTCGACCTAATTGCTTTTTAATGAGGATAAAATTACTTAAGTTTTGACAATGATTTTATCCTTTGATTCATTATTCAATTCATCTTTGGATTCTCATTGTCTGATCAATTCTGATTTTCAACGAATGAATCACATTTTGAGTTTGTTCTTTTTTTTTGGTAATCGGACATTTTAGCTTTTAAAATATTCAAATATTGGATAGGTTATTTTTTCTAAATAACAATTTAAAATTTTATTTAATTTTTAAATTAAATTTAGAAATTTAAAATTTTTATTTTGGGAAATTAAAGATATATTTATACATATATATTTAGTTTCTAACCAAACTAAAGACTGAAGATATTTTAAATTTTAATTTTAAATTTCTAAATATTTTAATTTTTAAAAGAGTAAATTTTCTTGTTGAAATCATAGTCATTATTTAGATAAAATTTTCAATTCAATTTACAGATTTATTTGTTAAAGATTGATTTAAAAAAAAATTGTTTGACAAATCATAAATTCAAAAACAAATTGGACATGACTGATCAAATTCATAATTTTCAATACATGATTTGTGAAATTTATGAAAGCAATCACCTTTCACATATCTTTAAATGTTTTAAATTCCGAACCACATTTCGAAAAGAAATTTTCACTAGAATTTTTTCTAAAGATTCGAATCATTCTGAACGCAATTTTTGAAGTGAACTATTCAATGCATTGAAAAAAAGCGGCTTTCCCTCTACAAGACATTTTTGAAAGAAGTTCACAAATACCCGACAATTATTAGGATCAGTTTGAAGTGAATGATCACATTTTGCTTGTTTCCAATTTCTATTATATAGTGATTCATCGGTATAAGAAAATTTTCTTTTAAAAAATGAAAACTGGAAGTAAGTCGAAAGCAGTATTTCATCAAAAATTTATCTGTTTATATTTTTATATACAAAGCGTGTTGATCAAGACACCAAAGAGCTTTTTGAAAGGAATTTAGTTTCAAGTTTTTAAAATATTTATTTATAAAACAAATATTTCAATGTTAAAAGCATTGAGGACAATTATGAAATGAAATTCCTGAAATTAATTCAATACATCTAAAATGATATTTGTGTGAACATTTGAATTTTGAAACATTTTCTTGAGGGTCGATTGTAAAACTACAGATTGAACAAATGTTATTTGAACTCATATTTTTGAATTCATAATTCGATTCAGTACTCTATCAAAGTTTTTTCATTGAAATTGAATTTTAGACTTTTTTTTTCAAAAAATCGCTCCAAATACAAACAAACACTCCATTTATTTTGTTCAGTTAAATATTTTTATCAACAGGCTATTACCCTTATCTTTTTAAGTGACTAATTTATCTATTAATAATTTCAATTGACTTTTTTATATTTAATCAAAAAAATTAAATCAAAAATAAAAAATTTTTAGATAAATTTTAGAACCTAATATTAATTCTAAATACTTCTACCAAATGTACAAGTATGAATGTAATCCCTTTCTTTTTATCCTTTATTATGTTTAAAATCGTTAATGGTTTCTCAACAATTAGCAATTTTTTGGTAAATTTTTTAAAAATTTTATTTATTTAGTTGAAAAAAAAGACAATTAAGAAATTAAATAAAAGGTTATTAATTTATAAAAAGATATTTAAAGAGATTTTTATAGATTTTTTTTTTAAAGAGTTATTTAAATTCAAATTTTTTAGACTCGGAGTTAATCAACCAAATATTGGAAAAAGGATTGCAAGAAATTTTTGAGAAAAAAGATTTTTTATTTTCGTGATTTTCCCTACTATTATAGTCTAGTATTAAATTTTTTCGAATCTAATAATCATTTTGAAACAGTTCCAAAAGAATGCATTAATTTTTAATGTCTGTTATGCCAAAATAATTATGAGGCCAAAATAGGTGCATCGTCAAATTTGAAAAAACACTTGGCAAGACACCATCCTAATTTGAAAAATTGGCTTGAGTCGTATGTTAATTTTTCGAGTAGAACGAAAACCAAATGGAAAGTAGATAATAACTTAATTGCATTAATTAAGTACTTACTAACATCGAATTCTGCAGTCAACGAACTCAGAAATCTATATTTACGATCTCTTATATCATTTAAACTCCCGTGTGCCTATACTTTTATGACAACAATTATTCCACAAGTAAAATTACAATTGAAAGATCGTTTACAGGAAAAGTTAAAAAGTTCATTCTGGATTTGTTTGATAATCGACCATTGGTCAAACTTATCTAATGAACAGTACTTTGCCCACGCAGCTGCAATGATATTCAAAAACTGTCATAAAGAAATTAGAGTTATTGGTGTGATTAACACAAGTGGTTCAGGAAACGCAGAATCAATAAGAGCTTGTTTAGAGAAGATTATAAATCAATATGAATTAGATAAAACTAAAATTTGTGGTGTTGTTTGTGATGAAGGATCGGCTCTGGCCAGGTTTTTAAAGCAGAATGGGAATACTCTTTTTGATGAGGAAAATATTTTTGCGAACCATTTAATTTTTGAAGAACAAAGAGTTAGTAATTAAAATCAAGAAGCTGATGATATTCGTATTCAAAATGAATTTAATTACTCAATTGAGCAAAATGATAATGAGATATAACAAGTTAGAGAAAAAGAAGAATCTTATCTAGCTGAGAATTTACAAAATAACTCATTTAAACAAAATACTGTAGAAGAAGAAAATCAATCTCAATCTGTCCAAACTCAATTCGAAGGAAGAGGCCATGAATTTCAACCAACAGACCAGGAAGTTGAGCAACAACTAGATAGAAATGATAACTTATCTCAGCCGGCAGAACAGAGAAATTAAAATACATCCGAAGGAATCAACGAAGAACACACAGACGAATCAAATGTAGTTGATGAAAACTTAAGTGACCCAATTAATTTTCTAAATATTCAACTTGGAACAAATTCTGTTCCAAGATATTCGTGTGCAGCACACAAAATTAATCTCACTGTTAGATGTGCAATCAAGACGTGTAATTCATTTTGTAAAATTCTAACAAAGCTGTCAAAATTTTCATCAAAAATAAGACGCTCAAACGTTCTTTCCTATAATTATAATTAGAAAAAAGCAAAATTACGATGCGAAAATGGGACTCGTCGGTCTTCATCATATTTAATGCTTGAAGCTTTTTATAATGCGTATGAAAAAGAGTTGTTCAATGAAACAAATAAGTGTCCGGTAAGTAAAGAGAAAATTTTTGAATTTTTGAAAGTACTTCACCCTATGTATACAATTTCACTTTTGTCACAAAAAAGTGACTGGCAAATAGGCGATGTAATCCCTAGTTTAATAATAATATTCAACGCATACGATGAGTCTCAATTTCAAGGAGAAAAGAGGAAGCTAGTTAAAAAGTTAAAAAAAGAACTTAAGAGAAAATTTGAATTTGAACTCAACTCTAAAATTTACAAATTAGCTTCCTTGCTAAATACATCGAAATTAGAACTTTGATTCGATAAGGAATATGCTTCAGATAATACTACAAATTGCTTGCAAGATTTTGAGAGACAGTCACATTTCTATTGAATGAAAAACCTGAAGAAAATTTTCCAAGATCTGAACAGTCACAGAATAATCAAGCAGGAAGCAAAAAAAATATTGAAAATAGGTTATTAATGTCATTGGTAAAATCTAAACCGTTTGAATCTGCAAATAATATTGAAAGAATTAATAAAATTGAAGTTATGCGAAGAGAAAGATCAATTTTTTTGGAGTTAATAAGAGAAAAAACATCATATGGATTTTGGAGTGAATATGGATATAAGAAATCTAATTTTCAAAGTTGCACTTAAAGTATTTTCAATTCCGGCTTCGATTGCTTTTATAGAGCGTTTTTTTAGTATTTGTGGACAAGTTAGCGATAAAAGATCAATGAATATGAATTCAGAAACATTGATAGATAAATGTGTGCTAAGATCTAATGTAGATCTTATCTAATATAATTCTGAAAATTTTGTTTAATTACCTTCAATGTTTTCAAAGATTAAAAAAAAATTACTTAAAATTTTTTTTTATTATATTAATAAATATCTAAAATAAATAATTTTTTATTCAAAATAAATACATTAATTTTAATAAAATTTTAAAAAAGTTATTAATCTAAACTAAAATAAACTTTGTTTTAATTTTATTTTTTGATGAAATAATTTTGATTTAATTGGATTAAACTTTGATTTTTAAAATAAAGAGAGGATTTTTATTCTGTTTTATATAAATGATATTTTTTAAAAATATATTATCTTTATCTTATAATATTTTCTCGAGAAAGAGTAAATCCAATTACTCGAGTAATACTCGTCAAAAGAGTACGAGTACAAGTAATTCCTCGAGTAATACTTGTTTAACGAGCATGATTTTGAGTACGAATACAATACATGTACTCGTGTGAAAACTCGTCTTTGTTTCGAGTACAAATGTATGATCCGGAGATAAGCTAAACAAACCTGATGTTCTGTGAAATCTGGAAACGTCAAAGGGGTAACTTGCCACTAGAAGCTTAGAGAATCAATTAAAAGTAGAATTGGTTGAATTAAATTTTTTTTTATTTTCGAATACTTCAAGAAATATTTTAAGTTTGTAGCATATATTAATTTTAGCACATTTTTCCTATATAATTTACAATATTATTCAAATTTAAAAAAGATTTAATTTTTTTTCTTAACATTTGAAGTGTTATAAGTTATGAGAAATTTGAAATATGAAATAAGTTAAAACGATTCAACTTTGTTTGAAGTAAATTTTCGAAAATTAATATTTGAAAAGAGAAATTAAAGACAAATGTATTTTTTGTTTCTGAAATTATCAATTAAAAAGAGATTTATATTTTTGTATAAACTAAGAAAAAAAAGGACCAAGATAATAAAATGAAATTATATTTTTACAAAGAAATAACAATAAAACAAGAAAAAAAATTTTTAAATATTATTAAATAAGAATGTTAACTTATGATAATATTTTAAGGCCCATAGTTTTCTTCCCGCTAATTTTTAGAAATTTTCCGCTAATTTTAATAAAAATTCCGCTATTTTAATAAAAATACCGCTATTTTAATAGAAAATTTGCTATTTTAGTAAAAAGAAATCTAATTTAATAAGCTTACCTCTAATTTAATAAAAACTCATCTAAATAAATAGAAACTCATCTAAAATAATAAAAACACGTCTAATTTAATAAAAACTACATCTTTTATTTTAAAAAATATTTAACATAATAAAAAAAATAAAATTTATTTATTTTTTGAGTTGCATCTAGAACAAAAAAGAAATATCTTCTTTTAGTCATTGGAATGTTGCAAGTTTAGCACAATTTATTTTCTTGATTTTGAGTACCATTGTCCAGTTTTCTTTTTTTCGCATTTACAGTTGCATATACAGTGGCATTTACAGTGGCATTTGCAGTGGCATTTGCAGAAAAAGATCTAGAAGCAGTTTGACGGATGATAAATTTTTCCTTTTCCTCTTGTAACAACAACGATTTCTTCATCAATATCATCAGCGTCCAATATTGACTCGTCAGGGTTATTCAAGAAAATTCTTTCACTACTTGACATTTTTGGCTAAATTAATTTTATTTTTTTCAAAGTCTTTAATAGCTGTTAATATTGTTTTCTTTTTATACCATAATTTAATAATTTTAAGTGTAGATATAAGTTTAAATCTTATTTGAGAGATATTTTTAATTAATTTAGAGGTAATTCTTATTAATTTAGATGAAAGTTGTTATTAATTTAGACGTGTTTTTATTTTTTAGATGAGTTTCTATTTATTTAGATGAGTTTTTATTAAATTAGAGGTAAGCTTATTAAATTAACTGTATTTTTATTAAAAAAGCGGTATTTTATAAAAAAATAGCGGTATGCAAAGAATATTCGCCATATTTTAATAGCTATAAAAGCTAAGTTAGTATGAAATAAAACAAAATCCGATGATCAGGAGAATAATTGAAGGGTAAGTTTAAAAAATATTGCTCTGTAAACAAATTAGATAGTTAGTATTTGATGATTATTTTATTTATCTCTAAAGGCCGGCCGGCTAGGTCGCTTAGGCCGGCCGGCTAGGTCGCTTAGGCCGGCCGGCTAGGTCGCTTAGGCCGGACGGCTAGGTCGCTTAGGCCGGCCGGCTATCAATCCTATCAATGATAAGGAATGGCGATGGAAATGGAAAGAATCTTCTGGACTCCCTGATTAAGGCTTTTTGAAAGTTAAAATAAAGAAAAGAGTAAAAATTAAATGAACAACTAGGAAAAAAAATTAATTAATAAACATTTAATAGTAAACATAAACAATTATTGAATAACTAATGTAACAAAAAATAAACTTTGTAAAATTATGAAGAATTTCGCTTGTGCGAAACCAAAGTACCAAAAAATTTTTATACATTTAATTTTTTTAATTTTTAAAATTTTGAATTTCATCGCCTGAATTGGCGTTAATTAAATAAATAAATAAAAAAATGAATAATAATTTTAAATTGAATTTTGTTTGAATGTAACAAAAATGCTGTTGAATTCTTGTCAAGCAATTATGGTATCACTCATCAAAACAAATCGCACCCAATTGCGATCGTAAATGGGTATCGATATAGATGGAAATATGATAATAAAAATTCAACAAGATACGTGCTTATCAATTCAAAATGCTATGCAAGTTTGACTTTTAAAGAATATCAAGTATTAAAATTGAGGTGACTGCATTATCACGACCCTTCAATAGATTCACACGTTTTAATATCAAAAGCAACTCAAGATTTAAAAAAGAAGTTTATGAGAAAAACTATTAGTCAGTTACGCAATGCTAAAGGGATGACCAATTGGAACTTATTTAAGTTGAACTCAAAGACTCAGATGATTTAAATCATTTTATATTCACTTTGAATTAGTATATACAATATCCTTATGAGTATTGGTTTGAAAGACAAGATATCGCCTCATTTGTTGAATTTTAAGGAGAAGAAGAAGATTTTAAATTGTCAGAACTAAACATATCTTTACCAGATCAAAATGTATCTTTACCGGAGTAAAATATTGCTAATATTCCATGAGAATTAACCTTTACGAATTTAGAAATAGTTAGAAACTTATCAACTTATTCAGCAGAATTAAATTTTAGGGATAATTATGATTATTTTAATATAATTGAGTCGCTTATAAATATTGAGAATTTAGAAAGAATAAGAAAAGCCAAACGAGATGAGCAAGAACGTGTTGTAAGAGCAATTGATGAGAGAATAGAAGCTTTAACAGATTTGGATTTCAAAATGAATGAAGCAAAGAGGTTATGCGCGAAAAATGACACTAATATACAACGGGTATCAAACATGGACCGAGAATTAGCAAAAGCAAGTTTGATCAGGAAAATAAGATTTGGGGAAAATCAGAGAAAAGACTTTTTTGGAAAATTTTTTGGAGGATATATTGAGGATTTTTTGGAAAGATATAAGAGTAATCCTAATTATTAGAAATAGTAAATTTTTTTTGATAAATTTAATTTTTTTTTAAATTTTTTTTTATACATTTAATAAATTATAATTGCCTTAATAATTTCTCGTTATATTTCTTAAAAAAGGGATAATACTCTTATTTTATTTGGTATAAAAAACAACACGATAATTTTCTCATTTTCTTTTCGGAATTTAAAAAAATGGAGTAATTTATTAATTGCAAAACGGAATGGTTTTCTTAAATAAGAAAACGGGATGTTTTTTCTTATTTTAAAAACATTATAGATTTTTTAAATATGAAAACAAGATGATTTTTCTTATTATAAAAACTGGATAATTGTCTTAAATTAGAAAATGGGATAATTTTCTACGGGATAATTTTTAGTGATTAAACAATGGGATGATTTTAATATTTACCAAAAGTTTTTAACACTTGTTTTTTCTTGAAGTACCAAGCGTTCCGATCTTCGACTTTTTTCACACGATCAAACTAGTCTGATGAATTTTGAACTTTGGAGTTTGAATTCTGGTCCATTAGGATGACCAAGTCATCGTCAGATGATCTCTTTTGTCTACTAATTGGCATGTAGATTGTAAAGTTGCTTTCGAGCTCTCTCTCGAACATGTAGTTGTTGAGAAGAGAATAGCATGTGTTGATGTCTGCACACTCTAAAAACTTAATGTCCGTATCGTAAATTTGATGTGCATGTGCGTCACATTGGATTATGGTTGTTATGTCCAGTTCACATGTCAAATTTGTTGAGCAAATTTTGGTTGGCCCATACAGTAAAATTTCCGGCTTTTCTGTTAAGTAATTTAATAAGATTAAATTAAATTGGGATTTTTTGACTATATTATCCAGTTTTTGCTTTGGAACACAAAAAATAAGTTAAAAAGACATTGATTTAGAGAAAGCTTCCAAAAATTATCTTTTTTGTTTTTTTTTTTATTTAAGACCCAAAATTGTCCAAACCGTCAATTTTGACCAAAAGAAACTTTATTTATCAATGTAAAGCCTAATTAAATAATAATGCAACTATTCCAATAAAAAATATAATTTTAGATTTAATTCAAATAGTGTTGGTAATCGATTCTGTATTATTCTGTAATTTTAAGCATAATTAAATAGCGTGGCGCTACTAAATAAAAGAATTTAGATCTCTTTCAAACACTTTATTGAAAACCAAAAACTAAACTGAACTTAAAATTAAATAAAACAAATATGTATATGGGAAACACAAAGGAGTAGAGGCCGGAGTAGGGGGCTGGGGTGGAGATTGTGTTACATTAGTCCTCCTTTACAATCAAGTTTCCTCCTGGAGACTTTTCCAATACAAAACCAAACCAAAAGAAACAAAACCAAAAAAAACAATATCATATAAAAATAAAATAAAAATCTAAAAAATTCTTTTTCTTTTTTACAGTCCGTCAGTAACATCCACGTACTCTTAGTCTTCTTATTCTTTCTTTTAAGTACGTCGGCAAAATCCACGTAATCTTGGTCTTCTACTTCTGCATCTGGGGCAGGGGTTGGCGTTTGTACTGGGGCTGGAACAGGTCGTCTGAAGTCGATTGCCGAGCAGTGCAGAGTGCGACTAGGTCCGAGGTTTAGGCGTCTAAATAGGGTGTCAACGTGGAGCTGAACCACTACCTGCGGGTACACAATGATTACTGGGGCTTGGGCTGGAGATAGAACAGGGGGAGCAGCTGACTGTCTGGGGTTAAAGCTGGATCGACTGGAGCTGGAGCTCGATCTAATGGTGCTGGATTTGTATACTGGGAAAATCATGCTTATAAACACGGGGCCTTCTCCTCTATCAGGCGACTTAAACTTGTTAACTTTGTGATCAGTGTTTTTTCTCACAATTTCATAACATTGCTAAAGATGTCTTTGTATCTTTTTCATTGTCGTAAAATATTTAGCTTTACCCAACATTACCAAAATATCTTCGATTTTCGGTAAAGGATAACAATCCTTTATAGTCACTTCATATAGACGTCGATAATCGAAACAGATTCGCAACGCTCCGTTTGACTTTCTCACCAAAACAATAGACGACGCCCAAGGTGAATCACTGTCTCTGATTAGTTTAGCCTTCAGCATCTCGTATATCTGCTTCCTGGCTTCTTCATGCATTGTGTATGGTATTCTACGGTCGTGTCGCTCAATGTGTTTACGGCATGTTCAAAAACATTTGTTTGAGTCAAACTTTGCAGCCCTTGTGCGACTATTTCTCCTAATTCATCATGCAAAATCGTGGAGGAGGCTTCGACTTTCTTTTTTTCATCTTCATCTGGGGCTGGTTCTTCAGGATCACCGTTTGCTAAAGGGAACTCTTTGAAATTTGTTGCGTTAACTGACGCTTGACTTCTGTAAATCTCCGGCAGTGGGGCTTTTAACGGGGTTTTTCCTTCTTTCCCGCGTCTAATGTTTTTCCCTCTAGGGCCGCCTTGATCCTATCCAGATATTCCTTAATATCTGATAGTTTAAACGCCATGTCCAATACCAACAAGCAGTCATAAATTAGTTTCCTAACCACAATCAAATCAAATTCACCTTTGAAATTGTGTAACTGTAATTCACATTTTCCAGTGCCGATTATCTGAATCGGGCCACCACTGCAAGTTCTAATTGTATGGGGTTTTTGTTTGGGGTCAGTTTGCTATCGACTTTCTTGCACTGCCTCCAGATCCAATCCGCGATGATGGTTTTCACTGTACCAGTATCGAATAAAAAGTGTACTGGTTAACCATTCACAAAAAGCTTTCCAATAATGCTCTTATTCATCATTACGTTGTTGATCACTATTGTAATCGTGCATGGCGGTAAAAACGAGGCAGAAGGGTTTCTTTTCTCTCTACATAAAGCAGTTATGTGGCCGGGTTTTTCTACATATGTAGCACACTCTCATGTCTTCACTAACTGGCGCTTCGCAGGCTTTTGTTAAAGACTCGTCGTGAAATCCAACTTGTTTTCGCTGAGTCATTGGTGACATTACGACCTGACTGTTTGTTTTCCAAGACTCCAGCCTGTTTACGAGCTCGAAATTGGCTTCCGACGTATCGAAACTGGTATTCATGAACATCTTGTTCGAAGTAAGCTGCATGATGAGGTACGGGTCGTTCTAACCATTTATGAATCTTTCTTTAACCATACCATCCACATTAAACATTGTAGCATCCGTTTTGAATGCGCTCTTTGCTAATTTCCACAGACTCGTGAAAGAGGCTCTCGTACTTCGTTGGGTTTCTGCACTCGTGTGTAAAAAATACTTTTTGCGTCGATGTTCAATGGTTCTGTCTTACCAAAAATCCTTTTCATGTGTTGGAACAAATCTGTCATACCCATCGGTATTATCGGGTTGCAATAGTCAAACATAGCCATGCAATCATCGTCAAGGAAAACAAGAAGTGAATTGCGTAAAATAGCCGACAAAACCTTCGTAGAGCTAATATATAATTCGAAACGCTTCCACCAGGTTTCCAAATCCGTTCTTCGATTAAACTGGGCTTGTTTGAAGACCGAGTCTTTAATGTACATTTCAGGGGCAGGTGCAGCATTGATTGAGCTAAAATAAGGTAAGCCAGAATGTTCTGAACGATGAAGAGTATCGAAAAGATCTTTGTGTCTTCCAACAGCGTGATCATGGACGCCTTCGTGTCTGAATTCAGTTCTGCGTTACCCATGTGTTGTAGATGGTATTTTATCATATATAGCTGGCTCTTCATCCTCAGCTAACCTTTACGATTGTGCTACTTCTGGGCCATTTAGCTCTTTTCCCTTCTGAATACCAAAATCTGATAATTGTGGAGTTTCGTCTACCTTATTCGAACATGCATCTCGTTTTGACTTCGAAATTTACAACTCTTCTTTGACATGATCTTTTTCTTCACTCCATACAAGCTAGGAGTCGACTCGCTACTTCTATAACCATCGTTTACGTTTCCCTTTGGTTTAAACATCGTGTTTGCATGCTTTTCATAAACACGTGTTAGCATCAGATTAACCTCGGCACGTGCAAAGTCTTATTTTAAAAAATCTTTCAGTCTGACCCATATCGTTCCATTTTTCGAAGTTCTGTCTATGTTAGTTTTTTCAGTTTCTTCATCTGAATAACATTCAGCACTTGGTTGACAAGTTAAAATATTTCTAAAATTTTATAATTGAAGGAAAAAAATTGTCAAAAATTATTAAATGTATTGAGCAAAGAGCATAGGAAGTATCAAAAAGGTTCAAAAATATATCCTGGACATTTAAGAGATACAATATCTGCCGGAATATAATTAATTGAACTAGCTAAAATGATGAATTTTACTAGATATTTTATTAAAACACAAGATAAAAATATAAACGACTATTTATTTAGATATTTCATTAGTTAAAAAAAAAAATCTAATATAAAAAATTGAAAAAAAATAGCAAATAAAATTTAATTAAATCAAGGCTAATTAATTCCTCTTCTTTTACTTTTAATTACTTGCACGTTTTCGTCGGCATTGATATTTGAAGATGTTCTTTTAGCTTTAGCTTGATTTGAAATACAAGGTAGGGTTGCTTGTAGATTTTCCCTTGGTACTATCTCGTAAGTCTCGGTGGTAGTAGCCTCGGTGACTGAATCTGAATCCTCGCTACTATAAGACAAAAAAAGATTCATTTTTAGATAAATATAGATTCCACGTAATTTAAGAAAGCAATTTATATTATCAATTTATTTAATTTATTAATTATTTAATTTATAAATTAATTATTTAATTAGAAACTCGAATTCAAAATTGTATTATCAAGTGTCAAATTTATCTGATGAATTAATCTTAATTTATATCAATTAATTATTTTATATAGTAAATTCTCTTTATTTCTATTAATTAGTTTTTTTTTATAGGAGTTAATTTTTTTATCTAGTGAATAAATTGATTATCTAGTAAAAATAATCTTTTTTATCTAGTAGATTCATCATTTTATCTAGTATCAATTAATATTTTGCGATATCTGCCGAAGACGACATAAAATTCATTTGGCCTCGATGAATGGTGAATGGTAATCTTTTATGATGGTTTCGTACATTTTTAACTAACAAATTATAGAAAATTCAACTTTATGATTTAATTTCTATTTATTTTAAAGGTATGATCAGCCGTATTTTAAATTTTTGAAAAAAATTGGGGAAGGTTTTGTCCACTCTTATAGCAAATTAAACTTAACTTTTTTGCCATTTTTTATTCTACACTCCATGTAGTCCGAATCTTGAACTTAACAAAAAATTTTAAAATAAAATAAAATTTTAAGTTATATCAATTAATAAAATAAGGAAAAAAATATAAAATAAATTGAAATGAGAAATCATTGTTTCTTTATGTTAAGGCAATGAACGTTTCAGGAAAGAAAGAAGAAATGGTAAGCTATCAATTACACTAGTTTAATCATCATCTATCATATTAATCTGTCAGATTTAAAGTATCTTCAATTTTTTTTAATTTTTTTTCTTTTTAATTTAGTAATTTTATTTTTGCATTTTAATTTTTGGAAAAAATTAAATAAAAAATGCCTTCTAATTTATTTTAAAATTTTTAATTAAAATTCTTATAAAAATTAAGATTTTTTCCCCAATTTTAGTGCAACTAAATCTTTGAAAGTAAAAATGATGAAAAGTTAAAGCCTTCAAAAATTAAACAATGAATTTTTACGTTTATGTATGGCGATTTTTGGTTATAATTGCGCAATTATGAATAAGAGATTACGGTAATATAAAAATTTCCATTTTTAGAAAGGAACAAAAAGTTAATTAAAACTGAGTCTAGAGTTAGTTTTTTTTTGAAGAAGATATACAATTAATTACAAGACAAGAAGAATCGGTGATAGTGTAAAAAAATGTAAAAATTAAATAAAAACTTTGTCAAAAATGATTCGTCTTTAATTAGACCTAATTAAAAAAAGCCGAAAAAAAAATGTATTTCTTCATTTAACTTTATTCCAAAAGTACATTAATAAGCAAAAAAATATATAAAAACTCAATTAATAAATTAATTAGACTGTGCATACTAAATTAAAGTCTTTTAAATTTCTTTATTGTCTAAGTAAAATTCACAATTAAACAAAAAAAAATTAAATTTAAGATATCATTACGACATTAAGACTGACGACGGTTTCTTTTCATGTATTTCCAATACTGTTTTTTAATTTTGTTCAAAATAAACAAAAGTTCTTTTTTGGACTAATTTTACCTAAAGATTTATTGAAAAAATGTTGAATAGAAAAAAAAATCCTGATAAAAAAACCATAATAAACCATTTATTAATTAGCCATAAATTATTTTCCATTAATTAGAAAAAAAAGTCGATTAAAAAATAAAATGTTTTCAGATTGGATTGATGCTTATTTTTTTCTTCGAAGATGATAAAAAATTTACCTCAAGACAAAAAAAAATCAGCAAATTATTTTTCTGTCAAAAATACACATGATTCATGATTTTTAATTAAACCTAAAAAAAAAAGCAAATAAAAAAAAACTTTTATCCTTAAAACTTTATTTCAAAAGAACATTAATTAACAAAAAATTACCAAAATTTTAATTAATAAATTAATTAAACTGTAGCTTAAAAGTTCTTTAAAATTTATTAATTGTCTCAGAAAAATTTCAATCAAACAAAAAAAAATAAAATTAGAGCTTTTAAGATATCAGTACGACATCAGGACAGACGAAAAATATTCATTTGACTCGACTGCTCCAAATTTAATTTAAATACACAAAATTTTTCATTTAATTTTATTGCATAACTATCCATTAAAATACTAAAAAAAATTTTAGCAATTTATTTTCTCATTAATTAAAATATTCATTTCTGCTAGAGTGAATAATTAAAGTTGCTATAAATTAAATTACAAAATTCATCCTTTCTCTTTTTCACTTTAGATCCGCAACTCAACCAGACATTATTAGAGGCAATGTTTCCCGTTTTTTTTAATTTTTAAAACAAAATAAAAAATATTTTATTTTTTCATTTTGAAACCATGTCACTAATCGAAAATATAAAATCAAGCTTTGACTTTGTCGACGCAATCGACAAAGCAACGCTTTTCAATGCTATCATCATCTTTATGACTCTGATGTATTTATGGGAGACTTATCTTTCATATAGACAAGTAATTATTTTTTTTCTAATTAAAAAAAATGACATCTTTCAAAGTATGTGGTGGAAAAAAATAATTCCAAAATCCCTCAGGAGCTGGTATCAGTGACTGATAAGGAAACTTTTGACAAGTCTCGGCTGTACGCGATTGACAAAGCCTTGTACAACTTTATTCATGGATTTTACAGTCAAATGGAATCCTATGTTTTGCTCTACATCGGAGCACTGCCATATATATGGAATCTTTGCTCCAAACAGCTGTCATACTTTTCTTCAGAATGGCTAAACTCAGAGGTAAATAAAAATCGAAAATAAAATTTTTTAAAAACTTTTTTTTTTCCAAAGATATCAATATCATGTCTTTTTATAGTCTACTTTATTCTGTATGGTCAAATAACCGGGCTGCCCTGGTCGATTTACTACAATTTTGTTTTGGAAGAAAAACATGGTTTCAATAAACAAGTAGGATAGAAAAAGAAAATTAAAAAAAAAAAATATTTATATTTTTTTAAGACTTTTGTATTTTTTATGAAAGATAATCTTAAAAAGCTGCTGGTATCGATGGCTTTGTCTCTGCCAATTTTAGCGTTGCTCTTGTATATAATAAAAATTGGCGGTGATTATTTTTTCATTTATGCTTGGGTGTTTATAACCATAGTTTCGCTGGTAAGTATTTAAAAATTTAAAATTTTTTTGGAGTAGATTAAATAATTTTAAAATCTCAAAAAAAAGCTAGTTTAAAGCATCAAAGGAATATTCTAAAAGATCTTGCTCATAAATTAAAAATAATTTTTTTTTTCAATTTAAATTATATAATAAACATAGATATTAAGGAAGAAATATTACCTGTACTGTTAATTTACTTAGAATCTCGAATAAAAAAATGTACAAATTACTTAATTAACGTATAAAATTTTTTTTTATTGAACAAAATTATTAATACAAAAAAAGACGTACAAAATTATTAATTTTATGTTTATTTTATTTAGTCAAGTTTAGGTGAAAAAAAAAACGAATAAAAAGAATCAAAACAAAAATTACTTAATTTATAGCCTAAATTACTTAGTTTTTACCTAATTTAATTGTTTTACTAAACAAGACTTAGCCTGTCTTGGTAAGAAAGTTTTAGCTCTTTACATTTTTTTTGTAAATCTACAATTTTTCAATCGGAATAAACATAATTTAAATAATTTAGGTGGTAAATTAAGTAATTTGTACAACAAATTAAGAAAAAATTCAAGAAAAAAAATAAGTGTTTGATTCTAAATATTATGTCACTTATATTAATAATAATAAAAAAAATTGACTTGCATAACCAAGACGACTTTTTTTTATACATTCAATAATAAATTTTAAATAATATAAATTGTAAATATATTTTTAAATTTGAATCTTAACCTTCTTTAAATAAGGCATCTTGAAATTGATGATCAATTCAAAATATCATTTCAATTCAAAGAGTTTATCTTAAATGATTTATGTATTTTTGACATTTAATTTATGTTGAAATTCTTTAACAGCATCGTTTTCAGTCCGAATTGTTTGTCTTTAAAATCTATGTTATTTCATAAGAAAATATTTCAATAAAATATCAGATTGCTCGCGGTGGGGAAGTTTGGAGCAAAAACTGTAGTAAAATAAGTTTTATTAAATTTAACGCCAGTTTTATTTCAATTTCTACCAATTATTTTAAAAATAAATGTATAACATTTTTAAACATAATTTGTTAAATGTAAATAAAAGCAAAAAATTTTTAAATTCTTTAAACTTAAAAGGATAGATCGAATATTGATAGAAAAAGTACTAATTTTTAAGTTTTTTTGACTTTTTTTTTAAATTTCATGTTAAAATTTATAAGATTTTTCAAAATTATCATTTAATTTTTAATTAAAAAAAAAAAAAATTATTGTGCTTTAGGTTTTTTTGCTCCAAACCTCACTCCCGCATTTTGCTCTGTTCTTTGGTATTTAATTTCCCAAGAATAAAAAAAAATAATCTGGAAAATCTCTTGTTCTTAATTTAAAAGATTACCATTAATTATACCCCTCTGCCTAAAGATTATACAAATACTAATTTCAAATCTAATTTTAAATTAAAAATTTGTCTTTTTCTTTTTTAATTTTGATCAACTCAGATTCAAATATTCAGATGTATTTGTTTACGGACATTTTTTTAAGTTAAAAGTTTAAATCAAAGTAGCTAAATTGAATTTTTTGTCTGACAGGAAGGAAAAAAATAAAGTTGAGAATAAAAAAAAATTAAGTCATGACTTGACTTGATTTGAGGCTTATGACCAGGGACGACCGAAAAATGCGTTTGTATTTTTTTTCAATTTGCATTTTTTTTGCGTTTTTCAAATTCAAAACTTGAAGGGCCACTTAAAATTTTTAATCATTATATTTTGAATTGATTAAAATTTTAATTTTTTCAGTAAAAATAAATTTTTTTATTAAATTAAACTAAGCTTGTACAAAATTTGTTAAATCAGCTGTTATTTTTTAAATAATTTTCTTCAATTAAAGCCATTTGATTCTCAATATTTGCAAAAAGAAAAATATTTTTTTTTACTTGAAACTTGTTGTAATTACTTTTAGCAGAAATTAATATTAAAAATAAAGTTTTGAGTTTAATTTATTTATTTATTTCATTTTGCGCCAATTCTGGCGATGTATTAAAATTAAAAATTAAAAGTGTAAAAAGTAAAATGTAAGACAGAAAATAATGATACAAATTTGTAAATAAAAAATGAAATGAAGATTATTTTGTTAATTTAGTTTCAATTAAAAGAATAATTTATAATTTGTACATACTAGAGTTTTAATTTTTTTTTTCATAATAAACATAAAAATATAAAATATTTATGGCAAAAAAAAATCTTTAATAAAGTTAAAATTTGCTTACAGAAAAAAAATATTCGAAAACCTCAGCATAAAAAAACAAAACTATTTTGTATAGCATGCGATCAGGAATTAGACTGTACCCGCAAGTCTACAATTGAAGCTCATTTGAATACACCGAAGCATAAATAAAATTAGCAGAGTGGTAAATGCCAAAAAGCACTTAATTTTTCTAATTAAGAAAACAAGAAAGTTAAAGATTTGTTAATTGGATTTGGATCAGCGAATCTCCCATTACATTAGTTACAAAAAAAATATTTTAAAAATATCTTCATGAAATTCCTTCAAGTTAATTTCCTTAATATATACTTTTGTAAAATTGAATAACTCAACTCTTAAGTTAAATAAATTTAATTTTTTTGTAAATTTTGTTTAATTAAATTTTGCATTTTTTGTGTTTTTGTCGCAATTTTTCTTGCATTTTTTTGCAAAAAATTGTGGCAAATTGAAGTTTGAGATCAAAATCAAAAGATCAAAATATAAATTGTAATATTTTTTTTAATAATAGAGAAAAATATTCATATTTAAAATTTAAAATGTCCTTTTTTATTGAACTTTATTAGATTTAAATTTTCTAATTGATTTTAATGAAAACTTATTTTTTAGAGACAAAAAATTTAATATTTTAAAATTTATAATTTATTTAAGTGGAAAAATAATATTATATATGAAAAATTATTAAATTCAACATTTAAAAAATAATAATTTAAAATTTTTCAAATAAAGTTTTAATTAAGTTTTCTTTAGTAACGCAATATGTAGTAATGTTTTAAAATTTACAATTTATTTAAGTGGAAAAATGAAATTAATTTTGTTTGAATGAAAAGACATAAAAGTTATAAATTTGAATTTGTGAGTAAAATTAACCTGAATTATTTAAATTATTGATTGTTTTTGTTAAATAACTTAGATATCAATCATTTTGATGTTAATTTGATAATGAACCATTATTAGACATAACATGTTTAGTAAAGTTTAGTATTATTTTCTTAAAAAATAATAAAAATCAATAGATTAATTAAGTTTTAAATTTATGATTGATCTGAAACTTCCATTAGCCATTTTTACCTCATTTTTTGACCAAAAAAATTGCATTTTTGGTCGTCTCTGCTTATGACTTAAAAAAAAAGCGTTTATTTAATCTACTATACAATTAAAAAAAATTGTTATTATAAATTTTATTTTCAGTTTATTATAACAATATATGCTGATTATATTGCACCGCTGTTTGACAAGTACGTTCCACTACAAGAAGGTGAACTAAAGAGTAGAATAGAAGGCCTGGCGAAAAGCTTAAATTTTCCTTTGTACAAACTGTACGTTGTGGAAGGCTCGAAGCGTTCAGCGCACTCAAATGCGTACATGTACGGTTTCCACAAGAATAAAAGAATAGTTCTGTTTGATACATTGATTGAGGGATACAAGCCGAGCGAAGAAAGCAAAGAAGAAGAAAATAAAGAAGATGAGAAGAAAGAAGAGAAAACTAAAGGCTGCAATACAGAAGAGATATTGGCTGTTTTGGCCCATGAGCTTGGTCACTGGAAATTGGGCCATAATGTAAAAAATTTGCTGCTTAATCAAATAAATACATTTTTATACTTTTTGATATTTGCTGTTCTCATGAATAGACAAATTTTCTATTCCTCTTTTGGATTTGAGCAAGAGAAGCCAGTGTTGATCGGACTTATTGTTATTTTGCAGTTTATATTTGCACCATATAATGAGTTGATCTCGTTTTTGATGGTCAGCTTGGGACGAAGATTTGAATTTCAAGCAGATGAGTTTGCCAAAAAAATGGACAAGACTGAACACTTGAAATCGTCGCTGATCAAACTGCACAAAGACAACCTCTCGTTTCCAATGTGTGATTGGTTGTATTCGGCATTTCACTATTCTCATCCGCCTTTGTTGGAAAGATTGAGGGCTCTAGACACTCCAATCGAAGATAAAAAGAGACAATAATATTTTTTTTATATTAACATTCTTAATTTACCTTTTAAAAAAAATGGACAGCAATTTTAATTTAATTGTTTTTCTTTGGTTTAAAACTAATTACCTTTGAATAAATGTTTTATTTTAACAAATTTTTTTTTAAAACTTTTACCTCTGTCTGATAAATCATTGAATAGGGATTGACCTTTTTAATTGTGTCATTAGAGAGGTATTTTTTAAAGCTTCTGGAAAGTTTCCAGAAGCTTTAAAAAAGGTTATTACTAAAACCTGGATCACCTATTTTTTACTAAAAAAAGGACCTATACTTTAAAGACGAATAATAAGCCGGACGATAGCCGACTTGCTTTGAACTTGTAGTAAATTTTATAAGCTTTCACGCAAGACCATAAGCTAAGCTCTAGGACTTACCATTCGGCCTGCATCGGCCTTTAAATACAAAAAATCAAAAAAAAAATTAAATACATTTAATTAAAATTAAATTTTAAAATATAATATAATCTTTTGTTGATAAAATATATTTTTTTAATTATCAAAAATGATTATTTTTGTAAAATATAGTTTGCTGAAATTGTTTGGCATCTTTTAAGGACTACTCAAAAAGAAAACAAGTTTAAAAAATTCGTGAAAAAATGACCGGAAAATAAAAAAAACATTAATGAAAAAAATGTTTCAGTAAACTATAATTTGCAAAAATAATCATTTTTAATAATTAAAAAAAAAACTATTTAATCAAGTCGGCTATCGTCCGGCTTTTTATTCGTCTTTAAAGTATAGGTCCTTTTTTTAGTAAAAAATAGGTGATCCGGGTTTTAGTAATTACCTAAAAAAATACCATTATGCCAAAACAAAAAATAACATTTTTATTTGAAATAAAAATATTTAAAGAACTTTAGCAGAATTGGTCAAAGAGTTTTGAAAAAAAATTTAATTTCATAAGAAAATTTTTCAAGATATTTTTTTGAATTATTTTTCAAAACTTTACTTATTATTACACCTAAAAGTTTGAATTCATTTACAATGGTACGATATATTATTTATATTATTTTTTAATATAAAATCAAAAATTTTATTTTTACTCATATTTTTATATTATTTTATGAATTAAAAACTTTTTTAAATTGAATTAAAACTTTTAAAAATTTCATCATGTTTCTATGTCGATAAGATAATCTACATAATTAATTCGATATTATAGTCTGCGTCTATATTATTTGTATCTACCCTCTCTCTCTCTTTCCCTTTTTCTTTTTATATTATATTTTAGTTAGTTTTTTTTTGGTAATAAAGATTTGGAAATATAATCTTCTTTTTTTAATTTTATTTAATAGTGCCACGCCATTAAATTGTTGATAGCGGTGGGATGATGAGCAGGAGTTCTCGTCTTGCCAGATTTTAGTCAGTCTTTTAGACTGCAAATTGATGCAAGTGACAAGAGTGCTGGAGCTGTCCCGAGTCAAAAACACCAGAGAGCATACTGTCCTATTCTTTACTACAATAAAAGATTTTCCAGTTTTTCATAATTGTTTTTTCTAGCTAAAAAACAAAAAATGCTAGATTAATTTTAAAAAAATGCTAGTTAAATTTAAAAAAATGCTAGGTAAATTAGGAAAGATTCCAGAGTTGTTTAAAAGTCCCAAAATAAAGTCCAAGTCCTGACTTTTTTTTTTCAAAAAAACTGAGTCAAAGACTTGTGACTTATAAAAAACTCTGGAAAATACTTTAAAAAAAAAAAAATTCGTCAGGTAAAATAAAACAATAACTAGGAAAATTAAAAAAGTATAAAAAAATTTAATATTAAATTTAATATTTGATATTTTTCACATTGTTTTTCCCTGAATTTTGATACATCTATAATAAACTTTTTAACCGTCAGCACAAGAATTTTTTACCATTTTGCCCAAACAATTGAATCTATTGATTGAAAAGCTTCTTATGTTGTTTCAAGACTATTATTTAATATATATTTATACCGAATAGATTTTTTTTTAACTTATTTTTCGACATCATTTTCACCATCACTTGTATTTCTGTCACTGATATGATCAGGTAAAACCACATTAGTTTTTAAACTTTTTCCTCTTGAAAACATTTTTGTTTTTTTTATTAGAATTTATTATTTTATTTGTTTTATCTGTGCCGAATGATAATCTATTTACTCTTATTTATTTTATCGATTACTCAATTAATTTGATACCTAAAAGCAACCTTACCCATTACTCATATCCCATTACTTCTTTCAGGTTTTAATTTATCATTTTTATCATACAACATAGCGCTCTTGTTTTTTAACACAAATTAATAAAAGACTAAATATTATTTGGTCAGTAAAGTAATGTATATTTTATCAGTAAATATACTTCAGTAAATTAATTAAAAAGAAATAGCAAAAATATTTATTTATTCAGTAGATTTATTGAATTTTCTTAGCAAAAGTATTTTAATCTGCAGTAAAATTAATTTAGCACAATAATGCAAAACAATAGTAATAAGTTCAAATAAATAATTAAATGTTCAGTTAATATAATATTATTAAATCAATAAATCCAATTCAGTAAATTAATTAAAAAGAAATAACAAAAATATTTATTTATTCAGTAAATTTATTGAATTTTAGTTAACTGACAGTAAAATTACTATTTGATGAGTGCTCTTTTAGCATTTTTGGGGCGTCTAGACCCACGCGCTTCGGACTCCGTTTCAAAAGTGCCTTGAGGGTCGTATATTTTTTCAACGCCACGCGTTTTCTTTTAAACAGGTGCCTCGATTTCTTCAGCTTCAACGTCAGTATCATGGCTACGATAATAACTTATGCGCTGCTCAGATGATGCCGTATTGTTATTATTATTAGCTAAAAAATAATTTTGCTGACCAATATACAATTCTGCTGATGAAAAAATAATTTTGCTATTTGCTATTTTGCTAAAAATTATTTTCTGAATAAAATTTACTGATGGGATAATCATTTTTACTGAATAAAATATTATATTTACTGATTAATTCTATTATTTTTACTGAAGCGATAATCATATGCCTAAATAAAAAACCCAAATTTCAAAATCCACTCAATTTATAAACATGATCAGGACAATTCACCAAATCACATTGCCTAAAATAAACATCCCAAGGCCAATCACTTTTCCATCTACTAAAATCAAGCTTGTTAATTCCGTTCATCTCATACGGCTCATAATTCATGTCCTTAAACATTTTAACCATCAATTTCATATTGTTCACAAACACTTCACTCTTTGCTTTGTCTTTTGAAGCCTGCAAACTCTTCATTTTCTCAATACTTTTGCCAAACTCCAAAAATACGCCAACTACTCTAAGCTCTTTGAACAAAGCCGAGCTATTCTGAAAAGCATACGACTCGTATGCTTCAATATCAACCTTGAGCACAAATTTGTTTGACACACCACCATCCATTTTGGCCTTGATCACATCCAACACGTCATCCAGCACAATACTATTCACAATTATTGACTGAAAGCTTGTTGGCTCATAATTAATGTCCTCAGTGGCATTTGCCAAGTTGTCTCTGATATAACTACCGCCCATGTTGGTGTCCAGTATTGTAATGGTGACCTGTTTTCGCTGATTTGAAACCGCATTCACAAGACCTACAATATTTGACTGGACTTGTTCGAGCACAGCAGCCTTGTGAATTCGGTTCAAATTTTCATGCACTGGCTCGATTGAGATGACACTGCGGTTCAGTTTGGCGGCTAAGAGGGAGTAGAGGCCAATGTTGGCGCCGATGTCTATGACATTGGCGTCCTTGACCTCGCTAAGAAGTCTCATAAATGAGCGCACATTGACAGGCTCCCAAAGGCCAGTTGTCTTTATTTGTTCACTGATTTGCTTGTCGTATTTTGGGTCATGAATGCACAGGCGTGTGTTGATGGAGTGTCTCATTTTTGTCTTGTAGCACTCGAAGGGCCACCAGCTTTCGACAGGGTCGGACATGTTGTAGATAAAAATGCCTTTGTCTCCGAATGGATAGACTAGTTCGTAGATCATTTTGTTGTCTTGGTTGTTGGGCTCGACCAGGGCGTCCAGGATGAGAGAGTCTGCACTGTGGTTTAAGATTATTTCTTGTTGGGAAAAGCTCCAAGAGCCGGTAAAATTTATCAAAATGAACAAAAGTAGGAACAAAATGATGCATAGGGTGAATTTTGTTTGAATTGATGAGTGGTAGACCAAATGGTAGAGAATTCGCTGCAAAGATGGCATTTTGTTTCTTCTATTATGCATTTTTTTTTATTTTATTTAGAACTTTTTTTTTTTTGCTGTGGTTTTTTCATTAAGTCCATTTATTGATTTTTATTTTTGATTTTTTTCTACATTCATACATTTAATTTTGTCTGATTTTTTCGAGTATTCAATTTTTGTTTTAAAAAATAGAATTTTTTTTTTTTTTTGAGGTCAATTAATTTTGTGACCAATTGATCTTATTCAATCAATATTAAAACACTGTGGTGCTACGATAAATGTATTCTACGTAAATTTAATTTACTATTTAATTACAAGCCATTAAAAAAAGTCGAAATCCGGGCTTTTTTAAGAAAAAAAATAAATCAAAGACTTGAAAAAAAATAGTCCGGACTTGGACTTGACTTGAGACATGTGACTTTTAAACAACTCTGCATAAATTTACATAAAATTGCCTAAATTGAAATCGCCAATAAAATAAAATAAATTTTTATAAAATTTTTTATAAAATTCCTCCTTGAATAAAAGAATAAATTAATTAAAAAAAAGAAAATTACCAAACATTTTTAATTCGAGGGAAAATCAAAAAAATTTAAGGAATTCTTCAAAATCAATAAAATCGATATTTTCTTGGTCGATTTTAATTTATACGAAATTTTAATTTTTAGATATTGCGTAAAAATTAAAATTGACTTCAATTTTGGCAATTTTATGTAATTTTATGCAGAGTTGTTTAAAAGTCACATGTCTCAAGTCAAGTCCAAGTACGGACTATTTTTTTTAAGTCTTTAATTTATTTTTTTTTTTTAAAAAGTCCGGATTTTGACTTTTTTTTAATGGCTTGGACTTTAATATGGGACTTTTAAACAACTCAATATTTATGTGAACAAGAATTTTTCTTCATTTTATTTAAAAAATTTATTTATATTAAATGCAGTAGAATTTAAAAATTATTTACTATGAACTCGAATTTGAGCTGATTCATTTTCCAGAGCTAGTTTTAGAACAAAAAAAAAGTTTTTGCGAATAAGCCAACAAAAAAAACAAGAAAATCATCGGCAAATTGAAGTTTCTGGTCAAATTTTAAATCAGAACGATTTATAAACTTAATTCATCTAACAATTTTTGATAATTTTTCAAAAATAAATACTTAACATTACTAGAAATTTATGTTTAATAATAATTCTTTATCAAATCAACATCAAAATGATTGATATCTACTTTATTTGACGTAAACTTAAATTCATTAAGGCTAAATTCACAAATTCAAACTAATAATTTTTTTTTATATTCTTTCATTTAAACTAAAATAATTATATTTTTCCACTTAAACAAATAAAATATTTAAATTATTAAATTTTTTTGTCTTTAAAAATTTTTATTAAAATCATTTACAAAAAATATAAGTCTGTTAATGTTCAAAAAAAAGATATATTATTAAATTTTATAAATGAATATAAATTGTACTGGAAAATAATATTTTAATCGAAAAATTAATTTTATAGGAATTTTCAGAAAATCGACTTGTAGTCTACTACTACTGTAATAGACTTAAAAATCGACTAGTCGACTAAGTCGAACAATTTTCTCATTAAATTTCATTTTATTCACAAGACGGCGATGAAGTTTGGAGCAAAAAAACTTAAAGCAAGTAAATTATTTTTTTCTAATTTAAAAATTAAATGATAATTTTGAAAAATTTTGAAAATTTTTAGCATGAAATTCAAAAAAAAGTTAAAAAAAATATTTAGTACTGTTTCTATCAATATTCGATCTATCCCTTTAAATATAAAGATTTTCTAAAATTTTTGCTTTTGTATACGTTTAAAAAATTATTTTTAAAAATTTTTTAACATTTGTTTTTAAATAATTACAAAAAAAATTGAAATAAAACGTTTGTTAAATTTAATAAAACATAATTTACGACGGTTTTTTCTCCAAACTTCACCACTGCATTCAATATCCTTTTATTCAATTGAATTTATATTTAAGACACATTTGACAAAAATTAATTTTAAATTTTTAAATTTCATAAAAAGTTAGGTCAAAAATTAATTAATTAGTTAGGTCAAAAGTACAAATTAGTGTTGTGAGTCACAAATACTAATTTTTTCTCTATTATAATAATAAAATATTACATTTTATATTTTGATCTTTTGATCTTGATCTCAAACTTAAATTTGTCAATCATCCCTTTTTTTGATCAATAATAAATAAATACATATTTTTATAACTTTTTTTATTCCAAAAAAATCAATTAAAAATTTAAAAAAATTATTAGTATGGATTACTTGAATATCTTTCCAAAAATTCAAAGTCATTTCCTTGATTTTCTTGAAAATTCAAATTTTTACTAGTTAGCCTTCCTTTGTCGCCTCTCGATCAATTTTTGGCCATAACCTCTTTACTTCATTCCTGATATCTACCTCTGTTAAGAATTCTTTACATGGAGCGGCAAAAAATTCAAATCTTAATTTTGAATTACAAATGACTTTATTTTCAAGATAAGGCCAATTTTGAAATTCAAGTCTTGTTACTTGGTCTTAAATAAAAAAATGTATAAGTCGAGTCAAAATAATTATTTTTTAAAATAAATATTTCAAGTCAGATCAAAGGTTATTACTAAATCCCGGACCACCTATTTTTTACTAAAAAAAAAGGACCTATACTTAAAGACGAATAAAAAGCCGGACGATAGCCGACTTGCTTTGAACTTGTAGTAAATTTTATAAGCTTTCACGCAAGACCATAAGCTAAGCTCTAGGACTTACCATTCGGCCTGCATCGGCCTTTAAATACAAAAAATCAAAAAAAAAATTAAATACATTTATTTAAAATTAAATTTTAAAATATAATATAATCTTTTGTTGGTTAAATAGTTTTTTTTTTTAATTATTAAAAATGATTTTTTTGTAAATTATAGTTTGCTGAAACATTTTTTTCATTAATGTTTTTTTTATTTTCCGGCCATTTTTTCATGAATTTTTTAAACTTGTTTTCTTTTTGAGTAGTCCCTAAAAGATGCCAAACACTCGTTTTTACCGAACAATTTCTAAATAAACACGAAACTACATGGACTCCTGTTTCAAACATTGCTGATTTACAAGCATTTATTTGACCATCAGCAATTTCTTCATAAAACCTAAAAATTTCTGTCAAATTGTTTTTTGTTTTTGGTATTCTTTCCTTTATCAAGTTATTAAAACCTTCTATATCGTTTAATACTTATTTAACTTATCTTCATATTTTAAATTTGGTGTAATTGTTGTAGTCCTTATTATGGCTACATCTATTTTCCAAAAGAGTATTTAGTTTTGCTGTGTATAGTTGAAAACCATACAGTTAATTACTGAATGGATTTCAAGTATAAAATCACAGTGTATAATTCAAATATAATTTAGTTTCGAGATCTCAATTATTATTTCTCTTTATTTGTTTTCTCTTTTCTCTTTTCTTTATAATTTGTAAAGGCTAGAAGCGGCCACAGTGATTAATACAGTTTATAAAATATATTATACTTTCATTTAATTGTCCCTTCCCTTAGGTCTTTATCCCAATCTGATTTAAAGACAAGTTAAGCCGTACTTGAACTTTAAAATAATGAAAAATTTCAAATTTTTTTAGCCTTATGCTCCAAAAACCAATCACCAAAACTTTTTAAATTTTCTTTATCTTTAAGAGAGTCGAAGTAATTATAAAGTAATTCAAGTTTTTCAATATATTTTTTCTTATTTTTGCTTGCTATCAAGCTATTATCTCTTTAAATAAAAAACAAACATTAATGAAAAAAATGTTTCAGCAAACTATAATTTACAAAAATAATCATTTTTAATAATTAAGAAATAACTATTTGATCAACAAAAGATTATATTATATTTTTTTGATTTTTTGTATTTAAAGGCCGATGCAGGCCGAATGGTAAGTCCTAGAGCTTAGATTATGGTCTTGCGTGAAAGCTTATAAAATTTACTACAAGTTCAAAGCAAGTCGGCTATCGACCGGCTTTTTATTCGTCTTTAAAGTATAGGTCCTTTTTTTAGTAAAAAATAGGTGGTCCCGGTTTTAGTAATAACCAGATCAAACGATTTTACTTAAATAAGTCACTGACCCGACTTTGAAAAGACTTTAAAATTACTTTTTCTTCTGACTTTTGGGCAAGTCTGGACAAAATTGTAGTGCATTTAACCAAAGACAAAATAAACAAAAAGTAAATCCAAAAAATTTATTACTAGAATTATTTACAAAGAAATAAATAACGGTACTTTGAGATCATTGCAAAAATTGACCAAAATAAACAAATTAAATAGCTATCAAAAGTCCAAACAATTAATAAAACAAACATCTGAACTATCAGGCAGACTAATCGGATCTTTAAGCTCACTTGTATAATCAATGTCAAATGATAAAGAGCTGGACAGCGGCCTATTTCTGAGCTGTTTAGATGTCAGTGTTTGCTTCAAAGTTGATTTAATAGAGTCCAACGATGAGTTTGTAAATGATCCAGAGAAAGACGGTGATTGTCCATTGCCCATTAAATCAACTTCTTCACAATCCACACTCTTAACCCGTTTAACAGAAAAATGGTTCTCCTTTAAATTCTTTCGCTTGCATCTGTATTTTTCTATATAGGCATGATTGGATTTATAATCAGTGCGAGCCGAGCCAAAAAGGTTCTCAAGCACAACTGCACAAGTTGTATACTCCTCGTCATCACTGTTCATATTGATGACGTGCTCTTGGTTGTCAAGCCTGTCATCGTTCACAAAACCGATCAGCTCACTTGATTCCTCATATGCTGGATCTACATACTGGCTTAAACAAGGTGTAAACGAATCTGCTTCAGTGAGTGTAATATCTAATTCTGGATTAGCACTTTTACTTTGATCTTCAACCGGACTATCATTTTGAAATGTTTTTAAATGGCATTTTTTATGAGTGAGCAAATTATTGTAGTATCGGAATGTTCCATTGCATCCTTTTGTTTTTATAAAAAAAATTTTTTTTACTAAAATTATTTTAGAATAAATATGATTGATTTGACTTTAAATAAAAAAAAGTGATGATGTCAATAATATTATCGGTATCGCCCCTAGAATAATGGAAGGAGAAGAAAAAACATGAAAAAAGAGAAACCCAAAAAATAAAACATAAATTTTTATTTATTTTTGAGAATAAAATTTTAACTTTAATTTTATGCATTTTGGTCATAAAAACATAAATTTTCCTTATTCTATCAATAGTAAGCAGTTATCAACGTCAGAAACCGAAAGAGATCTTGGAGTTATTTTCAATACTAATCTGAAATGGAAAAATCAACTGATAGAGGATACAAACAAAGAAAATCATGGGACACCCTAATTTTATCGAAAATTTTTTCATCGAAAAAACAAATTTTCTTTAATAAGCAATCCACCCTTTTTTGAAGAAAAAAAAATTTTTAAAAATTGTCAAAGAAAATTTTTGATAGAAAGCTATAATCATAGAAATTTATAATTAAGCTAATTAAAACAGATTATTACACAAAAAGATTTAAGTCAACTTTATTTTTTTTAAATTTTTATTATACCATTCAAATAAGTATGCAAATTCATCTAATTTTTTAATATATATTATATATATTATCGAATAAATTTTATTTTGATTTCTAAAATATTGTTAATAAAATATTAATCAATCTTTTAAATTATTAAAAAATTTGAAATTAATTTCAAGTAAATTTTTGTACAATAACTTAATTCATTATAAATCAAATACTTTCATATATATACATTAAAAAACTTTTTCATTCTATTTTTATTTTTAAAATCTATTTCACTTTGGATAAGCCAAAACGAGCATTTAAAATTTAGAAAATGGCGAACAATATAAATTGTTCATTTAACTTCGAGACTTTGGACTAGTTTTACCTATTCATGAATGTTCGAATTTAAACTGTAAAAAAAAGGTAATAAGATGGTTCTAAATCTTAGAAAGAGAAACAAGATGGATGAAAAAAAAAACTCCTAACTTGGCGCTGTAATAGCTGTACAACTTAAAAATCTGTCTATGAGAGTTCATTTTTTTCAATGTTCAAAAAAACACCTGAAATTATAATTTCAATAATAAAATGTTGGGCTGCCCAAATGACATTATCAAAACATGCCAACTCAACTTATTCAGTTACATGGTCAGCTGTTTGTTTTATAAGATGCGACAACTTTGTACACTAAGTCTCGACAAAATTAATATAGGCTTTAAGTTTTAAGCAGACTTGTTTTTAAGTCACAGTTTTAAGTCTAAGTCACAAAAATTTAAGTCAAAGTTATGACTTGACTTAATTTTTTTTTAAGTCAAAGTCATGACTTAACTTTAAAAATTTTTTTTTTTTTTATTTCAAAGTCATGGCTTAAAAATTTATTTTTTTTTTTAAATTAATAAACATATTTATTTATCTTAGATTTTTATTTTTTTATGATCTTTTAGCCTCTTTTTTTTCAGCGTGGCAGTCCAAAATTCTGGCTGCCGAGCTGAACGGCTAAATGACCGCCCACCACAATGTTGACCGTATCTTTGACTGCCCGCTTTTTTTTTACCGTTTTTTTAAACGGTCCAAAATTTTGACCGTAAAGCTGGCCGGCTTTACTTAGCCTTTTTCTAAAAAAAAAATTTTAAGTCATTAACTTGACTTAAAAAAAAAATAAATTTTAAGTTATTGACTTGACTTAAAAAAAAAATAAATTTTTAGTCATTGACTTGACTTGACTTAAGACTTGTGGCTTAAAAACAACTCTGGTTTTAAGTGGGAAAAAAAATCCAGTTGAATGTTCTGATTGTGATCGATTTTTTGAGGGCGAAAAAGGTCTGAAAATGCATCAGTCAATAAAAATAAATGATATTCATATTTTTTATTTTTAAATTCGGTCATTAATATTTACTCTTAAAGAATTCAAATGTTTATTAAGATTTTAATAATTACAAAAAAAAATTCTGGTCACATATTTTTTTTCCTGGTCGCAATTTTTTTTCTTGGTCACAAAAAACCTGGTCATAAACTTTTATGACCAGAGTGGTCACCAAACCGGTACCGACAAACTTGGTCACAAATTTTGTGACCAACTGGTCATAAAACATGTGAGACCCGAAACCTCTATATAACGAACACGTTTTTTTGGAACGGAGCGATTCGCTATAACGAGGTGCGACTGTACAAAAAAAATTTAATTTAAATATGACTCTTTTTAATTATTATTTATGCAACGCCGCCCAAAAAAAGAAAAAAAATAAGAGTAAATAAAAAAATGTGACAAAAAATTCAAGGGAAGAATTTTAGAAGGAATAAATGAAAAAGGGAAAAAATATTCCTTTCAGTTTGCAGAATTTTTAAATAAGGACTATTCACACGAAAAAGGCTAGAAAATTTTAAAAAAATAAAGCAAAAAATAGAAAAAAAAATGATTAAGAATGACTAACCGGGATGATCACATTGAAATGGTTTTCCATCACTGTGCACATTGATATGAGAAATCAAGTGTTCTTTGCGAGTGAATTCGGCTGTGCAGTTTTCGAAATGACACTTGTACTTTTTATCTTTTAGATGAATTTGAGAATGTCTCTGAAGCTTGCTAGATGTGGCAAAAGTCTTGCCGCAGTTCTCAAACAAACACATGTACAATTTGCTTCCTCTGTGCTTTATTTCGTCATGCTGGTTCTTCAGCCATTTGGCCGCAAAATGCCGTTTGCACTCGACACAATAAAGACTATTCTCATCGTTGTTCGGATGAGTTTTGTTCATGTGCGTGTCCAAATACATTTTGCACACAAACTCTTTGCCGCATCCGCCCATCGGACATTTGTACTTTTTTTTCTCATTTTTGTGTGCAACACTAACATGGCTGAGCAGCATCGACTGCTTCATGAACTCCAGGTCGCAATACTCGCATTTAAACTTCATGTCTTGATGCACTCTCAAATGCTTCTGTAAATGGTTGGGACGCGTGAATTTCGATCCACAGATGCCACACTTAAAATTGTTCTAAATTAAATCAGACACAAACGAGAAGAAATTTTGTTTACAGTATGCTTCAAAGTCTCGGATGGTGCGCTCCTCTCGTGAATCAACTGTCTGTGCTTGCGATACACTGTTCTCTTCACAAACAAACAACAACATTTCTCGCTTGAACACTTGAAAAAAAACAATAGAAATTTTTTTTTGTTCTTTCACATATTGAGTTGGTTCAATTAAAAAAAGGCACACATTTTTAATTTATGCATTGTAATAATTGCATGTTTCGTTAACTTAATATTTTGATGGATAGTCTAAACACGGAGAACCTGCAATCCAAAACAAAAATGAATCCAATAGATTAATTGATTATTGAAAACAGCTAATTGAATGTGACAAATGTCACTCATGTTATAATTTCTCTTGTGCTAAAGTAAGTATTTATCACCGTACTGGCAGTTAACACTAACAATCTTTTCCAATTTTATATATTATTAATTTTCATTTATTTAGCCTATTTACTTTTTTTTTTTAATTCTTTTTTTTTTTTTTTATCTTATTTTATTAACTTTAATTTTATTTTTATTTTATTTTATTTCATTTTTATTTTATTTTTTTTAATTTTTAACTTATTCTGAAGGAGCTCTAGCTCGGTACAGAAAACAAATAAAATAAAAAAAATAAAATTAACACTAGAAGCACCAACGAGTCTAAATCACTCTTTTTCGATTTTTGGCCGCTAAAATCTAAGTCAAATTTTGCTATTTAAGCAAAATTTATTTTTCAAATTTTATTTATTCATTTTAACTTTCCTTTTCTATCATTTTTTTGTTTATTTATTTCAAAACTTATTTTAACAAAACTTTTAATTTTATTTTATTTGCCTTTTTTTTTTTATCTGAAGGAGCGAATGCTCGATACAGATATACAAACAAATAAATAGTAATAATAATAAAATAAAAAAAAAACAAAGAACAATTTGAAATAATAATTATTGAAATTAAAAAATTTTAAAGGAAATAAAAAAATATACTATTGCATTAATTTTGTCTTATTAGGTTTTACTTTTAATCATTTCTTTTTTTGTCTTGTTTTCCTAAAGTTTCAATTTTGTAAACACGTATCGAAAACTACATCATTTTTCAATATATATATATTTTAATTCCAGGTCATTTAACTCTCACAAACTTTTTTCATATTTTTATTTCTTGATTTTATTTACTTAATTTTTTAATTTTTAATTTTAATTTTTATTCTGAAGGAGCTTAAGCTCGGTACAGTTTACAAATAAATAATAAATAATAATCAGCATAAAAATAAGAATAACTTTCTAAATTAACTAAATTCAAATAAAAAAAATATCCTTTGTACAAAATCAAGTATATTCTACTAGAAGCACTGAAACGAGTCATTTGGACTCGTTTTCTAATTAAAATTTTGACTTTATCTACTAAATCAATGGATGAGTCATAAAATATTAATAAAAAGTATACAAATCTTTAAAAAACTGACTCAAATCCTAATAATTGAATGAAGATAAGCAAATTTAAAAAATACAAAAATTATAGTTTGCGTATTTTACTTTAAAGACGAAGAATTAGCTATAAATAAATACTTGACAATTACTTATTATTGTTCATCTAAAAATTCTAATGGATAAAAATGAATGAAAAGCAAGTTTGTAAAAAGAGAAAATGTATCTCTCTTGAAGTCAAGATAGAAATTATAAAAAAAAATTTTGAGCAAAAAATAACCACTTGAAAGCTGGAAAAGAAGCAAAAATCATCGATTCAATAGCAACAAACAATCCGGTAGAGCAAGACAGTGATACAGAAATTTAAGAACAACAAGATGCAGATAAACAAGTGATCAACTCAAAAGAAGCAATCGATTGTTTAAATGAACTGAAACAATTTTTTTTAACCCAAAAAAGATGATAATTCTAATGTAATTAATTTATTATTTAATATTGAAAAATTTATAATTGAAAGTAGCTTTACCAAACAACCATCTATTACCGATTTTTTTCAAAAAAAATAACTTTTTGTTTTTTTTGTTTAGAAGCACCAAAATTTTTATTTTGCCCCTACCCAAAAAAATTTTTTTAAGTGGTTTTCGATTACGAATTTTGAGTCAAAAATGTGGAATTCAAATAGCACTAAAGTTTTGAATTTTGTGAACTTTACTTTTTTTTACAACAAAAAAAGAGCCTTTTTACATAATTTGTCGTAAATATAAAATATTACTTTTTTTAAGATATTGAAAAAAAAATTTTCCCTCTAAAAGAAAAAACAATACTAACTTTGTTTGGCAAAAAGTTACTAATTTCTGAAAATACTCAGACAAATTACACAGAAATCGTAAAGTAACGCACTTTTGGGAAAAAAGGCGCATTTTAAGTCAGATTTTAGCTCCCATGTATAAAAAAGTCATATATATAGAAAAAGGAATAAAGAAAATACCAAAGATTTTTTATAAAAAGTAAGCAAAAATTTTAAAAAATGCATTAATTAATAAATGTAAAATTTCTTAAAAGACTCAATATGATTTTTTTTCAATTAAAGCTAGTTACAATTATTAGATTGGTTAGATGTCTGGATATAAATTTGAACTCGAGAGTGTTGTTTTCTTTTTTGGCCATTTGCTCCTGCAATGTGTGCTCTTTGAGTATATGACTGACCATCTTGTTCAACGAGTCCATTTTTCTGCCACACTCGGTCATTTGGCCGCTCTTGTTAATCTCGCATTTGTACGACTTCACTGATCTGCAGCTAATCTCGCACTATAAGACTAATTTTAAGTCAATGCACTTAAATTTAAGGCAATGAACTACCTGTTTGTGTTCCCGGTCAAAATGATTGGCTAGATCGGATTCGTTGAGGAACTCTTGGCAACAGCCTTTGGACAAACAAGTAAAGACTTGGGTGCACATATTTTCGACAATTGGCCTCTAAAATTTTTGTAAGCAAAAAAAAAATTTTATTTAAAAAAAGTTTTTATTTAAAAAAAAAGTTTACAAAGTCAATTCCGTTTGGAGTGTCTGGATCTAGTTTGACTTTGTCTGTCCGGCACTCTGGGCTTGTGAGGCCGGCCAGGTCGTTTGGCACTGAATTAGAGCGGTGTATCTTCCGAGTGTGCTCGCTTATCTTGGAACTGGGCAAGATCAGGTTTATTGCTTCAAAGAACAGATCGATGGGCTCGTGCTCAACCGGGTGCTTGAGCTCAACGCCAATGTTCATTTGGTCTATCATTCAACTAGTTAATTGATGTGAAATATGTTCGAAAATAAACACAGAGGAAATTAGTAATTTATGTTCGACACAGTGTTTTTAGAGGAATTTTATTTTGCTTTTGATTGCAAAAAATGTTGGAATTTAGTCTTAGGAATTTTTTTAATTGTTTAGTTTAAATTGGAAAAATTTGAGCAATTTTTTAGCTGTTGCATCTTCTAGTGATTAGCTTAAAAGTTCATTCATTTTTTTTTACAAATGTTCTGAAAAATTTTTTTTTTTTTAGTAGCAGTTCAAATATTATAATATTATTTTCAAATTTTTTTTTGAAAAAAAAATGAACGTTCCTTTTTCCAAGAAGCTAAATTCCAAATGCTCTTATGTTTCAAAAGAATTTTAGATGAATTCAGATGAGACTACAGTCGAGTCTTGTTGTAACGATGCTGATTAATACGATATTCGCTTTAAAACAATTTGTTGATGGAGTCTCTAGAAAAAGAGGTTATTCCCATGAAAAATCTGTCGGTTTGTAGAACATCTTTTAAGCCTTTGAAAGTAATTCTTCGACATGTATAATAAGAATCTTACTTGGGGTATTATATAGTATCAGTGTGTTAAATGCTAAATAAAGGTTTTGAGAATTTCAAATACAAATTGAACAAAAATTCCTCATTTTTTTATTTATGAAAATTAAATTTAATAAAAAATATTGGAAAAAATACTGCAACAATGTATTTTTTCTAATATTAAATTGAATAAAAGCGAAACAATATAAAATCTTTAATTTTTAAAAAATTTTCTAACAAATTTATAAATAAATTAGAAATAATATATAATAATATAATATTTTTTTTGTAAATTTATATATGGGTTCAATTTTTTAATTATTTTTGACTTTATTTACAAAGTGTATGATTTTCTTCATGATTTTTATGCGTATCATGAACTTTTTTTTAAGATCTTAAAATGCATAGAAAATAGCAAATTTTCAATAAAAGAATTTTCTTAAAAATTCCAAACCTAATCTTATTTAAGAACTTATATGAAATTATAGGAATAAGATTTTTTGAGAATTCTAATAAGACACTTAAAAGATTCTTATTTTTTTCTTTAGATTAAGAAAATTTTTTAGGCAACATAAACATCTTTAGAAGTATTTCTTTTCACATGCTAATTGTTTTTTCAGCTAATTTTTTTTTTTTATTTGAAAATAAAAAAAAACACTCTAATTTTTTTTTGCAGCTATTTTTTTCTATATTTATATATATTTATTTAAAAAATAAAAATGAACAGAAATTTTAGTATATTTAGTCAAACTAAATGACCATATGTTTCCTTCAATTAAGTCATTAATTTTTGCAAATCACTTTCCATCATTATAAGTTTCATATTTTTCATAGATTTTTCCTATACCATTAGTTTTTTTTGTTTCTGTAATTCAAGTTCAATTTCTGAGTTGTCGTTTTTTGTTGCATCGAAATTTTCTGTTGCATAGCATTTCTCAGAATCGAACTAGAACTTGAAACTGTTGTCATTTTCAGAAATTTTAAAAATTAAGTTTTGTATTTCAAATTTTTATTTATTAAAAATAGGTAAATTTTCTTTTCATTTTACGGAGTAAAATAAAAGTATTTAATTAATATGTCGCATCAATAGAAACAATATCCTTAATTATGTGGATATTGAAAGTGCTAAAATTAGATTTGTACATAAGATTTTATTTAGTAGATAGTTAAATGATCTTGCTGTGAAAAAAAAATTGCTTAAATAGAATATAAGTGATTAAATTTTCTGATAAAAAATAATTTTTCTTGTAAAAAGAAAAATTAGCTGAAAAAAAATAAAACTATAAAAAAATAGCTGACGAAAGAAATATAGGCCAAAAATCTTTTGAAAGAATTAATTTAGAATATTTTAGTTATTCTTGTTCAAGATGTAATTAAACTAAGATATTAATAAGATCTTTTTTTTAAGAAAAGAAATTTATTTCTTTAATTACAAGAGTGATTTGGATTTTGTGTTTTTACGTAAATTTACGTAATATAAAAATTGGTAAAATTACGTAAAGTTACGCAAATTTGCGTAAAAACAAAAAGGCCAAAAAATTGACCAATTTTACGTAAATTTTACCAAATTTCACAAAACACAGATGTCAAATCAAAACCGTATTATAATAATTCCTTTAAACAAAAATTAAAAAAATAAAAATAAGAAATTTTCTGAATTCCTAAAAAAGGATCTATTGAACGTCTTCATATTTAAGTTTGTTTTAATAATTAAATACGAGTTTTTATTAAAACTTTTTTTAACTAGTATTATTTTTATGTATTAAGAAACTTAAAGAAAATAGTTAAAATTATTTGTTTTAACTTTTTTATTTATTTCTGTATTATTGAGATAAAATAATACTAAGAATAATTATTTAAGATTGATTGAAATTTTAGTACAAGTTTTTCAGTAATGTTAGCTGTCATCTTGAATTTACTTTTATAATTTTCAACTTTTTATTTCTCACATAAAAAAAAGTAAAAAAAAAAAGCATTAAGAGAAATCTGAAAAAAATATCTTTTGAAAAAGACAATAAAACTCAAAATATATAATCTAATTTTTTTGAGACAAAAAATCATTAAGGTATGATATCTTTTTTTGTTGAGAGAAAAAACATATAATGTGGTGATTTGCTACTAAAATTTTTACTGTCTTTTACTGTTTTTTACGTAAATTTACGTAAAATTACAACACAAATAATTACGTAAAATTTCATAATTTTTGGAAAATTTAAAGAATACAAAAAATAAAAAAAGAAAAAAATTACATTTTTTTACGTAAATTTACGTAAAATCCGAATTTTTTAATTGTAAAATTTTGTAAAAAATGGAAAAATGCAGTAAAAATTTTTATTTTGATAACTCAGTTTATTTTAAATGGAAAAAAAATAAATGATTTTTTTTCTCTTTTTTTGATCAATGTGGGATTGATGAAATAAAATAAAAAAAGGAGATTTCAAGTTGCTTTTTATCTTTTTCCAAGTATGGATTCCAAACACTAACTCCATATTCTGTAAGAGGTCTAACCAATGATGTATAAAGTAACTTGAATACATTGCTGTTCAAAAATTTAAAATTTTTCCGAATCATTCCCAAAACTCTATTCACTCTGCCGAAATAGGAGCTAACGTGAGCACCCCATTTTAGATTATTATGAAAAAACACTCTTAAAATTGTAAAGTCAAACTGATGATTTTTTATTTTGAAACGGAATCTATATCTTTTTGTAAAGCTAAATTATCAGGAAGTTGTTAAATAGCTGCAATTATTTTCATATCGTCAGCATATAATTTTGTATTATTGTTTAAAACTTCAGAGAGCAAATAAGAGAGGGCCAAGCACTGAGTCTTGTGAATTTCAAATACAAGTTGAACAAAAATTCTTCATTTTTTTAATGAATTAAAATAAAAGTAAATAAAAAATATTAGAAAAAATGCTGCAACAAACTTTGTTGCACCTTAAAAAAAAAAATAAAGGATCAATAAGATTAAAATAGATTATTGGTTTGATTTACTAAAAAAAAAGAAAATAAGAATTTTATTTAAGGTAAAAAAGGTGCAACAAAGTATGTTGCATTTTGGTGCAGTATTTTTTCTAATATTTTTTATTTACTTTTATTTTAATTTATTAACAAATGAAGAATTTTTGTTCAATTTGTATTTGAAATTCACAAAACCTGGGAAACACCACTAGTAACATCCAAGTATTGTATTTCAAGTAAAGTATTGATAAAAATTAATTTTTATTTTTTGAATTTAGTTAAACATATTTTGTTTCATGTTATGTTATCATCAAAATTTAACAAGCTCAATTTTCTCAATTAAATTACTGAAAAATAATTTAATATTTGTAATATAAGAAAATTGACAATGCTTTAATAAAATCAATATTTTTATATTGAAAAAAAATATTTGATGATCCAATGATCATAGTTAGATAAAAAAAAATTAATTTAAATCAAAATAAAATTTTATTTGATTAGTTTGTCAGTGTTTTCTTAATATTATAAAGGAGTTTTGACTGAAGAAGTGTATTCGGACAAATAGTCTGATCGTTCTGAATTTGACTCTTCTAATATCCGTGACAAATGCGGTGAAAAAAATTTGCTATCATTTAGATCAAAATTCATTTTGACTGGGGACTTTGTTTGATTTAAATTGTCAATAAAATCACATGGATTTGCTCTAGGCTTATTTGCAGTCAATTCGCTATGATTATTGCTGCCACTTGCCACATTCTGCACAGAACCATTTGCCTTGTTCAAATCAGCGACTTCTTTTACAAAAGAGCTTGATCTCACCTGAATCTGATTAGTGTTCACAAAGTCTTTCAGCTTGTTGATCGACTTTTCTTGCTCCAAAACTTTCAGTAGATTTGATTCATTTTTATTTTCTTTTTCCTTTAGAATGTTCAATTTGTTCTGGAGCAGCTCCTCGGCCAGAACTTGAACCCCATTGTTAATAATGAACATATTTCGGGCATTGTCTTCGCGGGTTTTTTTCAAGTCATTCATAATCTCATACTTTATTTGCTGCAAGTCAAGCTTAAATTCGTCAAAGTCATTTTGTCGCTGCTCATCCAAATCGCCCTGGTTGTGCATCAAGTAACGCTTTACAACCCGTTCCATCACAATCTAAAAGCAAATAAAAAATTTTACCCTAAAAAAAAAAGCTAAATGAAATTATTTACACCATAGGTGAGCTTTTGAGAGCCATTTTGACTATTGTCATTTTTATTCTGAATTTCGACAGCATTTTTCTTTAGAGTTCCTTTGAAGCTGTTTTCTTTTGATTTTTGAATTGAATTGTTTTGCCAATTGGAATTTTGTGACTTGTTCTCATACACACTGGGCAATTCGTCGAAATGGCTGTTCTTTTGTGACTTGGATTTTTCCAAAGCTTTTCTTTCTTTCAATCGTTTCCAAAATTTTTTTATTTCAAAATAAGTTGTCAAAGGAGGGGGTATTAGGTTAAAGGGAGCTGGTAGAGTAAAGCCTTCTTTAATGTAAGTCATATAGAGCATTGATCTAGCGAATTTCCACTCAGTGTCCGAATGATGTATTATTTTTTCATAGGATTTTGTCATCATTGCGATCAGCATTGACATCAAAATTGTGATTGATCCAACGTGAAAAAATGCGTATACTGCGTAGCCTATGGTCATGGTCATATAATTTCCGAATGGGTCTATACGCGCCACTTTTGAATCACCAATTAGGTATATTGCAAAAAAGAGTGTTCTCAAGGCCCGGCTAAGGCTTAAATTAAAAAAAAAAGATTAGAAATTTATTTGAAAATTATTTGATGCTTCCATGTCATGTGACCAATACAGAGTTGCTTAAAAGCCCCAAAATAAGGTCCAAGTCTAGACTTTTAGATTTAAAAAAAAGTACGTATTACATAAATTTTTGCCGTTTCAGGTAGTTATTTTGGCGGCTAAATGTTCCTTTTATCCTAGTTAAAGTGAAAGTCAATAAAATTAATAAAAATAAATTTAGGACTTTTTTTTTAAATTTTAAATAATTTTAATTTTAAGTCCAAGTCCAAATAAATAAAAAATAAAAATAAAGAATAAAGAGTTTTAAATTTATCCCACGTAACTGATTCATCTCTTTTTTGCATGTTTCTAAGCATTTATAAGGCGTTTCCTCTTAGAAGTTTTGTAACGCAATCTATTAGCCTACTTCTAATACTCCGAATCCTACGTTTCTTGTAATACATTCTCATGTATTAAAGCTTTCGATAAAGTGGCTATTTCTTGAAGGGTACTTTTTTCTCCTCCTTCACTTTGTTTTGTTTGATTTATATTCCTAAAATTTTCATCTTCTATTTTCATCTTTTTGATACTGGCCAATAGCTCAGCTCTTTTGAAAAGTATTTCTATAAGCAACTTCTTAGGTTTTCCAAAATTTTGAACATTTTGAAGCCATTCCATTTGTTCGGCTTCTGCACAGCTTTCCAATTCGCTGTCTCTATCTAACCTCTAGAATTCATTTTCAAAAGACCCATTTTGTGTCTTTATCAAGTGTACTATCTATTGTACACTAAGTTTTTCAAGGTAATCTTTTGAAATAGGAACCATAAAAAATATCATCTTTTTTATCGCTGCTACCAATTGTAACCGGTTTATAATAAAACAATGTTTAATCTTTAAAAGCTTTATTTAAGTTATTGAACGTTCTGAAGTTCTAAGAACTAAATTCTTATTTATACCTATATGCTCGTGTAAAGAACACGAGCTTATTATTAATTTAAGATGTGAGCTTAATCCTAAATGTATATGTCAGCATTTCGAAGCATCTTACTTCTGTGATACGTGACAAGTATAATTCTTACTTATCTTTGTGCATCAGTTGACAAGCTGATGAATAAGTGATTATTCAGGGTAACAGGCCTTTGACTTGGACTTTTGAATAAAAATAAAAGCCCGGGCATGGACTTGACTTGAGACTTTTAAACAGCTCTGGACCAATATCACATTGCTAAATTTGGTGACACTATTAAAAATTAAATTATTTACTAATAAATAACTAATAAATTGTAAATTAGTTAAGAAAAAAACTGCAAATTCCATTACAAAAAACTCAAAATTTGTTCTCATGAACGTTCTTGAGCATGTTCTAGAGCACACGCTAGAAATAAAAACGAATTATGGACCCATATCGTTTATAGCCATTGTTATCTATGTACGAAATAATTGGATTAAGTGAATTATTATTTTCATTGTGAATATTCTCAAAGCAGAAAAAAGAAAGAAACAATTTTGAAACTTTACATAAAAATTTAAAAAGGACCATCTGTTTTTTTTTCTTTAAAAAGGCACTTTTTTAGTTCTGGTTCATTCAAATTTAAAAAAGTTAAATTTATAGTAATTGTCTAAGCTTTCAAAATTGTTATTAATTTCCAGTTTGTTACCAATTATGTTTTTATTTGTAATCTTGTCAAAATTTTCAAATTAATTAAATAAAAAATTTTATTCTCTTAGCTTTATAAATATAAATTTTTTATTTAATGATAATAAAAAAATTTTCATGAATCTTTTATAAATAATTATTCTAATTTTTTCTGTTTTTTAAATGATAATTTTATTTAATTGATAAAATTATTTTATTTTTTGATGAAATTAAAGAAAATCTGGTGATAAAAATAAAAGTATTTTGGTAATTAATTTTGTTTTTTGATGATAAATTTTAGACATTTGAAAATATAATAAATTTTCTCTTCGTAGTAAAATTGCAGAGTTGTTTAAAAGTCACAAGTCTCAAGTCAAGTCCATATCAAAACTTTTTTTTTTTTCAAAAGTCCGACCAAAGACTTAAATTTTTTTTTTTTTTTAAAGTCCAAGTCAAGAATTTTTTTTTTAATTTTCATTCAAAAGTCCAAGTCCAGGCTTTAAAATTTTGAATACTGAAGAAGAAATTTATGCTAAATTTGCAAGAAAATTCTGTGAATGGCAAATCTATTGCATTAGACAACCAAAAAGTATATACATTTTTTGACATTAAGCCTGATCTAGCAAATTTAAAAAATAAGTCTGGACTTGTACTTTTTTTTTAATGACTTGGATAATTTTTTTGGAACTTTTAAACAATTCTGTAAAATTGTTTGATTTTTTTTCAGATAATTACATAAAAAATAGGCTTTTTTATTGGAATTTTTATTTTATTTTTATTTCATTTGTAATACAATACAAATGCATATGATTTTGCTACATAATAAGTTTTTTTCCTTTCATAAAATAATTAATTTGAATAAATTTATTTGAAATTATCTTACCCTTTTTTGTGTTAATTCAAAAAGAATTTAGTTCTAAAACTCAGTTTATAAATGTTTTAAATTTGAAAAAAAAACAACAAAGAAAATTTTGTAATGATTAAAATTAAAGTTAATAAACAATCTCTAGAAAGATACTGCAACATAGTTCACTATACTTTGTTGTACCTTTTTTGGCCTAAAATTAATTCTAATTTTCACAAATTTTTAATTTGATTAAAAAAAGGAAAAATTTTTATTCTCTTTGTATTTGAATTTCACAATACCCTTTCACTTTTAGAGCTAAAAAATAATTCAATACTTACGATCCAAAACCAAGCTCAGCTTTGGTTAGGAAAGGATTCTCAGCCTCTTCTTCGTGATTGTAGGGAGCAGATACTTCGACCTTTTTGCGTATTTCTGTATTATAGTATAGGTATAAATTATTCAATGAGAACAAAAATGACGTAAAGACAATTATAAAAATGCAGATGAATTTAAAAATATCATTAATCATTTTTCCAAGTGTGATCTCGAGAGGACCAAGTTGTTGACTAATGGGCAAAAAGTAGCATAGTCTGGCAAAGGCGATCACGTTTCCGATGGCAAAAAAGCCCTCGGATAAATTTATGGGATCAAATGATTTCCAGTAGAATCGATCTTTGTATAAAAATAAAATTTCAAAAATACAATTAAAAATAAAATTTATTATAAAAAATTACCACTGTTTAACCAATAAAATGTTTCATAGATATTTTTCTGTGACTCCAAGTCTGTTTCATTCAAATTACCCAAGTCTAGCCAAAATTTTGATGTCTCTATTTGTTTTAACTTGGACGCTACCAAAATCATAGTATGATACTTTAATCCATACGAAATGATATACAAAACATTCAGCAATGAATTGACAATATTAATAGGCGAATACAGGTATTCGTAGATGCCAAGCTGAAAAAGTTTTTTAATTTCATGCCAAGTTTGACCAATAACCCAAATGGTGATCAGCAGGTCTAAATCACTCGGCTTGTAGGACCGAATGAAGAAGTCACTAAAGTCCACCTGATGCACAAACTCAATATTTTCCACATATTCTGTATAATTGGAAAAATAGCTCGAGTATTTGTGGGAAAAGCGTTCCAGTTGTTTTTCTTCTTTTGCAAAACGCAAACTAGATGCGATCAACATGCCAATGAAAGATAAGTAGGAGGCAAAGTGGGATATAAATTTGACACATGGCAGACTCATTAATTTGCCTATCTTACACTTTGGATGGATTATGTAAATTAATGAGTTTACTGGCAGAAGAATGCAATGAATTAGCATGAAGCAAATTATAAAAATTGGATTCATTTTGGATATTTTTCGCACTCCAGTGTACCATATTTCCACCAATTTTTGCTGACAATTTGAATGAGCTACAAACTTGAGAATTTTTAGAATATATTTATCATCAAATTAGAAAATTTTTTTTTTTTTAATCTGAACAGATAAAACAAATAAATAAATAAGAAGAAGAATAAGTGTCACATGTTATCGTAATTTTACGTAAATGTGCGTAAATTTGCGAAAAATCGAAATAATGAATATCTTTAATTTTTAAAAAATAATACATTTAAAAACAAAATTAGAAAGCTTTTTAAAAGGTTTTCGGTTTTGTTTTCTGCCTTAATTATATAAATGCAACAGCCTTATTTCTTGTCTTCTTCCATTTTATTTATTTGTTTTTACTTAACTAACTAAATGTTAAAATAAAAATCAGAGTTAAGTCACAAGTCTTAAGTCAAGTCAAATCAATGATCTTGACCCATGTGGTCTGTTAATGTAACCAAATTATGAAAAAATTCTTTCAACTGGTCCAAATGAAGCAGATAGTGATAAAAATTTTTGTGCAAGTCATAACTCTGACTTAAATTTTTGTGACTTAGACTTAAAACTTTGACTTAAAAAAAAATCTGATAAAAATTAAAGTTCAATTTATTACATATCTATATATCTTTTTTTTAATTTCGTTTATTTTAATCCTTTTTACTTAATTATTATTTTATTTTATCTTTCTTTCTTTATTTACTTTATTTTGTTTTACTTTATTTTTATTTATTTTTTTTTAAACTCTGAAGGGTCTCAAGCTCGGTACAGAATAAATGGAAAATATGGAATTTTAGATACCAGTAAACCAACTTTTTTTCAATTCTTTATTGTAAGAAGAGCTAAAGGGGCGGGGGTCAATTTTTTTATTTATTTTTGAGTTTATTTACAAAGTCTATGATTTGCTTCATGATTTTTAAATATATCTTGAAATTTTTATTTTTAGATCTTAAAATGCATAGATATTAGTAAATTTTCAAAAAGAAAATTTTCTTAAAAATTCCAAACCTAATCTTATAAGATTCTTATAAGATAAGATACCAAACTTGCTCAAAGATTGATTCTTATTTAAGAACTTATGAGAAATTATAGGAATAAGATTTTTTGAGAATTCTAATAAGACACTTAAAAGATTCTTATTTTTTTCTTTAGATTAAGAAAATTTCTAAGATAACATAAAGATTTTTTGAAAAAATTTATTTAGAATATTTACAATTTTCTTGTTCAAGATGGAATTAAATTTAATTAATTATTATTATACAATATTATATTAAATTAATCTTTTTTTTTAAGAAAAAAAATTTATTTGTTGAATAAAATATTATAATAAATCCTTTTATCAAAATTAAAAAAATAAAAATAAGAATTTTTTTGAATTCTTAAACAAGAAGCTTTTAAATATCGTTGTATTTAAGATTGTTTTACGAATTAAATTTTGAGTTTTTAAATTTTTTTTTTACTTGTGTTATTCTTAAGGAGTACGAAACGTAAAGAAAAAAGTAAAAATTATTCAAAGTTGATTAAAAGCCAAAAGTCTTAAGCCAAGTTCAAGTCTGATCTTTTAAATTTTGCTGAAATATTATGATGTTGTGAATTTCAAATACAAATTGAACAAAAATTGATCAATTAAAATTTAAGTTAATAAAAATTATTAACAAAAAAAACACAACTACAAAGTGCAATACACTTTGTTGCAGCTTTTTTACTAAAAATATAATTTTTATTTTCTTTTTTTTAAGTTAATCAAATCAATCAATCAAAATCTAAATGATATTTTATTTTTTCTATTTTTTTGCATCATAAAAATTATTTTGGGTAAAAAAGGTGCAACAAAGTATGATGCACTATGTTGCAGTATTTTTTTAATTTTATTTGAAAACTTTAATTTTAAATTATAAAAAAAATGAATAATTTTTGTCCTGTGTATTTGTTTTATTTAACTCAATATTTTTTATTTTTTTACAAAAAAAAATATTGTTCTTTTTGAAAAAATGAGTAAAATTTACTGTCTTTTAATAAAAACAAAGTTGTTAGTCTCAAAAAAAAAGTACAAGTCCAGACTTATTTTTTAAATTTGCTAGATCAGGCTTAATGTCAAAAAATTTATATACTTTTTGGTTGTCTAATGCAATAGATTTGCCATTCACAGAATTTTCTTGCAAATTTAGCATAAATTTCTTCTTCAGTATTCAAAATTTTAAAGCCTGGACTTGGACTTTTGAATGAAAATTAAAAAAAAAATTCTTGACTTGGACTTTAAAAAAAAAAAATTTAAGTCTTTGGTCGGACTTTTGAAAAAAAAAAAGCCGTGACTTGGACTTGACTTGAGACTTGTGACTTTTAAACAACTCTGAATAAAAAATACTGAATTTTTAAAAATTACGTTAAATAATAATAAAAAAAGTCATGAAAAAACTTAAATTTTTTTTCCAAATTTTTATTCTTAAGCTTTTGATTTTATAAAAAACATCATTTCAGAATTTTATGAAAAAGAAGACAATACCCTACCAACATTAACACTACAAACAGAAATAATTATATATTAGTGGTGTCACCGCTAATCACATAGTCTGTGATCATATGACCACACAACGAGCTTGATTCGTTTTTTTTCTATCATAAAATAAAATCTTTAAATCAAGTATCAAAAATCCTATGACCAAAAAGAATTTCTTACAGGTTTTTCTTGAAATCTGAGAGCCAAATCAAGTCTTGCCAATTGTTCATATTTTTCCTCTTTTTCCTTGCCAGTCTTGTTCAGCACAATTTCCAATTCATCTCTTCCGCGAACATTATTCAACAATTTGACTGAATAGGTGCTCAACGAATGTCTCAATTGGAGATATTCGTGTTTAAAATACTTTTCTTTTTCGGCAAGAATGCCGAGCTCGCGTCCCAATTCAAAGGCCGTAAGTATAGGATCAATGCTAGCCAGTGAAATGTATGATTCACTTGCAAGACCTTTATAGGCATTAAGTCTCGATTGGGCATGACGCAATGAATCAAATTTAAATTTGTTCAAGCACTCGATGCATTTGCAGTTGAAGTCATGTGGCTTTGAAATTCTGTCTCCATTCAGCAGAAGCATTTGAACAATTTCGGTCCTGTTGAATTGAGAGGCCAGCATTATTGGGGTGATGTCTGGTGAGAACTGGGCATCGTCTGAACTTGGTGTTTGCCAAAATGAGTCCGTGTCTCCGTTGAGTATTTTTTTTTCATTTAAAATTTTGTACTTTGGATGCTTCATTATGGCTTCAGCTATGTTTGTGAAGCCCATAAAGATGGCCAGCAACAGAGCATCGCGAATTTTTTGACTGTCCGATTTGGCAAGAAGTGCTTGCACAACCTTTTTAGATTAATAAATAAACTATTTTTTGATTGTCTTTTTTTCTTATTTACTTCTAGGTGCTCGTTTTCTACAGCGAGTCTGAGCGCTGTCCGACCAAGGTTATCAGTGACTTCGATGTTAAAGTCCTTGATGTTTTGTATGATGAAATTAACAGTGTTTAAATCACCGCTTTCACATGCTTCGATAAATTTTTCATTTATGTCCGGCTTAAGTTATGAAGTTAAATGGATACATGTTAAATGATTTAAATTTGTTTACCAAAATACTGCTCTGGTTGTCTCCGGACTTTCTGGAAAATGGATTTTTTATTTGTTTTTTGCTTAACATTTTTTAGAGATTTAAAAAAATCAATTTTTTTGATAATTTTTTTTATTTTGAAATTTCTCAAAGGATTATTTTTCACGAGCCATTTTGAAAATTTTTTGATATTCAAATGACAAGGCAAATAATCGTTAAAATAAAAAGAAATTAGACAAATGATATCTTGTCGGAAATATTTTTTAAGAAAAAATAAAAATGCATTTTAAAACAATTTAAGATAGACAATCAGATTTTTTTTCTTTTTGATTAAATAAATTGAATAAATTTCCTTCAAAACTTTCACAAATGATCAATTAAAATAAAAAATTTTTCTACTGAAATTAAAAAAAATTTTAATATAAAGCAAACTGAGTGACCTAAAGCTTAAAAATTTAAGAAAAGTGTATATGACAAGTTTTTTTTTATCTAACATTATTCAATAATACTTTAAGTAAAAAAGACCAAATAAACTGGTTTCGTTATTTAAAAAAAATCAAAGAGGATAAAATTCAAAATATCTCTATTAATAAATTCAAATAATTTTTGAGTTTTTCGGGTATCCTTTTTTATAAATTGAAATATCTAAAATGCGCTTTGTTAATTTTTGTCGAAATTTTGGAAACAAATTTAAAGAGAATTATCGATGAGATTTTCTTGAATTTTTAACCAAATAAAGTTCAATATATTTTAATTATTTTGTTCGATTTTGTTTTTTAATTTTTAAAAATTAAATTACCGTAAAACCTTGCAAACTACCCCATGGGGTTCAAACGAGAAAATGGGGGGGTTATAATTTAACAGCAATTTATTCTGTAAAATTATTTAAAAAAAAAATAAGTTAGAAGCCCGGGCTTATATTGAAATTATTTATTTAAATTGATGGGGTACTACGGAAATAAGTTTAATTTTTGACTGGGCTTTTAAAGAAAATTTCGGTACTTTTGAAAAAAATTAATAAAAAAATTAAAAAAAAATATTAAAAAAAGAGAAATTATAACTATACAATGTTTTAATATTTTACAAAAACTAAGCCATTTCTGTGTCTGAATTATCTTCATCATCTTCATCATCGTCAAAGTCATCTAAATCTAAATCGTGAATGTTAGCTTCATCCCCTGAAATAAAAGCGTTCAAATCTTACGCATTATCATCCTCTACATCATCAATAAATTCTTGATTAATAATAAAATGCCTAAGCTGTCTATGAAATAGGTCGATAATGTTGGATGTTATTCCTGCTTGATCAAACGAGTTTTGAATAATCATTTTTTTACTTTGGACTTTTCATGTTAGTTTTTAAGTAAATTTATTTAAGTCAAAATTTAGAAGAGAATTAAAATATTAATAAAAAAATTACGTTCTATTTAACTTGACTTGACTTTAAATTTTGATGTTCAAAGCGTGGGTATGATGATGCAAATTTCTAAAAATTTTAAGCTCATGGGTGTGTATTATTTTTAATAATGCAATCCCATGAGACAATATTATAATTATTATAATTATCCCATGGGGTAATACTGAAAATCTGTTAGCATTATTATAAGAATTTTAATTAATTTTTTAATACAACCCCGGTGTAATACAGAATTTTTTTTTTTAAACCCATGGGGTTATATCATATATTATGGTGGGGGGGCTATAGCAAATTACACACTATAACCCCGGGGTAGTTTGCAAGGTTTTACGGTAAAGTATAAATCAATGAATCCAATAACTTAATTCGTTCATAAAAGATTTTCTTTTTTTTTTAAATTTGCAACTCCAATCTTTTTTTAATTTTAATAAATTATTTATTTCTTTATTTTTTTAATTTTATAGAAGCAGTTTGTTTAAATTGAAGAACTTAAATTATTTGAGCACAGGACAAGTCTCAGAGCATTGTGAAGTTTTGTTCAAAAAGTTCAAAAAGTTCAAGAAAAAAGTTCTTAATTGAAATTTTTTCTATGAATGAAAAAAATTTTCTCCCGTAAAATATGTAACAATGTGTATCAAAAGTTGTTACACCAAGTAGCTTTAAAAATAAATTCTGAAAGTTTTATTTTAATTAATCATCGACTTTTAAATCAATAGAATTTAAGACAATTTATTTGTCTTTTTAAAAAAAGAAGTTTTATTTGCAATATTTTAAAATTTTTGAAAGTGTTTAATTTTAAATTTCGAAATTTTTATTTCAAAACTAACTTAACATTCATTCAGTTTTTTTAGAAAATCAATAATTGGTTAATTGAATTTTTTTTTTGTTTTTTTTTTGTTTTTTTTAGCAAGTCCTGTAACATTTTTTGTTACATCATGTGCTAAATTTTTATTTTATCACTTCATTCCATTTAAAATATATACGAATTTAAGATTTTGAACTGAATTTTTTGAACGAAACTTCACAATGCTAAGTCTCAGTAGAATAAGATTTTTTGCTTAAAAATTTATAGCATAAATGCATTTGAGAGTGTTATTTATCTTATTTTATAGATTTCTTTTTTTCTTAAAAAAGTACAATGTGACTAAGTCGTCAGCAAAAAGAAGAGAGTATTCGCTATTTGTTCTTTTTCTTATAGGGATATCATTGATAAAAATACTAAAAAGTTGAGCCTTGAGGAACACCTGCAGTAATATCGTATTCAATACTGATCAAAATCATTTTACTGGGCTTAAAACTAAATTTTATCTTAAGATAAAACTTTTATTAGAGACATTGTTAATTTCTCTTTTGGAGTTCTAAAATATTTAGCTACTACAGCTGATAGAGATGAAATAAAAAAGTTTAGTTCAAACTCCGAAAAACTTGTTCTTTCAATTAAGTATCCAACTGTCTTGGTGCATGAACGCTTCTTGGTTCAAACTCAAATGCTTAATGATGCAGAAAAGTCAAAAAAAGACGTATATAAGTCAATGGTCACATCGATGATTCCCGACGTTGAACTTTGGGGCAATTCTAATGGTGAATTAATGAGAATGAATCATAGAACAATTTTGAATGCTTGCAGAGGTAAATATTTTATATTTTGGCATTTGAATTTAAAACAACAATAAAAAAATGTTAATTTTTAAAGTTTTTTTTCGAAAAAAATACATGGAAACTTTAATTTTAAGATATTGCAAAAGGATAATATAATAAAAATATTTACTAACAAAAAATTAAATTGTTCATTTCACTTTTAAAAGTTTTGTTTCCATTTTTACCTTCCCAATGTAATTTTTTTCAGAAGCATAAAATTCTATTCCTGTCTCTTTTCCATTTTTTTGTTCTCCTAATTTAAATGAAACTGGGTTTACATGTTCAGCTCTAAGTGGCTTTCCTAATTTTTCCAATATTTTATTACATACCGATTTAGGGCCTTCGAAGAGAAATTCAGCGTCAACAAATTGCGTTCCATATTTAGCTTTATAAATCCTGTTAATTTGAATACATTCACCGTTTGTTTGAAGTTCATTTCTTTTAATAATATCATACAAATCCTTTTTTTTGTCTACCCATTTAATTAGAACATATTTTTTAATTGATTTTTTTGTCACATCTCTTTCGCTAGGCCAAAACTTAAAATTGACTAAATCTAAATTTTAAACTAGTTTTTCTAAGCAAATTTAGTATATGAAGTCAACTTTGAATAGACGCACATGAGAAATTTGAAACATAAATATTTTCATTTTGTTCACAAAAAAAGCACTTCTTTATTTCACTAACTTTAGCAACAAAAAAAAATTGTTCTCTACACAAATTGTCAAACTTGATCTCAAATCTCTAAATTTTTCATTGTAAAATGGTTGATGAAGCTTTGAGAGAACTTTGAATATTGCATACGAGGTCTCGCAATCAATGCAAAAATATTCGATTAATCCAAATTTTTCATTGTATTCAATACAATAGTCTAATGTTCTAACATTTTTATATTTTCTAGATGTATAGACGATTCCATTACTTAGTCTAATAGAATCGCTCAAATGTAAATTATTTGAAAGTGTAATATTATTTGTTCTTAAATATTTTTAAAATTTTATCGTCTAATAAATTCCTATTTATTATTTAAAATTTCATGTCGAGCATTATCCTTTAATGAAAAATTAAAATGAGTAAATATGGTTGATTTAATATTTTCTGGAGTTGAATTAAAATTTTTATAGAATAATTTTAAAGTTTTTACAGAATTCACTATCTCGAGCTCAATTTTGTTTGTTATTAAATCTCCGAAATAAAACAATTCAATTCGTTTAAATTTCCATTGTTTGATATGTCGTTAGTCAACTGGATTTGTAGTATGGTGACGTGATCAGACTATAAATATTACTTGTTATTTCAAAAGAGATTAAGTAGTTGTTATTTTCTAAACTTATTTTAAATAAAGTGTTTAACTAAATTCTAAGCTTATTATTCACACACTCGGCCTGTACTACATTGGTGGCAGCGGTTAAGCTATTAGATAGATTTCTAAAATAAAAAAAAAAAAGGTGGTATCAAGTGTGTTGAATAATCGTTTTTAGTGGTAAGCCAAAAGTTTAGTGTTTGAGATGGTTGGAAAAGCTAAATTGTTCACTGGAAGAAAGGAAAAAGCTTCTAGATATTCATTGTTTCAGTCGATTTTGAACAATAACGAGGAGAAAAGTATAGCACGAGATTTTTCAGTGAAGTCACTGAATAATTCATTGTTTCAATCTGGCTTATTTAGCAGTGAAAAGAAAGACGAGACACGCGATTTTTTGGAAAGATCGTGGAGTGATGTTTCAACGCGTGATTTTTTAAAATATAAAGCAAATAGTTTGATTATAAATATGAGCGAAAAAATCGAAAAATGGAAGAATATAATTTCATTCAACAATAAGAAAAATATTTTAAGTATTATTTTGAAAAATGTTTTTTTTTTTAATATTTTATTAAAGACCAAATTTAGAGCTCTTTTTAGTAGACCAGAATCTTCTGCATATGTTTACCTTCATACCTTTGTTGGAAGAGGCCAAGAGCTAAATGAAAGCCTAGTTCAGTATGCGGCGGTACTACAGGAATTAGGACGAAAAGCTTTTCCAGATTTAAATCTAAGGGAACTAGATATTTATCTTCGAGGTCAATTTCTACCAGGAGTCCGTGACAGAGAAATGGCTGAAAGATTAGCTGTATTGGATCACGAAAACTAAGAAATGTTGGTATTCAGAGCTAGAGAACACGAAGGTTTACCTTTTGGATTTAGTGGGATTAGAGAACGAAGCAGAAATATGTTTACTCGAGGAACAAGAAGGCTTCAACAGAAGGAGAAATCAGAAACTTAATTACACCAAAGTTAGAATCGAATATAATGTTTCAAAATCAGAATAAACATTATGGAAATTCACAAAACAACGTTGAGACAATAAGGAATACCTATGACAATAGTTTGGTTAATGCTAACTTGTTAAATATGTCCAATTATTCAAAATTGCTAAATAATTCAAACGATGGATCGTATCTTAATTCAACAATTAGGAATAATGTGCCAAATTATCCAGTTCAAAAACCAGCAATGAGATGCTTTTTCTGTAATCAGGAAGGACATATTAAGAGGAATTGTCCTAATGGGATTAGAAATATGAACAATCAATATTATCGATTGGGTTATGATAGCCAATATAGTTCATTGAATAGATCGAAACCAATGGCAACAATCAGAAATGATCAAAGAAACCAATTTTCTGCAAATACAAATAACATAAATAAGGAATCAGATAATTACGACTTGAAATATGTTTTCGGGTACTTAAATGGAGAAAAGATAGAATGTTTATTAGAAACAGGAAGTGAAAAGACGTTAATTAGTAAAAATATCTGGAGAAAACTAGGATGTAAAGAATTACAAAAAACAAAAGGTTCATTTACGACTGCGAATGGTCAACCGTTTAGCGTTATTGGATCTTACACGGCTTCTCTAATAATTGGTACTAATGAAGTGAAACTTGATGTTTTTGTGGCAGTGGACTTACAACATGATTGCTTAATTATATGGGAAAAGGTCACGACTATATGGGAAAAGTACAAGGAACTAGGGATAAACTTAAAGAAATTTATAGTTCTCTAGGTGGAGAAGAAGTACTAAAAGACAGAAAAAACAAAGCAGTAATTCGAGTTGAATTTTCTAAAGAAGAACAAAAGAGGATAGATTAATTTTTATCTGAAAACGAAGATATATTTGCTATATCAATGAAAGAACTTGGTTGTTGTAATTTTACGATGCTTCAGATCGACACACAAGGAAGTGAACCGATACGAGAGTCAGCCAGGAGAATTCCGCATCACTTAAAAATAGAAATTATAAAAATATTAGATGAACTTGTGGAAACTAACATTATAGAACCAAGCAATTCAGATTGGGCTGCACCCTTTGTTCCTGTGAAAAATAAAAATGGCAAGATAAGATTATGTATTAATTACAGGCAACCTAATAAAGTAACAAAGAAATACAGCTATCCAATACCAAGGTTGGATCAAACAACAGACAAATTTTTTGGAATCAGATGCTTCAGTACCCTGGATATGGCTAGTGGATACTATAAGATAAAATTGGACCCAAAAGATAAAGAAAAAACGGCTATTACGACACCTTTTGGACTTAACCATTTTACAAGGATGCCATTTGGATTGACAAACGCACCAGCAACGTTTCAGAGAATGATTGATAAAGTTCTAAAGGACGTTATTGGAAAATTTTGCCTATTATACCTAGATGACATAATTGTTTTTTCTAAAACCGTGGACGATCATATCATTCACCTTAAAATAATCTTTGAGAAATTGAAAGCTACAACGCTAAAATTAAACAAAGAGTAATGCTTCTTTATGAAAGATGAAGTAATATATTTGAGACATGTTATAAATCGAAATGGACTTTTGCCCTGTGAAGACAAGGTTAAAGCAATTAAAAACTTTAAAAAACCTAAATCGGTCAAACAACTTCAGAGTTTTCTCGGGATCACAGGTTTTTATCGGAAATTTGTTGAAAACTATACAAAAATAGCCCCAACTTTGTTTGCTTCATTTAAGAATAATAAAAAGTTCGAAGAACATTTTGATCACAAATGTAGTAATTCCTTTGATCTTCTTAAAGATAAAAAAACAAGTGAAAATTTTCTTATTTTTCCGAATTTCGATGAAGTTTTCAAGCTGGAAACGGACGCAAGTGAGGTTGGTATAGCAGGTGTACTTTCTCAAAAAAGAAATGGTGAATGGAAACCGATTGCATATTGGAGTAGACAGTTGACTTCTGCAGAAAGAAATTATTCAACAACAGAAAAAGAAGCCTTATCAATAGTGTGTGGTGTGGACCATTTTCGAATTTATCTTTATGGTCAAGTATTCATTATTTGCACTGATCATCAACCTTTAAAATGGATGTTCAACATTAAAGAGCCTCGACCAAGAATCGCAAAATGGATTATGAAATTAAGTGAATATCAATTTGAAATTGAATGCAAACCTGGGAAAAAGAACGGGAACGCGGATGGTCTGTCGCGTTGGCCTAATATAGAAGAAAGACACGAAGAATTAAATGGCGAGGAAGATACGATAATTGAAAGCATCCCAAGTATCAATCTGATAGGCTTTCAGACAACCGATATAAATCCTCAGTTGCACGACAAGGAAATCGTAACAGTTTTAGGTTGGAAAGACACATCGGAAAATAGACCGCAAAGTGAAAGTCTTGGTGGCGACCTCAGAACTTATTGGTTACTATGGGACAGATTAAGAGTGATAAATGGCGTGTTGTATAGAAAAAAGAAAATATGTGATAACCAGTTACGGTATCATTTGGTTGCCCTAGAACAATTAGAAAAGATATTCTAAGGCAAATGCATGATTCAGAATTAGGTGGACATTTTGGAATGATGGCCGGGAAGATCGAATCAAAATATTACTGGCCTGGACTAGAAATAGATGATTACGTACGAAATTGTATTAAGGGTCAAGAAGCTAAAACAAATGGAATCTTGAAAAGAGGTCCTCTACAGCCCATCATTACTTCAAGACCATTTCAACTAGTTACTTGTGATATATTGGGTCCACTTCCAGTAACAAAAGACGGTGCAAAATACATAATAGTCTTCATTTGTCACTTCACTAAATGGATTGAATTGTTTAGCCTAAAAACGTTAGAGGCAAATGAAGCGGCAAAGTGCTTTATGGACCTTGTTTGTAGACATGGTGTACCAGAGAGTTTCTTATCAGATCAAGGAAGGAATTTTGAATCAGACCTTTTTAGAGAAGTTTTAGAATTACTTGACGATCATAAATTAAGAACTACTCCTTATCATCCACAATGTGACGGACAGACAGAAAGATTTAATAGAGCGTTGATTTCAATGATGAAAACTTTTATAAATAAAAATCAGGATAACTGGGAAATCCTGTTGAACAAAATGGCTTTCGCTTACAGAACTGCTGTACACAGGACAACTGGACAAACCCCATTTGAATTAGTTTACGGAAGGAAACCGAAGATTCCTATTGATTTGGTTTTTCCAAATGAAAATGGTTCTGTTGTAATTAACTACTGTGATTATGTTTATGATCTAAAGGAAAGATTGATATCCTTATATGATATAGTTATGAAGCATTCTGAAAGATAGATCGAATGAAAATAAACTATGATAGAAATCTAAAGGAGATTAATTATAACATTGGTGATAAAGTATGGCTTATGAACTCGGAGAAAAAGAAAGGGAAGAATCCTAAGCTATCTAAATCGTGGAAAGTACCTTATGAAGTGTTGGCTAAAATAACAGAACTTTCCTACAAAATTGAACAGATAAACGGAAAGAAGAAGCTGATTGTGAACATTAATAGAATTAAAAAATGCTTTATGCTAGCTGTCCAGCAAGAGGAAATTTCTCTGTCTCAAGAACAAAACATTGCAAAAAATGAAGATGGTAATGTAAACAACCTGGATTCTCCGCGTCTCCCTTCATGTGATACAGAAAATTATCATCATATTCCAGAAGACCTTTCGCCGACGTCTCAAGTCATGCCGGTTCGATCAGATTCTGAAGACCTAAGTCCATCAGATTGTAATCAGTTTGCAGAGTCTGAGAACAGGGCAGTGATTCTTCCGGACCTTAACAATAAAAATCAGCCTACACAAAAAAAGAAACGAGGAAGACCTAGGAAGATCTGTAGCACAAGTAAGTATCCAAGTAGAATACAGGCATCAAGAAAAGTTAAAATGAAATTTTCAAAGCTTAGTAAGCACGTTGAAAATAATGAAAATGATTTAAAAAATATAAGAATACATGTACAAAAAAAAAAAAGAAAAAAAAAAAAAGAAAAAAAGTAGATTAAGCTTATAGAGTTTTAGGTTGTCTAGCGTTTGCAAATTGAATAATCTAAAAAAAATAAAAAAAAATTTATCTAAAAAAAAAAAACAAAAAAAATTAAAATTAAATAACATTAAAAACAAAACCAAGAAGTAAAAAAAATGGAACCAACTTCGTACAAAGTACCCGCGGAAAGCTTCGTAAAGCAGACATTAAAGAGAAAAACTTGGCAATATGGTGAACAATTATTGGAAAAGTTCCTAAAGTTTTAAGAAATTGTGTTCACATTGGAAGCAATTATGCTGGAGAAGGATGGAGTGATAGTGCTTTAGAATGGTCATCAAGTGGTTGGCATGGGGCAAAAAGTATAGCGGCCTGGTCATGGTGGAAAAGGCTGTTTGAAGAAAGTGAAGCGGAAATGTATTTTTTTTATCAAATGATAAAGAAGTTCGTCCCGGAAATGTTGGTCAGCGAGAAAAAGTGTACAATTTGTAATGAATATGTTGAAATGAACATGGTTTGGCAACACGTAAGAACTTGCGCAAACCGGGACAAATTAAAACACTTTGAGGAAAGAATGGACCAAATGTTAATTACATGTGGGCTATGCGAAAGAAGATATAAAGTGGATGATTATAGCGCGCACCTATTGGATTGTCAGACAAAAACTTGCGATAATTATGGGGAGGAAATAAAGAAGATTGAAGAAGCGCAACACCAACTGACTTGTCGCCCGGCAGTTGTCCCTATTTTTAGTTGCCCGCGTTGCAAAACGGGACTAACAGAGGAGGAGTACGCACAACATGTTGTTGAATGCATGGTCCCCCGTGAAAATTGCAAACTGTGCAAGGGAGTAATTGGTCATAATCACAAATGTATGGCATGCCAGATCTGTACAACCATCTCAAATGTGGAGGATTGGATAATTTTTTCTAATGCTCCCGAAATTACATAGCGCATTTTTCTACGAGAGAGGGAAGATTGGTATGCCACACCTGCAGGACGGAGAACAGGACATTGGTGAAAATTAGGATGCCCTAGGAAGCAAGCTTGATGGAAATGAAGAAGTGAGAAACAGAGTTGAAATGGAACGAAAAAAAAAAATAAAACTAGATTATTTTTTGAAAAAAATGAAAATTGAAATTTTAAAACGTTTTTGAAAATTTTGAAATTTATTTTAATTTTATTTGTTTAATTTGTTTTGAAAAATTATGAGCAAAATTAATTTCACTTTTTGTATTGTTTTGAGAATTGTCTTTTTTATTTAAATATTTGAGGAAATTGAGGACAATTTCCAATCTAAGGATGGAGGAATGTAGTATGGTGACGTGATCAGACTATAAATATTACTTGTTATTTCAAAAGAGATGAAGTAGTTGTTATTTTCTAAATTTATTTTAAATAATTTGTTTAACTAAATACTAAGCTTATTATTCACACACTCGGCCTGTACTACAGATTAATTCATGTTTTCCCGACAGCATTGCACCTTTTTTGTAAAAAAAAGCCATATCTTTGACAAAATCTTTAAAAAGCATATAAGCTTTGTTTAAGATATCTTTGGTTACATTTTGGAAAAGCAAATATTCTATTCCAACTACCAGATCTGTATAGTGATTTAGCTGGTCAGTAGGCATTACCCATCTAAAGATGGGAAGCGAATAATAGATAAGAAAGGAAAATAATTCATTTGCTTTCCATTTAGTAATGTCAGCTAAGCTTCTTGGTGTCCGTGGGATAAATCTTGGAGTACATATATTTAATTGCTTTTTATTTAAAATATCGTAATAAGATCGTAGCGAGAATGGCTCTTTAGAGTACTCTGAACTAAACCAGTATTTTTTCAATCTCCTTACAACTCCTTCAAGAACACTGTGCATATAATCAATGACAGTTGACTCTTTAGGAAAAAAGAAACTTAACTCGTTCAATAGGCACGAACTTTTAATTCAATGATAGACAGTATTTGGCATATTTGATTTTTTTACATCTTGTAAATATTTCTGATGCGTTCTCAAAGGTCTATCATGCTTATAATTTTTAAAGGGATACACATGAGTTTTACCGTTATTTTTTGTCTTGTAACTTTCTCCAGGCTGATAACATATTATGCAACCAAACATTCCGTTAAATTGGATGGTATTTAGAATAGAGGATCTAGCTGGCTTATCAAAAATTCCATTAGTTGTAAAAACCTTAATAATTTTGTCTAGGAATAATATACCAGATTCAAGAAGCTTTAATTCATCTACAATCGGTATAAGGAAACAGCTAAAGTTTGTTTTTTTCTTTCCGAGCCATAAACCAACAATAATAACATTATTTAATTTAGCACGCTCAGAGCGTTTTAATTGATTTACGGTTAAATAAATTGGCCAAATTGTAACTTTTGATGATTTAAACAAGTTCATTCCATCTGTATTAAAGTAAGTGTCAAAAAATCAGTGAATTTTTCTCGAATTGTTCGAAATATTAGGTTGTCTGAATTAAGAGAAAAATCTATAAGCTGAAAATTATCTAATACTGGCTTTATCTGATCATAAATATTTAAATGGAAAAAAAATTTCAAGTCTGAATTACATTTTTTACATTTATTGGTGTTTCTAAACATGGTTAGTTCACTTGTTAAACATAATTCACAATAAATATAACGGTCGAAATGAAAACTTGAATAACCCTCTTTGAATTAAGGTTGGGAGGTATTTCTTTTGTTTCAAAATAGCGCATTAGTTTCAAAATATGGTTCATACCATACTTTCACACTTGAGAATTTTCAAGTGTTAAGTGTGAGTGTGATTGTTTACACTTACAATCAACATTTAAACTCAACACTTGATTTTTTCAAGTGTTACACTTGGTACTGATACTTGGAAAACTTAAAAAATTTAAGTGTAAAAAATTAAAAAAAGTTTGAAACTTAATTTTATTACTGATTAGCATTTATTTTAATAGAAATATAATCAAAATAATTAATTAGTAAACAAATAAAAAATTAATAGTAATAATTAAATAAAAAAATAATTAAAAGAAATAAGAATTAAGATTTAGCAACGATAAAATAAATTAAAAAAAAATTACTCAATAATCTAGTTTGGTCTCAAAAAAAAAATATTATTTTTATTTTTTTTTACTCTTTTTCTTATTTTATTTCTATAAAAGTCTTCGATTTTATGTGTTTTCTTCTTTAACTACTTACTACTTATTTAGTTTTAACTCTTTCAAACCAGTCACTTTTAATTGGTTTTGTGAAGTTCAGTACAAAAGAACAGAACAAAGTGTAAAAAAATTAAATAACTTTTTTTCTAAAAATTTAAAATTAATTCTGTTAATGCAGAATGGTGCAACATTCAAAGTTGCATCAACTGTCAAAGTCTGCTAATGATGTGCAAAATCTCTGCAAAATGCACTTAGCTCGATTATATTAAAATTTAATTTCTGCTAAACTCTGCAAATTTAGCAGACCTTGAAATTTGATGCAACTTTGAATGTTGCACTATGTTGAATTTACAGAATTAAGTTTAAACCTTTAGAAAAAAAGTTATTCAATTTTTTATATTTTTTTTCTGTTCTTTTTTTCATTTTGTACTGAATTTCACATAACCCTTTTAATTCTTTTCTAAAATTGTTGTTAGTCATTGAAGCGCATAGTGCTAAAAAGTTTTTCATTCCAATAAATCCAATTGTCAGTCACAAGACACACTGAATTAGCTTCCCTAAGTGTTTTTTCAATTTTTTAACAATTAAAACTCGCGGCAAAATTGGTTTAGAAAAATAGTTTGAATGAGGCAAATTTTGACCTATAAGAGTCCTCAAATATTTGTTTTTTAACAAAATAACATTAAACATAAAACTTTTTAATATAAAGCTTTATAAATAATGATCAAAAATGAAAAATAAAAAAAATATTTTAATATTAAATGATTTTTACTAATATAAAATAAACACTTTCACAACTGACAAAAATAAATATAAAAATGATATTTAAAAAAAAATAGAATAGTTTAATAAAATTTTAATAAATCAAAATTAATATCAGTTAAACTTTAAAAAATCAATTTAGAAAAATAAAAAATTATTTTTTTTTATTGAAATTTTGACTTTACTAAGGAAAATTTTTAATAAATAAAATGAGTATTTTTAATTTAATTGTTATTATTTATTTATTAGTTTACATTTGTTTACTAATTAATTATTTTGATTAAATTTCTATTAAAATAATTGTTAATCAGTAATAAAATTAAGTTTCAAACTTATTTTTAATTTTTTACACTTAAATTTTTTAAGTTTTCCAAGTATCAGTACCAAGTGTAACACTTGAAAAAATCAAGTGTTGAGTTTAAATGTTGATTGTAAGTGTAAACAATCACACTCACACTTAACACTTGAAAATTTCCAAGTGTGAAAGTATGGTTCATACATACAATTTTTTACCTAAAGAATCTTTTTTTAAAGGATCTGTTTTTTTTTTAAATAAAATAGTAAAAAATATTTATACATAAAATTTTTGTCACCCTCCTATTTTTTCATCCGGGCTTGGGACCGGCATACGGCATAGTTATGACGGCGTCTTCCCCTAAGAAGCATGTGGGACGTTCATCATAAACAGCGCAACTCATCCGAGCACTTTTAATTTGGCTGCGAACTCGGCTACTATTTAGACTAGCTTGGAACCACAAACCAAGCGACATTCTCAATATAGAAAGAGAGAATGCCTTAACTTTTTTGCTTCCAAAGTTACGGCTATCCAAAGAGGGTCAGCTGTAAAACAAGTTCTCGCTCTGCTAAGATTCTATACTGGATGATGGTCAAGCCAGCGGCTCCCTCATACGACAAGACTAGGACAAAGACCCGTAGATATATGTACCCGTAATACAGCTCTTCTTCAGACTGGTAGAAGACCACATAGTGTGGCTGCCACCACCCTCCTCTTTTCTCATCCTGGGCTTGGAACCGGCTTACGGCAGAGTTATGGTGGCTTATAATGTATTTTTAATAAAAGTTTTAATTTTTAAAATTGATAAAAATAAGTCATTGTTTCATCCTTCTTTTAATTGATTCTTCTAAAATCTTTATCTGAAAAATTTAAAGACAAATTTAAAATCGACATTAGGTATAAAAATGACCGTGAAATGGCCGGCCAAATTTTTAAAAGACCGTGAGGTGGCCGGCCGATCTGCACACGGTTGGCCGTTTAACGGCCTTTCAGTTTGCCGGCCACCACACGGTCGGTCCGTCAGTTGGCCGGCCACCACACGGTTTTCTAAAATTTGGCCGACCTTTCCAAGGCCGGCCTTTTTAAAAACGGTCCACAGGCGGTCGGCTATTCACGGACGGTCTAAAATGCGGCCGTTAAATTCACGGCCAAAAAAGGCCGTTTAAACTAGCCGACAGACTGGCCGTTCAAATCTGTCTTTTCAAGACTGACAGCCAAAGTTGGCCGCCGTTCAACACTAATTTATATACAACTATACGAAAAAGTATTTAGTTTTAAAAAAACAATTTAGTAGTAGTAGTAGTAGTAGTAAAATATTTCTTAATGGAATTGAAACAAAGTTCAAATAGTTTCTTTAAGTAATTGTTCCTTGTTAAATGACCATTTTGACGCTAAAAATTTTAATTTAATTGTAAATTTAAAAAATTGAAATATAAACCTTAAAAAAGAAATATGTTCCTCTCGGATCTGTTAGGATCTGGTGGTTCGCACTGTGTTATCATAGTATTGCACTGTGAAACTATAGACATTTAAGTTGAAAATAGTCGGTGTTGTAGAACTTTAAATATTTCTTAATATATGAAAAAAGTATAAAAATCAGAGTTGTTTAATAGTTAAAACATAGTTTTTGTTGTTTTCAGAGTTGGTCAAAAGTCAAAGCATGAAGTCAAAGTAAAGTCTGAACTTTGACTTAAATTTTTTTTCGTTTTCAAGTCAAGTCAAAACTTTTTTTTTTTATTTTTTTTCTATAAACGGCGCTTCTAAAGGTTCTTATTTAGTAGGCCGCTAAAATAGCTACCTGGAACGGCAAAAAATCATATGACTGTGATCCTGACAGATGGATTGCCGTTCCAGCAAGTTTTTTTGGCGGCCTAGTTCAAGTCTAAATTATTAAAATGAAAGTCCAAGCTAAGACTTTAAAGTTTAGAAAAAAATTTTTTTAATTCCGTAAAGCACACATACTAAAAAGCGCAATTTCCGTCTTTTAGTAGATTTTTAAATTCCGCCGTAATTAATTTACCGAACTGACGAAACTGATTGAATTTTTAGCGGAATTTTAAAAAATAAGCAAAAAAAATTTAATATAGATTTTAATTTGTCGTATTTTGAAGACTCACTGGGCCAAAAAATTATTACACGCCTTAATTTTTATAAAGTTCATTTTCTTTGGTTTAGTTTTTTAATATAGTTTTTTAATTGGATTACCCGATTTCGGAAATTCAATTTTTTCAGAATGATTTTGATCAGAGGATTGAAACTCGGTTAAAAATTTCGACCACTTGTCCGTTCTAATTCCACCGAATAAACTTTCATTTTTGATATTTTTGCTCAAGCAATTTTTTTAATATTAATAATTTTTGGAAATAAATTTTACAAATAAAAATGTATGGCATAAAGCAAATTGAAACAGTTTTTTAAAATTAAAAAATATTATATGGTCAGTAAAATAATATATATTTAATCGGTAAATATACTTCAGTAAATTCATTAAAAAGAAATAGCAAAAATATTTATTTATTCAGTAAATTTATTGAATTTTCTTAGCTAAAGTATTTTAATCTGCAGTAAAATCTATTCATAAAATAATACAAAAAAATAGTAATAATTTCAAAAAAATAATTCAATGTTCAGTTTATATAATATTATTAAATCAATTAATCCAATTCAGTTAATTAACTAAAAAAAAATAACAAAAATATTTATTTATTCAGTAAATTTATTGAATTTTCTTAGCTAAAGTATTTTAATCTGCAGTAAAATCTATTCATAAAATAATACAAAAAAATAGTAATAATTTCAAAAAAATAATTCAATGTTCAGTTTATATAATATTATTAAATCAATTAATCCAATTCAGTTAATTAACTAAAAAAAAATAACAAAAATATTTATTTATTCAGTAAATTTATTGAATTTTCTTAGCTAAAGTATTTTAATCTGCAGTAAAATCTATTCATAAAATAATACAAAAAAATAGTAATAATTTCAAAAAAATAATTCAATGTTCAGTTTATATAATATTATTAAATCAATTAATCCAATTCAGTTAATTAACTAAAAAAAAATAACAAAAATATTTATTTTTTCAGTAAATTTATTGAATTTTCTTAGCAAAAGTATTTTAATCTGCAGTAAAATTTATTCAGTAAAATAATACAAAAAAATAGTAATAATTTCAAAAAAATAATTCAATGTTCAGTTAATATAATATTATTAAATCAATTAATCCAATTCAGTTAATTAACTAAAAAAAAATAACAAAAATATTTATTTTTTCAGTAAATTTATTGAATTTTCTTAGCAAAAGTATTTTAATCTGCAGTAAAATTTATTCAGTAAAATAATACAAAAAAATAGTAATAATTTCAAAAAAATAATTCAATGTTCAGTTAATATAATATTATTAAATCAATTAATCCAATTCAGTTAATTAACTAAAAAAAAATAACAAAAATATTTATTTTTTCAGTAAATTTATTGAATTTTCTTAGCAAAAGTATTTTAATCTGCAGTAAAATTTATTCAGTAAAATAATACAAAAAAATAGTAATAATTTCAAAAAAATAATTCAATGTTCAGTTAATATATTAACTAAAAAAAAATAGCAAAAATATTTATTTTTTCAGGAAATTTATTGAATTTTAGTTAACTGACAGTAAAATTACTTTTTGATAAATGCATTTTTAGCATTTTTGGGGCCTCTAGACCCACGCGCTTCGGACTCCGTTTCAAAAGTGCCTTGAGGGTCGTATATTTTTTCAACGCCACGCGTTTCCTTTTAAACAGGTGTCTCGATTTCTTCAGCTTCAACGTCAGTATCTTCGCTAGGATAATAACTTATGCGCTGCCTAGATGATGTCGTAACTGAGTTATCTTGGATTAGAACTTCCACCATGATAGAATTCTAAAATGAAAGAATAGTAAACTCAGACTTTGATACTTAAAATCAAATTTTCTTAAATAGTTTTTTATTTTTTTTTAAAGAAAGGCTACTAGCAGAACTTCTTCAGCCAGTTATATGATTTTAAAGTCTTTTTATAAACAAAATTTAGACTAAATAAACATAAAATGAACAAAATAGTAACTTGGTTTTTTTTTTAAATTGATACCAAAGTACTATGTCAATTTACTGAATTAGTTCAATTAATTTACGAAAAGATTTCAATTATTTTACTGTTTTATTTTTACTGATTTTATTAATTAATTTGCTGAATAAATTGCTATTATTAGTAGTTAAAAAATAATTTTGCTGAAAATAATTTTCTGAATAAAATTTACTGATGGGATAAACATTTCGACTGAATAAAATATTATATTTAATGATAAATTCAATTATTTTTACTGAAGCGATAATCATATGCCTTTTAAAAATATTATTCACATTTAAATTAACATTTATTTGTTTTTTAACAATTTATTTTTTTTGACTATTTTTTAAATTCCGCTAAAAATTCGGTACATTCCATCAAAAAATGATTTAAAAAATCTCCTTAAAGACGGAAATTCCGCTGTTTAGCGACAACCTTATTAATCCAAAAGTAAATAAGTTTTAAAAAATATATTTAGTCTTTAATTAAAAAATAAAAATAAAAAAACCCAAATTTATTAAAGCATTGATCTAAATAAAATAAATAATCTTTAGAAACTAATTTTCTTATTCATCGATTCCTAGCTGTTTAAAAAGTAAACAATTGTAGTGATTTTTAACACCACTTAATAAAGTGAATAAGTGATTTTTGCATTCAGACAAAAACTTATTTTCACTGATAATTTTGTCGATTTCATTTCGAATATTCAAATATTTCAAATACATGGTGACAAAATATCCATTCAAAACAAGATTGACTGTAATGCATTCAACTGACGGATTAACTAATTTATTTAGAATATTCGTCACATAATAGATTGCTTGAAATTTGTTTATCAAATGAACTAATTTAATTGTTTCGTGATTAAAATTTGTTTCATCTATTCTATTTAATATTTGATCATATTTCTCAGCTAAATTTGTACCTATTTCACCGATATTATCTCTAGAAGAGTATAAATCTAAAATTCTGTCTTTTTTTAAATGAATTACCATCATATTTATAATAATAGCATTTAATAAATTCACATGTTCTTTTTCAAGCATACATAAACTTACCAATAAGGCTCTAATATTATCAGGAGCATCTTTTGATTCTAATAGATTAGAAATATTTCGACTATTAGGATTTTTTGTAATAAATTCTTTTTCAATTAAGTTAAATTTTTTGTCTCTGAAAACAAGCTTAACACTTTCTCCTTCTTTAAATAAAACAGAAAAAATTTCATTCAAAATCAACAATACATTTACTGAGTCAAAAACACTGGACTGATCAGCATCCTCTATCAAGCATGGCATTAATTTTTGTTTGTTCATTTTTAGACTTTCAATATACCGCAAATTTACATCAAACTCATATTTTTTAAAGCAATATTCTAATTCGAATTTGAGATTTTTGATAAATTTATCAATTATTTGTAGCATGTCAAAAGAATAAAATTTCCGTATGTTCCGAAAATTATTTCTCAAGTTTCTAAATTCGAACGTTCGCATTGAATTTAGTAGGTAATCAAATTTTTTAGATCCTATAAATTCTAAATTTCTCTCTATTTTATCCTTGTCTCCATTTAAAATACAAAAATAAATCCAACTCTCATGTTTTAGCCGTACAAAATTTAAAAAATCACATAGATAAAAGATTGGAAGAGAAGTATTGTCATCAAATTGCTCAAATTTCTTCATTAATTCCATACCATAAGACCAACTAAAAAATCCTTTTTGCAAATCGTAAACATTATAGTAGCTATCTTTTGAAAAAATTGTATAAAAACTTTGAGTCGAATTAAAACCGTTGGCATAATAAGCTAAAAATTCATTACTATTAGTTTCAAGATAAGATATATTCAAATCTTTGATAGCTTGAATAATTACCGACTTATTGAATAAGCCAGGATTGCATTTTAACTTATCAATTTCAAAAGACGGATTCTGATTCAAGTCTTGGGCATATCTTTCCATTCTCAGTCTTTGTTTAGAATCATTCTCTTTTTCCGACTTGAATACTATTAAATGAATTGAAGGCTTTAGTTTGGTAAAGAACTTTATTAAATATTCATATAATGTGTCGTAATTTCCACCATACTGGCCATTTTGATAGCAGAACATTATCATGTATGTCAACTGCATACCATCGATTAAAAACTTAATTTCATCAAGTTTAATTTGACGAAAAACAAGGTTTCTTTTGCTCGAATTGTAAAGTCCATCAATGTAGGCCTCGATTTTGAAAAAGCCCATTTTTGATTAGAGGAAATTTTTAATGTGCCTAAAAAAGAATACAATTAAGTAAAAGTTTATCTGTAGTCAATTATCAAATTCGATAAATCATATTTTATTAAAAATTGATATAAATAAATATTTTCTTAGTATCCGGATCAACAAACTGGTGAAACTGAAATTAAGTGGGTTTTTTTTTGTCGCATTATTTTAAAAAAAATTTTTATTTAAAAAAAAAATTTAGCTGTTTTTATCAAAATTGAGGAATTAAATGCTCAGTTCAAGTGTTAAGTGAAAATATGATGAATATTCCTACAGTCAACACTTAATAATTTTAATTATGAAAATAAAATTATTTAATAATCAATTAAAAATGTAAAGCTTTCTCTGAACTATTATGAAAAAAACATAAATATTTATTTTAACGTCGCACTAAAAGCCCAAGAATTTGGTTTTGGTACCTCGAATACGCTATGCACAGCTATTGGTAATTTTTAAAAAATTACCCACTATGAAATAACTTTTACCTACAGTTAAATCACTGTTACCCAAAAAAATTTCACCAAAGAAATTCATTTAGCAAAAACTTTATAACACAGAAAACGAAAATTTTTGATTTTTTTAAAAAAATTTTCACAATAAAATAACTTTTGAGCGCAATTTTTTAAATAATAATAAAAATAATAAAATAATTTCAAAAAATTTTAAACACAGTTTTTTTACAATTTTATCAAAATATGCTAATTCATTCAAATTAAAATGCCGGTGATTTTAAAAAATAAATAAAAAAAACTAAGGATATTTTTAACATAAATAGATCTCAAAAAACAAAGCGAAGATAATGTAACTTAGGTAATCGCGATCAATCATAATCAAAAGTAGATCAAAAATAGCGGGTAAATGGCTTAGCCAAATTTAAACAGATTTAATAATAATTACTTTAAGACTTTAAAATTTTATTTATTTAATAAAATTTTTTTTAAATCAAAATCTGTGTTTAAAAGTCATTAAAAAATAAATATAATGATATTTTTGTTACTGGCAGACTAAATAACCTAATTATATATTGAATAGTCAAAATTTATCTATTTTTAAATGATTGATCGTTCTGGTCATTTTTGTATGTTAATCTATTTTTAATTATATTTTTATTGATGTGTGCTTTTGATTTTTGAAATCTGAATTTCCTGTTAGGCACATAAAAATTGTGTTTAACAGTGATTTGTTTTAAAAAATTTATAATCTGTGGGTAACCAATTAACTATTTAAAAAAATAAATATATAAAAAGTTTGTATTTTAATTGAAAATTGATAATTCAAGAGATTTTTACAAATAAAGCATTAAAAACTATTTTTGTGCTTTAACAAAAAAAAATAATCTTAAATTTTTATTCATCGTGCAATGGTTTAATTTTTTATGCTTTATTATTTATTTTATGCATCAAAACTCCTCGTCCGACCAAGTTGGACTCAGATTTTTTAATGAACTTTAAAAGTATGTATCACAAATTTGATAATGCTAATAAGTATTTTTGTAGGCAATTGCAAACTTTAGAACAAATAATTTATATTGATATTATGGAATATGCTCGTAAGACTTCAATTGAGTTGATAATATTTGTGTATAAATGTAAGAACCTTGGCTTGGTATACTGAGTAAAATATGTGTTTACTGTTGTTAGGCTAAAGTCTTGGAGATAAGCTTGTGTGAAAGCTTATTAAATTTTACGATTTACTATAATCTAATGCTAAATGAATCTAATGTCAATTTAATATTTAGGAAATTAATGTTTTATTTTTAAATAAAAAAATTATTGCCGAATAAAAATTAAAGAAGCTAGTGCTAATGAAAGCAATGACAAAATTTTTTTAATTGAATTATTTGATTAAATTAAAGTTTTTTATTATTAATAATCAAGAAATAGAAACCGCTTATTTATATAATATGAATTTTAATTTTCCCAAAATATAAAGTATTCTTTTCAAGGTACAAAAAAGAGAGTGATAATCTAAATTTAAGAATTTATGGAAACAGAATAGTGAGCCAAACAGAAATCAAGTTTCTTGGTATTAAATTTAATTTAGTTAAACTTTAATATACTGGTAGATGAAATTAAAGAACGCTGCAATAAAAGGCTAAATATTATTAAAATATTGTCAAACAAAAAATGACGTCTTAATCAAAACACACTATGAAATTTCTATAAATCTTCGAATCAATTTTAGACTATTCTTTTCCTTGCTTAAATTCATTTTCAGAAAATAATATCAACAAACTACTAGCAATTCAGAATACAGCAGTCAGGTCTATTCTTAAGTTAAAATATGATACTCCCTTCAACATCGTGCATCATGAGGCTTTTAATAAACTAAAATTACTAACAGTCTCGCATCGGCTTTTTGAATTGAGTGAGAGATATGTTGGAACAGGACTGAGTCGGTAAATAGGAAAAAATTCCACTAAGAAAAAATTCTGGTTGAAAAAATTCCACTTTGAAAAAATTCCAGTGGAAAAAATTCCACTTATAATTAAAACTAAAATTGGCCAATAATTTTTTTTTAGAATATTTTATTATAATTAAAAAACGAAAATAAAAGAAAATGGAATAAAATTTTACACTTAAATCATTAAAGGAATCAAATTTCTTGGCTTATCAATTGGCTCAAAAGGTACAAGGTGATTAATTTTAATTCATTTATAGCAAGATTGTTAAATTTAAAGACTCAAATATAAGATATTTAAGAAGCAAATGATTTAGCATATTCTTATTAAAAAAAAGTTGATCTAATTACTTAATTGATTTTGAAATAATTTATAATAAATAATCAGTAATTATAATTTTTAGAGTGGATAATTTTCCACTGGATTTTTTTCCACTGGAATTTTTTCTTAGTGGAATTTTTTCCACTTGAATTTTTTCTTAGTGGAATTTTTTCCACTAGCATTTTTTCTTAGTGGAATTTTTTCCACTGGATTTTTTTCACCGGAATTTTTTCTAAGTGGAATTTTTTCCTATCAAACACTGAGTCATTCTATTCCATTGGTTGTAAGACTGGTGAAGGAATACAAATATGGTTTCGAATCAAGATATATTGAATACCCAATTCCATTGTGTAATTGCTACCTTACTATTTCTTCTTTTTTTCCTGATACTTGAACAATCTATTCCTATTTATGTATTTTCAACTTTCATTTTTTTTAGCTTATTTACTTTATTTTGATTCTTTTTTTTATCTCATTTTATTAACTTTAATTTTATTTTTATTTTCTTTATTATTTTTTTTTAACTTATTCTGAAGGAGCTTTAGTTCGGTACAGAAAACAAATAAATAAAAAAAAGAAAAATAATAAGTCAACCATTCTATTCAATTTACATTATATATTACATTATATCTAAAAATGAATCTAGACATAATAATACATATTGCCAGTAATTTTGGAATCGAAAATATAATAAACTCTCATCCCATAATTACAGTACTGATTCGTCAAGTGGAATTTACCGTATTTTACGTAAATTCCACTTGACGAATCAGTACTGTATGTATAAAAATTTTCGATACCGGTGGAGAACTGACAATAAAGACTCTTCAGCGAAATATATTTTTAGTGAAACCAAATGCTTTACCAGTATTCGTTTTAAACAGATTAAAAGTAGTGAAGCAAAATGGAAAGTATTACCATGATTCTTTGACAGACTCCGAGGTCATTTTACTCAAATCATCTCAAGATCTAAAAAAAGAGGTTACAGGAGACATAACAAAATAAATAAAAAAATGTTACAACAATACTCAAAGTCAATTGGTAGAACAAATAGTTCCATAAAAATGACTGCGGCCAACTTTTCCCCATTCAAAAGAATTGCTAACACGCTCCATTAAAAAGAGGAAAAAAATTTCCCTACAATTCCAAATTTTCAAACGTCTTTGCTGAGCTTGTAATTGATGGTGAGTATTCTCTTACAACTGACAAAAATCAATTTTTGAGCTATGTCAACAAAAGTCCAGATAAAAAAATCATTATTTTTCTGGACGACCAATGCATAAAAATAATGAACGATAGTGAAGAGTGGTTCATGGATTGCACAAATACGGTGAGACTCAGAGTTATCTTTAGAATTTCTTATTTGCTTTTATTTTTTCTTAAAATTGATTTTTTTATCATTTTTTTTTAAATGGAATTAGATTACTTTATCATTAGATTTTATTGACTTTATTTTCTTATTTTGAAAATTAGCAATAATTCAATTTAGCATTATTTTCTTAAATTATTTTTTGACAATAAAATATTTTGGCATTCTTTTTTTTGACATTAGAATCATTTGGCATTAATTTACAGATTACCAATTTTACAGTGTGTATGACGCATGGTTTATGCATAGTTTTACCTAAATTTTCGTTAAAATACGATAATTTAGGTGAAACAAAAAGGACCAATTTGGTGTAATTTGGAACATTAATTGGCAAAATGAAGTAAATTAACGTAAAATATATAGTATATTGATAGAATTAGGCAATGCTATTTTAAAAGTGCTATTCTCGTAATAAATTTGTGAAGGAAAATTTTGATAAATTTTTTTTCTCAAAAAAAAATATCCGTATTTCAACAATAAATGCTATTTGGAATGGCATTTATTGCTAGAAGTAACCAGGTTGATTACTTAGAGTCCTCAATCTTGACAAAGCCAAAATTTTGAATTGAATAAAAACATTTGCTGCATAAAAAAAAATGAAATTTTAATTATTTAGCTAATTTTTTTATCATTTTTTTCGCATTCTTCTTGTTATGATCACAAGACCCAATAAAATACTTGTGATTTTTTATCTATTATTCTATTATATTATATTAGTTTAAAATATAATTTCGAGACAATAAACTTCATTTGTTGCATTATATTAGGCGAATCAAATAAATAGTTCATTTTCTAAGAAAATAAAAAATATTGAAAAAAAAATTTTATCTACAAATTCAAGATTTTGGCTCTTATTTAAAAAAGAGACAAGATAAAATAAATATTTATTTTCTATATATACTTTTTTAATCGCTGTAGGACACAGCTTTAATTTATAAATTTCATGAGCAAACATTTTATGGTTAAAAGATGCCGAAAAGAAAAGAAATTTTTAGCGAAGCGAATGATGAAAAAAATAAAAAAACTCGACACAACTTTGAATTAAGTGAGCAAAATGAAAAGTTTTTTAATCCACATTGTTTGCAGAACAAAAACTTTTATTATTCACAAGAGCAGTTTTCGGCCAAAAACAGAATTATTGACGAAAAATCCGCCAGCGAAAAGTACAGAAGAAGAAAAAACGAAGACAAGAGCACTTTTCATTTTGGCCAGCGAAAGCTGCTTTTATCAGAAATTGAGTTTTTAACATTGTGCCTAAATGAAACAATTGAGAGAGAGAATAGAGAAAAATTCATTTTTGTCTACGCTGGAGCAGCGCCCGGCATCCACATGCCCGTACTAATGAACATGTTTCCATTCATTGAAAATTACATTCTTGCAGATCCAGCTAAATTCAAAATTGATAGCTCAAAAATTAATAAAAACATAAAATATGAGCTGGTTAATGAATGCTTTACGGACAAAATGGCTGAATCAATCCGCAAGAGGTATCCCACACATGAAATTCTTTTCGTGTCGGACATTCGCACTGCCAACTACAGAATTTTGACAAGAGCCGACACTGAGCTCAAGGTTGAACAGGACATGCTGGACCAAATGAACTGGCATCATATTTTACAGCCCTTCAAGTCTATGCTAAAATTTAGGCTGCCTTATGTTGGAAACGATAAGTGTGCTAAGACCAGCGTTGACTATTTGCAGGGAAAAATTTACCTTCAAACATGGCAAGGTAAAACATCAAGCGAAACAAGGTTGATTGTGGACAAAAAAGCATCCATTGAGAGCTACGATTGTGTTGAGTATGAAGATAAATTGTTCAGATTTAATACAGTGGAGCGTGTTTGTGGATACAGACACCATGTGAATGCCCCAGGTATTGATCATTGCTATGATTGTAGGACTGAAGTTTTTATTCTGGAAGAATACTTTAAAATTAGGTTCAAAATGATAGAATTTTTTAATTGTTTTTTAACGTATTTATTTGATTTGAAAAAAATTGAAGATGTCATAGGTGAAATAAATTTAAATTTAAACGCTGATAAAAAAAGAGATGAATTGACAATCACTTTGAATGGTGAACAATTTTGGTACAGTGTTTCTTTTAGCGAAATTTTCTACAAAGTCGATTTGAAAAGGCTATTTAGTCGAGATAGCATTGTGAAGCCAGCAACAAACAATTCCAACTCATCGTCTGATGAAGACGACAGCAAAGAAAAATTGGAATTGCATAAAAAAATGTGCAAATCGCCTCATACTTTACAAAATACTAAATTTCCACAACTAGTAAAAAATGTAAATTTTGAAAACTTTAGGCTTTTGACTGATGACTATCCGCAAATGCTAAAACCAAAATTTATATCAACTGACTCAACCACTGTTTTCTATAAGGAGAGAAGCATGAGATTAAGTGAAGTTGAATTTTTGCTCGAAGCCTGTCTTTATTTGATTAAAGAAAAAAACATCACTAAAAACAAGAAAATAGTGTGCTTTTACGCTGGCTCAGCGGCTAGTAAGCGATTAGATAAACTTCAAATGATGTTTCCTTTTATTAAATTTGTTCTTTATGATCCGAAAAAATTTGACATCGAACAATCAGAAATGATTGATATAAGACAAGAATGTCTGACTGAGAACATTGCTTTAGACCTTAGAAAAGACTATGATGATTCGATTCGTCTTTTTATTAGTAACATTAAACGAACAGGAAATTTTAAATCAATTGAAACCTCAAAGCTAGATAGAGAGGACTTGAGCCTGCAAAAAAGTGTTCATTGTCTGCTTAAATCTCATTTAAGTATGCTTAGGTTTACAGTTCCAAATTCTTCAACAAATGAATTTGAGTACTTTGATGGTAAAATTTTTTTGAAACCCTGGTCTCATAGATCATCACTGGACACCAATATGATTGTTTACGAAAATTCAAAGCCAAAAAAGTATTTTTACAAAAACTACAAAAATCAGTTGTATAGATTTAATTGCGTAGAGAGAACTTTGACTTATGAGCACAATGTGAGAGAATTTGGAATTGATTTTTGCTATGATTGTAGATGTGAAGTTTACATATTTGAATTATATCTAAATAATCTAGATAATATATTTTCGGTTTTGAGTGTAGGAAAATTAAGACCAGCTTTTAACAAAGTTCAAGAAATGATACAAAATTTGAGTATTTATTTAGATTCAAACAAAAAGCGAATAATTGTACAGTTTGACAAAAAAAAATATTCGCTTTTTTTCACTGACATTTATTATGAGAAAAAAATTGATGATTTATTTAATACTAAAACAGTATGTACAATTGACAAGAAATTTTAACGAAATTTAAAATAAAACCAGAACTTGATTTCGAGAAAACGAGAAAAATATTTATTTTAAAAAACTTTCGAATAAAAATTAAATTGTCAATACGCGTTTCGACCAAATGGCCTTCTTCAGGTTTTAAGACTGAAAGAAAGAACAAAATTTAATAATAAAAATTTTAAATAAAAAAAAAAAAAAAAGAATAATATTTTACATAATAGAAATAATTGCTTTTCAAATTATTATTAAATTATTACAAAAATAGATAACTAGAATAAAATTAATACATAAAAAATAGTTTTTGAAATTAATGTAAAATTAATGTCGAATTTTCATAATTGAAATTTAATATTTAAATTTAGAATAATTGTTTTACAATTCAAAAAATCAAAGTTAACAAAAATTAAAGATAAAAAATTTTTAATGAAAAACTTAGAGTTTTTATATATTCAATTTTAGGAATTTTTTTGTTCATAATAGGTATATTAAATTTTAAGAAAAAGTTTATAAGATCAGTTTCAGTTGATTTTCGAACAATGTCTTGTTTCAGGTCAGATTTAACTATATAGAATGAAAAATCTTCTTCTACATGATTTATTTTATTAAAGTGAATAGATACTTCGTGAACATGAATTAAAATTACTTAGAGATTTTCAAATATCTTTTTTAAATTTCCTAATTGAATATAAATGATCTAATATTCTTATTTTAGCTTAAATTTTAACGAAATTTAAAATAAAACGAGAACTTGAAAACGATTAAAATTAGATACAGAACTGCTGCTGCCATCACTAAGCTTTAATTTTTTTTAAAAAATTATTATTTTTTCTTTATTTGGAAGGAAAAAAGCTAATAAAAAAATGATTTCATTATAATCGTTAAGTGTTGTAAATAAATTTCATTTGAATTTACTTTTAAATAATTAAATTAAATTTTAAATTTGAGTCTGAATTTAAACAAATTCTATATTTGAGTTTAAATTTTAAACAAATTTTTTAGTAAAGTTTTAATTTAAACCCATAATAATTAAATTTAAATTAAAATTTGAATCATAATTCAATTCAATTTTGAATTTGAAAAGCAAAATTATTAAGCTTTTATTTGAAAATCAAAACGAAAATTAAAATTTATATTGATGGTCTTTATTATAAGAGTATTAATTTAAAACGTAATTAACAAATTATTCATAATAAATATTCTAAAAATAAATAAATAAGTTTTTTCCATTTTTTTTCTTTTTCCAATTAGTTCAAGGTCTTTTGAAATAATTTATAAATTTTTTGTATATTATTAAAAATTAATTTTTATTTTTAAAAATGAGTGAATTTTTATTTAAAGATAGTGATTGTAATTAAGGTAAATAAAAATGCTGATATTTCACTGTTGAATATAGTAACACAAATTCCTCAAGCAATATGCTTGGTCGTCTGAAAAAAGAACATGCTATGGAATTAGAATATTAACATAATATTTTAGTAGGTTTTTACTTATATCTGAAAATTTAGATTAGTCAAATTGTTTAAGTGATTTTAATTATAACATAATTTAAAAAGAATTTAGAACTATATAAGTTTATTTTGAAGTTTAAATATTTTTTTAGTTTAAATTTGAATCCAAATTTTTTAAAAAATTTAAATCAAAATAAATCGAATAATTTGTTCAAATCGCCGATTTGATTTACAACATTATAATTATATATAATCATACATTTAATTAAAAAGTTCTTTTTTTATTTGTTTTAATTGTTGAATTTTATTTACCAACTGAATTATCTTTATTAGGCTTTTTTACTTTTGACAACGAGTTTTAACCATTTCCTGAAAAATTCATGCTCCCCATTTTTAACTAAAAAGTTTTACAAAAATAACATTTTAGTTAAGTTTAATTATATGTGAAAAATTTTGTCTTTTTTTGCTCCTTTAAATGAGTTTTATAGCTTTAATAATAATTTAATTAAAAGCAAAAATCAGGATTGGTTTGACATTTTTATTTCTGACAATTTTGATTTTTTTACCTTTTGACAATTTTGATTTCTGACAGTTTTGCTATGATAATTTTGATTCTGAAAATCTTGACTATCTACCTGGAATATGATTAAAATTGATAAATCTAGCCCAATCATTCATTCTTTTTACTACATTTTAAAAAGTGTATAAAAAGTAACTGGGATTATTTAAGCTATCGTAAATGTACCAATTATTTGAACAAGAAGGCTCACTTGGATTATAATTTGAAATGATGACCCATTGATTTTCAGTTTGAGCAACTTGGATAAAAAGTGATTCATCAGGTACATCAGGATTAAAAGGAGAACCCCCGATTGAATAATAACAAAGGATTAAAGGTAAATAATCATGATCTATTGAACAAAACTTATGACAAGATTAAAATAATCAAATTGAAAAACAACTATTTTCTAAAATTAAAGGAGAAAGTCAAGATTTTTTTTCAAATCAAAACAATCATTTGAGTAATATTAATTAGTAACAAATTTTAACAACAAAAAAAAAATTTTTTTAATAAAAAATACTGTCAAAAAAAAGATAACTATTTTGAATTAATTACATTAATACATAATAGTTGAGTAATTAACATACGTTTTAACAATAACAATATCTTTTTTTAACACTTATCCGTCGAAAACTGGGTCAAGAGTGACCCAGCACTATGTTGTTGACAAAAATGGGTCATTTATGACCAAAGCTTCTGACTAAAAGACTTCAGATTAAAAAAAATAAATAAAAAATAGAAAAAATAAAAGAAAAATGTAAAGAAAAATAAGATAAAATTAAAATAAGTTAAAATATAATAAAAAGACTTATCATTAGGCTAAAAGGAAGGACTAAGTTCCATTCCAACCTGCCTGGATATTTCCCTTACTGTATTTTTAATAAATAAATAAATAAAATAAAAAAAAACACTCCATGTCTTAGGTCTCATTGCGCGTGAAAGACCCCGCGTGGAAAAAAGTTCGAGTATTAATTTTATAAAGTCTAATGGGAGATGTGTGATGTGCCAAAACGAAAATGAACAAGAAAAAGCGAGATTACAACAGCTCAACAACTTTTTGTCAATGCGCAAGTTATGTCTGTAAAGATCATTTAGAAAGATGAATACCTTAATTTGTAAAAAATTATGGTTTTAAATTAATTTTTATAATTTTTTTGTTTTTTTTAACTTGAATTATATTTTCTTAATAAAAATTTTTTAAAACAAAAAAAAAAATTTTTTTTCTCTTGGTCAAAAATGACCCATTTTCGTCAACAACGTTATTTTTTCTATTTTCGACGGACAAGGGTTAAGCATTGGCGTAATACATTTTGCCATAAAAAAAAAATTTCAAAGTCGAAATCTTTATTTAATGTTATTTATTTATTCTATTGGTTGATTAATAAAATACACACAACATTTTTTAGTTTGTTAATTCCATAATTTTCAACCAATTAAATTAAATGGTTTAAAGAAACATTAGTTGAATTTAATTTGAGTTCCTGCTACAGAAGAATTATGCAAACTGCTTTAGTTATAAATTTTATTTAGTAAAAATTTTCTAAGACATAGGACTTTTAGTTTTTGCAGCACAGATCTTTGAAAAAAGAAAGAACCCAAAAAATTTTACGGACCACTTTTTGTAGACAGTACCAAAGGCCCGCCTTCCGGCACCCACCACTTTGTTGGTTTAATATTTCCACCAATTAAGCTTAAACTATAAACAATAAATTAAGAAAAAAAGATATTTTCTAATGGTCAAGATTAACTCAATTGAAATTTTAGTATTTGTAAATAGAAAACATTAGATTAAAATATATATCGACCTCATTGAAAGCTAAATGCAATTTAATCAGTTACAAATATTATTCGGAATAATCAAGATAATTTTTTTTAATATTTTCAACAATTGAGCATACAAAAATAAACAATTAATTAAGAAAAAAAGATATTTTCTAATGGCCAAGATTAACTCAATTGAAATTTTAGTATTTGTAAATAGAAAACATTAGATTAAAAGAGGTTTATCGACCTCAATTAAAATTCTAACGCAAAAAAATTTATCTTGATTATTCAAAAACCGATGTGAAATTAAAAACCAATCAAGAAAGTTTTAAATTTTAATTTTTTTTTCAAACTCCTATTCGGAGAAGAAAGAGCACAAAAAGTTGGATTAGTATAGTGATGGGCGCTCGAAGGCAGGTCTTTGGCTAAAAAGAGGGGTCCGTTTACATATTTTTGAGGAAATGGTTAAGATTGTCAGAATCAAAAATATCAGAGTAAAATTGTCGGGAAAAAAAAAGTCAGAATGTAAAAAAAATCAAAATTGTTAGAAATAAAAATGTCAAACCAATCCTGATTTTTGTTTTTACTTTTTTCTTATTGGAAGATATAACGTTTATTTTTAAAATTAACTGACAATTGAATATTAATTAAATTATATTGAATCCTAATTTATAAAAGTTAATGAACATCAATAATAAAACTTTTTATTGAAGTTTAATAAAAATAGATATTTTGATATTCATTTAACCAATTGATATGAAAATTTTAGGAAGCGCTACAAGATGGCATTTTGATGGTACCTTTTCGGACTCATTTCCATCAGATATTCTCAATTCATTGTCTTTATCAAAATAGAATGTTTCCAGCAGCTTACATTTTGCTCCAAAACAAAGAGCGAGAAACTTATATTAAAGCTTTTACAAGCGTAAAGGAAATTTTAGTGATCAATAATTATACGTTTAGCGTACAGGATACTCTCACAGCTAGTTCCTCGACTTTGAGCGGGTTCCTATTTCTCTAAATCTTTTAAAGCTCGATAAAAACCAAAAATTAAATAATTTGCATATAACAGAATTTCAAAACCTTATATTTAAAAAATGTGGTTTAAATGATTTGTTTATGCCCGATTATTTTCAATTGAGGGTCCTCCTTTTAATCCTGATGTACTTGATGAATCACTTTTTATCCGAGTTGCTCATGCTAAAAATCACTGGGTCGTCATTTCAAATTATAATCCAAGTGAGCCTGCCTGTTCAAATAATTGGTACATTAACGAAAGCCGAAATAATTTCTATAATAAAATAAACCAATAAAAAATTATCGCTATCTCTTTGTTAAAATTGTCAGAAATGACATTTTTTTTTCTGACAATTTGACTCTGATATTTTTGACAATTTTTTGATTAAAATATGTAGACGGACCGATTAATGATATGAAATTTTTTGACTCTTTCTTATATGAAAGATCTGTGCAGCAAAAACTAAAAGTCCTTTGTCTTAGGTCTCATTGCGCGTGAAAGAGCATAAAATTTTGACCTTAAAAAACACTTGATCGGAGTTTATTAAATTATTCCTTCGGTCTCTAAGGGATGGCCCAAATTTTAGTAAAAAAAAGGTGATCCGTATTTTAGCAATGACTTACAGCTTGATAGAAGAATTTTTGTATCATTTGACCAAAACTGCTAAATCTATTAGATCAAGAGCTTCTTCTGTTGTTTCAAAACCAGACTTGCTAAAAAGTCCCAAAAAAGTCCAAGTCATTAAAAAAGTCCAGATCCGGACTTTAAATTCTAATTTTACTAGATCAGCCTTTATATCAAAAAATTTATATACTATTGGGTTGTCTTATGCAAATAGATTTGCCATATATCAGAATATTCTTGCAATTTTAGCATCAATGTATTCACAATTATTCTTCAGTATTCAAAATTTTAAAGCCTGGACTTGGACTTTTGAAAGAAAATTTAAAAATTTAAGTCCGGACTAGCACTTGTTACTTTTAAAAAACTCTGTTCAAGACTATTCTTTAATTCATGCCGAATAGATTTTTTTCTCTATTATTTCTTCGACATCTTTTTTACCATCACTTGAACCACTGTCACTCACATAATCAGGATATCAATTGATTTTTCGAGGAAACTAAATGCTAGTTATATCAAGTAAAAAATTTTTTTTTTAATATCGAAGTGATATCACACAAAGTCACACTAATTTAAAAAAGTTTTTTCATAAATTTTGGTAAGATAAGTCTAAGTTTAAATAAAAAAATTAAGTTGCCATTTTTTATGTAGATTTAAATTTTAAATTGTTAATATAGAATTTAAAACGATTTTTTATTTACAAATACAGTACTGATTTGATAATAGGATTTTTGGTAATTCTACGTAATTTTTCGAAAATTTCGATTTTTTTAAGAAAAATTACGTAAAAACAAAAATGCCATTTTTAGGCATTTTTGTTCATCATCATTATTTGACCTTTTTCAGTAAGAAAAAAAAATTAAAAAAAATTGAGAAATAAAACATAACCTATTTTTAACTAAATTTTCAGAAAAAAACGAAAATGCTTTAAAATTCAGTAAAATTTTAAAATTTGGGTAAAAATGAGATAAAAGAAAATGTAAAAGGAAAAGAAAGGAAAAGTACTTAAGTTTATTTCTTTAACTTAAGTACTTTTCCGTTTTTTTAATTTGGGCATCTTGAAGTTTAAGATCAATTCACAATATCATTTCAATTCAAGAAGTTTATCTTTAGATATTAAAGTTAATCTTTAAATTTATTTAACTTATTTTAATGCCCAATCAACCCAAAAGTAATGAAAAATCAATGATTCTTTAAAGAATCATTATAAAATCATTGAAAAATTAATGATTTCATAAAGAAATTTTGAGGAGAGATATTATTAAAGAAATTTTCCTTTGAAAATCATTACAAAATCATCTAAATTTTTAACATTTTATGAGGAAACTTTTTGCAAAAAAATTATTGGAGAAATTCTCCTTAGAAATCATTACAAAATCATCTAAATTTTGTGCAAAAAATTATTGGAGATTTTTTTCCTTAGAAAATCATTACTTTTTCAGTATGATTCAATTTTCTGATTATTATAGAGAAAAAAATTGTTTTAAACTTTATTTATATTTAGAAGATAAAATGATATATTATTAATTTATTTGTTTATCTATAACTAGCTAATTTTTTTTTAGATAAATGTTGATGTTGATCCAAGATTCAATTAAATAATTTAAATTAGGTATTTTTAAGAATTCAATTTTTCTTTTTAAGTTAACTTAAAGCTGGATATGTTATTAAACAAAAGGTATTTGTTTATTTGCGAGGAACGAGCTAATCAAACAAACGTGAATGTGTATACATAATCGATTACTGAACTATTTGAGAAAAATTATTGACGACGTTCGTCAATAGACAGTACACATGAGAAGAAGAAATCAATCTTATTTATATTAATTGATCTTCGTTTAAGATTAAATTATTAACTTAATTTTTCAATTAAATTTTTGATTTAATCCTTATCCGTCAAAGAAATAACAAGCAAGGTTAAAGATTAGAATAGGTCAATTTTAACCCATGCATGAATTTTGCATTTATTGCATTTAATGCATAAGAGAGCATTAATAAAATAGCTTAAAAGGACGACGGAGACCGATAAGGGTTAAAATCAAGGGGCGTGGTAAGTTCATGCAAACAATTAGATGTTTTTCATATTTTGAAAAAAAGAAAGAAATTTTAGCCAATTAAAAGAATGAGTTGTAAAAATACGTTAATTTTTACTTTGATATTATAGATTCAGATCGATATTTAATTCAGGACAAGTTTGTTTTTATTTTTTAATTATTTTGGCTAAAATGAAAAATAGATCAAAAATAGAGCCGTGTTCTAGATATTAGTAAATGTTCCAAACCTTTTTAATGCATTTCAATTTTTTTAGATATCCGAGTGTATTCAAAGCCTGATTTCTTCACTAATAATAAGCAGAATTAACAACTAAAATCAGTAAATTAATTGGTCAAATACACAATTATCATACTTTAATTGATTATCTAGATTTTTAGATTTTCACAAAATAGGCTTATGGCCCAAAACACTCGATAGTTTAGCAATTTAGTCACCATCTCACCATTATCTATTAGCGCGGCAATAGACACTTGTTATTTTAAAAAAAAATTACTATTTGAAAATAATATTTTATTATTACAATTTACTCAACAACAACCTATATTTTACTTTGAATTAATTAAATATTTTCATCTTTTTCTTAAAATTTATTTTCTATTTTTTGTTTTTTATTTTATGCAACGCCAGAATGGGCGTAAATTGAATCAAATAAACAGAAAACTACAAGAATGAAATTAAAAAAAAGAAATTTATCCTAATTTATCTTTAAAAATTCCCTGAATATAAATAAAAAATAAATAATATTTTATACAAAACCCTTTATAAAATGTTCATAAAAATCTTAAAAGGTACCTTCAATAAAAAAATTGAAAAAAAAATAAAAATTTTTACATGATGATAAATAGATGATTTTTTAATGATTCTTTAATGAAATCTTAATGAAATTGAGTCCAATATCTTTAAAGAATCATTACAAATTTTCCTCATGAAATCTTTAAAGAACCATTAAATTCGGGTTGACTGGGTGGAACATGCTTTACATGTTATGTAGATTAAAAAAATTAAATAATTAAAAAATATATTTTCTAAATCCATTGATAAAATCGATTTTTAAATATAAATTTTTATAAATTGATTTTTTTTAGAGTTTATTTTGATATTATTTATTTCAAAAGTATTTATATAAAGCATTCAAAATTAAAATAAAATTTAAAAATGAATTTCAAATATTAAAATTCCAAATAAGTAATAAAGTGAAAAGATCTTTTCTACAAATATTTTTGGAATAGATTTTTTTTATTTTTTAAATCTACTTAACATGTCAAGAATTTTAAATTAAAAGTTTTCAATTAATTCAAAGATTAATTTTAATATCAAACGATAAACTCTTTTAATTGATCATAAACTTCAAGATGTCTTAATCTGAGTCTTAATATTTTTCAGATTTAATAAAAGTTACCACAAAATGAATAAAAAAATATTAAATTTATCATAAAAATATCTAATATAAGCGTAATGTAATTTATTAAATAAAAATTATCATAATTAATAGAATTGTAGAAAAAAAATAAATTCACCTCTAATATAAGTAATAAAAAAATAATTTTTTTATTACAAATTGAACAATTTAGTAAAAAAACATAGATAAATACAAAAAAAAACAAAAAAAAGGACAATAAAAAATATTTTTTTTATCATTTATATAATTTTAATATATGTTTATCACTTTAATTCAGATTAAAAACTTTTTTCCAAAATTTTTACTCCATTTTACCCAAATTTTCTAAATTTTACTGAATTTTACTCTATAAATAGTAAAATCTTGAGTTTGGACTTAAGCCAAGAAATAAACAAAACAGTAATTTAGTTAATAGTTTATTAAAATTGAATCCAAAGTTATTACAAATAATCAGTGGTTAAGTGTTAGCGTGCTCTCCCTGGAGTTATGAATTTACTATATTTAAATAAGGATTAGAGAAAAAGATAAAGAGATGTAAAAACTTGGGTCTTAACAAAATTACAAAAGTTTTATAGCTAAAAGTCTCAAGATTGGTGCTGGTTTTTTCATTTGATTTTGAATTAGTACTGGGATTTTCATCTGAAATAAGTTCATTAGTTGTACTGACGCTAGGAATAGAAGATTTGAAAACTTCAGCATTGATCTTTTAATTTAAAAGCAGTTTATAACCTTTGAGAAAAAAATTTTTAATGAAGGAAGGATTGTCAAATGCCAGGGACGAATTGTCAGAAAAATTTCATTCAAAAAGCCCATTTTATTTTAAAATTTATTTAAACTAAATTTTAATTCAATTTAAATTTTGAAAAATAGAGGGCAAAAATTTAGTTCTTTAGATTTCCTTAATGGATAAATTAAAAATTCTAAAAATAATTTTTTAAAGACCTTGATTTTTTAAAAAAAAAACAAAATAGACTTGAAAAAAATTAAATATTACCTCATCTCTCGTAAATGAACATTCGATATTACCTTATAGTCTTGAATCGAATTCAACACTATGAGGAACCTCATGGAGATGTTGAAATTTACTTTTTTTTACTAAAAATTACCATTTTCGAATAAAATTTTACGTAAATTACGTGAAATAAAGTAATTTTTTTTTTCGTTTCAGGCCCAAAAAATTTTAAAAATTACAAAATTCTTAAAAAAGTTAGTATTTTTTGGAATTTTTACTTTTTACAAAAATTTACGTAATTTCCGGTAATTTAAGGTTAATTCTGGTAAAATCCCGTTCATTTACTTTTTTTTTACTTTGGTAATATTATGTAAACTTACGCATAATTACGTAAAAAAAGAAAATCATAGCACTACTGTATATGATAATAGACAAAATTAATGTGAATAAGATATTATTTAAATATTTTCAAACTGTTTATAAAATTTATTAGCAAATTAAAGGTTCATCTTTTTTTTATTTTTTTTGTTACCTTGATATTAACCTTAATCATCCTTCTCATCGAATTCTCATTAAAAAACGAAAAATATCAAATATTTAGATTCAAATTAAAATAAATATTTGAAAGATTATAAGATCTTTTTTTAAATTTTTTCTCCATAATTTTTTGTATTCACATTCATTATTCCGAGGATAAAATTTAAATTGATTTTTTATTAATTTGTCATTGAATTTTTTTTTAAATGATTGAAATATAGTTTAAATTCAAAATTTTTGTGATTTAAGGCTTCCGGATGTTGTTCCTTTAGAAGGGAATCTGAAATCAAATACTGAACTTGAAAAGACAATTTATGTAGGTAAAGGAAAATTAATCGGCCCAGAATGCATTGCTTTTGATAAAGATGACTTTTTATATACTGGAATTGTTAACGGACAGGTTTTGTGAAATTCAGTACAAAATGAAAAAAAGAACAGAAAAAAATATAAAAAAATTGAATAACTTTTTTTCTAAAGGTTAAAACTTAATTCTGTAAATGCAACATAGTGCAACATTCAAAGTTGCATCAAATTTCAAGGTCTGCTAAATTTGCAGAGTTTAGCAGAAATTAAATTTTAATAAAATCGAGCTAAGTGCATTTTGCAGAGATTTTGCACATCATTAGCAGACTTTTACAGTTGATGCAACTTTGAATGTTGCACCATTCTGCATTAACAGAATTAATTTTAAGCCTTTAGAAAATAAGATATTTAATTTTTTTACACTTTGTTCTGTTCTTTTGTACTGAACTTCACAAAACCTAACGGACAGATAATTAGAGTAAATAGCAAAAATCTGTCTGACATTGCTTTTGTTGCACAAACAGGAAATCAAACACAAGCATTTTGTGGTACAGTGGTGTTCCGGATTCAGTAATTTACGATAATTTACGTAAAAAATAGTAAATTTACCAAATTTTACGTAAAATATTGTAAATTTACGTAAATTTACAAAAGTAAAAAAACGTAAATTTATCAGATTTTACGTAAAATTTTAAGGATCCCGTGGAAAGCATCTGCGACATATAAATTTTCATAGTCATTCTCTCTAAATCTTAAACCCAATTGCCTTCCACATTCTTCCAAAGAATTTTTTTTTTCTTTTAGATTAATTATTAAAGTTTTAAAGTTAATCACCACAATAAATAAATATTACAGTGGTGTTCCGGATTCAGTAATTTACGATAATTTACGTAAAAAATAGTAAATTTACCAAATTTTACGTAAAATATTGTAAATTTACGTAAATTTACAAAAGTAAAAAAACGTAAATTTATCAGATTTTACGTAAAATTTTAAGGATCCCGTGGAAAGCATCTGCGACATATAAATTTTCATAGTCATTCTCTCTAAATCTTAAACCCAATTGCCTTCCACATTCTTCCAAAGAATTTTTTTTTTCTTTTAGATTAATTATTAAAGTTTTAAAGTTAATCACCACAATAAATAAATATTACAGTGGTGTTCCGGATTCAGTAATTTACGATAATTTACGTAAAAAATAGTAAATTTACCAAATTTTACGTAAAATATTGTAAATTTACGTAAATTTACAAAAGTAAAAAAACGTAAATTTATCAGATTTTACGTAAAATTTTAAGGATCCCGTGGAAAGCATCTGCGACATATAAATTTTCATAGTCATTCTCTCTAAATCTTAAACCCAATTGCCTTCCACATTCTTCCAAAGAATTTTTTTTTTCTTTTAGATTAATTATTAAAGTTTTAAAGTTAATCACCACAATAAATAAATATTACAGTGGTGTTCCGGATTCAGTAATTTACGATAATTTACGTAAAAAATAGTAAATTTACCAAATTTTACGTAAAATATTGTAAATTTACGTAAATTTACAAAAGTAAAAAAACGTAAATTTATCAGATTTTACGTAAAATTTTAAGGATCCCGTGGAAAGCATCTGCGACATATAAATTTTCATAGTCATTCTCTCTAAATCTTAAACCCAATTGCCTTCCACATTCTTCCAAAGAATTTTTTTTTTCTTTTAGATTAATTATTAAAGTTTTAAAGTTAATCACCACAATAAATAAATATTACAGTGGTGTTCCGGATTCAGTAATTTACGATAATTTACGTAAAAAATAGTAAATTTACCAAATTTTACGTAAAATATTGTAAATTTACGTAAATTTACAAAAGTAAAAAAACGTAAATTTATCAGATTTTACGTAAAATTTTAAGGATCCCGTGGAAAGCATCTGCGACATATAAATTTTCATAGTCATTCTCTCTAAATCTTAAACCCAATTGCCTTCCACATTCTTCCAAAGAATTTTTTTTTCTTTTAGATTAATTATTAAAGTTTTAAAGTTAATCACCACAATAAATAAATATTACAGTGGTGTTCCGGATTCAGTAATTTACGATAATTTACGTAAAAAATAGTAAATTTACCAAATTTTACGTAAAATATTGTAAATTTACGTAAATTTACAAAAGTAAAAAAACGTAAATTTATCAGATTTTACGTAAAATTTTAAGGATCCCGTGGAAAGCATCTGCGACATATAAATTTTCATAGTCATTCTCTCTAAATCTTAAACCCAATTGCCTTCCACATTCTTCCAAAGAATTTTTTTTTTCTTTTAGATTAATTATTAAAGTTTTAAAGTTAATCACCACAATAAATAAATATTACAGTGGTGTTCCGGATTCAGTAATTTACGATAATTTACGTAAAAAATAGTAAATTTACCAAATTTTACGTAAAATATTGTAAATTTACGTAAATTTACAAAAGTAAAAAAACGTAAATTTATCAGATTTTACGTAAAATTTTAAGGATCCCGTGGAAAGCATCTGCGACATATAAATTTTCATAGTCATTCTCTCTAAATCTTAAACCCAATTGCCTTCCACATTCTTCCAAAGAATTTTTTTTTTCTTTTAGATTAATTATTAAAGTTTTAAAGTTAATCACCACAATAAATAAATATTACAGTGGTGTTCCGGATTCAGTAATTTACGATAATTTACGTAAAAAATAGTAAATTTACCAAATTTTACGTAAAATATTGTAAATTTACGTAAATTTACAAAAGTAAAAAAACGTAAATTTATCAGATTTTACGTAAAATTTTAAGGATCCCGTGGAAAGCATCTGCGACATATAAATTTTCATAGTCATTCTCTCTAAATCTTAAACCCAATTGCCTTCCACATTCTTCCAAAGAATTTTTTTTTTCTTTTAGATTAATTATTAAAGTTTTAAAGTTAATCACCACAATAAATAAATATTACAGTGGTGTTCCGGATTCAGTAATTTACGATAATTTACGTAAAAAATAGTAAATTTACCAAATTTTACGTAAAATATTGTAAATTTACGTAAATTTACAAAAGTAAAAAAACGTAAATTTATCAGATTTTACGTAAAATTTTAAGGATCCCGTGGAAAGCATCTGCGACATATAAATTTTCATAGTCATTCTCTCTAAATCTTAAACCCAATTGCCTTCCACATTCTTCCAAAGAATTTTTTTTTTCTTTTAGATTAATTATTAAAGTTTTAAAGTTAATCACCACAATAAATAAATATTACAGTGGTGTTCCGGATTCAGTAATTTACGATAATTTACGTAAAAAATAGTAAATTTACCAAATTTTACGTAAAATATTGTAAATTTACGTAAATTTACAAAAGTAAAAAAACGTAAATTTATCAGATTTTACGTAAAATTTTAAGGATCCCGTGGAAAGCATCTGCGACATATAAATTTTCATAGTCATTCTCTCTAAATCTTAAACCCAATTGCCTTCCACATTCTTCCAAAGAATTTTTTTTTTCTTTTAGATTAATTATTAAAGTTTTAAAGTTAATCACCACAATAAATAAATATTACAGTGGTGTTCCGGATTCAGTAATTTACGATAATTTACGTAAAAAATAGTAAATTTACCAAATTTTACGTAAAATATTGTAAATTTACGTAAATTTACAAAAGTAAAAAAACGTAAATTTATCAGATTTTACGTAAAATTTTAAGGATCCCGTGGAAAGCATCTGCGACATATAAATTTTCATAGTCATTCTCTCTAAATCTTAAACCCAATTGCCTTCCACATTCTTCCAAAGAATTTTTTTTTTCTTTTAGATTAATTATTAAAGTTTTAAAGTTAATCACCACAATAAATAAATATTACAGTGGTGTTCCGGATTCAGTAATTTACGATAATTTACGTAAAAAATAGTAAATTTACCAAATTTTACGTAAAATATTGTAAATTTACGTAAATTTACAAAAGTAAAAAAAACGTAAATTTATCAGATTTTACGTAAAATTTTAAGGATCCCGTGGAAAGCATCTGCGACATATAAATTTTCATAGTCATTCTCTCTAAATCTTAAACCCAATTGCCTTCCACATTCTTCCAAAGAATTTTTTTTTTCTTTTAGATTAATTATTAAAGTTTTAAAGTTAATCACCACAATAAATAAATATTACAGTGGTGTTCCGGATTCAGTAATTTACGATAATTTACGTAAAAAATAGTAAATTTACCAAATTTTACGTAAAATATTGTAAATTTACGTAAATTTACAAAAGTAAAAAAACGTAAATTTATCAGATTTTACGTAAAATTTTAAGGATCCCGTGGAAAGCATCTGCGACATATAAATTTTCATAGTCATTCTCTCTAAATCTTAAACCCAATTGCCTTCCACATTCTTCCAAAGAATTTTTTTTTTCTTTTAGATTAATTATTAAAGTTTTAAAGTTAATCACCACAATAAATAAATATTACAGTGGTGTTCCGGATTCAGTAATTTACGATAATTTACGTAAAAAATAGTAAATTTACCAAATTTTACGTAAAATATTGTAAATTTACGTAAATTTACAAAAGTAAAAAAACGTAAATTTATCAGATTTTACGTAAAATTTTAAGGATCCCGTGGAAAGCATCTGCGACATATAAATTTTCATAGTCATTCTCTCTAAATCTTAAACCCAATTGCCTTCCACATTCTTCCAAAGAATTTTTTTTTTCTTTTAGATTAATTATTAAAGTTTTAAAGTTAATCACCACAATAAATAAATATTACAGTGGTGTTCCGGATTCAGTAATTTACGATAATTTACGTAAAAAATAGTAAATTTACCAAATTTTACGTAAAATATTGTAAATTTACGTAAATTTACAAAAGTAAAAAAACGTAAATTTATCAGATTTTACGTAAAATTTTAAGGATCCCGTGGAAAGCATCTGCGACATATAAATTTTCATAGTCATTCTCTCTAAATCTTAAACCCAATTGCCTTCCACATTCTTCCAAAGAATTTTTTTTTTCTTTTAGATTAATTATTAAAGTTTTAAAGTTAATCACCACAATAAATAAATATTACAGTGGTGTTCCGGATTCAGTAATTTACGATAATTTACGTAAAAAATAGTAAATTTACCAAATTTTACGTAAAATATTGTAAATTTACGTAAATTTACAAAAGTAAAAAAACGTAAATTTATCAGATTTTACGTAAAATTTTAAGGATCCCGTGGAAAGCATCTGCGACATATAAATTTTCATAGTCATTCTCTCTAAATCTTAAACCCAATTGCCTTCCACATTCTTCCAAAGAATTTTTTTTTTCTTTTAGATTAATTATTAAAGTTTTAAAGTTAATCACCACAATAAATAAATATTACAGTGGTGTTCCGGATTCAGTAATTTACGATAATTTACGTAAAAAATAGTAAATTTACCAAATTTTACGTAAAATATTGTAAATTTACGTAAATTTACAAAAGTAAAAAAACGTAAATTTATCAGATTTTACGTAAAATTTTAAGGATCCCGTGGAAAGCATCTGCGACATATAAATTTTCATAGTCATTCTCTCTAAATCTTAAACCCAATTGCCTTCCACATTCTTCCAAAGAATTTTTTTTTTCTTTTAGATTAATTATTAAAGTTTTAAAGTTAATCACCACAATAAATAAATATTACAGTGGTGTTCCGGATTCAGTAATTTACGATAATTTACGTAAAAAATAGTAAATTTACCAAATTTTACGTAAAATATTGTAAATTTACGTAAATTTACAAAAGTAAAAAAACGTAAATTTATCAGATTTTACGTAAAATTTTAAGGATCCCGTGGAAAGCATCTGCGACATATAAATTTTCATAGTCATTCTCTCTAAATCTTAAACCCAATTGCCTTCCACATTCTTCCAAAGAATTTTTTTTTTCTTTTAGATTAATTATTAAAGTTTTAAAGTTAATCACCACAATAAATAAATATTACAGTGGTGTTCCGGATTCAGTAATTTACGATAATTTACGTAAAAAATAGTAAATTTACCAAATTTTACGTAAAATATTGTAAATTTACGTAAATTTACAAAAGTAAAAAAACGTAAATTTATCAGATTTTACGTAAAATTTTAAGGATCCCGTGGAAAGCATCTGCGACATATAAATTTTCATAGTCATTCTCTCTAAATCTTAAACCCAATTGCCTTCCACATTCTTCCAAAGAATTTTTTTTTTCTTTTAGATTAATTATTAAAGTTTTAAAGTTAATCACCACAATAAATAAATATTACAGTGGTGTTCCGGATTCAGTAATTTACGATAATTTACGTAAAAAATAGTAAATTTACCAAATTTTACGTAAAATATTGTAAATTTACGTAAATTTACAAAAGTAAAAAAACGTAAATTTATCAGATTTTACGTAAAATTTTAAGGATCCCGTGGAAAGCATCTGCGACATATAAATTTTCATAGTCATTCTCTCTAAATCTTAAACCCAATTGCCTTCCACATTCTTCCAAAGAATTTTTTTTTTCTTTTAGATTAATTATTAAAGTTTTAAAGTTAATCACCACAATAAATAAATATTACAGTGGTGTTCCGGATTCAGTAATTTACGATAATTTACGTAAAAAATAGTAAATTTACCAAATTTTACGTAAAATATTGTAAATTTACGTAAATTTACAAAAGTAAAAAAACGTAAATTTATCAGATTTTACGTAAAATTTTAAGGATCCCGTGGAAAGCATCTGCGACATATAAATTTTCATAGTCATTCTCTCTAAATCTTAAACCCAATTGCCTTCCACATTCTTCCAAAGAATTTTTTTTTTCTTTTAGATTAATTATTAAAGTTTTAAAGTTAATCACCACAATAAATAAATATTACAGTGGTGTTCCGGATTCAGTAATTTACGATAATTTACGTAAAAAATAGTAAATTTACCAAATTTTACGTAAAATATTGTAAATTTACGTAAATTTACAAAAGTAAAAAAACGTAAATTTATCAGATTTTACGTAAAATTTTAAGGATCCCGTGGAAAGCATCTGCGACATATAAATTTTCATAGTCATTCTCTCTAAATCTTAAACCCAATTGCCTTCCACATTCTTCCAAAGAATTTTTTTTTTCTTTTAGATTAATTATTAAAGTTTTAAAGTTAATCACCACAATAAATAAATATTACAGTGGTGTTCCGGATTCAGTAATTTACGATAATTTACGTAAAAAATAGTAAATTTACCAAATTTTACGTAAAATATTGTAAATTTACGTAAATTTACAAAAGTAAAAAAAACGTAAATTTATCAGATTTTACGTAAAATTTTAAGGATCCCGTGGAAAGCATCTGCGACATATAAATTTTCATAGTCATTCTCTCTAAATCTTAAACCCAATTGCCTTCCACATTCTTCCAAAGAATTTTTTTTTTCTTTTAGATTAATTATTAAAGTTTTAAAGTTAATCACCACAATAAATAAATATTACAGTGGTGTTCCGGATTCAGTAATTTACGATAATTTACGTAAAAAATAGTAAATTTACCAAATTTTACGTAAAATATTGTAAATTTACGTAAATTTACAAAAGTAAAAAAACGTAAATTTATCAGATTTTACGTAAAATTTTAAGGATCCCGTGGAAAGCATCTGCGACATATAAATTTTCATAGTCATTCTCTCTAAATCTTAAACCCAATTGCCTTCCACATTCTTCCAAAGAATTTTTTTTTTCTTTTAGATTAATTATTAAAGTTTTAAAGTTAATCACCACAATAAATAAATATTACAGTGGTGTTCCGGATTCAGTAATTTACGATAATTTACGTAAAAAATAGTAAATTTACCAAATTTTACGTAAAATATTGTAAATTTACGTAAATTTACAAAAGTAAAAAAACGTAAATTTATCAGATTTTACGTAAAATTTTAAGGATCCCGTGGAAAGCATCTGCGACATATAAATTTTCATAGTCATTCTCTCTAAATCTTAAACCCAATTGCCTTCCACATTCTTCCAAAGAATTTTTTTTTTCTTTTAGATTAATTATTAAAGTTTTAAAGTTAATCACCACAATAAATAAATATTACAGTGGTGTTCCGGATTCAGTAATTTACGATAATTTACGTAAAAAATAGTAAATTTACCAAATTTTACGTAAAATATTGTAAATTTACGTAAATTTACAAAAGTAAAAAAACGTAAATTTATCAGATTTTACGTAAAATTTTAAGGATCCCGTGGAAAGCATCTGCGACATATAAATTTTCATAGTCATTCTCTCTAAATCTTAAACCCAATTGCCTTCCACATTCTTCCAAAGAATTTTTTTTTTCTTTTAGATTAATTATTAAAGTTTTAAAGTTAATCACCACAATAAATAAATATTACAGTGGTGTTCCGGATTCAGTAATTTACGATAATTTACGTAAAAAATAGTAAATTTACCAAATTTTACGTAAAATATTGTAAATTTACGTAAATTTACAAAAGTAAAAAAACGTAAATTTATCAGATTTTACGTAAAATTTTAAGGATCCCGTGGAAAGCATCTGCGACATATAAATTTTCATAGTCATTCTCTCTAAATCTTAAACCCAATTGCCTTCCACATTCTTCCAAAGAATTTTTTTTTTCTTTTAGATTAATTATTAAAGTTTTAAAGTTAATCACCACAATAAATAAATATTACAGTGGTGTTCCGGATTCAGTAATTTACGATAATTTACGTAAAAAATAGTAAATTTACCAAATTTTACGTAAAATATTGTAAATTTACGTAAATTTACAAAAGTAAAAAAACGTAAATTTATCAGATTTTACGTAAAATTTTAAGGATCCCGTGGAAAGCATCTGCGACATATAAATTTTCATAGTCATTCTCTCTAAATCTTAAACCCAATTGCCTTCCACATTCTTCCAAAGAATTTTTTTTTTCTTTTAGATTAATTATTAAAGTTTTAAAGTTAATCACCACAATAAATAAATATTACAGTGGTGTTCCGGATTCAGTAATTTACGATAATTTACGTAAAAAATAGTAAATTTACCAAATTTTACGTAAAATATTGTAAATTTACGTAAATTTACAAAAGTAAAAAAACGTAAATTTATCAGATTTTACGTAAAATTTTAAGGATCCCGTGGAAAGCATCTGCGACATATAAATTTTCATAGTCATTCTCTCTAAATCTTAAACCCAATTGCCTTCCACATTCTTCCAAAGAATTTTTTTTTTCTTTTAGATTAATTATTAAAGTTTTAAAGTTAATCACCACAATAAATAAATATTACAGTGGTGTTCCGGATTCAGTAATTTACGATAATTTACGTAAAAAATAGTAAATTTACCAAATTTTACGTAAAATATTGTAAATTTACGTAAATTTACAAAAGTAAAAAACGTAAATTTATCAGATTTTACGTAAAATTTTAAGGATCCCGTGGAAAGCATCTGCGACATATAAATTTTCATAGTCATTCTCTCTAAATCTTAAACCCAATTGCCTTCCACATTCTTCCAAAGAATTTTTTTTTTCTTTTAGATTAATTATTAAAGTTTTAAAGTTAATCACCACAATAAATAAATATTACAGTGGTGTTCCGGATTCAGTAATTTACGATAATTTACGTAAAAAATAGTAAATTTACCAAATTTTACGTAAAATATTGTAAATTTACGTAAATTTACAAAAGTAAAAAAACGTAAATTTATCAGATTTTACGTAAAATTTTAAGGATCCCGTGGAAAGCATCTGCGACATATAAATTTTCATAGTCATTCTCTCTAAATCTTAAACCCAATTGCCTTCCACATTCTTCCAAAGAATTTTTTTTTTCTTTTAGATTAATTATTAAAGTTTTAAAGTTAATCACCACAATAAATAAATATTACAGTGGTGTTCCGGATTCAGTAATTTACGATAATTTACGTAAAAAATAGTAAATTTACCAAATTTTACGTAAAATATTGTAAATTTACGTAAATTTACAAAAGTAAAAAAACGTAAATTTATCAGATTTTACGTAAAATTTTAAGGATCCCGTGGAAAGCATCTGCGACATATAAATTTTCATAGTCATTCTCTCTAAATCTTAAACCCAATTGCCTTCCACATTCTTCCAAAGAATTTTTTTTTTCTTTTAGATTAATTATTAAAGTTTTAAAGTTAATCACCACAATAAATAAATATTACAGTGGTGTTCCGGATTCAGTAATTTACGATAATTTACGTAAAAAATAGTAAATTTACCAAATTTTACGTAAAATATTGTAAATTTACGTAAATTTACAAAAGTAAAAAAACGTAAATTTATCAGATTTTACGTAAAATTTTAAGGATCCCGTGGAAAGCATCTGCGACATATAAATTTTCATAGTCATTCTCTCTAAATCTTAAACCCAATTGCCTTCCACATTCTTCCAAAGAATTTTTTTTTTCTTTTAGATTAATTATTAAAGTTTTAAAGTTAATCACCACAATAAATAAATATTACAGTGGTGTTCCGGATTCAGTAATTTACGATAATTTACGTAAAAAATAGTAAATTTACCAAATTTTACGTAAAATATTGTAAATTTACGTAAATTTACAAAAGTAAAAAAACGTAAATTTATCAGATTTTACGTAAAATTTTAAGGATCCCGTGGAAAGCATCTGCGACATATAAATTTTCATAGTCATTCTCTCTAAATCTTAAACCCAATTGCCTTCCACATTCTTCCAAAGAATTTTTTTTTTCTTTTAGATTAATTATTAAAGTTTTAAAGTTAATCACCACAATAAATAAATATTACAGTGGTGTTCCGGATTCAGTAATTTACGATAATTTACGTAAAAAATAGTAAATTTACCAAATTTTACGTAAAATATTGTAAATTTACGTAAATTTACAAAAGTAAAAAAACGTAAATTTATCAGATTTTACGTAAAATTTTAAGGATCCCGTGGAAAGCATCTGCGACATATAAATTTTCATAGTCATTCTCTCTAAATCTTAAACCCAATTGCCTTCCACATTCTTCCAAAGAATTTTTTTTTTCTTTTAGATTAATTATTAAAGTTTTAAAGTTAATCACCACAATAAATAAATATTACAGTGGTGTTCCGGATTCAGTAATTTACGATAATTTACGTAAAAAATAGTAAATTTACCAAATTTTACGTAAAATATTGTAAATTTACGTAAATTTACAAAAGTAAAAAAACGTAAATTTATCAGATTTTACGTAAAATTTTAAGGATCCCGTGGAAAGCATCTGCGACATATAAATTTTCATAGTCATTCTCTCTAAATCTTAAACCCAATTGCCTTCCACATTCTTCCAAAGAATTTTTTTTTTCTTTTAGATTAATTATTAAAGTTTTAAAGTTAATCACCACAATAAATAAATATTACAGTGGTGTTCCGGATTCAGTAATTTACGATAATTTACGTAAAAAATAGTAAATTTACCAAATTTTACGTAAAATATTGTAAATTTACGTAAATTTACAAAAGTAAAAAAACGTAAATTTATCAGATTTTACGTAAAATTTTAAGGATCCCGTGGAAAGCATCTGCGACATATAAATTTTCATAGTCATTCTCTCTAAATCTTAAACCCAATTGCCTTCCACATTCTTCCAAAGAATTTTTTTTTTCTTTTAGATTAATTATTAAAGTTTTAAAGTTAATCACCACAATAAATAAATATTACAGTGGTGTTCCGGATTCAGTAATTTACGATAATTTACGTAAAAAATAGTAAATTTACCAAATTTTACGTAAAATATTGTAAATTTACGTAAATTTACAAAAGTAAAAAAACGTAAATTTATCAGATTTTACGTAAAATTTTAAGGATCCCGTGGAAAGCATCTGCGACATATAAATTTTCATAGTCATTCTCTCTAAATCTTAAACCCAATTGCCTTCCACATTCTTCCAAAGAATTTTTTTTTTCTTTTAGATTAATTATTAAAGTTTTAAAGTTAATCACCACAATAAATAAATATTACAGTGGTGTTCCGGATTCAGTAATTTACGATAATTTACGTAAAAAATAGTAAATTTACCAAATTTTACGTAAAATATTGTAAATTTACGTAAATTTACAAAAGTAAAAAAACGTAAATTTATCAGATTTTACGTAAAATTTTAAGGATCCCGTGGAAAGCATCTGCGACATATAAATTTTCATAGTCATTCTCTCTAAATCTTAAACCCAATTGCCTTCCACATTCTTCCAAAGAATTTTTTTTTTCTTTTAGATTAATTATTAAAGTTTTAAAGTTAATCACCACAATAAATAAATATTACAGTGGTGTTCCGGATTCAGTAATTTACGATAATTTACGTAAAAAATAGTAAATTTACCAAATTTTACGTAAAATATTGTAAATTTACGTAAATTTACAAAAGTAAAAAAACGTAAATTTATCAGATTTTACGTAAAATTTTAAGGATCCCGTGGAAAGCATCTGCGACATATAAATTTTCATAGTCATTCTCTCTAAATCTTAAACCCAATTGCCTTCCACATTCTTCCAAAGAATTTTTTTTTTCTTTTAGATTAATTATTAAAGTTTTAAAGTTAATCACCACAATAAATAAATATTACAGTGGTGTTCCGGATTCAGTAATTTACGATAATTTACGTAAAAAATAGTAAATTTACCAAATTTTACGTAAAATATTGTAAATTTACGTAAATTTACAAAAGTAAAAAAACGTAAATTTATCAGATTTTACGTAAAATTTTAAGGATCCCGTGGAAAGCATCTGCGACATATAAATTTTCATAGTCATTCTCTCTAAATCTTAAACCCAATTGCCTTCCACATTCTTCCAAAGAATTTTTTTTTTCTTTTAGATTAATTATTAAAGTTTTAAAGTTAATCACCACAATAAATAAATATTACAGTGGTGTTCCGGATTCAGTAATTTACGATAATTTACGTAAAAAATAGTAAATTTACCAAATTTTACGTAAAATATTGTAAATTTACGTAAATTTACAAAAGTAAAAAAACGTAAATTTATCAGATTTTACGTAAAATTTTAAGGATCCCGTGGAAAGCATCTGCGACATATAAATTTTCATAGTCATTCTCTCTAAATCTTAAACCCAATTGCCTTCCACATTCTTCCAAAGAATTTTTTTTTTCTTTTAGATTAATTATTAAAGTTTTAAAGTTAATCACCACAATAAATAAATATTACAGTGGTGTTCCGGATTCAGTAATTTACGATAATTTACGTAAAAAATAGTAAATTTACCAAATTTTACGTAAAATATTGTAAATTTACGTAAATTTACAAAAGTAAAAAAACGTAAATTTATCAGATTTTACGTAAAATTTTAAGGATCCCGTGGAAAGCATCTGCGACATATAAATTTTCATAGTCATTCTCTCTAAATCTTAAACCCAATTGCCTTCCACATTCTTCCAAAGAATTTTTTTTTTCTTTTAGATTAATTATTAAAGTTTTAAAGTTAATCACCACAATAAATAAATATTACAGTGGTGTTCCGGATTCAGTAATTTACGATAATTTACGTAAAAAATAGTAAATTTACCAAATTTTACGTAAAATATTGTAAATTTACGTAAATTTACAAAAGTAAAAAAACGTAAATTTATCAGATTTTACGTAAAATTTTAAGGATCCCGTGGAAAGCATCTGCGACATATAAATTTTCATAGTCATTCTCTCTAAATCTTAAACCCAATTGCCTTCCACATTCTTCCAAAGAATTTTTTTTTTCTTTTAGATTAATTATTAAAGTTTTAAAGTTAATCACCACAATAAATAAATATTACAGTGGTGTTCCGGATTCAGTAATTTACGATAATTTACGTAAAAAATAGTAAATTTACCAAATTTTACGTAAAATATTGTAAATTTACGTAAATTTACAAAAGTAAAAAAACGTAAATTTATCAGATTTTACGTAAAATTTTAAGGATCCCGTGGAAAGCATCTGCGACATATAAATTTTCATAGTCATTCTCTCTAAATCTTAAACCCAATTGCCTTCCACATTCTTCCAAAGAATTTTTTTTTTCTTTTAGATTAATTATTAAAGTTTTAAAGTTAATCACCACAATAAATAAATATTACAGTGGTGTTCCGGATTCAGTAATTTACGATAATTTACGTAAAAAATAGTAAATTTACCAAATTTTACGTAAAATATTGTAAATTTACGTAAATTTACAAAAGTAAAAAAACGTAAATTTATCAGATTTTACGTAAAATTTTAAGGATCCCGTGGAAAGCATCTGCGACATATAAATTTTCATAGTCATTCTCTCTAAATCTTAAACCCAATTGCCTTCCACATTCTTCCAAAGAATTTTTTTTTTCTTTTAGATTAATTATTAAAGTTTTAAAGTTAATCACCACAATAAATAAATATTACAGTGGTGTTCCGGATTCAGTAATTTACGATAATTTACGTAAAAAATAGTAAATTTACCAAATTTTACGTAAAATATTGTAAATTTACGTAAATTTACAAAAGTAAAAAAACGTAAATTTATCAGATTTTACGTAAAATTTTAAGGATCCCGTGGAAAGCATCTGCGACATATAAATTTTCATAGTCATTCTCTCTAAATCTTAAACCCAATTGCCTTCCACATTCTTCCAAAGAATTTTTTTTTTCTTTTAGATTAATTATTAAAGTTTTAAAGTTAATCACCACAATAAATAAATATTACAGTGGTGTTCCGGATTCAGTAATTTACGATAATTTACGTAAAAAATAGTAAATTTACCAAATTTTACGTAAAATATTGTAAATTTACGTAAATTTACAAAAGTAAAAAAACGTAAATTTATCAGATTTTACGTAAAATTTTAAGGATCCCGTGGAAAGCATCTGCGACATATAAATTTTCATAGTCATTCTCTCTAAATCTTAAACCCAATTGCCTTCCACATTCTTCCAAAGAATTTTTTTTTTCTTTTAGATTAATTATTAAAGTTTTAAAGTTAATCACCACAATAAATAAATATTACAGTGGTGTTCCGGATTCAGTAATTTACGATAATTTACGTAAAAAATAGTAAATTTACCAAATTTTACGTAAAATATTGTAAATTTACGTAAATTTACAAAAGTAAAAAAACGTAAATTTATCAGATTTTACGTAAAATTTTAAGGATCCCGTGGAAAGCATCTGCGACATATAAATTTTCATAGTCATTCTCTCTAAATCTTAAACCCAATTGCCTTCCACATTCTTCCAAAGAATTTTTTTTTTCTTTTAGATTAATTATTAAAGTTTTAAAGTTAATCACCACAATAAATAAATATTACAGTGGTGTTCCGGATTCAGTAATTTACGATAATTTACGTAAAAAATAGTAAATTTACCAAATTTTACGTAAAATATTGTAAATTTACGTAAATTTACAAAAGTAAAAAAACGTAAATTTATCAGATTTTACGTAAAATTTTAAGGATCCCGTGGAAAGCATCTGCGACATATAAATTTTCATAGTCATTCTCTCTAAATCTTAAACCCAATTGCCTTCCACATTCTTCCAAAGAATTTTTTTTTTCTTTTAGATTAATTATTAAAGTTTTAAAGTTAATCACCACAATAAATAAATATTACAGTGGTGTTCCGGATTCAGTAATTTACGATAATTTACGTAAAAAATAGTAAATTTACCAAATTTTACGTAAAATATTGTAAATTTACGTAAATTTACAAAAGTAAAAAAACGTAAATTTATCAGATTTTACGTAAAATTTTAAGGATCCCGTGGAAAGCATCTGCGACATATAAATTTTCATAGTCATTCTCTCTAAATCTTAAACCCAATTGCCTTCCACATTCTTCCAAAGAATTTTTTTTTTCTTTTAGATTAATTATTAAAGTTTTAAAGTTAATCACCACAATAAATAAATATTACAGTGGTGTTCCGGATTCAGTAATTTACGATAATTTACGTAAAAAATAGTAAATTTACCAAATTTTACGTAAAATATTGTAAATTTACGTAAATTTACAAAAGTAAAAAAACGTAAATTTATCAGATTTTACGTAAAATTTTAAGGATCCCGTGGAAAGCATCTGCGACATATAAATTTTCATAGTCATTCTCTCTAAATCTTAAACCCAATTGCCTTCCACATTCTTCCAAAGAATTTTTTTTTTCTTTTAGATTAATAATTAAAGTTTTAAAGTTAATCACCACAATAAATAAATATTACAGTGGTGTTCCGGATTCAGTAATTTACGATAATTTACGTAAAAAATAGTAAATTTACCAAATTTTACGTAAAATATTGTAAATTTACGTAAATTTACAAAAGTAAAAAAACGTAAATTTATCAGATTTTACGTAAAATTTTAAGGATCCCGTGGAAAGCATCTGCGACATATAAATTTTCATAGTCATTCTCTCTAAATCTTAAACCCAATTGCCTTCCACATTCTTCCAAAGAATTTTTTTTTTCTTTTAGATTAATTATTAAAGTTTTAAAGTTAATCACCACAATAAATAAATATTACAGTGGTGTTCCGGATTCAGTAATTTACGATAATTTACGTAAAAAATAGTAAATTTACCAAATTTTACGTAAAATATTGTAAATTTACGTAAATTTACAAAAGTAAAAAAACGTAAATTTATCAGATTTTACGTAAAATTTTAAGGATCCCGTGGAAAGCATCTGCGACATATAAATTTTCATAGTCATTCTCTCTAAATCTTAAACCCAATTGCCTTCCACATTCTTCCAAAGAATTTTTTTTTTCTTTTAGATTAATTATTAAAGTTTTAAAGTTAATCACCACAATAAATAAATATTACAGTGGTGTTCCGGATTCAGTAATTTACGATAATTTACGTAAAAAATAGTAAATTTACCAAATTTTACGTAAAATATTGTAAATTTACGTAAATTTACAAAAGTAAAAAAACGTAAATTTATCAGATTTTACGTAAAATTTTAAGGATCCCGTGGAAAGCATCTGCGACATATAAATTTTCATAGTCATTCTCTCTAAATCTTAAACCCAATTGCCTTCCACATTCTTCCAAAGAATTTTTTTTTTCTTATAGATTAATTATTAAAGTTTTAAAGTTAATCACCACAATAAATAAATATTACAGTGGTGTTCCGGATTCAGTAATTTACGATAATTTACGTAAAAAATAGTAAATTTACCAAATTTTACGTAAAATATTGTAAATTTACGTAAATTTACAAAAGTAAAAAAACGTAAATTTATCAGATTTTACGTAAAATTTTAAGGATCCCGTGGAAAGCATCTGCGACATATAAATTTTCATAGTCATTCTCTCTAAATCTTAAACCCAATTGCCTTCCACATTCTTCCAAAGAATTTTTTTTTTCTTTTAGATAAATTATTAAAGTTTTAAAGTTAATCACCACAATAAATAAATATTACAGTGGTGTTCCGGATTCAGTAATTTACGATAATTTACGTAAAAAATAGTAAATTTACCAAATTTTACGTAAAATATTGTAAATTTACGTAAATTTACAAAAGTAAAAAAACGTAAATTTATCAGATTTTACGTAAAATTTTAAGGATCCCGTGGAAAGCATCTGCGACATATAAATTTTCATAGTCATTCTCTCTAAATCTTAAACCCAATTGCCTTCCACATTCTTCCAAAGAATTTTTTTTTTCTTTTAGATTAATAATTAAAGTTTTAAAGTTAATCACCACAATAAATAAATATTACAGTGGTGTTCCGGATTCAGTAATTTACGATAATTTACGTAAAAAATAGTAAATTTACCAAATTTTACGTAAAATATTGTAAATTTACGTAAATTTACAAAAGTAAAAAAACGTAAATTTATCAGATTTTACGTAAAATTTTAAGGATCCCGTGGAAAGCATCTGCGACATATAAATTTTCATAGTCATTCTCTCTAAATCTTAAACCCAATTGCCTTCCACATTCTTCCAAAGAATTTTTTTTTTCTTTTAGATTAATTATTAAAGTTTTAAAGTTAATCACCACAATAAATAAATATTACAGTGGTGTTCCGGATTCAGTAATTTACGATAATTTACGTAAAAAATAGTAAATTTACCAAATTTTACGTAAAATATTGTAAATTTACGTAAATTTACAAAAGTAAAAAAACGTAAATTTATCAGATTTTACGTAAAATTTTAAGGATCCCGTGGAAAGCATCTGCGACATATAAATTTTCATAGTCATTCTCTCTAAATCTTAAACCCAATTGCCTTCCACATTCTTCCAAAGAATTTTTTTTTTCTTTTAGATTAATTATTAAAGTTTTAAAGTTAATCACCACAATAAATAAATATTACAGTGGTGTTCCGGATTCAGTAATTTACGATAATTTACGTAAAAAATAGTAAATTTACCAAATTTTACGTAAAATATTGTAAATTTACGTAAATTTACAAAAGTAAAAAAACGTAAATTTATCAGATTTTACGTAAAATTTTAAGGATCCCGTGGAAAGCATCTGCGACATATAAATTTTCATAGTCATTCTCTCTAAATCTTAAACCCAATTGCCTTCCACATTCTTCCAAAGAATTTTTTTTTTCTTTTAGATTAATTATTAAAGTTTTAAAGTTAATCACCACAATAAATAAATATTACAGTGGTGTTCCGGATTCAGTAATTTACGATAATTTACGTAAAAAATAGTAAATTTACCAAATTTTACGTAAAATATTGTAAATTTACGTAAATTTACAAAAGTAAAAAAACGTAAATTTATCAGATTTTACGTAAAATTTTAAGGATCCCGTGGAAAGCATCTGCGACATATAAATTTTCATAGTCATTCTCTCTAAATCTTAAACCCAATTGCCTTCCACATTCTTCCAAAGAATTTTTTTTTTCTTTTAGATTAATTATTAAAGTTTTAAAGTTAATCACCACAATAAATAAATATTACAGTGGTGTTCCGGATTCAGTAATTTACGATAATTTACGTAAAAAATAGTAAATTTACCAAATTTTACGTAAAATATTGTAAATTTACGTAAATTTACAAAAGTAAAAAAACGTAAATTTATCAGATTTTACGTAAAATTTTAAGGATCCCGTGGAAAGCATCTGCGACATATAAATTTTCATAGTCATTCTCTCTAAATCTTAAACCCAATTGCCTTCCACATTCTTCCAAAGAATTTTTTTTTTCTTTTAGATAAATTATTAAAGTTTTAAAGTTAATCACCACAATAAATAAATATTACAGTGGTGTTCCGGATTCAGTAATTTACGATAATTTACGTAAAAAATAGTAAATTTACCAAATTTTACGTAAAATATTGTAAATTTACGTAAATTTACAAAAGTAAAAAAACGTAAATTTATCAGATTTTACGTAAAATTTTAAGGATCCCGTGGAAAGCATCTGCGACATATAAATTTTCATAGTCATTCTCTCTAAATCTTAAACCCAATTGCCTTCCACATTCTTCCAAAGAATTTTTTTTTTCTTTTAGATTAATAATTAAAGTTTTAAAGTTAATCACCACAATAAATAAATATTACAGTGGTGTTCCGGATTCAGTAATTTACGATAATTTACGTAAAAAATAGTAAATTTACCAAATTTTACGTAAAATATTGTAAATTTACGTAAATTTACAAAAGTAAAAAAACGTAAATTTATCAGATTTTACGTAAAATTTTAAGGATCCCGTGGAAAGCATCTGCGACATATAAATTTTCATAGTCATTCTCTCTAAATCTTAAACCCAATTGCCTTCCACATTCTTCCAAAGAATTTTTTTTTTCTTTTAGATTAATTATTAAAGTTTTAAAGTTAATCACCACAATAAATAAATATTACAGTGGTGTTCCGGATTCAGTAATTTACGATAATTTACGTAAAAAATAGTAAATTTACCAAATTTTACGTAAAATATTGTAAATTTACGTAAATTTACAAAAGTAAAAAAACGTAAATTTATCAGATTTTACGTAAAATTTTAAGGATCCCGTGGAAAGCATCTGCGACATATAAATTTTCATAGTCATTCTCTCTAAATCTTAAACCCAATTGCCTTCCACATTCTTCCAAAGAATTTTTTTTTTTCTTTTAGATTAATTATTAAAGTTTTAAAGTTAATCACCACAATAAATAAATATTACAGTGGTGTTCCGGATTCAGTAATTTACGATAATTTACGTAAAAAATAGTAAATTTACCAAATTTTACGTAAAATATTGTAAATTTACGTAAATTTACAAAAGTAAAAAAACGTAAATTTATCAGATTTTACGTAAAATTTTAAGGATCCCGTGGAAAGCATCTGCGACATATAAATTTTCATAGTCATTCTCTCTAAATCTTAAACCCAATTGCCTTCCACATTCTTCCAAAGAATTTTTTTTTTCTTTTAGATTAATTATTAAAGTTTTAAAGTTAATCACCACAATAAATAAATATTACAGTGGTGTTCCGGATTCAGTAATTTACGATAATTTACGTAAAAAATAGTAAATTTACCAAATTTTACGTAAAATATTGTAAATTTACGTAAATTTACAAAAGTAAAAAAACGTAAATTTATCAGATTTTACGTAAAATTTTAAGGATCCCGTGGAAAGCATCTGCGACATATAAATTTTCATAGTCATTCTCTCTAAATCTTAAACCCAATTGCCTTCCACATTCTTCCAAAGAATTTTTTTTTTCTTTTAGATTAATTATTAAAGTTTTAAAGTTAATCACCACAATAAATAAATATTACAGTGGTGTTCCGGATTCAGTAATTTACGATAATTTACGTAAAAAATAGTAAATTTACCAAATTTTACGTAAAATATTGTAAATTTACGTAAATTTACAAAAGTAAAAAAACGTAAATTTATCAGATTTTACGTAAAATTTTAAGGATCCCGTGGAAAGCATCTGCGACATATAAATTTTCATAGTCATTCTCTCTAAATCTTAAACCCAATTGCCTTCCACATTCTTCCAAAGAATTTTTTTTTTCTTTTAGATTAATAATTAAAGTTTTAAAGTTAATCACCACAATAAATAAATATTACAGTGGTGTTCCGGATTCAGTAATTTACGATAATTTACGTAAAAAATAGTAAATTTACCAAATTTTACGTAAAATATTGTAAATTTACGTAAATTTACAAAAGTAAAAAAACGTAAATTTATCAGATTTTACGTAAAATTTGGTAAATTTCGAACCTTTTACGTAAATTTATGTAAATAAAAAAATGTCCAAAAAATTTAAATGAAATTGAACGCCAAAAATGCAATTTCATTTCAATGTCATTTCATCAAATTATTTCAATCTATGTAAAAATAAATGTCCAAAAAATTGAAATAATTTGGGACTTCAAATGAAATGACATTGAAATGAAATTGCATTTTTGGCGTTCAATTTCATTTAAATTTTTTGGACATTTTTTTATTTACATAAAATTACGTAAAATGTTCGAAATTTACCAAATTTTACGTAAAATCTGATAAATTTACGTTTTTTTACTTTTGTAAATTTACGTAAATTTACAATATTTTACGTAAAATTTGGTAAATTTACTATTTTTTACGTAAATTATCGTAAATTACTGAATCCGGAACACCACTGTAATATTTATTTATTGTGGTGATTAACTTTAAAACTTTAATAATTAATCTAAAAGAAAAAAAAAATTCTTTGGAAGAATGTGGAAGGCAATTGGGTTTAAGATTTAGAGAGAATGACTATGAAAATTTATATGTCGCAGATGCTTTCCACGGGATCCTTAAAATTAATGTGAAAACAGGTTTTGAAAAAACAAAAATTGAAATTACAAATTTTTATCTTTTAAAATTTTAGGCATTAAAACAACTGTTGTTGATTCTAAAGATAAACGCTTTGGAAAAAGACCTTTGAAGTTTACAAACGATCTTGATATTGATCAAGATTTAATTTTTTTTGTGGACACTTCTTATGTTCGTAGCGTGAACCAAGGTCTCCTCGAATATTTAGAGGCTCAGCCAAGTGGGCGTCTATTTTTCTACAATGAAAAAACAGATCAATTAGATTTACTTTTGGAAAATCTTTTTTTTCCCAATGGACTACAGTTGATGCCCGACAAAAATTCAATTTTAATCAACGAAAATGTAATGTCAAGAATAGTGGAGTTTGTTTTAAAGGGTGAAAAAAAAGGCGATGTCAGAGTTTTTTCAAAAGCCATGTTTTGGAGACACTATTAGACTAACTGATAATAAAACATTAATAGTACCAATTGCTGTTGCCCGGAAAAGCAGATTTTATTCCATTCTTGATTTTCTTAGAACATGGCCGTCAATTAGAAATTTTATTGGAAAAGTGAGTATATCAAAATTATCAAATAATATCAGATAATATCAAAATTATTTAAATTAAAAAAAAAAAAAGATCTTCGACTTTGGGTACTTGTTTTCCTTGTTTCCAAAATACGGCCTGATAGCCGAGTACGATTTAAAAGGCAACGCATTAAATTCATGGCATGGTCCATCAGGCAAGATTGTTGAGAATATAGCTACGGGTATCAAAAACAGAAAAAAATTATATTTGGGAAGCTTTTATAGTGATTTTTTAGGTGTTCTAGAGTTAAATTAAAATTTTTATTTTTCATTCAAAAATAAAGTTCAAATTAGTTAATTTGAAATTTTACTTTAATTTAAAAATAAATTTATATTTAAATAATTATTATTAAAATAATAATTAATAATTTCTGTAAATTTTTGTTTCATCTTTTAAAGTTTTAGAAGGAATCTTAATAAGTTGTGCGATTTTTGCATAATCCTTGACAAACCTAAGTAGTAGTTTGTTTTCCCGAGGAAACTGAGAAGCTGTTTCAAATTTTTAGGTGGTGCTCGTTTTTTTTATCGCTTCAACTTTTGTCGGGTCCACTTCGAAAGTATTACCAGTGATTACATACCCTAAGACTTTGATTCTCCTGGCAAACCATATGCACTTGGAAATCATGAGAGCTTCAACCTCTTTTTTATTTCTTTAGTGTTCAAAGAACTTTATTTTTTTTTAATTAATTTTTTTACAATTAACAAAAATTTAAATCATAAAAAAAATCAAACAGAATTCATAAAAGTTTCATTTATAATTAACCCATTTAAAAAACGCCAAAGCTCTTAAATTATTTGGACATTTTTGAATTTTCAGCAATTTACTTAAATTTTAAAAATTTACTTTATTTTTAAAAATTTACATTTTTTTTATTTAAAATCTGGTAAAAAGTTATTTATTACTATTAAAATTTAGTTTAATAATTTTTTTAATCGCTTAAAAAGTGTCCCTTTTTTAATAAAATATTTTTTCGAAATGTTTTCAAATTTAATAAATTAAATGTTAATTTTTTACATCTTTTTACAAAATTATAAAACTTTTAATTCATCTTGATATTTTTAGTAATTTTTGGTTACTTAAAAATGCCACTTAAGTCAGCCTTTTACCAACGTTTGATCCCATTGATGATGAAACTTTCGAATCTTTTTGAAGAATCAGATGATGTTCACATGTTTCACAGTTTCTCCAGGCTTTAACCTTATACTCTTTTTAATTAAGTATTTCAAATCAGTTTTAAATTCCAACATTTGAAAAAAACGTTAATATTGAGAAAGTATGGTTTCATTATTGAAATAGCCTTCTTTTCCAGGATGTATTGAAGCTGTACATGAAATTTCTTCATAAAAAATAACACCTTGTTCTATTAAATTAGGGTATTTTACAATAGCTTGAGACCTTTCATAATCTGAAAGCTTAAAGAAAGGTGAACTTGGATGGTCTACTAAAAAATCTGAATACATCAAACTTCTTTCATTTCTGTCAGAGATTTTTTAATCAATTTAAATTATAACTGGCCTAATAGTTTAAATTATTTACTCTTTGCTTATAAAAGGTTCATTTCCTTCTTTAATCCATCATGAATAAAATTGTTCAAAACTAGTATCTTCGAAAGTTTCATCACCGATGGGATCAAAATTTGAAGGAGTAACTATTTCAGAAGATGTTTAATTTGATTCTTCAACAACCTCTTTTTTTCAGCACAACTTCCAAAATTTTAGATTCTACTTTGGTAAAAGGCTTACTTAAGTTGCATTTTTAAGTTACCAAAAGCCTGAAAAATTACTAAAAATATCAAAATGAATTTAAAATTTTATAATTTTGTAAAAAGATTTAAAAAATTAACATTTAATTTATTAAATTTGAAAATATTTCGAAATAAAATTTTATTAAAAAAATGAACACTTTTTAAGCGATTGTAAAAATTTTAAAACTAAATAAATAAAGAAAGTAAAAAAATGGTTTTGTTCAGAATTTTGTCTAGTTTTAGAATTTGTATAAAAATATATAGGTTAACGGGTATGTGTCGATCGAGTAGATTCGTTTGATTAAATTTTGGGATAAAAAAAATTAAATAAGATATACTTTATATAAGGCTAAAAAGATTCAGACCCCCCTAGCCAAAAAAATAAATTTTTGACCATATATATACGTAGAATTCAAAAATGAGGTCGAAATCCATATCTGGCGATGGTGTGGAAGTTTTGCATCGCGTGAATTTTACTAAACTAGACATTTTAAAAGGTTATTTTAAAAGCTTAATTCTTCATTTTTTGATAAAATAAAATTAAAGTAAAAAATATTAGAAAAAATACTGCAACATTGTGCAACATACTTTGTTGCACCTTTTAACCTAAAATAATTTAACAAATGTAAAAAAGACAATCAACATGATTTAATAGATTATTGATTAGATTTATTAAAAAAAAAGAAAATAAAAATTTTATTTTAGGAAAAAAAGGCGCAATAAAGCATGTTGTACTATGTTGCATTTTTTTTCTTATATTTTTTATTAGCTTTAATTTCAATTTATTAAAAAATAAAGAATTCTTGTTCAGTTTATATTTGAAATTCACAATACCTTGGGCTATTAATCCTTAAGATTAAAAGACTTCAGACGTAAAATCTATTAAATTTTTGATTTTTTACTTTAATAAATTTACTTTATTTTTCGTAAATTTCAGATAATACAAAAAACGGAGCATTACCATATTTTTATTACCAAATTCAGGTACTTTTTCTTAAATTAGTTATCTGTTTTTACTAAATAGTGTTATTTTGTAAGAAAAAGTGTCAAAAAGTTACAAATACAGGATTTCTATTTAATTTTGTGTAAGTTAATTTTTTATGTATAATATTAATAATTAGGGAATTTATTTAATATTAGAGAAAAATAAAAAAATTTGGAGTATTTTATTCGAAATACTGTGGCATCAGTTTTAATCGTCCTTTAATTTGTAACTAGACTTAGAAATTTAGTATTTTTTATTATTTTCTTATTATCTCTTCTTTTGTTACATGCAATTTGGAATAATAGTTAAAAGCAATTTTGATGAATGTAACTAAAAGATATTCAAAAAATCATAAATCGTTTTCATATAAAGTTTGAAAATCATATGCAAGTCTGTTTTGATAAAATTCTTCTATTGACTGGGTCTTTACAAAATCTGGCTGATTTTCGCCTGATTTAGCTTCTTGATCACGTTCAGAGTCCAATGAATTAGCGCCCGAAATTCTATCGATCTTAAATTCAGAATGCTGAGACTTCGATTTATTTTGTCCAAAGTTTGATCTATCTTTAGAGTTCAAAGCCGAAACTGACTTAAAAAAAAGTTTATTTGAATTTATAAAATCCTTCAATTTATGTCCAGATGCTCGACGCTCAGACGACGATGCCTTAGTATCACTTGATTCCACTTTATTAGCAGTTTGATGATCTTCCACTTTTTTATCTAAATTACTGGTCAACAATTCCTCAGCAATATACTGAATTCCATTATTTATTGTAAATGCATTTCTTAAGCTTTCCTCACGTGTCTTCTTCAAGTCATTTACTATGTCGTATTTTACTTGCTGCAAATCTTGTCTCATGTCCTCAAAGTCATTTTGTTTTGGATCATCTGAATCACCTTGGTTATGCATCAAATAACGCTTTACTACACGCTCCATTACTATCTAAATAAATAATTAAAAAAATGATGATTTAAAGTTAATTTTTCGGACCCTATAAGTTAATTTGTGGTTCTCTAGACTTCCTGTATTGTCTGTTTTAGAGCTCTCTTTTCTCTTATTTTGGGTGCTTGTTTTATGTTTGGATTGAATTGAATTGTTGCGGGTCTCATTTCCTAATTGTGATTTCATCTCGTAAAAACTTGGACCGTCGTCAATAGTGGAACCCACATCATTTGACCTGCGAAAGGATTTGAAAAATTTTTTCTCTTTATAAAATTTGATGCTTTTTTTGACGAATTCATATGTTCCAAGAGGTGTTGGGATCAAATTTAATGGCACAGGCAAAGTAAAGCGTTCTTTAATGTATTCCATGTAAAGTTTTGAACGAGCAAATTTCCATTCTATGTCCGAGTGATGCTTAAATTAAATTTTATTAATTTTTTTATTTATTTTTAATAATAATAATAATGATATATAAGCTACAGCAAGACTAGCTTGCGGAGGTGGCCTATGATAGCTCCTTGCACATAACACATAGAAAAGTACTGAAAAAGAAATACAGTTTAATTTTTAGATCGAAATAAGAGCTAAGATTACAGATAGAAAAAGCTGGAGTATATGTATAGTATACCGTTTTGTAGATAATTATAATCTCTACATTCTTACATATGAAATATAAATTTATTTTAAGGCTCTCGTTCAAAATTTCTCTTAATATATTTTTATTTTCAACCAAGCCAAATTTTTTTAAAATTATTTTAAAGAAAAAATAGCCGTAATAAAAACAGTCTATTTTAAATGAATATCAATATAATTTTTTTTTACAATAATTAATTAACTATGTTAAAATTTAAAATATTCAAAATTTTCAGCAAAGTAAAATTTTTGATCAAATTTCAAGTGCTCAATCTTGCTCAAAAATTTTTAGATGCGCAATTAAATTTCTTTGCAGATTTTTAATTTTTTTTAAATTTCAAAGCTTTTATTTTTAAACTTTTGAAAAAGGATTGTAATTTCTGAAAATGCAATGAAATTTAATTGCGCATTTAAAAATATTTGAGCAAGATTGAGCGCTTGAAATTTGATCAAAAATTTTACTTTGCTAAATTTTCTGGCATTGTGAATTTTGGAAAAAAGAACAAAAACAAAAATTTTAAAATGAAATAAACTTTGTACCACCCAAATTTAGTTCTGAAAAAACTCTGCAAGTCTGCATAGCACTAAATGTATTAGAAAAAAATAATAATTAAATTGCAGAGTTTTTGCAGTGACTAAATTTTGCTGGTACAAAGTTTGTATTAGCTGATACATTTTGCAGAACAATTTTTAGACTCATAGTATAAAAGTTATTTCATTTTAAAATTTTGGTTTTTGTTCTTTTTTCCAAAATTCACAATGCCAGAAAATTTTGAATATTTTAAATTTTAACAATTAAGTTAGTTTATTTTCAAAGTAAAAAACAAAATATATTAATATTCATTTAAAATAAACTGTTTTTATTATGGCTATTTTTTCCTTAAATAATTTAAAAATAATTTGGCTTGGTCCATCCTACAAAAAAATCAGTAAGTTACTATTTGATAATAAAATACATCTTTTCAGCTTTATGTTTATTAATATTGTTGAATCATAATTAAAGAATTCAATTTAAAAAAAAAAATCCTCTAAAATATTTTTGAAATTCCCATAAGAAATTTCTTTAATTTTAAGAAATTTCTAAAAATTCCCATAATTATTTGAACAAAAAGATCAAAAGAAAAAAAAACATATTAGAATAGAACTAATATTATTTCTATTTATTATTATTGCTATTAATAATTTCAGTTAACACCTTGAAGTTAAAAAAAATCAAAATAAAAAAAACAAAGAAATTAAAATATAGCTCTAATTTTACTAAATTTATAATTTTATAATTTTATAATTTAATTTTTTTTTCTATTTTCTATTTAATTTTTAATCCACAACTAATGAACAAATAAAATAAATGATAATTTTATATTTGATATAGTGCCGGCAAATTCACTTCTACTTTCATAAAATCTGGTAAATTTAGGTTTTGTGAATTTAATTTAATAGTGGTAATTTTTAGTAAAAAAAAGTAAATTTTGTACAAATTTTAAAAAAGTTAATTATAAACAATAAACATAAAGGCAAAAAAAATTTTCAATTATACACATCCCAATATAATTCAATGATTTGATCAATCTCCATTTCTTTCTATAACCACTTTAATTACCTAAATTTTTATTAAAATTTGTTTTTAAAGATTAAATTGAAAATAAAAACTAATAAAAACCTTTTTTAAATGAAACCATTAGTATTCTTATATTTAAGTTTAAAATAATATTATATTTAAAAAATCTAAAAATAAAAAATAAAGTCAATAATAAGCCATTTACAAATCGTCTCAGAAGTGAAATAATGAAGAGATTTGTAAATGACAAAGGTTAGACTCTAGGGTATTATGAAAAAAAATTTCCAAATGAAATGAAGGAAATGAAAAGTAAGTATTTTAATAAAAAAAAAACTTTAATTTTTAATTGTTTTTACTAAAGAAGATTTGTTGAAGCTGGTGCTTAAAAATTCAAATTTCAAAGAATCATGGAAAAAAGCTGGCGACAGCTTTAAAAATGATAAAAATAAAAGAAAATAAAATTCCATAAAAAATTTTTCCAAAGATTTAAAAACTTTACTTTTTTTTACTAGAAATTACCACTATTAAATTAAATTTCACGTAAAATTACGTGAAAAAAAGTAATTTTTTTTTTTCGAATTCAGGCTCAAAAAATTTAAAAAAAGTCAAAAAATGTCAAAATTCCCAAAAAAATTGTATTTTTTCAAATTTTTACTTTTTACAAAAATTTACGTAATTTCCGGTAATTTTACTTTTTTACTTTGGTAATTTTACGTTATTTCACGTAAAATTACGTAAAAATAGTTTATCATAGCAGTACTGTATAAAAAATAAGAAAATGAAAAAATGTAGTGTAAAATTATTTTGTAATGTAATATATTTTGCCAAGCCAGCATATTTAAAAAAAAATTTAAACAAAATTTACTATAATATCTTCGAAAGATTTGGTCATCATGGCTATAAGCATATTGATCATAATTGTTATGTTAGCAATGTGAAAGAATCCAAAAAGCAAATAACCAATGGACACAGTTAAATTGTTCTCAAAAGGTGATATTAGAGTGTCGGTCGAGTCGCCTATGGTGTACAGAGCAAAAAACAAAGTCATGAACGCTCTTCCAAGGCTAAAAAACAAAAAATAAAATTTTCAAAAAAATTTTCTGGAAAATTACGATCCAAATGCTTCTTCAGCTTTGGTCGAATACGGATGCTCCGGGTCCTCTGAGTTGTAATGCCTAGTTATTTCAACTGCCTCCCTCACATCAGCATTGTAATACCAGTACAAATTATTCAATCCGAAAACAAACGAGGCAAATATCACAGCAAATATGACTATGAATTTCAGGATGTCATTTATCATCTTACCAAGTGTTATTTGCAGTGGTCCCAATTGCTGATTAGCCGACAAATAAAAACACAATCGAGTAAAAGTGAAAATGTTGGCGATGGCAAACAGTCCTTCTGAAAGATTAATCGGATCCAAATTTTGCCAATAGAACCTGTCACTGTTGAGCCAGTAGAAAACATTGTACACTTCTTTTTGAGCAAATTTGTCCGTGCTATTTAATTTGTTCACTTTGGTCCAAAATTCATCACTTCCAATTAGTTTTAAATAGTCAGAAACCACTAGCATTGTGTGGTACTTTAGGCCAAATGAGCTCAAGTAAAGAACATTCATGCACAAGTTAAAGGTGTTTGTGGACGAGTAGAAGTAGTCATAGATGCCATAGGTCATTAGTTGTTTTATTTCGTGCCATGTTTGGCCTATGATCCACACACTTATTGTGATTTCGAGACCAGTGGGCTTATTTTCTCTGATGAAAAAATTTTCAAAGTCAATATGAACACTCAAGTCCTTGCGGTAAACGTATTTGTGAAATGATTCGTTGAACCGCGGAAATAGGTCTAGGAAATTGTGGGCATTGTCGTGGATGGGAAACTTGAAAAATGATGAAACTATCATTCCAACAAAGATTAAATAGGAAGCAAAATGGGATATGAATTTGACACATGGCAATGTCATAAACCGTCCTGGCTTTGATTTTGGTAGAATGATGAAAAAAATTGATGACACTGGCAAAAGGATGATGTGCAATAGGATCAACAGCATTATTGTTAACGGGTTCATTTTGGATATTTTTCTCACTCCAGTGTACCATATTTCAACAATTTTTTGCTGACAATTTGAATGAGCCACAAACTTAAACAATTTCTTTTTAAATACAATACTTTATTAAAATTAGGGTTCTAAACTGATTTGTCCAAACTGGTAGTTTAAGGGATTATTATTTCAACACAATTAAAAAACTTTTCAACACAAATTTAAACTGATCGTCACAAAAGTAAATCTTCTCATCACAAATTTTTCAAAAAAAGAAAAAAACTTTTTAACACAAAATTTTATATTCTCAGCACAAATTTTAAAATCCAGTGAAAAAATTTTGAACACATAAATTTTTTTTATAAAAAATCGTTGAACACAAAAAAAATAATTTAGTTTAAATTAAGGGAAAAAAAACTTTTCAACACAAAATTTATTGAATAAATGCAGAAAAAAGTTAAATGCTGAATTTTTTCTAATCTAAAATCACAAAGCTTATTGATAAATATAAAGTATGTTTTTAATCATTGTTTTATTCTATCACGTACCATTTTTCAGAATTTTTAGCTCTACCTTTTTTTGGCTTGTTGACAAACTGATCTTTCTCTTTATGATATTTTTTCGATTTCTAAGATTCATTCTTAGACTGAATTTGGACAAAATTTTCAAGTAGAAATTTAAAAATTTTCAAAACTAATTTTAATAATTTTAAAAAAATTTGAAAGCATTTCTTAAGAAATTTAAACAATTGAAACAAAAATAAAATTTGTGTTGTAAAGCTTTTTTGTCTTTAATTTTTGTGATAAAAAAATTTTCTAAATTTTTTTCTTTTTGTGTTCAAAATTTTTTCATTATTTTTTAAAATTTGTGCTGAGAAGATAAAATTTTGTGTTAAAAAGTTTTTTTCTTTTTGTGAAAAATTTGTGATGAGAAGATTTAATTTTGTGACGATCAGTTTAAATTTGTGCTGAAAAATTTTTTTTATTGTGTTGAATAGGAAGACCCGTAGTTTAATAAAATATATTTATTGTTCAAAAAATTTTGGTTTATTATTTTGATATTTTCTTTAAAGTATTGTTTTTATTAATCTGTACTACAGATAAGCTATTTATTAAATCTAAATATTTAATATTAATTCTGTAAAATAATTTAATAAGTATTAACAATCAGTTTTTACAAATGCCGGTTTGAAAAAAAAATCGGTTTCAAAAAATTTGGTTCGATTTTGAACCGGTCGACCATCCCTGATTAAAATGAGCATTATCTCATTTATAATTGAATATTTAGATAGGACTTTTTATGGTTTTGCGAATTTCGAATACAAATTGGACAAACATCCTTCATTTTTTGATTTAGTAGAATAAAATTAATTAAAAATTACTGAAATAATACTGAAACAATACTGAAACATAGAGTAATATACTTTGTTGCACCTTTTCTTCCTAAAATAAATTTTTTTTTTAGTAAATCAAATCAATTATTTATTTAAGTCTTATTGATTCTTTAATTTTTGTCATTTTTAACTTAAAAAAAATTATTTTAGGTAAAAAAGATGCAAAAAAGTATGTTGCAGTATTTTTTTAGAAATTTTTTTATTAACTGTAATTTTAATTTATTAAAAATGAAGAATTTTTTCTCAATTTGTATTTTAAATTCACATTACAGTCAATCCTCGGTATAACGAACTACTTGGGCGGAAAATTCGGTATTCGTTATATCGAAATTTCCATATAAAATGATAGGGACAAAAAATTTTGAACCAAATTTTATTGATTAAAAAAACTAAAATAAAAATGCGAAAAAAAACAAAATTTAATTTTTTTGAAAAAAATCGGTAATAGATTTTTGTTTGGTAAAGCTACTTTCAATTATAAAATTTTCAATATTAAATAATAAATTAATTTTTGCTTTCGACGACAAAATAGTAGAAATTGTGGAAGCATTAACGTTGTATTCTTTGGCCAGCTTTGAAGTGGTTTTTATTTGTTTTTTTATAATTTCTATCTTGACTTCAAGAGAGATACTTTTTCTCTTTTTGCAAACTTGCTTTTCATTCATTTATATCAATTAGAATTTTTAGATAAAAACTACTAGTCAAGTCATAACTTTGACTTAAATTTTTGTGACTTAGACTTAAAACTGTGGCTTAAAAACAAGTCTGGCTTTAGTTAAGCAAATTATCTTTTTAATTTCAAATTTTGTTTTAAAGAAAAATTAAAGGATACTTAATTTTTTATTTCAAACCTGTTTCGTAGATCTATGTCTCTTCTTTAGGCTAAAAATAATTAATACAATACTTTTAATAAAATATAATTAATAAATCAATTCATAAAACCTTAAAAATTGCTTAATTTTAAGAAAAATTTCAAATACAATAAGAAAAAAAATTTAAAACTTTTGTTATAATTTTCAAAAACTTGTTCTGCATATGAAGCAAAATAGAACAATATCTGTTTCACCTAATGCGCAAGTTTGTATCTATGCCAATTAATTGCGTTTTATTACTAATACTTTAGAAAAAAAATGAATAAAAAATTTTAAAACTTTTTTAATCTTGAATCTTAGTCATCTATTTTATTTTCAGGAGCATAAACTTTAAAATGTACTGGAGAATGATGATCCTTTGAATTAAATTGTGTAGATACAGAAGTTGTCTTGATAATTGAGATTAAATTTTTTTTTATCAAGAGATATTGATATTATGATTTTTTTTTGACTATTATAATAATTATATTTCTTTTAAATTTCTAAAATTGTGTTATTTGAATAGAATTATTTCTTTTACAATTAGTAAGTGATAAGATTGGTAAACAAAACCCATCCAAATTTAAAAAATGATTCTATCAGTGAAAGCGCAAATTCTACAATTGATAATTTTACATTTTTAATTGTAATAAAAATTGAAGGTTTTAGATTTCATACCATGAATAAAATTTGACTTGATATAACATGAAAGATTTGAATTATAACTTACATTAATTCTACTTAATAAATTGTGTTCTTGATTTTTACAATGATCATTTAAATTCAATAATATTTAAAAAAAGCTTAATTATTTTTCAATTTTAGATTATATGATTCGAAGGTTTTTTCTGATTTCTAATGACAAAAACAACTCACAAGATCTTCAATCGATTAGTTAGTTAATCTTGAATTTTTACTAAAATCTTTGCTTTTTTTTTTGAACAAAAATTTCCTTGGTCTCTGAGAGAAAAAAATTAAATCTTTCAAAAATTAATGAAATAAAAAATTAAATCTATAAAAAATAATATTTACAGGTTTTTCTTGAAATCTGAGAGCCAAATCAAGTCTTGCCAATTGTTCGTATTTTTCCTCTTTTTCCTTTCCAGTCTTGTTCAGCACAATTTCCAATTCATCTCTTCCACGAACATTATTCAACAATTTGACTGAATAGGTGCTCAACGAATGTCTCAATTGGAGATATTCGTGTTTAAAATACTTTTCTTTTTCGGCAAGAATGCCTAGCTCGCGTCCCAATTCAAAGGCCGTAAGTATAGGATCAATGCTAGCTAGTGAAATGTATGATTCACTTGCGAGACCTTTGTAGGCATTAAGTCTCGATTGGGCATGACGCAATGAATCAAATTTAAATTTGTTCAAGCACTCGATGCATTTGCAGTTGAAGTCATGAGGCTTTGAAATTCTGTCTCCATTCAGCAGAAGCATTTGAACAATTTCGGTCCTGTTGAATTGAGAGGCCAGCATTATTGGAGTGATGTCTGGCGAGAATTGGGCATCGTCTGAACTTGGTGTTTGCCAAAATGAATCCGTGTCTCCATTGAGTATTTTTTTTTCATTTAAAATTTTGTACTTTGGATGCTTCATTATGGCTTCAGCTATGTTTGTGAAGCCCATAAAGATGGCCAGCAACAGAGCATCGCGAATTTTTTGACTGTCCGATTTGGCAAGAAGTGCTTGCACAACCTTTTTAGATTAATAAATAAATTTATTAATTATTTTTTTGTTGCCTTTTTTTCTTAATTACTTCTAGGTGCTCGTTTTCTACAGCGAGTCTCAGCGCTGTCCGACCAAGGTTATCAGTGACTTCGATGTTAAAGTCCTTGATGTTTTGTATGATAAAATTAACTGTGTTCAAATCACCGCTTTCACATGCTTCGATAAATTTTTCATTTATGTCCGGCTTGAAAATTAAATTATTTAAAAAGGCTTGAAATTTAATTATCACTAAATTACTAAAGATGACTGATGATCTCCATCTTTTAAAGATTTTCTCGAAAAGGAATTTTTTATTTGTTTTTTACTCAACATTTTTTGCTTTCAAAAAATAAAATTATAAAATTAAAAATTTCTTTAATTTTATAAAATATCGATTTTATATCTAGTTTTTATTTTTGAATTGCTCAAATTTATTTAATTCTTCATATCATATTTATATTTTAAAATATATATGATTAATCAAAGGATTGAAATAAAAATCTGGCATAAATCTAAATAAAAATATAAATTTAATTTTTATTGAAAATCAATTAACGTAAGACAAACAAAATATTATTATTTGAATTTTAAAATTTTATTTTCTGGTTTTAAGTGAAAACTTATGGGTCTTGTAGACTATGTGATCGTCATGTTCACTAAATATGTAATCTTTGTCATCTTGCTGGGTTTGTGATCTGTGATGATCACAAATTTTATGATCACATTATCCATAGATCACAAGTATTTTTCAATGATCACGCATAAAAAATCATGAGCTATAAAAAAATTTCAAAACATAATGGATATAATATTTGAAAAAAATAATATATTTGAATATATAAAAATACTAAATGTTTTGAAATAAATTTTTTTTTCTTTCAAAGCAAATACTTCTTTTGGTCATAAAAAATCTCTATCTAAAATATTGAACTTCTTTAATTCAAAATTAAAAATGGAAATTGAAAACGAAAACGAAAACGAAGAAAAAATTATTTTAGAAAAAATAAAATGCTACGGCTTAATACTTGTAAGCCAAAGCTGCTCTAAAATTGTTGTAAGAGAAACGGTTTGTTGATTTTAAAGACTAGAAAAAGATCTAAATTTGCGAAAAATACTGATTTACTTACAACAATCTGAAAAGATTGTTGTGCCATACATGAAACTATACTAAAAACAATAGTTTGATTCTGAGAATGATCCAAATATTGATGTTTTATTATCAATATTATTTTATTTTATGTTTTATTATTTATGTTTTCTTTATCAAAATTACAAATTAATTCAGTAATGTTAAGGACAGATCAGTATAAAACCTTGGCTCTTTCAAGTCCTTCGTATTCTACATTGGCACACAATGAAGTAATAAGAGCATTAAGTAAACACCCAAATGGAGTACCTTGTCCTTTGTATGGTTCCTTAATGAAAAATGAAAGAGGGCTTAAATTACATTAAGCTAAAAAGCATTAATTTCAATTTTATTATTTTTTCTTGATTGATTTAATTTTTATTTTTTTTTGTTAATCACAAAAATAAAATCTTGATCACAAATTTTTTTTTAGTTTTTTTAAAAGATCACAAAAAATGTGATCGCTAATTTTTTCAATAGCACAGATCATAAACCCAGCAAGATGACAAAGATCATATATTTAGTGAACATAAAGATCACATAGTCGACAAGACCCAAAATTATTTCTATAAAAATTAAATTTTATTAGATGGTATTTACAAAATAATAATTAATTCATAAGTTATAAAAAACAAAAAAAATTAATTTAAGAAAAATTTATCGTTTTTATTTTTGAAAATTTACAATTTAACTGAAAAATTATGACTATTTTTGATAATGATTTTTTGTTTTAATTCATATAAAAAAAGTTTTTATTCGAATATTAATTCAATTTACTTGAAAAATTAAATTTTATTTACAAATATTTAAATATTTAAATTATAACTAGTTTTAAAGTTTTGACCGCGATATGACGTGAGAAGACTTTACATCTGACATTTTACTTTTTCTTTTTGATTTTTTACCATTATTTACTCTTATAAAATTTAATTTTACTAAAATTTACGTCAATTCTTTATGATTAATTTTTCTAGGTAGTTAAGTATTTAAATTTGGTTAAAATAAAAAATTTAAAAACAAAAAAAAATAAAAAAAAAATTTTGATTTGTAACAATTTTATTGTCAAACAAAAAAATAATTGAATTTTGATAATTTAAAATTTCATGAGCTAATTTTTAATTAGCATTTAAAAAAAAAGATAAATAGATAAGTAAAAAATTAAACCAAAGGATCTGTTAATCTCATTTCTTCCGATATTTGCAACTTTAAAAAAAATTAAAATATTTTAAAAAAATTTTAAATAAATTATATTAAAGTACCATTGTACATGCGGGACAGCAATGAGCCACTAAAGCGTCTTCAAACAAATTACCCTTAATTTTTAAATATTAAACAAATAAACTTGATTTTTTATAATTTATTTTTACATCTATTGACCGTTCAACTCTAATTTTTGTACGCAAAGGTGTCAAATTTCCAAAAATTAAATTGCTGAATCGTTCATCTGCTCGATCAAAAAGAAAAAACATATAACATGGTGCGCAGAACATTGCCAAAAGAAATTCTCTGAAGTTATCAAAACAATCAAACAAACCAACTGACCATCCACGTGTGGAATAAACATAATTTCTTTAATTTTTTAAAATAAATTCTATTAATTGAGAAAACAAAAATAATTTTTTAAATACTGTTGTTCTCCCTTCATTATTGGCGCTGCTTTACCAGGTTGTCTTAAAAAATTGTATTTTTAAAATAAAAATTAAAAAATTGAAGATTGCTTTTTACGTTATGGTAGTGAAAATTGGTTCTTCGTTAGCTTTATCTGTGATCATTCTATTACTTGATTAGATTGTTTAAAAAATATAAATTTTATTATTTGTTGTCAGATGAGTCTCATCTTACTTAATTTATATGGACTTGTGTGTTCCGATGCATTTTAAATATTTTCATTGAAGCGATAAATTTTTCCAAAATAAAGAAAAAATTTTTTTTAAATTTCCTTTAAAAAATAACAATAATTATATTAGCAATTGTATTTTTTTTTAAATAAAAAGCAAATAAAATAGTTGACACTTTTTTATTCTTTCCAAGTTTTAAATGCATTTTTCTGATCTTTTTTAAGTTAAAAATAATTTTAAAATTACCAAATAAATTGTTCTTCTTGACAAATAATGCAAAGTTATACTTTTTGAATTCAACGCATAATCTTAATTCTATACTTAAACCTGTAATAGTTTTATTCAAATTTCTGAAAATTTGAATTTAATATTCCAAATATCAAGTTAAATTTTTTAGTACTAGTAACAGAGTACTGCGACTCTATTGAGTTAGCCATTTGTTTAGACTATTAAATCAGTATCAGTATCGTTCCATGCAATTTCTCCTTCTGAAATGAATTTTAATATATCTAAATAGATAAATAAAACAATAAATAAAATGTTAATCGACCATATAAACTAATTAAAGAACTGAAAGATATATTGGGCATGTGAGATATTAAAGGCTTGTATTTAATGTTGCACTATAAATTAATAAGAAGTTGCACTTTTTTTAATACCAAACTGCACTATATTATTTCCAAAAAGTACAACATTATTTAATGTGCAATGAATTATTCGGTTTTTTACCAAAATAATTCAAATCAGAACTTTTATATTTCAAAACTTTACTACATAAATCACCTTGCACTTAAATAATTTTTGATTTGGACTAAAATAATTTTTGAGTTGCACTAAAATAATTTTTGACATGAACTAAAATAATTTTTGACTTGAACTAAAATAATTTTAAATATTAATTTAGACTTTATTTTTATTTTTGTTTTCAAAAAAGCTTATTTTATTTTATTTCCGTCCCTTTTATAAATTCCTTGCGGCTACTTATTTAGAAATTAAAACAATTAACAGCTAGTTACTCAACGGTAGATCATCATGACATGGTAATTCTTTGTTAAGTAATTTTTTACGCGGCTTCTCCTTAAATACTATGTTACTTCCTGTCTCTCGTATATCTTTATTTCTTATTTTCTATAAATAGCCCATACTCTAAAAAAAAATAAATAAAATAAAAATCATATTGATTTCGCGTGTTTGTTACCATTACTTACTAGTTTACCATTATTTTTGGAAACTATTAAAATGTCGATGACAAGTAGAATGCTCGAAATGGAAAATGAGAGAGACGAAGAAAACGACGAATTTATTGATTTTGAGGGAGGAGACGACGACGACGAAAACAGCGAAAATGAGCAAGATAACGAAGAATACGAACACGCCGAAGATGACGAAGAAGTACCACCTAATAAAAAAAGTCGTGGCGAAAACAAACAATATGAAGTAGTCGAAATTTATGATACAAAGCAAGAAGCGATTGAGTCACTCAAAATTCACGAGAGCTTAAAGCATAAAGCCTCATTTTTACATACCATCCGAACAAAAAAAAAAGTTACAAAAGAAAGATGTTGAAGCGTTTAAAGATGCTAGAGACAAATGCATTTGGAAGACCTTTGACGTTTTATCTAAGCAAACAAACAGCCTTTATGAAATTAAAATCAACAAAACGCAATGGAAATTGTCGCGATGCAGTTGCGATTGGAACAGTAAGAATTACATTTGCAAGCACGTCATTGGAGTGTGCTCAAAGTTAAAGATTGGAGATTGCCAGATTCCTATGGCTTCGGTCAACAAGCCATTAGGAAAAAAAAGTAGTCGAGGAAGACCCACTTTGGCGGCAGCAGTACTAGTGGTAGATCCTACTGGATTCAAAAAAGCTTAAAGCTTATTTAATTCGTTAATTTAATAACGAGTCGGCTTCTTAATAAATACAATATTATTTTTTTTTATTTTATTCTTATGTATGTTTCACTATATTTTTTTTCTCTCTAAATCACATAATTGTAATTGTAATTTGTATTTTCTTATGTTTAAAAAAAATGAAGTTTTCGAAAAAAATAGTGCTTGTTGTATTTATTTATCTAAAAATGAATTAAAATAGTTCAGGTCAAATTTATTTTAGTGCTTTTAAAACATTAATTTAGTGCTTAGTAAAGATTATTTTAGTTCAAAATAAAAATTATATTAGTGCTTAATAAAGAATATAATAGTGTAAGAATGTTATTTATAGTGCAGCCTTGATTAATAAAGTGCATATAAATATTATAGTGCACTTTAAATATTATAGTGCAACTTGTGATTATTTATAGTGCAGAATGTATTTGATGCCGATATTAAATAAAGAAGAAAAAGGCAATGAACTTAGAGAAATCAAGCTTGAATATAAGAAAAACAGTCAAAAGGAATTTGTGAATCGATATAATACTATTTAGAAAATCTAAAAGAAAGAACCAATAAATTAAAATTATTTGTTAAAGTTCTTAATATTAAAATATATTACTACAAATCCAGTCAGTTTGGCTCGGTATTATCTAGGAGATGACTTGAGATTAACATTTTAATGGAAAAGAGATAATGCTAAAGCAAGCAAAAGATTCCATGATGGAATGGAAGCCAATAAGTGAGAGACTGATTCGTACACGATTAAAAGGGCAGTATTGTAACAAATTCATCATACAATTGTATAAACAAATATTTATTTAAACTGACAGGATATTATAGTTCTATTTTAATATTTATACATCCAATTTTAATTAAAAAGGATAGTCAAAAATCACCTCCGATAACTCTTGCTTATTTTTTCCATGAAAAAAAATTTCAAAAAAAAATTTTTTTCCATGAAAAAAAAGTGTAAAACAACCAGCAAATAGACTGGTAAGATGGTTGTTGCGTCTACAATGCTTTGATTTTGTTATTGAGTACAGAAAAGGAAAAAATCACCAGAATGCTGATGCGATGTCCCGTCTCTGTTTTGCTACAAACATGTGGTATGGTAACAGCACTGAAGAAAATAACATTAAAATTTTGTCGATTGACTTTACTGATGATAATAACCAAAACTCATACTTAACTTTTACAGGAGATCCATAAGTAAGCCATCATTTAAGAGCGACTTGCATGCATTGGGCACTGTCGAGACGTATTTTCGCAAAGCCCGTGTAATTTACGCAGACAAAAGCAAAAACATCGAACTAATTAACGATCAATCTAGAAAGTTAACCGAGACGAATTGGTATAAACCACCGCATATTTTTACTATTGAAAACCCTTATCCATCAACAAATGTATCTACGCTCAATTTAAATAACATAAAATGGATTTTTCATTTAAAAATAAGTACCGCCATTGAAACATTACCAAGTGTTATTACTAGCTCGAGTCCATGTCAAAGAGCGCTTTTTAGTAATTATGTCAATTTAATAATCCAAAACAACTGTTTCTATTTAAAAAAAAACTTGTGACAGATGTCATAAAGTAAAATCATCTAACAAAATTGTAAAAGCGCCTCTAAACCCAACCAGACCATCCAAACAAATGCAGAAAACGTAACGTTTACCATTACAGGACCTTTACCTCTCACAAAAAACGGATTCAAATGCATTTTAGTGATTACTTATCACTTAACAAAATAGGTTACATTATTTCCTTTAAGATCATTAACAGCTCGCGAATCTGTAAATAGGCTGTTTTAATTTATTTGTATATTTGGTATCACAGAAGGTGTACTTTCTTACCAAGGCACCAATTTTCAGTCGAATTTAATCGCTGAACTTTGGGATCTGCTCGATGTTCATCGAATGAGAACGATCCGTTCATCAAGAATCTAACGGAATAACCGAGCGTTTTAGCAAGACGACAAAAACGATGCTGACTTGTTTTATAAATGCCGAGCATAATGATTGGAACAAGTGCTCAAGCAACCACACAATTAACCCGTACGAACTTTTGTTCGGACGCAAAGTTAAACTGCCAATTGATTTGCTTTACAAAAGCCTAGAAGGTGAGACATCGAGTTGAGAAACAAGTGTCCTGTTAATTTACAATTGAGTGCTGATGGTTACGCAACCAAAATTGGAAAACGTTTAAATCATCTCTACAAAACGATTAGGAAAAATAGAGACTTACTTATGATCAAAACTAATATTAGCTATGACCGTGTTAACAAGGCAGCTGTTTTCAAAATTAACGAAAATTTACTTCTCCTAAACAGCGCTTCTAAAGTCGGTTTTAACTAAAAATTTGAGTGAAAAGTGGCGCGGGCATTTCATTTTCATTGAGAATGTTAACGACTTAAATAATCGTATACAGTGTTTCTGAAAATCGGGTAAATAGAAAGTCCTGTTTGTTCACAGGAATTGACTCAAAAATTATCACGGAAGCCTAAAGCAATTATTGTGCTACGACGAAGTGATTGATTATCTTGGCGAAAAACCAAATCGTTCGTTTAAGCTGAAAAACTAAGAAACGCGCTTCTTTAGTTTTTAGTAAAAACAAAATTTCAATTTGCCGAAGTCGCGGTAGACCTAAAAAGTCAATGAAAAGCTTGTTCATACAAGATCGCAAATTAACTCCGGACTACAGAAAGTTGAGCACGGAAGACCTGATAGGAATTAAAAATTAAAAAAAAATATATTTATAGGTATTAATTTAAAAAAAAAAAATAATACTTCGAAAAATTTTAAATTGTTAAAATGTCCGACCTTCAAAGTTTCGTTTTTAATCAAAAAATAGTCTACAAGAAGCCGGTTAAGGAAATAAGCAGGATTGAAAAAAATTGAAAAAATCCATCCAATAATTTACCCGGACAAAATGATCTGGAATGATAAGGAAGATTCCCAAAAGCACTTCTTCATAGAAATTAAAGTAGCTATCGACGAAATAAAAGATCTTTAAATTGGTACAGGTGACTATGCTAAATTGGTAAAGAGCTAGAACTATGAAAAGCCTTGGTCACAAGTTGGGTTCTTGAGACTGCTAGACCAGTCGAAACACGAAATCAGATGAACGCTTCTTATTGACCACTTCACTAAAAATACTTACAAAGGCTTTTCATTCCTACAAAAGTAGTCTAGAAAGGAAAATGCAATTGTAAAAACCATGAAAAGCGCTTTTGACGAATTGTTCGAGGAAAGGATTAGTCAAACAAGAAGGAACAACAAACAAATACAACAAAGAGGGTTGTTTTGCGTTCGAGAGAATGACGCCTCTACCGACAGATTGTGCACCAAACCCAGAAAAACCTAACCAATATGAGTGCTAAGTGCATGAGATCGATGTATATCGACACTCGATATTATTTATAAACTTTCCTTAATAATATCGATATTCAAAAAAAAAAAAAAAAAAAAAATTCGATAATTTATCGATATGATAAATTATTATCGATAAAATATCAAAGTAATTTTATAATATCGATAAATTACCGATTTTAAATATAAATATCAATATTATATCGATACGAAAAATTTTCATCAATATTTTATCGATATTAAGTTAAAATATCAAATAATTTCGATAATTTTAACTCATTAAAAATTTAAATAAAATATTAAATTTTTTTAACTTAAAATCTAAAATCGAGTTTTTGTCAAAGTTTTTAAAAGAAAGTTGAAAGATTCCAATCTAATTTTTACATAATTTTTAAAAAATTTTTAAAACAAAAAATATTCACTCTTCTTTTGAATTTTAAAAAAATGATTTACACAAATAAATAATATATTTATTAATGTTTTATTTCTAATGCATGTTCTTGAATTAAATTTATACTATTTTTTTAAGAAACAATTGAAAAAAAAGTGACTCTTTATTTGAAAAATTTATTAAATTTAATTTTGAGAAAAAATTATTTTTCAATTAACCATGGTTCTAAAATTTATTTTTCATTACTTAAATCGATAATCTCAAAATTCAAAAATTTTAAATATTTTAGATATACTACATATTGTATTATTTAATTGGCTAATCTCGATATTTAATCGATGAAGTAAGATATTTTCAATAAAATATTGATATTAATATTTCATTTCATTATTTGATCGAAAATATTTTTCTTTATCGATTAAATATCGAAAGTTTTCTACTTCATCGATAAAATATGATTATAACTTAAAAATATTCATATTCGACTGATAGATTAGAATGCAATCGATAAGTTTTACAAAAAAAAAAGCAATATCGATACCTAATTTATCGATATTTCTATCGATAATTTAATATCGATACCATGCACTCGGAGTGCTACTAAGCGTATGCGCCTTTTTGTAAACCATTTTTATGAAAATATCCGCAATAACTCTTGTGGTGTACCAGCTGGTTTTAAAGCTTACGGAGAGCACAAAGTCTCTTCAAAAATAACAAAAACAAGGAAAATCGAATTTGAGTTCGTAACTGACATGAGATCGATAGACAAGGAGCGTTATGAGCACTTGGTGACGAAAATATATGGCACGACTTATCCAAGTGTGTATGAAATTTTAATTGACGGATGGTACAAACCATTCGACGGGAATTTGTTGGAACAATAATTTGCATATTTACAAATGAAACTGGACTCGTTGAAGGTGGGAAGCTCTTCCATACGTCCAATACCGAACATTTATTACTATTGTACGTTAGTGGTTAAATAAGACGACACTTTAGGGAACCACTATATAGTGGCAAAGATCAACAGTGAACATTGATTCCCAACATATCCGCATATGAGGTATCACCTTGCTGGTCGCGTACGAACCTTAACTTGAACCAAATTAGAGAAGGAGAATGCATATCAAGCGCTTTAAAACGTGTAAGGGTCGAATTTTTTTATTTGAAAATAGGGAAATAATCTTAATCCCAAGATACGATAGGCGAGTCGCTACGAAAGGAGTGATACCAGAAGTTGAAGAAAGAAAACCCGGAATACTTTGATGAAAAGGAAAAGGAGCGCTCAAATAAATGTTTTCTATGTAAAGAGAGTGTTTTTGAGTCGAAGTTACTGGGTCACATCGACTTTGAACATCCAGCTATTGGATTAGTTTCGCGACTCTCTTGCAAGGTGTGTTTAATACCACTACACACATGCCTGATCTCTGATTATTCAGTTGGACTGTGGTCACTTTACGTGCCAAAAGTGTTACAAAAATCTTAAAAAGTTTACAAACCTAAAATTCACTTGTTTTATGTGTAGAAAAGAAGATCCACTTGCTACAAGACTGTTCCCGTACGACAGTGACCCATCGACATTTACGAAACAATCAGTGAGAAGAAAAGACGAGGGCGATTTTGGAAACGACGCCGGAGCTCCTTCTTCCGGGAAGGAAGGAGTGTTGCAGTCATCATATTAAATTTTTCAACATTCAGGTTTGAGACAGAAATATGATTGTTGAAAAGCGGTACTGATCTACAGCGTAACAGTTATCAAGTTTCAAACATGTTTTAGCATTGACTTGTTTTTCTTTTTTTTATTATTATTATTCACGGCAACGAGAAGTATAAGAGATTTCACCAATTTTTCCTTTTAATTTATTAATTTAGCTCCTGCTTACTCACGGTCATAAATTAGGTTTATACAGTCTATTGATTTCATTTCATTTGTTTGTTTAGGAAATTTTAGTTTGCCCCAACCACAAAATCATGATCGCTAAAAGGACAATCAATTACATCTGTCTCTTCAACCAAGTCGCCGTTATGGAGGATAAGATCGATTTGTGTTGAGGATTGTCTCAATATCAAAATCCATAATTATGATTCTAATGAATTTAAAGGAAAAAACAGCAAAGTGTTTAATCAAGACTTTTATTTGCTTTAGACAGTTGACAAGTCCTGGGTTAGATAAAATAATTTGTAACCTGGGGGTGATAGAAAGATTGTAGAATGAGACAAAAGTCTCTTTACCCTAGTAAAATATAATAGAGGAAAAGATTTGAAACAGTCTCAAGTTTGGGTCATACATAATCCCAACCAAAAAAGTAAATGTTTCATAATAATTGTGCCAGATATAAAAACGATAGCTTAGTCGAAATACTTTTCAATAAGTTTTGAGAAGGGCTTATTAGATTCTAAATTCTAATTATTGTTAATATAATTAATATAATAAATATATTAATTACCTTCAAATTTAACTTGGTTGAATTTGACAAAAATCAAAACCCGTTCGCCATTTTAAAATTAGTGTCATCGAAAATTGTGCTTATCATTTAATATAAAAAAAGAATTAAAAAAGAATTAACAACAGTCTTACTCTTACAATTGAAAATGAAGTGTTGCGCCTTTATTTAAATTGAATAAAGCGCTAATTTTTATTTTTGAGATATTTTGCATAGAATCAGCTTTTGAAATAGGGTTGCGCATCGATTAGTTTTTAATCGATAAATTTCGAATAAAACTAATGGATACATACTTAAGCTAATCGAAAAAACTCAAACCTTGATGTTGTTTTATCGATATTAGATATTTATTATCGAAAAGTTTCGATTTTCAAATTTCAAAAAAATTTTAAAAATTACAAACAAAAACATTATTTTCGATTTTTTTGTTCGACAATTTTTTTGGATTTTACTTTACGGTACATTAAATTCCAATTTTTAATGAAAAATTATTTAATAAAAATAGTAAAAAATTATTTATGTTTTCTTAAAATATTTTGAATTTGTTTTAATGAATACTAATTTGTCAAGATTTTTTGGGTTTAATCAATTACTAAGATCACATTAAGTCATTTCAGCAATTTAGAACCAGATTTCAGTCGACACCGAAGTCGGTTTTAATATTGGAAATGATGCAACTTTTTTTTGTAAAATTTCAATGAGTCACCAGGACAATCTTGATCGCTTTCACTTGTGAGCACTGAATCGGCTGAGTATTTCTGCAACTCTTCAGATATTCTTTCACCGTTTTCTTTTAGATTTTTTTTTGTTTTTTTTATTTATAGAAGTATTAATTAAAACAGGTGTTGATTGGGTTTGACTGACTTGAAATTTTGACCCATCAGACGAAGAAGAGGACGGTGTCGATGATGAATTTTGATAAACCGGAGTTGACTGGTCAGTTTGAGTACCGCTTGATTTCGGTTATCATTAAATTTATCTTTGTTATTTTTATAATTATTTAATAAAAATTGTTTCGCCTCGCTTATATGCCTTGAAATTCACCAATATCTTCTAAAAATTCGAAATTTGTGTAATCAGAGTCCAAAAACATAATTGCTTTAATCATTGGATCGTTTAATAAATAATTAAAAGCGTTTTTTCAATGAATATAACAAGTTATCTCTCAGTGCTTTTATTTCTTGATTTATAAATTTATTGCGAGGAACGAGCTAGCCATGTCTAACTAAATAAGAAGATGTAGGCGTGTCTAAGAAAATCACTAAGCGCAGTTAAAAATAACTGGTGACGTCGAAAATTGAGATTAATACACACGTTAAAAAATATATTTACATAAGAAATTTCATATTTCTCAAAAAAATTATAATTAATAGAAGTTGCTTTATTAAGTTAACAATAATTCTTCTATTAACCACTCTTACGAAATTAAAAAAAATCAATGACGTCTCGTTAAACGCATAAAAAGCTTCTCTATCTTAAATAAGTGGATATAGATGAGTAATTAGAACATAATTTCTAGCACAAAACACCGTAGTAATTTCGTTCAGCGGTTCGAGAATTTTGATCAGATATTCCAATATAATAAATTCATATTCATTCGGTAAATTTATGCCATTGATAAGAACACAAGGCAAAGAAATCAAAGTAGCTTTATTTAATAAAATAGACTCTTTTAGATCATGTATACTATCCCATCTAGTACAACATCTTAGAGAAGTTTTCGACAAATTTTGTAACCAAGCTCTTTTTGTTTATTGACCAGCTGCATGGACAGCTTTTCAAAGAGTTTAAATTATGAGACCAAACTTTTACACTTTTTACAACTTTTTTTTACATGATGTTTAACCAAAACAGCATTTTCTATAATTTACTTTTTATGTTCCGAAATCTCGGAATTTAGATTAGAAATTTAGATTTAAGTCTTTTAAAAGAATATTTTGTGTTATTATGTGACAATTAATTCCCAGGTTACTTATTTGAAAATTTGACGACCAACTGTCAGTGGATATCGAGCAAACAGACACTGAATCGAGATTATTTTTTTACCATTTTATACAATATAGAATACTTAAAAGAAATTTTTTTATTTTTCCTTCAAATAAATAATTATTTATCTGGCATTAAAAGTGTGCTAATTTTATTTCTACATGGGAGCTTATCACTAGAATTTAGACTAATGGGCAATTTACTGTTATACTTCAGTTATTCATTCATTCAAATAATTGTATTGCTTTCTTTAACTTTCTTCAACTTTTTCAATTTTTATCAATATAAAAACCCTTTCAATTATTTCAATTATTCAACTGTTGCAGTTATTCGGTTGTCCCTAAAATCCGGAACCGGAACACGGAACCCGGAACCAAAATAAAATCCGGAATCCGGAACTATAAACTAAAGTCCAGAACATTTTTAATACGGAACCGGAACATCCTAAAAAACGGAGCGGAACCGAATTCCTACTAATACGGAACTTATTTAAAAACAATTTACAAAATTAATAGTTTATTTTAGATTCAATGAAATTTACGGAAAATTAATAAAAAAATTATTTATTATTACGTGTAACACGCGGTTCAATTTGACAAATTTTTACTTCTATAATTTTTTTTAAACTTAGTAATGCATCGGGCTCAAAAAAACATTTAAATTTTTCAATATTAACATTCAAAGCTTCGTGGGGCATTGAAGCTGGAATAATTTACAACATATCTTTCTTAATTAAAACTGACTTATTACGAAGAACGCTCACATCACTTACAAAATAATACACAGTCTTCAATTGCCTTTTAGTATATTTTCTTAAAAAATAATTTTTAGATTTTTGCATTTCAAAATTTAATACTAAAAATTACTTAAAAACGAACTTTTTGGTCTCAGATCCTGATTGTGTAAAACTTGTCAAGCTGTCCATTCCAACATTCTCCACATCTTTTAACTCAGGCTCTATAATATTACCTCGATGTTTCCTCCCAGATTTAGTATTTTTTTTATTATTTTTTTTTAATTTTGTTAAACTAAACACTTTACTCTTTGTTTTTATTAACTAGACATTAACTAATCAGAAATATGAAATTTATCGGTTTTTGATAATTTTTATAAGAAACTTAGCGATACTGAAATAAATTTTTTAATGATGCAATCAAAAACTCACGCAGGTTTTAAAAATTTCAACAAAAAAAAAATAATTTTTCTCAGCTCAAACTAGTCTTTTTTGCATTATCTTCTTGTATTATTTATAAGATTAAAAAAAATCTTAATGTTAAAAATTTAAAAATTTTTGAAAAATTTTGTTAAAATCATATATTTTTAAAAATTTTCTGGTTCCGTGTTTTTTACTGTTCCGGTTCCGTGTTTTAGAAAAGATGGTTCCGGTTCCGAGTATAAGAATGTAATTTTTAACTTGAATTTAGTTCTGGATTTTCTGATTTTTAGTTCCGGAATTTAGTATTTAGTTCCGGGTTCCATGTTCCGGTTCCAGATTTCAGGGACAACACAGTTATTTAACTTTTTCAATTTTTATCCATAAAACTCCTTTAATAAATTCAATTATTAAACTAATACAGTAATTCAACATTCTTCAACTTTCCTCAACTTTCTTCACTTTTTTCAATTTTTTTCAATATAAAGACCCCTTCGATTATTTCAATTTTTCAACTATTACAGTTTTTCAACTGTCTTCAACTTTTTTCAAATTTTTCAATTTTTATCAATACTGCAATTTTTATCAATATTGCAATTTTTATCCTTATCCAATTTTTGCGTTTTTTAAGAATTGATAATAGAAAAAATTATCTAATATTTTCAATTTTTCACATATCTTTTGGGTAGTTGAACCGACGTCGACGTCGTTTTTAACTTTTCTTAAATGTTAACGGAGATAATAATTTTTTCACGGAATTTTGAATTGTTTGTAAATTGTGAAAAAAATATTTTGTATTCATAAATTATCGAATCAAAAATCAACTTTTGTTCTTTGATTTTTTTGTCTTTCTTGCTTATTGTAAATTTAAAATATTTGCAATTTTTTGATTTTTAAATGACTGATTGCTAGTCAACTTATCGAGTCTAATCGTAAACCATATTGGACAAATGTTCTAAATGTGGATTTTGGATTCAATCGATCTTCTTGCGGAAACTATGTAAAAGAAAATCTAAATCAAACAATTTAAGTCACCAAATATTTATCAAATTAAAGGAGGAAGTGATAATTTTTGAACTAAATTTTCAAATTAAGTTTTTTTATAAAAAAAATTGAGGTTTCAGGTCAAAAATTTTAAACCTCCTTTAATTCGATAAATAATTATTGAAAATTCTAATTTTCTTCTCTTTCAAATTTCAATTGTTTATAGTTTAATCTAAATTTGTAATTTATATTCTGAATGTTTATATTTATAGTTTTGTAAATAAAAATATATTTAGACAATTAATATTTGATTAAATCTTTCTAATTCCATTTATTAGAGTTCATTATTTAGCTTTTATATTCATAATTTAGTAACATATTCCGAAATAAATTTTATTATATTAAAGCAACTAAAAGCTTATATTTATTAATTATTTAGTATTTCTTTCTTTAAATGTAGCGAGTCTATCAAAAAAATTAAAAATGACTTATTTTAAAATTCTAAAAAAGAAATGTTTGCATTGATTAGATATTTATTAGATGTTACCATCATAATCAGATCAAAATCTTTTAACAAAAATCGTTTAATTGAAGGGAAAAAGTGTTAAATCAACGTTTTTATGCCATTTAGTTGTGATCTACTTTAAGGCATGTGAAGATAAAAAGGACATTTCATTTTTGAATGTTATGTTAATTTGCAAAAAATTGCATGTTTAAAAATGACAAGATTAAACAAAGTGCTTAATTTAGTTTCAGTTATCCAATAAATGAAACATGAAAAAACTACCTCAATTTCTAGCAACCAACTAAGAAAAGGTTTATTATCCGATTTCATTTCAACTCTCGAAATTCTTTATTATCTCTATGATTTATAATTGAGGAAAAACCAACTAAAATAATAATATTAGTTTAAGCGTGTCAATTTTCTAAAAAGAAAACAAGCGTCTTTTTATCTAAGATATATAAAAGTTTTTTACTAGTTTTATTTTTTATAAATCAAAGAAAAAATTTATTTATTTTTTTGGTCGAATTTCGTCAAACTGCGCTGAATATGTTGAACGCTTTAACTGATTCTCTTCCGAGGCTATGCCGTCCAAGTCATAATCTGAATCGTTAAAGAATATTAGTTTAAACACAATTAACTAATTTTTTATTTTTTAATTAATCTTAATTGACATGTATCTCACTTTCATATGAACTATATTTGAATAAATAAATTTTTTTGTGCTATGTATAATATGCTATGAATTTTAATGCTATGATAATTTACCTGTATGCTATGAAAGAAAATAAAGTGCTATGAAAATTTACCTGTATGCTATGAAAAAAATAATGCTATGAATTAATACATGCTATGAAATAAGCCAGTCTCAATTCGATCGTTTCAATTCAGAAAAATTAGAATAACTTTTTTACTATAGGAAATAATTTAGTTCTGTAAAATGCTTAAAGTTAAGCAACTTTGCTTAATCCGAAAATATGTGTCTGCAAAAACCCTGCAAAGAAAGTGCACAATTGATTTGAATATTTTTTAATAGCGTGCAAAATGCATAAAATTGCAGAGTATTTTGCAGACTTATCTTACTGAATTAAGCAAATTTGCTTATAATTAAGCATTTTATTGAACTAAATTATCTCTTTTAGTAAAAAAGTTATTCAAGTTTTTCTGAATTGAAACGATATTCACAACCCCTTAAAATCTCAAGTAACAAAATATTAAATATTAATTTAAATTTGACTAAATTTTTTTTAAGAAAAATACATTAAAAATCTGGAGAGTTTTAATAAATTCACCAGTAATTTGATACAATCAAATCAGCAACACAAAAGAGGTAAATTTTTCTAATTTTATTTGATAATTATTAATTAAATTCAAGATCGATCTACTGAAGAAATAGTGAAATCCCGGAAAAAATCGAAAAGCGTTTAAGTTTTCCGCCAATTTTAGACTATGAATCCGATATTTCATTTCTGACTTCAAAGAACGGTATGATTTAAATTTAGAAAAATATTTATAGTAATTTTAATTTTAGTTAATGCCATAATTTTTGCTGAAATTGAGAATGAAGAAAAATCTGAAGTTGACATTGTGATTCATAGTTTGCTTGAATCAATTGAAACCGAATTAAAAAACAACGAAAATTAGTATAATTTAATAAAAACTTATTAACGATAAACAATTTTTAATGTATAATTAGCTTTCAATTATTATTTCTTGATTTAAAATCACCTAAATTTTTGGAATAATTTACTTAAATTAATTTTGTTAATTAAATAGTCCTTTAAATAATGTGACTAGCGTGTCGGCTGGTCAGCCGGTCACGTTCTCTTATTTGGTTTCCCGATAAGAGAAAAAGTCACATTATTTTACTAAAAAAAACTGTTCCATCACTGATTTCGTTACTTAACTCTTGTGATTTTATAAATTCACAGAATGAACGAGAATTAAACTCATCAGAAATTTCAGAATCATGTAGTTGAAAGAAAGTTTCAGCAATTTTCAAAACTTCTTCTAAAAAATGCATTGTTCCCATAAACGAAGAAGATGACCACAAGATTTACCATAAGTTGCCCTAAAAAAATAAATATAAGAATTAAAAAACATTCCAACACAAAAGAAATCTCATGAGAAATAAATAATTATTAAATTAACTAATAAAGTAAAAAAATTATCTCATTTTTTTATCATAATGATCAAAATTTAGTTTATTAAACAAAAATTTGAATAGAAATTTTGTTCTTTTCATTAATGATGAGAGTTTTCTTTTCAGTTTAGTTAACTATAAATTTGTCGACTAATTTATTCAAATTAAATTTTACAAACAAAAACATTTTAAAACAATTGAAATACCCAAAATAAAATTTTATAAAAAAGAAAATAAATAAAATAAAATGTTACCAATTAATCTTTGTTGAAAATTGAAAAAATTAAAATATCAAATAAAAACAAGAGAAAAAGTATTGCTTCGGTATTAGGAAATATTTCTAGACCAAGAGATAATTTCGAAACAATCGATTTTTGATATAGAAGAGGAGGGGAATAATTTGGAGGAGCATTCATTTTTTATTAATTTAAGAAATTCACTTATTAATAGCTTAAATTATTTTTACCGCTTTAATTAAAGGTTTGAAGGAATAGCGACAAGCTTGCCGCTTTTATACAAAATCTTTATTCATTAAAATTTTATGATGTTAGTTTAATCTTTTAAATAGATCTGAAAAAATAATCATTTAATAAACATCCAATCTAAATAGTTTATTATTTCATTTTTGAACAGAAGCTAATTTTTATATTTTCAATACCAGAAACTATAACATAAAAATTTCCCTGCTCGCCCTTCTACTCGGGGTTATTCGACTAAATATTAGTTGACTTATTTTTAGTTAACAAATTTTTAGTAACTAAATTCTAGTTAACTTATTTTAGTTGGCTAAAATATAGTCGCCTTAACTAAATTAGTTCCGAAAATTAAATAATTTTTACTGTTATTTTGGCTTGTAAGAGAAGAAAATTTGTTGTTTGTTGAGTCTGAAGAAATTCTAAAATAACCTAAATCAATTAATTTTTTTGTCATTTCTGAAAACGACTCTTTGAAAAACTCTTTGTAAAAACTTTTTTTTGCGCTAACTGGTCCAACAAGTATTGAATAAATAGTCAAAGGCTGGCACCAAGATTTTACCATAATACTAGACTTGCACGTAAGAATTGAAAACGTGCTTATTAACACTAAAAAAAGGCCTTCGCATGACAAGCTCTTTTGTGTGCTTAAAATGAAACCAAACCAAAATCATTAAATTTTATATATTAATCAATTTTCAATTTTCTGTTTTAATAAAACTTTATATATAAAACTATTTATTCTTCTATTTTTAAGACTTTATATACAGTAGCGCTACGCCACGTGGATTTTACGTAAATTTACGTCAAATTACGTTAATTTACGTAATTTGATGTTTTCATTTAATACATTATTTCAACTATTCAATTATTCTATTATTAAACTTTTAAAATTTATACTTCATTCAACTTTTAAATTTTCTAATTCTTTTTAAAAGTTCAAGTGTGCCCGATTCACTTAATTGACACCAAAAACTAATTTTAAAATTTTCAAATAATTTTTATTTATTAATAGCTGTATTCTTTTCCGAAATTAGACATCTTTTTTCATCCTTGATATACAAATAAAAAAGAAAATAAAGTGATTTTTTGTAAAATGTTTTAGAGAGTGTTTATACCTTTTTTAAAATCAATCACTAAACAATTAATTTTTATAAATTAATTAAGCATTAATTAAGAAATATGCGTAATACGTCACCTCACGTTTTACGCATAGTCAATTTAGGGTTCTTTAACTTGCATATTATATTGTTTTAAAATTTATTCGTTTAAAGTAAAAATTCATTTTTTAATAACCAAAAATAATCTAAATTTTACTAAAGCAAACATTCATAGATAACTATGAATTATTTTTTAATAATTGAGAAAAAATTCTAAAATTAAATATTAAAGATTCTGTAATTTCTTTTATAAGTGAAAAAACGATTCTGATAGAATAAAGTTTCAATCTTAATTGTTTTTTTTTTATTTTTATTTCACCATAATTTTATTAAAATGTTCTGATTTAAAACTAAAAAGAAATTTTAATTAAAAATCTAATTATGCGTTTTACATTTGAAGCAACAGAATATTTTAAAAATTTTAAATAAAACTCTTGAATTAAATAAACTTAATTTTTGATGAAATCTTGACAAACCTGTAATTATCAAGTAAAGTTTGCAATCGAAAACTAAAAATTTCAATTGGAAATTTTTCTAAATAGCACTTTTTTGCACGATCTTCAGTTGAGAATTGTCGCTTTCCAAAAGACATTTTTATAATTTAATCAAATGATTTTCTTTAAATCTAAAATTAAAAATGAGAATTCTTTTTTTTTTTTATTCGATTAATTATTTTTCATTTTGTCATAAAAAACAAAATAGATTTTTTTAAATGTATGAATGATGCAGAATGAAACGCATTCAATATAAATTAAAAGAAAACTCGAAACTAATTTAAAATTTATTGTATTTTTTCAAAGCATTAAAAATTGTGTGTTTTGTTTTAAAAATTGCTATCAATTTTTTTTTGTCTTTTAAAACAGCGGATTATTAGAAATTTAAAAAAAATGAAAAAATTGAAATCTGAATAGAGTTGAATAATTGAAATAATCGAAGGGATTTTTAGAGAAAAGAATTGAAAAAGTTGAGGAAAGTTGAAGAATGTTGAATAACTGTAATAGTTGAATAATTGAAGGAGTTTTATGGATAAGAATTGAAAAAGTTGAAGAAAGTTGAAGAAAGTTTTACATTTGGAATAGTTGAATAGTTGAAATAATTGAGAAAAATTTTTGAATACAAATTGACCCAAAGTTGAAAAAACATTTTTCAAATTTGAATAATTTTTCAAATTGCCCATGAATGAGAATTTAGCTCTTTACAATATTCTCTAAATTCTGGTTTTCGACTAGATTAAGTGGTTGATCAGTAGATATCAAAAATTCAATTAATTTATCGTTTATTTTGTCCAACTTTTTTTTATGTTTTTAATTGTATTCATCTTCTTTAGTGGTTTTTTGAATCTTTTCATCAGGTTCATATTCGCTATCGCTATAAGTAGCTGTCACGATACTCTCGGTGATATTATCTATCTTTGAATTTCGAATAATATCATGTTTGGATTTTAAATGATATTCAATATATGTTATTGAATTATCATGCGATAATGAATATTGACACAAATTACACTTATTAATGCTAGTTTCATTGTCTAACGGAAAATGCTGCCAAGTCCGTGAATTCTATTATTTTTTTCTTTTTTTTTAAATCGCATTATCTGCATTTAAAGAGTATTTTTTAGCACTATGATTTTAGTAGAAAAAATTTACAAAATAAAAAATAATCAAAAATTAAAAGTCGCATATTTTTTTAAAATTAAAAACTTTTTAAACTTTTCGAAATATCAAAATATTTAAATTTTAAATTTAAACAAACAACAATTTTCGATTAAGAAATTTCCAAATTTTTAAATTATTAACATTTCGATAAAAGTTATCGAGACAATGTTTCGATATAAGAAAACAATCTAAACAAATCGAAAAGATTCACTTTCGTTTAGTTTTTATAATTAGAATAATTTTTAGATAGAAAAATTATCACATCAAAAATTTACCTTTTTGATTAAAATTTTTCGAAAAACAAGAAATATTTCGATTGACAACCCAACTTTGAATTTATTTCTAAATTTGAATATTGAAATGAAAGAACATAAAAATTTTGTTGATAATGCTAAATTTTAAGAACAATAGAAGGAATTAATAGAATTATTAGTTAATTTAAAGCTATCTTTGATTAGTAAAAAAAAAAGAATTATTATATTATTCTCGCGAAAATTTGTATCATTTAACGGTAAAAAAAAAATTTATTATAATATTTATAATAAATTAATAATTTTAAATTAAGGTTCATGAGTTTTTTAAAAGACAAAATGACAACATATTTTTAAAGAGGATATCTGATTATCAAACGATTATTGAAAAAAATGATCCAGTAAGAATCGATCCAATAAAAAAGGCTTTAAACATAAATAAATATTTGATGAATTTTGGTTACGAAAAATTCAATTTTCCTTTTTCAAAATTTTTTTCCATAGTTGAGAATTTCGAGGATGACCTATAGCTAATTAGATCAGTGGATTTGGAAAATATTTGTAGTAAATCTATTGTATGTGATGATATTGATGTGGATTTAGATAGTTTTATTAGAAAAAATGAAAAAGGATCCGAAAAGATGGAATTTACAGTGGATGCGGCATTAAATGTTTGTGAATCATTTGATATAACTATTTCAATATCTCGTATTAGCAAAAAGGTTAGAGCGTCCGAGAATCGAGGATCTTCTCGAAAGAAATTATTTAACTAATATGAATTTTAATTATTATCTAGTATTATGTATTTTTTTTTTAGTGATTTAAATCAATTTTGAAAATAAAATATATATGTTATGTTTATATCCTAAATTTTCTTATAAAAAAAATTTGAATTTTCTCTTTTATTTTTTCTCTTTTAAAATTCAAACAAATAAGTGTTAAATTAATAAGTGTTGAGAAAGGTTTATTAGATTCTAAATTCTGATTATTCTTTAAATTTATTTAGAAAGACAAAACTTTACTTTATTTTATTTATTTATTTAAAAAATAATTTAGGGGGTGACCCCAGGGCACGTCCGAATGGTTCAAGACCTTCGTTTGAGCCCGCATTTAAAAGTAAAATTGATAAAAAATTAGATTTTACTTTAATTTACTTTATTTTATTTATTTATTTATTTTACAAAACCCTCGCGGTACTTACTAAATAAATTATATAAAAGCATCTTTAGATAAATTAATAAAACACATTTTAATTGAATTGTAAAAAAAAGAAAAGTAGAATAATAAGAAAGAACCAGAAAATAAGTCTCACTAATCTTTTAGCTGTTCATTTAGAATAGTTCTGAAGTGATTTTGTTTAAGATTCCCCATACAAAGTCTTATGGAGTCAGAAATCCCATCTTTTGTGGTTGATGCCTTTTTTAAACTCTTGTTGAATTTAAAAAAGGAAAGAACATTTTTTAAGACAGTTCGAAAATTTGCTTTAAAACGATTTGTGAGGATTGCAATATCTACTGAAAAAGGATATTAAGTAAGTGATTCAATAGATATTATCAGAGTTGGTCAAAAGTCAAACTTTAAAGTCAGAATCGTTGAAAGTCAAAGTCAAAGTAGACTTTGACTTTGAAATTATTTTTGGGTCAAAGTCAAAGTACACTTTGACTTTTGACCAACTCTGGATATTATATTCATTATTTGAAAAGAAAAAAAGCTGAATTTTATTGTATCGATAAAAGATAATTTTGAGAACATATAAAGTTCCTCAAAGCTGAAAATATTTTTCTTATCTACTTAAAAAAAAACATTATTTTCTTGAAAAAAATTAATAAGCTCCTGCAATAATTATTTCCCTTTATCTAAATATGATGCTAAATTTCAGAATCCAATTGAAGATGAAAAATTTGAATTCAATTCCCAGTACAGTTTTGAAACAAACTCTGAAAAAAAAAACTTTAATAACTTCGGATGCTTAGGATGCTACTATTGCTTGTGATATAAATATTTTAACTAATGAATACAGTCATGATGATTTTTGTGTTATATTTTTAGAAGAAAACACTTTATTGAAAGCTTTATTGCGCAGAAAAAGAGATCACTTTAATATGTTTTTGTTTTTTGTACCAAAATTCACAATGCCACCGAAACAATCGCTCAGGTTTCAAAAGGAATTTGTCTGATTAAAAAAGAATTAGAGAGTTATTTTCAATAAGATCAATAAATGATTTTCAAAGCCATCAAATTAAAAAAAGAGGAAAATTTAAAATTTGTGACAAATGCAATTCGAAAATGCTTAAAAGGTTATGGACTTGTTTTAATAAAATTTTGAAAATAATAAATATTTAAAAAAATTAATGCATTTATTTAAAATTTGATTTTCATAATTTTGTGTTGGTTTTAAATTTGTATATTATTTTTTAAATACAAAAAATATTCATAAAATTTGATTAACAATTTAACTTGAAATTGGTCCGTATTTAAGAAATTTTTTAATTATGCTAAAAATTTAAAATTATATTGTTTTAAATTAAAATTTTTATTATTTAGCTTTCTAGAAAAAAAACTTAATATTGGCTTAAACGTAATAAAAAGTTTAAGTCTAACCAAAAAAGTACTATCAATTTTTAATATAAATTGTTGTCAGAATTTTTTGCTTTCAAAATAAATATTTAAACAATTTCTATACAATTGATGCAATTAAATTGATATTGACAAATAAAAAATTATATAAGTTGTCAAAAATAAAATAAACACTATCATGGCTTACATTGATCTCATTTTTAAATTTTTTGTCTTATTCTTTACTCAGGATTTTTACTTGGTTCCAATTTATAAAATTTTTACTTTATTACTTGAAAGGAAACAATTTATCGCTTCATTGAAAATATTTAAAATGCATCGGAACACACAAGTCCATATAAATTAAGTAAGATGAGACTCATCTGACAACAAATAATAAAATTTATATTTTTTAAACAATCTAATCTAGTAATAGAATGATCACAGATAAAGCTAACGAAGAACCAATTTTCACTACCATAATGTAAAAAGCAATCTTCAATTTTTTAATTTTTATTTTAAAAATATAATTTTTTAAGACAACCTGGTAAAGCAGCGCCAATAATGAAGGGAGAACAACAGTATTTAAAAAAATTATTTTTTTTTCTCAATTAATAGAATTTATTTAAAAAAATTAAAGAAATTATGTTTATTCCACACGTGGATGGTCAGTTGGTTTGTTTGATTGTTTTGATAACTTCAGAGAATTTCTTTTGGCAATGTTCTGCGCACCATGTTATATGTTTTTTCTTTTTGATCGAGCAGATGAACGATTCAGCAATTTAATTTTTGGAAATTTGACACCTTTGCGTACAAAAATTAGAGTTGAACGGTCAATAGATGTAAAAATAAATTATAAAAAATCAAGTTTATTTGTTTAATATTTAAAAATTAAGGGTAATTTGTTTGAAGACGCTTTAGTGGCTCATTGCTGTCCCGCATGTACAATGGTACTTTAATATAATTAATTTAAAAAAATTTTAAAATATTTTAATTTTTTTAAAGTTGCAAATATCGGAAGAAATGAGATTAACAGATCCTTTGGTTTAAATTTTTACTTATCTATTTATCTTTTTTTTTAAATGCTAATTAAAAATTAGCTCATGAAATTTTAAATTATCAAAATTCAATTATTTTTTTGGTTGACAATAAAATTGTTACAAATCAGAATTTTTTTAATTTTTTTTGTTTCTAAATTTTTTAATTTTTCAAATTTAAATACTTAACTACCTGAAAAAAATCACATCTATGTTCTCTTTTTTCTTTTTAGTAATAGACAATCTTCATTTACATGTCTAATAGTTATTTTTGCTAATCGTTAAAACTTGATTATGAAAGATTTAGGTGTTTAAATTTTGTTTTAAATTTTTTTTTTATTTGATAACATTTTTAGAAATCAATACTTTTTTCGTTGATTTTAAAATTTTTTTTTAATCGCTTTGAACAATTATTATACTAATAATGTTTAAAATATTATATATAAAAAAATTAAATATTAAATTAATAAAAAAATTAAATTAAAATCTTTTTTAAGGAAAACCAATTTCCAGCTAATTTTGGACGACCTTTTTTAGGTTTTATACGAAATTCGTCGTTTTCAAGTAGCTTATTTAAGGCTAACTGGTAACAAATTTATTATTTTAAACAATTTTATTAATATTTAGTGGCGGTTTATAATAGATATTAAAAATCTTTTTGCTTAGAAGTTTGTTTTTTTTTTGTGTTGAACAGTTTTGAAAATTTATGAAAAAATTTGTGCTCAGAAGTTTTTTTATTTTTGGAGAGCAGATTTTGTCTTTGTCAAGTAATTTTTGTGCTGAAAATATTTTCGCTTTGGTGAAAAAATTTTGATTTGTAGGTGGCATTTTTTTGTTTGTGGGGACTAGGTAGAACCTTTGTTTATGTCGATGTTTTATACTTATTTATCAATTTTTTTGGCTTTTCAAGCTAAAAATTTTTTTAATTTTTTTCAATAACTTTTGCTTTCGATTAATACAAATTTTTGAAGTAATAAAATTAAAAATTAAAAAAATGATTTACCATATTAGTTAATTAGAAAAAAATATAAATTTATAAAATCTTTAATTTTTCTGACGATTTTTCATTGATATTTTTAAAGAGTCCTTGATATCTCATTATTTTCGAGCTTACAAGAAATCGAATAAAAAATTTAATGCAAAATTCTGGGGGAAAATATTAGGAAAATTGAAATTTATTTACATAAAATTTTTTTTTAATTTATTTAAAAATTTAAAAAAAAATGTTTTCTAGTCAAATGACCTGATTATTTTTCTTTCATTTAATTCACAAGGTAGCCGATTGTTTTTCTTTATTCGTTTTGATTCAGTGCAATCTGATTCATGAGCACAAGAGTAGAATTGTCTTACTCTATTTAGCTTAAAATAAAATAAAAAAAATTTCTATCTGGCAAAATTTTTATTTCATGAATACATTTTTTACCTTAGATTTATAAAGTATTTTTAAAGTATATTTTATATACTTTTTTGAAATATCAATAATACTTTTAATATTTTAATTCACTTGATTTTTTTTTCAATTTTTTAATCATTATCCATTTATTAATAATCTGTTAATAATCAAAATACAAAGTTTGAATGTATTTTTAAATATTTAGATTTATTTTTTCAATGAAAAATTAATAATGAAAATAATTTTTAGTAAAAAAAAAAATTAAGTGAATGAAAATATTAAAAGTATTATTGATATGTCAAAAAAAATATACAATTTTTACTTTAAAAATACAGTATAAATCTAAGGTAAAAAATGTATTCATGAAACAAAAATCTTGCCATCTATTCTTTTTTTTCAAAACAAACCTGTCCAATCGAAATCTGGATTGGATCATGAAAAACAGTCCAGAGAACACTTTCTGTACAAGGTGGTGTAGTTAAAGAGCCCAAATATGTCCAGTACTTTGATATATTATCTAAATTAAAAAAATTAAATTTTATTAGGAATTTTCTGAAAACATGTGGCATCTAAAATATCGAAATAAAAAAATCTCGAATCAATTAAAAGTCAAAGAAGACATTCTCACTATTTATGACATCTTGTATAGATCAGACGTCTTTTTTAAAATTTTCATGGTTTTGCATAGATAAAATTTTATAATTCAATTCTTCATCATTTTTAAATGTTTTTTTGCATTTGATGGACTTAAGCTTTTTGGAAATCAAATATTGATTAAATCGCTTCTTGATGAATTTCTATTTCCTTTTTGTTTGTGAATTATTTTCTAATTCCAAACCATCACAAGGGGACACTTAATTATATTTTTTTTCCTTCTATAAATACAATCATTCCGTCTTTAATAAAGAACCCAATGATACTATGCCTTTTTTTCATTTACGACCGTCCTCTTCTTTTGATATTAAGAATGTCATGCGAGAGCTTAATGAGGATCTGATTAAACAGAGACTAAAGAAATTAGATGGCAACAAATCGATGGACACTGATGAAATACATCCATTGATATTGAAAAACTGCGCAAAAACGATGTCAGTACCATTGAAGAAAATTTACGCAAAATCATTAGAAAGACATTAGAGAGAAAATAGTTAAAGAGCAAATGTGTCGCCGATCTAAAAAAAAGGAAGTAAATTAGAGCCTGTTAATTATAGACCCGTATCACTTACTTCAGTTGCATGTAAAGTTCTGAAAGGTTATGTCATGGACCGACTAATGTTTTATCTTTAAGAGAAAAATCTCATAATTGGAAGCTAACATGGATTTGTTCCAAAGAAAGGATGTGTTACAAACCTACTTGAAGCGCTTGATTTGATCACTACTGAGTTTATAAAAGGTAACAGTGTGGATGAAATACTATTACTGAAATTGAAATACTTCTCAAAGGCTTTTGATACTGAACCTCATCAACGACTTCTTCATAAACTACGTGGTTATGGGTGTTTTTTTAACTTCAGTATTTTGTTTTTTTTTTAAATAAATATTTTTGACTCGTTATATAATTACAGTGGTGATTTGATAACAGTATTTTACGAAAAATTACTTAAAATATCGTGAATTAACCAAATTTTACCACATTTTACGTTAATTAACGTCGCAAAAAATACTAACTTTGGAACAAATTTAGAGCTGCTTCAAATAAAATTGAGGTAAAAGAAAGAATATAATAAGTTTTGTAAAGAATTTAAAAAAGAGATCAACAAGTCAAAAAATGATTTTGAATTCGAACTGGCTAAAAATTGGGGTTGTGAAGTTCTTTTCAATTCGATCATTTCAATTCAGAAAAATATGAATAACTTTTTTACTAAAAGAGATAATTTAGTTCTATAAAATGCTTAATTTTAAGAACATTTGCTTTATTCAGTAAAATAAGTCTGCAAAATACTCTGCAATTTTCTGCATTTTGCACACCATTAAAAAGTATTCTAATCAACTGTGCAAGTACATTGCAGAGTTTTTGCAGACATATATTTTCGGATTAAGCAAAATTGCTTAACCATTAAGCATTTTACAGAACTAAATTATTTCCTATAGTAAAAAAGTTATTCATATTTTTCTGAATTGAAACGATCGAATTAAAATGAACTTCACAACCCCCTAAAAATTCCAAGCGCAATCCTAAACTCCTTTTTTAACAAAAACCACCGTTCAAGGAAACAAAAGTGCATAATCACATGCCAAAACCTGAGAGCAAAGAGTTTCTTGTAGGTAAACAAGAATTAAAAAAACGTGCACTAATGTCAAATGATGCACCAAGAGCACTAATAAGAGAATTTCAACTCAGCCAAAGTGATAATTGTATTGGAAATTGGCCAAACAAAAATGCGATTAGGCAGCAGATAATTCGGACAAGAAATGTGAATGCAAAAGATAACCCTAAATGCTTAGAAGATGTAGATATTCCCGAAGATTTAAGATTGACTTATTAAAATTCTAAATTTTTTATGGTGATTCTGGAAAGAATGACAAAAATAGAATAATATTTTTTACAACAGAGCAAAATATAAAACTTTTGAGCTCATATCATGACTGGTACTGTGATGGTACGTTTGATATTTCACCAACTGTGTTTAAACAAGTTTATACTATTCATATAATCATTAGGAGCACTACTCTTCCAATGTTATACGCTTTTCTTCCGAATAAGAAGCAAATAACTTATAAAAAATTATTCAAGTTAGTAAGTGATTTGATTACAATCAACCCAAAATCTGTAAATTGTGACTTTGAATTAGCTGCTATAAATGCTTTGAGGTTAGTATTTAAATGTAAAATCTATGGTTGTTTTTTTCACCTATTACTGTCGTTCTGGCGACGTGTTCAAACAAACCATTCAAAGATTTGGTTTAACGAAGATTTTAGGCAAACTTTTCGTCAAGTTCAGTCACTTGCTTTTGTTCCGTGTGAGGATGTTGTAAAAGGCTTTGATTTAATTAAGAATAAAGCAGCTAAAAACTTTGTTTTTTTTTAAATTATGTCGAGAACAATTATATTGGAGTTTTTAGAAACAATAAACGTATGTCACCCCGTTTTCCAATAGATATTTGGAATTTACACGAGAGAGTTAAAAAAGACTTGCTTAGAACCAATAATAATGTTGAGTCTTGGCATTCCCGTATAAAAAGCGATGCAAGACATAATCTTACAGTTAATAAAGTAGTTGAATTTTTCCGTTTAGAGCAAAGTAATATGGAATCAGATTTGTTGTTATTATTTTCAGGTAGTCAATTAAAGTCAACAAGCAGTAAAGTACAAAAAAAAGAAGATAAAATAAAGCGCCAAGTTAATGAATATAAACCAGAAAATTTAGAGTTGTTCCTTACTGGATTTTCAATTATATTGATGGAATATTAATTAATTAATTAGTTTATCAGACTTTTTCTATTTTTTTTTCAATAAAAATTATGTAATTTTTTTTCGGTAAATTTTTTTCTCTAATATAAATATTCTCTAATTAATTGACACATTTTTTTCTCTATTCATTTTTTTATCTCTAATAAAAATATTCTCTAATTAATTGACCCTTTGTTTTTCTATAAATTTTTCTCTAATTTAGCTATTCTCTAAAAATTTATTTTTCTATTTTGATCGTTTACCCATATTAATGGGAATCATTAGAAATGCTAAAGACAGGGAAGAATTTCAAGCAAAAACAAACTCTTAAGCTGGACAAAAAAATGGAACATGGACTTAAACTTAAGTAAATGCAAGATTTTGCATCTAGGCAATAAAATAATTCACCAACCACCTGTACTCGTTTGAAATGGAGGGCGATGTCTATATTTTGGAAAACACTGACTTAGAGCGGGATTTGGGTGTAATGTTACAAAGTAACCTCAAATGGGACGAACACATTTCTAACACTGTTAATAAAGCTAATTTTATACTCGGAAAATTGAAGAACTCCTTCACTAACTGGAACACTAGAACGTTCAAAACACTATTTACACCTTACGTCAGACCAATACTCGAATATGGTGCTGTGGTCTGGAACCCTAATAAAAAATTTATATTAAACGTATTGAAAAAGTACAGAGGAGAGCAACTAAGCTAGTGCCTACACTAAGAAATAAGAAATACTCTGAACGACCAAGTTCTAATACATCTGGTTCTACTGGTTCAACTAGAAATAATGATAAGCTTTACAGACAATTGGTCAAATCTTGTTCAACAAGGCATAATTATTTTACAAACAGAATCATACCGTTTTGGAACGAGTTACCCTTGAATGTAAAAAATCAAGACCCGGTGAATGGTTTTAAGAACGGGCTTGACTCACATAGATCAATGAATTTCAATAATTACAATATCTGCCATTACGTTAGTCCTTAGCTCCGCGGTCAAACCGTTGCAGATTGTATTATAATAATAATAATAATATTTGTGAATAAAAATTATATGCTTTTAATTTTATTATATTAATATTTTTTTACTTTATTTTTAAATAAATTAAGTATTTTTATTCTTTTTCTCAAAAAATTACTTACATTTTGGGTCTTTTCCAGCTCTTATATTTATGAATAATATTGATTATTTTTTAATTTTTTTTCTTTTAATTTTTACCTCTCCTTAAAGGAGGTTAATTTAAACTAATAAATAAATTAATAGACCTAAGTCTTTATTACAAATAAATTATTTTTCCTTATCAAACAAAACACATTAGTACTTCAAACAGCAATTTGTTAAATAATTAATAACACTTGATACAGCTTTTTTTTTAAGAAAAGTTATTAAAGCATCTTGTCATTTCTCTTTTTTTTAAAAATGTTTTGGTAACCTATCCAAGCAAAACATCGGTACCATTGTAGAAGCCTCGGTAAATAAAATTCATGTTAATTCTAAAATTTTGCTCGTTTTTTAACAGCTCTTCTTAAATAAATACATTATTTAACTAAACTTTAATATCTAATGAAACTAATAAATAATTGATAAAAGAAAAACACAAAAAATCATGATTTTTTTTTCCTTCCTTAAAAAAAGGGATGTCAGAAATATTTTCCTTGATGGTATCAGGTACGAAACCTATTCTTAAAATACTTTTGAAAAATATATGAAAACTGTTATTATTTGGAAAATAAATTTTTGCTTGTTGATAATACTAAAATAATACTAAGTTTTTAGATCAAATTTAAAAAAGCACCTAGGTATCTAATTTGATACCAGATGCTTGTATTGGTATTTTTCAAATGATACATCAGATACTCGAGTATTGTATTGGTATCGGGAAGAGATTAACTAATGAGTACAAAAGATCTGAAAATTTAGATTTTCACTTTTTAATATTGTTATTTTAATTTTTTTTTTCCATTTTATTTATTTTTAAAGTCAACAATAGGAAAAAAAATATAAAAAATAACTTTGAAAGCTTCTTAATAAAGTGCTTATCTTATAGATCAAAGTCAGATTTGTCTTTTCAAAGTCAAAGTCAAACTTTTGCTTTTTACCTTTTTTTTTATTCTTTCATAAAGGTCATTTGTCAAAAATAGTTTGAAAAAATGTCAAAATGTTAAAGACTTTTTAAGAAAATTTAAAAATTATTTTAATTCTTTTGTACTAATAAAATTAAAATAACAATATTAAAAAGTGAAAATCTAAATTTTCAGATCTTTTGTACTTATTAGTTAATCTCATCCCGATACCGATACAATTCTCGAGTATCTGAGGTATCGTTTGAAAAATACCAATACTAGCATCTGGTATCAAATTGGATACCTTGGTACTTTTTCAGAACATCAATGGTTTTATCAATTTTAGATAATTTAATGCTTTTACCTATCATTTTAATGAATTTTTAAAAAAGTGTCTGTTTTATTACTTACTTTGTTACTTTTTTGGACGCAAATTAAATAATATTTTGAATATTTTGAAAATCTTTACAATCCTACCAGTGTTGGGAAAAGCCGCGAAAAAAAGTCAGCCTGAAAAAATTAAAGTTAAAGTTACTTGTGACTTGACTTTGGATGATAAATCAAAATTCTTAGTTGCTTTTTATTGTTATTAAAAGAATTGACGTTAAAAGTAAAGTACCATTTTGTTCAAGTAAAAGAAATACAATATCATTAAAGAAATACAATATTTCGACTTTTTTAAAAATTTCAAATTTGAACCTAATTATAATAAATTATTCGGCAGCCGCAACATCTTTTTCAATGACAACTGAACTGGACCTTCTGAAAGACATCCTCGATCTGGAGGACTGGTCGGCACTAGGGCAAGGAACTAGCAAAGTTGCAGACTACCAAATTAAGATGCGCAATTATATTCGCTCGCTCTGCTCAACAGTAAAAAAACAGAGTGTAGAGATTACTGACCTACAGAAGAGAGTACAAACCCTTGAATTACAGAAACAGCAACAGGAAGTCGATAAGTCCCCAGCGCTCCAAACTTGGAGTATGATGGTCTCAGGGAAAAAGCAAAGTGAACAACAGCAAGTCCTTATAGCAAGCGTCAAAAAGGATCTGAGAGACGCGGAAAGAATCGAGAACAACATCATCATCTCGGGTGCTGGTGCAGGCAACTCAGACGACCAGGATACAGCCAAGGTTAACGAGGTTCTTCAAGTCCTGAAATTAGATAGGGACACCCACGTTAAAAGCCAGAGACGCATCAAGACCAATAGGACAACGAGATTAAACTATTGACATGATCGTGGTAGAGTTCAAGAACGAGACAGCAAAGAACACCGCCCTTCGTGGGGCGAAAACACTCAGGAACACCACTGAACTCAATCAGATCTATATCAACCCAGACAAGACCCCGAGTGAGAGAGCACTAGAGGCTTCACTTAGAACACTAAGAGACGAAAGGAACAAGCTACTCACGGAGGTCAAGCCTGATACTGAAGGGAGGCACCGATATGGCATTAAACCCACTGGTCACGCTAAAGCTGGCAAGAAGTATTACTGGGGCATTCGATGGAACGAGCTTCGAGAAATCTTCTTTGAGTAAAAAAAAACGTATCGCTGGTAATCGTCTTAATTCTTTAAATTGTTTCTATACTAACGCCACTTCTCTTATCAACAAATGGAGCGACCTCAACTCTCTCATACTCGTCCTCAACTCACCCCACATCATCCTTATCACCGAAACCTGGTTCAACACGCTTAGCATCTGCAAACTGGATAACAATAACCTTTTCTGCAAGAACAGATAAGCAGTCAGAGGTGGTGGTGTTGCAATTTACGTGCGCAGCGACCTGGAGAGCTTTGAAGTCAGTGATGAAACCTTGTCTAACACTAGGAGTGAGCAAGTGTGGTGCTACGTTAAAGTCAGCGACGAAACGATCCTGGTCGGATGTGTCTATAGGCCCCCGCTAGACGATGGTGGTATCAGTCATGAAATTAGTAAGTCCATTGGTTATGCGAGTCACCTGTGCAAAGCCGATTCGTCTAAGCATCTCTTAGTTGCCGGTGACTTTAACTTTCCTGACATCAAATGGATTCATGATGGTGGCTACTGCACCAACAAAGGTCGCCCTTCGAGCTTTGAATTTCTGAACGCGTTGATTAAGAACTTCCTCACCCAGCATGTCCTAGAGCCAACATTCAAGAGCAATATCCTTGATCTAATTGTCACGGACGACCCTGGCCGAATTTTCAGCATTATTAACGGCCCACCCCTCGGCTACACAGACAAAGACTGTCTTCACGCCACTCTCTCCTGGAACTACAGTCTGCGTTCGCAAATCCGCAACCCCTTAGAAACAACACCGTGCTTGGTCTATCAACGTGGTAACTATGAGCTCTTTAACAAGCACGTTCTCGACTGTACCAAGCTGCTGGACAGCGACACCAGCGTAGCGTTCAATCAATTCGTAACAACATACAGTACTGCCTCCGCCTTGGCTATACCAACCTGTGTGCCCCGAGCAAGGAATCGTCCTAATCCAAAGTGGTTCAACGCCAATATCAAGCAGCTCACCAAGAAAAAATACATACTCCACTGCCGGATTAGGTCAACACCCCGCAACTCTGAGCTAAAAGCTTTCTATGTCACGGTGTGCAAACAAGTCAAGACTGCAGTGCGCAACGCAATCTTTAAGTACGAAGCATCGATTGTCAGGGCCTGTAAGAGTCAGCCTAAGCTGCTTTATAACTACATTAACAGCCAGAAGCAGTGCAGAGACACGATCAAATGCCTCAATGATAGCGACGGTGTCCCCCACACAGACGGAGGTAGAATAGCCAATATTCTCAACAAGCAATTCGGCAGCGTCTTCATCGCCCGCCTCCCCCTGCCATAGACGTACAGCCAACTCGTACACCACAGATCGAGGTTGACACTGCAATCTTCTCACATTCCAACATCCTCAAATATATCGATCGCTTGAACCCAACGAAATCGCCCGGCATGGACCGTATTCACCCTCTTGTCGTCAAGAAATGTGCCAGTACCTTTTCAGAGGCGTTCAGCGTCATTTTCTGCCAATCCTTCGCAAGCGGTAAAGTTCCGGATGCCTGGAGACTCGCGCAAATCACCCCTATCTTCAAGAAAGGAAGCAGAAACTCTCCAGGTAACTACAGACCTATCTCTCTAACTTCGGTGCCTTGTAAGTTGATGGAGCGTATTGTGAGAGATGTCATGTTAGAGCACCTCTACAGCAACAATATCATCGCTTCTGAACAGCACGGCTTCGTCATGAGGAAGTCAGTTGTCACAAATCTTCTAGAGACGGTGGACCGCATTAGTGATGGCATCGACAACGGGTTTCATGTCCTCGTAGTGTTCCTCGACTTCGCCAAAGCCTTCGACCGAGTTTGTCACTCCTCTCTCAGAATCAAGTTGATCAAATATGGCTTCTGTCCCAGAATAATTGATTGGGTCAGCGACTTCTTGTCCGATAGACAGCAGCGCGTAGTGATTGGGAAGCACAAGGCCGACTGGATTGATGTGACAAGTGGTGTCCCCCAAGGCAGTGTTCTAGGGCCTCTCCTCTTTATCATCTACATTAACGACATGCCTGAAGCGGTAAGCCATCTCGTTAAGTTATTTGCGGATGACAGTAAGCTAATCGCCACAGTTCGAAATAACAACGAACTCTCAATTCTTCAGAACGACCTCAACGCACTCATGGAATGGTCGATCACATGGCGCATGCTCTTTAACGTCGAAAAATGTAAGGTGATGGACTTCAGCAGAACCAAATCAATTCGGAACTTGTCATGGGTGATTCCAAAGGAAGCAGCACCCTGAAATTTGTCGAAACCGAAAAAGACCTCGGAGTAACCCTCTCAGGTAACCTGAAATTCTCCACCCACATTAGAATCCAGGCTAACAAGGCTCCCGCCATCCTCGGACAGCTAAAGAGAACATTCAGGTACTGGACCATCGATACGTGCAGGATCCTCTTCTGTGCCTTCGTCAGACCACACCTTGAGTACGCTGCAGCAGTCTGGTCTCCTCACAGCAAAAAGGACATCAAAATCCTCGAATCTGTGCAACGGAGGGCCACCAAGCTAGTGAGCAGATACAAGAACTGGAGCTATGCTGATCGCCTCGCTGTATTAGGACTCACGACACTTCAGGAGCGCCGTGTGAGAGGAGACATGATCCAACTGTTCAAATTCTACCACGGTTTCAACGCTGTATGCTGGATGAAACCTATGGAACACTGCAACTCTCTCTCGCAAGCAGGACCAGCTGGTAATATTAGGGGACACAGGAGAAGACTTTCTGGCCAAGTCACGACCAAATGTCAGCAGCGCGCAAACTTCTTCACCAACAGGGTCATCAACGAATGGAACGCTTTGCCCCCGCCAGTTACTGAATCGACCTAGGTTAACCAATTCAAGAACCACTACGATCCCTTTAAGTCGGCCTGTACTTCATAACTGGTTAACGTCTAACCTTTCTTTATATACATAGTTGTAACTATATATTAGAAATTTCCTATCTTTATTTTAAATTTGTAATTTTATTTTATGTAAAAATTTTTCTATTTATCTTTCTCTTTAATGTTCTTTATAATTTTATGTAATTCTGTAATTTTTTCTCAATCAAAAAAAAAAAAAAAAAAAAAAAAAGGGTTTTTACCAAAAAAATGAAAATCACCACCGCTGTTGGACTGCTCATGCTAACTCCTATTTCGGTTTGAGTCGGTTTGATTCGATTTTGTTCAAAGAAAAAAGAAAGAAAGAAAAAAAAAAAAAAAAAAAAGGAAAAAAAGGGAAAAGGAAAAAAAAAAAAAAAGGAAAAAAAAAAAAAAAAAACACAATGAATTATAATTACCAAAATTAAAAAATTAACATTTCAAAATAAAGATCCATTATTATATAAATACCATATCGTAATTTATTGTCTTCATACATTTAATTAAATTTGTTTTTTACTTAACTAACTACATGTTAAAAAAAAATAAATGCTGTAACACATGTAACAATCTATTACAATTTAAGTCTTCTTAACTTTCATTTATTTAACTTTTTTTTTTTTTTATTTTTTTTTTTAATCAATTGTACCTATTTATGTAATTAATCATCTCTTAGTTTTTTATACTATTGAACCATTATTTAATTTATTTTTTATTTATTTCTTATTCATGACTAATTTTTTGAATTACTTTTAATCTACTTAATCACATTAATCTGTATAATCTCTCGTATTCGTCTTGTACCTCAGTTTCGTCTCTGTTACTTTCATTGTAGTTCCTTAATTTATCTCGCGATTTTTTCGCAATTAGCTACCATAGATGGCTTCCGGGTAAGCCATCTCCGCAAGCTCGCTTGCTGTAGCTTTTTATTATTATTATTATTATTAAGTAAAAACATGCTTAATCTCAACAATATTAATTTTGAAAACTTTTATAAAAACATGTAAAAAAAATTAGCTCATTGTCTTTTATTTTTAATTTCATATAATTATTCGATTAATATTTTTTAAATAACGTAATTATCCAAATTTAGTGACATGTCACTATTTGAAATAATGAAATGTCAGTAAAAAATGAGCATTGATTTAAAAAAAAGCAATGTTCAATTTATATGACATGTCTTAAAAAATGAATAAGTACATTTTTTTTTAAATACATCCGGTTTTATATATATTCGGATTTAAAACATAATTAAATTTCCATTTTTAAAATAATTTCATAAAAACTGAAACTATTTTAAATAATTTTTAAGTTTTTTCACATTTAATTACATGTCACTAATAATGAATTTTTATTATTTTCAAAAACAGTGCTCAATATTGAATAACATGTCACTAATATAGAGTAATCTATTTTAAAGACATAGAACTCAATTCGGATGATTACGTTATTTGATTACTTAAAAAAAATATAAAATTCAATTATTTTTAAATTGAAAATTCACGGCAACTTGAAGTTTATGATCAATTTTGATGCTCAAAATTATCAAAAAAAGCTTTAACTTTTAAATTAATTATTGTTATTTAATTATATTAATGCAGAGATGCATTTTTTGATTGAATATACTTTGTTAAATCTTAAGATAAAATCTGCAAATGTTTGAAAAAATTTATCCACTAAAATCATCATCATTTCAATGATGTGCACTCTGCAATGAGCATTTTGATATTGCAGAGTTTACCTTTTTATTTAGCATAGAATATTAAATCAAAAAATGTATCTCTGCATTAATTTTATTAAAATATAACAATTTATTTTATACAGAGTTGTTTAAAAGTCACAAGTCTCAATTCAAGTACAAGTCCAGGCTTTAAAATTTTGGATACTGAAGAAGAATTATGAAGACTTTTAATGCTAAAATTGCAAGAAAATTCTGATATTGTAAACTTACCATACTGGGTGACCGATTTTTTTTTTTTTGGATTTTTGGAAAGATTTTTTTTTCGAAGATCACGAATTTGATCCCAATTTACCCTAAAGTTTTAGGTCACCGAATTACCCGGATGGGTTATATGGGATAGTGCTTATCTGGTTAAACTAGTTAAAACAATTACCCCGAAATTTAACAGAATTACCCCTATTTTTAACCAAATTTACACAAAATCGCTCTCAATTAGCCCGTTATGTCACCCAATTAGACTTTTGAAAAAAAAATGTTAAAAATTCGAGTTTTTATTGAAATTTATGGAAACGATCAAACAAAACAAAAAAATAAATGTAACGTATTGAATAGAAAATATTGAAATTTAATTGGTTTTAGAAAAAAAATTAACACACGGTACAAATTAACTCTGAATTTTGTTTTTTTTTTAATTTCTAGGCAAACAGGTGAAACAAAACCAGTTTGAGCATTGTTCACAAGGTTGCCAATTTTTTGAATCTTGTTCAGTCAAATCGAATTGCTCCGCGCATTTGTAACAAAAAATATTCTCTTTGACAGTTTAAAGTTTTAAATTTTTCCTGTTTACTTGTTATCCTTTACTTGCTGTATAAAAGACTCTTGGCCTTGCCTAAACTATTTTTTAAATAAATAAATAAATAAATAAAAGACTCTAATATTTCTGGTGTATAAATTTTAGGAATTGCTTGATTGAGACTTGGCATTTTATTTTTGTAAAATTTTATTAAAATGAAGCTAATCTTTTTTAAAGCATAAAAGTGACGCTTTGAATTTGAAATAAACAAAATAAACACAATCATACAATTTTGATAAAGCTCAATACTCAATATATTTAATTAGTAAAGTAAAGGACTTGAAATTCTTTACAAAAATAGTCAACATTTTTGTAAGAGCTAAACAAAATTAAAAAAAAATAGATTAAAATCAACTTCACTGTACTCAACAATTAATCAGTAAATCAAATGAAAGCATATTACTTAATCCTGAAGACGAAACTCTTAATGATGCGAATTCATTTCCATATCAAAAAGTATTGAAGAAAAAAAGAGGTTTTTATTGCCCAAATGGTTGTACTAAGAAAAAAATTAAATAATTTTTATAATATTTTTTTTAGTTTTTTTACTAAAAATATTTTGTATATATTGAGTAAACGGAAAAAATAATTTATTTTGGTATTCTTACTATTTATGTTTATTTTAGATAAAAAAATTGACACAAAAATAATATTATTATTTTTTTATTTTTTTTGGGGGTTTTTTATTATTTCTGTGCAATTTTTACTAATAATATTTGCCTTTTTTAACACATTATTCGATTTGAGTAGAATATCTCCTTGAAGATGAAGTTCGACAATTTCAAAAATCAATTTTTTGTGTTCCTTGGTCTCTTATCTACATTACAAAGTATCAATGTTTATTAAACTTTAAACTCTTTTATTTTCTTTTTTTTTAATTACTAACAATTTTTTTATTCTTTTTCTATTAATCAAAAAAGATCATTTAAAATCAATTTTTCTTTCATAATTATGTAATTAAGCCTATTGTAAAAAATACAAAATTTTCTTTTTTTTAAAATGGGGACTGAAAAGAAGGTCGAAACGACCGTTCGGAGCAGTCCTGGGTTAAACCCAAAAATATATTTTTTAATAAAAAAAAAAAATGTTTATTATAGGTTTAATGGTTCTCACACAATTATACAAAAACAAATTTCGCACTCAAATAACCACATACATAATTACCCCACGATACCTTATATGAAAAATCTATTGCATTAGATAACCCAAAAGTATATACATTTTTTGATATGAAGCCTGATCTAGCAAATTAAAAAAAAAGTCCGGACTTGGACTTTTTTTTGGGCAACTCTGATTTTATATTTTAAACTTTATTTGATCTTTTGATTCTAAACTTCAAATTGCCAAATTCACATGGAAAATTGCGACTTTGAGTTTGATTTAATTTATCTTGACTTGAGTTGCCAAACACTGATCCCTACTTAAAATTCTTTCCAATTCGAGATTTTTTTAATTTTTATTTTTTTAAACCTGGAAAAAATTTTATTAATTCAATGGGTCTTGAGACAAAGGTGGACTTGTTTGCAAGTCTAACATTGTCAATGGCAGCAGTTATCTTGCTAAATTCGTTGCTTTCTGCGCCAACCTGTTACAAAAAACTAAATAAAAATGTAAGAGTTTAAGACTTTAAAAAAATACTATGATAAAAACAGCAAATACAGCCAAGCCATCATGGTCGTTTGACTGTGCAGCTGTCTCAAAAGTGGAGAACTTTGAGTCGTTCCAGAAGACAAAATGCAACTCGCCAGCAAATGAGCCTCCATCCACAAAATGCTCCGAACCCGATGATTCATTTAAGCCCCAATGCATGTGAAACTGAGCGAATTTGTAAGAGTTTGGCAAGAGACCACCTGAGACTGAGGATGTGTCACTGGCGGCACTAACCACAAAAGTATGACCATTGTTTTTTAGCTCAATAAAGCAGTTTAAATCAAAATTAAGCTCAAATTGGTTGATTTTTAGGCTTTCGTCAAACTCGCTCAAGCTGCTTATTATGTCAATTGGCGATTGGTTTCGACCATTGGCACTGGGGAAGTTAACAGCCCATGAATTAGTGTCTGAATAGTTCCATTCATGCAAATTTGAATCAGGCTTTATCTTAAAACTTGAATTGCTGCAACCCATTTTTTTTTCAAATTATTATGACAAATTAAAAAAAATAGTAAATTGTATATTATAGAATGCTTTTAATCAACATGCAACGAATAAATAAATCAAATATTGATAATTATAAGGTTTTCATGATATGGATGCATATCATGTTTGATTTTATCATAAAGCTCAACTTTTTTTCCACAGTAATTTTTTTTTAATTAAAGAAAAAAAGGAAAACAAGCTAAATTTGTTTAATAATAATGGTTAATGGAAACGAAAATTTTAAATTTTAAAAAATATTTCTTAAAAAAATTTATTTAATAAAATATTTTTTTTTGTAAATTTTATTTTTTTAATTATTTATTTAAAACTGGTAAACTTTAAAAAAATTTAGCTTAATTGATCAAATTATAAATAAAATTTTCTAAATTATTTATTAGATTTTTTTTCTCTTAATTATTTAATAAATGAGTTAATTGGTTATCCACAGTTTAGAAGCTTTTAAACACAGATCAATGTTTAACACAATTTTTCTGTGCCTAACAGGAAATTAAAATATCACTATATTTATTTTTTTCATGACTTTAAAACACAGATTTTGATTAAAAAAAAAGTATTAAATAAATAAAGTCTTAAAGTAATTATTAATAAATCTGTTTAAATTTGGCTAAACCATTTACCCGCTATTTTTGATCCTCATTTTTTTTAAAGAAATCATTTTCCCACAAATTTTCCAAAGCAAAAATATGACTACAATATTTAAGTTTCTCAAAAAACTTACATTCACATGTTTTCTTTTTAAGATCAATTTTATAATAACTACAAAAAGATACACATGTTTTCCAATTTTTCTAAAACAATTCCAACTAGTCATATATTCAGCAGCTTTTGAAGCTCTAGCACTCGGGAAAGATCTTTTTCGAAACGTTTATAAGTCACTTAATCGCTTAATTTTCTTAACCTTATTTTTCAATATATTTTACTCTATTTTTTAAATTTATTTTTTAATTTTTATTTTCTTTAAATTTAATTTTGATCATTTCATTTAAGAATTTTCATTTCAAGTTTACAAGAATTTTTTTTTTGAGATCTATTTATCTCAGAAAAATCCGAATTTTTTTTTTTATTTCTTAAAATCATCGGCGTTTTATTTTGAATGAATTAGCATATTTTGATAAAATTGTAAAAAAAAAAACGTGTTTAAAAGTTTTTGAAAATATTAAAAAAAAAAACTGTATTTCAAAAGTTATATTCACTGTGGTGAAAAGTTTTCTTAAACATTGAAAAATTTTTGTTTTCTGTGTTAGAAAGTTTTTGAGAGGGCTAAACGAATTTCTGTGATGAAAATTTTTTGGTTGTGGGTAACAGTGATTTAACTGTGGGTACTAGGTAGATCCTTTAATAAATTGTAAATTAAATTTCCAATAATCTTCAAAAACAATTGTATTACAGCCGAGTGTGTGAATGATAAGCTTAGTATTTAGTTAAACACTTTATTTAAAATAAGTTTAGAAATAACAACTGAATCTCTCTTTTGAAATAACAAGTAATATTTATAGTCTGATCATGTCACCATACTTCATTATTTTTAATGAAGCAGAGTTGCTTAAAGTCACATTTCTTAAGTCAAGTCTAAGTTCACACTTTCAAAAATTTCTTTGCTGGACTTTTAAACAGCTCTGTTGAAAAGGATACCTTAAAAAAATTGAGAATTAAAAAATATCGTTTTAAAACATAATTGATAAAATAATTATGAATTAGTTGATTAGGAATTTTAAATTTAAATAAATTGAATAAAAAACAATCAAAAAGCTAAAAAGTGTTATCAATAAAAAAAAATTGCCATCTTAATACTAAAATATAAAAAAATCTTTTTTACAGAGTATTTAAATATCGAAAAAAAGTTACCTGGCTAGATTGAAAAATTTATTAATTTTTGAAGGTAAGTAAACACACTTACTGAATATTGGTATTTAAATAGACTACGGATCCCTCAGGTTCCTAAATTGAATTAGCAAAACTTATGCAAAATTTTTTTTTGCAAGTTGGTCATTTAAGAATGCTTATGAAAGAGAATCTTAGTTTACATTAGACCTCTGTAGATTTTAAAATTATTCTTTATATAATTTACTAAAATTTCATGATTTACTTTTTGAACTTTTTCTTTATTAGAATTCAAATTAATTTTATTGAAGACACGAACACAATTATTTTTTAAAAAAGTTCAAAAAGTACATAATGAATTAAAAAAATTACATTTTATTTTGTCTTTGCTTCTTTTTATAGACAATCGTCATTGATTTGTACACATGATATACTACCGTATTAATGCGTCATCAAGACATGATTTTTAGATAAAGAATAAAAAGAATTTTATTTTTATTGAACTTTTTTTTGTTAAAATATCAAGAAAATCTGCTCGATAATTATCTTTAGATTTGTTAACAAAATATCGACAAATTTTTAAAAAAGTTATTTCATTAGAGTTATTTAAAGATATTTCATTTAAAAAATAAAAAAAACAGAAAACTACCAAATGATTTAATTTTTTAAAAAGAGATATTTTGAATTTTATCATGGTGTTTTTTTTAAATAAAATGATTTCTTTTTTGTGCTTTTTTTACTCAAAGTTTATTGAAAAATATTAGATAGAAAAAAATATTGTTGTATGTCTCCTCGGACAATTGTTTATTAACTTGAAAAAATTTCAAAAAAAATTTTTGACTCATTTGAATATGAAAGTGAGACTGTGGTGTAGCAAAGCTTCAGCTGAAAAGCTGAGGCAAGATGTGGTGTAGCAACCACAAGCGCAAACTTAGGTTTGCCTTAACAATAGAAATAAAACACTATTTACATCTATGTACAATTCATTTTTTAAAACCATGACGCTTAACTTAAGCTTACCAATTTTTACATATAAAGTCATTATGAAATTCTTCTACTATTTCATTTTCTAAAACTTTATGTACAATCTATTTACAAACGCTTTTTTACACTTTGACTAATTACGCTTTTAACATCGGCCAAAGAACGGCCGTTTTCCTTAAAGAACATAATAAACGTTTAGAACAAACCGTAACCAAACCAACTGATGACAAATACCAAGCCCTGCTTGAAGCCACTCCACCGACAAACGCAAAGGAGCTGAGATCACTACTAGGGTTAATCCAGTCAAACAGCCGTTTCATCCGTGACACATGCTCAACCACAGAAACACTATGGCGTCTTAACAAGTAGAATGCAAATTAGGAATGCTTTGATGATCATAATACGGCACTCAACAAGGTGAAGAAAACCATTTAAAACAAGTATATGGCTTACTTCAACAAGATGGGACACCGAACTGATAGTTACACGCAGGCACAAAAGTCAACGCCAGCAACCAAAGAAATTCCAGTTGAGAGAAAGGCCGGAAGGCCAACAAAATTAGAGGCCAAAAAGTAGCTGAAGAGAATGCAAAGACCAACGAAGGGATAGTAAAGTGAAACCACCGAGAAGGTCGGAAAGACTGAAGACCAAAGCTTCAGCTGAAAAGCTGAGGTAAGATGTGGTGTAGCAACCTTAAGCGCAAACTTATGTTTCTCTTCACAATAGAAATAAAACATTATTTACAGTATAAACGCATTTAACATATATGTACAATTTTTAAACCATGAAGCTTAGCTTAAGCCAATTTTTACATATAAAGTCATTATGAAATTCTTCTACTATTTCATTTTCTAAAACTTTATATACAATATATTTACAAATGCTATTTTACACTTTGACTATTTTCACTTTTTATATCGGCCATAGAACGGCCGTTTTCAATAAAGAACTTAATAAATGTTTCAAACAAATCGTAACCACTTTCATTCAAATCCTTACCCTATGACTAAACACAGACTTCAATCTGAAAGTGAGACTAAAATGTTAAATCCATTTTGAATTAAAAATTTCAGTTAAATTTTTAGCTGTAAAATTTAAACGGGTCTGATTCAGTTAATCGAAATTTTTTTTATTGAAAATTTATGTTGAAAAAAATGACACTTTTATAGAATTACTTTTCATTGAAAAAAAATCTTATAAAAAAATTCACACATTATAGTTTAATATATTAAATTTTCATTCAAAAATTAATCATCCATAATTTACTATTCTAAATTTTATTTATTTATTTTAGCTTGTCTAATTAAAAACAATGTACTTTCAAAATACACGAGAAACACAGCGTTATTTGGAGCTTTAATGATTGATAATAATAGCAAGTTATACTTTAAATTCAAAATTTTATTCTTCTATCAAATTAGGAATCTTGGCGAAATTTTTGGAATCTTCAATTATCTATCGGATTATTATGCTGCAAACAAATGTCCTGAAAAATCATTTGTTAGGCAGATTAAAGATGTGAACATTATCATCAAGAATTTTATGCGCACTATTAATTACAACGATTGCTTTCTAATTTTAGACAATTATTATTTTGCTAAACTAATAAATAAAGACGAATAATTCTAATATTAGTGTTGGTAACCGTACAAACGGCCATTGATGCGGCCAAAATTTTTGGCCGCCGGCCTGGCCGCCTTATTATGGCCGCGTCTGGACCGGCCAGGCTTGGCCGCCGCCCAACACTATCTAATATTGACAAAGACGAATTATTCAGAAAAATTGTCAATCTTTGCGATTTGATTGCAAAGGATAAAGACAACTCTTCTTTTTATAAAACAATACTTAACAAGGTTCTTGAATACGGTCAAGTAACTTAGTTTAATTTTAACTAACATTGATTAGGCCTAAGTTAATGTTTTTATTTTGTATGTCTTTTTTTATGTAGCTTTTTCTTTTTTTTAAAATCGCATATGTGGCGTGAATTGTAATATTGGATAAATAAATAAAACTAGGCCCAAAAATTTGTTTGCTCAATTAATTTATCAAAATTTTGCCATCTTGTTTTTTTTCATTAATTAAATGATTAAAAAATAAATAGTTTTATTTATGCATCTTAAAAAATTTAATTTAACAATTAACTCTTTTTACGTCTCTTTGAAAACTCATACCAATTTTGATTAGTTGTATTAAAATATCAGTAAGATACTGCTCTTCACCATCTTTACTTTCCACAGCTTCTTCACAAATTGACTGATGTTGTTCAAGAGATTTTGGTTTCTTCACTTTAAAGGCCCTGTTTCGTAGACGAAGACGCGATCGATAGTCGCCTGTGTTTAGACTAAATTTTTCAAATCTTTTTTCCCATTAAAATTATTTTTTTTAAATAATTGACAGTTTAATTCCTTTATTTAAAGAAAATCTCAAAAAAGTTTAGTTAATCAATGTAATTATGTAAGGTTTCAATCAAATTTTTCGATGAAGTTTTTCTACGAATTTTTTCCATGTTATTTTTTCGATGAAAAAATTTCCTATAAAATAATTCGACGAAATTTTTGTCGACGAAAATTTCGATAAACTGACTTATTGCCATGTCCTTAGGGCTTCATCTAATTGGTTTATTTTTAGGGCTTAAAAGGATAAATATATTTAGCCCTCAAAAAAATTTTTTTATCAAAACCAAGTTTCTATTTAAAACATGAAAAAAAGCAAATTGTTTAAAAATAAGCTTATAATGTTACAAAACAAAGAAATTCAATCTTAAAAAAAGAAATTATACTGATCAATATATAAAATAAGTATTTATTCGAAGTATTTATAAATAAATCAAAATCAAATATTAAGCGTTTATATAGTGGTGTACCGCAAGGCAGTTGTTAATCACCTACGATTTTTATTATTTTCTTTAGTGACATAATAAACGAATTACCAGAAAACATAAGTAGCGCTTTTCGCCGACGATTTATGCATTTTGATATCCTGTCTTTAACCAAGGAAATATAATTTTACCTGCAAATAGCTACAGGAAAAATACACGATTTCTGCGAGACTTGGGGTTTTACAATTAATAAATCCAAAAAATGCAACACAACATTTACAACAGCTGGGCAAAGAAAAAACTATTTCATAAAATATAAACTTAATCTCAAGATTGATGACCCAGACATTCCACACGAACCATCAAATCTTGGCATCAAACTTGATCCCAAACTATCATTTAAGTCACATCTTGAACACCTAGAAAAAAAACTAGTGCATAAAACAAACCTAATTCGAAAAATCAAAACTTATAATGGTCAAGCGCAATTAAGCTAAATTTAACACTTTATAAATCACTAATTCGTTCGCTATTCGACTACTGTGTTATAATATTAAACGCGGTAACAAATAAAATAAAAGGCTCTGTTCAAAAAATTCAAAACAAATTTTTAAAAATAATTAAATTAAATTTGATCGACTCAGCAATTGTACATAAAACTGTAAAGGCCAATTTCGAACATTTTCAACTTTTATACTCTCTAAACTATGTATATTTTGAATTTTTTTTATTATTGATTATTTTTAATCAATTTCAATTACTTTCTATTTTAAAAAAAAACTAAAAACTTTATTTAATTTTAATCATTTTTTTTCCAATAATTGGGTTTAAACGAAGGCGTAAGCCATTCGGACGAAGCTGGGGATCACCCCCAAATTACATTTTTAAAAAAATAAATTCTATAAGAATCAATCAGTGATGTAAATAGTAATATGCTAAATCGATCTCAAGCCGCGAATTTGTACGGAATTCTAAGACAAACGCTTGTTTATCATTTAATTTATTCAACTCATGTGAAACAAAGGTGGCTGAAGAGAAAGTAACACGTTAAAATGGTTATCTTGTGAAGAATGCTCAAATTGGATTTGTTTTAGTTGTTTGCCAAAAGAATTAAAAAAAAAAACAAAAAAAGAATTTTATGTGATGATTGTATAGATTAACTCTTCTTTTTTTTTTAAAACGCACTCTTGTTTTGAATAAATTAAATTAAATGAATTAAATAATTTTATTAGAAAATTCAAAAGTTTTCTTCTCAAATAGGTCAAATGGGTTAAAATTGTTAAAATTCTATTTTTGGGGTTGTATATGATTTCTGGCCAATCATATACAATTTTAGGGGTAATCGGTTTAACCCTTTTGAGCCTCACTTAATTAACCGCCAAGCTAAAGGGGTTATTGAAAAATTTCGGAAAAATAAGGTGACTATTTTTGAAGTTTCTGAACAAAATGGGTCCGAAATAAGCAATAAAAAAAATATAGTCACCGGGGTTATGAAGTTCGTTTCAATTCGATCTTTTCAATTCAGAAAAATATGAATAACTTTTATACTAAAAAAAGATAATTTAATTCTATAAATAGCTTAATTTTAAGCAAATTTGCTTAATTTAGTAAAATAAGTCTGCAAAATACTCTGCAATTTTCTGCATTTTGCACACCATTAAAAAGTATTCTAATCAATTGGGCAAGTACATTGCAGAGTTTTTGCAGACATATATTTTCGTATTAAACAAAATGGCTTAAACATAAAGCATTTTACAGAACTAAATTATTTCCTATAGTAAAAAAGTTATTCAAATTTTTCTGAATTGAAACGATCGAATTTAAATGAACTTCACAGTTCCTAGAAGAAGAATATTTTTTTTAACTGACAAATAATTTTATATTCAGTTAATTAATCATATTTAAAATTGACACCTAATTTTTAATTACCTAATTTACAGCAGAAGCTGTAAAAATTTGAAATAACTTATTAAACGAAAAACTAAACTAAACTCATATTTTTTTAAATTGATTATTTAAAAAAATGGACTTTACTAAATCAAATGAAAGCTTTTTGCTCAGCCACAACTTGTTTTATTAATTAGTTACATTTTTTGGTAAATGTTAACATAAAAAAAAACTCGTATTATTTTCTTTTTTTTCTGAAATCATATATTTTGTTTATTTTAATTATGTTTTGTTTTATTTAATAAATTTATTTTTGGTTGTAAAAATTTGTTTATTTTTTATTAAATTTGCTGGGAATTTACAAAAATAGTTATATTAAAATATTATTCTGTCAATTTTTTGTCCTTTTAAGTTTTTATTAAAATCACTTGCAAAAATTTAAACCTATTTAAAGTTTAATCAAACGGGAAATTTCAAAATTTTACTTATGAAAACAAAATTTCATGACATTTCAAGTAATTTCTTTGGAAAAAAAATTATTTATTCTCTTTTATAAAAAAAACATTGCATTTACATATTCATATTTTGATCTTGATCTCAAACTCAAATCAACTTTTAAAATTAATTGCAAAAAAGACAATCAAAAGTCAACAAGCTGGCAAAATTTTATAATAATTTATCGAAAATGAATAATTTAAATTATTTTTATTAACAACTTCAACAAAATACATATTTTTTTTTATTTTAATTTTCATAATAAATATTTTTCAATTGAAACACAATAAAAACTTGAAAAAACTTGCAAGAGCCCGAAAATAACCTCTTTTTGTTTCTTCTTTTTCAATTAGACAAATAAATTATTTTTCTCATATGATCAATTTGGCCAATTGATCGATTGGAAGATGGATGAATTACAGCAAATGAGACTAACTTCGTCATCATGCGCCAAGGTGTTCATTCAGCGCGACTACAGCGAAGGAGTTGGCGTCAAGTTCGAGACAAAACTGCCTAATGAGCTGCAGGGAAAAGTCGACTCAGCCGAATTCGAAAACGTCATAAACAACATAAACGCCATTTATGCCGAAGCCGAGAGCCTTAGTCCCAGGACATACTTGGAAAACTGCTTTGCTTGCTTGACAGCTTACCTTATTTTGATCTGCTTGCAAACCAACTACGAAAAAAATGTGAAGCGCGCCTCAGAGTACATTGTGACAGAAAATGATCGCTTGTTTATTCCGCGTGGGCTTTTGATGGTAGATCCGATGGAAAGAGGTCTAAGATGCATTGAGATTTGTATGATCAATGAGGCGGCGGGCAATACTGGCTCTTCGGCAGGCTCTAATAACCGCAATAGCAAAGTGATTTAATTTAAACTTGTGTTGTTAAATGTATTTTAATCCTCATTTATTTGTTCAATATTAAAATAAAGCTCTGCGGAGATCAAAATTTTTTGTATTCTATTATTTTTTTACAAAAAAAGATTTGGATAAATTTTTATTTTTTATTATTTTAAATTGTGGTTGGTTCAAAACTAATATAATCGGAATTATTTTAATAAATTTTATTAAAAAAATAAATGTAACTTATTCTATTTTTTTACAAGTTTTAACACTTTTAAGCAGAGTTGTTTAAAAGTCACAAGTCTCAAGTCAAGTCCAAGTCCAGACTTTTTTTTTTTTTTTCAAAGTCCAAGTCAGGACTTAAAATTTTTTTTTCAAAAAAAAAGCCCAAGTCCAGGCTTTAAAATTTTGAATTTTTGAATTTTGAAATTTATGCTAAAATTGCAAGAAAATTATGTGAATGAAAAAATCTATTGCATTTGACAACCCAAAATTATATAAATTTTTAAATATTAAGCCTGATTTAGCAAATTAAAAAAAAAGTCTGGACTTGGACTTTTTTTTTTAATGACTTGACTTTTTTGTTGGGACTTTTAAACAAATCTGCTTTTAAGTTGCAAAATGTGTTCGATTAAATTGATCACCAGTTTTTTTTTAATTATTAGAAATTATTTTAAATTATTAGAAATTATTTTAAATTAAATGTTCAACATTTTTCTACATAATTTGCTAGGGTAAAGTCAAATAAAAATCTGGTAAAGTCACATAATACTGGGGTAAAGTCAAACAAAAAAAACTTTTTTTTTTAATACAAAATTTATTGGTTTTTAATTATATTACGGATAAAAAAGTGACACAGAAATAAACGAATGCAAAAAAACTTTAATCTTTTTTTAAACAAAATTTAGCTAATCTATATCTTCCTACTTTCTTTTTTGATTTATTTAAAAATTTTGATTCCAAATTTAAACCATTATATTTTTTTTAATCATAACACAGTCAACCAAAACATGGCTACATATACCCCTATCCATATAGAATGAACGAGAACATTTATTGCATTCAATACAACTACAGTCCTCTTTTGTTATTTCTACATTATCAATATCTCCATTTTTATGTTTACACTTAAATATATATAAATCATTTAGGTCATTTGAATAATTTAACAATTCAAGTTTTTTTGATTTAATTACTCACTTCTTTCTAGTGATGGGCCAATACCAGACCTGGTTGGTCTGGTTTGCTTATTTTTTGGCAAACCAAATTGGTTTGCCAAAAAATAAGCAAACCTAATTTGGTAAACCAGAATTTAAGCAAACCAAAATTGGTAAACCAAATTATAAGCAAACCAAAATTAGCAAACCTGGCAAACCAAAAATTGCTAAAATTAAGAAAAAATCCTTACCCTAAATTTTCAAGTAGCTTGTTATTTTGATCAATCCAGTCTAAATTTTGCAATAAATAGCAATTTTTGGTTTGCCAGGTTTGCTAATTTTGGTTTGCTTATAATTTGGTTTACCAATTTTGGTTTGCTAAATTTGGTTTTACCAAATTTTTGGTTTGCCAAATTTGGTTTTACCAAAAGTTGGTTTCCTAATTTTGGTTTACCAAAATTTTAGCATACTAATTTTGGGAAACCAAAAAAACCAAGAAAACTCCCATCACTACTTCTTTCACAGTCTTTCAACAACATTTTACCCACTTTGGGAAATAAACTTTTTTGTTAGCCAAAAAAAAATTCTTTTCGTATGAGTTTCCCAGATTTTTATTTAACTTGACCCTTTACCCAATTTGCTAAACGTAAACAAAAGAAAAATATTTAAAAGATCTTTATTTTTAAATTTTAGAAAAGTTTTTTGTTGCAAAGTATCAATAATTAAATGCAAAGCGACATGTGATAAATAATAAAATAACCAGTTTTACCTTTTTTTCGGGGAGTATATTCTTTTATTGTTTTAATATTTTTTTTTATTATTTTTTGATGCAAGAGCTTTATTTATTAAAATAAAAAACTCAATAGAAATTTTTTGATAAGTAGATTGAAAATAAAAATACACAAAATACAGTGGTGATTTGACACTAGAGTTTTTACCGTTTTTTACGTAAATTTTTGTAATTTTACACTTTTAAGGAGCGGTAATTTTACGAAATTTTACAATAATTTTCGAAAAAACTGGTAAAAACAAAAGGACCAAAAAAAAGCTAATCTTCAAGAAAATTCATAGAAAAAAACAAAAATTTTTTTTTAAAAAAAAAGATTTTTATTTTTTACGTAAATCAGAATTTTTTTATTGTAAAATTTTGTAAAAAATGGAAAAAAACAGTAAAAATTTTTATTTTAAAAAATCAGTTTATTTTAAATGGAAAAATTAATGATTTGACCACTCTCCATTATTTTGAATCACAATTGGGATAACTTAAAGAAATAATTCATTATGTTTTGAGTCAAATGTTTTTTTTTAAAAATATCTTTTTTTAAATGACTTATATATAATAAACATTTTTTTGGTGTTAAAATTGTTGTTATGGAATTTTTTGAAAAAGAATGAAAAAAGTGCTATGTTTCAAATTTGTTATTAAAAAATTTTATTTTTTTATGCAAGTAAGGCAATTTTTTTAAAAAGATAAAAATTAATATCTTATCTTAGTAGTAGTAGTAGTAGTAGTAGTAGTAATAGTAAAAACTGCAGTATAAGCATTTGCCTATACTAGCGCGTAATTGCGCCTAGCCCTATAAGGGCCATTGCAGGCATTGCCTTGAGCCATTCCAAAAATTTCCCTGTCTATAAATGCTTTGAAACTATTGACTGACATCGCATTTACCGCATTTGATGACAACCTGTTCCATGTCTCGACAACTCTGTTCGTTAAGAAATTGTAGCGATACCGACCTCTTTTGATTATTTCCCTTACCAGCTTTTTATCATTTGATCTTCTTAAGTTTAGAGATAAACTTTTAGCATAATTTGCATCATTTACCAATTCTATATTTTCAACCTTGTGCACAATCTTATACATTTGGATCAAGTCAGCTCTTAATCGGCGTTCCTCTAAACTAATCAGATCCAGATCTCGAAGTCTTTCTTCATAAGGTTTTTCTTTAATTGATTTAACCAATTTGGTTGCTCTCCTCTGAACCTTCTCAAGAATATTTATGTCCGTTTTAAACGAAGGCGACCAAACACTGACTGCGTATTCAAGATGAGGGCGAACCAGCCCCTTATAAAGTGGCACAATCGTCTCTCTGTCCAAATATGAAAAGGAACTCATGATTTGACCCAAAACACTATTTGCCTTAGCAGCTGCTGCGTAACATTGCTTGTTGTATTTTAGATCATTTGTAATAAATACGCCAAGATCTTTCTCATGATTCGTCTCCTCCAGTGAATATCTTGTTTTTTAAATTGATTTTTTTTCATTAATTTCCGCAAAAAATCAAAATGACGAGACTAAAATTCCCCTTTATAGGCATCTAATGTTTTTTTACAATGAAAGTAGCGGAATCCCGTAAAAAATTTTCTGCTCTCCGCGTTTTAGAAACAAACCAAAATCGAAATAATTTACATAAATTGCTGTAAAAACAAAAATGTACAAAATAAAGAAGAATTTTAGCCTTTTTAAAAAAATTTAATTAATTAATTTTTTAAATAATACAATTATTAAAAAACAAATCATATTCGAATTATCTAATTAAAACTAGTTTTATTTCGGCAATGATTGCGCATTGAGAATTTTCATACAAATCTTCCTAAAATTACAAAAATTAAATTTTTTTTCATTAACATAAGTTGAAAAAAATAACTTTTTAAACTTTGATGATGACACCAAAAACACTATTTGTTTCAGTAAGTTAATTAACTGACAAATAATTCTTAAATTTTTTTTAAACTGGAATGTTAAATAAAACAAATTTAAAAATGAATTAAATTTTAATTCAAGTTCTAATTTAGATATTATTTTGTATTAAAAAATTAATTTAAAAATATTTTATTTTAAATTTTATTTTAAATTTTATTTTTGTTTTTTAAATTACGTTTTTTGATTTTTTTATTCCGAAAGATCTTTAGCTTGATTCAAACAAAGCTAAACAAACAAAAATAAATAAAAGTAAATAAAAAACCATTATATTAATTTTCAGTGAAACTAATATGGTGACAAATAAATTTGTTTCATCAGAGTGAATTTTAGAATTATAATTTGTTTAGTATTAAAACATTGAAAATTAGCATCATTATTAAGTAGCTTTTAAAAATTTTTGCTAGAATTAGTGAAAGGAATATTCAAAAAAAAATTTATTTACTTTAACAACCAAAGAAAAATTATTATTAATTATTAATATGTTTAACTAAATCTTACAAATATTACAAAAAAAAACTTGAGCTTTTGTAGATCAATTAAAGTTTTGGTGACTTAAAAAAATTATTTGCACTTTTTTTATTAAAAACTTGAAAATAATTAAGACCGTTTTTTCTAGATCTCAAATTTGTGCTTCGTGGACAAAATTTTTTAATAGTTTACGCAAAATGCTGATCAACAACAAAACATGAATGTTTAAGAATCTACAAAAATTTCAAATTCGTTACCAAATACAAAAACACAAGAGAATACATAAAAATTGTTTAACAAGGACTAGTTGGATTTTGTATTGTAAATTATTTTATTTATCAATACTTTTGAATTTACACAAATAGTCAAGATTTTAATTTTTTTAAATGCTGAACATAAAATTTATTACAAAACAAGTTTCTTATTTTTTTGTTTTTGAAAATAAATAAGAAATTTGGCAATGAGAGCCGAAAAGTTTAGTAAAATAAACTTAAAAATTTGTTTACTAAATTTTGGGTGCATAATTTGTTAGGTGTAAGAAAAATATAATTTTCAACTTTTTTTCATTTTTGAACTTTTAATGATAATTTTTAAATTAAAAAAAAGATAAAGAAGAGAAAGTAAAAAAAAGGTTGTAGAAAAAGAGAAGAAATGATAGAAAAACTCAAAGCTAGTTTTTATATGGAATAAATTTTAAATTTATTTTATGATCATAGTAGCTGTATTCTATATTTTCTTTTTTATTTAACCAAGACCATTGATCAAAAAGGTCAATTTTGAAGTTTTCAAGATTTGAGAATAAGAATAATTTGTTTTTTTTTTAATTTGTGCAAGAATTTGAATTATTTAACTTGAATATCTTGCTTTTAAATTTTTCAAGTAATTTTAGAATCAAACTTTTTTTATTTTTTTGTATTTATAATATTTTAAAATTCTAAATGAATTCTTATATATATAATTTAAATTGTTGAAGTGTTAATCAGCCTTTAAGATAGTGACAAAAGGGTGTTGATTAACCTTGGAATCAACAGCCTAAAATTTAAAAAAATTTAATTTTATCATCGTCAATATTTTTTTTTATAAAAAATAATAATTTTTGTTCAATTTTTTGAATGAAAAAGCATTAAGCCAAAAAAAAATTGCTCGAAAGAGAATTTAAAAAAATAGAGTGATATTATTTTAAATGATTATTAAATTAATAAATTTTTTTAAACTGCTGCTAATAATTCTTTTTCATAAATAGATATTTAGGGTTAACCGAATTGTCATTTATCTTTTATTTATATCAACAAGGTTAAGTGAAGATAAGAATTTCTCTTACTTAAAATCTAAAAGTAAGAGAAACTAAAAAGTATAAATGTTAAAAGGAATGGCTTGATTATTAATTTTAAATTAAAAATTAAATTTTCTTTAATTTTTTACTAATCACAGATGAATCTTTCTATTCTTAAAAAAGGACGCTTAGTAATTTATCATAAAAAATTTAATAAAACTTTTTACAAATTTAGATTGAAATAAGCAAATTTATTATGAAATTATCTAGTTTAATGGTTTTGTATTTTATATTATTAATACAAGTTATAAGATACAGACCCGTCGGGTTAAATAAGCGAGTAACGTGCCGTCATTTATTTACGTTAATTTATAAATTAGAATTAATTAAATTCAATCATATTTGATAATAAATCTTTAAAAAAATCAAAACAAATAGTTATAATCGGCAATCGTTTTGAGTTCCATTTTTTCTTCTTCTTTTACTCGAGGGACTAAACAAGACGATTCGCCTTAATATAATTTTTTTATAAATATTTTTGTAATAAAATTATAAAGTCTTTCAAATGTGAATGGAATTATAAGGAAGTCTTTATAACTACACAACCTCGACAAAGCTACAAAAATCAATCCTTATATTTTTTCACTTTTTCCTAAATCAATTAAAGCTATTTTAAGTGTTGCTCCTTGACTTTTATGAAACGTCAGTGCATACGCTAATTTTATTGGAAATTGTTTACGTGAAGCTTTAGTTTCAGTAGAATAACAGTCATAAATACTAATTGGTCTCCAATCTTTTCTGTGATCATCTTCATAAAATAATTTTGGACCACTGTAGTTTTCAGATTGAAAAAGCAAAGCCGTTGGATTCGGATTATTTGCTTCGAATATGACGTCTTTAATGATTCCATTAGAACCATTAACTAGACCTTTAGCTATACATATATTTGTTATTAACGTTATTTTCGCTTTCGTTGTGTTTTGCTAGAGCGATTATTTGTTCTTGGTCAAATTCTAAGTATTCTGGATTTTTTCCATCTACTATAGATTCTGGTTATTCTGTTTTTTTGACGTGTTGTGTGTTAGTTGTGGATTGTAGCTCTGAGTCGTCAAAGTTATCTAAGCTTATCATTTCTAAAAAAAATTATTTATTATATAACACAAATAAAATCAAAGATAAATCAAAAAGAAATCAAAAAGGAATATGCGATAATTTATTTATATGAATAATCGCATCGAATAATTGTTACGTGTATACATGCATGGATAAAAATTATATTTTGTGTCATGAACATTAGTTTTTTCCTCTGGCTATATTGAAATGTTAAGTTAGTTTTTTATTAATTGAAAATAATTTATGGTGATTGAAATTTAACATTAAAGATTTATTTTAATATGTTTACTCGCTTCTCAAATTTCAGTCATGAATTTACGGATTTTGTTCTCGCAGTATTAAATCTCTATGCGTTATGTCTCTCTAAAATGCTCGTTCCTCGCAGACAAAATAAAGTAATTTATTTCTGATATAGAAATCATTTTTTTTGATTATTCACTGAGCAAATTAATTAAGAAAAATACAAATGAAAAATAATTATTTTTAATTGTAACCAATTGGGAAATAAATTAATCTTTTTAAAATTAAATAACAATTGCATTTTTCACATCTTCTTTCTAAATTTTTGTATTTATTTATTTTGATAATATTTTATTAAATTTGACGATGATTACTTTGACATCTATTTTTTTATATTAAGCAAAAAAGCTGAATTATAGAATGGAAAAATAAATAAGTTTTGATAATTTAATTTTTTGATTAAGCTTAAAATTAAATGAATAAATTTAAATTAATTTTTAAATAATTAGATAAAAATTTTTAATTTTTATTTATTTTGAAAATTAGGGTCTAGTTGTTTAAGTAAACCTAAGTTCGCCTATTATGGTAACAATAATTGTTCTCGGATTTAGTGAACTATTAATTCACTTAATCTGAAAATCGTTTACCTGATTTGTAAATTTTCTGGTTTTAGTTACTTATTAACAGGAATCAAATATATTTAGAGAAATTTTAGGAAAAAACTAAATGAGTAATCAAATAATTACAATTTTATTTAATTACTCTTCTGAAAAGTGTTTATTTTAAAGATAATAATTTAATAAATAAATGACAGTAAAAAGAACATAATTTTTTAAAATAATTAAAATTTTAAATAAATTATTCAAATGTTAGTATTTGGTTTTTTTAAAAACTTATGTAATCAAGTTAGGAAATATATAATTACGAATTAAATAGATAGATTTTATTCTTTTTTTAGAAATTATTTTTTTTCGATTAAAAATTTAAAGACTTAAGATTTATTGTTTTAAAACATTAATAATTAAGTTTCCTATGTTTTATGTAATCTTTCAGATATTAATTTAAGAAGATTGTTTCAATCTATCATTATTTTGAAACAAATTTTTAAGCATTGCTTATTTTTCATGCTTTTTTAAAATTTATGAAAAATTTAATCTAGAGACAATACTAAAATTTATAAAATTCGTAAATTTTGCTACAATTTGACTTTTTTGGCGTTTATAATAAAACTTTAAATTTTTTTAAAAGATAAAAGCCTTTTATCTTTAAAAAAAATTAAAGTTTAATAAAGAATAACATGATATAATAAAAAAGCTACATTAATATATAATTTTCAAATTAAAAATAAATAAAATATTAAGGTCTTAAAGTTTCACTGAAGGGAATCTTTATATTGCATTATTTACCATATATTGTCAAAGCTCTGCAGATTTAGCAGGAATTAAATCTGAATATACTTCAGCATTGTTTGTTGCACAATGATGCATTCAAAGAACTAAATTTTAATTTGTAGAACAAAAAATATTTATTACTTTTATTAGTACTGAAATACACAAAAAAATTGGTGTAAAATCTATTTTTATTTTATTTATCTTTCTTTGAAGAGTTGCCTATTTTTTAAATCTAAAAATCACCTTTTTTGTAAACTTATTTAATCAAAGCGCTAGTTTTTTTTAATATTTTAATATAACTTCTATAAGAACTAAGCAAATAGCAAGTTTCTATAGCCAGTTTATAATATCGGTATTTAAAAAAATTTTACATTTATTCCTGCATGATCACATGACTTTCATATATATTGACAAGGCTTATTAAATTTTTTTTTAAAATTATTTGATAAAAATTTTTTTTTTATTTGAAATTAAATAAAATTTTTTGAAACAAAAATTTACAATCCGCTATCTGATATTTATTATATTGATATTTCTTTATCTATTTTCTATTTATGAGTTTTTATCTGCTTATTAAAAGGGTATATATTAATTGATCAGATTCTTAGTATTTCGATCAATTTTTGTTCTTTAGTGATCCATAAAATATTTAGAATAAATCAACAATTAATTTAAATATTAAAAGCTTTTTTAAATAAAAAAAATTAATTTTAACAAATACAAAATTTAATAAAGCTATAGTTGCCCAATTTGATCTTACTCCTTTTCGTTTTTCACCAATCTGTACATCTTTTGCTGTTGCTGATAGTTTGACATATTTTAACCTGATTGCAGGACCGACCAAATGTTTGCAAATGTACTTCTTAAAAAATATTTTACAGGTGCATTTACCTTTTTTTTCCAATTGACTGCCATATCGTCTCCAATTTGGTAGAGTTTAGATTTAAATGTGAGAGCTCTCTTTTTAAATTGACTAAAAGTATTCTAAAGCATTTCTTTAACATTTATTGAACCTAACGAGTTTGCACTAAAAAATATGTTGTCAATGAAATTACCAAAATCTAGCCTGATCTTTATTTAATAATAAGGTATCTTAATCTTTACTTTATGATCACACAACTTAAAGAAACTTTTATGTACTCTTAGTATTTTTCTAGTTTAAAATAAAGGAACTTTATCTTTACTTTATTATGAGCTTTAAATTAAAAGTTAAATTTAAATTAAAAGATATGATTTTAGTTTAAAAATCATGCAGAAATTTATCATAGAAGTTTTTTTTTCAGAATAATAATATCTTGTAATTTTTAAAAGACAATAAATTGACAAAATATTTAAATTCTCTAAAAGACAATTAAAAAAGAAAAAAATAAAAATTGAATTTTGTTAGTTAAATTAAACTTGTTTTTATCTCAAAAGTTTAAGCCAAAGTCACTAAAATTAAAGTCAAAGTCATGGCTTCAAAAAAAAGTAAGTCTTGACTTTGACTTGACTTAAGACTTGTGAATTTTAAGCAACCTTGGTTATTAATCTTTCAAGTGCATTAAAAAATTTTTTCTAAAAAGAAACCTAAATTGATTTAATTTAATAAAATTTTGTGTTTTTTTTTATAATTTTCTATTAAAGTTATAACATAATTTCTCTGACAAAAAAATCTCTGAGTAGATATGAATTTTTTTTCATTAAAATGTATTTCTATGAATTCGTCGTAAGACGTGTTGAGCTTTTTCTTTAGAGATGAGGGTGGATTAAAGGTAAAAATATTTCTTATACAATCAAAAGATACATAAAAGATTTTATAAAAGATTTTATGAAAGATAGGTAAGGGTTGAATAAACAAATAAAAATTTAATCGAGCATAAACATGATTTCATTTTTTAAACTGTTACCAAAAACATAAATTTGTTTTTTCGTAAATATTAATAAAACATTAACTTTTTTGTAAAAATTTAAAAAAAATCAAGCCGAATAAGTTAAAAAAGTCAATTTAAAATATTCGGAAAGTGTCATTTTAAGAAAAAAAAGTAATCAATTTCGATTTCAGGATTAATTTTGGTCATATAAATACATTCGAGTTTTCGCCTCATTTTTTTTTTCTTTTTTGAATTAATAATATTTAACTTTATGTTTTAATTCACTTTTGTAAAGATTCAAAATCAAAAATTTTAGTTTATGTTGTTCTTTTAAGATTTACATTTAATAAGTTTTCTTAATCTCTCTCCATTTATACAAAAATATTCCTTTCATATTGGCTGAAAAGAAGGCGTTACGCCGTTCGGAGCTGCCCAGATAAATTTACTCTCTAAATTAACTTTTAAATAAATAAATAAATATTCTCCCTCCATTATAGGAAAAGAAATAAATGGTTTTGTACTTAGTATTTAAAGTACATAAAAGTGAGCAAGAATGGTCTAATTTATAGGTGCTCAAAGATTATTTAAGAAAGCATTTTAATTAAATTTTTTGGAGGAAGTAAGTAAGAAAAGAAATAATTTCTTTAGTTAAAAATGTTTTCTTTATCTCGAAGGCAGAATTTTTTTTTTTTTTCATTAAATACGACTCTTAATATTTGTGCACAATATTTTTAGTAAAAATTCCATAGAATTAATAAAAATCCAAAAAAAATTTAAAAATAAAAAAGTTAATATTGGCTCAATTTTTTTGTTTAATTTTTTTTAATAAGTAAAAAAAATTTTAAAAAAATTAATTTTTTCCATTTAATCAATAAAAAAAGATATTTAGTAAAAGAAAACTTAAAAAAATCTAAAAAACAATATAATTGTTTTTCTTAGTACAACCATTTGGGCAATAAAAACCTCTTTTTTTCTTCATGAAAGCATCACAAGTTTTACAGATGTTTGACAGATAAAACTGCATTTTGGAAATTTATCTTTAAGTTGTGAAGTTCATTTCAATTCGATGGTTCAAATTCAGAAAATTTTAAATAAATCTTTAATTTAAAGAGATGATGGCATGTTGAAGTTTATGATCAAATGATCAAATGCTCAATTAAAAAGTAAGCATAATAATTTCTTAAATTAACGAAATGATTTTTTTTTTATTGGTAATGATGTAACATATTATGCTACAGTCTCAAAAAATTATTTTAAGTTGATCATAAAATAAATGGATTAATAATCGATTTTTAGAATTAAAAAGAGTACAAAATCCGAAAGACAAAATACTTAACTTCGCAAAGATAATCAAACATGGGTTATCATGATAACTTATCATACATGGGGAACACGAATATGTAAAAAAATTTAGAATCCCAGAGTAGTGACGTAGTTTTGCCTTAAATGCACCTTAAAAAAAAAATTTATTTATTTGCATTATTAACTTTACTAAAAAATCAAAAATAATCGATCATTTTAGTTAATTTTGAACATACTATTAATTTTAAATTTTTTTTTTTGAAATTTTAATTTAACAAACTATGTTAATCAATGTTACATCAAGAATTTCATAAAATTCTACCTAAATATTCAGGAAATTTATTATTAAATATAAAATGAGCAATTTGATATAAAGTTTTGATCATAAACTTCAACATGCCGAGATGATTCAATTTATTTTTTGAAATTTAATCTAAAGTTTATTTTCAACTTTAACTCCCAAAAATTCCCGTTTATCTCACCGTTTTTCACTTTCGATTCCATTTCCTTAAAAATATCAAAAAATTCAGGTAGTTTAAATTCAATATTATTACCTCATACCTCTTGTTAGACTCTTTCAAGACTTTTTGATATGGAAATGACTACGCGTCATTTTGAATTTCGTCGTCACTTGATTTGGTCTAATCGACCGATTGCATGTTGAGTATGACTTGGACAATGATTGTAATCGAGTTTTTTTATTTTGTTTAGCTGATCTAAAAATGTTTACTTTTTTTTTTAATTTCAAGTCATTTACTAATTGGATGAGTACTTAATTTTTTTTAATTAAAAAAAATATTTTGAGCTTTTATTATTTTGGTTGCAATTTATTTGATAAAAGGTATACATTTATTAAATGTATTATGTTTTCATTAATTTAATTATTTTATTTATAAAATGTTCGGAAAAAAATAAAGAGATAAAAATATATGATTTTTGTTGATATTTTATGTAAATTTTTTGAAAAAAGGCCGCCGAGAGTAAAAACTTTGATTAATCAAACAAATAAAAAATCTTTTTTCACGAGAATTTTATTAATTTCAAAAATAAAAAATAATAAAAAATTAGTCATAAAATTAGTGATAAGAATTTGAAAGATAAAAAATGTTAAGTTTTTCAACTAACAAATTATTATCATGAATTATTATTTATCTAAATTGGAAGATTTTAATTTAATTTATTCAAGTCGACATAAAGATCAGACGCGATGGAATGTGATTAATTGGGGCGGCAGTGCAAGAAAAGAAGCGGACTTGCTTCATAAATGATTAATTAGGTCTAGAAATCGATTCAAATTTTTTTTTCGGATTTAGAACGAATAAGGTATTTAAATTATTTTTTAAAATGGGGTCAGCCACACAAAAGTTGAATAATAAGATAAGTTTTCCGATAATTAAAAACAATCAAATGCAATAAAATCAGATTTTTTTGATACTAGTTGAGAATGAACCGGGATGAATTAAAAATGCAAATTTTGCTCATAATTCACTTTAAAATATAAAACTATAAATCTAAAACAAACACTTGCCAAAATTAAAATCATATTCTTTAGGTCAATTTCTAATCAGTTAATTCTTATCTAATATTTGCAATTGTTCATAAGGCTTAGCTTGGATACAAGTAGATATTAAGCCAGGTTGGTCTTCTTACTTCTTTGTTGGCAAGTCCTTTATCAAATAGATCTCACTCAATAGTAGATTAATATTGTTTAGCAAAAGGAGATTAAGGTTTTAATTAGGCGCTGTGGTGACTTTGCTGTTCAAAAATTGAGCAGCAATTTGTTTCTAGTCTTGGGCTATTTGCTTTAAACAAGACAAAGTTTGTAATTATTTTCTCTTTTAAATAATTTATTTAACAATCAAAAATTTTATAAAGTTTTTATTAATATATAATATTGGATACTTTAAGCTGTATAGTTTTAGACGATAATCTTAGAGAATACTTATTTTTGTACTTTTCGATATTTTTTAAAATTCTTGACCCTGTTTAGTAATTTTTGGTATTTTTTTATTTTTCTAAAACTCTGTTCATTTAAGTACTTTTATATTTTAGCTAACATAATTTTTTCAAATTCATATTTTCCAGCAATTCAAAACTTCCAAACCTGTTTTTAATTTTGATATCAGATTCGGAATCTCCAAGATAGCTCAGAACAGACTTGAATAAAAGTTACAAGTCAGGAAGTTGTTTCAAAAATTTAAAAATTACAAATCATTATTTTTCTTATATCTTGAAGATGCTTGTGTTTAATTTATTTCTAATTTTTTTTTAAACATAAACATACAGTTAAAGACGTCTTTAGTTAACTCGTTTATAGGCAATTTTCGGTTATAATAAAGAAATTTTAATAATTTTTTTGTTTATTATAAATTCCTTTATAGCAGACTTGGGATACTGACAGTATTATACTGATCAGTATCAGTATATTTCAGTATTCAGTATAACTGATACTGTTACTGATACTGATCGTTAAAAAATTGCTACTGACTGGAGCTGATAATCAGTATTTCAGTATTACTGGAAAATACTGAAAATTAGAAAAAAAATTTAAAAATGTCCAATTAATTTTGAAACATAATTTTTTTTTTGTTTCATCAATTTACATGTTTATGTAAAATGGATATAATTGTTTTAAAAACAAACAAAAATAAAAGGGGCGGTTAATAGAAAATTTGAACTTATTTTCTTTCATTAAGAAAAATGGACTAGAAAAATTTATTGAAGAGTTAAATAAGTATTTGAGCGAACCAAACGAGAACATGGACCGTGATCTATTAGAATATTGGAAGGTAAACGAAAGTAGATTTAAAATTCTATCAATAATATCCAGGGAAATTTTTTGTATTCAGGCTACCTCAGCAAAGATCGAACAGGTATTTTCGGTATCTGGATTTTTAATGAGACCACATCGAAGTCGATTCACATACAATAACCTTTCAAATTTAATGTTCTTAAAATGTAATAAGGATTACCTATAAAAATAAAAATTCTATTTTTTTTTTGTTAAATTTTAAAAAAATTTTAAAATAAGTCCGATATAAACTTTATTTGTTTGTTTTTGTATTTTTATCTGAATGGTCACAAAATTGACAAAAAGACTGAAATATATTTTACTAGAAAATTTAAATTTTTTTTTAAAAAACATGATTTTATACTGATAGCCTTAATACTGGTACTGGCTGATTTCGATACTGAATTTCATCCTCAATACTGAATACTGACTGATACTGAAGGCCTCAATACTGATACTGACTGATACTGATTGGGCTTAATACTGTTACTGACTGATACTGATTTTTCTTATACTGTTATAAGTCTGCTTTATAGTAAATTTTTGCTTATAGTAAACTATTTAGAAAAAACAAATAAGACTTTTCAAAAGAAAATTTGATTTTTATAGTAATTTTTTTTTTAAATAAAATGTCGACTTGTATGAGAGGAAGAGCGAGAAATAATAAAAATAATAATAAGCGAGCAGCTTTAAGTTTACAAAAAAAAATTGATATTCTCAATTAATTAACAAATGAGTATGATAGCAAACATTCGCAGAGAGTTTTTCTATTCATCCTTCAACAGTTTGTGTAATAAAAAAAATGAAAAAAAATATCGTGATCTCCATGCAAAAGGCATTAATGAAAAAATTGAAAATTAAAGAGTCAGGAAAGCACCATTAATTGAGGAAGCTTTATACAACTGGTTTGTAAATGCATCTTCAAGAATGATACCTATATCAAATGCTGTTCTAAAAGCAATATATAGATATTTAGATGTTTATCTGACAGAACGATTGCATAAAAGATCGACCAAGTGTATGGATAAAAAAAATAAAAAATAAGGTCATTTTTTTATAATAAATTTCCGTTTATAATAAATTTTTTATTGTGCAAATAGGAATTTACTATAACCGGCTTTAACTGTATTTTCGTTTTTATTTATAAATTCACTTAAAAAGAATATAACGATAATGTGCATTGTTTAAAAATCATGTTTCAATTTTTAAATTGAAATAGAAATTTAGACTTATAATTTTATTTTTTCCTGAATAAAAAAATTTAAGGGCTTATAATTTTTTTTAATTCTATTCTTAAAATAAGTTCAAGTCTTGACTTGTAATTTTTAGATTTCTAAACAAGTCAAAGTTCTGACTTCAAGTTTTAAAATCTTGAAACAAGTCATTTCTTAAAAAAAAATTTCATGTCAAAATTACACTTTAACTTGTTTTTGACTTGTTCAGAATTTTTTTCCTGACTTTTATACAAGTCTGTTCAGAAAATATAATTTTTAAATTTTTTTAAAGGAAAATTTATTGACCCCTTGTGATGTTTAAATAAGTACCCTTGTGCTCTTCTATCCAGAAATTAATCTAGAAAAAAAATCACTTGGGTAATGAAGAAATTTTCAATTAAATTAAAGCATAAATTTAAGAACATATTAAGTGTCTGTAATGAACAAGCTTGCATTTAAAAAAAATGAGTTTCAAATCACATGCTCAAGATTTAGATATTTTGAATAAAATAATTTAGGTGAAAAAAAATTACTAAAAAAAATAAATTTTCATTCTATTTCTTCTGGTATTGCTTGTAAAATCGGTTCCAGATAAAAAGCTCGTTTTATGGAACAACGACTTAGAAAGTCAATGAAATAATTTTTTTTTATAACATTATCGGATTTTTAATACATTGACCAGTACAGTAGCAATTCACCATCTCTTGACCAACACCAATCTTAAAGCTTGGTATCTAAATTTAGGACAATTAAACAATGTTTTAGCATAAAAAACTTCAGCTTCACAAACTAGTAATACAGGCTTATAATAGTCAGTGTCAGCTATTAAAAAAAAAGTTAGGTGTCTCAGTGAGACCTTAATCACCATTAAATAACAAACTTAAACTGTAAATTTTTTTACATATTTACTGGTAAAAAAGAAGAAAAGGTAGAAAAAAAACAAAAAAAGTGAAGCCGATATAAATAAAAATGTTTATTAGAAAAAGCAAAAGAAAAACATTTTTTTATTAAAGAGAATTTTACATAGACGTTTAATATTCAAAAAAATAATTAGTTAAAATAATTATAAATGAGGTCTTTATGAGACATGAACACCACTTATTTAAGATGACCATCACTGGATTCTAAAAAATTTTCCACTTAACTCAAAAAGCATTTTGCCTTTTTTTTAAATTTAGGTTATGTCTTTATTCTCTTAAAATTGAAAAAGTTATGTCTTTCTCTCGTTTATTAGTTAAAATATTAAATTTCATGTTAAAATTTTCTTTTAAAATAAAAAAATTTAATATACTTTATTTTTTTATTTTCTTTAATATGTTTTTCTATTACTCTCGTAAAAAGCAGAGCATTTTTTTTCTTTTTGTTTTATATTTTTACTAAAAGATAAGTTAATTTACAAATTTACGAGTTTTAGAATTTTATTGTTTACTGTGGCAAGAATTAATAATTTTTATTCATGGTACAATGTTGATAATTTTTGTAAATCTGATAAAAAAAAAACAATATTTTTAAGCCAAAACTCGAATTTTCGGTAAAAAAGGAAAATAAAGGTAAAAAAAATAGATAATACTTTTTTGATCACTTTAATTAAGTAGACTAATTTTATTTTCGAAACTATTCAAACACTTATTTTTAATTAATTAAAATTTAACTTTTTTAAATTATTAAAATAGATAATAATTTTAAATATTATCAAAATCAATCAAATTTTATTTTTTAAAGTAGAGGCAAATTGAAGTTTGAGATCAAGATCAAAGGATCAAAATATAAATTGTAATATTGTTTTTAATGATAGAGAAAAAATAAATATTTTCCAAAGAAATTACTTGACATGGCATGTCAAGTTTATTTTCATATTTAAATTGTAAAATGTCCTTTTTAATTGAATTTTAATAGATTTAAATTTTTTAGTTGATTTTAATGAAAACTTACTTTTAAAGACAAAAAAAATTAATGATCTAAAAATTTATAATTTATCTAAGTGGAAAAATGAAATTAATTCTGTTTGAATGAATGGATCATCCAGTATAAAAGTTAAAAATTTGAATTTTTGAATTAACTTAACCTGAATTATTTGAATTATTGATTGTTTTTGTTAAATAAATTAGATATCAAGCATTTTGATGTTAATTTGACAATGAACATGTCTAGTAACGTTTAGTATTTTTTTCTTAAAAAACATCAAAATAATTAGATTAATTAAATTTTAAAATTTTAAATGATCGGTTTGATCTTAAAATTTAAATAATTGCTTTTTGGTAAAATTTTTGAGTCATTCCAAAAACGTTCAAAAACAAATTAGTTTGAATATTGTAGTTCCAACTTATCTTGTTTAGGTGAATAAAAAAGAATTAACTACCTGAGCTTTGTAATAGAAAAAACTTAAAAATGTCGGATAAAGCTTCTTTTAATGTTTGCACTTTTAAGTTAAATACAGTAACTTTAAATTATAAAGAAATGTATTATTTAATACAGATTTTCATCTTTCTAAATTTCTTATTATTAACCGATTTCTCAGAATTTATAATTATTATTTAATAAGTTAAACAAATTAATTACCGCCGCTATTTTTTGAAGAAATCTAAAATCAGGCGAAAATAAAGAATGATTGCTTGAGTCAATCGAATCCAATTTAAAATCAATTAATCTATTTTATTTATTTAAAATTTTATTTTGGGAAGCTGCTCAGGTTTGTCCAAATAGCTTTCGCTTTCAACATATAATTTTTCTTAATGAATCCAATTTATGTTCTGTACCAAAGAATAAATTCAGCAGGTGTTTTATTTATTTATTTAAAATTTTATTAAGACGGAGCCTTGGTCGGCTGGAATGGAGACTTAGTCCTTCCTTTCAGTCACGTGATTAAATGTTGAGAATAAAAAATCAGAAAAAAAATTCAAAAAATATTAAACAAGTTTGAATTTAGTTTGATTGGTTTTCCCAATTTAAAAAAAGTTTATTTTTCAATGTAAAAAATAAGTGATTAGATTCATTGATTTACATTTTATTTTATTTTTTAAAAATCACAAAACAAAATACTATTTTATTTTATAATAAAATAAATTAATGATTAATTCGATTAAAATTTGGTTCCAAAATTTCGATAAAATAAAAAAGTGCATTAAAGGATATTTCGATTTTGATAAAAGATAACTGTAAAAACAATCAAATAATTTAATTTTATAAAAAGAGATATTTTGAATTTTATCCCGTTTTTTTTAATAATAAATGCAGTTCTTTTTTGGGATTATTTTCCTTAAAGTTTTAAAGAAAAATGTTAAAAAGAAAAAAATATTGCCATTTGTTATGCCTTTTCTAAATGTAAGACTGGTTATTAGAAATATTTCAACCATTTTCAAAATTAATAGTTTCTTTTCCATTAATTATTTTGAATTATTAAATCTTCTCTCATACGCTTGATTTTGAAATCATTTAACTTAATTATCTCAAGTCTTTTCGACAAGTCGTATTTATTAAGTTAAAGGGTTATCTTTGTAGCTCTCTATGAATTTTCTCTATCTCAATAAACATTTTTTGGTTAGTCCATTTCAAATTATTTTAATTTTAAATACCTACCGTAAACTCGTGTTAACGACTCTAAGAGTAAAGCCCAAATCCAACCTTTTTTTTAGACTTAATTACATCGTTTTTATTTTATAACAATTAAAATTTAATTAGCTCGAAAATACCCTGAATATGGGATATTTTCCAAAAATAAAGCCCAAATTTAACTTTTACTCTAACTAAAAAATGGTCTTTGCTCTCATAAAGAAATTAAAAATTAAAAAATTGTATATTTACTCAATTGCAGTAAGATCGATTACAGAGTGAACCTTTTATAACTTTTAGTAGGAACTCTATTAGAAATCACATTTGTACTCCCGTAAATATTCAAGTGGCTAAAACTTCAAATCCTCATTTAACAGGACCCTTTGTTTTAAAAGATAAAGATGTAAATTCTCAAGTCTTAACTCAAAATTGAAAAAAGGTAAATACAGATAAAAAGACAGAAACAGTACCAAATAAGAGAGGAAGAAAAAAGCTTCCACGTGATGAAAATGGAAAAATTATTAAAGTTTACATTTCATCTCTTGATCATTCATTCATTTAACTAAAACTCAAATCCAATTATTGTATCGAATAGAATAAATATTTTTATAAACTCTTTAATTTTGCCTTTAATTTCTTACAAAAATGCTATTAGAGTTCAGTTCAAAAATAGAATAAAACTTAAATTTAATTTATTTCCTATTTTTTAATTAATGATACAATTTTTTTAATTTTTAATTTCTTTATGAGAGCAAAGACCATTTTTTTGTTAGAGTAAAAGTTAAATTTGGGCTTTATTTTTGGAAAATATCCCATATTCAGGGTATTTTCTAGCTAATTAAATTTTAATTGTTATAAAATAGAAACGATGTAATTAAGTCTAATTGACTTGAGTCGAGATGATGTAGTTACTTAGAGTATTAAGAGATGCCTAAATCCTTCCTCAATTCACAAGATGATACACTCTTTATATCATCAAATACTAAACATTTAATTTTAGAAATTTTTTAATTGAATCTTTGAAATATTTTTTGCTCTAATTTGTTAAATTTTTATGTTTGGAAAAAATTGTAAAAATATTTGAATCCAAACTTTATCTCTACAGAAATTTAATTTTGTAGATTTTAATATTTTTTATTGACGTCACTTTACATTTACAGTTGGCTTCGGTTGGCAAAATTTACTGAACAAATTTTAGACTTACGGAAAAAAAATTTCTTCTTTCTTTTCTTTTAGTTTTAAATTCTACAATGCCATTATTTGTTTGATAACAGGTATTTTCTTAACCTCTAAAAATTATTGTAAATTAAGAACCTCATAAGGTATAAACAACATAAAAACACAAAATTAATTGTAATTTCTCAGATTTGAATTTTGTTTGATTCAAAAGACTTGATATTTTTTAGCACTAAATTAAAATAATTTATTATTTTTAATTATACAAATTTTTACAATAATATTCGCTGAATTTTTCAAAATTTACCATTGAATTGAAATTAGATTTTGTTCAAAATTTGGCCTCAATTTTATTTTTCATAATCAATTTTAGGCAAAATCTTAATTAATTTTTAAACCCAAAGGCAGCCTTTTGAATTATTTTGATCCAATCACTTTTGTGGCCATTAAGCGGTTCTATTTTATTAATTAAAAAACTTAGTTTTAATAATAATCCAATAATCTTCAATTTTTTGTTCGCTATTTATTATTTTTTCATCAATTATTAATTAATGAATTTTATTTTTTTTAAACTTGAAATGAATAAAACGACTTTGTAAAAAAAAAACGTTTTACGTTTAAAAAAAATTACAATGTAAAAATATTTTTTGAGTCCGAAATAAAAAAAAATAATATTTTGTTTTAAAATAAAAATATTTGTAAATTAATCCCTTTTTTTCTGGTTTTAGTCAATTTTTTATTTTTTCTCTTAACAGCATGACCATAATTGTTGAAAATGGCTTCTAAACTCCATAAACTAGTTGTCTTTTTCATTTTTTTTGGTTTTTAACTTTATAAAAATTCCATATTAATTAAGAAATAATTCTAATGTCAAAAAATATTTTTTTATATACAAAGAAATTTTTTATATCAAAAAAATTGTTTATTTATAAAAAAGTTTAAATGCGTGTAGAATTTTTAAAAAGAAATTTTAGCTACAAAAAAATTTCAAAGCCTTAGTTGATAATAAATTGTATTATTTTTTATGTTAAAATTAAAAATAAAAATAAAACTTGTTATTTAGTATAAAATTCATTTATTCCAATTTTTTTTATTTTTAAAAATATTTTTTTTAATTATAAAATGATAGATTTTGGAAATATGCGATATATTAGACTCAGATATACAAATAAGCAAATGATGAGCGTAAACTTTTTAAAAAGTTTTAAATGTAATTAGAATTTTTATAGGTAACTTTTATTTTTGTTTTTAAAGATTCAATTTATAAATGATATGTCATTTTTATGATGTTCAATTAAATTAGTGATTTTTAAAAATATTGGTGAATCATTTTTATCAAGCCTTACTAATCTTGTCAAATGTTTGCTATATGTTGAAAACATTTTTTTTAATTATTTATTTATCAAAATTGTTTGGATATAATTTTTGTGATTTATGTAGGTCTGAAAAAACACATGAGGGAAATAAAAAAAGAATTTAAATTTTTTACTATGTCTATATGAATTATGTAATTATGAAATTCTAAGGATTTTTTAGATCGCATATGTCTCCAATGAGAAGCTTATTATTTGGATACTTTCTGTTAAAAATTTAAAATTTTTTCGCACTACCTGAAAACTTTGAGTTTAGTTTAAAGAAAACAGTGTAAATAATATTATCTGGATACCCTCTTAATAAGACTAAATTGTTTTTAGGAGACTTGTCAAGCAAGAAATTTTTCATACTTAAGCGAAGCCTATTTTTCGAATTTTTCTACAGAACTAAAATCTAAGATAAACATGCTGTTTCAGAGCATAATTTTAATATTTAAATTTTTTCTCTTTCAAAAATTATGTTGAATAAACTTTTTGATTTTTTTTACTAATTAAAAGATATAAAATTTAAATATTTTTTTTGTTATATATTACAAATCAATATCTCAATGTTTTAAATTGGCAAAGACAGTTTCAGTCTGGACTGTTCATAAAGTACCTTTACTTTCTGAGATACCAACGAAAAATTTTTCGAGCAAATTATTTTTTTTCAAAAATTACTTTGAATTTATTAGAAAAATAAATTTATTGGAATTTCTAACACCTTGCAGTTAGTAATAATTATGAGCTTTTTTTTTGCACTGTTTATCAAGAAAAAATTGGAGCTTGTCTGGCCCTAAAAATATATATTCCACAATTTGCTTTAATTTACTTAAACTAAAATTAAATATGTAATTGGCAACGCTTTTTTGCATATATCCAATGGATCAGAAGCATTTTTTGGTTTAATTTTTTTTCAAAAATTCTTTTAATTATATTTTAAATTTAGACAAAATTTTTGTTTTTTCATTTTAAAAAAAAATGTTTATTCAACTTTTTATTTTGTTAATTTGATGCAAAAATCACAGCATATTGCTGCATAAAAAATAGTATGAGAAATGTTAATATTCTTATTATTAATGTGTACAATGAATTTAATCAGCGTTCTCATCAATATTTGCATATTTACTAAGATAATCAAGAGTTGGATTCTTTTCAAGTTTGCATGATTGCTATTAATATTCAATCATAAGACAAGTGTTTTGACAAAATAGAAAATATCAAACAATTCGAAATGTTTGGATAAGGATCATTTCATTATTTTCTATTTTGACACAAAACATAAATATGTTTAGTAAATATTTATTTTAAATTTAGAAAAATTAAGTTTAACCTTACTCTAGAAAAGCTAAATAAAGAAAACTTCTCTAACCTGAATGATAATTTACGTGTCTTTTAGTTGTCTGGCAAACAAATATGTCTAATCACGTTCTATTTATGGGTCCGCTAAATGAACTCTTTTTCCTTTCTTCTATTAAGGTCATTCAATTAATTGAACAGACATTGCATGAAGCATTTGCAATGTATGCTTTGGAAAACTTAAGTATAGAAAAAAAATTTCAATTTATAGCTGTGAATAAATTATCCATTTGCATTAGCCAAAAAAAAAATTCCGACCATCATCAAAAACAACACTTTAACACTAATTAAAATAATTAACCCAAACATAGATAAATGAAAAATCTGCTTGCGTGAGTCAAACACACACACACACATAGCAACAACAACAACAACAACAAAAATAATGCGCTGGGGTACCGAACTATGGGATCGCTTCGAAGACATATCCAACCACGTGCACAAGGGACTTGACTTTTGCGAAAAGTACGAAGACTTCTGGAAGAAACGCTGCTCCATCGAAAACTCGTACGCCAAAAGTCTACGCAAGCTGATCGAGGCGCACGAGCCCAAAAAAAAAGATCTCGACGACAGGTAAACCCATTCACCAAATCCCCAAACTCATTCTATTTCTCTTTTTTCGTTAGTCCAACGTACATGCAATGCTTTGATCGGATGCTGAGCGAGACACGCGACATCGCCGGCCAGCACGAACTAATCGCCGAGAACGTGCAGGAACGGGTGCTCGGCCGTCTCAACCTCGTCGTCAAGACCCTTAAGGACGAACGGCGCAAGTGCATCGAAGACAAAGACAAACACTTGGCCGAGCACATGGCCTACGACGAGCTGATGGACAAGTGTCGCGTTAAATACGAAAAATCGTTCAGAGAAATGCAAAAGGCCGACGAAATGCTGAACAAAGTGGAAAACGACGACTCGGCCAGCAAGAACGACATCAAAAAACAAAAGAGTGTGTGCGAGCAAAAGAAACGGCACTTTGACGCAGCCGAGGCCGACTACGGCAAACAGTTGTACGAGGCCAACCGGGCCAAGAACGCGTACTACACCGAGCAATTGCCGGCCGTGTTCGACGCCCTGCAGAGCATCGAGCAGCGGCGTCTGCTGCAATTCAAGCAATGTGTGGCCGAGTGCGCAAACATCGAGCTCGAAGTGGTGCCCAGGATTAGCAAGTGTTTAAGCGAGATCGAGGCCGCTTCGCACTCGATCGACTACGCACACGACTCCGACATGCTCGTCTCAATCTACAAGACCGGCTACTCGATCCCTGCCGATCATGTATTCGAAGATTTAAAGCAAACGAAGAGCAAAGACAACCGATCCATGAACACCATTAGCTTAAATCAAACGAACCTTTCGAACAACTCGAACTCGTCAAGTTCGTCAATTAGCAACACACAGACGATTAACAGGCACAAAAAGTACCGCACTTTGAACCGGATTAAAGGTTTGTTTGCGGCGGCGGGCGCCTTAAATCGCGCCGATGATACAAACGAGCTGCCGCCGGCTCAAATGAAAAATGATCTGCTTAAAAAAATAGCCGCTGCTAATGCAGAGATTGATAAACAGCAGAAGGAACGCGAAGGTCTACTTAAACTAAAGGATATTTATTCGACTAATGAAAAGTTTGGCGACTCGAACTCGGCAGAACAAGCGCTGCGCAACAACGATCAAAAATTGGATAATTTGCGCAAACAGTTGGTGATGTACGAAGATATGTTGGTTCAAGCGGAGCAGAGTTTGCTGCAAGCACAGAGCAGTGTGTACCATCAGTATGATTGTTCGAGTTCGAGTTCATCGGGCACTTTGTCTAAGCATCAGCATATTTATCAGTCGCCGAGCAGGGCGTCTGTGACCAGTGTGGGTTCATCGGCGCCGCCGACCCCGGTCACGCACAAACAGTGCGATAATGCGTATGCGGTGAGTGGGGTGGGCATGGCGCCTCTTGTAAGTAGTAACAATAGCGAGTCGTTTGATGATGAGGATGATGATGAGAATTATGATTCGCCGAGTGCTGATCATGTGGATCATGTGTATCAGACGGATGTGGAAGGTTTGATCGGCACGGCCTTGGTTATGTATTCGTTTGATGGCAATGTGCAGAATTCGATTAGTATTGATGAGAATGAGTCGTTGAATGTGCTCGAGAGGGACAGTGGTGATGGATGGACGCTGGTGCAAAAGCTGAACGGTGACCGAGGTTATGTGCCCACTGACTACATTCAGATTGTGTACTATTAGAACAATTTGTTTGTGTGAGTTTTAACAACAGTTGGTTTGTCTTGGTTAATGGAACATGTAAAGTTGTAATTTAAATTAAAAAGAGAACGGATTTTGCTAGTCTTGATTTATTAATATATAAATATATATATATATGTATGTGAGTGTGAGTGTGGGAATTTTTATATATTTTTTTAAAACATTAATAAATGATTACCAATAATTTTTTTAATTCAACAACATTTGTTTCAATTTTTTTTCATGTATTTTTTTGCACTTCGGTGTTGCAGCCTTTAATTAATTTAAATCAAAAAATGGGGGCATCTTTTTTGACATTGAGAAGCTCTTTGATAAAGTCAGACACCCAGGTCTCCTCTATAAACTTGATAAGCTTAATATTCCGGACTATCTCGGTAAGTGGATAGAGAACTACTCAGATATAAGAAGCTTTAAGGTCAAGATAGCTGACCTGAAGTCTACCAAGAGACTTATTTACACTGGAGTCCTCAAAGGGAGTGTTTTAGGTCCAACCTTATTTAACATATATTTTAATGACATTTCAGACTTGATTAGCGAAGTTGATAAAGCAATTTTTGCAGATGACTTGACCATCTGGCACTGTTCTAAAAACTCAAAGTAAATCTGCGCTATATTACAGAGAAGTCTAGACAAAATTTACAAATGGATGTGCAAATGGCAACTCAGTGTCAGCACAGCAAAAACTGCTTGTATTTTATTTAATAAAAAATCTAGAAACATCAGCAATGAACTTAATTTAAATAATGGTGGGAAAAAATTTACCCATGAAAAAAACCCGAAATTCCTAGGGGTAACACTTGACCCCGGACTAAGGCTAAACCAATATGCTAAAATTATAAAAGAAAGAACAACTCGTCGGCACAACTTAACCAAATCAATAGGTGGTATAAACTGGGGAGCTTCCAGTAGAAAAAAAATGACTACATTTAAAGGATTAATCAGAAAGGTAATAGAATATGTCCCATCTGCACCTCTAACGATGTCCATGTCGAACCAGAAAATTTTGGAAACAATCCAGAGAAAGGCTATTAGATATGCTTTTAACCGTGCAAGAGACGAACCGGCAGCTTCACTATACAGTTTAATCAGATCATGTGGATCATGTGCATGTGTATCAGACGAATGTGAAAGGTTTTATCGGCACAGCCTTGGTTATGTATTCGTTTGATGGCAATGTGCAGAATTCGATTAGTATTGATGAGAATGAGTCGTTGAATGTGCTCGAGAGGGACAGTGGTGATGGATGGACGCTGGTGCAAAAGCTGAACGGTGACCGAGGTTATGTGCCCACTGACTACATTCAGATTGTGTACTATTAAAACAATTTGTTTGTGTGAGTTTTAACAACAGTTGGTTTGACTTGGTTAATGGAACATGTAAAGTTGTAATTTAAATTAAAAAGAGAACGGATTTTGCTAGTCTTGATTTATTAATATATAAATATATATATATGTATGTGAGTGTGAGTGTGGGGATTTTTATATATTTTTTTAAAACATTAATAAATGATTACCAATAATTTTTTTAATTCAACAACATTTGTTTCAATTTTTTTATTCATAATTTTTTTTTTATTTAACATTAATAGCAACCCGGTGTTGCAGCCTTTAATCAAAAAAGACCTTTGATGGCAATGTGAAATTTAAGTACAAAAATTACAGTACAAAAAATAAAAACGCTATAGTTTATTTTCTAATTGTGCAAAAATGGTTCTATAAAAAGTACAATATTGTACAAATTTAGTACAACCGAATTCCAAGCTCTGCAAAAACTCTGCAATTTATTGCATTTTTTAATCAGATATTTTTTAATTTGTGTGCATTTTACAGAAAATTGCAGAGTTTTTGCAGAGCTTGGAATTCGGTTGTACAAATTTGTACAATATTGTACTTTTTATTGAACCATTTTTGCACATTTAGAAAATAAATTATAGCGTTTTTATTTTTTGTACTGTAATTTTTGTACTAAAATTTCACATTGCCCCTTTGATAAAGTATGGCACTCAGGTCTCCTCTATAAACTTGATAAGCTTAATATTCCGGACTATCTCGGTAAGTGGATAGAGAAATACTTAGATAGAAAAAGCTTTAAGGTCAAGATAGATGAACTGAAGTCTACCAAGAGACTAATTTACAGTTGGTACTGGAGTCACTAAAGGGAGTGTTTTAGGTCCAACCTTATTTAACATATATTTTAATGACATTTCAGACTTGATTAGCGAAGTTGATAAAGCAATTTTTGCAGATGACTTGACCATCTGGCACTGTTCTAAAAACTCAAAGTAAATCTGCGCTATATTACAGAGAAGTCTAGACAAAATTTACAAATGGATGTGCAAATGGCGACTCATTGTCAGCACAGCAAAAACTGCTTGAATTTTATTTTAAAAAAATTAAAAGTGAGTGTGGAAATTTTTATATATTTTTTAAAACATTAATAAATAATTACCAATAATTTTTTTAATTCAACAAAATTTGTTTCAATTTTTTTCATGTTTTTTGTTCTATCATAAATATAAAATTATTTAGAGTGAATTTTGAATAAAAATAGAGACTATACAGTGTGTTTCCTATTTTGTGACGTTCTATTATTTATTAAACGGGTTGATGAATATAAAGCTTGTTTTGAATCAAGATATGTTGAATACCCAACTCCATTGTGCAATTGCTGTCTTACTAATTCTTCTTTCTTTCCTAAACTGTTCAATATTTAGTATAAAACTCATTGCTAAATCATGAACAATCATGATTTAGATAATATAGACGAATCGCTGATAATCATTTCTTCCTTATTCATAAAATTGTAATCATTTAATAGAGAAAAAAATTTTGATCCCTTTTTCTGATATCTCCAAAGCGTTTGATATAGTTTTTTATTTACTAATAAAATTGAACCTTCCCACTTACCTAATACATTGGATTAAATCATTCTTCGACTCAAAATCATCTAAAGTAAATTCAAATGGTCATATAAGTGATGAATATCATTTTACTGCAGGTGTTCTTCAAGGCTCAGTAATTAGTTCATTACTTTTTACATTACATTACGATTTGGCACTATAATAGAGACTATACAGTTTGATCCCTATTTTGTGACACTTCAGGGAAATTAAAATAAAGTCATTTTCATCAATGTCAAAAAAATGAGCTCTAAAAATTTTATTCAAAAATAAAATAATTTACAAATCATTCAAAAAAATCAAAAAATGTATAATTTAAATTAATTTTTATTAAAATCAATTTTTTTTGTACCAGATCAAGTTTTTTTCAAATAAATTATTTTTAGATGTTATTTTGAACGATTTGGACTATCAACGAGACTAAATTATATAATTTAATTTTAGTCCAAAACTCATTACTTATTCATGTACAATCATGCTATATAAAAAATAGACGAACCTTTGCTAATCTTTTCTTCCTAATTCAAAAATTTGTAGAATCATTTAACACTAGAAGCACCAAAACGAGTCAAAATGACTCATTATAATGGAATCTAATGGATAAAAATTTATTATTTGGATAAATCTATTCAATATTTAATTTTAATTGAGTGAAAATACAAATTTGGCTAAAAAAAGTATCTGGCAAAAATTTTATCTTCTAATGAATTCATTTCTTTTTGAGACAATTCTTCGTCTTTCATGTAAAATACGCAAACTATAATTTTTGCATTTTTTAAATTTGCTTATCTTCATTCAAGTATTAGGATTTGAGTCAGTTTTTTAAAGATTTGTATACTTTTTATTAATATTTTATTACTCATCCATTTATTTTGTAGATAAAGTCAAAATTTTAATTAAAAAATCAAAATTCAAAATTAAAATTCAAAATTTGGTGCTTCTAGTAGAATATACTTAATTTTGTACAAAGGATTTTTTTTTTTATTTGAATTTAGTTAATTTAGAAAGTTATTCTTATTTTTACGCTGAAAAAAAAATTTTGCTCAAATAGCAAAAATTGACTTAGATTTTAGCGGCCAAAAATCGAAAAAGAGTCATTTTGACTCTTTGGTGCTTCTAGTGTTAAAAGAGCAGAAAAAATTTGTTCTCTATTTTTTGATATCTACCAAACGTTTGATAGAGTTTGGCATGATGGCCTTATCTATAAACTTATAAAGATGAACCTTTCCCCTAATTTAATTCATTGGATTAATTTATTCTTAGACTCAAGATCATTTAAAGTAAATGTAAATGGTCATATAAATGATGATTACCATATTTCTACAGGTCTCAGTAATTAGTCAATTGTTTTTAAGTATTTTAAAATATTTTTATAGCAAGAACACATTATTTAAAAAAATAGTCCTGATTACAAAAACTTACCTTTCATTTTGGTTCGAATTAATAAACCTTTTTAAATGTATTTAGTATTGGAAAGATGCGGGAGGCAAAAAAATCAGTTCGAATCAAAAAAATTCGATATATCAACATTCCGACTAACGCAAGTTGACTGTTGACTGAGATAAATAATCCATTTAATTAATTGATATTAATATTCATTTTTAGAAAAATTATCTTGTTCTTTTTTAATTTAATTAGTAATTAATTATTTATGTTTTGCTTCAAAAAATATTTAAGACTAATTAGAAACTATTAGAAATAATAAGTTTAAAACAAAAATTATTAATTTATTAATCTATTAATTTTTTTAATTTTGTTAAAGGAATAAATTATGAAAAAAGGTAAAATGCCTAAGTCTAAGAAGAAAAAATGATCCTAAACTTGACAGAGAGACAAAAAAAAAAGGACAATATGATTATCAATATGATTACCAAAAGAAGAAAGATCAGCAAGGGCAGTTTATAGTTTCAAGGCTAAATTGATTAAAAAATATTCGAATTGAATCATAAAGACTTCAATCGCCTTAATGGCTAAGCTCAAAATTTACATCATACCACTGTAGCTACTACAACTACTTACTATACTTTTTTTCGTTTAATAAAATCTAAAATAAAAAATTATGTTGTTTGTTTTTTTTAATAGTTTTATTTCTTTTTGCAGTGCTCCTTCAGCCAGTTATATTATTTTAAAGTCTTTTTATAAACAAAATATAGACTAAATAAACATATAATGAGCAAAAAAAATAGTAACTTAGTTTTTTTGAATTGATACCAAAGTCAAAATAAAAAAAAATCAAAAAAAAAGGCATCTTAAAGTTAATGATCAATTCAAAATATCATTTCAATTCAAAAAGTCTATCTTTAGATATTAAAATCAATTTTTGTTTACATTTAAATAATTTTAATGTAACATGCTTTACATGGAATGTAGATTTAGAACATGAAAAAAATTGAAAAAATATTTTCTCAATACAATGATAAAATCAATTTTAAATTTAGTTAACTGATTTTTTGTAAAGTTTTATTATCATTTTATTACTTATTTGGAATTTTTTATTTGAATTTCTTTTTTAAATTTAATTGTAAATGCCAAACACAAATACTTTTGAAGTAAAAAATCTCAAATAAACTTTACAAAAAATCAGTTAATACTTTAAATATTAAAATCGATTATTAATGCACTGAGAAAATTTTTTTTCAATTATTTTTTTTATTTTCTAAATCTACATTGCATGTAAATCATGTTACATTACACTTATTAAAATTAAATTAAAGATTAAGTTTAATATCTAAGGATAAACTTTTTGAATTGAAATGATATTTTGAATTGATCATCAACTTTAAGATGCCAAAAAAAAATCTAAAATTAAAAATCAATTTTAAGTATTGAAAAAATTGTAAATAACTAAGAAGCAACCACATATGGGAATCTAGATGTAAAACCTCGGTTGTATTCATCAACCAATCTGGCAATCAGTGGTAGTAAATAGTTAAGACTTTAATAAATATATTTTTCATTTAAATCGGAGAGACTATCAGTTATGGATTCAAACCTTAATATCTTTCCAAACTCTGAGAGATCGGTGCTATTGGCACGGAAAGATAACTTAATATAACTTAGGGTAGAATGACTTAATTTTCAGCTTTTATTGGACAAAATTCTAATAAGGTTCAGTCTATCTGAGCATTTCTTTTGTTGTTTTTGTGACTTATTTTAAATACAACTCAAAAATCGTATAAATTATTTTTAATGTTTTCTTTCGACAACTTAAAGTTAATGATTATGATCACATGATCAAAGCTTAATTATTTCAAACTCAATTAAAATAATGAAATAGGCTTTTTATTAATAAACATTAAATTTTTAATATCGTTAAAAAAATATTATTTTTTGCTAATTGATCTTAAATTGATAATTCCAAAATCTTTATTTGAAAACTTTAAATACAAATTTAAAATCCAGAGAAATTTAATTTTTACTTCAGATAAAAATTCATATAACTTTTTTCTTGTTAAGGATTAAATAAATTATGTTTAATAAAGTTCAGTCATTTATTATTAAAAAATTGAAAAAAAAATCTTAAAAAGAAGAAGTTCAAATTTAAAAATTTTGATTTGAAATTTGCTTCAATTTGATTTTTTTTCTGGATAAAATAAATTAATAAAAAAATGATGTAATTTTCAAGTAATTTATTTTTTTACTCATGTCAAAGCATCACAAATTGTCATAAATTTTTCGTAAAATTAACTTGAAAAAATAATTTTTTTAAAAATTTCGGATTATGGAAAAATCAAAAATATTGTGCTTAATAAAATAAATACTTTTTTATTTTGGTGATTTTACGTTTTACCAAATTTTACATAATTTGAGGTAATTTTACTTAAATTTTGGCAAAAGCACAAAATCTAACCATTACTGTTTATCTTTAAATATCACATTCAAAAATTTGTCCAGACATATTAATCGAACAAATGCTTATCACTTATTTAAAATAAATCTCATGATTACAGCTAATTAAAAGATAAAGCTTAAATTTATCTAATTTAGATAAAAATTTAAAAAATATTTCAAGTGTTGTTTTCAATAGCTGAAGAGGCAATAAGTCTCTCTCTCTCTCTCTCTCTCTCTCTCTCTCTAGAATGTACATTAGACTCAGATGAATCAGCTTATTTTTTTTTAATAAAAAATGTTAAAAAAAATCTAGTCTAAATTTTTTGTACAATTTATTTAGAAATGATGATCAAGTCCAGTGTGGTGATATTGATTGGAATTTTATCAATACAACAGTCACTTGACGCGTTCAAAATACGTTCCTTAAATTCCAGACCAAAACTTGAATGTAATCTTAATCATCATGTCTCAATAGAGTGGACTCAATTTTAAAACTCATGTTTATCTATTCATATTGATCAGCAATATTCTCTAGATTTAAAATTTAATTTGTTCTATAGTGTAATGGTTAGCGCTCTGAAATAATTTAAATTAAATAAAATTAAAATTGGGTTGACTCTTTTAATTTTTATGCCATGCTTATTTATGTTTTGTGCTCAAGCTAGAGCAAGACAACACTTTGGAATTAATTGTCTACTAAATCGCTACTTACAGCATGAATTTGAACTGGGCATGGAATATTTGAATGCAGTGGGTTTTTTTAGTTTAAATTTTTATTTGAAAATATCAAAAAAGTTAAAAATATTTAAAAGAGTATTTACATGAGACACGACAGAGTTGCATTGCACGGATTTGGAAAGATGTTCAAGAATTTTTGGCAAACTCAGATTAATCATGTGGAAAAAATATCAGACTACATTGTGCACAGAGGCGGCAGTTTGGAGACGCCAAGTTACAGATTTTATAACACTCTCAACCATTACGACTATTTTGCCAATGAGAGTTCGATAGTGAGAAAATTTCTGAATGCTGAAAAACGCCTGAACAGGTACTTGCTCGAGTTGCACCAGGCAACAAGTCAAAATAGGACTGAAATTTATTGTGTGCAAAAATACAATGAACGCTTGGGGGGATTCTATGAGCTTCCGTCAGAAAATGATGTTTATGTAAATTGTTTTTTCTTTTTTTTAATTTTAAAAATTTTAAAAATTCTAGTCTGCTCATTTTTTGGATGGAAATTTGGTGAGCCATAGAGTGCACAGGATCAAATTTATGGCTGACTTGTTCCGAAAAATAATCCGCTTTGATCAGCATCCAGGCAATGTTGCCGGCGTAAGCCACAACCTGAACCAAATTGGCATTCACCTGTTGGATAAAGAGCTTGATGAAAAATTTTAATTAACTTTTTGGACTTTTATATAAAATAGAACTTTATTTTTAAAAATTAACAGCTTTTAAATGAAAATCTGATTTAGTTTTGAGAGCATTTTGGATTTATTGAGTTAACTTGATTTAGAAAAGCGGCTTAAATACCAAGTTTTTATTGATTATCTCGCCAATTGATTGCTTTTGTGTAAATTTAAATTTTCTGAGAGCCACTCAATCTAGTTTTGTATCAAAATAAATATTAGTTGTCTATTTGTGATAACATCATGTTCTTAAATATATTTAGTTAACTTCTTTTTAGCTAGTTATTATAAAATCCTATGACAAAGAAAAAAGATTATTTTAAATCATGGGTATATTTTTAGGCTTTGATTTTCGAACTAATATTTTTTTTCATTTTTTATTTTTTACTTTTTCAAAGGCACATAATTTTAAAGATAGGATTATAAAAAATTTTTAAAAAAATTTATTACGTAATTATGGAAAATTTTTAAAAGCCAAAAATAGAATGATTTTTGAAAAGATTTTTTCCTTTCTTTTTTTTATTGAATTTTACGTAATAAATGGCAAATTTTTGGTCAAACATTCTAAAAAGATAAAAAACATAATAAAAAAAAAATTCGTAGTAATAAAGATGGTTTTAAATGTTTTAAAAAGATCCTAATTTAATAGACTTTTTTTATTTTTTTTTTTATTTTGCTCAGATTTATTTTAGAAAAGGACAATACAAAAGGTTATAAATATAAAATATGGCAATGTGAAAACTTTGTAAATTTATCAAAAATTTAAATCGAAAAATGTTTATAATAAATAAGATTTTTATTTTTATGTTACATTTTTAAATTTATACATCGAAATGCATTTTTTTTTCAATTTTTATTTGTGAAAACGTTTATTTAAGTTTCGTATTTTTCTAAGTTTTGTATTAAGTTTTTAAATTGTCTAAAACATCTATATTAGACTATTTCTTGCAATAATAATTTTTTTTATTTATTTTAAAAAAAATCAGTTTAAAATGAATTTTTCTTTATAATTCTTTTAATTATTTTTAGATGAATAGTAACATTTGACATTATTTTTGAAGTCAATCACTTTTGAATTTTGAAACAACTTGTTTTAGCTCTATTTTACTTTTAAGGTTTATTTTCTCAACCTCATTTCGATTCACAAATTAGAATTTTTTTTTTGTATAATAATTCTTCAGATTAATCAGATTGATTAAAAAAATTAAATTTTAATTAACATTTTTAAAGAAAATTCGCCATTTTTAAAGTGAAATTCTGTAAAAATTTTAAAATCCTTCTTAGCAGGAAGAAAAATATTTTGTTGGGTTTCCTTTTCGTTTATTGTACGAAATTGATTAAATAAGAAACAAAATTAATAAAAAAAATATAAAAATAATATAAAAAATAAATAATTAAATCATGTTATTTATTTTTGTTTACAGTTTTTGAACCTAGTGAAAGCTTCCAAAGTAGTTACGATTTTTTTGTCTTGGATTGAGGGATGCAAAAATTATTGTTGATTTGGTAATTAATTGCACTTCTTGGCTTTATATTTATTTTAAAACAGCAAGAAAAAGAAAAAAAAACAAGCAAGTAAAAATAAAATAAAAAATAAATAATTACAAAAATAAAATAAAATATAAATGAGTTTGACTAAAATTATTTTTAATGTTATTTTAGTTCTATTATTAGTTTCTTTTGGTACAAATCTTTTCTTATTATTTTTTTAATTTAAAAAATAATTTAGGGGTTGAGCCCAGGGCATGTCCGAGTGGTTCAAGACCTTCGTTTGAGCCCGCATTAAAAAGAAAAATTGATATTAATTTAGATGACCGAATAAAATTGGAAAAAAAATAAAAACATGAAAATAGGGATTAAATTAGTTTAAAAGCGAATTCACATTAAAAAAAAAAATTAAATTTTCTAAATTAAAATTTTGATTATTTTATTATTAAAAAATTCGATCCTAATGTAAAAAATAGCGATGAGCGAGAATCATTAGAAAATTGAGGAAAAAGAATTTTAGCTTTTGCAAAAGAAGAAAATTGTAAAATTTGACAAAGAATTTAAAGCCATTGTATCAACCAAGACTTAATCTATAAACAACTTATAGTCATTGGTAACATCTTAATCAATCAAAAAGAAAAAGAAATTTAAAATAATTTTTTTCGTTTAAAAAACATTTTTTGTTTTATTTTAAAGTGGTGTAATCAAGAAATTTTTTTTCTATAAAAATATGTTTGTTATTTATTTTTTAAGAAATTAAATATTAACGAATAAAAGTATTTGTAATAATTATTTATCTATTTCTCTTGTGAATTATCAACTTAATTTGCTTTTTTTAAAACCATTATCTAAATTTTGTTATCCGAAAGATTTGACTTTTCTTTTTGAGTCTCATCATTGAAATTACCGAATTTAAAATTAAACAAAAATTATTAATTTAAAAATATGTTTAAAAAAAGTTAATTATTTTTCTTTTAAAAAATATTAGGATAACATTTTACAGAAAATTTATTTTTTTTTTAATTTATTATTTACATTTATTAGAAGTCTTTCACTTAAACTGTTTTATATATTTATCAAAATAAATGCAATAAGATAATCCTTATTAATTTTATCTAGATTTAATTTATTTTGAGGACAAGCTCTGACTGACAAGAAGAAGAACAATCATTCTTTAAAAAAATATGAATTAAAAAAATTTAAAATAAATTTCCGATATTATTAGATAATATGTTTGCATTATTCAAAAAAAAAATCTTAATAATTTTTATTTTATTATTTAATAAGATAATTAAAGTGTCTCTATAACTCTTTAAAGTGTCTCTATAACTCTAGCGAAAAGTTTTATTGTGACCATTTTGTACACCAAAATTTTTTTTTCTTACTTTAATTTTATCTTCTTAAAAAATTCAATTTGTACTTATTCAAACTTATTCAATAATTATTAAAAATTCATTTTTTATGTCAAATTACATGCTGACATTAACTTACTAATTGGTCAATTGAGTTATCGTGTTATCCAATATTATTATGATTAAAACGAATTGTTTAGATCTCATAGGTTAAAAAAATTAATCTATAAAATCTATAAAAAAAACATAAAAGAAAAAATGATTTATTAATTTCAGTAAATAAGTATTATTTTGTTTTTTTTAATTTTATTTTTAGTAAGAATTTGAACTCTCTCTTATGTTTTAATGATCTAATAAATTTTTTGTAATTAACATAGCCTTAATGGCTATAGTTTAAATTAAAATTTTAATTCTGGTGATTATAAATTATTTTATATTACGGTGATTATTACAACTTTGATTTGGTGTAAAAAATATTGTCAAAGTTTTACGATTCTAATCAACTTAAAAACCTGTTTAATCTGTTTATTTGAGGAAAAAAGTTTCAAAAAATATCCAGCTAAATAAAATAACACTTTAGTTAAGAACATTTTAAGCTTAAACAAGATTTTTTAATGAAAAATTAAAAGTAAATAATTCAAGTAAAATACAAGAGTTGAGCTCAAAGCAATAAGAGAATTAAAATTAAATTCTATATTTTACAATTTTTTAGAAGTAAGCAAAACGCTATTTAATTGTATTAATTTTCAATTAAAATAAGTTAAAATTTTTCTAATTCTATTTCGATATTTACCAATTTATTAGCTTACCAAAAAAATTAAGTAAAAATAGAATTTACTTTTATTAATGAATTTGGAAAAAATAATTAATTTGGAAAAAATAAAAATTTATTACCAATTGTATATTTGATATCAACGATTAAATTGGAAAGTACTTAATTGTCATAAGAATCTTATTTTGAACCTTTTAAATTTAGATTTTTTTGTGTTCCCATTTTTATAGATTTAAAGCGGTAGTCAAAAAGCGACATGATAAGGAACTTGTATTGGAATAAAAGAATAATTTCTTTAATAAGCAAAATCTCATGTAATATTTAAATTAAAAAAAAAATTTCGATTAAAATTTAGAAATAGTAAAATACTAAATTGATTTTTGGAATATTTTTTTTTTTCGTAAATTTAATAGTTTAAAGCTAGTTTAAAGTTAAAAGTAGTTTAAAGCCTAATTTGAGATAAAATTCGTGTCTTAGAAGAGACAGATATTATGGACTAACTCTTGATGGGTTTCATGATTATCTTGAATTTTTATTTTTTTTAATTTTCGACCCTTGTTTTTTTATTAATTTTTTTATTTAATTGTATTTTAAGTCCCATGGACAAATTGAAATATGATTGTATAAAAAAAGATTAGTAAAATTATATAGATGTTTAATTTATAATTAAATAACAAATTAACTTTATTAAAAAACATTATTATATTGAGTCAAATAGTCTGGAATTGTTACATTCAGAGCACCAAGAATTATTTCCTCTACCAATGTTGAATGCTCAAAAATACTTTTTACATAATAAGCTATTGAAGACTTTTTTGATGAAGAACAATTTAAGCTTGTACTTAATTGGTCTAATTGACTCTAATTTTAATACTGTGTTCAAATGTTTTATTTTAGGTTGAATAGATCTTTTTATTAATTTATTTTTCCGCGAATTAAATTCTTATTTTTATAGAAAAATAAATATCGAAATTTATTAAAAGAGAAGATTTTTTTAAATTTAAATCAAAATAGCAATGAAAAATTGTTTTGGATAGTTTTCCAAAAATGGAGCTAAACTCACGAATTAGTTGGGAGATAAAATAAAATAGATTTGGACAAATAACAAAATAGATTTAATATAGTAAAAAACATAATTCCGTGATATCTCCTTAAATTTTTTAAATAATAAATAAAATTCTAAATATTTGTGATTTCAGCCTAAAAGATCTAAAAATTTTATTTGGGACCTCTCACAGGCTATTCTAAATGATCTTAAGTCTTTTTTACAGTATCATGACAGTGAGTTCATTGAAATATATAAAATATAATAAATAAATCAAATTTTAATACTGTGCAATTTGATTTATTTAAATTTTTCTCAGTTTATAATTCATATTTAATTTTTTTTTATTGTAATTTTAATTTTTGTCAGGCTCATTATCTTTTTTTTTCTAAATTTTTATACTGTAAAGTGGCCAGATTGTTTAGACGACCAAAAAATTATTTATCTTATAAAAAATTTTAAAAAATACAAATAAATAAAATCCAATTTCAATGCAAATTTATTTATTATTTAAATTAATTTTTAACTAAATTCTAAATTATCATTTATTTGTTTATCTGTGTCGATCTCCTGCATATTAACAAAAAAAATCTAGAAAAATTAACAGATCTCCAAAATTAAGCTTACAAATTTAAAAATTTTATTAGGGACCTCTCACAGGCAACTAAGTCTCTTAAGTCTTTTTTACAGTCTCAAGACAGTGAGTTCATTAAAATATACAAAAAATATTAAATAAATCAAATTTTAATCATGTGAAGTTTGATTTATTTAAATTTTTTCTCCGTTTATAATTAATATTTAAAGTATTTTTATTTTCAATTTAAATTTTGTTTGACTTTTTAAATAAACAATAAATTAATTATCTTATAAAATTTTTTAAAAAATTTTTAAAAATAATAAAAAATTAAATCCAATTTAAATAATGAAAATTTATTTATTATTCGAATTGATTTTTAACTTAATTCAAAATTATCATTTATTTGTTAATCTTTGTCGAGCTACTTCAGATTAACTAAAAAAATCTAGAAAAATTTAAAAAAGTGAGTTAAAATAGAGTCAAAAAAAAATAAATAAAATAAACAAATTAAAAAAGTAATAATTTTAGAATATTTTTTATTATCGATCTAATTGAATAATAATGTAGACACAAAAATAATCCAATTGGCCACTACTCTTAGTGAATGAACAAATTTAATTAATCAATTAAGTAATTTCAGTGGTCAATTAGTACACGCAAACTTGTGTTACTAATTAAAAAAGTATCTGGAAAAGAACAGTGTACCTTTTTGACAAACTCAGGGATGATGAACTTTTAGGACTGGCCAAGTAATACACATTCTAATTGACAATTAAAATTAATTAAAAATAAGTCTATATGGCAAATGAAATTGCCATAATGAAAAATTATTTTTTAATTGGATTAGATCCATTGCAACATGGTGTTGCCTATTTATTTTTTTGTTTCCAAATAAGATTATCTCTACGAAATTTCTCAATGTTACACTGATAATATCCTTCTATATAAACAAACCATTCTGGTTCTATCTCCGCTCACAATCTATTCACCATTGTATTCAAATCGGCCTACAAAAGCCTTGAAACAGGTTTTAGCCGGTCAATTAGTGCTAAATTTCTAAGTTTCTTTTTTTTTGTTTTCGGTACAATATTGATCACTATCTTTTACTAAGCTTGTTTGTTATTATTCTGGATTATATCGAATTAGTCGTTCTAATCCAGCAAAAGTTTCACTTCATTCCAAAAAAAAAATTTTTTCTCTCTCTCTCGAACACAATCAATTAACTAATTAATTTTAATTAATTAATTAAAATTACTCAAAAGATCAGACAGTCTAATCAAATTGCTTATCAAATATAAAACCATTTCTATTTGTCCATTCTTTTTACTTATCAAATTGTTTCTTTAAGATTAAGATGAATATGAAATTATTGAGAAAAAACTTTGCCAAAGCTTGTCAAAAAGTGCGCCACATTTCTTCCCGCACCACCACCACCACCACAGTCTCTCCTTCAACCAGCTCATCCAGCATATCCAAGTCATCGGGCTATGGCACTTCTGTGTCAAGCGACAACATTTACATGGATGACCAGCGCTTCAAATTGGCCAGCAACTTGTTCTCATCTCAGTGCAAATTCAACAAGCAGCTGAAGCACGACTTGGAACGCTATGTTCGGCCCATGGCAGCGCTTCTCTCCGAGCAGCACTTTCTGGCCATTTTTCAAAATGTGGAGAAAATTTGCTCCATCAGCCAATTCATGGTTAGTCTGGTGGATGAAAATGATTTCTATGAGTCAATGGTCAATGGCGTGTGGGAATGTGTGAGTGTGCTGTCTGATGCGTACACAACTTATGTGAATGGTTTTGGCGCGTCCATGCAATTGTTGCAAGAGTTGAGCATAGATTTGAGCGAGTGTTTTGACATCAGGAGATTTTTGGCGCTGCCAATTTTCAATTGTAAAAAGTTGTACCAATTTATGTGCAGATTGGAAAAGGTGGACTCGAGAGTGAGCGGGCTGAGGCGCGCTTTCAAGGTTGTATGCGAACAGTTGGCCGAGTTGGAAGTCAAAGTTGAATCGATGGTTCAAATTGTGCCCAACCAGTCGCTGATAAGGTCTAGAAAGTTGGTCAACAAATCAAGGAGGCTGCTGGTCAAAAAGAAAAAGTCTCAGGTAAATGTATTGCCGAGTGATTTTACCGACTATGAGGGAAATAAACACTATTTTTTGTAAGATAATTGTTTTTTTTTGGCGATCGAAAATTTTTTTATTTTTTGTCCGTTTATCCAATTTTTGTACATTTAATTTTAAAGAAAAATTTTTCAATAAAAATTTATTTTTTAGGATTTTTTTTTGTTCAGTTTTTTTATCCCAGTCACAAAAAAATTGATGATAATCGATGAAAAAATATTTTAACACATCATAATTTATTTGATTTTTAAATAGTATTTTTAAAAGTTTCCAAATTATTTAAAAAAAAAAGAAAATTTTTTTCCAAGTTTTTTCAAAGATTATCTTCACTTTTGATTTATGAACAACATCAATTCACGTTTTTTCAATAGAAAAAAATTAAATTTTTACTTTTTAAGTAAATAATTTCCTTTTGAATAGCCTTATAGTCTTTTAACTTAACTAACTGGATGAATTCAATCAAAACAATAAAAACTTAAACCAAAAATTTTATTCGCTATACCAAAACTTCAACCATTTTATTATTCCTAATGATTAATTCTTTTAATGTGAGTCTTTATGTCTACGTTTTTTTTTAGTTTATTTTAACATTTTCGAAACGTTATTCAACTTTTTTTTTTTACCTCTTATTTATATTTAATCAACCCCTTTCAAACGCTGGGCTAAAAAGAAGGATTATGATCCATTCTGAGTAGCCTGAGGTCTACCTCAAATTATTTAATAAAAAAAAAACTTAACTAAGGGAAGTTCGAGTAAATTTTTGAATTTTAAAACATCGCTTGCAGTTTAATTAGATATAAAATCTTTTGTTAAGAGGAAATCCACTTGAATAAATAATTGTTATCGTAAATTTTTAAAACACATAAATTTGTAAATTTAACACTAGAAAGACCACGGGTTTTTTAAGCTCTTTTTTTTTAAAATGAAAACAAACTTTTGGAAAAAATTAAAACTTAAAAATTTTTTATTCTTCAAAATGAAATTGCATAAAATTTAAAATTTTAATATTTTTGTTAGAAAATTACTATTATTTAATCTCAAAATAAAAAAATATACACATAAGCCCTAAGTGGGTTTTTTGAACCCACTAACATTTTTGGTTTATTTGACACATCTAAAATAATAATTACTTACAATTTTTATTTGTAAATATTTAATATAATATATGGGCATCTTGAAGTTGATGATCAATTCAAAAAGTTTATCCTTAGATATTAAACGTAATCTTTGATTTGATTTAAATAATTGTAATGTAACATGCTTTACATGCAATGTAGATTTAGAAAATAAAAAAAAATTGTAAAAACTTTTTCTCAGTCCAGTGATAATCGATTTTAATATTTAAATGTATTAACTGATTTTTTGTAAAGTTTATTTGAGATTTTTGATTTTAAAAGTATTTGTGTTTAGCATTCACAATTAAATTAAAAAAATTAATTAAAAATAAATTCAAAATAAGTTATAAAATGAAGACAAAACTTTACAAAAAATCAGTTAACTAAATTGAAAATCGATTTTATCATTCGATTGAGAAAATGTTTTTACAATTTTTTTTTATTTTCTAAATCTACATTGCATGTAAAGCATGTTACATTACAACTATTTAAATTAAATCAAAGATTTATTTTAATATCTAAATATTAACTTTTTGAATTGAAATGATATTTGAATTGATCATCAACTTCAAGATGCCAATATATGTAACATAAAATAAAACTTTATTGGTTAAAAAAACTTAAATTGGACTTATTTATAGCAAAATTTTAAAGTGGCTTTTTTAAACCCACTTTGGGCTTTTACGGCATAAAAAAATTGACCTTTCTAGTGTTAATGGTATATCAGTAAAATGTAAAACATAAAAAAATAAATAAATTTTAGATATTCACTGATTTAGATAAATATTAAGATACTGACACATTTTAGATATTTTTATTTATTCAAGTAATTAACTGAAAACAGTTTAGTAATTTACTGGAATCTTTTTAGTAAATTACTGAAATAGTGTAATTAAAAAAAGTTTATTTATTTTTACTGCTTGAATTGTCTTCATGAGATCTTGAGTTACACAAAAACTGATATTTTTTGCAACCACATCAATTTGTCATACATTGACCATTACAGTTGCATTTTACCATACCCTGACCACCACCTATTGATAATTCATTTACTGATTTCTACACACTCAAAGCTTTGTCTAGGTCTAAGTTAAGAAGAGTGGTTTTCAATGCCACATAACAGTTTTATAGGGACTTCATTATATTCCTGAAAGTAATGAGTGTTTTTTTTTTAGTTGGACAAATTTAATTCCAGTCGACCATTTGGTCGATTTATTTGCTTGCATCCAAGTACCCAGCATTTTTTTTGATGTCCGTGTTGGCTCTTTCCACGCTACCTTGGGATTGAAGATGTCTGGCTTGACCATGTACAAATCTAATGGCTATTAAAATTACTTGAGAAAATAGGCTGTACGACAACTACAACGGTGGTCTTGCTTCTTTTTTTATTCATAATACATAGCTCACATGTATTGATAAAAAATTAATTAATCAATTAGCACATAATTATTTTTACAGGTAAATTTTTTCTTAACTTACTTACGATTATGTCAACTGTTAAGTTTAAATTTTTAAATTTTCAAGTTTTAATCATGATAAATTGTTTCGAAAATTTACTAAAGGAAAGAGAAATCTAATCGGTTCGTCCGGGTTTTCCCTTTTTTAAATTATTTTTTTTGCTTTGCCAACAATTAAAATTTCTTATTGGTTCAAGAGATAATATTCTTCAGGAGTTTTCTTTGTTTTTTTTTGTGTTTAAAATTATAAATTCAGAAAATTTACTGAAAAAGTTTTATGGAAATCTAGTCTAAAGGGGTTATGGGTTAAAAGTGTGACCGAATTTGAAAGTCCCCTATATCTCCTCCATTTTTAAAGCTAATTCCTAAAAAAATATCTTAGATATGTAAAATATGGGTAAGCAAAGCTTTAAATGCGAGTAACGAAACGTTAGACTTTTTTTTTTCAAAAAATTTAATTTATTATAAAATTAATATTGAAATTATGATAGTTTTTTTTAATTTTTAACAGAGAAAAAAATCTGGGGTGAAGTTTTGACATGAGTTAATTAATTAAATGAATTAGTTATTTTTTTAACTCATTTTTTTGGAAGCTCATTTTTTTCAGCTTCAATATTTTGATGAAAAGAGAAAATATGACCACAAAAATAAAAAGTGTTGATTAATTAATTAAAAATGACTTATGCTCTTTAAAACTTCTATAATTGCTACAAAAGATCCAAAATGAAACCCAAACTTAACTAAAAAACAATAATTTTAAAAAATTATTAAATAATAATATATAACTCGAGGAGAAGAATCCAATGATATGTGTGGTATATTTTTAAAAAAATTCGTAACATGCTTTTTTTTCTCTTAAAGTTCGACTAAGATAAGATGAAAAACTCTTGATTTAGTAATTCGGGAAAAGGTTGTTTTAAGGTCCTAGGTAATACTTAAGCTCTAACCTATTTTTCACGATAGATTCAGCACAGGTTAAAGTATCTAAGAGAATTTTTTCAGAATTTTAGGTTATGTCCTTAGGGCTACATCTAATGGGGTTATATTTAGGGCTTAAAAGGTTAAATATGTTTAATCCTATTGGTCCAAAAAATCACCCAATTAGTCCAAATAATATTTCATTCAACCCATTTAACCGAATAAGACTATTAAAATGAAGTGACACTATTTTTTAATAATTAAAAAATTGTAAAATTATTTTCTCTCTCTCTCACTCTCAAAAAATTTTTTTTTCAAAACCAAGTTTTTATTTCAAACATAAAAAAAAGCAAATTGTTTAAAAATAAGATTAAAATGTCACAGAACAAAGAAATTCAATCCAAAAAAAAATTATACTGATCAAAATCTAAAAGACGCAATCAGTGATTTAAATAGTAATAATCTTAATCGATCTCAAACCGCGAATTTGTACGGAATTCCAAGACAAACGCTTGTTAATAATTTACAGATTTACTCTTCTTTTTTTTGACTTCTTTAAAACTCACTCTTGTTTTGTTTCGAATAAATTAAATCAAATGAATTAAATAACTTTATTAGAAAATTAAACAATTTTCTTACCAAATAGGTCAAATGGGTTAAAAGGGTTAAAATTCTTTTTTTGGGGTTAAATTTCTGGCCAATTATATACAATCTTAGGGGTAACCGGTTTAACTCTTTTGACCCTTTTGAGCATAACATAATTAACCACAGAGCAAAAGGGGTTACTCAAAAATTTTGGGAAAATTGGGTGACTATTTTTGGAGTTTTTAAACAAAATTGGTGCGAAATAAGCAATAAAAAAAAATATGGTCACCCAGTTAGACTAGGTAACCATAGTATTTTACTGAAATTAGTATCAGTAAATTACTGAAACTAAATAAATAAATAAACTTTAAATTATTGATGAAATTTCATTTTTCAAATTTGAATTTTAAATGCGCAATTAAATTTCAATGCATTTTTTTAAAATAAAGCTTTGAAATGTTTTAAAAATTTGAAAAATCTGCGATGAAATTAATTGTAAATTTTTAAAATGAAATTTGATCAAAAAATTTTGTTTTGTCAATTTAAATTTAAAAATCGATTTTGTCGATGGGTTGAGAAATATTTTTTTTATAATTATTTTATTTTTTAAATTAATATAACTTGTAAAGCATGTTTAGACATTTTAACCGCTAAAATGTCCGTTTTCAAGTTCATTCCAGGTTCGACGAACCTGAGAACCTGACCTGGTTTCCTGAAAAACTCGTGCTTTTTTTTAAACCAAATTTTTCAAAAGCCGAAAATCTGTTGATAGTTTTAAAATTTTTGTTTTATTTATTGAATTAATTAGAAAATATATTAGTAATTATGTCATTCATTTTTATTTTTCGTTTTTTATTTCATTTAGCTCTAGTAAAATGGAATAATTAGCCTTTAAAAGGCTTCTAACAAAAATAAAATCATCTTTCATTAAGTACAGACTACACCACATTCACTAAAAAAACGTTCAAAATTCATGAGATTTTAAGAGCTTTTGCTTGGCCTTCGACATTATTTTGTAAAAAAGATCTTTTTGAACGCCTGAAACTTGTTCAGGACTCGAAACAACTAATTGACTATTAACCTGCGTAGAAATATCTTCTTGCAAACTTGGCTCGACCAGTAAAAGAGTCGAACTAACCTTGTGTTGAGAATCAAGTACATTTGCTAAGAGCTATAAGGATTGGTAAGCGTTCTGCTGTTTTCTGCTCCGGCTGACTAATCGTAATTAATGACTCCGGTCTAGTTTTTATTTTGATTTTAGGCCTCAGTGCAATTATGGTGTTTCATTTATTTCAATCTCAGTTGAGAAAAAATAATACTGACTCAGGTAATGATTGAATGAAACTTTCACAACTTCCCCACCTTCATACTAAAATTATGAGAAAATTGCCAGATACGGAAAACTAATTTCATTTCATTTTAAAAATTAAATTCTCTTTGACTTCTTTTAACTCGTCTTCTTTCACTGTATATTCTAGCCCACAGAAACAAGGTATGTAAAAATCTCCCTTTTCCAAAACTTGTTGAAATACACAAAATATTCAACAGCTCTCTTAATCATGGCCACATACCCTCAATTTGGAAAAAATCCAAAATTATCATGATTCTTAAAAAAAATAAGCCTCCGGATAGTATAGACTCTTACAGGCCTATCTCCCTCCTCAGTTGCTTAGCCAAATGGCTCGAAAAAATTTTAAATCAAAAGATTCAAGACTGGGCAGAAAACTCAAAAATTCTACCAACTTGTCAGTCTGGCTTCAGAAAATCCAAAAGCACCCAAGATCACATATTGAGATTAAACCAATCAATAGCAGATGGATTCAACCGCAATCAACTAACAGGAGCTATCTTCTTCGATCTTGAGAAAGCCTTTGACAAAACATCACACAATGGTATAATTGCAAAATTAAAAGAACACAATCTTCAAAGAATATTTCTCCGATGGATTGAAGACTTTCTCACAAACCGCTCTTTCAGAGTCAGCTACAATGGCCAGACTTCAAAAGATAAGTCTATTAAATGTGGAGTCGCCCAGGGAAGTTGCCTATCCCCTACCATTTTTATTCTGTTTTTTAGCGATATAGCTAATATTATTCCTCCTGATGTAAAAATAGCCTTGTTCGCAGATGACCTATGTATCTGGGTATCCAGGACCAGTAAAAGGGAAATTCAAATAATTCTTCAAAAGGCAGTGAATAGAATCATTGAGTACTGCAAAAAATGGGGATTTAAAATTAACGAAAAAAAAACTTGCTACACAACATTTACCAAAGCTGGACTTCGAAAAAATTATGAGAAAAGATATGGAATGAAAATAAAAATTGGAAACTCACATATTCCTCTTGACCCAAATCCAACATTCCTTGGTATTAAACTCGATCCCAAAATCAACTACAAAGAACATCTGAAAATTATCAATTCAAAACAAATTTCCAAAATAAACCTAATCAGGAAAATTAAAAGTTTTAAATGGAGAACATCTTCTAAAATCAACAGAATTTTATACATGTCGCTCATAGGATCATTATTCGACTACTGTTTTATAATACTTCAGTCAGGCACTCAGAACATAAGAGCCGAAATGCAAAAAATGCAAAATCGAGTGTTGCGAGTCATAAAGTATTTTCCACTAAAGACAAGTATAAAAACAATCCACAACGAGCTAAGAATCGACTTGATTGATGACAGAGCAAACAAGCTTTTTTCTAAATTTATCACCACAAGACAAAGCCATAAAATAATAGCTCAGCAGATCCAGGACTTTCTGCTTCAAAACTCCTCCAGAAACAATTTAAAGTACAAAACACCCTTTGATTCAATCATTAACACGCCAAATTTTTAGCAAAAATTTAATTTAACAATTTATATATAATCTAGATATTAATTATACACATATAATTAATACATATCTTAATCATATTGCAACCATGTGGGCTGAAAAGAAGGCTCTGCCATTCGGAACTGCCCTGGAAAAAACTTTTCCTAAATTATTTTTTAAATAAAATAAAAATAAATTTTAACTCGTCTTCTTTCACTGTATATTCTAGCCCACAGAATTTTTCCTTAACGGCTTTAAAATTTTTATTTTCTGGTTATTCATCATCAACTTGGCATGATGCATCCAAAACACGAACTTTAATTAATAACATTTTTGTAATGGTTTGATTTTTAGCATATAAAGCTTTATATTCGAACAAGTTAGAGATAATTAAGAGACCAATAAGTTAAAGCTGTAAAAGGAAATGCTTATATTAAATTTTTGATAATTTGATAGAATTGATCATTATTTTACATGAAAAAAAAAAATATTTTGATTCAAAATATCCAAATAATTACATATGATAGCCATGTGGTATAATATAGTGAAATGATAAATTTTTTAAAAAAATTATAATTTATCTTTTAAAATTGTTCAATTTTGGCTAAAAAAGATTTTTTTATCATACAAGGTGCTGGAAGTAAACATAGGAATACTTTTGAATTTTAAATTCAATTTTTATATTAAAAAAGCTTAATTAATTTAAAAAAAAGCCTGAGTTAGCAGGTATTTAGTAGGTTCAGGTTCAGGTCAGGTCGTCGAACCTGGACTGAACCTGAAAACCTGGAATGGCCAGGTTCAATTGTCTGACTTCAAGATGCCGACCATTCAAAGGTCAAGTAAGTAAGAGGATTTTTATTTTGCCAAAATTTTTTATTTTATAAGAAATTTTTAAATAAAGAAAAGAAGAAAAAATCATATAAAATGTGAGACTGTATACATAATAAATGAGATTTAACCATGTTTTGTTTAATATTGATTTAATAAATTAAAAAAGTTGCACAGGGATTCAGGACTAAAGTATAAGCGGAACTTGATTTATTTCGTTTCCGATCTTGATCCAAATGTAAAAATACGAATTGATGACACTTGCCAAATTTTCTTAAACCATAGAGCTACCTTTAAAGCTTCTTTACGAAACAGATTATTACAAATAAGCTGAACCAAAAAATCAAACGAATTATAAATTTGAATCAAGCTTGAAGTTATAACTTGCAATAGAAAATTTGACGCTGTTGCAGTAATAGATTCGGAAAGCGAACTATTTTGATATATATTTGACCATATGATGTAGCCAACATTTGGTGCATATAAAATTAAGAATATGATGTTTGTAAATAACACTGTTATTAAAAATCTAAACTCCTTAGCCATTTTTCTATTTTTTGAAAATTTATTTTTTGACTCTTTTACCTTTAAAATCAAGATCACTTCCATAATAAGCATTAGAATGAAGGGTACAACAGTTCTCATTGAGATCACCACTATGTCGCGAACAAGCAAGATGGTTGAATCAGCAGTGCATAATTTGACCTCTGAAGAGTCGGAATTTACCGCTTGAACATAGAACCAAAAGCTTGGTAAATTGATTAGCATTGTAAAAGCCAAAACAGTTAACAGCATAATTAGAATTTTTTTTTTTTTTTTTCAAAAATTGAAGTTTTTGCCACATGATTACAAAAAGGACTCTATCGACAACTATGATTACATTCAGCCATGAACTGGAAATATACAAACAACCCAATGTATACAAATAGAAGCGACAGCCCCAATTTGAAAAAAGGCTCAAAGGAAAGCCAAAAGCTCCCGATATGGCGTAAATCATGAAAGAAATAAATGTAAGAATATTTATTGAACAATTAATAGTGAAATAAAAGCCCATTGATGTTTTTGAAAATGCCTTCTTCTGAAAGATACAAATTTCCAAGATATTTAGCACAATTCCGATGGGTAACACCACCACTGGAATGTAAAATGCGATCGATTTGGTCAAATTGATTGCCCAGTTAAAATATTCACAATCACGAGCATTAGTATGGTTCATTTTTATCAAATTAATTTTTTGAATTAGTTCTAAATTGAATATTAAAAATTAGAAATTAATTTTTTTTATACCATTAGCCTTTAATAGTATGAATTTATGCTACACAAGAAAAAGAAAAAAGCGAAAAAGAAAAAAAAAATATTGCTTTTTAAAAAAATTGAAATTAAATAATGAGAAGATGAAATTGGGGGAAAATTTTTCTTTAGCGGAGCATTTTTTTGAAAATTGCTTTTTTCAAATAAAAAATAAAAAATATCAAAATTTTTTGAGATTTAACTTGCATATTTTAATCTTACAATGGGATTTAATTTTAAAAAATCTTGCCTTTATGTACTTTCTGTACTTAATGAATTTTATTTTATTTCAATATGTTCCTTTTTGAACTTTTTATAATTTATGGGAACACAAAAAATTCCCATATATTCAAAAAAGTACAAAAAAGTACAAAAACGATTTTAATTTTTAATACTCTCATTTTCAAAACCTATCAAAAGTAAAACAGTTTAAATTTGCCATCATTTCTTTTTCCAGATAATTTCCTTTCGATAAGATCTTAAAAGTTCCATTTAAATGTAGCTATATAAAAAATTTAACTAAGCCTTTTTTCAATTAAGTCCGAAACAGATAAACAGTCCCGTTCTGTTCACTTGTTTTTACCAAAATTTACGTAATTTTACGTAATTTTACGTAAATTTACGTAATTTTTCGTAAAATTACCATTTTTTAGATTTGTCAATTTACGTAATTTTACGTAAATTTACGTAAATTTGCGTAATTTTACGTAAAATTACGTAAATTTTGGTAAAAACAAGTGAACAGAACGGGACTGAATATTATTTTATTAAAAAAATTACATAAAAAAATTAACTGATGATTTAAAATTTGATATTTTTAGATTATCAAAAAGGATTTTGGCAGATTGAAAAAAATAAAAAACAATATTAATTTTCCAAATAATTTTCGATTTAAATAAGGATTTAAATTTGATTAGATTTCCTCTTTAAATTTCAATAATCGCCCGTTTAAAAATTTTTTTTATCAAAATTCTAATTTATTTTATTAATAGATTGTGTGCTTGGTCAAGCAAGAATTGTCACAATTATAATTTAATTTTTGATCATTATTATTTTTCTTTTAGTTAAAAAACAAAAAAGAATTTTCTAAAGACGCAAGCATATTTTAATTAAAATTTTTTATTTGATAGACTAGTAGTCTGTTAAAAATAGAAAACTGTTTTCTCATCAGTAAGAATGATGATAAATATTTTTAAAATTAGAATTTTTTTACAAATTTACAATTTGATAATTTATAAGTTGATTTTTGATCAAAATAAATAGGTTTTTTTGAAATTCAGACCAATTATTTTTTAATATCGTTTCCAAGTCGAGATATCTAATGCGGTTTTATATATATGGCGGTAATTGAAATATATAAAAATAGTATAATCTCTGTAGTACGGCACGAATGTTTGAACACCTTTTTATTAAAATAATATTATTTAAAATATTATTATTAATACAGTACTGCTAGGATTTTATGTTTTTACGTAAATTTACCAAATTAAAAAAAAAGTAAATTTACCGAATTTTACCAGAATGAACGTAAAATTACTTTTTCAAAGAAATTTGACATTCTTTGACTTTTTTAGAATTTTTTGGACCTGAATTCAAAAAATAAAATTACTTTTTCCATGTAATTCTAAGTAAAATTTTATTCAAAAATGGTTATTTTTAGTAAAAAAAAGTTTATTTTCAGTCAGAAGTTTATTTTCTTTTATTTTTTTCATTTTTACAGCTTTCGTCAGCTTCTCTCCTGATTCTTTGAAATTAGAATTTTTTGACACAAGCTTCAAAAAATCCTCTTTAGTTTTACAAATTTTAATTAAACCAACAACATTGAAAATGGTGATGTATTTCAACCCGACGTTGATATTTTTACACTTCTTGTATTCAGCTATAACTTTCGTTTTAAAATACAATGTGTATCTGGTTTTATCAGCTCGTTGCTTTGGTGTTGAAGTTGATTGTTCGTTTGAATCTTCGGATGAGCTTGTTTTGGAAGTATTTAAATATGTTGGATCGTCTGATTGAAATTCAACACCATTTTCAATGTTGTTAGTTTCAGTTTCCATTTTTGAATTTTTTCTCAAAATACAAACTTTTAACTGAATTCAACTCTTATTTATACATTTATTTTAAGCTTAATTCTAAAATGCTCAAAATTACTGTGTCAACATTAGAATTCATATATATGATGCTGCACCACTACTTGAATCGTATATTAAAATAATAATTAAAATTATTTTTTTTTATTGCAATTTTTTTTATTTTAATTTTTAATGCTGCACCAAATATAAAATAAAAAAATATTGTCTTGAATTATTTTTATATTTTCTTTTTAAATCATTCAAATAATGCAGCACTATTCTCAAGACCCTGGATATAGTGCATCGCCACAACCCGAAATACGGTTTTGGCGCATGCAACACAAGCTAAGTTGAATTTAGCATGGGCGAGATTTAGTATAGCGCCTGCGCCAATGATGTGTTCTAGGTTGTGGCGCTGCATTATCGAACAAAGGAATACGGTATAAGAATGCTTATGGTTTCAATAGCTTCGCTATCACTGGAACTACTTTAAGTTCTCTCGGCCTTTCTTTTGATTCCTGGTGAAAATAAAGAACTGACAGTTTCACCCCCTATAATGAATTTTTTAATGGCTTTATTTTCGTTGTTAAGTTTAGAAACATTTTTGTTTAGTTTCTTAATATTTTCATTCATTGAACATAAAGTTTTTTCTAAAAATGCATGGTTTGATGACTTTACGTCATTCAAGAGCTTATTATTCTAAATTAAATACAATTTTTCCTTTTCTCGAGAAACAAAAAACGTCGGACAAAACGTCAAAAAATGCGCAATTGTTTTCACATATTATTAGATAACGTAAAATTTAATAAAAATTAAATAGATATTATTTTGAATTCTTATTTTAAATAAATAGAAATCTACACCTAAATCATTTATAATAAAGTTATTTACAAATTTTGTAAAAAAATACTGTAACGTATATCTTCACCTCGGTCATTAAAAGTGACTTTTCCCGGTATTGTAAGATTAGAATTGTTTTTAAGATTGTATACGTTGTTCGTTTTATTTCGACGTACAAAGCACGACTTGAGTATTTTTGGTCCATTTTTGGCAAATTGAAGTTTCAGATCAAATTTTAGGATCAAAACGATTATTTAAAATTTTAAAACTTAATTGATCTAATGATTTTAATGATTTTTAAAATATAAATACTAAACATTATTAAACATTCTATGTCTAATAATGATTCATTTTCAAATTAACATCACAATCATTGATCTTATAATTATATAACAAAACAATCTTTAATTTAAATAATTCAGGTTAAATTAATTCACAAATTCAAATTTTTTACTCCGCTATATTCATTCATTCAAACTAAAATAATTTTATTTTTCCACTTAAACATATTATAAATTTTAAAACAGTATTTTTTTTAATTTAAAAGTAAGTTTTCATTAAAATCAATTAAAATATTTAAACCTATTAAAGCTCAATAAAAAAGGGACATTTTAAAATTTTAGATATGGCAATAAACTTTACATGACATGACATATCAAGTAATCGCTTTGAAAAAAATTTATTTTTTCTCTATTATTAAAAAAAAATATTACAATTTAAATCTTGATGTTTTGATCTTGATCTCAAACTTCAATTGTCCCCAATTTTATGATTGTATACCTTGAAAATAAAATTCGAAAATCTAACAATTATCTGTGGTGAAAGCACTCTAAGTTGACTGAAGATAACTTATTATTCAGTAGATTATAATCGTCAGATCTGACCACATTAAACCGAATTTTGAATAATTTAATTAAGCAAAAGTTGTAAAAATTAAGAAGCTTTTGAAGAGCTCTTTTTGGGAATTAAATAACAAGCGTCAAACAATAATCAAAATAAGGTAATACAAATGACTTGAAAAATTGTAAAATCTAGAACCATCTCAAATTTTATAAAGATTTAAGTTTTATTAAAATTAAAACAGAGCCTCCAATTCAGTGAATTCCAAGATCTCAAAGCTCCAAGAACACAGAACCTATATTTCTTAGAATCTTTTAATTAACAATTTGTACAAAAATATCCTAAATGTCCGCAAAAGAGTATTTTTTTATATTTTGCCCATTCATGCGCATCATTACAATATAAAAAAATATATCAGAATTATAAGCAGCTTTAGAGGAGAAGAAAAATATTTTTAAATTTCTATTTTAAAACAAACGTTTTTTTGTTTTTTTGTCTTGTTTTAGTTCTATTTTGTTGTGAAATCAATTTTTGACATAATAATAATAATTTGATTGAATAAAAAAATTTATAATCTAGAGTTTAAAGTTTATCAATATGTGAATAAAAATACCTAAAAATTGGCGAACAATTTTTAATAGCGCTTTTTAAAAAAAAAAGATTATCGAAATTAATTAAACTCCTCTCTAAAAGTGATTAAAAATTCATCTCAATTAGAACAAAGTAAAATAATATAAAAAGTAAAAAATGGTAACATTCTAAAAGCTTTGTTTTTTTTATAATCTAGATGCAATTCCATAAAATAATATTTTTTTTTAAATAGATGTTATTTTATTGAAATATTTTTTATTAAAATTAGCAAAAAATTAATCAAAATTAGCGGCGAGGAAAATTTTTGTGAAATTTTTTTAATTTAAAAAAGGGGGTTTAAAAAGAGAAATTTAGTTTGAGTACCCCAAATTTTTTATTTTTTTTCCCAAATATTAAATAAATTCCTTAAATAATACTTTCTTTAAAAAATAGTACTTTTTATTAAAAAAAGATAACAAATTTAAGAATAAGTACTTAAATTATGAGAAGAGAGTGTTTGTTAGAAAAATAGAAAGTATTCAATAGAGTTTTATGCTGAAAATCATGAAGGCCATATTTTTCTAGAAAGTTGCTTATGTTTACTTTTTCTTAAAAAATAGCACTTTTTAGTAAAAAATGTTAAAAGTTTAAGAAAAAGTACCTAAATTTTGTAATAAAAATAAAGTAATGTTCCGCTTTTTATTTTATCTAAAATTTATGAAACATAAAGTAAATTTATATTTTACAATTAACTCACTCAAAAGATGCCAAAGCTCTTAACAAAAAATCAGACGTCTAAATATGTAAAATTTATGAATTTTTACTCTTACAAATTTACGTAAATTCACTTTATTTTTCGTAAATTTTAAAGAAAAAAAAGAGGAACATACTGTATTAATATTACAAAATTTAGGTACTTTTTCTTAAATTTGTTATCGTATTTTAATAAAAAGTTTCAATAAATTAAAAATAGTGTATTTCTATTTAATTTAGTGTTAATTAATTTTTTTATGTATAAACATAATAATTGGGGAAAAAAATAAAAAATTTGGCGTATTTTATTCAAATTTTATGGTATCGATTTTAATCGTCCTTTTAAAAATAAAAAAGTATTTTAGTGAGAAGAGTGTTTTAAAATTTCAGAAAAAAAAAAAAATTTTTACAGAAAAGTAAGGAATTTACTCGATGGGGATTTTTTTAAAATTTGTTTAAATCTATTTTTATAAATTTTTTATTTATTTTAATTATTTCTCAAGTTTAACAGTGCCGACACTTGTGGCTACCACCACCGCCTCCGCCACCGCCTCCACCACCTTTGTATTTATGATGATGATGGTGCATTTGGCTACCACCACCACCGCCTCCGCCTCCTCCTGAACCTCCTCCACCACCACCTCCGCCAAAGCCGCCACCACCTCCACCTCCGCCTGAGCCTCCTCCACCACCACCTCCGCCGAAGCCGCCGCCTCCACCACCTCCCTTGAGCTTTGGAACTGCTGCCCCTTGGCTAATTACACTCACAATGGCAAGTAGAAAAAAAGTCAAATAAAAATTAATTCTCATTTGAAATATTTTTTAGCTGATTTAAAAAAAAAAATTATTCTTTTTATAGGCAAAATTTTATTAAATTTCCAAGTTAATTTGTTTCAATTAAATATGTGTCTTCAAGTCAGTGAAGCTCTTAGACCTTATTTTGGATGTCAAACTCTCTTCATCTTCTGCTGAATTTAATTCTTTGAGTTCGCGATAAAATTTTTTGCGTGAAGTTAAATTGAGCAGAACAAAGTCTGCCACAATGGATGCCACTGATAACAATCCAAGACCTGCTCCCAAATTGATCAACAAAGGAACAAAGTTAAATTTTCCACCTTCTCCTGATACATTTATCACAAATCTTAGTCCATATGCCTTTACCAAAACTCTGTACATTGTTTCATTTACTTCAAAATACTTTGCGAATCTGAAATTAAATCCACTGGCTGCTGAAGCTTTGCTGAATTGCAGGTCAAAGCGACTAAACTTAAATGTTGGAAAACACAATCTACTTGTGTCAAAATTACACTGCCAATTTATAGATACCAATATTACACCACCTTTCATCATCATCAATTTTCTCTCTTGTTCGTCGGGCTCAGCTTCGTGGAGAATATTTTTTACCAGAAAAATTGGGCAATATGGATCGTTAATTGGATGGTAAATGCATTTTGAGAGCACTTGATTAGTTACATTAGGCAGAATGTTTCTTCTTATATTAAATATTTAATAAATTTTAAAAAAAATTTTGCATTGTTTATTACAGTTTGCGATCAAAACGCTGGAAAGTGACGTCGTTTTTGACGAAAATGGTGAAATTTTCGATATTTTGAATCAGATTTTTTTCATTACTATAAGAAATATTAATAAAATTTAGAAATTGTCTTTAAGTTTAAGAATTAAGCAATATTATTTATCTCTCTTAAATTTTAATAGTCGAAAACTTTATTGATTTTTAATGAAAGCTGTAATATCCTAGATATAAATGATAAGTTTATTTTGGTCAGGAAATTAAGAACATTGGAGGATCTTTTAGAATAACCCTGGTTAACGGCATAGGTTGAAATTCACATATAGTGAGATAAAAAATATAAATAAAGAGACAGACTAATATATTTTTTTTTAATTTATTAAAGCGTGAAAAAAACATAAAGAAATATTTAAAACTGTTAGAAAAACATACAGTGGTGTTCCGGATTTAGTAATTTAAATACTTTATGTAAAATGTTCGAAATTTACCAAATTTTACGTAAAATGTTGTAAATTTACAAAAGTAAAAAAGCGTAAATTTATGTAAAAAAAATGTCCAAAAAATAAAAATGAAATTAATAATAATAATAATATATATAAGCTACAGCAAGACTAGCTTGCGGAGGTGGCCTACTAGGAGGTCACCTATGGTAGCTCCTTGCACATTACACATAAAAAATTACTGCAAAAAAAAAAAACTGTTTAAATTTTTTGGTCAAAATAATAATAAATAATAATAATATAAGTTACAACAAGCTAACAAGCTAGACTTGCTAATTTTCCGATTAATCCGATTTTTTATAAATAAATGTTCCTGTTCATGATTGTTGACTGGACGTGAAGGTTTATGTAAAAAAAATTTATGTAAAAAAAAATGTCCAAAATTTGTAATTAATTTGAAACTTCGAATGAAATGACATTGAAATGAAATTGCAGTTTTGGCGTACAATTTCATTTCAATATTTTGGAATTTTTTTTTTACATAAATTTACGTAAAATGTTCGAAATTTACCAAATTTTACGTAAAATGTTGTAAATTTACAAAAGTAAAAAAGCGTAAATTTATGTAAAAAAAAATGTCCAAAATTTGTAAATAATTTGAAACTTCGAATGAAATGAAATTGAAATGAAATTGCAGTTTTGGCGTACAATTTCATTTCAATTTTTTGAAATTTTTTTTTGTACATTAATTTACGTAAAATGTTCGAAATTTACCAAATTTTACGTAAAATCTGATAAATTTACGTTTTTTTACTTTTGTAAATTTACAACATTTTACGTAAAATTTGGTAAATTTACTATTTTTTGCGTAAATTATCGTAAATTACTAAATCCGGAACACCACTGTAAGTCAATTTTATTTATCAAAGTAAAAAAGTGAATTAAAAACATAAATATTTTTGTCGTAATTCAATATCTTAAAAAGAAAATTAAACATAAATACTCGTCATAGTGTGTGACAACCACGCTGTTGTCCTTACAAATTTGACAATTATTTAAAATGGAATGATTCGAAGCAATAGGATTGAATTGTTAAAAGAAAAAATCTAATTCAACTTCACTGCACACAGTGGTCAAAAAACCATTCTAATTTTTTCATCATTTTTGTTTTTTTAACGTTTGAGTAAGCCAAAAAAAATATAAAAAATAATTATGTGTTTTTCTCTGATGAAAAATAAACTTATGTTTTTTTCACTATTGAAAAAACAATCTATGTTTTTTTAACTTTTTTAAAAAATAATGCTAAACTTTATGTTTTTTTTATGTGAGTTTGATCCTCTTCTATGGTTAACTCTGGGTCAGATTTGAATTAACAATAAAAGAATGATCACTTCACAAAAGCATAACTTTCTTTTGTTAATCTTAAGCTGAGACAACTTCAAGTTAATGTAAATACAACTAATTTTTAATTCTAAGGAGACAATTTTGTTTTGAATAAAATATTGACAATAAGCTGGAAGAGGATTAAACTCACATAAAAAAGTGAAAATAAAAAAACACCACATAAATATGAAAATGAAAGTTGATCATAAAAGAGCAGAGAAAAAAAACATAAAGTTTAGCATTATTTTTTGAAAAAGTTAAAAAAACATCAATAGTTTCTTTAAACAATTCAATTCTATTGCTTCGAATCATTCAAATTTAAATAATTGTCAAATTTGTTGTCACACTTTATGAACGAGTATTTATGTTTTATTTTCTTTTTAAGATAATCAATTACGACCAAAATATTTATATTTTTAATTCACTATTTTACTTTGATAAATAAAATTGACTTATGTTTTTCTAACAGTTATACAATATTTCTATGTGTTTTTTTTTCACTTTTCAATAAATTACAAAAAAAAAACTCACTATATGTGAATTTCAACCTATGCCCAAGAAGCTTAATCTTTGAATACTTCAGTAAGCATTGGACTTGAATTAAAGAGACATATTGTTAAAATTAAAAACTGTAATTAATTAAGGGTAAGGTAGAAAAAAACATAAAAAGAGAGAAAAAACATAAAGAAAAGAGAAAAATTGCAGCGTTCGATATTGCAGCCTCAGAACCCGAAACACAACTTTGGCGAAGGCAAAAAATACCATCTCGGCCATGTTTAAACATTCTTAACCTACACCGCATGCGTCAAAGTTGTATTTAGAGTCTTGGATCACTTTTAAAGTAAAGTTTTTTAATTTAATGCAGCATTAACAAAAGAGTTTCTGCCATAAAAATAAAAATTATTTTTTTGAATATTTTTATTATTCGATTAAAAAAAATACCAAAATTTGATTTTTGATGCGGCATTATTGCTGAGAAAAATTTAAAATTGACTTGAAAAATATGGTAAATATTTTAAAAATTAAAAAAAATTAAATATCGAGTCGAAATAAAAATTTTTCTAAGAAATAATGCAGCGGCAAAAATCAAATTTTAGCAAAGTAAAATTTTTGACTAAATTTCAAGCGCTCAATTTTGCTCAAATATTTTTAAATGCGCAATTAAATTTCATTGCATTTTTAGAAATTACAATCCTTTTTCAAAAGTTTATAAATAAAGCTTTGAAATTTAAAAAAAATCAAAAATCTGTGATGAAATTTAATTGCGCATCTAAGAATATTTGAGCAAAATTGAGCGCTTGAAATTTGATCAAAAATTTTACTTTGCTCAAATTTTAGATTTGTTTTAATCGAATAATGAAAATATTCATGTCTAATTTTTTTTTTTCGGTTTGATTTGTGATTCTGCACCAAATGCATAATTCAAAAAATAATTTTATTTTTATGACAGAAACTCTATTGTTAATTCTATTGTTAATGCTGCATTAAACTAAAAAAATTCACTTTAAAAGTTATCCAAGACTCGAAATACAACTTTGACGCATGCGGTGTAAGTTAAAAATGTTTTAACATTGCCGAAATGGTATTTATTGCCTGCGCCAAAGTTGTGTTTCGGGTTCTGAGGCTGCAATATCGAACGAGGGAATACGGTAGCTTTAGCTCGGCACAGATAAACGAATAAATAAAAATGGCGATTGATTATTTATTAACTAAAATTACTGAAACTTAAACTAAAATTACTAAAAAAAAACTTTTTCCTAAATTTGCATAACTGATATTATTCTTATTAATTTTTCTAAATCGCATCAAAATTATAAATTAAACATAGTTATACTTTAAAAAAACAAAAAATTTGCAGAAAGACGTTTAAGTCGACTTTGAGCATTTTGTTAAGCCAGAGAAGGGTGTTTTGTACAATTAGAATTTATTTTTGAATTATAACAATATTTGGATAATTAAGAATATTATGGCATGAATTTTGATTAAGAATGTGAGTTCTGTAATCTGGTTTCTAATTAAAATCTCAATAATTCTTTGCTTTTTACAATTCGGTTCCAATTCGGCACTTCATTTTTATAGCGGTAAAGAATAAACAAAAAATTTTAAAAAAGTTAAATACAAAATTAATTTTTTTTTTAATTTAATTAAATATTGAAAAATTAGCATCAAACTTGATTTTTAAAATTAATTCACATTTTTAAATAAATTAAGTAATTTAACTCTTTACATTTTTTTTTGTAAATCCACAATTTTCCAATCGGAGTTAAACATAATTTAAATAATTTAGGCGGTAAATTAAGTAATTTGTACAACAAATTAAGAAAAAATTCAAGAAAAAAAAATAAGTGTTTCATTCTAAATATTATGTCACTTATATTAATAATAATAAAAAAAATTGACTTGCATAACCAAGACGACTTTTTTTTTTATACATAAAAAAAATAATTTGTGCAATGTTTTAAGTATTTTAACAGTATAGGTAATGATCGTCCCCTAAATAGTGGCTTTAAATGATATTTTAATACTAATTAAAACATATTACGGCGAAACAAAGTTAATTTATGTCTTGCAAAATTTCAAAATATTGATTAAGATTTTAATTTACTTAAGATAAAAATTCATGTAATTTTCTATCTAAGCATAGATTAAACAAATCATGTTTAATAAAGTTTAGTAATTTTTTATTAAAAGATTGAAAAAAAAACCTTTTTATTTAAATAAAAAATTTTGATTTGAAATTTAAATTTTATCATGAACTTCAATTTGCCTAAAAAAAGGCTAAAATTTCGTTTTGATTTCAAATAAAAGCTTAATTATTTTCTTTTATTTTTAAATTCAAATTTTAATTAAAATTCTATTAATTTGTGTGTTTAAATTGTAACTTAACTTAAAATGAATGAACTAGTTTAAATTTAAACTCAAATAAAAATTTTGTTCAAATTAAAACTCAAATTTAAAAATTAATTTGATCATTTAAAGGTAAATTCAAATCCTTTTTATTTACAACAGTAATTTTTACTCTCTAATCTAAAAAATTATTTGATTCTCTGAAAAAAATCAGAATATTTATAGGACAGAACATTCCGTTGAGAAACACATTTTTTTGTATTTTTCGATATTTGACATGTCACTTAAGTACTTTGAAAATAAATTTTTGATACATAAGGATATGTCACAAAATCGAGCAATTGCGTTAAATAAGAAAAATTCTCAATAAGCTAGTCAAACGAAGTTACTTTTTTATTTCCCTTTCGATTGGACACCAGCTTTCTATTTCGCATACTTTAACAGATTCATTTATGGAAGATTTGACGCAATATCCAGTTGGTATTCCATTCCAAGCATTGGTTGGCTTTATGTTAGAACAGTCTGAATCATTTTTACATTCACAATCAACTTCCTCATAATCTTCGTCACATTGACTCTGAGTTTGTCGAGTTTCAACAAAATTACTCATAATAAAAATCTAAAATTTATTTTAATTTTTTTTTGAATAAAAAAAAATTACTGAATTATATTCTACTGGCGGAATCACATAATCAGCAGTCTAGCAAAAAAAAAAAATAAAAAAAATAAAAAGTCATTTAATTTTAATTTACATCAAATATTCGGTAGTCATCTTTGAGTGGAGTTTTGTAGCGAAATTGTTCGTCAATATAACGCACTTCTTTTCCACCATTTTCGGTGAAAGTGTAGCCCAGACCTTTGACCTTAGTGGTCACAGTAGACCGAGGTTGATCAAATTGCTGATAGCCTTTTTCGTAGATAATGCTCCACCTGAAAGAAAAAAGTAAGATGGAATGAGAAAATGAGAAGCTTGGATGATTTGAGTACCCGATTATGTAGGCAATGATTCCAATTTGGAAAAGGCGAAATACTAATGCAACTTTTTTTGAATGAATTTTTGCCTCGCGAATAGTGGAATAGCTCAGCAAGGAGTGAACTACAAATGTTGAGCCCGAGCTAAAAAAATTTTTTAATTTTTGCCCAGAAGACATTGTTTCAAGAGTTAAAATTTCAAATTTTTATTTTTTATTAGAATTGTGACTAAAAAAACGTGATTATAATTAGATTTATCATTTTTATATTTATTAATAAGTTATTATCTAATAATTGTTTGTTTCAATTGATAAGCTTCTTTTTGTCATTACCTTGAAACAAATATTTTTAAGTTACTGCACTAAGTTGGCCCGACATGGTTTTTTATTTTGAAGATCAAGCCAAATTTATATAATAGTGTCATAAAAATAAATAAACTTTCAATTTCTATAAACCTTAACTTAATTACACTCGAAAAAAGGTTTGTGCAGAAAATTTGCAAAAATTTTATCATTTTTAGGATAAAAAATGACATGAAGAACAAATTAGTAACAAATGTAATATGATAAAAAATTCATTAAAATTTTGTAAGATAGTTTTAGTTTGCTATTTTTGAATTCATCAAAGTAACCCAGTCAAACATTTTATAGAGATTTTTTGAAGTATCTTTAAAGATTCTTTAAAAAATCTTTATAAATTGACCTATTTTGAAGAAAAAATAGAGATATTTTAGATAAAATTCATAAATTTGAAAAAAAAAATCTATATTTTTTCTCTATAAACTCTTTAAAATGCTTAATCTGTTCTACCAGTAGAACGTTTTTAGAGATTTTTTGTAGTCTCTTTACAGATTCTTTAAAAAAAAATGACTTTTTAACTTTAACTTTTTTTTTGAAATTAACTTTTTTGAAATTTTGAAATTACGTTGTTTAATTTAAACTCAATACTTAAACATGTTAAAATTTGAAATGCATAGATTTGAATTAAGTTTTTTATTAATCAAGACAGACTATTTTGATAATAAATTGTCTTAATCTTGATGACTCGAAGTTTCGAGATCCAATAGTCAATTTTTTCTCCAGTTTTACAAATTAATCAAATAAATTTTTCTGTTTTTCAGAATCAGGGACAAATGAATCTGTTCCAGGTAGTTATTGTTGCTGAAAAAATATATTTTTGTCGTCCCAGAGAGTTATTATGAATTATTGGGAATTTTTTTTAAAAAGAAAAAAATTTGGGTCCAGACATGTTTTTTATTTTAATGACTTGGACTCTATTTTGAGATATTTAAACAACTCTGAAATTTCATACCAAAATATTTTTCAAATTAAACTTATCAAAATGATTGAATACCATTTTTTTTCTTTATTTTATTTTTTCATAATTTTAATTTTATTTTTTTTGTTCAAATTTTCTGGTTATTTTTAAAAATCTGAAGGGATTTTAGCTCGTCCCAGATAACACACAAATAAATTAATGATAATGGATAATTCTGATGATAGGAAAAATTAGTTAAAAAAAGAGAAACATGAATTTGATACCATAATCAAAAATTATTCTTTAAATTTGATAGAAACTATAGCATGTGATTTGAAAAATAACATTTTGATTAGAATTTTATCACATCATTAATTTAAAAAAGAGTCTTTTTTTATTTTGGGATGCAAAATAAATTTTTTTTCTAAACAAATAACTTAATAATTTTTTATAATTATATTAAAGAAGAAAATGGAGAAAAAATGTGAAGCAAATGCGCGTGACAAACAAGTGTTTGAAACGATTTTAAATGATTATGAAACGGTAACTAGAATATCTGATTGTTTGAATGTTGCAATCATTGGAAAAACTGGCAGTGGAAAAAGTTCTTTTTTAAATGCTTTTCGAGGAATTTCGAATAATGAAGAGAATTCTGCAAAAGCTGGAGCTGATCCAAAAGGAACTTTGATTGAAATTGAGAAATCAAAATTCGAGCATAAAATTCAAAAAGAAAATATCGAGTTTACAATAAATTTTTACGATACGATCGGTTTTCAGGACAACAATAATTCAAACAGTGAAGATTTTCTATTTGAGCTAAAAAATCACCACAATGTAGAAGAATTCGACGCAATAATTTTTGTTACCAAGGAAAAACTTTCTGCTGAAGAATTAAAAATAGCGAAATCAAATGAGAAAAAAAAAGTGATGCTTTTTTTCGTTTACAATCAAGTTGACAATTATTATAAGAACCAACTCACACTCAAAGATTTATACGATGATGATTTACCTTTAAGAGAACAAGTAAATGAACATAGAGAAATGTTGGAGAATAAAATAAATAAAATTCAAAAAGATATTTGTGACTTGATTAAAGAACATAAAGTTTTTGATAGTCTTATGTCAGAAATTCAAAATTTTAGCTCAGATAATTTGAAAAGCGAGGATTATAAAAATAAACTAATCGAATTATCAGTTTATTTTATCGCATCATCTAAACATTTTGAAAACGAATTATTTTCAAGAGATGGATCACGATTAAAGAAAGAAATTGAGGAACATTTGGTTAGAACTAAATTCAACAATATGAACATTAATCTACTGGAACCATTTTCAAAAAGAACCATCTATTTAAAGAAAAAAAGCATTCTTGAGAATTTGTTCAATTCAAAAAAATTGGCGATAGCAGGTGCAGCTTTGGCAAGCATTGTACCATTTTTAGAAATTTTACCAACAACAAAGATTAATAAGTCTTTTAAACAAGAATTTTTTGAAAAATTTGGAATGAAAAAATTAAAGGATACCATTTGTAAAGATTCAACTTTGATTTCTAATGATCCTGAAAAAATACAGAGAATCAACAAAATATTTGAAGAAATAGAACATGATAAAATAATCAAAAATCTAGATTCACTTCTTGATAATTCTAATACAAAAGATGTAAATGGTTTAAGAGAAAGAATTAAACTTTTTATTAATAATATTCTACCGTCAATAGGAATAACTGCAGCAAGTTTGTCAGATGATTTTTTAGCTAAAATTGCTGGATATACATTGACTTTTACGACGAAATCCCTTGTAGTCTTAAGTTTAATTTCGATTCCGTTTTCAATTACAATTTATTTATTTTTACTTACAAGAGGAGTTGAAAAAATACTCACTAAATATGAAGAATATGCTTTGCTTTTATTTGAAGTAATTCACAATTGAAAATTTTATTTAAATGTTTATGACTTTAAAATTTTCACAAGAAATTTCAAATAAAAATTAATTTTTTGTTTTTTTTTTCGTCCTTTAAGATTAATTAATTTAATAAAATTTTAGAAAAGCTCGTAAATGAGCGATAATTTGAATTTTTTGTTAAAAAAAAATAATTTTGAAAACTTTTTACATTTAAATAAAATTGATAACACCAGATATCTCAGGTTTCATTATGTTTCCACTCTTGAAAATTGTCGTTTTTTTCCTCATTTACACATCACTATGGTTTTTTCAGGCTCTCTCAAGTGATTTTCTGTAAATTATTTCATTACTAAGGAAACTTTGTGAGCAAAGTTTTTATAATAAACTAGCAAACTGAATATTAAGAAAATTGAAAAGAAATGTGAATCAAATAAACATCATTATAAATTACCAGCATTAGTTTAAATTAAATTTTTCCTTACTGACTTGATATTTATTTTTAAATTGACTAATGGACAATTTACTATTATTCAACTTTTCAATTATTCAAATAATTGTATTTATTTCTTCAACTTTCTTCAACTTTTTCAATTTTTATCAATAAAAAAACCCCTTCAATTATTACAATTATTCAACTATTATAGTTATTCAGCTTTCTACAACTTTCTTCAATTTTTTCAATTTTTATCAATATTGCAATTTTTATTCTTATCCAATCTTCGCGTTTTTTTTCATTGAAAATAACAAAAATTAGGGTCTGTTATACCTCAATATCATTGATATTGAATTTTCAATATCAATGATTTTTAATATCAATTAATTAATTAACACTTCATTGATATTTAAACAAATATCTAGGTAAAAATTCCAATATCAATTAATTAATTTCAATATCAAGGTAAATATTTCAATATCAAACTGATAAATTGGATAATTAAATTTGCACATTTTTATAGGTTGTAAATTCCGGTTGTTGCACTATGTTGAATTTACAGAATTAAGTTTTAACCTTTAGAAAAAAAGTTATTCAATTTTTTTTATATTTTTTCTGTTCTTTTTTTCCATTTTGTACTGAATTTCACAAAACTGTAAATTCCTTTGAATCTAAATGTAAATTATATTTTTCGTGTAACAAATTTTTAATTAAAAAAAACAACAAAAATGTTTGAAGTTAATTTTCTAACAGAATTGATTAATTCTAGCAATATTGACGAAATAGTAAAATTTCTAAAAGATAATGATTTAATTTAAAATAAAGCACCTCTTTGCAAAAAATGTACTAAAGAAATGAAATGGAACATCAAAACAATTTTAAGTGACAAATATTTTTGGCGATGTACAACTTGCGGTGAATCGAAGTCATGTAGAAACAATATTTTTTTCTCTCAAGCTTGACTTATCTTTTTTTCAATTGACTAATTTTGATATTCAAATAAAATAAAATTTGAATATCAATTAATTAATTTCAATAACAATCAATTAATTTGAATATCAATTAATTAATCTCAATATCAAGTGTGATATTGAAAATCACTGATATTGAAAATTCAATATCAATGATATTGAGGTATAACAGACCCAAAAATTATCTAATATTTTCAATTTTCACATATCTGTTGGGTAGTTAAACCGACGTCGACCTCGTTTTAAACTTTTATATTAATCAATTTGTCATTAAAAAAATTAAATCGTTTGTTAAAAAATCAAATTATAAGTGTTACATTGGATTTCGTTCAATTAAAAATTTTTTTGGTCAGTAACTGCAAGTCTTTATGCAAGTTTTTGGCAAAGATAAAACTGTTATTATGTGTTGGGCTCATGTAAGTCGGATTATAATGTTATTAAAAATTCCGATACCTTAAGAGAACGTTTGCCTTTAGGTAGATTTTTCAAATATGCATTGAAACAACAAAAAAATGGTCTAAAAAATATTTGAATTGCGATAAAAAATTTATGTCTACACCTGCAATTGAACTTTGTCAGTGGACTGGTGCATATCATTGGACAAAAAGTAATAAACAAGTGACTTCGTCTGATAGTGGAGATATTATTGAATATTGTTGTCCTAATGGGAAAGAAATAAGCATTAGACAGGAAATGATAACAATCTGTATTAATCATAAATGGAATACATTTGAACAATTTAAAAAAAAAGGCATTCAGTGTTTTGATTGTTCAATTCCCAAAGAATGAAGATAAATGGAGAGAAGCTAGATGCTCATGTTCTTGTATCTTAAAAAAATATATATGCGAGCATATTCTAGGAATCGGGCTTCGAACAAAGAATCCGGAAATGAAGCAATTGTTACCTGCTGAAGCAAAACAAATTCCAATTGGAGAAAAGAGATAGAGAGGAAGACCCAAGTGTGCCTTAAAAAGCTTGTTGGTCGATTGAATTTTTTTTTATTTTTATTCTTTTTACTTTAATTTACTTTTGTATTGTATTTATAAATAAATTGTTTTAATTTTATCATTTTTTTCTTTTTTTTATTGAGTTAAGTTTTACTGACAACTATAAACTGACAGAAAATCATTAATTTATTTACTGTTTTGAATTTTTTAACTGACAAAAAACAATTATTTTACAGACTTTTTTAGAATTTTATGCTTACATAAATATATTTAAAATACTGATCTTTTTTTAGTTTTTTACTGATTTAAATAAAAAAATTATACTGACAAAATATTAAAAAAATACTGAAAATATATATTTATTTACTGACAGTTTAATTAGTAGTTTTTTTTTTCCATCAAAATTTCTGATTGCATCACTAATATTACTGATATCATAAATTAAATTTCTAAATTTTCCCAATAAATTAGTTTTATGTTTTATTTTCTGATGCATGTTAAATTTTCAATTTTATTTTTATTTTTCTAAACTTAAAAAAAAACATTACTTGTATCGAGTATCTATTACTTTTTTAAAACCTATATTTGAAAAAATATACTTATAATTGCAATTTGTCAAAAGCTAACAGTTATTCCAGAGAAATTTTTTGATTCAGTTTTAGGTCAAAAGCCGAAACCAGGTAGGAAAAAACAGGTCAGAGCTTACAATGTAACACAAAATAATTGACTTTTGTTATGTTTTTATTGATTTTTTTTCAAATTGATATAAATCAGAATCTTTAATCTTAAATAAAATTAGAATTTCTAAAATTCTACTTGTAAAAATAAAATCATTAAGTAAAATTAGTGATAGAATCAGAAATTTAAGTGATTAAAAATTAAAAAGTCAAATTAAATAGCAAATCACTTTGAAATCAAATTGAATACAAAGCGGTGTTTTGGATTTAGTAATTTACGATAATTTACGTAAAATCTGATAAATTTACTATTTTTTACATAAATAACCGTAAATTACCAAATCAGCAACACTACTATAAGGAATATGCAAGAAAAGATTGATTATAAAAATTGTTTTTGTTTAAAAAATTATTTAATATAATAAAATATACACAATAAACAACCATAATTTTTTAAATTTGTGTTTTAATATTTTTAAAGCACCCATACACTTATTTAACATAAAAGTCTTGTTTTTAAGGAACCAATCAAATTGAATTTAAGTTCATTGTCTCAATGTTTTCTTTAGTCCTAGCAACAGAGACGCCTTTTAACTTACAAAATTTTTTTAGTTGAAGCAATAGACGATGTGAATAAAATTGTATAAAAATGAGGGGTTTAAAACAACACCAAAATAATTTCGGAAAATTAGCGTCTTGATAAAATAATTTTCAAAAACCAAGATGAGTTTTCTAAAATTTTAAGACAAAAAATCGGTCGTAGTCTCTTGTGGCGAAAAAATAAAAAATTTGTCGGAAAAAAGAAGAATTCTTGCTTGGACTGAGTAAATTTTTGAGTTACTAAGGCTAACTGCTTCGACTCAAAAAAATACTTAGATGCTTATTTTACTCGACATCATTCCAATGTATCTATTACTTTGACATTAAAGTCTTCTTTTAAAAGAACCAATCAAATCGATCTAAGGTTCATCAATTCAAAGCTATATTCTGTCTTCTTTATGAAGCAAGTGGTCTTCCACGTATTCTGAAGAAGTGATGTTTTGCAGTTGGTGTATTTTCAATTATAAATCCAAATCTTCATTTTTCTTATCTTTTTATCAACTTTGAATTTATTAAAAGGAGATTCTGCAAGTTTCAAATAACAAGAATTTTAAAATGTGAAATTATAATTTATCTCAAAAAAAGGAAATAAAGGGCGAACTATTAATAAATTTGATATACAGAAGACACAAGACGAATGTCTAACTTATGATGCAACGAACTTTAAGATTTTATTTATGCACGAGCTTGAGCAAGAAGACAATTTAATCAATCGAAACAAACAATACAAGTTGAATAACTCTATTTTCTATTACAAATAAAAAAAAATTTGCTCGATTGATTAATTTTTTAAACTATTAAAAATGAATAAATTTTTTTAAACATTACAATATTGTTAATATTTTTTGTCTTATTTTTTATTTCTAAATAAAAAAAAGAATTTTTTTTATAAAATTCACTAAACAAAGTTCCATATCTTGATAGTTTTATCCCAACTGCCACTGGCAAGTGTATTTTTATCAATTAATTGTAGACATGTAACTTCTTTAGTATGACCAGTGAGTATATTAATACATTCTGAATTGTTTAAATTCCATATCTTGATAGTTTTATCTCGACTGCCACTAGCAAGTGTATTTTTATCAATTAATTGTAGACAATTAACGTAATCAGTATGACCATTGAGTGTATTAATACATTCTGAGTTGTTTAAATTCCATATCTTGATAGTTTTATCGTTACTGCAGCTGACAAGTGTATTTTTATCAATTAATTGTAGACATTTAACAGAATGAGTATGACCATTTAGTGTATTAATACATTCTGAATTGTTTAAATTCCATATCTTTATAGTTTCAAAACCGCCACTAGCAAGTGTATTTTTATCAATTAATTGTAGACATGAAACTTCTCGAGAATGACCATTGAGTGTATTAATACATTCTGAGTTGCTTAAATTCCATATGTTGATGGTCCAATCCCAACTGCCACTAGCAAGTGTATTTTTATCAATTAATTGTAGACAATAAACTCCTGAAGTATGACCATTGAGTGTATTAATACATTCTGAGTTGTTAATATTCCATATCTTGATAGTTTCATCGTGATTGCCACTAGCAAGTGTATTTTTATCAATTAATTGTAGACATTCAACTTCTGAAGTATGACCATTGAGTGTAGCAAATAATTTTGCATTTTCAAAATTTTTTAATTCTTAAAAAAAAAGCCCCGAAAGGGGTAAATTATTTATTGGTCGGCACTTTGATGCTAAAGAAAATTTTTTACCCGTTTCTATGTTGTTGTTTGGTGCTTTGTATTTTAACAAATTATTTGTATTGTCATTCGTGTCCATTTTGTCTTGTTCGTCTCCTTTATTTAAAGCTGAATTGATTTTATTTATTTCAATTTTTTCGGCATTCTCATCATTTTTGTTAACTATTGTTGAAAAATTTTCACCCTTTAGAAACATTATTAATCGCAAACTTTTTTTATTATTTTTTTTTAAATTAAATTAAATAAAAAACTTTTTAATTAAAGATATTATTTTTAATTTTGAATCGATCTTGGATAATAAAAATTTTATCAAAACATAATGATTCTTTTTTTTTTTAATTTTCTTTAATTCACATTATTACATTTTTATAATTTTATAATCATTTTTAGTTAAAACATAGAAAGAGGAAAAAGATGATTTTAAAAAATCTAAAACTCTTAAAAAAACTCTATATACATTTTTTTTTGGAATTTTTAAAAAAAAGTTCTACCTTTAAAATGTTTTCAATTTGATTTGCTGCTAGTCTTTCTCTTGGATTATTAACCAATGTACTTAAATTAATTTTAAAAAAATTTTGTAAAAAAATTAATTTATTTAAATATTCACAATTTGAGAACATTCACAAGCGTTGGTGAAACTTTTGAATTAATTAATCTTGATACCAAATCATTATTATTAAATTTTTCGATTTTTTTTTCAGTATCTCTTTGGTTTTTTCCGTCAAAAAGTTTTTCTAATTTAATCATTTCATATAACACACAACCATAAGACCTTTTAATTTAAGTAATTAAATTTTTTTATACTTTTATATTTAATTAACAGATTTGTTCAATTTTAACAAAAAAAACATTTTTTTAGACTTTATACTTAAGGACAACTCTGTTAGTAAATAAAATAAGAAATTGTACCAAATATCAACCTTTTGAGTATAAATTTCACTAGAATCTAGGATCTCTGGTGCTATATAATTGTCAGTTCCAAAATTAAAATTTCTGCTTGTTTTTGAAATTTGAGCTAAACGTTTAGCATGGCCTAAATCACCAAGAACAAGTTTTCGTCCCGATAAGAAAATATTTCTTTGATTATAAAAAAAAAATAATATTAAAGATATGTGAGATTTGATTAAAAATATTAAAATTACGCAGGCTTAATATCCCGATGAATTATCTGTTCATCATGATCATGTAAATATTGAATCCCATTTAATAGTTGTATACTCCAAGATATAATATCATGAAAGGCCAGTGGTTTTTCTTTAGCTCTTTGTAGAGCAATTTCTTCATCAAGAGTCCCGTCCTTAAATTATATTTTCAGACAATATTTTTTTAAATACATTAAGAAAATATTGTTAGTTTACCTCATAGTAATCCGTTAAAATATAATAAATTGTATTGTGTTTCCATTTTTCTATCACATTTAAACATTCAAATTAAATTTAAGATAAATAAAAACTAAAGCAATTTACCATGAAAAAAGTCCAAATATTTAATTATATTCTGGTTGTCTACTATTTTCATAAGTTCTACTTCTTTTTCTATCAGGCGATTATTTGATATATTAACATTTTTGAATTGCTTCAAAGCTTTGCTTTTAGAGTTTAAAAATAAAAAAATTAATGTGTAATTGAGATAATTTAATTAATACAAATTTAAATTTTTTATTTAAAACGATTATGTTTAATATTAAAAAAATTTAATTTAAAAATTTTTTATTTCGTTTAAAATTTTATTCAAAATTCAATTATGTTTCAGCATTGAATATTTAAACTGGGTACTAATTAGGTCTTAATGATAATTTAATAATTATTACGAAAAGAAAACTTTAAAAATATTAAATAAAAAATTACTTACTATTTTGATTTTTTATCATTTAAATCGTGTATTTTAAATACAACTGCTTCTGCACCTTCACCAAGCTTTTCAATCAGCTTATATTGTCCTTTTATAGTTTCATCATCGACTTGATTTTTTTTATCCAAATCCTTTATTTAATTTATTTTTAATTTTTAATGAAATTTTTCATTTCAATTACCTCTAAATTTTCATTTATTGATTTTAATATTTCATCAAATTTTTCATCATACCAATTATCTGGATTATTATAACAATTGATTCTTACCAAGCCGGACATAAAAAAACCAATGGAATCATTAAGCTCTTCTATCTTCAATTTATCAATAAATAATATAAGCAATGTCTTATTAATATCATTTGCGTATTGAAATTCTAATCTGCAGTTTTTGAATCAGAATACTTTTTTGTCATGCAACATAAAATAATTTTAGATCTTTTTATGGCAAAAGCTAATTGTTCTGTCAGTGGCGAATTGTTGTTTTTTATTTCTGTATCATCTCTCCAAACTCTTAGATTTTTATTCTTGAGATTTTCATGAAGTTTTACCACTTTGTCTTTAATACCCCAATTGTAAGATAAAAAAACATCAAATTCATCTTTTTTATTCATGTTTGGCTTGATTTTTATTTTGTATATGGTTAACTATAAAATAAAAATTTAATTTAAAAAGAAAATTTTTTTAAACATAAATTTTCGGCTCCACCATTTTTTAGAAAAGAATAATGGAAAATTATCATTGAAAATTCTTTCTTGGAAAATTTATTTATAAAAAATTTTCATCAAATATTAAAAATAATATAAAAAAAGAGAAAAATATATTAAATAAAGAATGTAAATTGCTTTTTATAAATTTTGAGCTTTATGAAATTTTAAGATAATCGTATCTTATCTAGCTTATCATTACTTAGACGAAAATAACTAAAACTTTTAAGTTACTATGACAACAAAAATATAAATTTTGATTGTATGTTGGGTATAATTGTGCAACCTCTAGCGTTATACACAAGCAAAGTAAAATTTATGATCAAATTTCAAGCTCTTAATCTTACTCAAATGTATTTTTCAATCATGAATAAATGTATTTTTTTTTTATTTATGCAATATAACATAATAAATTTTTTGATTTTAAATGTTCAATTTTGGAGACCTCAAGTTTTTATAGTTAAATAACTATAAAAACTTGAGGTCTCCAAAATAGTTAATGGTATAATTTGAATGTGGTGTTTACGAAAAAAATATTTGTTTTTGTCTCAGAATAATAGTGTTGGCATTGCAATTAAAAAACAACTTTTATTCAATATTATAGACGGTATAGTGACTTTATTTCAGTAACATTTCGATCTTATTACAAAATTTGAATTTTCCTTTAAAAATAGGTCAGAAAATTTATTTTAATTTCAATATTATTGTATTGGTAAGGCTGGAATTTGATCTAACTAATTAAAGCCGAAAATTCAAAAAAGTTTTAAAATAAGTTTTAAATATTAATGGGATAATTTGAACAATCTTCTCAGATCAAACAATAGCATTGAAGCATGGCATAAAGCTTAATATCAAGATATAAACAGTCATCCAAAATTCAACAAACTCATTAATCATATTTTAAAAGAACAACATTTGATGGAAATTTGTATTGAACAAATAAAAAATGGCGCTTTATTTATTATTATTTATTTGTTATCTCAAATTTTTAGCAGAAACACAAACTACCATTTTTGGGGGCTAGACACAATTTTTTCACCCATTTTTTGCCAAATTAAAGATTTTTTGGTAATGTTATTTAGAGACCAAGTGAGGAGTTGGAGAGTTTTTAAATTAAACAGTTAAAGAGCAAAATTTACTCAAAATTAAAAGTTATTTAAGAATTAATCTTAAAGGTGTGGAAACAGGTAGCAATTGTTAATAAAGCAAAATAAAGTCATGACATTTTTAATGTACCCTGAGATCGTTAAATCCCCATCTTTTAACAATTTCTTAAAAGTACAGAGTTGATTAACCTTTCCAATGTCTAACTTTTTCCTTGGAGGTGGTGGTTTATTTGCTAAAGCGTTTTGGAATTTTATATAAGATGATGTTTCTTGTTTTTGAAAAAAGCCTACAGACTTATAAATATCAGGATGTGCTATATTTAAATGGGACTTAAGTTTATTGTTATATGCTTCTAAACTGTTATTAGTCCGAAGTCCTTCAGTGTCAAAATGATTCCAAAAAGTAATAGGATAATTTCCCTGAAAATAAGTATTTACAAAAAAATCTAAGAACTCAGTCAACTTACTATTTTTGTGCAGCTGCAAGAAAAGAGGTTTAGTATCTAATATTTGTTGCCATTGAGTATCTATTTGATCTAATGGGATAACTGACAAACTAAAAATATGCCTAAACCAGTATTTAGACTGATATTTTCATCATAGTCATTTTTAAAACCAAGACTACTAAAATTCTTATAAAGTGATTGACCCAGATGAAATAGACAACCTTTGTTAAAAATCGAAGGAAATTTATTATTAAATGCCTTGATCGCAGCAACTTCTTATTCAGTCATGACTTTTTTCGGATCAAGCTTTAAATTATGTTTCCTTGATTCTCTTAAAAGCGCCTCTAAAACAAGTTCATAATCTTTGATTCGTCTTCGATTCATCAAAATAAATAGACACGGAATCATTCGTTTATTTAAATATGCTTGTATTATATAAAGTTGATGATAATATTTGGTGGCAACGTGGAGCGTTCCATCACCATGCCACTCAGCAGACATCGATAGAATTTCTAGCCCTACTTTAGAACAAAATACAAATTTCGTATTATTTTTTGATTTAAATAATAAAAACTGATCAATTGTATTTATAGTTTTGGTGTATATTCCACTCACTATTGTTGATTTAATTGATTCAGGAAGTGGTGGTCTAACTTTATTCTTCCGTTTTTGCTAACCATGTTTAATTCTATCAATATTCGGAATCAAAGAAGCCACTTTCTTTTTTTCCTCTTGATTAACTAAATTTTTAAATAATTCATTTAGCCATCTTTCACTTCATTCCTTTCATTCTCATTCTCTTTTTTCCAAGTATTACCAGTTGGCCGGCCAGTTTAAACGGCCTATTTTGGCCGTAAATTTAACGGCCGCATTTTTGACCGTCCGTGAATTGGCCGGCCGTCTGTGGACCGTTTTTTAAAAGGCCGACCTTTCCAGGGCCGGCCACCAGACAGACCGACCGTGAAATGGCCGGCCAGCTAACGGACCGACCGTAAAGTGGCCGGTCAACTGAAAGGCCTTTAAACGGCCGACCGTGTGCAGACCGGCCGGCCACAAAACGGTCCAAAAAAAATTATACTTAGATGATTAAAAAAATTTAAAGGCATTAAAATTAGCATTTTTTATTTATCAAAAATTTTGATTAAGGTAATTTTTAATTATTATCCCAAATTTTTTCGAAAATTTTCAGAAGTCCTTAAATTATATATATTTATTTTGAATTCGGAATTTTAGTTTTTAATTGTTTTTAATTTAATAAAATTCTTAAAATTAATTATCTTTTTAAGAATTTTATTTCAAAAAATTTGTTTCGATTAAATTTTGAAAATTTTTATTTTAATTTTTAATTTTATTAAAAGCTTTTTTAAAAAAAAACTAAAATTCCGAATTCAAAATATTTGGATAAGTAATAAATGCTAATTTTATTGACTTTAATTTTTTTTAATCATCTAAGTAAAATTTTTTTTGGACCGTTTTGTTGCCGGCCGCCTGCACCGCCGGCCACGGTCTCGGCCATTTTTTTTTCTGACCGGCCACATGGCCTCTCGACCGGCCCCCAAAACTAATTACTATGGACGTATTCGTATTTTAAGATTCGTGTAGAAATGTTAGAGTCCATTTTGTTAAAATATTAAAAAATCAAAAAATAAAAATCATAAATATTAGAAGATTATAAAACCTTGTTTGAAAAAAACTTACACTTTTTTTTAAGGAAAATCCCAAAAAATCGGATAAATTATATTTAGCGAAAAAAGTACTTTTTTTGAGTCTCGTAAAAAACAGTAAAATATTCGCAAGCGAAAAAAGTACTTTTTTTGTGTCTCGTAAAAAACAGTAAAATATTCGCTAGCGAAAAAAGTACTCTTTTTTGGATTGCGAAAAATTTACCGCGAAAAAAGTACCATCCACGGCTAAAACCTTTGGATTACCTGAATTTCTAAACTTTTGCACCGACTTTTATTTTTTATTTTTTAGAGGAAGTTTTTTCATAATAAATATTTAAAAGTTAATTATATTTTTACGCCGAGTGTCATCAAATTAGTGCTTTTATTTTATTTCTTTTGCACCCAATTTTTCGTAAAATACAACAAATAAACAATTTAAGATAAATAAAATAATCAATTTCTAAACTTTTGCGACATACTGTATATGTCTGCAAAAACTATGCAATGTACTTGCACACTTGATTAGAATACTTTTTAATGGTGTGCAAAATGCAGAAAATTGCAGAGTATTTTACAGACCTATTTTACTGCATTTTGCAAATTTGCTTATAAGTTATAACTAAGCATTTTATAGAACAAAATTATCTCTTTTAGTTAAAAAGTTATTCAAGTTTTTCTGAATTGAAATGATCGAAATGAAACGAACTTCACAACCTCGTTTTTTAATACCTTTTTAATATATTTTTTTGTTAAAAAATACCTCAAAATATTAATAAAAGTGTCAAAAAAAGTAAAATCAACTCTTTTAATTAAACAAATACCTATTTATAATAAAATCAAACAAATTATAAAAATGTCTTTGTAATTGATTAAAACCTCTCTAATTAATTATAAATCATTTTTTTATATAGATTTTTGAGGCTAAAAATTAATAAATCAGAATGCTTTTTTTGAAAAAAAGCATTAAGATATATTTCAATAAATATTTTTCATGTTCAATGACATTATTGTTTGAAAAAAGCTCAGCTTTGTAGAAAAAGCTTGTGGGTCCATCATTTCTATTCAAAAAGAAAAACCGTCACTATTTAATGAAGTTGAATTTTAATTTTTTAGAAGTGTCAAACAAATCGTCCTCGTCTAGCTTCCGAAATTAAAATCAAAAACTCGAAATTCAGATAGTTTTGAATTTCTGAAACTTTATTAAATGGGAAAAATTAACAAAGTCTTAAAAACATAAAAAATAGGAAAATTAAAAAAAAAGTTTATAAATATTTTATTAAATAAGATAAAAAATTTGTATTTTATAATTCAGATATTAAACTGTCAAAAATTCTAATGACAGCGCAAGCATAGTATTGATTTTTTAGTGTTTATTTTAATTATTTAATTATTTAAAGAATTAATTTCTTTATTTATTGTCTTCATAATAAAAATTTCAAAAAACTTTTTCATAATCTTACAACTTTTAAATTTGTATTTAGCATTGAGTCAACATCTAACTCTTTAATCTCTTGATAGAATCTCTTATTTTTTGTACAATTTAACAAAACACAATCAGCTAATATAACACTAATACTCATGAGCCCAATGCCAGCACCAATCGTCAACATTAATGGAACAATATTAAACTTTCCGCCGATTCCTGATACATTTATAATCAATCTGAGTCCATATGCTTTGTAGAGCTCTCTAACTTCAGTTCCGTGATCCCTAAAACGGTTCGCAAACCGAAAATTAAATCCTGTTGCTGTGTCGGTTTGCTTGGAGTCAAAACGGTGAAAATAGTATTTGGGTAGACATGACGATTGAAAATCAAAGTCACAGTCCCATATAATTTCTATCAAGATAACACCACCTTTGATCAGCATGAGATAGATTTCTTTTGGGTCATTTTCGGCCAAACTGAGAATGTAATTTAGCTGAAATATTGGACAGTATGGGTCTTTTTCTATGTGGTACTCACATGTCTGTAAATATTTGTTTGTGTGATATGGCTGAATATTGCGACTAAATTAGATAATATTAAAACATCAAATGTTTTTATTTAAAATTATTATACATTTTTTTTCCAAATTTTTTAAACTCAACATCATTTTTGATAAATATTGTAAAATTTAGTACATTTCTAACTAGAAAGTCTTCAGTTCTTATATTTTCGTCTTCAACTGGACACCATGCAAATATCTTTAAACAAGTGTTTTAGTTAAGTTTGGCGTTTTTATATATCTTGGTATCTAAATACTATGTTAAGGAGATTTAATTACGCAAAAATGAAAAAATATTGATTCAAGCCAAAAAAGGACTATTTTTTTTGCAAAAAAAATTCTCTTTTTTCCATTTATATTTCTTTTTATTAAATAATTTTGCAATTTTTTACTCATTTTTACGCAAAAATGTTAAAAATCTAGAATAAACAGGAAAATTTTATCTGAAAAAAAGACTGATTTGAAGCTTTAAAAAATAATTAACTTTTCCTAAATATCTCAAAATTATGTTGTGGAAAAAGCTTAAATTTAATAAATGTTACAAAAACATCTCTTTTACACAATTTTTTTTTTAAAAGGTGCTAGTTTAAACTGAATTTGGCGTTGTGAAATTCAAATACAAATTAAACAAAAATTCTTTCTTTTTGATGAATTTAAATTAAAGTCAATAAAAAATACTTCAACATACTTTATTGCACCTTATTTACCCTAAAATAATTTTATTCATGTTAAAATAAAACAAAAAATTAAACATCAACTAGAAAATTAAATTTTTTATTCTATAAAATTAATTTATCATCAACTTATTATTTAAATTGATTATTGATTTGATTTGCTAAAAAATAAAGAAAATAGAAATTTTATTTTAGGCAAAAAAGGAGCACAATGTTTTTGCACTTTAAGGTTGTGTTTTTTTAAATGATTTTTTATTAAATTTAATTTTAACTTATCAAAAAAAGAAGAATTTTTGTTCAATTTGTTCAATTCACAATACCCTGAATTTTTTGTTAATATTTTAGTGTTTTTCGGTGATTGGTAATATTTGGCCATTTAATAAAATCAATTACTTTATTCAACGTTTTTTTTTGTTTCTAATTCATTTTTACGCAAAATTCAGTGATAAATTTAAAATGTATTAAAAATGATTTATGAAATTATTCAAAACCATTTAATTTGCCAACAAGACAAACTATTTAATAAATTCAGTCGACTCTAGTCGACCTAGTTGATTCCCAACACTACTATTTATGTCACTGTATAAGGCAAGATTTTTTTTCTATTTTATATTTTTCGATAAATCTTAAAGCCAAAAAATAGAATTGGTTTTATTTCTAAAAATCTAACAGCATAATATTCAAAATGTTTCTTTTTAAAAACTTTAATTACTTACTAGTTTTTTCGTTTAACTTTTTCAAAAATAAATTTTAAAAAAGATTTTAACATTGAATTTAATATTTTTTTTATATCCAAAAAATTAATCAGATGGTAAAGTAGATACCAAGTTTTAAAGTTTTACTTGAAATTGTTAAAATTTAACTTACCTCACAAACCTTGAGATCTGATCCAGGGTATTTTTGGACACATTTTCCGGTCGGTATTCCATTCCATGAGTTCAAAGCTGACCCTAAATTTTTGCAATCATCGTCAATACTACACTTTGCTTTAAATTTTGTCGATTCCTAATTAAATTTTCAATAATAATTTAAAAGAATATACTTTTGTATGCAGATGCAGAATTTAAAATATTAAGAAAATATCAGACGTCAGTTTAGCATAATTGGGCAAGACAAGATTTTTTTTAAGCTTTTGGACATGACTTGTTTTAAGACTAGTGACTTGTAAAAAAATATTTCATTGACCAAATTTTTTAGACTTGCAAAAACAATTGATGATGAAGATTCAAAATTTTCAGATACTAATAAAAACTCAGAGACTAATTTTATTTCTCTTTTTTAATTTTCTCTATCTCTTCAATGTCTTTTTCAAATTAAGAGTACCAAGAACCTATAACAAAGAGTATTGATCTTCCAAAGTAAAAAAAAATAATTTTTGGACAAATTTCTTTAAATTTCGGTAAATTTCTAATATTTTTTGATAACTCATAATAAATACTTAATTTTACACTCATTTTAATATAAATATTAAAAATTAGTAGTAGTAGTAGTAAAATATTCTGCGACCCAAGACGGGTTAAGCTTCTACAAGCTATAGCAGTAAATAATTCTTTTTAAGCCATTTATCTAGTTTAGCTTTAAAAATGTTTTTTGTTTTAGAATTAACAATTTCTTCAGGCAGTCTATTCCAATTTTTAACCACACGATTTGTCAAGAAATAATAGCGATTCATACAATTTTTTACATCTTCTCTTACCATGCATTTTTTGTGTTTTCTCAAATTATATACTTGATTGGGAGAAAAGTTCATACCATTTATAAGTTTAACACTTTCATAGCCATTTATAATTTTATAGATCTGTATTAAATCACCCCTCATTCTTATTACTTTGAGGTAAGTTAACTCTAACAATTCAAGTATTTTGTCATATTCGTAATTACGAAGTAAAGGGATGATCTTAGTTGCTCTTCTCTGAACTTTTTCTAGTTCAAAAATTTCTTTTTCTAGACATGGTGACCAAGAACTTATCGCAAACTCTAAGTGGGGCCGTACGAGTGCTGTGCAAAGCATTCTCAAAGAGTCTTTATTTAAATATCTGAAATTCCTTGCTATCATTCCTAGCATTCGGTCTGCACGATTTGTGCAGTACCGTACTTGGCTTGTCCATTTAAGGTCATTTTGAAAATAGATACTTAAATCCTTTTCGAGAGTCGTTTTAGATAGTTTGATAGTTCCATTTTTAGTAAAGATCGTATAATCATAATTTGGATTTTTTGGACCAATATGCATTACACGGCATATTTGGATGTTTAAATCAAGAGACCAGGTGAGAGACCAGCTAGAAATGTGATCTTTATCTTTCTGAAGTAAAAGGCTGTCATTTACATTTTTAACAATTGATAAAAATTTTGTATCATCGGCATATTTTTCACAACATTTGAAAGATCATTAATAAATATCAAGAATAGAAGCGGTCCTAAAACCGACCCTTTAGATAAATTTTATTTTGCTGTAAATTATTTTTAAGTTAAAAAAAAATAAAAAAAATTATCCTCTTCTTAATATTATCATATAAGCGTTTATTTGAAAAATATAATTGAAATTTAAATTATATCTAGGTTAAATCTTCATCAAAACTATAGGAATTAAATTCTATAGAGAACTGCGTATTACAAAGGTCTGATACGGAACGAAAGATTATGAAAGGGCCTAAAGAATTTAAAATAAGTCATTAAATAAGTAGCTTTTTGATATTGGATTTTATTTACGTAATTTTTTAGATTTGTTTTAATTCTAAATTTTGATAGGATTTTTAGAAAATATGGAGTTGTTCTGTCCAAATTATAAATATGCTCGATTTATAAATTTACCTATACAAAATACAGTATGTTAACATAATTAACATACCGTTAATTATGTTATAAGACTCTAAACCTTTTTTTTGGAGAAATCTCATTATAGTATACTTACTTATCCTAACCCCTTGAGTCTTAGAATTAAAATCAGTGGCGAGTTTTTGATAGCTTGATGTAGGGTCTTTTCTAATCTCTCTAAAAATGTAATTTTCATCCCTAAAAGTTAGCTTCAGAGGTCTACCAGAACGGCTTCGATCAGAGACAGTACCAGTCTCTTCATATCGTTTCTTAGTTTCAGAGACACATTTTGGAGATACACCTAGCAACTTGGCTATTTCGTTTTGCTTTTTATCTCAAATTTTTAACAGACTCACAGTCTGCCTTTTTTGTGGACTAGACACAATTTTTTCACCCATTTTTTGCCAAATTAAAGATTTTTTGGTAATGTTATTTAGAGACCAAGTGAGAAGTTGGAGAGTTTTTAAATTAAACAGTTAAAGAGCAAAATTTACTCAAAATTAGAAGTTATTTAAGAATTAATCATAAAGGTGTGAAAAAAGGTAGCAATGGTTGCTAAAACTTTTGGATTACCCGAATTTCTAAACTTTTGCACCGATTTTTTTTTTTTTATTTTTTAGAGGAAGTTTTTTCATTAAAAATATTTAAAAGTTGATTAAATTTTTATGCCAAGTGTCATATATCAAATTGTAGAGAAAAGAAAATTCTACAAATGAGTGCTTTTATTTTTTTTTGCACTCAATTTTTCGTTAAATACAACAATTAAACAATTTAAGTAAAATAAAATAATCAATTTCTAAACTTTTGCAACATACTGTATAAACCGACTATTGGCGTATGTATTTTATGAATATTGATAAAATTACCTGTTTATTTATAAATTGGCTTGTAATCTTACAAATTGTATTTTGTTATATATAAAATTTAAAAATTTAATATAATTGATTTAGAAATTGAATGATTATTTTGTTAATAAACTTAATTTTTTTTTATAAAAGTAAAGGTAAATTTAAAAATCGTGCGTATTTATAATTTGGATATAACAGAGTCATTATAATCATAGATAAAAAAAAGGAAAAACAAAACCAAGTATTTTTTAACAAAAATAAAAGAGGCTGAATAAAAAATTAATATTTTTAATTTTTTTTTAATATAAAATAAATTAATTTTATTAAATAATTTTAGACGACATAAAAAGCCCGTATAGCCGAATGGTTTGTGTGTTAGTCATGCAAGCAGATGATCGAAGGTTCGAAACCCGCTAAGGGTGAAAAAATCTTCAAAATATCTCTGCAGTACGGGACGAATGTTTAAACTCCTTTCATCATAAAAAATAGGGGTACCGGTATCGACTGGGTAATAAAAGCGGTGTAGATGACCAACTCGATGCAGCTACCTCTGTGTCAGGTCGGAGCCGTAGCTCAAAAAAACGGTACAGGAAAAGGAGATGAGCGCCTCCCCATTATCCACTAGGATAGAAAGGGACATATTATATTAGACGACATGTTAAAAAATTATTTTTTAAATAATTAAATAAATTTAATTTTTCTCATATAAAAAAAGACAAAAAATAACGAATGAATTAGATTTAAATAGATTATTGATTTTATTTGCCTAAAAAAATAAAATAAAAAATAAATTTTAGGTGAAAAAGGTGCAACAAATATGTTTCGGAAAAATGTAAATGATTTTAAATTTTTAGATTTTCTAATATTTTTTGTGAAATATTTCAAAAAATTTTTATTTTTGATTTTAATAAGTAAAAAGTTTTTTTAATTCTATGAAACATTGCACAAAAACAAAGAAAATATGCAAATATGAAAAACTATGAATGTAAAATTATTTACATTTTGCCATATGTTGCACTATTCTTCATTTTTTTTTAAGTATTTTTTATTAGCTTTAATTTTAATTCATCTTAAAAGGAATAAATTTTGTTCAATTTGTATTTGAAAATCACTTCAATTTTTGACTCTTTCCAGTCAGACTTCCCAAGTATTAGTTACTCAAGACTCAATGTTTTCGGATTAAAACAATTAAGGTTTAAACAGAAGACTTTATTTATTTTGACACATGGTTCGAATCCAAATCAAAACCAAAATTTATATTATATATATATTATATTATTTATATTATTTATAACTTAACTTAAATTATAAACAAAAATAAAAAAATTAACTTTTAAGAACAAAACTTTTATAAAGAGCACTGATTTATCTCGAGGATTTGACGATATCTTACGTAAATTAACGTTATTTTACGTAAAATTGCTTATATGGATTCAAATACAAATTTCTTATTGAGGATAACAAACTTTTTTGAGAAGTCTACACTTTTTTAAAAAATTGCCCGTTAGCTGCTTTAGTGGGTTGTCTAAGTAAGCCATTACTTGGCAACTCGAGTTTCCCACACCATTTATACTACTACTCCTAATTTTTTAAATATTAAAAAATTTGAAATCAATCCTAATTCTGCACTGAAATACGAAAAATCGTTTTCAAATTTAAAGATAGATAAATTAAATACAAATTTAAATAAACTTGAGAACATATTTTTTGTTTGTTAACTTGTTTTGTTAATCCATGTGAAATTATTAAATAATATAAATTCTTGTTAAATGCATTAGTTAGCCATGAAAAAACCTTTTCAAAATTCTAACAAAGATTTTTTTTAATTTTCTAATTCGAAATAAATTTCTCACAGTTCACTTAAGATTTTGCAGACTAGATCTTAAATATTCTTAAAAAATATTTTGTTCAAGGTTTTTTTTTTTGAAATATTCTGCATATGTCTGATATGTGCACTTTAGAGTATGTTTTGATTTTTGGTCTTGTAGAGAGAGATAAGCAAGCTACATTGATTTAATTTTCAGTCAACATATCAGACATATGCCAAAGATTGTTTAACGAAAAATCAAATTGGCTTAAAAAATCTTAACAATTGAAGAATTCTGAAAAAAATTAATTTTTTTACTAAAAAAATATGATGAAATACTTTAAAAAAAATTCTTACCTCAGGGCAGTTATCTTGGTGTTGTTTGGTTTTCAAAAAATTGGTCATGATAAAAATGGAGTTGAATTCATTGGGCGGTATTACATAATCTGCAGTATCCATCATCTGGTAATTCAGCTCAGATTTGAGAGAATAAAATTCATCCAAAAATTGTGACTCTTTTTCTTTCAAATTCAGAACAGTTGAAGAATTGAGGGGAATAAAGCCTTGACCCTTGACTTTGGTGGTAACAGCACTCGATACCGAATCAAAAATCTGATAGCCCTTATTATGGTACAATTCCCAGCCAATTATGTATACCAAGATTAGCATCTGAGCCATTCGGTAGACAAAGCCCACTTTGAAGCTTTTAATTGTCGCCGATCGTTCAGTCGAGTAAGCTATAAAGGTGCCTAGTTTTGTTGAAAACAAATTAACAAAGTTGCTTTTTGGTTTCGGCATGGCTCGAATCAAGTTTTAAATTTGGAAAAAATTTATCATTCCACTAAATACTCTAAACATCTGTTAAATTAATTTAGTATTTATTTTGTGTTAAAATAATTAAGAAGTTCATTTTTAGCAAAAATTGTACAATTCCAATAATTAACAATATTTTTTTGTAATTTTAAATTTAATCTAATCTTCACACTGCCAAAATGTTTCGATTTGCACTCAAAAATTGCGACCAATATGATGCAAAATAAAGACATAAAATATTACTTAAAGATCATGAGCCGTATGGACCTGTTTTTCTGCTTTGATTTTATTTCACTTAATTTTTTGTTCACCAAAAAAAGAAATAAAATAATATATAACAAATAAAATATGATTAGGTGAACAATTTTAAGATTAGGTAAACAAAACATTTCTAAGATTTCAGAGGAACACTTTTTTGAGGAGTATAAATGATTTATTTGAGATTTGTTAATTTAGCTCATCGATATGGTCTTTATTTTTGGGTGAGATATAAAAAATCATAACAAGAAAGAAAAAAACACAAACTATAAAAAATCAAAAAGAGATAAAGCATAAATTATATAAAAAATAACTTAAATAGGATAAAATGAGTCAAAATTTAGACTGAATCTAATTCAAGAATGATTTAAAGAATTAGTAAAAACCCTTCAGTTTTTTAGTTTAGAAAAATAATTTTAATTTTTCAACTAATAATGATAAAAAATGTGTTAAAATACCTGTAAATTTACGTGAAAAAATTAATTCGTCTATTTGCGCAAAGGATTTGAATTTTTGCTTCTTATCTATAATTTTAAATTGATTAAATGTTGTTTTTAAACTTTAACTATTTTATTAAACTAAAAATATTAAAGAAATTTGGTTTTTGAATTTATATTTTTTATCTTTTTATTAGATTGGTTATATGTTTTTTTTTCTCATTTATGGTTTCTCAGGTTTCGAGGATCGCATAGTGAAATGGATCATAGATTTCCTATCAGGTCTAAAGCAGGGAGTAGCAATAGGACATTATGTGGCGGACTGGAAGAAAGTCACTAGTGGAATCCCTCAGGGAAGTGTTCTAGGTCCACTGCTGCTCGCAATCTACATCAATGACATGCCTGATATAGTAAACCACGTGATCAAGCTTTTCGCGGACGACAGTAAGCTCATTGCAACAATCCGTAATGTTAACGACCTGGCATTGCTGCAATGGGACCTTGATGCGTTGACTGAGTGGTCTACAACTTGGCAGATGCTGTTCAACACCGAAAAATGTAAAGTAATGGAATGCAGCAGATCATTTTATTGTTATTTATTAAATAAATATTTTTTATTATTTTTTTATTTTCTACCTTTCTTTTTATAGATCTGTCTATAATTAAATAGAAAACTATTAATAACTTTGTTTATGTAACTAGATTTCAATGCATCTAACTACCATAGATGTCTTCCTGGTAAGACGTCTCCGCAAGCATGCTTGCCGTAGCTTATTTTATTATTACTATTATTATTTTTTTTTAAATCAATACTTTTATATGTGTTTTATTTTCTTTATTTTCGTTTTTTTATCTTTTTATATTTTTCGTTCTACCTGTCCCTTTATTTTTTATCACTAATTTAACTCCAGATAAATAAATTTACTAATATCTATGAAAAACTAAATTTAGCATACAAAACAAATTAATTAAGATATAAATACTTTTTAAATATAAAAGACTTTTTCTATATTTAAAAAAAAAATTATCAATGTAAGAATAACTTTTTTTCAGTTCGAAAAAAATTGAAATATCTTAAATTAACTTGCAAGCTCCGAAATAATTGGCACAACTTTTTTTCCTATTGATCTTTATCTATAAATTTCTTTAGTTTCCATTCTTTCAATAAAACTACTACCGGATTCACTTTCTTAATCAAGCATTTTAGAATTATGTGAAAAAGTTCTATTGTAATTTTGGAAATAGTTTTTATGTAAAAAAAAAGATTTTTTGTGTGAAAAGAGTTTTTAAATCAAAAAATAAGTTCATTAATAAAAAAATTATTTTAAATTCATAAAGCATTTTAATTAAGTAAATTTATTTTAGTGTTAAAAAAAGTAATTTTACTTATAAAAACAATTTCTAGCCATCGATATCAGTAAGAAAACTTAGATATTGGTTCAAAGACCAAAATAAATTGGAAGACTTAGCTTAATATAAATACAAAGAATGCCTGCACAGTATTTATCAAATTATGCTGTTTAAACTCAGTTGCTTCCTCTAGCCAAATAGATATTACTCCTCCATTTCTTAAATTTTGGAATTATTTTTTTTATATTAACTTTAAATTTTTCCAAATTAGGTAAACAATTTATAGATTTAGTTCACTTGACTCGATAACAAAAATTGTACCCATAATAGGTGAACTAATGTTTACGTTTACCGATTAGACCCTTTTTTGAGGCTTTTATTCAAACTATATAGTCATTAACAAAAAAAAAAGGGAATTCTTCGTATAATTTCGAATTATTCGAATATTCGATTTTTTTTTGTTTTGAGAACTTATTTTTCAGGTCATTCAAAAGAAAAAGTTAAAAAACATTTGAGAGTTGCAAACAACCTTTTGAATCGATGAAATATTTAATTTCATTACCTTTAATAAACTAATATTAAATTTCTTTGGAAAATAACGAGATGACTCATTTGATTAAAATTTTTATTGAAAACTTCATAAACTTTATTTTTTTCAATTTTTTTATAAATACCAAAATTTTTTGAATTTTTTATTCAATTTTTATGCATTTATATAAAATACCTCAATTTTTAAGAGACGCCTTTTTTATGAGAAATAAAAGAGAAATAAAAAAAGTAAAACCTACAAGTTGTTCCAAATTTTCTCTTGTTTCAGAACTCGCAAAATTAATCGGGGGTAATAGGGGTCCCCTGGGGCAAGATATAAAAAAACTACAAAACGTGTTAAATTTGGACTTTTTTTGAAAAAATTATTAAGATAAAATTTTTTTTGGAAGATAAAAATATTATTAACTAGCAGAAAATTTTACGCTCTTTCAGGTTAGAAAGATAAATTTAAAAAAATATTATTAATTATGATAGCTATTGATCATTTACACGTATGTAGATTACGAAGTTAAGGTCTAAAATCGATTTTTAAGATAGCGTGGGCGTTTTGCATTTACTGAACCTTATAAAATATATTCTAAATAAGCAGCAAGCTACCCATCATGTTTTCTTCACAAATTTTAAAATTTGTTATAATAAATAAATGTTTTTAAACTAAAATTATTTAAATACATTTTTTTACTCAAAAAACCAAAGCAATTAAATCAATTACAAAAGAAGTGATTTTGAAAAATCCGTAAATGAATTTGGATGAATCAGATGGAACCTGTGGAATAGAAATTTCAAAAAAGATTAGAAAAGACTTTGATTTCATGGAAAAGTTCTTACTTTTTTTTTAATTTGAAAAAAATAGAGAAAAAGATAATTAAAAATTCGATTAGCCAATTTTTTATCTATCATTAAATAATTATCATATTAAAAAAAATAAAATACATTCTAAAAATAAATATTTTAAAAGGTATCTTAAAGGCAGGGAGAGAAACCGTCAATTAATTTAGAGAAATATCAATTAGTTTTTTTGTAAATTATATTTTCGTCAATACTAACTTGTCAATTATATATTATTATATAATATATAATATTAAATATTTGTAACTTAAAAACAATAAATGACAATTAATTATTTAATAATTGTCAATAATATCTGTACAGATAAACAGATAAATAAATAAATAATCTGTACTATAAGTAAATGTCTTATTGCTGTCTTTATTAATCGAAGAAAAAGAAAAGCTAATATACGAAAAAAAATGGATATTCAAAATCTTGAATTGGATCAAACACGATCATCTAGTTCAGCTCATATCCGAAATCCAAAATATGGTAAGTTTTAAACTTTATTTTAAATTACTCTTATGTAAAATTTAATTTCAAATTTAAGTTGAAATGTTAGCAACCGATTCTATATACAAATTTGTTTAGAATGGTTATAAGGTTCTTCTAGTTGGCTCATGCGATAGAGGAAAAAAGTTCTGTTCTTTTAGAATTGCTGTGACAATGTGCGAAAAAATTAAAATTTTCTTTAATAACAAAAATTTTTTTAAATTGACAAAAATAAAAAATAATTGACAAAACATTTATTTAAAAGTCGTTTATTTTTTCAAATTGACTCTTGTATAACTGACGAATTATCTAATTTTAATTGAAAAATATTTCTTTTTCAATTGACATTTAAATATATTAATTGACAAATATCATTTTGTCCTATCGTAAATTAAATAATTTATAAAAAATATAATCATTTTTACTTATAATGATAACCAACTTTTTTCATTAAGTAAAATTTTAATTTAAATAAAAAATTTGAATATTTTATTTTAAAGACTCTGGAATGACTTTGCCAAAATTTGAGATGAAATTTTTTGACTTGTTTTTTACGGTTCTGTAACGTTTCATTTCAATAAAATTAATTGCATCATTTTTTTCATTATCTTAATTATCTTTCATTGCAGATAATTATTTCATTGCGACAAAATATTCACCGTAAGTTATTTTTTTCAATTTTACCATTATAATATGAGAATTATTAAGTAACAAGGTTTACTCAGCTTATGTAAGTTGTACAATAAAGAAGAATTATATTAATATATTGTGAATTTAAATTTAATTTTCAAAGATTGGACATTAAAATTAATTAGGTAAGCTTTTTTTCATCATCCAAGAGGTGCTTTTTGAAATAATTAATAATTTAAAAAAAATTACATTTTTTATTAGTATATTATCTCTAATTAATTTAATTAAGTGCTATAAAATTTACGGTATTGGTAATTTCGAATACAAATTGAACAAAAATTCTTTATTTTTTGATAAATTAAAATTAAAGTTAATAAAAAATATAAGTAAAAAAATGCAGCTTAGTGCAACATGCTTTATTGCACCTTTTTTTCCTAAAATAAAATTTTTATTTTCTTTTTTTCGGATTACCCGGTTATACTATCAGCTGATAAAATATTTTGTTATCAAACTGGTCTCCTCCGGTTATGTTATCATGTGGATAAAAAAAAATGTTATCAAGGAAAAATGTTATAAAAAAACTTTAAAAAATATTTTAGAAATTTAGTTATCATTTGTTAAATTTAATTATCATTTTTAAATTTAGTTACCGTAATTCCGTGTTGGGGAACGCGTGCATTAATACCCAAAGTCATATGTGAAGTGCATGCACATACATTAACCCCTTCCATGTTAAAAAAATACTATTAAAGGTTCGACGCACTACATGTGCAACTCTGGGTATTAACGTGTGATACTAATAAAAAAACCAAGTTTAAATGTCGAGTTAATTATCAAAAAATCTTTTTTAGAGCAACCCTTTTATTTGAAATTTTCTGAAATATTAAAAAAATAATTTTGCATATTTCAACTTTTAGTGCGACCATTCAAACAAAATTTTGAAAATGTTTTTTAATATTAAAAAGTTATAGATCTAGTTAAAGATGCAGCTTTTTTAAAATAATATAAAAATTAAAATATTAAAATAATATGACAAAGTCTTGAATTAATTATAAGAGCGGCGTTTAAAGTCAAAATTAAAATGAAAAAAAAATACTATTTGAAAATCTTAATTTGATGATTTGTTTTTTGAGCTCTTTTACGTACCAAGAGGCTTTCGAACACTCCCATCTTTGTTTAAAACTACAACTGGAGTAATATCAACTCTATTCAAGTTTAAACTTTGAAGAGGTAAACAAAAAAACGCTTAAAAAAAAAACTTCGTATTTATAGTCATTTAAAGAGATGCGTCTTTATTTGAAAAAGAAAAAAAATATCGTATGATTTTTTAAATATTTAAAAAAAAAGCTGCATCTTTAACTAGATCTATAACTTTTTAATATTAAAAAACATTTTCATAATTTTGTTTGAATGGTCGCACTAAAAGTTGAAATATGCAAAATTATTTTTTTAATATTTCAGAAAATTTCAAATAAAAGGGTTGCTCTAAAAAAGATTTTTTGATTATTAACTCGACATTTAAACTTGGTTTTTTTATTAGTGTCACACGTTAATACTCAAAGTTGCACATGTAGTGCGTCGAACCTTTAATAGTATTTTTTTAACATGGAAGGGGTTAATGTCTGTGCATGCACTTCACATATGACTTTGGGTATTAATGCACGCGTTCCCCAACACGGAATTACGGTATCATTACAAAAATTATTATAAAAAAATATTAAAATAATATTTATTATAATATTTAAATTATAATAAATGAATTATATTAAATTTTAAATCTCATTGATCCTTTATTTTTTGTCTTTTACTCACATGAGAAAAAATATTTTAAGTAAAAAAGGCGCAACAAAGTATGTTGCACTATGGTGCAATATTTTTTTTTAATATTTTTTATTAAATTTAATTGAATTATTAAAAAATGAAGAATTTTTGTTCAATTCGTATCTGAAATTCACAATACCATAGCCTACCTTGCTATGAAACGTTCTTAAGCCGTTTTCTACTTTTTATTGTTCAGGAGTTAAATTTTAAATACTTTCAATATAAACTCTGCAAATTCTTAAACTAAAAAGTGTTTTAAAAAGGCTTCTCTCCACAAACATTCAAGAAATTAAAAACAGTCATTTATAAATCTTATTTGAAAAAATACACGTCCTGTTCAAAAGCTACCACAAGCCTTAATTCCATTTTTCCATTTAATACTTTGTAACAGCAGCTCTAGCGATGAAAAAAACTTCAAAGAAAGGCAACGGAATAATGTCCATTAACCTTAGTATCTTTTAAATGTCTTTCATATTGCTTTTGAAATTTATCTAATTAATCTCTTTGAAAAAAAATTAAATTTGAAAGTATCAGTATTTTTCTTCAAATATCTGACAGTGATACTTCGAATGGATAAATGAGTGGCTTGATCTTTAATATTGAAAAAAAAACAGAGTTACTATTGTAAAGATGTAATTTCAAGATTAAAAAAGGAAAAAATAAAATTTTAATAAATTTTACCTTGAAGTTATTTTTAGAAAAGTTAATGAGAAAAACTCTTATAACTTTGTAATTTTCGTATATATATTAATTGTTTTTTTGAATAATAATATAACTAAAAAAACTTAAATAAAATCTTAGAAAGAAAATTATATCTTAATTTACTTTCCGGAATAAGATATTGAAAAGTATCTTTTAGTTCAATTTTATAGGTGATTGAAAAGTCATCTATCAGGTTACTGAAAAGTATCCTATCATTCAAAAATCCTATTGCTTCGTTCTTTGAGGCCCTAGGAACTAGGCGAAAGACTTGGTCATAAGCTGACCAACTCAAGCACAGAGTAGTCTAGTTTTTCCGTATATTGAAAAGTTTACAAAAAGGGCATTGAGAAGTACCATATGGACCCCTCTTTCGATGTATATCAGTCAAGCAAATCAATAATCGAAGATCGATCAAAAACCACTCAACCGTGACGGATCAGAAACTCACGCGAAGCATTACACTATTTTTAAAAAATCATCAGCTAAAAAAAATATAAAATTAAAAAAAAATTTTAAAGACTTAAAAAAATGACTGTGGCTTAATTAAATGACTAAAAAAAGTCTGAAAATAACCAATTAATCCAAATAACTAAAATTTATATTATCATCCAGTTGGACCATTTAAGAAAAATGATTTATCCATTTTTAAAGACTTAAGCTTGTTTTCATTTTGATTTTCAACGATTCAGTTGCAGGAAAATTGCCAAAAATTCTTTTTTTTTAGATATAAGTTATAAAAATATTTTTCCGAAAAATTAAAAAAATTGAAATACGAAAAATTAATTTACTATTGTAGTTATTGTTATTTTGATATTTGATCCAGTCAGATTGATACCCATCATTTGCGTTTAAGAGACGATAATATAAAAAAAAAAAGCTGCCATATAAAAAAAACTAAAAAACTTCATAAAATTTTTAATCACCTAAATTAACTAAATTTTTAATTACCAAAAATTCAATTTGAAAGGGTAACTGCACTACATGTTTAGAAAAAAAGCTTTTCTTAACTAGTTGTTAATGCTTGGAAAACTTACCTTAAGCTTCTTTAATGCTGAAAAATTAAGCTTTTTTAGAGAAATGGCTTGGGAAAATGTTTTATAATGCTGACATAGCTTCTGGCAACCTAATCCAATAGGATTTGCAGTTTTAATTACTAAAAGTACAACTAAAAAAGTTAACTGTAAAAAAAATTAAATAAAATAAAATAAAAAAAATTAATATTTTCAAGAGTTAATTATTAATTGAAACAATCTCAATTAAGTCTTGTTTTGTTTATTCAACATTTAGAAAATAAACCAATTTTTTTTTACTCTTAAAATAAAATATGATAAATATGAAATTGTTAGCTGATTTAAATTTATCTTGAATTAAAAACAAATAAAATAAAAGATTGTTGTCATTACCAAAATGAAACTTCTTTAACTTAAATTATATAATATCTAGAAAACATAGTAAATTTATGTTGTATTAAAGATGTCGCTCTAACCTTTGAAATTATCTACTGTCAATTTAACCCAAAATTATTTACATAGTAACTTCTAGTACAACTAATAAAATAAACTATAAAAATAATTAAATTTAATTGAAAAAAAATAAAAATTTAATTTTTAAGAAAGTAAATTATTAACTTAATCAACTTCAAAAGAGTATTGGCAAGTTTTTTTTTCTATTTTACATTTTTAGAAATAATTGCGTAATTATATTTCAAAATTTTAACATGCTTAAGTATTGAGTTTAAATTAAACAACGTAATTTCAAAAAAGTTAAATAGAAAAAAAAACTTGCCATTATTATTTATTCCACATTTAAAAAAAAAATAATAAAAAAATTTATTTTAGTCAAAAAATAAAATATGATAAATATATAATTGTAAGCTTTTACCAGAAATAACTACTCTTGATTTTAATAAATCTTAAATCAAACAAAATAGAATAAAAAATTATTTATTACAATTATTCAGTTTGTAGACTTTTAAATTTGTAATTCCTAATTTATTTATAATTTCAATCTATTAAGATTGTTACTAATATGATTAATTGAAAAGTTTGCTTTTGAAAGATGATTAGCAACAAACTTTTTTTTTTTAAACCAAACGAGTACATCCTTATTTTTGAAGTTATTTTTCAAATTAATATTATTAATTGAGAAGCTTCAAATATCATTTTTTTATTTTTGGAGTAATTAGCTAGAACAGCATCTTTTAAGATAAATTTATCCCAAAATATAAAGTCTAAGCGAATTTTTAAATAAAAAAATAAAAAAAATCCAACTACAAAAATAAAGGGGAAATAAAAATTAATATTTTTAAAATGAACTCACTATAATGGGGCTGAATGGAAGACTTGAGGTCATTCCAAATAGCTTGAGAGAGTTTCTAAATTATTAATTACTAAATAAATAGATAGAGGGTGGAAAAATTTCTAAACCAAAAGCGCTAATTAATCATCTAAAAGTTGGACAGATTTAAGCGCTTTGATTTAGTCCCTAAAAATGTTTTTTTTTCTCTCGAGGTAAACACGTTGTCAGGAGACTATTTTTTATTTGAAAAAAAATAAATTATTGAGTTTTTATTTTAAGAAAATCTTAATTTAGTCATTGATCAGACTTGAACGGAACGGAAGTTAAATATTAGTAGCTATTTAAAACTTTTATAATAAAAAATTCTAGCAATTTCTAAAATTAAAAAATAAGAATTACTAATAAATTAATACAAATAAAATTGCTAAATTTCTTTTTTATTTGAATCAAACGCTAAGAGAAAAAACAAAATAATTTGGAAAATAAAAAAAAATCAAGAGAACTTTGTTTGGACGCAAAATGCTGCAAATATTTGAGAAGAATAATCCAAAAATTTTATTAAACAAATTGCCATTGTTTGCTGATTTATTTGCTCCTAAGCTTACTCGAATCTCCTTTTATCTATTAAATCAATTTAAAGAAAACTATTTAAAAGTTTCCTATAAATTTCAACAAATGTTATCCAGCTAATTACCTTATTATCAATTCTTGGTACGAAACATAAATCACTTATAAAATTCGCAGTATTTTTAGTAACTTGAGTTAATAATGCTTTTGAATGGTTCCTGGTAACAAAAAAAGAAATGCGCATTAGTTGAATTTTAATAACAGGATCTGAAAGCCAAAAATAAAAAAATTCTGAGCTTTTATTAAGATAAAAAAATTAGCATGCCGTTTCAAATTCTTAAAGAAATTCAAATTAAAAACTAATTTTATTGTTTACTAAAAGTTTTTATTAAAAAAATAATTATTCTTAAATTGAAAAAAAGTTTTTTTTTTAAACCTACATGCGTCAGTATTGTGAATAAAAAAACCAGGGTTGTGTCGACTTTTTGATCAGGTGTTCACAAAAAAATGTGATCTCATGTCCAGAATGTGATCATTTAGATCACAAAAATATTTATTAAACTCATTGTGACCAAAATTTGATCACCAAAATATTTTACTGATCACAAAAAAATTTTTAGGTCATCTAAAAAATTAATTGATCACAAAAAATTTCTTTTTTTGAAATTTCGAATTTTTTAATTTTTTCTTACAAAATTATGTTGGATAAACTTAAGATTTTTTCAGTTAAATTTTGTAAAAAATCTAAAAATTGCTAAATTTTGGTTAAAATTTATTTATACAATAAACAAAACATAAAAAAAACATGAAAATATCAAATTGTATTTAATAAATTATTTAAAAATCATATATATTGTATTTTCTTTTGAAATAAATCACTATTTAAAAATTCGTTTTTTTTCAACTGAATCTTAATAAAAAACTAAACTCAATATCAAAAAAGTGTCTCGAACAATTTCTTCTAAATTTAATTCTCTACAAAATGATGTATTAATCAAACCATCTGATAATTCGGTTCAGGATTATAACGCTTAAACTTAAGAAAGAGTAAAAAATGGTTTTTTAGCGATATCTCGTGAAAAACGCAACACAGACGCTTGAAATTTTGCAGATATTCTTATTGGGCGTCCTCGATTACCCAGAAACGGTTAAAATTATCTTTTGGAAGTTTCATCGTCCAATATATCGAAATTGACCCTTATGATGGGGGGTCCTAGGGGACCATGAGGCGGCTTACAGGTTGGAATAATTTTTTTTCAAATGAAAGCTGAAATCAAATAACATATAAAACATCTGTCCTTTACTTACAATATTATTTTCTAAAAGAATTTGTATTCATGCTGCCTTGCACTTTACAGATAAAAATAAACCAAAATTTACCAAATTTTACATTATTTACCCAAAAATAACTATTTTTTAAGAAATTTTACAGAAAATCTTGACTTTTTTCCAGCATTATTTGGTGAGAAAAAAATTAAAAAATTTTTAAACAAAAATATACCAAAAATATCGAAAAATTACTATAATTTTCGAAAATTTTCGTTAATTCTTGATTACTCAAGCATCCAAATCCGGTGGCCTGTAGCATATGTGGTTAATTTATGTAAAATTAAAAGGGTATTAAATCGCACTATCCGAGACACTTAAATAATTAAAATTTGTATAAAAAGTCAACCAATTTTAATTCAAGTAAAGTTTAGTAAAAATTTTAAGTTTTTCTGGTCACAAAAAAATTTTTTTAATCACCTAAAAATTCTACTGATCGCAAAAAAAAATTTACTTTAATTCTTCGGTTAATTAATAGACGTTTTGGTAACAAAATATGTGATCATTGATCACTGATCACAAAGTTGACATGACTCCAAAACCACGTGTAAAAATTTAGAATTGTTAGATAAGTTAATTTTTTTTCGATATGTTAACATCTAGTCACTTTAATTTTACTATACAATCTTTTTTATTTAATAATAATTTAATAAATATTATTATCAAGTATCATCTCCCAATTAGCTTAGCTAATATTCGCTCAGACTTGTTTATAAGTCACAGTTTTAAGTCTAAGTCACAAAAATTTAAGTCAAAGCTATGACTTGAATTAAATTTTGTTTTTTTTGATCAAAGTTGTGACTCGAATTAAATTTTTTTTAGTCAAAATTATGACTTGAACTAAATTATTTTTTTTAAGTCAAAGCTATTACTTGCACAAAAATTTTTATCAATACCTGCTTCATCAGGACTATTTAAAAGACTTTTTACTAAATCTGGTTACATTAACAGACCACATAGGTCAAGATTAACAGCCAGGAATTTGGAATCAACTACTTTATTGGTATCAAATATGGAAATGAATAGAGAATAAAATACTATTTATTACATTTATTAATTGCATTACTTTGTTTGTTTAATATATAATTAAATTCAATAAAAATATATGAAATATGAAAAAACTATGTTTAGAAATTTATTTCATTAAAAAAAATTTTAAGTCATTGACTTGACTTGACCAAAGACTTGTGACTTAAAAACAAGTCTGTCTTCGCTCAACTGTATCAGGATTAATCTGAGTTAATACATCTTGGATGTATTACTTGGATGATGTATATGGATGCATAGGTTCCCTTCTACAGACCATTACACTTAGCTTAATATTTGAGAAATCACTTTTTGATCTAAAATCAAATCATTTTAAATAACAGTCAAATGATTTTGCCTTAACCAAAAAAAAAATTTTAACTGATTTAACTTTTACATTATGACTTTTGGATCCCACTCTTTGAAAGTTCATTCAGACTAAGAACCAAATAAATGAAACTCAATGAGTTTTAATCATTGACTTTTTATTCAAAATTCCAAAAAATCACTAATAATTAAAACTTTACAACTTTTTCGTTTTAAGATCGAAAATGCAAAAATTAAAATTTTTAATTAGCCTCTTTGAATGTGTTCACATTCTCAGAAAGTATTGTTAGCATAGTTAAAAATATTTTAAACAAGGAATACTAACATATAAAACATACATAAAGCATTTAAATCATAAAAGTTTCTTTTAAACACAGTGGCATTTTTTAGAATTTAAAATTTGGAAATTAAAATAAATTTTGAAAAATTGAATTTTTTTAATCTAGATGAATCGTTCAAAAATACAATTAATTATAATAGAACCCTGACAGATGATAAAAAAGAAAGTTTTGCCTAGATCCTAGTGATGGTAAAAAATAAACCTTGAAAGCATTAGCGAAAAATAATTAGAATTAAAATTTCAAAATTATTTTGAAAATATTAAAAAAATTATAAGAATTAAACTTAAAAAGCATTTTTTCTCTATAAAATCATAATAAAAATTTTAAATAAATATTTTAAATATTTTATTTCTATTTAAAAAACAAGATATCTTTAAATATTAATAAGAATATTTCTTAATTTAACATGGAACAAAACGCGCCTTCAAAAGCATTTGGTTCAAGGTTAAGTTGTGGCCAATTCTAATATAAATTTTGAGATTCCATAAAAAAATTAGAATAATTAAATTTTTCTTTTATTTTTTTTCAAATTGTTTTTAATACTTCTAAATATAATATTAAAAAATTGACTTTCTTTTTTAATTGGATACAATTACCGAAAATTTGATATTCCATTAAAAAAAATATTAATTTATAGCTTATTTTTTGACACAATAAAAATAGAAAGGATAAAAAATTTGAGTGAATTGCGTAACTTAAAGTTATCTAACAGTAATTAATTTACAGAAAAGTAATCAATATGCGTTTTGGTTTGAAAATTTTTGAAAGAAATCAAATAAATTTTTTTTTTTTGATAATTCATCATCGTAATAATAATTTGAAAAATTTTTTGTTTTTGAAATTTCTTCAAAGTAAAGGTAACACAAAAATGATGAGTATTCAAATTTTGTGCGTTTTATTAATTCATCCATAATTGATAATTTTTATTTTAAATATTTTTTTGACATCTATTCATGATCGTATTTATCTTCGTTAATTTTTTGGACTTGGAAAAAATAATAAATTATACAAAAATTTTTTATTCACGAGTAAAAATGATACAAATTTTAAATCATCATTTTTCTGTTGCTAACCATCATTATAAAGAGTCGAAGTTGTTGTTGTGCCAGCAAGAAGGTCTTTTTTTAGCTCTCCTTCCTTAATTTTTTGGTAAAGAGTTTTATTTTTTGTGCAATGAAGCATCACACAATCGGCTACAATAACACTGATGCTCATAAGACCCAGACCAGCTCCAATAGTCATCATCAAAGGTACTATATTGAATTTTCCTGCTGTTCCCGACACATTTATTATAAATCTGAGACCATAAGCCTTGTAAAGTGTTCGATAGTCGGCACCATCAACCCGAAATCTGTTTGCGAATCTGAAGTTAAACCCAGTGGCAGTTTTTGTCTCTTTGGCATCAAATCTTCTGAATTCAAATCGTGGAAGGCACTTGTCCGAAAAATCGAAATCACAGTTCCATATTATTTCCACCACTATGACTCCCCCCTAAAAAATTAAAAAAGGTGGTTGACCATCGCTAAGTAACTAAATAGATTAAGTACTTTGTAAAGCATTCGGTATTTTTGTTCATCCTCTGGCTCAGCTAATGTCATTATATAGTCAACTTGAAATACTGGACAGTATGGATCTAAATAAAGTAGCATTAAAATTTTTTGGTCAAAATTAATCCTTTAAGACAATTTCATGAGGAAAATTTATTTTCAAGGAAGGATAAATAAATCGATAAATATTTTTAAAATTTAGATAAAAATTACAAATAATTTTTTGTTGAGGCAATTTATTTTAATTATTTTTTTTAATGTTGTCTCACTTATTTGATGAATTAGCAAGTATACAAATAAATTCTACTAGAAAATTAATTTAAAATAATGTTAAAAAATTTTAAGAGAAAGAAAAAATATTAATTATTGTCTAAAAAGTACGAAAAATTATTAAATTTAAATGATTGAACATTTCTTAAGTTCTAAAATTGTCAATATTGTTCATTTTTTTATTTGCAATTTTTGGCAAATTGAAGTTTGAGATCAAGATAAAAGGATAAAAATATAAAATTTAATTTTTTTTATAATAATAGAGAAAAAATAATTTTTTTCCCAAGAAATTACTTGAGAATCATTTTTATGTAAATTTTATATTGAGCAATTATTAGAAATAACATGTCTAGTAATGTTTAGTATCTGTTTTTTAAAAAATATTAAAATAATTAGTTTAGATAAATTAAGTTTTAAAATTTTAAATGATCGTTTTGATCTTAAAATTTGATCTGAAACTTCAATTTACCAATATCTGAATTTTTTGTTAAAAATTGAAACAAAAATATTTTATTAATAAAACTTGAATTTTTAATTTACAAATTTATTTAGTTAATCAAATAAGTTTTTTAATTTTTTTTGTCATTTAAAAAAATTTATGTTGATTTTCTTTCTTTTTCGATGAGAAGTATTTCTTTTCATCAGATAAATTTTTTTCTTTCAGCTAATTTGAAATAAATTTTTATAAGTTTGCAAAATTTACATTTTGCCCCGTTGGTGCATGAGTTTGCTCCCTTGAGTTTGTTTGACACATCTAAAATAATAATTACTGGCAATTTTTATTTATAAATATATGATATAATATATTTAACATAAAAACTTTATTGGTAAAAAAAATTTAAATTTGACTTAATTATAGCAGAATTTGAAAGTGGGTTTAAAAAACCCACTTTAGGCTGTTACGGTTTAAAAAATTTGGCTTTTCTAGTGTTGATAATATCATTTAATATAGAAATAAATTAAATATAAACTCTCCAATTTTTGTTTTTTAAAAAATAGGTCTATAAATGGTCTTTAATTATTTTTTACTTTTAAATTAAAATAAAAAAAATTTTTGACAAAAAAAAATAGTTTAAAAACCTGCTTGATTGAACCTGTATTCCCTCCCTAGTTTTAATTGAATTCAAAATCTGAATATAAAAGTCTAATATTGCGTTCTGGTGTTAATAAAAATAATCAATTATTTAACATCTTTTAAATTTTTTGAGTTAATCTATGAATAATAAAACAGTAATTACAAATTTAATTTAGACAATTTCTGTTTCAGAATAAATCATGATAAATGGTCCTTAATAAATGTATAAACCTATAAAAATGTTTCAGGTTAATGATTTTTATTTCAATTAAATCATAAACTCTAAATTTATGTGAAATTTTTGCCCGGAAACAGATTCAAGAAATTGTTTTTTTTTAAACAAGCTATTTTAGTTACTTGAAAATATATGAAATAAACAAATTCAATAAATAGATTTTTTATTTAATTTGATTTTTTCAAATTAAATTTTTTAAAATGAGCAAAGTTAATGACAATTTGTTTTGTCTTTGTTTTTATCTAGTAAGAAGTATAGTATATTATAGAAAGATATTGCAACGCAGGGTAGTTTTAGTTCAAATAAGCTTAACAAATTAAGAATTTATATTTTTTCTAATTTTAAAACCAAAAATTCACCAAAATTGAAATTGTCTTTCTATTTTTATTCCTAAAGAAAAATTAAAAAATATTACCAATTATTCTATGATAATTACACCTTGATATATACTTATTTGTTATAAACGGAAGGATATTTCTCCTTTTAAAAATAATTTTAAACTTATCAAATTATAAGTAAAAGTTTACTTACTGTTTTTTATTAAATTTTTTGAATTCAACATCATTTTTGATAAAAATTGTATAGTTTAAAACATTTCTTATCAAATGGTCTTCATTTCTTGAATCTTCATGCTCTGTTGGGCACCACGCTTTTATCTTAAGTAAAGATTTTAGCTTTTTAATTTTGAGACCATAATTAATTTAATTTCTGAAATATCCAAATATTAAGTTACATTCTTATTCATTAGAAAAACAGCAATTAAGCAATTGATCAGCTTTTTCTAATTTTATTCAAAATAAATATTTTGTAAAAAATCTAATAAAATGTTTAAACAATATTTTTTTATATCTTTAGCAAATTTTTCCATGTACCAACATTTAAACTTAAGAAACAACTTTAAAAGCTTTATTAGAACCAAAGACAAAGACGACAATATCAAGCATTTTGGAAATACTGTGTCACAATGTATAATTATTTGCAAAGATTTTTATAAAAAAGTATTAGTAGTAGTAGTAGTAGTAGTAGTAGTAGTAGTAGTATTAAGACCGCGTGGCGAGATAACTCGCAGGGATGCCCCTCAAAGCGGTCGTCTTAATTGATAATGGTCGTATTTGATTTTAAAGGAGTCCACGGTCTCAGTTGCGACTATGTCGTCTGGCAGTTCGTTCCATACATTAGCTATCCGATTGATGAAGAAGTTGTGTCTTTGCTGACAAGATGCCACGATCTCACGCCGTAGTTGACTTCTCTTCGTGTCTCTCGGAGCCGACCAATTAGGCTCGTTCTGCCACGTTATGTCATCTTTGCTCCTGCTGACTTTGTATAGTTGAATTAAGTCACCACGTTGTCGTCTTGTCTCCAAAGATGTAAGACCCATCCGCTCAAGTCTGTTCTCGTACTTTATGCCTTTCAAGGAAGTAGGGACTCTCGTTACTCTTCTCTGAACTTTTTCAAGGGTGTTTATATCTCTCCTGAGGTACGGGTTCCAAGCAGACACTGAAAACTCCAGATGCGGACGAATGTAGGTGCGATAGAGTGAGGCCCATAGTTCTACATCCCTAGATACGAATGTGTTTTTTAACATACCTAGAACTTGATTAGCTTTTGATGCGTAAAAAAGTATTCATTTTGCTATGTTATCTGAAAGAGCTTTAGTTCTGCACGGATAAACAAATAAAAAAATATAAAATGGAAATAAACTAGGAAACTTTGTTTTTATAAAAGAAAAACTTTTTTAAATGAACATCGAATATTGGCAAGCTTCTAAATGAAATTTAAAAGTGTTTTACCATAATATGTTTAAATGTTGGGACTTTTTTGTAAAAAATATAGCCAAGATAAGTTTGACATATTTTTTTAAATTTCTTATAATAAACTTTTCCAAATTGGAAATTTCATTTCCTAGGAATTAAGAATGGTTTCATGTACAGCAAAAAAACTAGCGGTAATTCCGATTTTTAGATAATTCTAATTTTGTGGAAATGTTTTTTTACAATGAAAAAAAAGTTGCAGAATTCCGCAAAAAAGTTTCCGCTTTCTGCGTTTTAGGCACATTAATTATAATATAATTTAATTATTTAATTGAGAAATGATATTAGTAATAAAAATTTTACTGAAGCCTAAATCAATTCCAAATTTTAAAAATTAAGATTTTAGTGCCACATTTATTATTAATTTTAATTTTCATTTATTGCGTGAAAATTTCAATTTTAGATTTTGGATTTTTTCCATTATTTATTTTCGATTTTTGGGCATAACATTTTTTAACTTCAAAATTTCAAAAAGCACGTGTTTTGAGAACCCTCGAAGCTGATGACGCACATTTGGAAGGGCATGAGTTGGACCCGATGCGATCGACCAGGAAGCTTGCCAGAGTTGGTCAAAAGTCAAACTTTAAAGTCAGAATCGTTAAAAGTCAAATTTGGAAATTATTTTGGAGTCAAAGTCAAAAAATAGGTTTTAAAGTAAAAGTTAAAGTAGTCAAAGACTTTGACTTCATGACTTTGATTTTTGGCCAACTCTGCAGCATGCTCAAGTGATGTCTGTAACAAATGGCACATTTTGGAATAGATTAAAAGCATTAGGGAAGATTCAAACGGCTGATGAATGGATGAGTCCTGCACAAACTCTCAGACATTAATATTGCACAACGATTGAACATTTATGTTTCTCTCTTGTCTAGGAAGAAAAAAAAGAGTTTTTTTATGGAAAATCGAAACTGGAGATGAAAAGTGGATCTACTTCGATAACCCGGTCAACAAAAAACAATGGGTAGATTCTGATAAAGTGCCATTATTTACTCTGAAGCGCGAAATTCATGGAAAAAGGTAATGCTTTGTAATTGGTGGGATCAGAAGGGTATCATCTATTATGAGCTACTGCAACTAAGCAAACGATGAATGCAGACTTTTATTCACAACATTTTATTCACAACAATTTATTCTTTTGAGACACGCTTTGGAAATCAAAACGGCCACATAGAGCTAAAGGAGAGCGAGAAGTGATTCTTTTAGATGACAATGCTAGGCCACATGCTAAAAAAACGACTCGGAACCCGATAAAGAATCGAGGCGAGGAAGCCTTATCTCACCCAGCTAATTCACCAGACTTAGCTCCTTCAGATTACCATTTGTTCTGATCCATGCAGCATTTCCTCAGTGAAAAAAGTTACTCAGACTTGGAAGAAATTAAAAAAGACATCAGTCAATATTTCATCTCAAAACCAGACAGCTTCTACGATCGAGGGATCAAAATGCTGCCAGAAAGATGGGAGATGTGTATTTCTAGAGAATGAAATTATTTTAGTATCTAATAATATTTTATTTTATGGTGTTTCGGATTTAGTAATTTACGATAATTGACGTAAAATATTGTAAATTTACGTAAATTTACAATATTTTAAGTAAATTTATGTTAAAAATAAGTGTCCAAAAAATAAAAATAATTTGGCACTTCGAATTAAATGACATTGAAATGAAATTGCACTATTGGCGTTCAATTTCATATCAATTTTTCAGACATTTTTTTTTTCATAAATTTACTCAAAGTGTTCGAAATTTACCAAATTTTACGTAAAATCTGATAAATTTACGCTTTTTTACTTTTGTAAATTTACAACATTTTACGAAAAAAGTGGTAAATTTACTATTTTTTACGTAAATTATCGTAAATTACAAATTCCGTAACACCACTGTTAAGTCTCAAAAAAAATTAAATAACTTATTAAACAAACTAATATTTGAATATAATTTAGAAGTTAAAATAAATAATTACAGACTTGTTTATAAATCACAGTTTTAAGTCTAAGTCACACAAATTTAAGTCAGAGTTATGGCTTGACTTTAATTTAAAAGTCCAATATTTAAATTCTAACTTAGACTTTTGAGAAAAAAAATCAAAATTTTCAAGTCATTAACTTGACTTAAGACTTGAGACTTTTAAACAAGTCTGAATAATTGTATAAAATAAGTATTAATAAAATAATTATAAGCTAAAATCACTAATTACTTCACAAACATTAACACCGGGAGTTGTTGAAGAATTAATGCATCGCCCAGTTGGAATTCCTAAAAAAAACTTTGAGCTAATATCCTTCAAAATTCAAGAGTATTAATTACCATTCCAGCTGTTTGTTGCATCACCGAGATCTAAACAATCTTCATCTGTTAAACATTTTGCTTTTGGTTTAGTTACTTCCTAGAAAATAAATCACCTTCACTCTACCATTACATACAAAAAAACATGCACTTACTTCATCACACCGGCCCTGGGACTGTGTGGTCTCGATAAAATTGCTCATTATAAAAATACTGTTGTACTCATTTGGCGGAACAACATAATCGGCAGTGTCTAAAAGCCTATAAGATTTGTTTGGGTCAAACGAGAACAACTTTTGGTAATAAAATGGATCATTCTTGTCCATTGATCTATTGATCGATGAGTTCATGGGCACAAATCCTTGTCCCTTGACTTTGGTGGTCACTGAACTAGACACAGTGTCGAATGCCTGGTACCCTTTTTTGTAAATGAGCTCCCATCCAATTATGTAAATAAGAAGAATGAACTGAGCCAGTCTGTAGGCGATTCCAACTCTATGGGACTTGATGGTCGCAGATCTAACTGTCGAATAAACAAAAAATCCCAAAAAGCCACTTTTGAATTTATCTAATCGAACCATGTTTTTGCATTTAATCTGATTCTGTGAGTCTATTTATCTAATTAAAAAAGCATTTATTTGATTGTTTGAATTCTCTTCCCCAAGGGTTGTATTTAATTTTCTAATTCTAATTGATTATAACAAGTTGGAATTGATTTTAAAGTAATAATGATCTATGTATCTGGATTAGTAGAATTTTGCAATAGTTAAATAAAAGTATGTTGAATGCAGCAAGGAAAAAAAATCAGATCTTAACATCTTTAGAAATAAACTTTTAAATAAAAACGAAAATTTACCTTAAAAGTGTAAAAAACGAAGCTAAATTTGAGATTTAAATTTTTTTATAAATTTTGAATAAATTTACAAATTTAAAAAAAATGATTAAGATTGTAAATAAAATTAATAAAAACATTGATTTTTGTTTTAAATTCCAAATTAAATGTTTCAAAATAAAAAGATATTCATTTTTGTAATAAAGCAGAAATTTAATAATTATTTTAAATTAAAAAAATAATTTCCAAGCATTGATATTATATTTTAAAAATTAATAAAGAATTAAAGTAAATCTCACAAATTCTAATAGATGTTTAAAAGTCTTATTTCGTTTAAGTTTTAATCTAAATGATCACTCAAAAAAGCAAATTTGTTTTTTAAAACTTTTGAGTCTAATAGATACCTAAAAAATATTATCCTATTTTTTTTTAATATTACTGATTAAATTTTAAAATTATAAATTTGTATTGTTCATTAAATTTTTTTTAAATGTTAGCAAAAATTGAATTGTTTGCTTAAATATCATTCAGAATTTTTTTGCTGTCTGATCATTTAAAAGTATAATTTTTTGAAAATTCTACTATAAAATAACCTCAAAAAAATCTAATAGTTTATTTATTTTTCTATATTATTTTTTTCATTTTTTTATTTTTAAATTACTTTTTTCGGTTCTAATTTAGATCCTGGAGAAGGCCTTCAGGTATTAATGGGTAGATTTTTTTAAATTATATTTTTTTGATTTTTTGATAAAAAATCGTTATGTATTTGTAGTTTTATTGAAAAAATAAAAAATTTAAATTTTTATCGAATAAATTTCTTGTTATCGATTTTTATTTAAGATATTTTCTTTAGCACTTTTCGATTTCCTTTTATTTCATTTTTTTATAAATTGTTCATGTTATGATTTTCGATAAAAGTTTTTAGTGCAAACCGATCGAAATAATTACAAATAGTATTTTTTTTCTTATTTTATTTGTTAATCTGTGATAACCTAAAGCTCCTTAAGTTTAAAAAAATCAAAATTCACAAAAATAAGTTTGAATAAAAAAATAAATAAAAAAAATATTAAAAATAGGACAAAAAATAAGTGATTGACAATTTTCTGATAAAAAAAATTCATTTTATCTCATTTAGTATTAGTGGCCCTTTTAAATTTATAATTTTTTTAAAGTTATTTTCGCGTTAAAATACTGAATTTAAAACAAAATGAAAAATTTAACATTGAAACAAAAATTTAACTTGTATTTGATGTCTATTAAAATAGATTTTACTACTTTTCTAATTTATTAAAAATATAATATCAAATTTACTCTTATGATATTACATTTAAAACCTAATGTTTTCTCTAGTTAAAGTTAATAGAAAGTTTGAGGGAAATAACAATGTAGGAGATGAACTTTTCGGCTAAAATTTAAACTCTTTTAATTGTGCCAAAAAAAATTATGAAAATGCTAAAAGAGAATCACGAGCGCGCTTTTTTTCAAAAAATAAATACAGGTTTTAAATTTTATTGGTACTTTATTGAAACTTAGAAGAAAAATAATTTGGGGAAAAGCCGAGTTTTTGATTTAAATTTTTACCAAAATTTAAAAATTCATTTTAATTTTATTTAAGAAAATATTATCAAAAAATTACCATTTTTTATTGCATGAATAAAATAAATTACTTAATAAATTTTTTTTAGATTCAAAAATATATTTGCGATCAATAGAATAAAAATTTTTGTTAATTTAACCCATTGAAAATAATTTTTTTGGCGTGTGCTAATTCATTAACTAAAATTACTGATTTTTCACCAATTTTTCTAGATGAATATAGAAATGACTTACATTTGATAAAATTACTTAATTTATCTAAAAATGTGAATTAATCTTAAAAATCATGTTTAATGCTAGTTTTTTCAAAATTTAATTAAATTTAAAAAAAATCAATTTTTAATTTAACATTTTTAAAATTTTTTATTTATCCTTTACCACTATAAAAATTAAATGCCGAATTGGAACCGAATTGTAAAAAGCAAAGAATTATTGAGATATTAATTAGAAACCAGATTACAGAACTCACATTTTTAATCAAAATTCTTACCATAATATTCTTAATTATCCAAATATTGTTATAATTCAAAAATAAATTCTAATTGTACAAAACATCCTTCTCTGGCTTAAAAAAATGCTCAAAGTCGACTTTAACGTCTATCTGCTAATTTTTAGTTTTTTTAAAGTATAACTTTGTTTAATTTATAATTTTAATACGATTTAGAAAAATTTATAAGAATAATAACAGTTATGCAAATTTAGAAAAAAAAAAATTTTTTAGTAATTTTAGTTGAAGTTTCAGTAATTTTAGTTAAAAAAAATAAATCGCCAATTTTTTTTAGATTTTTAGTAATGACCTGTATTTAAATAACTAGATGATGATGATGATGATAAACGTCTTTAAATAAATAAACAAATATTGACTCCTTTGCCAAGCTTATGAAAAATGTTCCAAAAAATAAAATAAAATTATTATTTCATACGTTCATACCTAAAAAAATTTCAATGTTTTATGTTTATTTTTTTAAGTATAAAAAAGGAATATTTAAAAAAAAAAATATACACAAACTAGGTAGTGTCTCTTTTAGTTATTTTTCTTTTCTTAAATGATCAGCATTTCAGATTTTTTAAAATAATACCAGTCATTTATATGTTCAGTACTAAATTAAGAATGAGAGTAAATAATTTAAATGATTAATATATTTTGATCAATAAACAGTTGATCAGTAATAAATCATGCCAATTGGCATTTAATTTACATGATCGGTTTAATAATTAATTCATCAGTATTACACAAGTACCATTAAGTAAATTAATGAAAATGTAAGAATTAATAAATGATGAAAGGAAAATTCGTTTTCAACTTCTTAATTATTATTTATTATTATTATTTATTAATTTCAGCCTCATAGGCAATTTAAAAATTGCATATAAAAAAAAATAACAAAATAAAATAAAATTTAAGTTACATTGACGACTTTGAGTAAAAAATTAAAATTATCATAAATCCTAAAGTAGTCAAGATTTTTATGTATTGCATCTTGAATGATCATAAAGTAAAACTTAACTGAGTCATCTAATCCTTTGTTACCATAATGGAATGAACTTTCAATTAGTTCTACTACTATATTGCAGACAGCTAATGTTAAACTTGCTCTCAATTTTATTGAGCTGGTTGCTAAAGGAAGAGTCGTTTTTTGGATAGCGGTCGGTTGTCTCATACAATTCAAGAAAAACTTTTTTACTCAGATTGTTGTTGAAAATTTGATTTAGAAAATAAATTTTATGTTTTAAATATATTTGACTAATCGATTCGAGCTTGAGAGCCATGTTTATTGGTTTCATACGACAATATTTCTTAATACCGATTTTTGTTTCGTGAAGTTCAGTACAAAAGAACAGAACAAAGTGTAAAAAATTTAAATAACTTTTTTTCTAAAAGTTTAAAATTAATTCTGTTAATGCAGAATGGTGCAACATTCAAAGTTGCATCAACTGTTAAAGTCTGCTAATGATGTGCAAAATCTCCGCAAAATGCACTTCGCTCGATTATATTAATATTTAATTTCTGCTAAACTCTGCAAATTTAGCAGAACTTGAAATTTGATGCAACTTTGAATGTTGCACTATGTTGCATTTACAAAATTAAGTTTAAATCAATAGAAAAAAAATTATTCAATTTTTTTATATTTTTTTCTGTTCTTTTTATCATTTTGTACTGAATTTCACAAAACCACCGATTGTTCTTTTGACAATTAGATTTTGTCTTATATTCATTTCATTTATCTAAGTTAATGCCAAGTTTCAATCTACAATCAAAGGCAAGTGAAGAAGAAATTAGCCATGTTAAAGAAATGCGTTGGAGCACATTTAGTCAGCTTAAAAATAAAGCTTTTACAATTTGGCTCTTGTTTATAAAATAATTTTTATTTACAGTAAACAAATAAATAAAAATAATGTGGATTTTGGCTCTACCAAATGAAAATGGTATGACATTCAATTGGAAAAAATTTAATGCATCTGTCCAACATTTTTGTAAGAAACACAGTTGCAAACATTTAGTCGCTCTTACAATCGGGTTAAATTATATCAGACCATCATCAGCAGCAAAAGATTTACCGATTGGCGAAAAACATAAAACAGTAAGACCAAATTAGGCAACAAAAGCTTTATTGAGAAATTAAATTTTGTTCTTTTTTACAACTCGTTTATTTGTTAATTAAAATATTGATTTTACTTTTAATATTTAAATTAAATATTTTACGGATCATTAAATTTTAAAAACTGATCAAAATAGCAAAAAACTTATCAATTAATAATTAAATTAAAATCCGATTTTGAGGGATATTTTTTAATAATTAGTTAAACAACTTTCATTTTTGAATTCAAAAGTAGATGAATTTTGAGGTGCGTACATTTTATAGAAAAGAACGATACTCTATTTGCATTGAAATTTGGACCTTTTACTATTAATTAAAGAAAAAAGAGTTCATATATAATTAAATATTAAATGAAATGTCTTGGACTCATCTTTCGGTAAAATTATTTAATTTTTTAGATTTCCAAATAAAAATGTCAATTTTGGTAAAAAGAAAATTTCTTTTTTACAAAATAAACTTTACAAATGAATTTGCAACGATTATATTTTAGCTAAAAAATAAAAAATGCATTTTTTCTGTCAAAAACATTTCATTATATCATTAATTTTTTTTAATTTCTGACCAAAACTACATTTAAAAATGTAAATATGTATTCAGATTTGACTTTTTGATTTTAATTTTGCTAGTCAAAATATCTAATCAATTGGTCTGTGAAATTCAAATATACATCGAAAAAATATTTCCTTTTTTGATTAGTTAAAATTAAATTAAATAAAATGGGTCTAGTCGGTAAGGTGAACCAAAGTTCACCCATTTTGAGAAAAATTAATTTTCTAGGGTTTAGTGAACTTTAAATTCACCTGATCTAAAAATTGTTTAATTAATTTGAGAGTTGTTCATCTTATTTCAAAAAAATTAAAGGTAATATTGAAAAAATAAGTAGAATGAAATAATTTGAGAAATGAAAGAAATTAGGTTTAAAAATGATCTTTTTTGAGATCTTTTTTTTATTTTTGAAATATTTGTTTTATTTTTTTTATATTTTTTTTTATACATATTTAAATGTAGTTTTGGCCAGAAATTAAAAAAAATTACTGAAATAATGAACTGTTTTTGAAAAAAAAATGCTATTTAAATTTTGCCAAAATTAACATTTTTATTTGGAAATCTAAAAAATTAAACAATTTTACCGAAAGATGAGTCCAAGACATTTTGTTTAATATTTAATTATATATGAACTCTTTTTTTCTTTGATTAATAGTAAAATGTCCAAATTTCAATGCAAATAGAGAATTGTTCTTTTAGTTTAGAGTTAAATTTTGCCACAAAATTTTCATACCACAATTAATCTCTATTTTTTGGCATCATAAAATTACACTAAATTGAAATTATTATTAATTTGTAATTTTGTTTAAATCAAATTTTAACAAGATCTTTTGTTTATATTTTAACTTAAATAAAAAAGAATTCACAATTTCATAAAAATTTCTGAAAAACTATAAATAGATTTCGCTAGATTTTTTATCGATTTAGGTTTTTCTAAATATAATTGTTCTTTTAAATGTAAATTACCTAGATTTAAAAAAAAAATAAATAAAATTATTTCACTATTATTTCAGGATTTCACGTGTCATGATCTGGGATTTTTTGCTTCCAGTTCAGTCTATTAAGCTTACTTAATTAAATTTAAAAAAAGTTAGTCTAAAAATTTTAAATAACCTTATTTTAAATCAATTAAAACTGTACGATGACATAAAATGAAAAGAATATGCAATTTTAAGACTAATAATATTAATTATTTTTGTTATATTTAATTAATTTTATTATCGTAAACTCTTAACCACTACTCTTTGAACTATGTCAAAATTTGGGTTTATTCTAAATGGAACTAATACCATCGAAACCATGCTATAAAAAAATTTTATTATTTTTAGAATAAACCTTGACGCCTGACTTTAAACTAAAAAAAGCGTAAGCGCAAAAGTTTGCTTTTATTCTTAAAATGAATTTTCTGAGTTAAATTCGAAAAATTAAAAATTAAAAATTAAACTTTATTCCAATTGATTTTGATAAAAAATTTTAATTTTTTCTTAAAATAAAATCTAAAATTTTTTTAGTTTTTTTATTCAAAAATGATTTTAAGTTATGACGAAACTGTATCCGAGTTGGCTCAAGTTGAAAATCTTGAAATTCGAACGACAAATATCACAATAAATACTCGGAAACAATTTAAATAATAATTAATAATAATTTATTCAGTAAACACCGCGAGGGTGATGTAAAAAAAAAAATAAAATAAAATAAAATAAAAAAAAATTTAAGAATTAATATTATTTTAAAAAATAAATTTGAAAAATAAAACTTTTTTCATGCTTTTTCTAAATTGTATGAACATTTTTATTTAAAGACGAAAAATTACACCATATTTAAATTCAAATAAATCTCTTTCGAATCATTTAGTTAAATAATCATTAAATTCAATAATAATCAGATAGATTTATCAATTTAATATTAATTCTTTTTAGCTAAATAATTATAAAAATTTTTGCTAAAAAATTTATTTACTTATTGACCAGGATAAATTCATTCTTTTCTGGAAATAAAATTAAAGATTTTAATTAATTAATAGCTTAATTTTAATTTTAATTTTAACTTATTGTTCTCTTATCTACAACATTCCCGAATCCTTAAACCAGGACAAACAACAAATAAAAAATTAGACTTGATTTTTAGGAGAAAAAATTATTTAAAATCCAAAAAAAAAAACTAAAAAATTTTAAAATTTTTCACTCTTTTAGAATCACAGTTACACACTGTGAAGACCAAAATTATTTTGCTCAGAGTTCAGAAATTGATTTTATAACTTTTAAAAAAGAAAAAAAAAGTCAAAGTGTATCTAATTTTAACTCTGATTTTACTTATACAATTGAATCTTAAAAGCTGATTTTGAGTTTGAAAATAATTATGTGTTGGGCATATGTAATAAGAAAAACGGATAGTAATTTTAATATTTTAGATAATAAACTGATGAAAAATAATTCTTAAAATAAGCTAGATATTTAATCTGAATTTAAAGAAAGTTATTAAAATAGTACTGAAATCTGGATGGTGTATCAATTCATTGGAAATAAATAAAATTTAACAAAACTCATAGGATAAATTTTTGTAGAAAAATATTTCATAGAAATATACTCATGGAATTTTTTTTTCATAGAAATTTTTTTAGAAACTTTAAACAGAAAAATATTTATTACAATTTTCGTTTTGTAGATCCCTTTAAAAAATTTCTGTAAAAAGAAAACTATGAATTAAACGTTCACTGAAATCTCCAAATAAAATTCTAGATTAATTTGAATTTTACTACCCAAACTTCTTTACTACCCAAAAATTTTGAACCAAAACCAAAACAATTGTTCCAAAATTATTTAAACCCAACCAGTTTACTAAATTAGATAAATAAACTTATTTTTTTGTGACTTTTTAATTTTTAGGACTGTAAATTAATGTTTTTTCTTATCATGATGGATTTTTAATTCATTTATCCCCCATTTCCTCTTAAGCTTATTATTATTTCCTTTTTAAATCGAAACTATTACATTTGGTTGCATCAGTCCCGAGAGAAATTAAAAGTATTTATCTAATATTTGTTTACGAGATTTAATACAATCATAAGTGAAAGTCAAAAATTGTTTGTTTAAAAGTTTGATTTGATTTACTCATTTATTTTAATTTTTAGAAAACTCATAAATTATCTCATGGAAATTTGTTCCTCATTTTTCAATTTATCAATAATCAAGCCAACAAAATGGTTTTATATCGATTTTTGAAATTTTGTTTGAACAGATAAAACTTTTTATTTCAATTATTAGTACTTGTGCCAATTAGAACGACTAAGACTTTTTAATGTTACCATTAATTACCTTTTTGGTGAAACTGCTTTTTCGGTGCTTCCTCAATTTTTTCTAAATATCTTTTGGTGGAATAGTTGCTAGGAATTTTCCATTTTTTTAATTTTCTCTTCCAGTAATAATGCATTTTAAACCGAGATTTAAAAAAAAAGCTTTTAATTAAAAAATATTAGTATGAATGAAAAATGATTTTTTTCTTCTTTAAAAACTGATTGGTTTTAAAGTTTTTTTTTTAATTTATTATCTACAATTCTCTGAAGACTTAAGGAATACAAAATAATTTTTTGGAATGAATAATTAAAATTTATAAATAACATGAAATCGGATGATCAGTTTTTTTTTTTGAATTAACTCTTTCTTTACTGATTAAACTCAAATTTAAATCTTTGCTTGATCATTTAAGTTTTTTTTTTTGATTAATTTGTTTTTTAGCTTTAAAATAAAAATTACGTAAAATTGCATAAAGCATATAAAAATTTCGCCAAATTTATTCACTTTAATTTTTCTTAAATCAAAATTTAATGTTGCTATTTTTTTCTACGACAGTGAAGTTTGGATCAAAACTTTTTGCAAAATATATTTTGTTAAATTGAAAACTTTATTTATTAACGAATATTTTAAAAAAATTGATTCTTTAAAATATAATTTGCCAAAATTAAACAAAAGCTAAAATTTAAATTAAGTTTTATATTAAGAAGAATATATATTGAATATTGATGGATAAAGAACTAAATGATAATTTTTTTACAGCCTTAATATCATTTTTTTTATTTAAATGTTGAAAATTTTCAAAATCATCTATTTTATTTAATTTTTTAAATTGTTGCTTTGCTTTATTTTTTTCTCCAAACTTCACCATACTTTATTTATGTTTCATAAGTATGGCTAAAACTAGATTATTTATTCTGAATAATTTTTTAGTTTCAATTTAAGTAACGGGGCGATTGTAAAAAAATGATATTTACCAAAAAATTATATACGCTATTTTTCTCTTAAGAAAATAGTTTAGAGCAAAATTAAATAATTTTTTTTTAATTTTGATTCTTTCAGCAACAAAAAAAAAACGCTAACAAATTTTTTTTTTCTTTAATTATTCAAAATTTAAAAAAGTTGATATCATAAATTTGTACTTTTTGATCCTTTTGATCAAAAGAATTAAGATTAAATATTAAAAAATAAACAATTTTTCTTTCTGAATTTTTATTTTGGCTATGTTAAAATATTTGTTCACGATAATAATCACTCACTTCTTTTAATCAATGGTATTTTTACGGTCATAAAATTAATCAAATAAATAGGTTATGGCCAAAGTGATCAAATGTTTATATATTTTATGATCAGGGATATCATGCAAACTTGATGAATATTCCTGATCATATTACAATAAAGAAATTCCATGATCATCAAAATTTTGATTGTCCACTAATAAAGCCTCTTTAAAAAAAGTTAAATCGCAAATTGGCGATAATGAAAAATTGTAAAAATTAATAAAATTCTGTTTGTTAATGTCAAATTTCAAAAAACCAAAATTTTAGCTATCAAAAAATAAAAAAAAAATGAAATATTTACTGAATGATATTTTAAATATAAAATAAATATAAAGTATTTTATTTAAATGATAACAATATTCTGACCAGTATTTATTGGATCAATTTAATTAAATGATATGATTTTTTTGACTTTAAATTGTTTTTGTAACTAAAACTACTTTTTTTATCACTAAAATAAATTTACTTTATAAAACTGTTTCATGAATCTAAAATAACATTGTTTATAGGCAGCTTTTTTGTTTTAAAAAAAATAAATAAAAAATATTATTTTTAAACTTTTCTATTTTTTACTTGCATAAAATTTTAACTAAATCTAATTAAGCAAAAATTATTGCTACTGATCATTTATTTGTTTCTTGTGTTTTATCTGTAATTTTCAAAACTTTTATTATTTATGTACTTACCATTCGATTAAAATACTAATCAAAAATTAAAAATTCTAATCATTCAATTAATCCTCTTAAAAATGTCAATTGTAAAATTTTTGTAAAAGTAAATATGATTTTGTATTAATTTTGGATATCATTCAGCAAATTGATCAGGGTTTGATAAATTAAAAACTCTAATGACCAAGAAAAAATTATCTAGAAAACTTCAGACTTACTTTTAAGTCACTAATTCAAGTCAAAGTCAGAATTTGACTTAAGAAAAAAAGATTTTTTAAGGATTTGTGAGTATTTCCTAAAAGTTTGGTTTTAAACCCCATTATCTACTTGAAAGATAATTAATTTTTTAAGTCTATTGTTATTGCTCCTTTGACTCATCTAGTGTAATTATATCCTAAGAAATTTTTTTGCTTTTTATTTAAATTCATTCCATATATTCTAAGGTTAAGATTTATTTTTGGTAGCAAGTTTAAAAAGTATATTTTAACTAGCTCTGATATCAGTTATGCTATCTAGATAAGATTTTTTTTCTAAATGATAACATAATAACTTTTTCTAGAATTTAAATGATAACATAATTGAAAGATAAAATTTTTTTTTCATCACCTGAAAACACTCCAGTTAAGACCCGAATGACCCTCTTTCAAAAAAGATATGCTTATTTGGTTTTAAAATTAAAATTTGAGTTTCGACAATTGCTTGAATTTTTTAAAACATCAGTAAATTCATAAAAATTAAACTTTTGACACTAATTTTAAAAACTTAATAAAATTAAAAAAAAAATATTGATTTTTATAAAGCTGAATATTTTTTGAAAGAAATTACCCAAAAGCGTCATTTCACACAAAAAATAAATTTTTTTTTCCTCAAATATTAAAACAAATCCAAAAAGCAGTCTTCGAATTCATTAAAATTTTCTTAATAGCTGTTAAATTTGAAATTTTTGAGCTCTTATCAGACTTTAGATATTTCGAAAAAAAATTTATAATGTTTAATATAATAATTGACAGTTATTACAATGCTAAATAAATTTAATTTTACTTTTAATTAAATGCAATAAATTCAGTATTTATTTTTACAAAAATAACTAAAAGAAAAATTTTCCAATATATCTTTATTCATTTTACGAAACAAAATTTTTTTCTTTTAATTAAAAGCTGTTAAGCAAATATTAACAAAACAAAATTTAATAAGAAAATTAAGTTTATTTTTATTTTAATAATAAATGCTCGAAAAAATTATTTATTTAAGAGAAATTTTGTTTTTATCAAAATTAAAGCTTGAAGATTGATTTTTATTTTTTTGTTTTTACATTAAAAAAATCAGGAGAGAGTGAAGTTGGAAACAATTTTTATCTTTAGCAAAGCAATTTATTTAAAATTGTATAAAATCATAATTTATTAATAAATAAAAATGGTTCAAAATCCATTTTAAAATTCAACAATATTGTAAAAAAAAAAATTTCTTTATCATTATTCAAGTTGAAAAAGTTATTATTGTTTTATTTAAACAAAATTGCTCTCTTCCAAAAAATTGCTCTAAACATCACTTTCCTAAAATCAGCCATCATGGAAAGAATAAGTCTGAAGGCATTAATTAGTCTAATTTAACTAATTTAGTCTAAGCTGCCTTATATTGTCGTAAATAATTGATATTGCAATAAATAATTGATATTTTTTTAAATAATATAAGTTAAAAAACCAAATTTCTTTTTAGACATTATTTTGTTTTGTCTTTTTGAACTATTTTAGATTATTTTTAACTATTTTGATTCATTTTATCTTAATTTCATGATATTTTTAAATCCAAAGAAAAAAATTATCTGATTTGAAATACTAATAATTATTAAATATTAAAGTTTTCTAAATAAACATATAATTAAAAAAGTAATTAAGTGCAATAAAAAGATTTCAAATAATTTATTAAGTAAAATTTAAAGTTCAAGTACGTGAAAATCTTAATTACACAAAAATTTAAATACAATTATTAAAAACAAAATCAAAAATATTTCTTTTTATAAATCTTTAAAAGAAATTAAAATTTTAAGAAAATATTAATTTTAAATCATAAACCATTTTACATAATTTTTCTTGTTTTTTACTTTCTTTTACAATTTTTTAAAATCTTTTACGTAATATTTCGTTAAATATAATCATACTTTTTTTTTTAATCAATAATTAATTTTCTTTTAAAATTTGAGAATATAATTTTTTTTCCATCTGAAGGAGCTTTTGGTAGGGATCAATTAATCAAAAATAATTTAGGTTAAAATTAATTATCCAAGGACAATGAAAATATTCTTTAAACCTGTACCTATTCTTTACTTGATGATATCTAATTAATTAATAGACTCGTATCCATTCTGTTTCTTTTATTGATAGGGTAAAAGCTCATTTGAAAGTTTTAATTAGGCTGTTTAAAACCGGAATTGAAAAAAAAGATTTTCAAATTTTTTATAAGGGCAAAGCCTATATTTAGAAATACAGAATTTGTAAAAAAATCAAAAAATTTTAATTTAAATATTTCATTGTTTTGCTTATTTAATAATTTTTTTTATCTTTATTTTAAAAACAATTATATAAGTAAATTTTTTATTTTTGATATGTAAAAATTATTTTATAAAATTAAATAAATGAAGTGTTAATCGGTCTTTCATTGCATGGGCACTAGCCTGTTGATTAACCTTGAAAAAATAAGCCTTTATATTAAAAATATGAAAAACTAGAAATTAATTTTAGAAGAGCTTCTATGTTAAAATAGGAAAAGTTGTAATTCAAGGTTTAATTTAGTTAAGAATTTGTCAATCAAAAATTAAGTTCTAAATCGGAAAATTTTATGAAACATTAAAAAACACTCAAACTTAAGTCAAACCAAATTTAAATTGTTTTTTGATTTTTAGAATAAAATTCCGAAAATCAAATAATCATTAAACCATTTGTTTTGGAAAAAAATTTCAAAATTTTTAATTAATTTACTTAAAAAATTCTCATCATTTTACTTATAAAAAAATATATTAAAGTTTTATTTAGCTTTTTGTAAGTTAAAGCCTGTCAGATCCGACATAATAAATTATTCTCATTATTTCTTATTAAAAATAATTTATAAAAAAATCAAAGCAATGTTCATCAAAATAAAAAATTTTTCAAATATGACATTTTCAATAAATTAGATACTGCAATAATAAATTTCTTAATTTCCTAAATTTGCAAACTGTAATAAATAAAAATCTTTAAATATAAATACAATAGATATCAAAAAATTAACTTTTTTTTTGCCAAAATATTAAATGAACAAAAATTAAATCCAAGCAAAAATAAGAAATGAAAAAAATTTGGAAAAATGTCAAAATTTTTTTTCTTAATAAATCACATTTATTAAGAAGATCTTCCAATTAAAGCAATCATAGAAACTAAAATTTGTTTAAAACGAGCGGAAGTTAATAAACGAAACATAATTAAAAAAATAATAAGAACATCATTGAAATTAAACAAGGCACTTAATTTGCAAAAACTTTTAGCTCATAATTTTAAATTAGTTTTTTAAGCACTTTAGAAATTGAAAGTCTCAAAAGAATTTATTTGAGTGGTTTTACAATACTTTTTAATCATGCCGATATTAAAAATTTATTAATCAAACTTGTATTTTTAAAATTTTGATTTAAGCACTTCATGTACAGTTATCGAACTTTTCAAATGAAATAACTATTTTGGATTTGAAAAAAATTGATTGCATTTAAGAATTCCCTGGAGAATTGTGCCATGGATTTAATTCTCCCACAATAATCATATATAAAAATATCAGTTTTTAAAAAAATAATAAAATTTTAAAATAAAATATTAAATTATCAATTACATTTTTGATTGAATTTAAAAAAAAAATTGTTGATTTCAAATAAAAATTGAACTTAAATTTTTTTTATTATAAGTTACAGTACTGCTATGATAAACTGTTTTTACGTAATTTTACGTGAAATTACGTAAATTTACGTCAAAATTAAAAAAAAATAGTATTTTTTCGAATTTTTACTTTTTACAAAAATTTACGTAATTTCCGGTATTTTCGTGAAATTACGTAAAAACAGTTTATCATAGCAGTACTTTAACATAAAAGTTTGAAAAAAATATCAAAAAATTACTGCGACATTCTTTGTTCCACACATTAATCTAAAATAATTTTTTTAATGTAAAAAAAGACAAAAATAAAACATCAATAAGATATAAATTGATTATTTATTTGATTTACTAGAAAAAAATGAAATAAAATTCTATTTTTTGTTTGAAGGTCCAATAAAGTATGTTGCAGTATTTTTTTTTAATTTTTATTAATTTAAATTCTAGTAATTAAAAAATGAAAAATTAAAAAAAACGCTTTTAAAAAAGATTTTACAACATTTTATTCAGACATCGGCGCAAAAGTCGGAAAAAATGTCATTTAAAAGTCTTTTAAAAAGTCACTAACTTGAATTTTAAAAATTTTGAAGTCAAGTGTTTAGATTTGACTTGAAATATTTTTTTTTTAAATTCATTTCAAAGACTTTGAAATAAAAATAATATTCTTTTTAACTAAAAGATACGACAAAAGACTTATTTTTAAAGAATAAATTTTAATTTAAGTCATCAAGTCAAAAGACTTAAAAAAAAAATTCAAGTCAAGTCTAGTGACTTGACTTTTTTTTTATTCTCCCAAGCATCTGATTTACTTTTAGAACCAGATTATCCGCAAAGTCTAAGTCTTCAAGCTGAGCTGTTAATCCCCATCGAATACTACTCGCACTGACATTACTTTTCTTTCTGAGATAGTCAATCACTATTATTAACAGTGTCTGAGAGAGAATCAATAGTAGAATTCCTGTACACACTTTGAAGCCCTCAGATTGTTCTTTTTCCGAAACACTTGAATTTCTCGTTGAAGAGTTTTATCAAGTTAACTATCTTCTGGGGCAGGCCATAAGATATTTAATATGGCCCACAAGGTATCTCTGAGTATTCTAACAAGGACTTTATCAACGAAGTAAACTTTGTTTCCAGACTTTGTTCTATTATGTTCCTAAGTGTGAATATCTGATCTATACATCTTCTACCTCGTCTTAATCCTGCTTGTTCTTCTCTAAAAATAACATTTAAAGAGCTCCTGATTCTTTCCAGAATTATGCTGCAGAACGCCTTGCTTGCTATTGGTAGCAGTGATATTACTCGTCAATTGTCACAAATCATTTTGTTACCTTTCTTAGGGAGCTTGAATATTAGGTCTTTTAACCAGTCCTTTGGTATGATTTTTTGCATATCTTGATAAAAGTATTGCAATATCCCTATTGTGATCCCTCCGTCAGCTTTACACGGTGCTTTCTTTTCTTCAGAGCCTTTATCGCAGTTTCTATTTCTTTTAGACTAGGCATTTATGTGTCAATATCGAGGTCAGTGCTAGCTGGTTCAGGTTTCAAAGACTCTTTAGGTTCTGTTCCATTTAGAAATATTCTTAAGTGCTCTATCTTTTGGCCTTGCTCTCTCTTTCAATTGTTAGGATACGACCTTCTTTGTCTACACTAATGTTGTTCTTTTCTGTGAAGAGCCATAAATTGAATTAGTGATCTTGTGTAACTAAAGTAGGTCCCCTTTTGAGCTGGCTTCTTCTGCTTTGCTAGCCCACTGGTTTATAAAGTTCATTTTATAACCTTTACTCCTCTCTTTACAAGCCTGTTCTTTATTCTTATGATTCCATATGATGCTTCTAATTTCTCGCAAAATTTGGTTGTATTTTGCTTGATGTATTTTGCTTTGATTTTCCCTCTATAGCCCAAGTTTCATCGGGTATACATATTTCCCTATTTGTTTTATCCCGGAACCTCTTCTGCTGTTTTACAATAGGCTTTCCGAACTTCTAATCATTTTCTCTGTTTGTCCGACTCCTCTTGGTGTTCAAGTTTTTGAAGGCTTTTTTTAAGCTTTTGCTGTATTCTGTTTTGCGTTTGGGATCAGAAAGATGTCCAAAATAGTATTTTTTTTCTGCATTTCTCTGATAGGCTTTACTCTATTGATCAAAAGTATAAAATGAACTTAAAAATCTGTAAATGCTTAAGCCAAAGTTGATTTTGATTTTTGTAATTTATCTACGTGATATAGAAAATAGAATTTTCTAAAAATTATAAAGATATTAAAAAGCGATTTATTCAGTTCAATTATTGATCTCCCAAAAAATCATTTTACTCGAAAATTTATCCAGTTTATAAAGACATATTTTACTGAGGCAACCAAGCCACATTTTATTAACTTAAACAAAAATTCAATCATCTGAATCTAAGTCTTTGGATTGTTCTTTATGATATCAATGCTAAACGTTTTTTTTCTTCAGTTTTTTCTTAAATTAGGAACTTTATGTATTTTTCAGAGAATTTTGTTAGAAAATAAAATAATAAAACTTACCAATAAATAAACCATAGTTTGACCTAAAAGATTAAGGCACACATTAAGTTTATCCTTTATCTCGGAGCCAATTTTTTTTTAATTTGTCCATTAAAAATGATTGACTTTTTTATAAAACTTTTTGCCCATACTGGTATTTTAGATTTTAAATGGAAAAAATTCGATAAAAAAATATTTTTATCAGACATTTTTTATCGATTATCAGACAAAATTAATTTGTGTTTCGAAATTTGCTGATGTTTCTAAAGCAACTTTGGGTCGTCTCTGCAAATAAGGCTACAATTGCAAAAAATTGAAAAAAATTCCATTCTTATCATTGAATATGCTCTAAAAACCTCAAATGAGATGGTTGTACATTTTTTAATCTTAATTTGAAGTTTACATGAATTCTTTTTGATATCATTAAAGGAATATAGTCATTTAATTTATTTATTTTTATTTTTTGGGATTTTCTTATCTCTAAAAATTTGATTTGTGCTAAACTGTTTTGACATTTTTGAAAAAATTACACTAAGATTTTCCTAGTTTTTCTATTTGTATTGAATTTTTTCAAATTTTTTTGTAAATAGATCTTTGACAGAAATTAAAAAGATTTATTAATATTTAATTTATTTTTCAAAATTTTAAGAGTCTCCGTTCTATTTAAAAACAATAGCTAAAAACAACTAAAGAGATTGCTTTATCAAAAAAAACTACAACTAAAATTTTTAATATTTCAAAGTTATGTATTTAATGAACAATCAATTCTAACTTAAAACTTTAAACTACTCTTAAAATAAAATTTTAAATAAAATTAATTTTAAATTTTAATTTAAACTTCTCTAAATTAAATTTTAAATTAGCTTAATTATTTATGATAAGAATATGAGTTTATTATAATGAAAAAAAATAAAAATAAAAATTATTTTATTAATTTACAATAAAAACAAATCTATTAATATTTTGAATGAAAAATGAAAAAAAATTAGACATTAATTCTTTATATTTTAAATTGTTTAATTAAAAGCGATTTTCTGTAATTCTAATATTGGCTTCTTTGGTCTCATCATCTTTATGGTCGTACTCTTTAAGTTGCTGGTAGAACTTTCGATTCTTGGTCAAATTTAATAAAACAAAATCAGCAATTAAAGTAGGTATGGCCATCAAGCCTATTCCAGCTCCTATTGTCAGAAAAAGTGGAATAAAATCGAAGCGACCCGCTTTACCTGTGACCACTATAATAAATCTCAAACCATAGGCTTTAACTAGAGTTCGATACAGTGTTCCATTAACCACGTATTTATCGGCAAATCTAATTCTCATTAGTCAAATATTTTAAAATCCAAAAAAAGCAAAAATTACCTAAAGTTAAATCCACTTGCTCCTGTCAAATCTTTAAACTTTAAATCAAATCTTTCGAATGAGTACTTGGGCATGCAATTGCTAAAATCCAAGTCTAAATTGCATTCCCAATTTATTTCAATTTGAATTACGCCTCCTTTTTTTAGCATCATTTTTCGTTCCAACTCTTCTGGTTCAGCTTCTTCAAGAATGTTGTTTACAAGAAATATCGGACAATAGGGATCATCAACTGGGTGATGTCTGCACATGGATATGTATTCATTTGTTATATTTGGCAAAATGTTTCGCCTTTTTTTTCAAGAGAAATTTTATTTTTTCTTGTTTTTAAAAAAAAAATTATTACTACTGTCTTTTATTATATTTTTTGAATTGAATATCATTTTTGATAAAAATCGTAAAATTCTCGATATTTTGAATCAAATTTCTTGTCGACCTGTTCAATTTTTTGAATAAAAATTTGTAGAAATTGAAAAATTAAAATTTTACTCTGTCTCAATTTCCACTGGACACCAGCCACTTATTTCGCAAACCAAGATGGACGGATCAATTGTTGAATTTATGCACTTGCCTGTTGGAACTCCATTCCAGTTATTGTACAAACTTGATTTCACATCACAATCAGAATCTTTGGAGCAGCTTAAAAAAAATCATACCAAAATCAAAAAATTAAATTTATCTTTGAAAAGAACTGTGACAGTTAGTTAATACAAAAATTATTAAATTTGATAATTTAAAAAGGGACACAAATCAGAGGATTTCAGCTCAAAAAGCCTTAATTTGCAGAAATTTTAAATATAGTTAAAATATCTCTATTTTTAAACTTTTTCATTTTTTTTCAAATAGATTTTTTTCTTTTGTTTTTACTTAAAAGGTCAAGAATAAAATCCATTAAGTAATTGATTCATTTTTGAATAGTGAAATTATAAAGATTTAGCTGGAAATTTTTTAAATTAAATTATAAGTGATTCTTTTCCATTATTTTCCATAATCAAAATACTTATGTTAAAATCCATTATTGCATCACGTAAGTATGAAAAAAAATTAAAAATAAATAAATTTTTTTAATTTAAGATGTTTTTGTTTTTAAGAACATTTTTTTAATAAATTTTTTCATAACAAATTCATTTGATTTTTTTTCAATTTAAAAAAATTGAATTTTGCAGTGATTTTTTTTAAAGGTAAGTATTACTATTAATAGTGCTAACGATATCAAGTCCGTATGAAACAAATATTTTTTAAGTATATTATGTGAATAAAGAAATTAAGAAAATATAAAATTTAAATTTTGTACAGTAAAATAAATTTTTTATTTAATAATAGGACACTTGTTTTTTCATTTAGAAATTTGATTGCTATTTTTGGAAAATTTATGAATACAAAAAGTTACGAAAATTGTTTAAAAATTTTGAAAGATGCAAATATTTGACTTATTAAAAGAATTGGTGAACCCTCAATCATCAATCTTTTTGAAAAGAACAGCCTAATTGCTTATAGAAACATGATTTATCAATTTTTAAAGAGAATCTCATTAAAAAGAGAATCTACAACGCTGATTTATATAATACAATAAAAGTTTTATTGTATGTTATGTGAATAATCGTAAATTTATATCAAATAATGGAAAATTAGATAAAATTTTGGGCCTTGTCAATTTCATGATCTATAGATGACAAATTTTACTCGATAAATTTATCTTGTAAATTTTATGAAATTTAGATCATAATTTTTGTGTTAAAAATTTTATGGTAAGTTTTATGATCAAATAAAGAAAATATTTTGAAAAAAATTAATGATCATAATTTCATAAAATTTTCAAGATAAATTTATCGAGTAAAATTTGTGATTTAAAGATCTTGAAATTGACAAGGAAATTCTTCTTGTAAAATTAAAGATAAAATTTAAATTTAAAAAAATACATTGTCTTTTTGATACAAAACTTTTATTCCTTTTTTAAATCAATCAAATCAAAAATAAAATTATCTTGATTTATTTGAAAAAAATTGAATAATTTTTGGTTAAGGAGCGCTCATGATTATAAATAGATTTAATTTTGTGAAAATATTTAGCTATTCTAGAACTTTTTAAAAGGACCAAAAATAAAAAGAATAAAGCGTCAACAAGAATTAACTTAAATGATTTGGTTTATTGAAAAAAAATTAAAGGTTTTGGTATCGTTGAAAAGGAGGTAAAAAGCGGCAAATTGAAGTTCATGATCAAATTTATATTTCAAATCAAAATTTTTAGTTTTTGATTTAAATAAAAAGGTATTTTTTTTTCAATTTTTTAATAAAAATTTAATAAACTTTAATAAACATGATTTGTTTAATCTATGCTTAGATAGAAAATAATATGAATTTTTTTCTAAAGTAAATTAAAATCTTAATCAATATTTTTAAATTTTGCAAGACAAAATTTATCTTTGTTTCGCCGTAAATTTTGATTAGTATTAAAATATCATTTAGAGCCATAATTTGGATACATAAATATGGATTTTAAATTTGTCTTTAAATAATAATTTGAAAAAATTCAATCAGAAAAAAAAAAGATTTGTTCTTTTTTTCAGTTAAAATACTAAACATCTTATGGTTAATTCTAAAAATATTAAAAAAACATAATTTGATCATTTTTATTAAGATTTTAATCAATTAAATTTTGATAATTTGATCATGATCATGAACTTCAAGTTGCAATAAAAAGCATTTTTTCAAAAACTTTTATTTTATCATTTCCCAAAACCTGAAATTATTTTTAGTTCAATTCACAATGTGGCTTTTTTATTTTTTAATCAAAAAAAAATTATAAGAAAATTTAGACATTCCTTTATAGCATTCCCTTATTAAAAAAAGAATAAAAATAAATCTATTTTACCGAAAATACGTCTTTGTAAAATCTTCTGAGCATAAAGATTGTGTTTGAATGGTTTCAACAAAATTTGTCATCAAAAAAACCTTTTTTAATTCTTTAAATTTCTTTCAAAAAAAAATTATTTTCAAACTTACGGAATTGTACTCATTAGGTGGAACTATGTAATCAGCAGTCTAATTTTTTAAATTGAAAATAAATTTTAAAATTTATAAAAATTGAACATACGTCAAAAATTCGGTAGTTAAATTGACTTCGGTGCAGAATTTCCGGGTCCAAAGTTCTCAGTCTATCCGGATATTTGACATAGCCGAGTCCTTTTACTTTAGATGTAACTGTACTGCTTACAGAGTCCGTACCCTGATAACTTTTATTCTTTATTATATCCCAACTAAAAAATTTATTTTTAATTAAAATGATTTTAAAAACAAATACCCAATGATGTAAATGAATATTAGAAGTTGAAGTATTCGAAATATAAACGCTATCAAAAAGTTATGAATTTTGGCCTCGCGGACAGTTGTATAGGAAAAATAGCCATAAAAAATGCTTGTGAAAAATTTTTGAATTGTGTACAGCTTGGATTTTTTGCTGGCTAGACCCATAATTGAGTTATTTTTTCAAAAGTTAAAATAAAAAATAATCAATTTTTTATCTTTGATTTAAAGAGTTTTTCTATTGAGTAGTGAGTGTGTGATAAACGCCATATATAAATTTTTTTGTCCTAATTTAATCTGTATCAAATTTATTTGCTATGTACGCCCGCCGATTAAATTTTGAACTCGTGGTTTTTAAAGGTTACGTTTTGTATTCATTTATCATAGATCATGGGTAAAAATTAATTGAAATTTTCAAAATTAAAATTTATTTGTTTTTATTAAAATTTTAAAGCATGAGATTTGAATATTTTAATTTAAGATGCATATACGAAAAAATTTCGAATAGGAAAAAAATTTGAATTTAAAAAATTGTCTTTCAGATCAATTGTAATTTACACATTTGATGTTTTATTATTTAAAAAATATGCGGGATCTCAGTATGATAACCTGGTTGTTTTTGGTTATTAAATCTAAATTTTGATTGTCAAATAGCAAGAAACTTATTTAACATAATCTGAAGGAGCTCTAGCTCGGTACAGAAAACAAATAAAAAAAATGATAAAATAAATAAAATAATCAAGTGGTCGTGGCTTTTTTAATTTTTTTAAAAATGCGTCTTGGGGAAAATAAATTTGTTTTTTAAAAATTCTGAGAAAGATACAAGTAAGTTATTATTTTATTTATTTATTTGTTTTCTGTACCGAGCTAGAGCTCCTTCAGAATAATTTAAAAATTAAAAAAATAAAATAAAAATGAAATAAAATAAAAATAAAATAAAATAAAAATAAAATAAAATAAAAATAAAATTAAAGTTAATAAAATGAGATAAAAAAAAAAAAAAGAATTAAAAAAAAAGTAAATAAGCTAAATAAATGAAAGTTAAGAATATATAAAATTGGAAAAGATTGTTACATGTGGCTCATGTTTAAATAGTTCAAGTATCAGGAAAAAAAGAAGAAATAGTAAGGTAGCAATTACACAATGGAGTTGGGTATTCAATATATCTTGATTCGAAACCTTCTTTGTATTCCTTCACCAGTTTTACAACCAATGGAATAGAATGACTCAGTCCTGTCCCAACATATCTCTCACTCAATTCAAAAAGCCGATTCGAGACTGTTAGTAATTTTAGTTTATTAAAAGCTTCATGATGTACGATGTTGGAGGGAGTATCATATTTTAACTTAAGAATAGATCTGACTGCTGTATTTTGAATTGCTTGTAGTTTTTTGATATTATTTTCTGAAAATGAATTTAAGCAATAAAAGAATAGTCTAAAATTGATCCGACTAAAGATTTATATAGATTTCCTAGTGTGTTCTGATTAAGACCCCATTTTTTGTTTGACAATATCTTAATAATATTTAGCCTTTTATTGCAGCGCTCTTTAATTTCATCTACCAGTATATTAAAGTTTAATTTAGAATCAAATTTAATACCAAGAAACTTGATTTATTTTTGTCTCTCTATTCTGTTTCCATAAATTTTTAAGTTTAGATTATCACTCTCTTTTTTGTACCTAGAAAAGACTACTGAACACGACTTTTCAACTGATATCTTCATTTTCCATTTAATAAGCCATTGTTCTAGTTCGTTGAGGTATTTATTGATCTTATTTTCTAGGTTCCCCTTTTTTGATGTTTTATTATTTAAAAAATATGCGGGATCTCTGTATGAGAACCTGGTTGTTTTTGGTTATTAAATCTAAATTTTGATTGTCAAATAGCAAGAAACTTATTTAACATAATCTGAAGGAGCTCTAGCTCGGTACAGAAAACATATAAAAAAAATGATAAAATAAATAAAATAATCAAGTGGTCGTGGCTTTTTTAATTTTTTTAAAAATGCGTCTTGGGGAAAATAAATTTGTTTTTTAAAAATTCTGAGAAAGATACAAGTAAGTTAATAAATGCGTATAATATATTGCAATAACAAAAATGGTTCATACAACTTTTTTCACTAGCGAAAAAAGTATCTTTTTTGCGTCCCCTAAAATAGTATAAAATTTTCACTAATAGAAAAAGACAAATTGAATAATTGATGTATTTATTTAATATCTTGATAAATGCAAAAATAAAATTACATCCTCTAAGTCTATTTTAAGTAAAAAAATTCTAAACTACGTCCTCTTCGTCAGAACTGTCCACTAAGTCTTCATCCTCATCATCACTATCTGGCTCAGGCTCTTTTTCATCTGCATTTTGTTCTTTTCGTTTGTTTCTAAAGCTGAACAATGGCATAACGTTCTTTATGTAAACAAACGTCAATAATATTGTCGTCTAACATCTTTTTTGTAAATTTTCAGCTCAGTATCCTTACCAACGTCCAACTTCTTCCTTCTAACCTTCAAAATATGTGTTTACAAAAAAGTATAAAAATTCTTTTAACTTAATGTTCTTGTGTGTTTCAGCAAAGACTGGTTGAGACTCCAAAATCAAATCAAAATGATCACTTATAGCATTTTGGTGAATTACCGAAAGACAAAATAAACGACGAAACCATGTATTAACTTCGACATCATTCTCGTAGTCATTTTTGAACCCAAGTCTTGTGAAGTTTCTCAATAGAGCTTGACCAAAATGAAAAAGACAAATTTATTCACTACTGTAAGTGCTAAATTTTGATTAGTGAAAAAAGTATTCTTTTTTAGTCTCATTGAAAAGTTATCATTTTGGTTTAGTGAAAAAAGTAGTATCTACGACAAAAATAGTTAAAAAAAATTAAAAATACTGGAGTTAGTGTCAATTTTATTGAATATAATCTAAAATAATATAAATAGTCAATTATAATTGAACTAGTGTCTTTTTTAATTTTTGATACTCTGATTTATTTAAAACGAAACCATTATTATTAAATCAAACCAATTATGCTTTGATAAAAAAAATTATCGATATCAGTAAAAGATTTCGGTATATTCTTTCAAAATATATCTTATAAAAATGTTTGCTTGATTATCTTTGATTAAAACTAAAATTTCAAAACACTTAAATCAAGACATTTAAATTCTCATTTTTACAGTATCTATTTAATTCTATTAATTTTTATTTTAATTATTCAAATAAATTAAATTTAAAAAAAATCTTTGCTCATATTAATTATATTAATCAAAAATGTCCTTTATCGAATAAATAAATCCCCAACAATATATCTGAAGTCAGCAATGACAATGCTCAATATTTAAGCAAAAAATTAAGAGAAAAAGACATAATTTATTTGCCTTTTTGCTCATTTATCACTCTTGAAGAAGCCCTAAAGTATTTATCCCAAACTTTTGATAGGAATATGTTGACAGCCAACAGTACGACAGAAAATTTTGCTTGTGATGTTATTTGGTTTCAATGCAACAAATGTTTAATTCGTTTAAAAATTATTCAAAATTCTGATTCAAGTATTAATGACGAAGCGCCACCACAAAAAATCTCAGACCTAAAAAAAAAAAGCGAGGCCGAACAATCGGTTCCAAAATAAAGCTAAATAAAATATTTTTGTAATAAAATAATCATTTTTCTAATAGGATAATTTTTTTTGTACCTGAAACAATAAAAATATACTAATTCTATTATTTTTGCTATATTTTGTATAATTTAGATTATATTCAATAAAATTGACACTAACTTCAGTATTTTTGTTTTTTTTAATAAATATGTTTGACTCGTTATATAATTATATGCCGTTAATAAAATGGTATTGAATTCAGATTGAAGGCATAAGTAAAGCAAATGACAAGCATAGGCAAAGTTTGAGATTTTTTCAAAAAATTAAAAATAAAATTAATATTTTTCAAATTTTTCAATTTAATTTATAGCACTGGATCAAATGTTAATTCAAAAAATTATTGTTATTTTTCGGAAAAATCTCAAGCATTAATAATGCATTAACCTTAAAAATCTTGATTTTAATGCGAACTCAAAGTTTAAAACACAACTTTAGAGGATGCAGTGTAAGTAAGGAATGTTTTAATATGGGCAAAATGGTGTTTGTCACATGCACCAAAAATTTGATTAGGTTTATGAGGCTGCAATATTAAAAAATATGAAATAAAAAATAAAAAATATAATTAACCTTCTTTAGGAAAATTCAAACAAAAATTCAAATTTTTTGATATTTTTTTTGAAAATTTGATAATTTAACAATCATTCCATTTTTTATCAAAAAAGACCAAAAAATTTAGAATTAAATAGAAATTTATCTTTAATTTTTTAAACCTATACTCAAAATTTATTATGGTCTACAGAAAAAAAGTTTATTTCGCTAAATTAAAGTTTGAGTTTATGTTTCTTTGTCATATACAATTTAAAATCCTTTTCTATATTTACAACTAATGATTCAAAAAACTGTATTTCAGTGCTTGCTTTCTAAATATACTTAAAATTTTTGTTTAAGAACTAGCGAAAAAAAATTAAAAATACTCAATTTTGCCTGCTAAATTTTTAAATTCTAAAGTTCGAGACTTAAATTTAATTTACTACAACAAAAAACGTCCAAACTCCAAGTATCCAAGATGAACATTTAAAAGTAGTCGAGAGTCTAGATGAACTTTTAAAAAAACTCAAAAGTGGCTTTTATAATTATAGAGTGACCGCTGATGAATTGATAGACGTTGATGCTGACGAATCGACGGGCGAGGCCCTAACAGATCAAGATATAATTGAAATTGTTCAAAAAAACAATCAAAACTGTGATGACGAAGTTGAGGTAATCGATCAAGAACCTGTAACTGTAAGTTATAAACAAGCAAAGCAGGCAATAGATCAAGTTCAAATTTTTTTTGAAACTTCTAAAGATTTTAACGAGTGTGACTTAGAATTGTTATCGAAAATAAAAGAGCGGATGTCTGAATTGAGTTTGTCAAGTCTAAACCAGACATTTATTTCTTCTTTTTTTAAAAAAAATTAATTTAAAAATTATTCCGTTTACTTTAAAATTAAATGTCTATTAAACTATATTTCTATAAATTGTTATCAATAAAATTTTGCATCAAAATTTACATTCGTTAATCCGAAAATTTAAAATTTTTTGCTCGTTTACGGATTAAAGATAATCCGTAAAACTTAATCCGTAATGGTTTTTTTCGGTCCCGTCTGTTACGGATTAAAGAGAGTCGACTGTATTATGTAAATCAAAATTTGATATATAAATATGAAAATTGCTCTGAACAATTTAACATAAATATTTAATTTTATAAGAAAAAATGATTGTATGTCTAATTTTTTAATAAATTTGATATTAAGTTGAAAATTTAATACCAAATAGTTAATAAAATAGTTTTCATAAAAATTGTAGCATTTAAAAATTTAATTTATACAATTTAAAAAATTTAAGATAAATTTTAAATAAATTTAAGTTACAAGAATTCTCGGAACTTCTACTTTTTGGGATTATGTGGTCTGAAAATATGTGACCAACAGATTTAATTTAAGCTTGTCACTATTTTATAAATTCCCGAAGTTATATTTTTTTATTGCTATAATTTTCTAACTCGATCATGATCTTTTATAAAAGTCAAAATGATTTTTAAAATAAAATGAATATTTATGTCACCCAATATTTTCAAAATAAAAGCTTTAAAAAAAATTAAGAAAATTAAAAAAAAATGTTTTTAAAAATATTTATTTTATTAAATTATCGTATTTGCATTCTATTAGGTTTTTCAATTTTTTCTAAAAATTCTCTGAAATCAATCATCGAAAAAATTGATTCAAACCATTTTAAAGTATCTATTGATATCAATAATGGAAAAATAATAAATGGCGAGCGTGCTAGTACAGGTGAATATCCATTCATGGCATCGATAGGCTTCCTTGATCCAATAACATATTCTCATAGATGTGGAGCGACAATCGTAAGCAACAAATATTTAATGACTGCTGCTCATTGTGTCCAAGATTTAGTTGAGTCAAATGGTTCTTCTTTTAAACAATTTGAACAAGTATTTGTCGCTGTGGTAGGGACAGATGACCTTAATTCAGTTTACTTCTCAGGTTCATCTGAAAATAGTCAAATATATGAAATTGGTTCAATTACAATTCATCCTTCATATTCAAATACAACAGACCCGGAAGACATTGCCGTCTTGACAGTGTCAGAAGAAATTGTCTTTAATTCAAACACAAGCGCTGTTCAATTGCCTGATTCAACTGATCCTTCTGGAATTTTTGGAAAAAATGTGACAATTCTTGGATGGGGACAGACCGAAACAGGAACTGCTTCTAATTATTTACTCAAAGCACAAATGACAGTCTTAAACTCTTTGCCTCAACAAACAGAATGCGAAGGATTTGACAAAGAGCATTATTGTATCAGGGACTTGGGAGGAGATGACTCAAATGTTTGTTTTGGTGATTCTGGTGGTCCATTGATTTTCAAGCAAAACGAATGGGTTCAGTATGGTATTGCCAGTTTTGTATTTGTTGACATGTTCCAACAATGTGATAATACAAAGCCAAGCTTTTTTGCCATGGTACCTTTATTACTGCCGTGGCTTGATGAACAAGGAGTATCATGATAGTTATTTCCTTCAAATAATATTGTTATAATATATGATAGTTTTTTTCGTAAATGCTCTTCGTTTAAATATATTCATATTAAAAATATTACCAAATATTTTTATTTCACTTTCTAAAATTAATTTAGAAAAAAATATTTGAAAGAGAAATAAATTTTTTTTAACTAATTCTCAAATTTTTCTCCATGCGACTCTTTTTTTGTGGACTTATATAAATAATTCGGTAATTTTAGGTTTAGCTGTTAGTATTTTGATTTCTAAAATTATATAAAAAATTTTAAATAAATCTGAAATAATAAATAATAAATGGAAACTAAATAGCTAATAAAGAAATTTGGCATAAATTAAGATGTGAAAAAAATTTCACTTTGTATTAGCTCATAAATTTATATATTATTTTAAAGGAATAAATATTTTCATCATCATATAACGTAATTACTCGAGTTTTATGACATGTCATTATTGTAGGATATCCTACAATAGTGACATGTCTTTATATATCGAACAGTGGTTGAAAATTTCGATTTATGACATGTCATAAAACTCGAAAATACCCCTAAAAATCAACTTTTACTAAAAAAAAGTAACCGTAATAGTGACATGTCACAAAACAAGAAAATATGAGGTTTTTACTTTATGTAAATTCTTGTAAGACCAATAATAAAAGAAATTATTAAAATTAGATTAGTTTTATATTTAATATTATTATTATTATTGTCTAAAAAAGCTATATCCGGGTAAAAAAATATTTGAACGATTCGTTTAGACTAAACTATTTACAATTTATACAAGAGAAAAATTGATTAGGTCTCAAACCCTTTGGCCAATAATCATCACAAACCCAATTGTCACAACTTTAGCATGATAGCCATAAGTCTTGATATTTACTTGATCTAAAAGAAGAAGATCTAAAAGACATCTAATACATTTCTTTGAATCCAAACTAATGACTTCATATGAATATTCGACTGGTTTCGGACTTGTATCATTTTTTTTAGAATGTTAGAATGAATAATCACGCTAGTTATCGGATCCATTAAAAAGTTTGTTTATCATTAAATGAGATTTTTAAAATAATCATATGAATAAGCTTTCTTTTGTTCTATTTTTGATTAAATAATTGAATAATTAAAACAGATAAAGAAAATAAATATTTATGAATAGTTTGTTATGGTTAAGTTTCACGCCAAACATTCAAGAAAGTTCAAAGTATGGTGGACTATCCCCCTGATCCCTTTTTGGGATCAAACATTATGTGCACTAAATTATTCGGTTTTTAACCAAATTAATTCAAATTAGAACTTTATTATTTCAAAACTTTACTATATAAATCATCTCGCACTTAAATAATTTTTGATTTTTACAAAAAGAATACTTGAGTTGCACTAAAATAATTTTAAATATTAATTTAGACTTTATTTTTATTTAAATCACTCCCATTAGCTATATATATCGTCGCTAAACGATTACTTTTAAGCAGCAGAGTTACTTTTCTAATAATCTTATTTATTCTCCGTCCTTTTTATTAGATTTGTTGCGAATACTTCCCAAGCAAAACAAAAATGTATATTTTAAGCATAAAAGAAAGATATTTTTTTGTTTATTATTTGTATATTTTTGGACTAAAATATTTAGAGAATAAATAGAGAATATCTAAATGTTATGCTAATTTTATACAATTTATTCAAAAAATATTTAGTTTGTAAAAGAAATTATTCTAATCTGTTTCTAAGTCTATTCTTGTTTCTCCACTTACAGAATTTTTTAATAAATTTATTTTTGAGTTTTGAATCATTCTATTTATAATATATATTAAATATTTGCTTGAAAATCTTGTATCCTTCTCATTTATCATACCTTAAAAAAATTGAGTAGGAATAAAAAAAATTTAAAACTTACAAAAAGCGGCATTAATTTTTTATAGAAATCTCCATTGTAGATGTCCTCTATTAAGTTTTCATTAATTGTGTCCGAAGCCTTAACGGGCAGAATTTTTTTGGTGAATAGACGTCTTATTTGATCTTCCACGGGAATATAATAAAATGTACTCAACCTAAAAATAATACTTTCAAATATCTTTTTATTTATTAGGTTGTTTAATAAGTTTTTTCATTTTTTTCTAGACTTTTTTTTCCTAATGCTTTTAATCTATTCCAAACGGTGCCATTTGTTACAGACATCTCTTTAGAGAGCTGTCTAATCGACCGCCTCGGGTCTTCCTCAAGCAGCTCTTGCAAATACGCGTCATCAGCTTCGACGGTTCTCCCAACGCGTTCTTTGCCATTGAGGTCGAAATCTCCAGCTTTGTATCGAGCAAACCAATTTTGACAAGTGCTTACAGTCAGAGCGTCGTCGCCATATACCAAACATATCGATTAGGTAGCCTCTGTCGCATTTTTTCCTTCGTTAAACTTGAATTACATGCAATGGCGGATCTGCATTTTTATGTCATACAATTTTATTTAGTTAATTATTTAGAAATTTAAAAAGTAAACATATCATCTTATATATCATTTGAAAGAACAAGAGTTGCTCTTTCAAATGATGTACAACATTGCATAAAAAAGTTTAATCTTTGATGAGATTTTTTCATTTAAAAATTGACGAAAAAACTTATTAAACAACCTAATAATTAAAATTTAAAAATTTTAATTTGTATTTAGACCAGAGTTGTTTAAAAGTCAATAGTGTCAATTCAAGTCCAATACGAACTTTTTTTTTAATTTTCTTTCAAAAGAGTATATAAATTTCTTGATATGAAGTCTAATATAGCAAATTTAAACTAAAAACAACTCTGGTTTAGACAAGAAACTTTTATTGAAAGATAGAGAGTATTATTTTATTTAATTTTGACTAAAGAATAATTTTTTCTTATATACAATTCAGTATCAAATGAAATATTTAAAAATCATCCTTTTTTAATTTTACAGTTTAAAAAATAAATAACTTGGCCTTTTATTAAAAAAAAAATCTTATTTTTTCAATATTTATTTGAAAAATAAAACTTGATTATTAACTTCAATCAAAAAAACAATTTATTTTAAAGAAAAATAAATAAGAAAATGATACTCTAAGTGATTAAAGTTTGTTAGCGTCAGTTTTTTTTAACATTTAGAATTTTTATTATTCATCTTAGAAATAAATTTTAAAAAATTGAGATGATTGACTTTTGATATAAAACTAAAATAAAATTTTAACGGAAAAAAAATTGCCTTATGTAATTTTTAATTAAAATTTACCTTGTTTTGCAAATGTTGCAGTTCCACTGTTTGGATTGATTAAGATCCATGTGATCGTTGTGTAATAAACCTACTTATTCGGCACTAAGCGGTTTATACTCTAAATGTTTAAAATAAATAAAAGAAATTCTTCTTAGTAAATATTTTATTAAATTATGTTTTTAGCCATTTCTAGCCTAAAGAAAAATACAAAATATAGAGAAAAAGATAGGAAAAAGAATAACAAAAATAATATAATAAGTAAAACTGAAAAAACTAGAACATGTGCTTCAATTTCAACATGCTTCTATATAATTAGACAAACATGCATATATAATATGTTAAATCAAAATAAACTGCTCTTTAAGTGAGAAGATGATGTAGTTATTTAGAGAACTACAACATACCTCCCCCTTTTGAGACGGTTCCGTCCCTAAAAATACAAATTCAAAATTTTTTTATTAATTTATCAATTTGCTCGGCCCAATTTTTGTTCTCCTGCACCTTTTTACGCAGTTGTTCATTTTCTTTTCTCAGCAGTAAAATCTCCTCATTTGATTCCTCCAGCTCATTTTTCATTTTTAGCTTGTCGCTTTTGAGAGATTTAACTTGGTCGGAAAATTCATCTCTCTCCTCCCTCAAACGCCATGTAGCCTTGCTATTGAAATTGATTATATCAGCTGCTTTGGCCATCTTTTCTCGGCAGTTCAGCAGCTCATTTTCAGCTCTTATACGGAGCTCGGTTTCTTTCCTGAGCTCTCCTTGGGAATAATCACTCTCTTCAGTGTTTGTTGCTGCTTCTCTGCTTGTTGCTGCTACTTGATATGTTGCTGCTACTTGAGATGTCGCTGCTACTTGATTTTTTAATTTGTAGGCCTTACTCAACGAGGTCGCTTTTGTTGGGAAATTATTTCGCCAGACTTTTATTTCACGACCAGCAAATTCCTTGTTGAACAGAAATCTTGCGATGCTGTCGTGCTTGTTAAAATTTTGAAAGCGGACAAAACCAACACAAGTGCCCCTTTCTACGTATTCGTCTTCGGAAAGGATGTAGGGTATGTGAACATGTTCCACTCGTCCAAAGTCCTCTTGGAGACCACTTGTTTTTACCATCATGTCCAAGAATTCTGCCAACTCCTCCTGAATGACCGCGTGATTTGAGTCGAAACGTGAGATTTTCGAGACGTACAAGTCGTATATTTCGTTTGACATCTTTGCTTTTAAGTGCTACTACTGATCTAGGAAAATTTTGAAATTTTATGTATTGAAGAAGATGCTGAAATTTTTAAACACTCACTTGTTTATCAAGTAGTAGCACTTGTAGTACTGAAAGTATACAAATGAACACAGAAACTCTCGAAAATTATCCTGAAACGTTTGAGGCTCCTAACTTTCGTTTCAAATCAATTGATGATGCAAGACAAGTGGTAGTAGAGGAATTGAGAAATATCTCGGCAAAAGATGTTGTTGACTTAAGACCAAATTTCAACTCGGATGCAGCATTTCGAATTGAATTCATCGATTCGAACCAGAAACCACTGAAATGTAAATCCAGACCACTTCCATACCACTTGAAAGAAAAAGTGCATCAGGAAATCGACAAACAGTTAGAGGCAAAAATTATTCGAACCAGTAATAGCCCATGGTGCTCACCTATACATGTCGTTCACAAACCAGACGGTTCAATTCGAATAACTGTGGACTACAAAGCCTTAAACAAGTTAATAAAGGATGATAATTATCCTTTGCCGTCAATCCAAGACTTGTACAACAAGCTCGCTGAAGCAGACACTTTCACCAAAATAGACATGAAAGCGGCCTATCACCAAATTCCAATCGCAACTGAATCGATTGAGGTTACAGCATTTATCTGCGAATTTGGAATATTTGAATATCTCTCAATGCCAATGGGCATTAAATCAGCACCAGGCTGGTTCCAAAGATTCATTGAAAGAGTTTTAAATAAATTTATTGTAAATAATATGCTAAGAGTCTATCTGGACGACACAATTATTTTTACAAACTCTTCTAAATTAGGGATTGATTGGCATGTAGAAGTAGTTAAAGAAGTAATTGACACACTAAAGTCAAGAAACCTAAAAATTTCCTTTGAAAAATGTGTCCCAGTAGTAGAAGAAGTCGAACTACTTGGCAATACTATATCAAAAAATCGAATAAGACCAAATCCAAATCGAGCTAAGTGCCTTGAAAATAGAACTCGACCAACCAATATCAGAGAACTACAATCATGGCTCGGAGTTGCCAATCACTATCGAAGATTTATCGCCCATTACGCAAAATTGACTAAACCTCTTTATGACATGATGAATCTCAAAGAAGTTCCATTAAGATGTAGAAAAAAGAACGGGGCAGTAGACGGGAAAAAAGTACCTTTAGAATGGACTGCTGAAGCAGAAAAGAGCTTCATTGATGTCAGGGAAACTCTTTGTAGTAATTTGGTTCTGGTACTTCCAAACTTTCAAGAACAATTTTTTCTCTCTACTGACGCATGCGAATACGGCTATGGCGCCGTATTAGAACAGATAATTGAAAATGTAGCATATCCAATCGCTTATTTCTCAAGAAGCTATACAAAAGCCCAGAGAAATTATTCAACAACTGAGAAAGAGCTATTAGCAGTGGTTATGTCGATCGAGTACTTTCATCAATACTTATATGGAAAATTCTTCACCGTAAAGACCGATCACCAACCGCTAACTTGGATTTTGAATAAAAAGAACACACATCCCAGACTCGAACGCTGGCTTCTCAGACTGAACCAATATTTATTTGAAATAATTTATCAAGCAGGTAAAGAAAATGTTGTAGCTGATATGCTGTCAAGATTACCAGATGAAAATGAAGTGGCTGAGTCCAATGATGACTACTTAGACAATTTAGTAGCAATGGTAGATGAAAAAGAGGAAGAAATGGTCTCATTAGAAACTGACACAAGTGAAAATGCAAAAATTATTTCACAAAATCCAAACTCTAACCAGATAGAGCAATACCGAAGTTTGAACAATGAGCAATTAAAAGATGAAGACATCAAATGGATGATCGATTTAAAAAAAACTCACAAGGATAAAAAACCCAAAATAAATATTTTTGAAAATCCACCTAGGGACGCCAATGTAATAAACCTACTTATTCGGCACTAAGCGGTTTATACTCTAAATGTTTAAAATAAATAAAAGAAATTCTTCTTAGTAAATATTTTATTTAATTATGTTTTTAGCCACTTCTAGCCTAAAGAAAAATACAAAATATAGAGAAAAAGATAGGAAAAAGAATAACAAAAATAATATAATAAGTAAAACTGAAAAAACTAGAACATGTGCTTCAATTTCAACATGCTTCTATATAATTAGACAAACATGCATATATAATATGTTAAATCAAAATAAACTGCTCTTTAAGTGAGAAGATGATGTAGTTATTTAGAGAACTACAACAGTTGCATTTATGGCAAAGCCATTTTTTTTTATAGTTGATATTTTGGCCAGTTTCTTTCAAGAGTATTTTCATTAAGCTATTAAAATTTGTAGGAATATCATTGCCCGTTGTTAAATTAAAAAGTAAAAAGACTATGTTCATTTTTAATTTAAACTTATCTTCCCTACTTGAAAGAGTGAATGGGCTTAAAGTGGAGATGAAGCGGCATTTCTACTTCCGTGATGGCGTCTCTGACTCTATTGAAATGTGTTTGAGCAACTTTAGATTTAAAAACTATAGAATTTTATTAAACCAACTTATTGAACCAAATTGAGACTCACCTTTTTTGGTCAACTAAACTTTACTAAACTTTAACTGTAAATTCTTTTTTCTTTCTTTTTCTATTTTTTTTTTTGACTACTTATTTTATCTATTTGTATATTTGTATCGAGCATGAGCTCTTTCATGAGTATAAGAACTTAATTGACTTTTTTACATTTATTTAAATTCTATTTTTTTTATCTTTACTTTACTTCTCCTGAAGACGGTTAATTATAAGTAAACAAATAAAAAGTCTTAAGACTGATCTGAAAGCGTCTTGCGTAAATTTTCCACTGTAAAAAATTGACAAAAGACACATGTTAATTAAGCCAGATTCATCAATTCATCGATTTGCTCAATATTTTGCCCTTTACCTTAAAAAGATAAATCCTCGTTTGTTAATCCGCATTCAGAATTTTTTTCTTCGTCGATTGACACATCTGTTATATTTAGGATTTCTTGATTGTCGGAATCCCAATTGATTTTTGAATGGACTGTGTGATCCGCCGACTGTGAAAAACATGGGTATAGTTGGCTAAATTGTTGTAGGATGGCTTCCTTTTTCTTTTTTTTTTGTAGTAGTAAGTAATTTTCTATTTTTTAATCCAATGATACATGCTTAATATGAAAACGCTTAAACAATTTTAAATTAAGCTAAATAAATTTTTTCAGTAAAGACTGCGCGTAAAAAAAATAAAATAAAAAAGCTAAATGCTCAAATATTTGATTGTTTGCATAAGCACTATTTAATTTTTGATTAATAATTTAGTTTTATGCTAATTTTTATGTTAATTTTCAAATTTTTTTAACCAATCATATCTATAGGATAGTTAAAAAAATTTTTTCAAATAAATGTATGCTTAATTTAAGGATAAACTCTAGATAGTATTTTGAAAATATCTATATTTTAATTGAATAGGTTATTTTTAAATTAAAACAACTGTGTTCATGTTTTATTTCGACGAATGATGGATTATCAGAATCCAGGATGGTATCACAGTTTTGTCACAGACAAGACGAGTGAATTCCAGTCACTAATAATGCAGTATAATCAACGGATAAAGTCATCAAGTCACATTCGACGTTCAAAAGCCAGATGCCGATGGAAGATTTTTGTCACTGTACCATGCATGAAATCATCAAAAAAAGGAGTCTCGATCGCAATCCTGGAACAGATGAGCAACCAAATCTCAATCGCAAAGTTTTCCAACTTGTTCCGCTTATCTCTTTAAAAGACTACGATGCAGCATTTGAGTGCAACATCTGAAAACATCTGAATTTATTTATTTATTTGTTTTCTGTACCGAGCTAGAGCTCCTTCAGAATAAGTTAAAAAAATAATAATAAAGAAAATAGTGCGAGTTGAGTGCTTATCACTCACACTCAAAATGAGCCTTATTTGAGTGAAAATGTCTGATCAAGTGTTAGTTAAAAAAAGCCAAAGATCAGCATTTAAAAAAAAATTAGATGATTTTGAATGAGGCTTTTAATAAACTAAAATTACTAACAGTCTCGAATCGGCTTTTTGAATTGAGTGAGAGATATGTTGGGACAGGACTGAGTCATTCTATTCCATTGGTTGTAAAACTGGTGAAGGAATACAAAGAAGGTTTCGAATCAAGATATATTGAATACCCAACTCCATTGTGTAATTGCTACCTTACTATTTCTTCTTTTTTTCCTGAAACTTGATTTATTTAAACATGAGCCACATGTAACAATCTATTCCTATTTATGTCTTTTCAACTTTCATTTTTTTAGCTTATTTACTTTATTTTGATTCTTTTTTTTATCTCATTTTATTAACTTTAATTTTATTTTTATTTTCTTTATTATTTTTTTTTAACTTATTCTGAAGAAGCTCTAGCTCGGTACAGAAAACAAATAAATAAATAAATAACAAATAAATAAATAATTTTGAAAATTTTGTAAATGATGAAAGTGTACCTTAAAGGTATCAGCTGATGTAAATAAAAATAACTGATTATAATCAGTTATTGTTATGGATATAAACGTTCTCTAAATTGTAGCAACTGATGCATTCTTTGTACTACCACTTAAAGTTTAGTTGGATTTATAAAATAATATTCCAAATACACAATTTTATGAATTTTGCTAAGTTTTGCAGAATCAGTATATTGATGCTATTGTATTAGACACATATTGGACGCATTTGCCAAATTTTTATCTTTTTTTTTAAATGAATTGATTTTCTTACTTGAAAAAAATAAATAAAATTTAAAAGACTTTGTTTTATAAAAACTAAATATGGTAACGACGTCTTTAGGGGTTATGTGTCAAAAGGATGACCAAATTTGAAAAACTGCTATAAATCCTTCATTTTAAAATATAGTTTCAAAAAAAATATGTTAACATGAAGAACTCGAAAAAAGAATAGAATGATATGTGTGATATATTTAAAAAAAAATTTAACAGTTTTTTTCTCCTAAAGTTTGATTAATTCTAATTAGGTGACAAAGTCTCGAATTAGTAATTCGGGAAAAATGATTTTAAAGGTCCTTAGTATAACTTAAGGTCTAACTTAAGGTCTAACTTAAGGCCTAACTTAAGGTCTAACTTAAGGTCTAGCTTAAGGTCTAACTTAATTCCACTATTCGAATCAGCAAATGTTCAAGTATATATGAAAATATTTTTAAAATTTTAGGATATGCTCTTCATGATATATGAAATGGGGTTAATTTTTAGGTCTTAAAGGGTTAAACAGATTAAACCCGATTAGTCGAAAAAATCACCCAATATCTCCGAATATTATTATATTAAACCCATTTAACCGTACAAAACTATAAATATGTATTGGTGCTATTTTTATAGACCTTAATAGTGTTTTTTGAACCCTCCACACTTTTGAATATATTAAATGAATGAATGAATCAAAATTCATAATTTTTAAATAAAAAAAACTCAATACTTATATTATATACAAATAAAAATTTGAAAAAATTAAAAGAAAAGCGGCACTGGTTGCCTTGGTAAATATTCAAAAAGTCAAAAGGGGTTCAAAAAACCCCTCAGGTCTCTTAGTGTTATAACAAATTGAATATTTTTGGCCTGACAAATTTTATTAATGTAGATGACTAAAGTAATAACTTACAAAAGTTTAAAGAATTAATTTAAATCGAAGAGGCAGAGAATGAATTTAGTGGGCGCTAAGCAAGATACAGAGATACTGATAATTTTTTTTTTCATGTCCTTTAACTTCCCAGTCATCGCTAAATCATAGATGCTTAATTATTATTTTGAAAGATTCTAAGAATTAGGAAAAATCAATTTAATCAAGTACATATAAACCAGGTTGAGTAAAAGTCGAAAGGTGGCTGTTAAAAGTTTCCACTTAACCATTAGAAAATAAAACATGAGAAAATAAGAAAATATCCATAACTAGATGTATACATCTAGTTATCAAAAACTTGCCACTGATTTTAATTCTAAGACCCAAGCGGTTAGGATAAGGAAGTATACTATTGTGAGATTTCTCCAAAAAAAAAGGCTTAGAGTCTCATACAGCGGTGAGAAAACTGCTAATAAGTTAATGATCTGTCTTATCTGATTAACTGTCTCTGTTTATACCACTTTTATCTTTATTAGCTATCTTTTATGTTAAGAAGCAGTTTTCTTACCGCTGTAAGTTTTCTACATTTAGTTTTTTTTGTCATCTCACAAAATAAAATTTGTCACCCTTAAAAATTTTAAGCCAAACAAACAAAGAAAATTTTTAAAAGTAAGCTAAATATGTCACAAAAAGGAAAAATTCAATTAAAAAAATTATATGTTGGATGGAACGATCGCATTTTTTTGAGTGGTTCCAAAAAGTCTATTTTACTCATTGTGAATCAATAGAGGGGCCTAAATTATTGATAATTTATAGTCATACTTCACACACAAATCCTGCTTTATCCATGATTGTGATGATTAAACCTTCGTTTTTCCTCTTTTATTAAATCTTTTAAATTCACTCTTATTTTGTTTCGTTTTTTTGTTTTTAAACTTTTTAGTAATTGTTTAATTAAATGAAATCAAATCGTAGAAGCTTAGTTTATTTCGAACAAAAGAATAATTTAATAGTTAATAATAAGTTTATTGAAAAATTAAAAAAAAAATGATTTTTCAATGGGTAAAAGAGGTTAAAATTCTTCATTTAGAATTAAATTTCGGGGTAATTATGCACAATTTTAGGTTTAATCGGGTTAACTGCTTTAACCCCTTTGGACCTCACACAATTGAAAATTAATTTTTTAAGCTTAAACTCTATTTTTTATTCTTAATTAAAAATAGCGGTTCTTAAAATTTTAAAAATTCAAAAAAATTAAGGGGTCGTAATTCGAAGCCATGACCACCTTGGCAGAGACATTCTGAATTTTTTTCTAGTACAACAAAGCTTCCAAAAAATTGTGGAATTTTTTGATTCTTAAAAAAAATTGAGAAAGATTCATATTCATGCTATCTTGGCTTTTATGAATCCAAAGTGACAATTTTTGCTTAGTCGCAACAGATAAGTGCAATTGAAAAAATTGTTAAGAATTCAGTCTTCAAAGGACGCCAAGGTCCAATAAATAAAAAAGAATTTATAATGACAGTAGAATTTTCAAATAGATTATTTCAAAATGATTATTTTATTTTTAGTCCTCATAATTAAGGTTTCATGTCAATTGAACCATGATATTTTTGCTTCAATCAAAACTTCATTCAATAAACAGAATTTTAATGTGATTTTTAATTCATCTAAATTGGGAATTTCTAATAATCCAGAGAGCAAAGTTGTAAATGGAAGACCAGCTTCAATTTCATCATATCCTTTCATGGTGTCTATAGGTTATTTGGCAGACAATTTTTACTACCATGTTTGTGGCGGATCCATAGTTAATGATCGAAAAATAATCACAGCCAAACATTGTGTTCAAAACTTGACCACTAATTACGATGCACCAACTTTTCACGGCTTGAATGGTTATGTACTTGTTGCAATTAGTGGCATCAGCAATTTAGAAACTTTGTCAGATATTCCAGGTTTGGAATCAAGCAGTATTAATATGGTTAAGAAAATTTATTATCAAAAAGATGACATATCAATTCTTGAGCTATTTTTACCAATGGTTTTTTCATCAGAAGTGAATAGAGTATTTTTGCCAGGTGCGAATGATAAAAATAAAATATTTGGTAGAAATGTAACTACTTTAGGTTGGGGCGCTACTGAAGCTGTCAAAGTATCGCCCATTTTAATGTCTGCAAATTTGACAGTTCTTAATGGACAAACAAATGAAAGAGAGTGCCTGGGTTTTCAAGATGATAACTATTGTGTTATTGATTTTAGTTCGGCAAATACAAATGTATGCTATGGTGATTCAGGTGGCCCGCTTTTATATTTGGACAACAACAAATGGTTTATTTACGGAGTTGCCAGTTTTGTCTTCGCAAATTCAAACGGAGATTGTCTAAATAAAAAACCAAGTTTTTTTGCCAGAGTTCCAAACTCTTGGGCTTTAGAAAATATTTAAAGTTTTATGCTGTAAATAAATATTTTCGAAGTGTTAAAAAATAAATCTATTTTAATTAAATTACTGTTTTAATATTTTAAAAGAAACTGATTTTTTTAACACTAGAAGCACCAAAACGAGTCAAAATGACTCGTTTTAATGGAATCTAATAGATAAAAATTTATTATTATTATTTTTATTATTTGAAATATATTCAATACTTAATTTTAATTGAGTTAAAATACAAATTTTGGCTAAAAAAAGTATCTGGCAAAAATTTTATCTTCTAATGAATTCATTTCTTTTTGAGCCAATTCTTCGTCTTTCATGTAAAATATGCAAACTATAATTTTTGGATTTTTTAAATTTGCTTATCTTCGTTCAAGTATTAGGGTTTGAGTCAGTTTTTTAAAGATTTGTATACTTTTTATTAATTTTTTATGACTCATCCATTGATTTTGTTGATAAAGTCAAAATTTTAATTAAAAAACGAGTCAAAATGACTCATGCTTCTAGTAGTATATACTTGATTTGTACAAAGGATATTTTTTTATGGCATATGATTATCGCTTCAGTAAAAATAATAGAATAAATCAGTAAATATAATATTTTATTCAGTAAAAATGACTAACCCATCAGTTAATTTTATTCAGAAAATTATCTTCAGCAAAATTGTTTATTTGTCAGCAAAATTATTTTTCATCAGCAAAATTGTTTATTTGTCAGCCAAATTATTTTTTCAGCAGCAAATTTGAATATTAGTCAGCAAAATTTTTTTTAGCTAATAATAATAAAAATATATCCTGCAAGTTAATTAGTAAAAATAAATCAGTAAAAAATTGAAATCTATTCGTAAATTAATTGAACTAATTCAGTAAATTAACATAGTACTTGTCAATTTTATCATTTATTTGATTTTTTTAACACTTAATAGACAAATTGATCAATTCTACATGAAATAATTATCAAAGTTTTCATTTCTTGCCACTGAAGATGCATATAAAAGAGTCTTTTTCGTTCAATCTTAAAAAAAAAAAATTCTAATTTTTCTTAAAAAATTAACATAAAATTGAAAAACTACTGTCTTTGTAATCTTGACATCACCCAACGTTGGAACACCGTTCAAAATGACCGGCGAACAAAAAAATCTCTACTACATCGAATATCTCCAGCGGAAAAGAGAAATTAAACCCTGACTCGAAATCAAACAATTTAAAGACTTGAACAAAATCGATAGCTTGATGACTTTTGCAAACGGTATTAGAATTCGAACTTCAAAAAATCAGAAAATCACAAGTAAAGCCATCTTTGAAAGCCTAATGTCGGAATTAAATCCAGAACAACTTTCATCACTGATCTCAATATCTCCATTCCAGTCTCAAAAAACTTGGATATTGATCTTTAAAAACAGTCCAAAGTTTCTATTTGACAGAGAGCTAACTATTGATGGGATAAAAACTATGGCAAAAGATGCTAGTATCCCTGATAAATAACCTACAAACAACCCCTCTCTGGAAGTGACCATGACAGCAAATCTAAGATTTCATTAGCTTTCATCTAATTTTGATCACAGTAAAATTAAAGAATTCTTTGAAAATGGCTTAAAGATCAGTAAAAAGTTTACTTTACAATCAATATCCAATGAAAAGTACAATTTCGAGAATTTTTCTAAGGTTACTAACGGAGGGATTAAAGTTACAATTAAGTACGATCTAATTGATCACGACGATTTCATTGACATTGTCCGAACTCATAACATCGAAAGCCAGCGATGCCTTGTTCAACTAGCAAGATATTATAAACGATGTAATTTTTGCAAAAAATTTGGTCACATTCACTCAGGATGTGAATCCTTTAGGAAATTGTGCAAAAAATGTTCAGCGGGTCTTCCTTAAGCACCTCTTGCAAATACGCGTCATCATCTTCGACGGTTCTCCCAACGCGTTCTTTGTCATTGAGATCGAAATCTCCAGCTTTGAATCGAGCAAAACAATTTTGACAAGTGCGAACAGTCAGAGCGTCGTCGCCATATACAGTCGAGTTCGGTTATAACGAACTTACTTCGGAACTCTCAAAATGGTTCGTTATAAACGAACTTCGTTATATCCGAAACATAAAAACTAGATTTTATTTTTTGTTTGACTGCCGCAAGTACATTTTCTTCACACAATTTCAAAATTTCATCACGACGTTTGTATATGCCAGACATAGTGCCTGGCGGTATTTTGTACTCATCGCAAATTTGTGTTTGAGTCTTTTCCTTGCTATCAATAAGCTTGATAAATTTAACTTTTTGACTCAAGGTAAAAATTTTTCGTTTCGTTGCTTGACTTCTAGAATTCATTTTTTTTATTAATTGAGGATCTTTTTCTTTTAATTTTTATAGATAAATGTGTGAATTTTCTCCGATAAAATTAACCGTCTTATGGTTAATTGACAGATAAAGATTAGGATTCAAAAAAATTTCATACTTTTTTGTCAAGATCGTTATAAAAAAATAAATCCTACTGAGAATTTTTAAAAAAGACTTCGTTATAACCGAGTTTTCGTTATAACCGAGTTCGTTATATCCGTAAAAAATAACATTATAAAGATTGTTGTTTTACAATCTATTGAATTTTTTTTCGCTATAACCGATTTTTCGTTATAAGCGTTTTCGTTATAACCGAACTCGACTGTACCAAACAAATCGATTTGGTAGCCTCTGTCTTATTTTTTCCTTCGTTAAACTTGAATAACATGCAATGGCGGATATGCATTTTTTTGTCATACATTTTTATTTAGTTAATTATTAAGAAATTTAAAAAGCAAACATATAATCTTATATATCATTTGAAAGAACAAGAGTTGCTCTTTCAAATGATGTACAACATTGCATAAAAAAGTTTAATCTTTGATGAGATTTTTTCATTTAAAAATGATGAAAAAACTTATTAAACAACCTAATAAAACACCAACATATAATAAATTTAAGACAGATTATTATGAAATCTTAGATATTTTTTTAATACCATCCTCACTCTCTGATAGAGTTGTTGACTTTAAAGTTCTGATCGATCATGATATGTTGAGTGATCATTTACCCATTCAGGCAGATATCTCAGTTGAACATTTGATTACAATTAATTCCTGTAATTCGAATTTTAATTTTAAAAAAGCAAATTGGCATCTCTTCCAAGATTTACTTAAGTCTTCTAGTCATAATAATTATTGTACGGAAAATATTGACGAACTAAATGAACGGATCTCAAAAAATATCATTAATGCTGCTCAAAAAAGTATACCCTTCCACTCTAAAAAGCTTTTTAAATCTAGCTTACCAAAAAATAAAGTAACATTAGTTAAGGAATGGAGAAAAGTAAGAAGGCTTTTCCAAAAATCTAGATGTCTTTCTCTAAAGGTAGTCGTTAATAAGATTTCGTCGAATCAGAGGATAATTGTGAAATATCACATGAGGTAAGAGATTTCCTAAAAAATAAGGTACAAAACAATTTAAACGAGCATTTAACTCTTTTAGAAATTAAAAGCGTCTTAAAAAAACTAAAAGAACTGGCAGGGTGTGGTCTAGATCGTATTCACAATATAAAGTTAAAAAACTTACTTTATTGTTTTCTTGGTTTTTTGTGACATTAAAATTGTGGCTTTTTTCAACCAATTTTATTCCACGCATGAACTTGTACAATTGAATTAGATCACCACTTTTACTTCTTTCCACCAGATTTGGAATGTTCAAAGCTAATTTCGGTTTGTTTCTAATTGAAGAAACAAATTTCGTCGCTCTGCGTTGAATCCTTTAACATTCTCGCCGTCAGGCTTAAGAATTGGATACCATACAGGCACCGCAAATTTCAAAAGAGGGCGAACAAAAGTTTAATACAAAGATCTTAAAAACTTACAATCAAAACGAGCGAATCATTTCCTGATGTGAACTAACATTTGATTTGCTTTGTTTGTAGCCTCTTTCACTTGATATTTCCATTTAAGATTTGTATTGAAAATAACTCCAAGATCTCTTTCGGTTTCTGACGTTGCTAACTGCTTACCTTTAATAAAATTAGGAAATTCTTTGTTTTTATGACCATAATGCATAACCACACATTTTGATTTTTTGAATAGAAGAAGTCAATCTTGAGTCCACTTGAAAATTAAATCTTAATCTGATTGTAGTTTCGCTGGGCTTATTTCTGATAACGTGAGAATATTTAAGTATCATCTTCATACATTTTGACAACATTCTCTATTCCTTTTGGTAGATCATTTATATACAAAACGAACAATTGTGGACCAATGACTGATCCTTGTGGTAGACCGCTAAAAATCTCAACCCAATGCGAAAAAAACTTTGGACAACTCGTTGTCTTCTATTTTTCAAGAACGCTTCAATCCATTTTAGTGTCAGATCATCAAAGCCATATGCTTTCAATTTAGCTATTAGTCGTATGTGCAGAACAGTATCAAATGCTTTTGCAAAATCTAACAGAATCACATCATCAGGAATACTTTTGTCTTGACTCATTAGATCACGGATCAAGTCTTTTCTTTAACCATTTGCACAAGGCTCGAGTTGCTGATGGCATGGCATCTTGTACCATTGGAGCGCCGTCTTCATTCCACTCGATCTGAGGCAAATTTAAGTCGCCCATAAGTATGATACCTGAATGCTTCGCGTTCCTTAAAAACTTAGTCGTGTTTTCAATTGAATTCGCTGTGGCAATATCCGAATCGCATAGAGAGTTGGTCTTGAGTAATGGTGGCCTATAAATGCAGCCCAATAGAAGTTGTTTTTCGCTCTCGATTTTGATAGTCACCCATAACTGCTCGCACTACGGGCCAAGAAAATTCACATCTGAAGTCCTATAGGCTTCGAATTCAGATTTAATATGTAAGCAAACCCCGCCGCCTCTATTGTCGCCAGGACGGTCCTGTCTAAAAAGCTGATAGCCGTCCATCTCTGCAGCCGAGCTCTCTTCAAACAATGTCTCCGTGATGCCGATAATGCTTGGCAACGAACCAGCTACTATTGACTGCAGCAAGTAAACTTGGTTGTCTAGGCTTTTAGCATTTGTGCACCAAAAGCTGATTTCTCCCTGGATAAGTTGATTCTTGTTAGAAATTTGGGTTCTGCTGCGAGGAGCTGTTAAAGGAAGCAAGTAGCGAAGAGGAGCCTGTTCTACACGTTGATGGCGTAGACGATGACAGTGAGGAGACCGTGGAATTGTAAAATGACTCATCTGAGCTTCTATTTTAGCGTTTATCATTAGCTGAGTACTGTGGAGTTGTTAGAGCTATTTCTATTGATTTCATAGAATCATTGAAAAGGACAAAAAAAATCATGACTGTTCGTAAATAAATCTTTATTTAAGTCCAACTTACTAGCCGATTGTCGTAGTGGACATAAATTTACTTGTGGCTATTGGAGATGTACTGTGGACAAGACCAGCTTCAACTCACCACTCCGGGTACCCCAGAATATCTTTTTTCCATCACGACATGTTTTGAACCTGAATGTTTCACCATTTACTGTTGATGATTCCGTCAGTTAATTATTTTTTCGATTTGGCCCTTGTCGAAGTTTCCGATCGCCTATTCTCTCGCTTGAAGTCAAGTCTTCATTTATAAAAACATTTTGGTATTCAGAAGAGTAATTCTGTCTTAGACGCCTAGAATTCCGAAGCATTTCCATTATTGCTTCTACTGATTCCAATTCGACAACTCCTAGAACGGGATCAGGCTTGCTCAAAACCGTGTTCGAAGCGTAAGCTGGGGTACGTTAGGTGATTCTCCTTTATTTTTTTACTCTCGTCTCTCGTGGAATTCGAATTTCCGAAGATAGTTTGCTGAAAAATTCATCATCTATGTTGGTATCAACAAGATCAGCTTCCGGGATCGCTACTATAACATCATTGGCCCTCTCCTCCTTCTTTTTCATATTATTTGCAATAGTTGTAATCATAACAACTGTATTCTCTTCTTTGTGTGCCTTTCCGGACACAATTTTAGACCAAATAAGGTTAGTGGTGGGTGCCATTTCGGTTTGCTTGCTTTCTCCTTTCTCAACTCGACCATTTAGCTTGAAAATATTCTGCTTGTTGAGATTTTTTATTTCATTAATAATGACTTTTTGTTCGGCTATTGTACGATTCTGCTCCTCAACTTTAAGTTGAAGTGCCTTAATCGCTATTACTAGGGACTTGATCCATTCGTGGTGCTTTTTTTGTCCTTTTTTAGTGGTTTCCTTGTCCAATATTTTGCCATCTATCGACTAGATTAAGAGGATCGCTCATTTATTCTTTATATAAGTTATAAAACTTTTTTTAAAATAAAAGTAAAAAAAAATCGTTTCATTTCTCTTAGATTAGCTTCTTTATATCAAACAAGCCATTCAGCTTGCTTGCTCTGATGCTTATGTGAACCGCATGTTTGGCGTCGCATGTTCACGCGGATCGAAGCTAACTTACTCTAGTGAGATGTTGGTAGTGTAATGTAATGATTGATTCGCTTCATTTTAACACAGAGAAACCTTATTTGCAATATTAAAATCATATTAACTTTAACAGAAGATAGTTAACAAAACTCTTATACAATACTGATTCTGTAAAAAGAACAGTTTCAAAGTTTCAAAGAGAGTTTCAAAGTTTGTAAAGCAGCTATAAAAGGGTTCGTTCTCTCTACGAAGCTTTTCCTGATACTGATTGACTATGTCATAAAGTAAACTAATGTCCATGTAAAGAGTATAGAATGGTTATTAACAAAAAGCTCGAAGACTTAGATTTTGCGAATGATTTGGTGCTAATATCTAAAAAAGAAGCACATAAGCAAATGAAGACACTGGATTTGACGAACAACGCTAAATCAACAGGACTTAACATTAATTCAGCTAATAAGAGAGATTAGTGCATATACACCAAATTGGATACCCCGATCATCGATCATACACAAAACGAGCGTTTTAGAGAATTCACAAAATAATGTACACGATCAGTACAGCGACGGAAAGACATTTAGAAATGACTTCCTTTGCTAGAGTCCGACCAGCATAGAAATTTACCAGCTTTAGGAAAGGAAACTTAAATAATTCAACACAAAAAGAGCTATAACGAGTTAAAAATTTTATTTTTAATAGGATCAAGAAAGAAATCAGGAAAGCTTGACTCAATCTGATTAAGATTTGCAATTGTAATTATAGTATCATTTACTTTCGATTAGAAAACTAACTTAAGCTTTGAAATCAGCCTACGAATTACGAACTTGAGCATTGTGGAGTGTAGAGCAAACTGAGAAGCCTAATTGGTGCGTTGTACGAAGGGACAGAAGCTGCGGCGCGTGTTGGCGGAGACCTTCCAAGTTGGTTATTATAAGTTGTTATCACCAGCACTTTTCAACAGCACTCTTTTTTTTTTCCCTTCATGTACCATTTGATCGGGGAGACACATAAATGAATGGACGGAAAGAGTTTGCAAGAATATTTTCATCCCTTGCTTCAACTTCTAAGAAAAAGAACCTTTGTTATTGTTATTATTATTATTATTATTGAATAAGATAAATAAAAATGAAAAATTAACTTATATAAATAATAATTGGACTTGATAGAAATGAATGTCATTTTTTTCTTCAATTAGAACTTTTTGTTAGTCTATAATTTCAATTTATTTAATTTTTTTTGTTAATAACAATCATATAACTTATAGCTCACTAAAAAATGAAAGAAGAAGCCGCCTTTCTATAAAATAAAATTATAAGTCATTTAGAAGTTAATGATCAATTTTTGATACTCAAATTATCAAATAAAGCTTAAATTATTATATAAATTTTTGTTATTTTATTATGTTAACCCAGAGATACATTTTTTGATATAACATACTCTGTTAAACATAAAGGGAAAATTTTCAAATGGTTAAATCTATTACTCATTTAATTTTATTAAGAAATATCAATTTGTAAACTTATTAAAGTATATTTGAACTATTTGATCATAAACTTAAAATAAACATAAGTGTTTTCATCTCAAAATTTTCTATTAAATGATAAATGTTGATATGGTCTTTATTAAACAGATTCTTGATTACATTATAAGCGTAAACAATTCTAGACGATCATTGAGTGTCTTTATATTTGCAATTTTAAAGTTGTTTAATTATTTTTTAAATTTTATAATACTAAATTTAATCAAATATTTAGGTAACATAACTTGGAGAGATGCTGATTTGTTTCTGGCTGAATTTTCTCTCGATAAAGCATGCAAATGAATAATTAATAAAATTTTAAAAAATTGGAGGAAATAATTTTTCAAATAATAAATCATGTTTCATCTTTTTATGATTATTTCACTGAATTGGAACTAGAAATAAAATGTTTTTTGTCGAAGAGGAGACTCGAAAGCCTGATTGTTCTTTCACAATTTCAAAACTTGCTCATAATGTAAGCAAAGAATACTGTGAACTAACAAAAACTAAGCGAGCAGAAGAAGTTTTCATTCGTTCTTAAACAATGTTAAGACTTGATTTAAAATCGTGGGACTATAAGTATTGCAAAAACACGAAACGACCTTACTTCGAGGGTCATGAAATACAAGATGTTATCAACTTCTAAGAGAAACTCTCAGATTATTTTTTTTTGCTTCTTTAATTCTTAATAATTAAAATTTAAGAAAAGGGAAAAGTCTGATGTACTCAGATTTTCTTGTTCAGTATCTTAGTTTTCCTTTTTTTGAGCTTTCCAAAGTGAATGGCAAAAAGCGATTCTCAAATACCCCTCGCTTACAGAAACTTACATTTAGTGACTTAAATTTCAAAGCAGAACTTCCAGCGGTTCAATTATTCCTGGTCAAGATCGATATTTAGATAATCAAAATATTTTGTCACAATAACTTTTTCAGATGATTGAATTGAAAAATGAATTTAATTTTCCAGTTAAACATGATATTGAAGTTTTAATAGACAATGCAACAACTCATACAGCATTAATAGTTAAGCTAGATGATTTTAGGTAGATTAAAACTCTTAGAGTTAATAAATTTTGAATAATTCTAAAATTAATTAGACTGAAAATTGGCGGTTCTTGTCCTATCAAAAATTGTCTTGGATTAATAAAGCTAATGAAGAAGAAACGCTTGATGCTTCATTTGATTCAGGACCTAATTAAGAAAGGATTAAAGGTCTTAGAGAAATAGCAAAAGAATTGGGATATGATCTTGAAGTTAAAAAAAAGTAAGATTATATTAAAAAAATGTCGACCATCCAGCATTTAAACCAACAAATAAACTCGAAATTCGTAGAATAAAAAACGGCATCAAAATTTAAACAAGGCTATAAATTGATCATTTAATAAAAATATCGATATTATGCATTGTTTTTAAAATGGTGGCTTTTGGTACTACCATTCCAAACTCATTGCCGCTGGAAGACGGATCGCTGAGCCGCTGCTGGAATGGATTCTTAAAAGCCGAGTTTTTTCTCAATTTAGAAAAATCGAGAAACAACGAAGTAAGCTTTAAGTAACTAGAAGAAAAATATCCTTTCTATCCCGAGAATCTCCTTCCAATTCGACATTTTAATTCTCAATCGAAATGTGTTATTCGATTGAAATTAAAATGACTCCGTAGATGATTTTTTTTTGAAAAAAGTCTTTCTTTTTATACCTTAAGAGCTTGTTTAACATATTTTTGAAATTACAAATATTAAAATCTTTATGATTACATTAAGTTAAATTTTATTCAAAAAATATACATGATTGTGAAATTTTTCTTACTTTTAATTGTAATGTTAACAAAAATTATTTAGAATTTTCAAGATTTTCATGTTTCAAATTTAAGTAGCTAGAGAAACAAAACTCAGCTCCTGTCAAAATTTTTAAAACATACTTCGCTGACAAATCTAATGCTTAAACACAAGAGCATCTTAGAATTTCTAATATTTTTTTTAATATAAATGATGAAAATTAGAATTTAATAATTTTTTTTTGAAATTGAACTATATTTTGACTTTTTTTTTGAATTAATTAAGCTTCAAATAAAAAAAGTGAAACCTGACAAAAAAATGTGTTTTTTAGGTTTAAAGTGCAACTTAATTCCACTTAAAATACTTGAAAAATATATCATTTAATAGAAAATTTTGCGCTCTTTAAGAATATATGTATAGATATAGTAACTTTTAAACGAAAACTCATCTCAAAAATTTCAAAAACCTAAACCACTGTTTTCAAATACTATCAAATTTCAAGACCCTCTAGTCAAAAATATTTCCCCACCCCCCTAAAGAAACAAGTTTTCCTAGGTTTTCATATACGTAGATTACGAATATGCTATCGAAAATTGTCGATTAAGATAGTGCTGTCGTTTTGCTACGCGCGAAACTTAGTTTATAAATTAAATCAGCTGACCGATTAAATAATGCTGATCCTTTAGTAATTTACCTAAACATTTATTCAAATTTGTTCAGGAGCAATTAATAGATCAGAATACTTTTGAAAGGTAAAACCTAATAATAATTAATAATTATGATAATAAGCTACGCAAGCAAGCTTGCAGAGGCGGTCTACTAGGAGATAGACCTAAGGTACGTTACGATGTAAAAGGAAAATTACAGAAATAAGAGAAACTGATAAGATATTGGAGTCTAATAGACATTATTGTTGATTTTGTTATTCAATTCAATATACAAATAATAAGTAAAACTTTAACTTAATATTTTAAAATAGAAGAAACTGAGAGGGGTATATAACATAACAAAGAATTTAAAAAGCAATAAAAATAAAATTATCATGTGGTAGAAACTTGGTGGACGGTCATAAAAGCATCGTAGCAGGGTTATACACTGATTGACAACCCTGTTCGTAAAGGAGTTAGCCCTTTGCGTATACTTGGTTAATAAGTCAATTAATTTAAAAATGATAATAAAAATATATTCTTATTAAATTTTTATTATATTTAAATTTTAAAATAAAAAAATATTTTATTACATAGAAAATTGATTAGAAAATTCTGAGCAATCTAAAAAATCAAAATCTATATTTTATATAAAATTAAAAACTTTTTATTAAATAAAATAATTATTTATAGATCAATTTGTCTACACATTTTCGATTTCGAGCTTCAAATGATTTTCATCTCGTTATAGATAGTTTTGTTTTTTTCCTAATTTTCTATAAGCTTACTTTTGTAGTCAAACTTTTTTCCAAATTGAAAACTTGGTTTTAGTTGACAGCAAACCAAAGTCACCATTTAAATAAGACTATAAATTGATCATTTTAACCAATCAGAATCTAAAAGCTGGAAGTTATTAAAAAAACTAGAAAATCCGAATTCGAACTTAAATAAAAGCAAAACCATTAAACTGCTAAAACCAGATAAAACTTTCTTAAAAGACGATCAAGAAGTAGCAGAACTATTTGGCCAAAATCTAAGCGAGATATTTAACGACTGCTCTACGCATCTAGGCAACACGATAAGTACGTATAAACAGCAAGACACATACAATTGCACACTTGAAAAAATAACGATCGACGAATACAAAACTTCGCTAAACAACTTGAACATGAACTCTGCTGCGGTTGAAGACAACATGACCAACAAACTATTCAAAAATTGCCCTGCTAACATTCATTCGAGAATATACGAGCTCTTCAACGCGACACTTAAATTTGGATACATTCCTAAAAAATGGAATTTGCGAAAATAATTATGTTACCCAAAAAAGGAAAACCACCGGACGAAGCTGATTCTTACCGTCCAATTTCACTGCTCTCATGTCTCTCCAAATGGCTAGAAAAAATAATAAACAACAAGGTAACAAACTTTATTACAATCAACAATCTCTTACCGACGTGCCAATCAGGTTTTAGGAAGAAAATGAGCACACATGATCATTTTCTTAGATTTTATCAATCAATTGTAAACGGATTCAACAACCGTCAAATCACAGGAGCTGTATTCTTTGACTTGGAAAAGGCATTTGACAAAATAAGCCACTTTGCAATCTTAAACAAACTAAAGAGCATTAAATTAAACAAATACCTATATAATTGGATCGTTGACTTCTTAAGAGATAGAAAATTCTACATATCACACAATAAGCTGAAGTCAAAAACTTTCAACATAACCACTGGTGTTCCACAAGGAAGCTGCTTGTCCCCAACCTTATTCTCACTCTTCTTCAGTGACGTTGTTCTCAAACTTCCAAACCATATTCTCAAAGCATTATTCGCTGACGATCTCACAATTTGGACAGTTGACAAAACCCTTAAAAAAATACAAAAAAAGCTACAGCAAGCAATTAAAATAATAAACGACTTTTGTAAAGCGTGGCGTTTAAAAATCAACATGAGCAAAACTGTATATTGTGTTTTTACCACGGCCGGTTGCAGAATCAATTATAAAAACACATACAAACTAGACCTCTCGATCGATAACATTATGATTCCAATTGAACCGTTTCCAAAATTCTTAGGCCACGAACTAGACCCGAAGCTCAACTTCAAAAATCACCTTTCAATGATTGAAGAAAAAGTCCTTAGCAAGATAAATATGATTAGAAAATTAAAGGGTATGAATTTAAAAAACAATACTTATCTCTCGCTTATAGTCTACAAAAGCCTAATCCGTTCCAATTTTGACTACATCTTCATCCCACTAATGACAGACACGCAACGAATCAAAAGCGACATTCAAAAACTCCAAAACCGTGTCCTTCGAACCATACAATACTTCCCTTTAAAAACAAGAATCAGTGATATTCACCAAAAACTCAAAGTCGACTAACTTGTTACAAGACTCATTAAACTGTTCGCAAATTTCATTTCGGCCAAACGGAGCCACAGCCTAATCCAAGAAGAGCTAAACGATTACGTCCAAACAATAAATCCTAGATTCAAAACTTTATTCGATCTAATTATTCAAAAATACTAAATTAACACTAACTTTACTTATAATTTTTTATTTTATTATTTTTTATGCAAATCTTCAAAAAGTACATTTGGTTTAACAATATCTTTCAACTTTTAATTCCAAGCTAACAAAACACTTTTGTTTGTATTTTATTTTGATTTTAAATTCAAACTTTTTAATTTTTTTTTATGTTTCTTCAAGCAAGAGGCTGAAAAGGAGGACTAAGTTCCACTCCAAACTGCCTGGGAGTCTCTCCCAAATTATATTTAAATAAATTAATAAATAAGTAAAACTTTTACTTATTATTTTAAAATAGAAGAAACAGAGGGGCCCAGTAAATTTAAAAACCGAAAAAAAAATGTAAAATCAAAGAAAAATAAAAGCGTTAAAAAACGCCGAAGATGGTCATAATCTATGCAAATTTTTCGAAATAACTTGTTGAAAATTTTTAGAAAATTTAAAGTTAAAATTTTTCGAAAAGTTAAATTGACATTTTTACATAAAATGAAGGTGAAAATTTTACGAAAAATCTAAGTCATTAATTTTGATGCATCTTATTTAGTTTTAATTTTAGTTCATTAATTTAAATATTAAATTCAGTTTTTAAGTTGAATATGTTTTATAATCAAACTAGAATTTTAAGATTTTAAAAATAAAGAAAAAATTCATTAAATTGAATAGACAAGGCCAGGATATTTAAAAAAAATCAAAATATTTTTAATTAGAATTAAATGATTAATATACTCGCAAATATTTAAATAGGGTAAAATTTTGATTTGAAGCAAAGTTTAAGTAAAAACTCAAATTTTGAACTTTTGAATCAGGTAAATTGGTCAAATTTAGAAAAAAGTTCTAATTGGTGATCTATCGGCTGATAAAATATCAAATCAAGGTAAATTTATTTTCTGAGAGCAATCTTCTGTTTTTCGACTCAAAACTTCCGACTTTCACCAGTAATATTCTTGTTATTAAAAAAAATAATCTAAAATATAGATATAAAAATTAATTAGCAAGATAAATTATTTAGAAAATAAGAATGTGAATATAAGCAGTTATTCAATATAATTAAGATGTGTGTTTCATGAAAGGCTAAATATGAAGGATTGAATAAAAAAAACGTTATAATTTTATTTCATATTGAAAAACATCTTTTGAATTCTAACAGCCAATTAAATCTTTTTGTTGAGTAAACACTTGCAAAGTACAAGATTGAAACCTAAAGAAAAGACTCCTCCCACTAATATAAATTGGACTGATTAGATAGCTAATAACAAAATATATCAATAATCAATAAAAAATTGTGAGCAAGCCGTTCGGAACAGCCCTGGTGGTCTTTCACCTAAATTTTTTTTATTATATTCAAAAAATTAATTTATCAAAATAAAAATATACAAATTATGTGATTACATTTGTAAATTTCTTAAAGATTTTACTAAAAAGTAATGTTTTAGTAAATAAAAAAAATCTCTAATTGCTTTAAAATAATTTAGTTAAAAATATTGAATGTGAAAATAAATTTGATTTGCAATAAATTTTCTTAAATTTTTTTTAAAAATTTTTTGAAAAAAAATTAGGAAAAAAATCGTTAATATTTCGAAGATTTTAAACAAATAATTTTAAGAAAAAAACGAGTACTAAGAAAGCGTAAATTTTTCGTAGATTTTGAATAAATAATTTTTCGAAAAAAAATATCTGCAAAAAAATCGTAAATATTTCGAAAATTATTGATAAATAATTTTACGAAAAAAACGAGTACTAAGAAAGCGTAAATTTTTCGTAGATTTTGAATAATTAATTTTTCGAATAAAAAAATCTGCAAAAAAATCGTAAATATTTCGAAAATTATTAATAAATAATTTTACGAAAAAAACGAGTACTAAGAAAGCGTAAATTTTTCGTAGATTTTGAATAATTAATTTTTCGAATAAAAAAATCTGCAAAAAAATCGTAAATATTTCGAAAATTATTAATAAATAATTTTACGAAAAAAACGAGTACTAAGAAAGGGTAAATTTTTCGTAGATTTTGAATAATTAATTTTTCCAAAAAAAAAATCTGTAAAAAAATCGTAAAATTTACGAAAAAAAAATTTTTTTTACGTAAATTCTCGAAAATTTTCGATAATGTATTTTACTGGGGGGGTACATAACATAACAAAGAATTTAAAAAGCAATAAAAATAAAATTATCATGTGGTAGAAACTTGGTGGACGGTCATAAAAGCATCGTAGCAGGGTTATACACTGATTGACAACCCTGTTCGTAAAGGAGTTAGCCCTTTGCGTATACTTGGTTAATAAGTCAATTAATTTAAAAATGATAATAAAAATATATTCTTATTAAATTTTTATTATATTTAAATTTTAAAATAAAAAAATATTTTATTACATAGAAAATTGATTAGAAAATTCTGAGCAATCTAAAAAATCAAAATCTATATTTTATATAAAATTAAAAACTTTTTATTAAATAAAATAATTATTTATAGATCAATTTGTCTACACATTTTCGATTTCGAGCTTCAAATGATTTTCATCTTGTTATAGATAGTTTTGTTTTTTTCCTAATTTTCTATAAGCTTACTTTTGTAGTCAAACTTTTTTCCAAATTGAAAACTTGGTTTTAGTTGACAACAAACCATAGTCACCATTTAAACAAGGCTATAAATTGATCATTTAATAAAAATATCGATATTATGCATTGTTTTTAAAATGGTGGCTTTTGGTACTACCATTCCAAACTCATTGCCGCTGGAAGACGGATCGCTGAGCCGCTGCTGGAATGGATTCTTAAAAGCCGAGTTTTTTCTCAATTTAGAAAAATCGAGAAACTACGAAGTAAGCTTTAAGTAACTAGAAGAAAAATATCCTTTCTATCCCGAGAATCTCCTTCCAATTCGACATTTTAATTCTCAATCGAAATTTGTTTTTCGATTGAAATTAAAATGGCTCCGTAGATGATTTTTTTTGGAAAAAAGTCTTTCTATTTATACCTTTAAGCATTTCAGCTGATTGTGAAATTATAAATATTAAAATCGTTACGATTACAGAAAGTTTATATTTAATAGGAATTACATTTATCTAGGTATTTTTTAATCAAATATAAATAAGATATTACTAATATGATTTTTACCATTATTTGCTAACAATAAATTTAAATTAAAAATTCAATTCAAATAATATTGTCTAAAGAGATTGGTAAATTAAAATGCAAATGCAATAAAAAATGTATTTTTATTAAAATATCATAAGACTATTTTAGATAAATTATTATGAATTATACAGTTTTAAACAGAAATTTTCGGCTGTGGAAATTTTTTGTTGAGTTTTCATTTTTTTTTTAATTTAAGCGTTTTTTTATAAACCTTAATCTATTTAATTTTCCGGATCTGTTAGGATTTGGTGGTTCGCGGTTTTAACATTAAAATAATAAAGAAAGAAATTAAATGATTACTTTATTAATAATAACTGTCCACTTCTAGCCCAAACAACCAATAAAGAAATAAAATAGGGAAAAAAAAGAGAATTATAATTCTAAATCCAAATCCAAATGCTTAACGCAGTGGTTAATACTGAAGACTTGCCATACGTATGAGATCATAGTGCTTATATGTGAAACTATAGATATTTAATGTGACTGACTGGAGCTGGTATTGTAGTTTTTGAGAAAACTAAAACATTTTTTATTTTGGATTTTAAAAATTCAACACATGCAATGTAACATAATTAGGCGTTTTGAATTTCAAACACAAATTGAATAAAAATTCTTTATTTTTGATTAATTAAAATTAATAAAAAAATTTTAAAAAATGCAACCACAAACTTTTTTGCACGTTTTTTACTTAAATTAAATTTTTTTTTCCTTTTTTTTTAGATTATAACATAAATAATCAATTTAAATCTGATTCATGTTTTGTTTTTTTTTTACATTAAAATAAATTTTTTGGTAAGAAAGCTGCAGCAAAGAATGTTGCACTATGCTGAAGTATTTAAAAGAAAGTTTTACCATTATTTTTTTTATATTTATTTTATATAATTTAATTTAAAATTACGTCAGGCTCGGCGATGATAATTATAAAAATAGAAAAATGATTTTATTTTTAGAATTTTAAAGTTAAGTTTTTTCTTCAAATCAAGAGTTTTGTTTTTTTCAATTAAATTTTAATTTTTCATAAAATAAATAATTTTTGTTCAATTAGTATTTGAATTTCAAAGCACCCATAATTGAGCATTTTTAATGTTTAAAGATTTAGGCTTACTGTTGATAAAAATTTATTTGAGATTTGAGTTATGACTGAAAAACAACTGTGCATTGAATTTTAAATTATTATTAGTAGCTATTTTAAATAAATCAAAGGTTTATTTCTAAAAATAAATTAGAAAATTTTAAGCAATCTAAAACAAATATGTATTATATGTCTTTATAATTATAAAGGCGTATGTTAAAGGTGCCAATTATGAAATCGAATTCATTTTTAAATGAAACTTTAATAATTTGAGTTATGTTTTTATTTGAAAAAATATATAAATTAATGTTATAGTTGTGAAATAAGATATTTGATTGTTTTTACTATTCAATTTCTCCATTTCAAATTCGTAATTCACTTAATATTTTTGTTAAAATTTAATAAAAACTAAGAATTTTATTATTTAATTTAATTTAATTGAATAAAAATTTAATAAAAAACAAAACTTACAAATTGACTTTTTTTTCTTGAGAAATATTCAATTTAACGAAAGTTTTAATGAAATATTAATTCAAAAATTTATTAAAGTTATTAAAATTTAAATTAAAGCCCAACTTTTATTCAATTGACTAAAAATTCAAGACAAGTTGAGGTAAAAAAAAACAATAAAATGATAGATAACATTTTTTTTAAAATGTTTAAATTTAGTTCCATGAATGCAACGTGGTGCATTATTCAAAGTTTCATCGTTTGTCAAAGTCTGCTAATAATGTGTAAATTCTCTGCAAAATGCATCACGATCAAATAAATTGAATTCTAATTTATTCAATTTTTAAGCATTTTTTCCATTCTTTTTATAATTTTGTAAAGAATTTTACAAAACCCTAAAAATTGTAATTTTAAGTTTTTTAAATTTACTTTTTTCATTGTTATAATTTCTACTAACTTGATCATGATCTTTTTAAAAAGTCAAAATGATTTTTAAAATAAAATGAATATTTATGTCACCCAATATTTTCAAAATAAAAGCTTTAATAAAAAAAAATTAAGAGAAAATTAAAAAAAAAATGTTTTTAAAAATATTTATTTTATTAAATTATCGTATTTGCATTCTATTAGGTTTTTCAATTTTTTCTAAAAATTCTCTGAAATCAATCATCGAAAAAATTGATTCAAACCATTTTAAAGTATCTATTGATATCAATAATGGAAAAATAATAAATGGCGAGCGTGCTAGTACAGGTGAATATCCATTCATGGCATCGATAGGCTTCCTTGATCCAATAACATATTCTCATAGATGTGGAGCGACAATCGTAAGCAACAAATATTTAATGACTGCTGCTCATTGTGTCCAAGATTTAGTTGAGTCAAATGGTTCTTCTTTTAAACAATTTGAACAAGTATTTGTCGCTGTGGTAGGGACAGATGACCTTAATTCAGTTTACTTCTCAGGTTCATCTGAAAATAGTCAAATATATGAAATTGGTTCAATTACAATTCATCCTTCATATTCAAATACAACAGACCCGGAAGACATTGCCGTCTTGACAGTGTCAGAAGAAATTGTCTTTAATTCAAACACAAGCGCTGTTCAATTGCCTGATTCAACTGATCCTTCTGGAATTTTTGGAAAAAATGTGACAATTCTTGGATGGGGTCAGACCGAAACAGGAACTGCTTCTAATTATTTACTCAAAGCACAAATGACAGTCTTAAACTCTTTGCCTCAACAAACAGAATGCGAAGGATTTGACAAAGAGCATTATTGTATCAGGGACTTGGGAGGAGATGACTCAAATGTTTGTTTTGGTGATTCTGGTGGTCCATTGATTTTCAAGCAAAACGAATGGGTTCAGTATGGTATTGCCAGTTTTGTATTTGCTGACATGTTCCAACAATGTGATAATACAAAGCCAAGCTTTTTTGCCATGGTACCTTTATTACTGCCGTGGCTTGATGAACAAGGAGTATCATGATAGTTATTTCCTTCAAATAATATTGTTATGATATATGATAGTTTTTTTCTTAAATACTCTTCGTTTAAATATATTTATATTAAAACTATTACCAAATATTTTTATTTCACTTTCTAAAATTAATTTAGAAAAAAATATTTGAAAGAGAAACAATTTTTTTTAAACTAATACTCGAATTTTTCTCCATCTTACAAATTTTTTTTTATTTAGTGGACTTATATAAATAATTCGGTAATTTTAGGTTTAGCTTTTAGTATTTTGATTTCTAAATTAATAAAAAAAAATTTTCAATAAATCTGAAATAATAAATAATAAATAATAAATGGAAACTAAATAGCTAATAAAGAAATTTGTCATAAATTAAGATGTGAAAAAAAAATTCACTTTGTATAAGCTCATAAATTTATATATTATTTTAAAGGAATAAATACTATTTATTCCTTTAAATTTATAGTTCAACATTAAATACAAGCCGATAAATTTGAGTAAAAATTTGACGCCAAATTCTGATTTATATGATGATGTAAATCATTTACATCATCATATAAATCATAATTAAATCAAAACTTTACTATATAAATCATCTCGCACTTAAATAATTTTTGAGTTTTATTAAAATAATTTCTAATTTGAACTAAAATAATTTTCGACACGAACTAAAATAATTTTAAATATTAATTTAGACTTTTTTTTATTTTAATCACTCTCATTAGCTATATATGTCGTCGCTAAACGATTACTTTTAAGCAGCAGAGTTCCTTTTTGATAATTTTATTTTATTCTCAGTCCCTTTTATTAAATTTGTTGCGAATACTACATGTTTTATTTCGACGAATGATGGATTTAACAGAATCCAGGATGGTATCACGGTTTTGTCACAGACGAAGACGAATGAATTCCAGTCACTAATAATGCAGGAGAATCAACGAATAAAGTCATCAAGTCACATTCGACGTTCCAAAGCCAGTTGCCGATGGAAGATTTTTGTCACTGTACCATGCATAAAATCATCAAAAACTGGAGCCTCGATCGCAATCCTGGAACAGATTAGCAAACAAATCTCAATCGCAAAGTTTTCCAACTTGTTCCGGTTAGGGCAAAAATTGTCATAAATCAAAGGGGTAAAATATGTCATAACAAATTGTCATAGGATATAAAAATAAAAATTGTCATCAAAAAAATGTCAAACCAATTAAATTTTTTTGATTGTCAATTAATGATTGATTTTATCTCTGAAAAAAAAAGATAAAATAAATAAGGAATATGAAGTCTTTAAAAAAAGAGGTACCCAGTCAAAACCTCAAATATGTTTCATCGAGGAAATATTGAGGATCATCGAAGAATCATCAAATTAACCAATGAATTTAAGATGAGATAATCAAAACCTACAAGTATTTTTTTTAGCAACAAAAATAGGAGGAGTCACTATTTGAACTTTTCATGAACTTTGATTCTGTGCTTGAGTAATATTAAGAAAGCAAATATGCATTAAAAAACAGTCTTTAATTTTTCTATTTTGTTTATATGCAATTTGATAAGATCTTGATCGAAAAGACTTTTAAATAATGTTTGAAATTTTTTTAAACGAGTCGACTAAATTATTTCTTAAATATACTTATTTTTAAGCCTGTATGCTAAGGTATATGTGTGAAAATTTTATATAAGCATTTGACCCTTAAATCAAGTCTTGTTTGTTAACTGCTTTAATTATTTAATGACAAAACCAGATTTTTCTCAGTCGACCAAAAAATTTAAAATTAAACTAATAATGAGGAGACTTTTTTTTTAGATTAATCTGGATTAATATGGAATGAGCTTTTAAGTATTGGTATCGCACCTTGTAACATTAGCAAGATGATAATTATTTCGGTTTTGTGAAATTTAGTACAATAGAACAGAACAAAGAGTAAAATAAGACTATTCCTTTTTTTCTAGATGTTAAAAATTAATTCTGTAAATTCAACATAGGGCAACATTCAAAGTTGCATAATAGACAACATTCTATTAAAACTCTTCAATATTACCAGAATTATATTTCAATGTATTTGAACGTATTGCATTTTGTAAAGAGTTTGCGCATCATTAAGAGACATTGAAATTTAATACCACAATGAATGTTTCACTATTTTGCATTTACAGAATTAATTTTTAACATCTAGAAAAAAAGGAATAGTTATATTTTACTCTTTGTTCTGTTTTATTGTACTAAATTTCACAAAACTATAATTTTTCAAATAACAAAATAAAAAATTATTTTAAATAAATGAAAATCCGATGAAATTTTTATTTTTCATTGATGAAACATTATGAATCTGCTCACTCCTCATCGACGAAACATCGATGTAAATATTTTTTTTCCATTGATGCTACATCGAATTCTAATTAACTGGGTACCTATTTCATCAAATATAAGAAAGTTCGGTCATCAAGGGATTTCTTCTATTCGAAAATTTTTCGCTCCCAAAATGTGACTCAATTAAAAGAAATTAATAGCTATTTTTTTCTTCTATTAAAAACACGAAAAATGCATGTTTTACATTAGAGAAGATTCATAAATTTTCTTGTAAACAAGACACATATTCTATAGAAAAATAACTCAAATAAAGGAAAATTTTTGACTGAAATATACAAGCAAGTTTCTTCTATTTGTGGTTACTTCTATTTGAGGAAATACGGTAATATGAAAGTAAACTTAGCCAATCTTTATTCGTTCAAGTTTTACATGCTCGTGACCACTGGGTCGTTGTTTCAAATTATAATCCGAGCTATGTTGATTCAGACGATGGCTATTATAACTGGTTCCTTTATGATAGTATGAATAATCCAGAGTATTATCTAAATTTTATTAAGCCAGCGTTGAAAAGGCTTTCCGGTGGCTCAAGATTTTTTAATATTATTAATTTAAAAGTGTCTAAACAAAAAGGTACTAAAGATTGTGGCTTAGTTGCCCTTGGATATTCTCTAGCTTTAGCTATGGATATAGATCCTGGTAAGCTAGTTTTCGATCAAAATAAAATAAGAAGTGAATTTAGTGAAATAATCAAAAATCAAAATTTGTATTTGTTCCCTCATGCTGTAAAACAAAATTATAATCCAAAGTTTACTTCTATTTGTGTTGATTTAATTTAAAATTCATTTTTTTTCCTTTTTTTCATTTTTTAATCAATAAAATAAAATTTAACCAATAAAATTTGTTTCTCTTATTCTTTAGAAAAATTGTCATAGATGACTATTTTTTACCTTGACAATTTTCCTATGACTTTTTTTGACTTCTTTTTTATGAAAATTTTTTTTAAGACAATTTTTGACATCCCCCTTGTTCCGCTTATCAGTATTGTTAAAAGTTAAAAGTATTGGGTTAGTTAAGCCACATTTTTGCAGACCATCCAAACAAATAAAAAAGCTACAAAAGAAAGATGTTGAAGCGTTTAAAGATGCTAGAGACAAATTCATTTAGAAGAACTTTGAAATTTTAGTTAAGCAAACAAACAGCCTTTATGTAATTAAAATCAAAAAAACGCAATGGGAATTGTCGCGATGCAGTTGCAATTGGAACAGCAAGAATTACATTTGCAAGCACGTCATTAGAATGTGCTCAAAATTGAAGATTGGAGATTGCCAGATTCTAATCGCTTCGGTCAACAAGCCATTAGGAATAAAGCGTAGTCGAGGAAAACCCTTTTTGGCAGCAGCAGCGCTAGTGGCAGATCCTACTGAATTCAAAAAAAGATAATTTAAATCGTTAATTTGATAACGAATCGGCTTCTTAATAAATACAATTTTTTTTTTATTTTTTATTCTTATGAATGTTTTACTTTATTTTTTTTCTCTCTAAAATTAAATAACATATTTGAAATTTTAATTTAAATAATTTATTTAAATATTTTAAGATAAATAAAATAATCAATTTCTAAACTTTTGCAACATACTGTATAAAGCTTCCTCAATTAATGGTGCTTTCCTAACCCATTTGTTAATGAATTGAGAAAATCAATTTTTTTTTTGTAAACTCAAAGCTGCTCGCTTATTATTATTTTTATTATTTCTCGCTTTTCCTCTCATACAAGTCGACATTTTATTTCAAAAAAAAATTTACTATAAAAATCAAATTTTCTTTTGAAAAGTCTCATTTGCTTTTTCTAAATAGTTTACTATTAAGGAATTTATAATAAACAAAAAAATTAACATTAGGAAGATAGAAAAAGATTTTGTCTTTTTAAGCTTTCTTTATTATAAACGAAAATTGCCTTTAAACGAGTTTACTATAGACGGCTTTTACTGTATATTTTTTGAGATTTTAATTTCTTGATCCATTCACATAATACTTCTTCTAACTGATCAAACTTAGCTAAGCTACCCTGACTAGTTTGTTTTAGGATTTTAAAATTTTTGATATTTTCTTCAAATATATCTTTTCTTTGTTCCTTACATCAATTCACTTACTGTACTTATTCCCACTCCTAACTTTTTAGCAATTTTTGTCTTATTTTTTTCTTTCTATTACAAGTATTGTATTATATCATATAATACTTAAATATAAATTAAAAATATAAAATAATACAATAATAACTTATTATATTATTTTATATTTTTAATTTAAGAAATTTCTTTAAGGCTTAAGTGTAATTTATAAATTAAGTATTAAAAAAACAAATTTTAACATATTTTTCTTTCGAGTAAAGCGATGTTTTGACTAAACAGAGTTAGACTTAAACGGGTTTACATGTATGCCCAAAAATACTCTAAAAATATTACCTAATTCATTGGTCCAAAGATTAAATCATTATTTGAACATTTTAAGGTAAATTTAAATATCAATTTAAGTGATGAATAACATATGATAGTGATAAAAATACATTACCAAAGGTACCCGTAAATGCTCATTTATTACTTCTTTATTTACTATAATCCGCATCAGAAGAAAAGTATTTTTATTTTATTTGTTTATTATATGCGGATTTATCGTGAAAACGAATAAGTAAAAGGAATTTAATTTTAAAACTTATAAAAAAAATAAATCATTTTTAATTTTTTAATTAATTTTTATTTTTGTCATTTACATAAGTCGCCCGAATTTAGCTTATTTAGTCGGAAAAAGGGTTTATTTTGTCATTCCAAAATTAATAAATAGTCAGTTCAACAAATAAAATTGTCAGTCAATTAGTTTTTTTCCAGAAAATTTAGATTAAATTTTTCCCTACATTTAGTTTTTTTTGTCATCTCACAAATAAAAATTTGTCACCCTTAAAAATTTTAAGCCAAACAAAAAAGAAAATTTTTTAAAAACAAGCTAAATATGTCAAAAAATGGAGAAATTCAATTAAAAAAAATATATGATGGATGGAAAGATTGCATTTTTTTGAGTTGTTCCAAAAAGTCTATTTTACTCATTGTGAATCAATAGAAGGGCCTTAAATTATTGATAATTTATAGTAATACTTCACACACAAATCCTGCTTTATCCATGATTGTGATGATTAAACCTTCGTTTTTCCTCTTTTATTAAATCTTTTAAATTCAATCTTATTTTGTTTCGTTTTTTTGTTTTTAAATTTTTTAGTAATTGTTTAATTAAATGAAATCAAATCGTAGAAGCTTAGTTTATTTTGAACAAAAGAATAATTTAAGACAAAATATTATATGGTCAGTAAAATAATGTATATTTAATTAGTAAATATACTTCAGTAAATTAATTGAAAAGAAAAAGCAAAATTATTTATTTTTTCAGTAAATTTATTGAATTTTCTTAGCAAAAGTATTTTAATCTGCAGTAAAATTTATTTAGTCAAATAATACATAAAAATAGTATTAATTTCTAAAAAAATAATTAAATTTTCAGCTAATATAATATTATTAAATCAATAAATCCAATTCAGTTAATTAATTAAAAATAAATAGCAAAAATATCTATTTATTCAGGAAATTTATTGAATTTTAGTTAACTGACTGGAAATTGCTGTTTGATGAGTGCTCTTTTAGCATTTTTCAGACGTCCAGGCCCACGTCTCTGTCCAATCGGGATCTGTTTAGCTACCAATGGAATAACGCTTATTAATATATTAATTTGCAGAATAAATTATTAATATTATTAGCAAAAAAAATAATTTTGCTGAAAATAATTTCCTGAATAAAATTGGAGGATAACCATTTTTATTGAATAAAATTAAATTTACTGATTGATTCTATTATTTTTACTGAAGCGATAATCATATGCCATAATTTAGTAGTTAATTAAATTAATAAGTTTATTGAAAAATTAAAAAAAAATTGATTTCTCAATGGGTAAAAGAGGCTAAAATTCTTCATTTAGAATTAGATTTCGGGGTAATTATGAACAATTTTAGGTGTAATCGGGTTAACTGCTGTAACCCCTTAGGACCTCACACAATTAAAAATTAATTTTTTAAGCTTAAACTCTTTTTTTTTATTCTTATTTAAAAATAGCGGTTCTTAAAATTTAAAAAATTCAAAAAAATTAAGGGGTCGTAATTCGAAGCCATGACCACCTTGGCAGAGACATTCTGAATTTTTTTCTAGTACAACAAAGCTTCCAAAAAATTGTGGAATTTTTTGATTCTTAAAAAAAATTGAGAAAGATTCATTTTCATACTATCTTGGCTTTTGTGAATCCAAAGTGACAATTTTTGCTTAGTCGCAACAGATTAGTGCAATTGAAAAAATTGCTAAGAATTCAGTCTTCAAAGGACGCCAAGGTCCAATAAATAAAAAAGAATTTATAATGACAGTCGAAGTTTCAAATAGATTATTTCAAAATGATTATTTTATTTTTAGTCCTCATAATTAAGGTTTCATGTCAATTGAACCATGATATTTTTGCTTCAATCAAAACTTCATTCAATAAACAGAATTTTAATGTGATTTTTAATTCATCTAAATTGGGAATTTCTAATAATCCAGAGAGCAAAGTTGTAAATGGAAGACCAGCTTCAATTTCATCATATCCTTTCATGGTGTCTATAGGTTATTTGGCAGACAATTTTTACTACCATGTTTGTGGTGGATCCATAGTTAATGATCGAAAAATAATCACAGCCAAACATTGTGTTCAAAACTTGACCACTAATTACGATGCACCAACTTTTCACGGCTTGAATGGTTATGTACTTGTTGCAATTAGTGGCATCAGCAATTTAGAAACTTTGTCAGATATTCCAGGTTTGGAATCAAGCAGTATTAATATGGTTAAGAAAATTTATTATCAAAAAGATGACATATCAATTCTTGAGCTATTTTTACCAATGGTTTTTTCATCAGAAGTGAATAGAGTATTTTTGCCAGGTGCGAATGATAAAAATAAAATATTTGGTAGAAATGTAACTACTTTAGGTTGGGGCGCTACTGAAGCAGTCAAAGTATCGCCCATTTTAATGTCTGCAAATTTGACAGTTCTTAATGGACAAACAAATGAAAGAGAGTGCCTGGGTTTTCAAGATGATAACTATTGTGTTATTGATTTAAGTTCGGCAAATACAAATGTATGCTATGGTGATTCAGGTGGCCCGCTTTTATATTTTGACAACAACAAATGGTTTATTTACGGAGTTGCCAGTTTTGTCTTCGCAAATTCAAACGGAGATTGTCTAAATAAAAAACCAAGTTTTTTTGCCAGAGTTCCAAACTCTTGGGCTTTAGAAAATATTTAAAGTTTTATTCTGTAAATAAATATTTTCGAAGTGTTAAAAAATAAATCTATTTTAATTAAATTATTGTTTTAATATTCTAAAAGAAACTTACTTTTTTAACTTGTGAAATATTGAATTTAACTAAAGTTATATTTGGTTTAATTTTTTGTGTTTGAATTACCAAATGTAATCAGTGTTGAAAAAAATTTGAAAATGTGCGATGTTTAAAATATATTTTTCAGTTTCATTTAAAAAAATAATTTTAAGTTAATATTGCAAGCGTGAAAAACTTTGTTTTTTTTTTATAAATTTTTAGATAGGTCTTGTGATATGATGATCCTTAAGATAATATTTGTAGTTTAAAAAACTGTCTACACTCTGTTTTCCATTTTTTATAAATTGAGTCTTTATTAAAATGCGTCAAAAGAACGTCAATTATCACTAAAGTCAAAATTTATAGAGAAAAAAATTAAGTATTCTGGATCTAGTCGGTTAGGTGAACAATGGTTCATCTATTACTAGAACAATTCTAGTTCTCAGGTTTAATGAACTATTAGTTCACCTAATCAAAAAATTGTCCATCTAATTCGATATTTTTTGATCTATTTAGAAAAAAAATAAATGTAATATTAAAAAATAAGATAGATAAAAAAATCATTAAATCATTAAAGCTCCTTAAATTGAAAAAAAAAAACAAAAAAATAAAAAATTATTAAATTCAATTGTTAATCCTAACCCTAATCTATATATCAGTTTCAAGAGTTAGGCATCCTTTAAATACCTATCCGACTAGACCGAGTTTTTCAACGATTGAATATTAATTCAAATCTAAATGAATTATTTAACTTTTTTTCTATTTATTTATTTCTTATATTATTTTATCTTATTTAACTTTAATTTTAATTATTTTGCTTTATTTATTTTTATTCTGAAGGTTGGTACAGGTAAAGATAAATTAATAAATAAATTATTTAAAATTAAAATAAAGAGTTTTCAATATTATTTTCAAAGATCTAAATACAAATAAAACTCATTCTATTTCACTAAAGAGTTGAATTTCAAATATGAAAATGCTTGCAATATTAACTTAAAATTATTCATATTTTGAAACTGAAAATAAAATTGAAAGATCGCACTTTTTCAATAATATTTCAACATTGGATACATTTTGTATTTCAAACATAAAAAATTAAACCAGATGAATTCTGATTTATTATAGCATCATAAATACCGCATATAATATTTTTAAATAAAACAAAGAAAAGTAATAAAGAATAAGCGTGGAAGACCATCCCAAGCGAAAAACACAAAAAAATAAATTGAGTATTTTTTTTGTCCTGAAAAAATATATTTTGTTTAAATTATTTTTTGTTTGTTCTACTTAGATAATAAGTATTGAATTTTTCTAAAAAAAAGTAATAAATAAAAAAACTTTGTCCAAAACAAATGATGTCTATTTCCATGATTGCTTAAATTAAATTAGGTGTTTAGTTGTTCCTTTCGGATGACCTGCACGACCTTTTTTTTCCAAGTGGAACGTTCAGTCAAATCTTCTGAATTTGTAGAGTTCTTAAAATAAAAGAAATAAGATGGATTAATTAATTGATATTAAATACAAAATGTACAAAAAATGTTTTTATTTAATTCCGAGTTCAGTATTTTAGTTTTTTAAGTGCATATTATTGTAATTTAGTAGTAGTAGTAGTAGTTGTACTTTTGACTGTAGCTGGCTAGTCAGCGAATGTGCTGATAAGGCACACTATGACAGCTGATGTGATTGATTGCTGCTCATCCAGCAATCAATGCCTGCTTTAAAGCTGTTAACATTGGGGGCTTCAACTAATTCATTTGGCAGCGAGTTCCATATGTTAGCGGTTCTGTTGAAAAAAAAGCTATCTCTATGTTGGAGCCTCGAAATTTCATTGTGATATTTGAAGCAGTGACCTCTTTCTTGGTTTTTTGTGACATTAAAATTGTTGCTTTTTTCAACCAATTTTATTCCATGCATGAACTTGTACAATTGAATTAGATCATCTCTTTTTCTTCTTTCCACCAGATTTGGACCCAGTCAAAACCTCAATAATGTTTCATCGAGGAAAAATTGAGGATCATCAAGAATCATCAAATTAACCAATGAATTTAAGATGAGATGATCAAAACTTACAAGTATTTTTTTTAAGCAACAAAAATAGGAGGAGTCACTATTTGAACTTTTCATGAACTTTGATTCTGTGCTTGAGTAATATTAAGAAAGCAAATATGCATTAAAAAACAGTCTTTAATTTTTCTATTTTGTTAATATGCAATTTGAAAAGATCTTGATCGAAAAGACTTTTAAATAATGATTGAAATTTTTTTAAACGAGTCGACTTAATTATTTCTTAAATATACTTATTTTTAAGCATGTATGCTTAGGTGTATGTGTGAAAAATTTATATATAAGCATTTGACCCGAAAATCAAGTCTTGTTTGTTAACTGCTTTAATTATTTAATGACAAAACCAGATATTTCTCAGTCGACTAAAAAAATAATTAAGTAGTGCATCAGTAGTAAAATAAATTTAATCTTTGATCGTAACAAGGTTTGTTTATTTAATTCATTAAAAAAATTTAAAATTAAGCTAATAATGAGGAGACTTTTTTTTTAGATTAATCTGGATTAATATGGAATGAGCTTTTAAGAATCGGTATCGCACTTTGTAACAATAGCAAGATGATAATTATTTCGGTTTTGTGAAATTTAGTTCAATAGAACAGACAAAAAGTAAAATAAAACTATTCCTTTTTTTCTAGATGTAAGAAATTAGTTCTGAAAATTCAACATAGTGCAACATTCAAAGTTGCATAATAGACAACATTCTATTAAAACTCTCCAATATTAGCATAATTATATTTCAATGTATTTGAACGTCCCAGTTAATTAGAATTCGATGTAGCATCAATGGAAAAAAAATATTTACATCGATGTTTCGTCGATGAGGAGTGAGCAGATTCATAATGTTTCATCGATGAAAAATAAAAATTTCATCGGATTTTCATTTATTTAAAATAATTTTTTATTTTTTTATTTGAGAAATTATAGTTTTGTGAGATTTAGTACAATAAAACAGAATAAAAAGTGAAAAAAACTATTGCTTTTTTTCTAGACTTAAAAAATTAATTCTGTAAATGCAAAATAGTGCAACATTCATTGTGGTATTAAATTTAAATGTCTCTTAATGATGCGCAAACTCTTTACAGAATGCAATACGTTCAAATACAATGAAATATAATTCTGCTAATATTGGAGAGTTTTAATAGAATGTTGTCTATTATGCAACTTTGAATGTTGCACTATGTTGAATTTTCAGAACTAATTTCTAACATCTAGAAAAAAAGGAATAGTTTTATTTTACTCTTTGTCTGTTCTATTGAACTAAATTTCACAAAACCGAAATAATTATCATCTTGCTAATGTTACAAAGTGCGATACCTATTCTTAAAAGCTCATTCCATATTAATCCAGATAAATCTAAAAAAAAAGTCTCCTCATTATTAGCTTAATTTTAAATTTTTTTAATGAATTAAATAAACAAACCTTGTTATGATCAAAGATTAAATTTATTTTACTCCTGATTCACGACTTAATTATTTCTTTAGTCGACTGAGAAAAATCTGGTTTTGTCATTAAATAATTAAAGCAGTTAACAAACAAGACTTGATTTTAAGGATCAAATACTTATATAAATTTTTCACACATACACCTAAGCAAACAGGCTTAAAAATAAGTATATTTAAGAAATAATTTAGTCAACTCGTTTCAGAAAATTTCATACATTATTTAAAAGTCTTTACGATCAAGATCTTATCAAATTGCAGATTAACAAAATAGAAAAATTAAAGACTGTTTTTTAATGCATATATGCTTTCTTAATATTACTCAAGCACAGAATCAAAGTTCATGAAAAGTTCAAATAGTGACTCCTCCTATTTTTGTTGCTAAAAAAAATACTTGTAAGTTTTGATCATCTCATCTTAAATTCATTGGTTAATTTGATGATTCTTCGATGATCCTCAATTTTTCCTCGATGAAACATTATTCAGGTTTTGACTGGGGTATTGCATTCTGTAAAGAGTTTGCGCATCATTAAGAGACATTGAAATTTAATACCACAATGAATGTTGCACTATTTTGCATTTACATAATTAATTTTTTACGTCTTATTTTTTATTCTGTTTTATTGTACTAAATCTCACAAAACTATAATTTCTCAAATAAAAAAATAAAAAATTATTTTAAATAAATGAAAATCCGATGAAATTTTTATTTTTCATCGATGAAACATTATGAATCTGCTCACTCCTCATCGACGAAACATCGATGTAAATATTTTTTTTCCATTGATGCTACATCGAATTCTAATTAACTGGGGAATGTTCAAAGCCTTCAATCTGCTTTCATACGGTTTGTTTCTAATTGAAGAAACAAATTTCGTAGCTCTGCGTTGAATCCTTTCAACATTCTCACAGTCAGACTTAAGAATTGGAGACCATACAGGCACCGCAAATTCCAAAAGAGGACGAACAAAAGTTAAATACAAAGATCTTAACAACTTACAATCAAAACGAGCGAATGACTTCCTGATGCGACCTAACATTTGATTTGCTTTGTTTGTAGCCTCTATCACTTGATTTTTCCATTTAAGATTTGTATTGAAAACAACTCCAAGATCTCTTTCGGTTTCTGACGCTGATAACTTCTTACCATTATTAAAATAAGGAAATTCTTTGTTTATATGACCATAATGCATAACCACACATTTTGATGTTTTGCATAGAAGAAGCCAATATTGAGTCCACTTGAAAATTAAGTCTAAATCTAAATCTAGTCTGTGTGGAGCAGTATCAAATGCTTTCGCAAAATCTAACAGAATCACATCATTAGGAATACTTTTGCCTAGACTCATTAGATCACGGATCACGTCTTTTCTTTAACCATTTGCATAAGGCTCGAGTTGCTGATGGCATTATTTTCCTTTTTTTTGCGTTTTATTTTCAATACTAAAGGGTTTTTAATGATTTAATCAGGAAAAATTATGTGATAAGGCTTTTAATTTTTGAACTAATCAAAATTCAAACATAAAAAAATATCTTATTACAGCAATTAAAAAATTCAATAACAGGTTCTTGAAAAAAACTAGAATTTGATCAGAATATATTCGAATTATAACTAAGGTTCGCGCGTAGCAAAACGACAGCACTATCTTAATCGACAATTTTCGAAAGCATATTCGTAATCTAAGGTTCCACAAGTTATAAATCCTAGTTTTTCTAAATAGCTTATGGCCAAAATTTTTTTTTATTTTTTCTGATTTACTCAATAAAAGCTTTAAAAATTTTTATTAAATGGATTTTTTGAAAAACTTCTGAACTTGTTAATTTGTTAATAAAATATTGAATTATTTCATGGTTTCGAGTTATTAAAAATTGAAAAAAGGATTTTTGGTCACATAATCCATGTTAGTATGAATAGTTTAAACTTTAAATTCTTAAATAAAAGAGAAAGAAAATCATATTTTATAATTTTTATCGCTTAAAAATGAGCTTAAAGATGCTTAAAATCGAATTTTTTCCTGTTTAATCATGATTTCAAAAAAGATCTTCAGCTCCCTACAAAATCTATTTTAGGAAATATTTTTTTTTGTTTCTAATTCTTCAAAAAAAGTACTACAAAACATAATATTCGATTTTGTTCTTGTATAAAAAATTCACTGTTTTAGAAGCCCTCAAAGATATCATTATAATCATAAAAATTTAATAAAAATGCCACATATATCGAAAAATAACGAACAAAAATTCGATGAGCATAACAATCTAATAAAAACGTCTTAAGTGCTTTCTAAGCGACCTTTTCTAACAGCCAAAATTTGAAATAGATTTTGGAATTGTCACAATATGTACAAATCTGGTTCAACTTATGAAAATGTTCTGCAAACTTTATTCGGTGCTAAATCGTCTGGTGAAGCGTCTCAGCATATAAAAAATACATATTTTAACACTAATCTAAATAATAACTGATTTAAATCTTAAATAGCTAAATTTTTAAAAATTTTTTTTTTTAATCAACATTTTTGGCCAATTTTTTTTTGTGTTAAACCTTTATTACTTTTGTAAATTTGACATCGAGGATTTATTTAATCGAAAAAAAATTAGGGTTCAGTATAAAATTTGGACTCTGAAACTTTTTGTATGAACTTGCATCAATTTTTAGGCATTCAATTTTTAATAACATAAATCTAATTTTCTCAGATTTTGAAAAAAATTCAAAAAATTTAATTTAAATATATCAATGTTTTATTTTTTTAAATAATTATATAAACAATTAATATTTTTTAATTTTTATAACTTTTTTTTATTTAAATAAATGGAGTGTTAATCGGTCTTTATGACATGGGCACTAGCCTGTTGATTAACCTTGAAAAAAAAAAAAAAAAAAATTTCTTAGACATTCATTTTATTTTGTTAATTATTTTTTCAAATAAACAAAAAAGTTCGATTCTATAATTTAAAAAATGATTAGAGTAACTATTAATTTTAAATTTTGAAAAATCTGATCAAATCTAGCGAGGACCATGAGAGTAGAGATGAAAACACTTATGTTGATATGGACCTAATTAAATAGATTCTTGATTTCATTTTTAGCGGAAATAATTCTAGACGATCATTGAGTGTCTTTATTCCTGCAATTTTAAAACTGTTTAATTATTTTTTAAATTTTAAAATACTAAATTAAATTAAATATTTAGGCAATTTAACATAACTTGGAGGGATGCTGATTTGTTTCTGGCTGAATTAAATTGTCTTTCGATAAAGCATGCAAATGAATAATAAATAAAATTTAAAAAAATCGCAGGAGAAAATTTTTGCTTTGACAGAAGAGGAGGTTTGAAGTTTGTTATATTTTCTTAAATATTATTCTACTTTCTTATAAAAGGCAAGCATGTTTCATCTTTTTATGATTATTTCCCTGAATTTGAAGTTGAAATAAAATGTTTTGTCGAAGAGGAGACTCGAAAGCCTGATTGTTCTTTCACAATTTCAAAACTTGCTCATCATGTTAACAAAGAATACTGTGAATTAACAAAAACTAAACGAGCAGAGGAAGTTTTCATTCGTTCTGAAACAATGTTAAGACTTGATTTAAAATTGTGGGGCTATAAGTATTGCAAAAACATTAAACGACCTTATTTCGAAGGTCATGAAAGGCAAGATGTTATCAACGTAAGAAAAGAAGTTGTCGATTATTTTATTGATCGTGAAGACCATTTCTACAGGTTCAATGAAGATAATAAATGGAGTTTACCAACTGAAAAACCTTGCATTTTTATTTTTAAAACTGATTGACAACCCTGTTCGTAAAGGAGTAAGCCTTTTGGGTATACTTGGTTAATAATTCAATTTATTTAAAAATGATAATAAAAATATTTTATTATTAAATTTTTATTACATGTAAATTCTAAAATAAAAAAATATTTAATTTATAGAAAATTGATTAGAAAATTCTGAGCAATCTAAAAAATCAAAATCTATATTTTATATAAAATTAAATACTTTTTATTAAATAAAATAATTATTTATAAATCAATTTGTCTACACATTTTCGATTTCGAGCTTCAAACGATTTTCATCTCGTTATAGATAGCTTTGTTTTTTTCCTAATTTTCTATAAGCTTACTTTTGTAGTCAAACATTTTTCCAAATTGAAAACTTGATTATAGTTGACAACAAACCAAAGTCACCATTTAAACAAGGCTATAAATTGATCATTTAATAAAAATATCGATATTATGCATTGTTTTTCAAATGGTGGCTTTTGGTACTACCATTCCAAACTCATTGCCGCTGAAAGACGGATCGCTGAGCCGCTGCTGGAATGGATTCTTAAAAGCCGAGTTTTTTCTCAATTTAGAAAAATCGAGAAACTACGAAGTAAGCTTGTTCAATCTGGAAAAAAATTGCTGATCTATCCCGAGAATCTCCTTCCAATTCGACATTTTAATTCTCAATCGAAATTTGTTTTTCGATTGAAATTAAAATGGCTCCGTAGATGATTTTTTTTGGAAAAAAGTCTTTCTATTTATACCTTTAAGCATTTCAGCTGATTGTGAAATTATAAATATTAAAATCGTTACGATTACAGAAAGTTTATATTTAATAGGAATTACATTTATCTAGGTATTTTTTAATCAAATATAAATAAGATATTACTAATATGATTTTTACCATTATTTGCTAACAATAAATTTAAATTAAAAATTCAATTCAAATAATATTGTCTAAAGAGATTGGTAAATTAAAATGCAAATGCAATAAAAAATGTATTTTTATTAAAATATCATAAGACTATTTTAGATAAATTATTATGAATTATACAGTTTTAAACAGAAATTTTCGGCTGTGGAAATTTTTTGTTGAGTTTTCATTTTTTTTTTAATTTAAGCGTTTTTTTATAAACCTTAATCTATTTAATTTTCCGGATCTGTTAGGATTTGGTGGTTCGCGGTTTTAACATTAAAATAATAAAGAAAGAAATTAAATGATTACTTTATTAATAATAACTGTCCACTTCTAGCCCAAACAACCAATAAAGAAATAAAATAGGGAAAAAAAAGAGAATTATAATTCTAAATCCAAATCCAAATGCTTAACGCAGTGGTTAATACTGAAGACTTGCCATACGTATGAGATCATAGTGCTTATATGTGAAACTATAGATATTTAATGTGACTGACTGGAGCTGGTATTGTAGTTTTTGAGAAAACTAAAACATTTTTTATTTTGGATTTTAAAAATTCAACACATGCAATGTAACATAATTAGGCGTTTTGAATTTCAAACACAAATTGAATAAAAATTCTTTATTTTTGATTAATTAAAATTAATAAAAAAAATTTTAAAAAATGCAACCACAAACTTTTTTGCACGTTTTTTACTTAAATTAAATTTTTTTTTCCTTTTTTTTTAGATTATAACATAAATAATCAATTTAAATCTGATTCATGTTTTGTTTTTTTTTTACATTAAAATAAATTTTTTGGTAAGAAAGCTGCAGCAAAGAATGTTGCACTATGCTGAAGTATTTAAAAGAAAGTTTTACCATTATTTTTTTTATATTTATTTTATATAATTTAATTTAAAATTACGTCAGGCTCGGCGATGATAATTATAAAAATAGAAAAATGATTTTATTTTTAGAATTTTAAAGTTAAGTTTTTTCTTCAAATCAAGAGTTTTGTTTTTTTCAATTAAATTTTAATTTTTCATAAAATAAATAATTTTTGTTCAATTAGTATTTGAATTTCAAAGCACCCATAATTGAGCATTTTTAATGTTTAAAGATTTAGGCTTACTGTTGATAAAAAATTTATTTGAGATTTGAGTTATGACTGAAAAACAACTGTGCATTGAATTTTAAATTATTATTAGTAGCTATTTTAAATAAATCAAAGGTTTATTTCTAAAAATAAATTAGAAAATTTTAAGCAATCTAAAACAAATATGTATTATATGTCTTTATAATTATAAAGGCGTATGTTAAAGGTGCCAATTATGAAATCGAATTCATTTTTAAATGAAACTTTAATAATTTGAGTTATGTTTTTATTTGAAAAAATATATAAATTAATGTTATAGTTGTGAAATAAGATATTTGATTGTTTTTACTATTCAATTTCTCCATTTCAAATTCGTAATTCACTTAATATTTTTGTTAAAATTTAATAAAAACTAAGAATTTTATTATTTAATTTAATTTAATTGAATAAAAATTTAATAAAAAACAAAACTTACAAATTGACTTTTTTTTCTTGAGAAATATTCAATTTAACGAAAGTTTTAATGAAATATTAATTCAAAAATTTATTAAAGTTATTAAAATTTAAATTAAAGCCCAACTTTTATTCAATTGACTAAAAATTCAAGACAAGTTGAGGTAAAAAAAAACAATAAAATGATAGATAACATTTTTTTTAAAATGTTTAAATTTAGTTCCATGAATGCAACGTGGTGCATTATTCAAAGTTTCATCGTTTGTCAAAGTCTGCTAATAATGTGTAAATTCTCTGCAAAATGCATCACGATCAAATAAATTGAATTCTAATTTATTCAATTTTTAAGCATTTTTTCCATTCTTTTTATAATTTTGTAAAGAATTTTACAAAACCCTAAAAATTGTAATTTTAAGTTTTTTAAATTTACTTTTTTCATTGCTATAATTTCTACTAACTTGATCATGATCTTTTTAAAAAGTCAAAATGATTTTTAAAATAAAATGAATATTTATGTCACCCAATATTTTCAAAATAAAAGCTTTAATAAAAAAAAATTAAGAGAAAATTAAAAAAAAAATGTTTTTAAAAATATTTATTTTATTAAATTATCGTATTTGCATTCTATTAGGTTTTTCAATTTTTTCTAAAAATTCTCTGAAATCAATCATCGAAAAAATTGATTCAAACCATTTTAAAGTATCTATTGATATCAATAATGGAAAAATAATAAATGGCGAGCGTGCTAGTACAGGTGAATATCCATTCATGGCATCAATAGGCTTCCTTGATCCAATAACATATTCTCATAGATGTGGAGCGACAATCGTAAGCAACAAATATTTAATGACTGCTGCTCATTGTGTCCAAGATTTAGTTGAGTCAAATGGTTCTTCTTTTAAACAATTGGAACGAGTATTTGTCGCTGTGGTAGGGACAGACGACCTTAATTCAGTTTACTTCTCAGGTTCATCTGAAAATAGTCAAATATATGAAATTGGTTCAATTACAATTCATCCTTCATATTCAAATACAACAGACCCGGAAGACATTGCCGTCTTGACAGTGTCAGAAGAAATTGTCTTTAATTCAAACACAAGCGCTGTTCAATTGCCTGATTCAACTGATCCTTCTGGAATTTTTGGAAAAAATGTGACAATTCTTGGATGGGGACAGACCGAAACAGGAACTGCTTCTAATTATTTACTCAAAGCACAAATGACAGTCTTAAACTCTTTGCCTCAACAAACAGAATGCGAAGGATTTGACAAAGAGCATTATTGTATCAGGGACTTGGGAGGAGATGACTCAAATGCTTGTTTTGGTGATTCTGGTGGTCCATTGATTTTCAAGCAAAACGAATGGGTTCAGTATGGTATTACAAGTTTTGGATTTGTTGACATGTTCCAACAATGTGATAATACAAGACCAAGCTTTTTCGCCATGTTTCCTTTGTTGTTACCATGGCTTGATCAACAAGGAGTCAATTAAAAGTTTTTTTTTTAGTTTAAAAAATAATTTTGAAAATATTTTTAAAAAATAGATATATATATAAAAAAAAACCGAATGGAAATAAAACAAAAAAATTTTTTTAATCGTTTTTGCCTACATAATTTTGAATAATTTGAAGTTTTAGATTTACATTATAATTAAATAAATTTATCTTGCTAAAATAAAACAGAATTCGACTATAATTTTTTTCGGATTCAATATTTCTCAAGAAAAAAAAGTTTATTAGTTAGTTTTGTTTTGAATTTCAAAAAAAAATTTATTAAAGTAATTTAAAGTTGCCGATTATACACATTTTTTAATAAAAAGCTTATTTTTCTTTTGATTTTAACAAAAAATTTTTGAGAATTACAAATTAGAAAATGAGAATTGATTTGTAAGAACTATCAAATTTCTTTAAAATGAAAAAAAAAATTATAATTTATACAGACATGAATCTGTTTAAGATTGCTCAAAATTTTCTTATTAATCATAAGGGAAAAAAATTAAAAAATTTGTATTTTATAAAATATGCATTTTAAGTAGCGCGTAGATTTATTATATTTTACTCGAAAAAAATTATAAATTATATTTGTTTTTCTTATCTTAATCAATATCATTATTCAAAGAGAGTTCATTGAGCCTTTTCATATGGTTATTGAGTTTTGATGCTTTGTTAAAAGCAGGGAGAAAATTATTGAAATTTATTTCTATCCAAAATTGACAAAAGATTTCCGCGTATAATATTTTTAAAAAAGAATAGCATGTAATTAAAGAACTAAAATACTGAATTAGTAACTATTAAAAAAAAATTATTTTTTTTTTGTATTTAATGTCAATTACATTTATTTTATCACTATTTTAATTTATTTATACATTCATTTATAAGATTCAATTGAAATTATTAAACAATCAAAAAAAACAAAAATTAATTATTAAGCTCTTTGGAGGATGCTAAAAAATGCCTTGATCGAGGATTTGAGGGAACTAACTGGATTGTAAAAATATTGAAAAAATTTGCCGGACTCGTTTAATGTTTCAATAGTAAATCCGATCCCAAAAGGCCGTGTTACAAATGAACCAAGTGATTTTCGACCTATTTCGGTGTCAAATTCATTTGCCACAATCTTTGAAGCTATGCTTCTTGGTAAAATGGACTGCTTCAATCAAATTCATGTTAATCAATTTGGATACAAAAAAAACTTATCATGTAAGCATGCATATTTTATTGTAAATGAAACGATCAATTACTACAGGCAAAATGGATCTAAACTTCATGTCGTTTTTTTGGATGCTAGTAAAGCGTTTGACAAACTATGGAGGGATGGCCTTTTCTTGAAACTAATTAATCGAATTCCTGATGGACTGTGGCGCATACTCTACAAGTACTACCGAATCTCTAAAATTATTGTCAAATATGATAACGAACTTGGTGATATGTTGGACTCAACTGAAGGTGTAAAACAAGGAGGTATTCTTTCTCCTTATTTGTTTAATTTTTTCATCAACGAATTATTGACTGAGTGTACTGAGCTAAATCTTGGTGCCTCAATTAATGGGACTAACTTGTCCGTAATTGGTTACTGTGATGATCTTGTGATCCAAGCACCCTCCTTTAGTCATTGTCAAACTTTACTTGACAAATGCTCCAAGTATGCTCAGCGGTGGAAAATTGACTTTAATCCTTTGAAATCAGCGGCTTTAGTCTTTCAAAAAGGTAAAGCTAAAATGATGAGAAATTTCACCTTAAATGGTAATGAAATACCTCAAAATGAGAATGTAGAATATTTAGGCCTTCCAATAGGCAATAGTGAATTTGTTTGGAATTTTGTTGAAGAGAAATGGAAGAAAGTAGAAAAGAGCTTCTACTCCCTTTTTGGCCTCGGCTGTAAACCAAAAGCTGCACCACCGGGATTAGTTGGCTTTCTATACAAGCAATTTTGCCAATCGATTTTTCGATACCACTTAGACCTGGTATTTGTAGGTGAAACTAAACTTCGTGAACTTGATATCAGGCAAAATTTACTAATTAAGAGAATGTTTGACATAAAGAAATATGCCAGGTTCAGACCGATGTTAGAGGCTCTACGTCTTGAAACAGTAGAACAACTTTATATGAAACACAAGATATTTTTTATGAAACAGCTTAAAAACAGCAAAATCTGTTGGGAGTTACTCCTATTTTTACATTCGGATTACTCGACTTTTGAACAAAAAAATACTTCATATTGCAAACAGCTCAAGAACCTAGAGAAAAAGATACACTTTGATCCGATGGAATATAGCACAAAGACTTCAATAGTCATAATTGATCATATATTTTTAGATAAAAATCGTGGCTTGGTTGACTCGGTTAAGTTTGTGTGCTCGCAAATAAAAATCAATATGGAACTAAAATTGGATTACTTTTATTTTTATAAAATTTTAAATGATCTTTTGAGGGTAAACTTTTTTACTTAGTAACACTGGTGCAATTTCTTTCTTTTCTTTTTTTTTAATTTATCTCGAATTTAATGTAATTTTTTTGTAATCTTGCCTATGGGGCTTTAAACTAATAAATAATAAATAATAATAATAATTGTAAAAATAGTGACAGAAACATTGCAAGCTGATATAATATGGTATCAATGTACAAAATGTGCTATTCGACTTAAAATTGTGCCCTATTTCAAACCTAATTAAGCAGTAATGATAGAAAGACAAAAGAGGCTAATGGGCACGACATTCGCCAAATCAATAGCTTATTAAAGAATAAAAGTGGAAGATAAACCCAATCAAAAAACAAAAAAAAAATAGTTTAGTATTTTTTTTCCTAAAAAAATATATTTTGTTTTTATTTTTGTTTTTTTCTACTTAGATAATTAGTGTCATATTTTTGTAAAAAAAAAGTAATAAATAAAAAATGTTGTTCTAAATTCAGTATTTTAGTTTTTTTTTTGCAAAAAATAAACACAAGTAATAATTATATCCCCTTTTTTCTGATTAATTTTGATTAAAATAATTAAACAAATTAATTTTTGAATTTTTTTTATTTAATCTTTTAATTTGTTCTTTAACGTTTTCTAATCTTAAATATAGAATTTTTAAAACTCTGATCACAAATAATTTAATTTTTAATATCTAAAGTCAATTCAAGTTTTCTTTTAGAAATTTCATAAAAATAGGAATTGAAATATTACTAATTAGAGTTCCATAATTTTCAGATGAAATCCTATTTCTACCCATTGAATGATTAACTAGAGTAGATAATTTAATACGATTAGATAAATATTGTCCCATTTTGTAAGGATGAATAAGATCTTCTTTAATCCAAAGTATCATACAAGGTGTATTTATAAATTTCAATTCATCTTTTTGTTCAGTGTAAGATGGCATAAAAAGAAACATTTTAAGAATAGTTGACTTGAGTTTAATAGCTAAATTGATAGCAACGCCACCTCCCCAACTATATCCGAACAAATAAAATCTTTGTATTAAAAATTTTTTCAAAATTTGCTCAATAACATCAACCGGTCCATTTTTAATAAGATTATCTTCAGAGCGAGCTTTGAACAAGTGGCTTGCATTTTGAGAACGACCGAATCCATCAAACAACAAGGTTTTTCAGATTCGCCCAATTCCAAAACAAAAATTCTACCTACACTGGTTTCGACAAAATGTTCTTGGCTTTTCATTTTTAAATAAAAATTTTAAAAAATTTGAAAATTTATTTATTAGATTATGTAAAATTTGAACAATCTAATCTTTTTCCAAATTATTTTTATTAAAAAGCAAATAAAACCTTGTTTTTTTAATGATTAAGACTTTTAAAAAAAATTTTAAAGAATTGCGTATCTGTGTTTTTTAGAAATCTAATAAAATAAAATCCTTTGAAATTCGATCAGTAGGAACATATTTTTGTACATGTCAAAATTTTAAACATTCTTTTTTGAACACCCATTATATACCATGAATCTGAATCAAACAAAGATGCTTTATTTTTTTAAGGGGATTTCAAATTCTATCACTAACATTAGAGATGGTTTAAAACACACAATCATAATAAGTAATTGATTTTAAAAGAGCAAAAAAAAAAATTTAAGTCTTTGAATCAAACTTTTGAAAAAAAGTCCGGACTTAATATGTGACTTTATTTTTGGGTTAAAATCCAATAACTAAAATAAATACAATTTAAAAAATCATTAAAAAAAAACTTTAAATTGAAATTCAGATTTAAGAGCTGGGTTAAAAATTGAGTATAAGAAATTATTAAAAAAATAATTTAAAAAAATATTTTTAATTATTTTTTAATAATACAATAAAAACTCTGATTTTTAATGCGGCAATAAAATTAAAAATTTATTAATTTTAATTGGGGATGTATTGATCAGTTATTCCAGATACATCAAAACTTTGGACAATTCTCCCAGATTTCAGATAACCACTGAACTCATTTTTTTTAGCCTGGTGATTTAGGTTTCCTAAATTTAGTATAACTTTGCTCTTCTTCTAAAAACTAATTATTTTACTCAGCATTAAAACTCTTTTTAAATTTCGAAACCAACTAACATCAGAAGGTTGGAGCAAAATTGTCATTCTAGGCAGGATAGATATGGTAATTATTCTATTTTCACTTACCGTAAAAACTGACATACTAGCCCAGGGCTAAAAATTAGTATTAGCCTATAAGCACCCCACTTTTCGACTTTTCCACACCCTAAAATACAAATAGGCCCAGGGCTTTAAATAAATACCTTAAACTTAATTTATCATAAATATAATATAAGCTTATGTGGTATTAAAAAAAGAATTAAATACAAGCCGTGAGCTTGTCAATTCTTGAAAATTCTTTCGATCAAGCTGGCGTAACTTCAAATGTAGTCGGAATGTTCCATCGACAACTCCGTTACTTAATATTAAATAAAAATATCATTGACGATGTAGTTGACGATAATGGTCGAGACGTTGACGGGTTTCACTAGGGCGAAGAATTGACTATTAATGACAATTTAGATGAAGATTCAGATATAGAAGTGGATACCGAAACCGATGATGATGATGAAAATGGTTGATTTTTTTCTTTAATTTTCTTTTTAAAAACTCTTATGGAACATTATTTTAATTATTTCAAAATTATTTCATTTAAAATTCAACTAAATTTCAATTTTCCATTACGTAATAAATAAATGTGTACATAAGTCCATGGTCAGACTAATTTTAATAACTTATAAGCTCTGGGCTTCTACTTGAATTAAAATGAGATATTTAAAAGGTTAATATTTTTTTGCTACCCAATTATTTAGTAAAAGCCCAAGGGCTAGTATGTCAGGTTTTACGGTAGTTTATTTTTAACACTTGATTTCAGATGACAAGGTATCATTTTAAATTTTTAAAAACTTAAAATGAAATAAAATTTTTGAGTGTGGTTATTGTAAGCAAATTTTCTAGTAATTTTTGAATAACCAATGCAAAATAAAAATATTAAATGAGTTTTAACAATTTTTTAAAAATAAATAGATAAAAAAAATCTTTGTTAAATTCAAAATTTTGATCTGAAAATAAAAGTTGATAATGAACTTCAATTTGCCATATTCAGTATCAAAGCAACAAGCAAAGTCTACCAAAAATTTAATCAAAAAAAAACTAAGCAAATAAATAAATTACGATTTTACAATAGATCTTCTCGAAAAAAATATCAAAAAGTAACTGAGTTTTGTTTCTCTAGCTACACGAAATTTAATAGTTAAATTTGAAACATGAAAATCTTGAAAATTCTAAATAATTTTTGTTAACTTTCCAATTAAAGTAAGAAAAATTTCTCAATCATGTATATTTTTTGAATAAAATTTAACTTTATGTAATCATAAAGATTTTTATATTTATAATTTCACAATCAAGTGAAATGACTAAAGGTATAAATAGAAAGACTTTTTTCCAAAAAAAATCATCTACGGAGTCATTTTAATTTCAATCGAAAAACACATTTCGATTGAGGATTGAAATGTCGAATTGGAAGGAGATTCTCGGGATAGATCAGCAATTTTTTTCCAGATTGAACAAGCTTACTTCGTAGTTTCTCGATTTTTCTAAATTGAGAAAAAACTCGGCTTTTAAGAATCCATTCCAGCAGCGGCTCAGCGATCCGTCTTTCAGCGGCAATGAGTTTGGAATGGTAGTACCAAAAGCCACCATTTGAAAAACAATGCATAATATCGATATTTTTATTAAATGATCAATTTATAGCCTTGTTTAAATGGTGACTATGGTTAGTTGTCAACTAAAACCAAGTTTTCAATTTGGAAAAAAGTTTGACTACAAAAGTAAGCTTATAGAAAATTAGGAAAAAAACAAAGCTATCTTTAACGAGATGAAAATCATTTGAAGCTCGAAATTGAATATATGTAGACAAAATGTTCTGAAAAAAGTTTTTTTTTATTAATAGAAAGTCTTAATTTTTAAATAAAATATGAACAAAAATTTTTTTTCAGGTTTTATAACTTTTTTTGATAAATCAATAATAAATTTATTATAAATTAGTATTTTATTTTTTGATTAATTTTATATTTTGTTTAAATAAAAATGTTCTGAGCTTACTATTTTTGTTTAATTTTTGTCTAAGCGATTTCCAAAGAAAAAATGAACGAAATTTGAATCTATTTTATCTACCAAATACTGGATTTATGGGTTTAATAAAAAAACTAATGTTCATTTATTGTCTTTTAGAATTAAGATTTTTGTCATTTTTAATCGGTTTATTTTAATTCACTTATTAAAGAAATATTTTTTTATTTTTAGAGTTATTTTCATAGAATATTTTTAAAGAAAATAAAAAAATTAATCGTAATTTTTCATAAACAATAAAGTGAAAAATATTTAAAATTTTCTTTTAATCTACAAAAAAACATTTTTAATTGAAAAAAATACATTTCAATTTATGAATTGTCTTTAATTTTCTAAATTTTCTAAATTTTAATAATTTTCATAAATTTATATGATTTATTTTTTATTTGAAACTTTTTTCAATACACATATTTTATCATAAATAATAAAAAAAATCAGTTAATTTTCAAATTTTAAAGACTATTAAGTCTAAGATATCTCATATGATTATTCCAGCTTGGTAAATTTTTAAAATTAGAATTTTATTTTTAAGTTTTTTTTTTTAAATAAAAATTTTCGAGGAAATTGAAAAACTTTTTTGTTTGTTTTTATTTTTTATTTACCTGAAACATTTCATTTTTATGTTAATAATTTATTAAATAAATAAAAATAAATTTTTGCATTAAAAAATTAGAATTCATAAAAAACTCACCCTTAAAAAGCGCTTAATCGAAATTCATGAATATAGAAAAAAAAGCGCTTAATTGAATTTCATGAATATAGAAAAAAAATCTAATAAAGGGCAAAGTAAAATTCAGAAAAGCTTTTTATGGCGACAAGATCTAACTAAAAACTAATAAAACAATAAAGCTAAGTGAATGTTCTGGATTTCAAATTTAGCAACCAAGAAGTTGTTCGGAAAATTTGAGATATAATTAATGAGCTTATAGTTGTTTTCACTTCCAATAAAACTTTAGCTTAAATTGTGGACTTAGCCAAGATTCATATCAAATTTTAAGAAAAACTGCTACAAAGCATAATGCTGATATTTTTCCTATGTATATTTAAATCCAAAGTTGTTTAAAACTCCCAAAAAAGTTCAAGTCCGAACTTTAAAATTTTTTTTTATTTAAAAAGTCCAAGTCCGGACTTTTTTTCAGTATTCAAAATTTTAAAGCCTGGACTTAGACTTTTGAATGAAAATTTAAAAAAAAGTCCGGACTTGGACTTGACTTGTGACTTTTAAACAGCTCTGTTAAAACCTACATAGAAATGCTATCCTGATAATATTATAATAAGCTTAGTTTTATTTTAATTTTTCTACTAGTTACCACAGCAATAATAATTCTAGTCAAATTTTTTCTAGATATTAAAAAAAAAAGATAAAATTTTAAAAAAAACTCCAATTATAAAAAATAATAAAAAAATTTCATTTATAAAACCTCTCTTTTTTAAATGCAAAATTAAATCTTTTTAACAAAAATTTTTCTTGCTTAGTTTTCTTTTTTTTTAAATATAAATGAGTAATTATGTCGGGCAAATTGAAGGTTCAGATCAAATTTTAAGATCAAAACAACAATTTTAAAATTTTAAAACTTAATCAATATAATAACTTTGATAATTTAAAAAAAAAATACAAACATTACTAGACAAATATGTAAAATAATGGTTTATTATCGAATTAACATAAAAATGATTTATTTAACAAAAGCAGTCAATAATTTAAATATTTAAAGTTCAGTTGATTCAGTAATTCAAATTCATAATTTTTATATTCATTCATTCATTGAAACCAAAAATAATTCTATTTTTCCTTTCAAACAAATTTTAAATTTTAAAACATTTAATTTTTGGTCTTTATAAAATTTTATTAAATTAAATTAAAAAATTTAAACTAAAAATTTCAATTTATTTCCATTTATTTTTATTATTTAACAACTTTTTTTTCTATTAAAAGTTAAACATATAATATAATAAAAAATCAAAAAGCTCTTAGTTCATATTTTATAAATATCATTTAAAACGACTCAAGCAAAATTGTATTTCTTGACAAACAACCATATTTAAATCTTTCGGCTCTTTTAGTATCCAATTTTTTGGAAAAAAATTCACATAACAGGACTTTTACCTGTTGAAGCCTTCTCTATAAGTGTACTGTATATTCGGTTTTTCATTAAAACAGAAGCATCATATTTGACAAAAAATTGCATTACTCTTCAGAGTAAAATGGAAAAATTCAAGCAATTATGAGAAAGATAATAATTATTTTTTATAATTCTACTGAAATCGACGTAAAATTACCTTTCTATTAAATGGCAGAATTTTTTTTCTTTAAAATATTTTTCAAGAAAACCTTAAGTGTAAAAAGCCAATAAAAGAACTATTATTATTTAAACAAAATAACAATAGGATAAAATTCAAAATATCTATTTTCATAAAAAGAAATTATCAAATAGTATTTGATAGTTATTCCTGTTATCTTTTTTTAAAAATTTGAAATATCTTAAATGTAATTTTTTATATTTTGTCGAAATTTTGGGAACAGATTTTAAGAGAATTATCGAACATATTTTCTTGAATTTTTTATAAAATAAAGTTCGATATGTTTTAATTATTTTGTACAATTTTGACATTTGTATTAAAAAAAAATTAAAAATCAATGAATCTTATTATTTATTTTGTACACTAAAGATTATTCTTATGTTAAATTAGCAACACCAATCCTCTTTTATTTTTCAAAAATATTTATTTAATATTTTGTTTTAAATTAAAAATAAACTGTTTGGTGGAATGGTTTAAGTTAAATAGCTTGGATTCGTTGAGCACAGTAAAAGTCTCAGTTGAACCAAATTCTTTCGTCTAGAAATTTCAAGAATTAAAATTTTTTTTCTTTTTTTTTAGCTCTCTTTTAAAAAATTTAATATGAAGTCTTAAATAGATGAACAAAATTTTAATAAAAAAAAAACAAAATTTAATTTTTCTCAATTAAAAAAACAATTTTTATTTATATGCTGTAAAAAATTGAAATCTTTTAACAAAAAGAACTATAAAAACTATTTAAAAGATTTTTTTAAGAATTGAAAATTGCTTAAAATTGATTTTCTCAATTACTGTTTTATACCGCACAACTAATATTTTAATTTTTTTAAATGACTTTTTATTTATTAATGATGCAAAAAATTCAATATCTTCTATCATAGAGCTTTTAATAAATCAAATATTTTTCAAAAATTTCAAATGAAATTCTATTAAAATTTTTACTTTTAAATACTATTTAAAACTATACGATATTATGTTTAACTCCTATGAAAAATATCTAAATAAATATGATTTAATTTTGTTTCTCTGGTTACGAAACTTTAGTTTTTCTTTAAAGTAAAACCTTGGAAATGTAAAATTTTTTTTTAGTTAATATGCCAATCAAAGCATTCCAGGTAAGAAAAATTTCACAATCAGCTGAAATGCTTTAAAGGTATAAATAGAAAGACTTTTTTCCAAAAAAAATCATCTACGGAGTCATTTTAATTTCAATCGAAAAACACATTTCGATTGAGGATTGAAATGTCGAATTGGAAGGAGATTCTCGGGATAGATCAGCAATTTTTTTCCAGATTGAACAAGCTTACTTCGTAGTTTCTCGATTTTTCTAAATTGAGAAAAAACTCGGCTTTTAAGAATCCATTCCAGCAGCGGCTCAGCGATCCGTCTTCCAGCGGCAATGAGTTTGGAATGGTAGTACCAAAAGCCACCATTTTAAAAACAATGCATAATATCGATATTTTTATTAAATGATCAATTTATAGCCTTGTTTAAATGGTGACTATGGTTAGTTGTCAACTAAAACCAAGTTTTCAATTTGGAAAAAAGTTTGACTACAAAAGTAAGCTTATAGAAAATTAGGAAAAAAACAAAGCTATCTTTAACGAGATGAAAATCATTTGAAGCTCAAAATTGAATATATGTAGACAAAATGTTTCGAAAAAAAGTTTTTTTTATTAATAGAAAGTCTTAATTTTTAAATAAAATATGAACAAAAATTTTTTTTCAGGTTTTATAAATTTTTTTTATAAATAAATTATAAATTTATTAATTAATTATTTTGATTAATTTTATATTTTGTTTAAATAAAAATGTTCTGAGCTTAATATTTTTTTTTAATTTCTGATCAAGCGATAAATAAAAAATTGGAGTGTTAGTGAGACCACTGTATAGTAATCTATTGTAACACCTTTCGGCATTTAGCTCCAGAGGAGCTTAGGCAGTCTTTATTTGAGTGAAAATTAAATATATTCTATCTAACAAATGCTGTTTTACTACTAAAGCGAAAAATTACATTTTTAAAGGTAAAAATACCAATTACTGAATACTATATATAGAAATATTTTTAAAAATAAAAATCAAGACATGAAAATTTTGCATATTTTTCAATTTTTAATTTTCCTATAATTTGCATTGATTTGGCTTTGGTCTTCTATAATAGTTAGACTTGCATGTTACGATGAATTCACCATGATATTCGTGAATATGATCATGAGGTGAAGAAAGGCTAACTGAGTGTAATTTGGCTTGTACAGGATGCAATTTTGCATAGTTTTAAAAATTCTTCGAGAGTAATGAGCTAAGTTTGAACTTGAAAAAAAAAAGTTTAAAAACTAAATATAAAGACTTGTGACTTTTAAATAACTCTGAAAATAACAATTTAAAACGATATAACAATATTGTATTTGCTAGTGATGGTGGTTGATCAAGCTATTTATCAAAAATTAAATTCTTTGGTTTTGTGAAATTCAGTACAAAATGATCAAAAGAAAAGAAAAAAATGTAAAAAATTGAATAACCTTTTTTCTAAAGGTTTAAACTTAATTCTGTTAATGGAACATAGTGCATCATTCAAAGTTGCATCAAATATCAAAGTCTGGGGGTTGTGAAGTTCTTTTCAATTCGATATTTTCAATTCAGAAAAACTTGAATAAATTTTTTACTAAAAGGGATAATTTAATTCTATAAAATGCTTAATTATAAGCAAATTTGCTTAATGCAGTAAAATAAGTCTGTAAAATACTCTGCAATTTTCTGCATTTTGAACACCATTAAAAGTATTCTAATTAATTGTGCAAGTACATTGCAGAGTTTTTGCAGACATATATTTTCGGATTAAGCAAAATTGCTTAAACATTAAGCATGTTACAGAACTAAATTATTCCTTACATTAAAAAAATTATTCAAATTTTTCTGAATTGAAACGATCGAATTGAAATGAACTTCACAACCCCCAAAGTCTGCTAAATTGCAGAAATTAGCAGAAATTAATTTTCAATATTCTTTTCAGAATGACTAATGGTTGTGTCATCTGCAAACATCTTAATACTAAATTATTTTAAAAGAAAAGGATTTTTATTAATCGTAATTTTTGTATTTAGGAGATTTTTCAATTAAAAAGGTCTTTATATTCCAAGTCCGAGTTTAAATTTGATTCATGAAGCTTATGCAGTGAGGCTAAAAAACAACTGGCCAAAATGTAAAAGATTATGGTCAATTTGATGAATGAAAAATAAAAATTTAATGAAAATGTAAAAGATTATGAAAAATTGCTCAAACACATTCTCAATCATCATTATCAACATGCTCCTAATCTTCTAAATAATTAATTAAAACTTTTTTTTTTAAATAAAATTTATGAAATTTACGAAATTTATATTTATTTTTTGATTTTGCACTCGAAAACAACATAAGTTAAGGTCGTAAAATTTTTGAATAAGAATTTGGGACTTTTTTTCGAAAGTTGTGTCCATCTTCAACGAAATATTTTCAAAAATTTTTTTTATAATATTGATGCATTTTTTGTAAAAGCAAAATATCAACTTGAGTGGAAATCACGAGGAATGAAAAAGGAAAATAAAAATATTCTAAGATCATTTTATTTTAAAAGTTCATTTTTTTCTCAAAAATTAAAAAAAGTATTTATCAATCTCGAAAAAGATAAGGACGCAAGGATTGGACTTGAACTTAGTTTATCTTAACTTTATTACTCAATATAAAAATCTCTATTTAAACAAAAGCCATATGACTTTTCCAAAAATTGTATCTCTATTTTTATAATTTTTTGTTAAGTAGTATCAAAATTTAAAGCGGGCCTAAATGTTAGGCAAACTATCTTCAAACCATGATAAAACAAATTGGTTGTTTTCTTTTACTTTTTTGTAAATAAATTGCAGTGTCATTATCATAAAAAATAAATTACTCTTTGGCTTTATCATTTATTTAAAAAGACTTTGAATATAAGACTTACACAAACTTGAGATGAATTTAGAAATAGACACCGAATCGAATGAGCCTAGGGTGCAGATAAACAGACCTGTTTGTGATTATGCCGAATTTAAAGGAAAAAACCAAACCAACAATTTTAAAGGCTTTAGTGTAGTGGATTCAGCCAAAGAAAAGCTAATCAAAAGTTGTTCTCCCGGAAAAAAATGCTTTTTAGACACTATTTTGAGTAGATTGCCCTTTTTGGTCTGGTTGAGTGAATACAATTTCAAAGAAACATTTTTGCCTGATTTATTTGCTGGACTTACTGTTGGAATTATGCAAATACCACAAGGAATGGGCTACGCTTTACTTGCTACTGTGCCTCCAATTTACGGCCTCTACACCTCTTTTTTTCCTGCTTTAATCTACTTTTTTCTGGGAACTTCAAGACAATTGTCTATTGGAATTTTTGCCATAACATCACTTTTAACTGGTTCTTTGATTATTGGAATTGAAGATAAATATGTTCCACCTGAAGGATTTAATAGAACATTGAATGAGATATCAATGGAAATTGATGCGTCAAATTTTTTAAGTGATGACAGTGAACAAGCTCGTGTTCTGATCGCCACAGCGTCCGCCTTTTGGATTGGAATTATCCAAATAGGCATGTTTTGTTTTAATCTTGAATTTTTGACATCTTTTTTGAGTGAACCGATGATAAATGGTTTTTTAACAGGTATTAAAATTAGTTTTGATCAGAGTTATTTAAAAGTCCCACAAAAAAAGTACAAATCCGGACTATCTTTTTTGTTTTTACAAAGTCCAAGTCCGGACTTTAAAATTTTATTTTTTAAAAAGTCCAAGTCCGGACTTTTTTTTAAATTGGTAGATCAGGCTTCATATAAAAAATTTATATAATTTATATTTACTCTTGGGTTGTCTTATGCAATAGATTTGCCATATATCAGAATTTTCTTGCAATTTTAGCATAAATTTCTTCTTCAGTATTCAAAATTTTAAAGCCTGGACTTGGAATTTAAAAAAAAAAAAAAAAGTCTGGACTTGGACTTGACTTGAGACTTGTGATTTTTAAACATTTCTGGTTTTAATATATAAAATCAAAATTTTTTTTGTTAAGGAAGTGCTATACATGTTTTAACTTCTCAAATGAAGTCGGTCTTGGGAATTTCAGTCCAAAATTATTCAGGAGCTTTTCAAATACCACTGGTTCTATTTATTTTTATTTATTGTGTAAAATAGCTAATTGTAAAAACTAAGACATGGTATGAAATTATATTGAAATTTTCTGAATCAAATTTAGCTTCAATTATTACATCGGTTATTTGCGTTGGTGTTTTATTGGTGGTCAAAATTTTTATAAATGAAAAATATGCTCACAAACTCAAAGGTAAATGAATTTTATTTAAATGATCAGAAACCCTTTTTTAAATTTGCACATTTTGTTCAATTTTTTTTAATATGTGCATGTACATTAAGTTTTAAAATTTTGATACAAAAATTACAAGTAATCTTTTAAAAAATTATAAATTTAGCTAATTTTACTAAATATTTAAGTATCAGCTTTTTTTAAGTAATTTTTTTTATTTTCAGGATAAATTTATTTTAGTGCTATCAATTTTGAAATTAAAATAATCTATAAAGAATTTTAATTTAAATTTTTAAATGACTCAAATTTTTTTTTGCCAAAGTCAATTTTAAGTGAAAATTTAAAATTGCACTGCTCGGTCGCGTCACTCATAGCAAATTAAGTATTTTACAGTTTTTTGATGTTACGAAAGCAGGGTCATAAATTTATTGTTATAGTACGTTTAATATTAATCTGATAGGAAAATAAAGGTTATATCTAAAAGACGGATTTTTTTTCCTCGATTTTAAGTATTTATTCTAAAGAACGGATCCGAACTAAAAAAATTTTCTCAGAAAAAAATTATCAGTAATAAATTTAAAATTTTTTAATTTAAATTTTGGCATATAAAAAAGATATTTCATTAAAAACAGTTATTATTGGAATTCGATTTCGCATACATGACCTTCAATATTTAATTTTAATGTTTCTGTTTTACCATTTACTTTAACAATATTATTATCAGCCGTTTTAATTTTAATATCTGACTCCTTTACGGTTATTTTATTTCTTTCCACAAACTTTCTGCTTAATATTGAAGTTGTACATCCACTATCAAGTGCCATAGTTAGTGTTATACCATCTATAGTTGCTGATATATATAAAAGGTTCCCTGTATCACATGTGTACACATATTCTGGATTTTCTTTCCGATTGTCTGAATCATTGTTAACTTCCTCAACCATATTAACCCTTCTTGTATGACGATATTGCTTATAGTTATTGTTATTGTTATTTAGCCTACATTGTGAAATTTTATGACCTGGTTTTTTGCATCCGAAGCATATTAAGTTTTTCTTCAGCTCATTCTGGCTTCTAAATTTTTCTTTTCATTGTAGTCAAATTTCTGACCTCTAAATTTTGATACATATTCTTTTCCATTTATGGATGGTTTCATAAAAGAATCCTTATTATTAAAATTTTTTTGTCTTGAATAGTTGACAACCGTGGGTTTGCTAAAATTGCTCAATCCTTTTGTAAAAACTCTTGCATGCCGTATTGCATCATTTAGCGTTTCTACATTTTTACTCTCTAACTCGGCCCTAACTCTTGGGTCAAGGGCTTCAAGAAAGAACCAGACTAATTCGAACTCATCTATCTTATCTATTTTGTTTGCAATTGTCTGGAATTTCATTATGTTGTCCTCAAAATTTGACGTTAATTTAATACTTTTTAGCTCAGATCTTAGCCCTCTCTGAACATCAGCTGGTTTCAGGGTTGCTAATAATTGATTTCTAAATTTTTCCCACGTAACTGATTCATCTCTTTTTTGCATGTTTCTAAGCATTTGTAATGCGTTTCCTCTTAGGAGTTTTGTAACGCAATCTATTAGCCTACTTCTAATAATTCCTTGGGTCCTAGCCTCAGTTTCTACTAGGTATATCCATTCATCTACTTTATCTCTATCGTTTCCATATAATTTTGGTATATCGTCGACTTTAAAATTCATGATTCGTGTTTCCCTAAGTCCGAATCCTATGTTTTCTTGTAATACATCCTCATGTATTAAAGTTTTCGATGAAGTGGCCATTTCTTGAAGGGTGCTCTTTGCTCCTTCCTCACTTTGTTTTGATTGATTTATATTCCTAAAACTATCTTCTTCTATTTTCATCTTTTTGATACTGGCCAATAGCTCAGCTCTTTTGAAAAGTAGCTCAATAAGCATCTTCTTAGGTTTTCCTGAATTTTGAACATTTTGAAGCCATTCCATTTGTTCGGCTTCTGTACAGCTTACCAATTCGCTGTCGTCATCTAATTTCTGGAATTCATTCTCAAAAGACCCATTTTGTGTCTTTATTAAGTGTACGAGCTCTTGTACACTAAGTTTTTCAAGGTAATCTTTTGAAATGGGTACCATAAAAAAAATCATCTTTTTATCGCTGCTACCAATTGTAACCGGTTAATAATAAACAATGTTATTCTTTAAAAGCTTTATTTAAGATATTGAACGTTCTGAAGTTCTAAGAATGGAATTCTTATTTATACCTATATGCTCGTGTCAAGAACACGAGCTTATAATTAACTCAAGATGTGAGCTTAGTGCTTAATGTATATGTCAGCATTTCGAAGCGTCTAACTTCTGAGATACGTGACAAGTATAATTCTTACTTATCTTTGTGCATCAGTTGACAAGCTGATGAATAAGTGATTATTCAGGGTTACATATTTTTACTATTTTTATTATTTTTTACATTTTTTACCATTTCAGAAAAAGGTTTGTACGTAAATTTACGTAAAAAAAGTAAAATTTGGTAGATTATATATTTACTAAAATTTCAATTTTTTTTTTAAATTTTTCAAATTGTTTGAAAAATTATCAAATTTTTTGAAAAATTATCAAATTTTTGGCATTTTTTTACGTAAATATACCTAAAAACACAAATGTCAAATCACTACCGTAAAAACCTAACCCTAACCCTTTTAATGATTTTTTATGGTTTTTGTGTTTAATTATAAAAATTTTACTTTTTGTACTAAATTTTCATATTGCCTGAATTTGAACGGTAAAAAATTTGTGTTGTTAAGATTTAAGACTTATATTTTTAGGAATGTGATATTAAAACTGTATAAAAATAGGGCATCTTGAAGTTTAAGATCAAAAAAATCAGATCAAATAGTATTTTGGTTGTAACTTTTGAATGGTATTTGATTAAGTATCTCTGCAAAATGCTAACTAATGCAAAAAACATGCTAAATATTAGATAATGCTCTGCAAAAACTCTACAATAAAACTGTGCAGATGAATTAAATACTTTTTAATGACGTGCATTTTTGTGCAAAAATTGCAGAGTTTTTGCAGAGCATTATCTAATATTTAGCATGTATTTTGCATTATTTAGCATTTTGCAGAGATACTTAATCAAATACCATTCAAAAGTTACAATCAAAATACTATTTGATCTGATTATTTTGATCCTAAACTTCAAGATGCCTAAAAATAGGATGTTAAAATTTAGAAATTGAAATTTAGATGCTTAACAACATTCTTTCGAAAAGTTTTGACAGGAAGTGAATTTAGGCTATATGAATTTGTTTTCGACTTAAACAATTCTAATTCTATTTAAAACACCTTTATAATTAAACAAAATTATCATTCTGCAATTTGCTCCAGTTCTATTTCTTTCAACTTAAAGCTTTTAGCTACAGTCTATTTAACAAAAATCTAGATAAAAAAGGGTTACAAAAAAAATATGTATTTTACAATTAATTAAATTTTAAATCTAATTTCAGCACCAATTCCAACCGAACTCTTGATTGTAAATAAATTAAAAATTTAAACTAAAAAAAAAACTAAAAATTTTTCCAAAGGTTATTTTTGGCACATTGATTTCATATTTGGGAAATCTGAATGAAAATTTTGGTCTAAAAGTAATTGGTTCAATAAAGGCTGGGTACAATCTAAAATCAGTCACAAAATTTAATTTGATTTAATTCCTCTATTTTAGACTTCCCACACCGAGTGTACCTCGTTTAGATTTATTCAAAGACATAATAATTGAATGTTTTTTGATAGCAGTTATTTCTTTTGTCAGCAATTTTTCATTGTGTGATCTTTTTTCTAAAATGCACCGCTACAAAATAGATACCAACCAGGAATTATTGGCTTATGGAACAAGCAATGTATTTGGTTCCTTTTTTTCATGTTTTGTAAGTTCTGGCGCACTAGCTCGATCTTTGGTTTTGAATAAAGTTGGTGGAAAAACTCAATTAGCTTCTTTGTTCTCTTGTGCCATCATTGGAATGGTACTAATTTTCATAGCTCCCTTACTAAGGGACCTGCCTAGAGCTTGTCTTGCTTCAATTGTTCTTGTCGCTTTGCAAGGTTTGTTAAGAAAGATTGGAGACCTGAAATTGTACTGGAATGTCAGCAAAAATGAGTTTGTATGTATAAATAAATTTTTTTATTTTTAATTTTCTAATTATTAAATTAAAGTATCAATTTTTAATCACATTCATAGCTACAATTGTCTTAAATGTTGATTATGGTCTTGCAGTTGGTGTTGTCTATTACATAATAATGCATATTATAAGATCAATTGAACCTTATTCGACAAGACTGGGAAATATACCTGGAACAGAGCTGTACAAAGATATAAAAATATACAAACAAGTTAGTAATGTTTTTTAACATTTTTTTTTTTTAGATTTTTTTGGCAATTTTTGTCACAAAAAAGTTAAAGAATTATTTCATCTACCAGTATATTAAAGTTTAATTTAGAATCAAATTAAATACCACGAAACTTGATTTCTTTTTGGCTCGTCGTTTTTGGTTAAGTATAGTATGTATGTATAAGTATGTATTTTAAATATAGGGACGATCAATCGGTAGATCACGGGATAATCTTTAAGTGGGTATTCATAGAATACCATCAATTAAAAGTTAAGATAAAAGATCAAATAATATATCATATTAGGTGGTCCAGCTGTAAAATGATAACGCACTTTGAATAGCCGAAAAATTTATTTTACAAAAAAGTGTGAAAATAAAATAAAAAAAAAGGGCTCACGGTAAAATGACAACGCTATAATTAATTAACAGTCATATTCAAAAAATTAATGACAAAATATTTTATTTCCAAAAAAAAATAATATAATTATGTATTAAAATAAAAACCTCTCTGTAACCTCGTGTTAACGACTTTAAGAGACCCAAATCCAAAATTTTTTTTCTTTAGAGTTAATTACATAGTCTCTATGGTTAGGGCAAAAATTGTCATAAATCAAAGGGGTAAAATATGTCATAACAAATTGTCATAGGATATAAAAAAAAAAATTGTCATCAAAAAAATGTCAAACCAATTAAATTTTTTTGATTATCAATTAATGATTGGTTATATCTCTGAAAAAAAAAGATAAAATAAATAAAGAATATGAAGTCTTTAAAGAAAGAAGTAATATGAAGAGCGGTAACATTAAATAAGAAGTAATCAAAACCTAATTAATTAATTAACTAATTGATAATACTCAATTATCGGATATAAATACAAAATGATAATTTGCCTTTTTATGCCTGATTTCTATACTATCGATAATGCTCCTTTTAATCCTGAAAAACTGAGCCAATCTTTATTCGTTCAAGTTTTACATGCTCGTGACCACTGGGTCGTTGTTTCAAATTATAATCCGAGCTATGTTGATTCAGACGATGGCTATTATAACTGGTTCCTTTATGATAGTATGAATAATCCAGAGTATTATTTAAATTTTATTAAGCCAGCGTTGAAAAGGCTTTCCGGTGGCTCAAGATTTTTAAATATTATTAATTTAAAAGTGTCTAAACAAAAAGGTACTAAAGATTGTGGCTTAGTTGCCCTTGGATATTCTCTAGCTTTAGCTATGGATATAGATCCTGGTAAGCTAGTTTTCGATCAAAATAAAATAAGAAGTGAATTTAGTGAAATAATCAAAAATCAAAATTTGTATTTGTTCCCTCATGCTGTAAAACAAAATTATAATCCAAAGTTTACTTCTATTTGTGTTGATTTAATTTAAAATTCATTTTTGTTCTTTTTTTTTCTTTTTTCATATTTTAATCAATAAAATAAAATTTACCCAAAAGAATTTGTTTCTCTTATTCTTTAGAAAAATTGTCATAGATGACTTTTTTTTACCTTGACAATTTTCTTATGACTTTTTTTTTATGACAATTTTTTTTTATGACAATTTTTGACGTCCCCGTCTCTATGTTATAACAATTAAAATTTAATTAGCTAGAAAATAATTTAACATGGGATATTTTTTACAAAAATAAAGCTCAAATTTTACTTTAACTCTATCATGAAAATTACCTTTTACTCTCATAAAAAAATTAAAAATCAAAAAAATTGAACAGTTAATTTCTAAATAGAAAATAAATCAAATTTATACTTTTTAGGCTATTCCATGACCTCTACTCTAAGAGAATTTTTTGTAAGATTAAAGTTAAAATTAAAAATTTGTTTTGAAATTTGAGTTTAAACTCTACCAAATATAAATTACCGTATTTCGCTGAATATAAGCGGGCCGCTTATATAATTATCAAAATAGCTTTTTATATATATTTTTTTAATTAATCATAAGATGTTTATTATTTTAATTGAAAAAAGAATCAAATCTTTTTTATTCTATTTAATCTTTAATTAATTTTTCTTAAAACTTTATTTGAAAACTTAGAATACAAACTTAAAATCCACATTAAAGTATCCAAATTAAGGCTTAAATCGTATTTTAATACTAATTAAATCATATTTTAAAAATAATTAAAATATAATTACCGACAAAAAAATTTGTGTTGCTTAATTTTAAATATTGATTAAAATTTTAATTTACTTTAGATAAAAATTCTTATAATCTTTTATCAAATTATAGATTAAACAAGTTATGTTTGATAAAGTTTTGTCATTTATTCAAATTAAAAACTAAAAATTTTATTTTATTTTGATTTTGATTTGATTTGAATTTACATTTGATCATTTACTTCAATTGGCCAATTTTTGTTAGAGTAAAAGTAAAATTTGAGCTTTATTTTTGTAAAAAATATCCCATGTTTAAATTATTTTCTAGCTAATTAAATTTTAATTGTTATAACATAGAGACTATGTAATTAACTCTAAAGAAAAAAGTTTGGATTTGGGCTTTACTCTTAGAGTCGTTAACGCGAGGTTACGGTACTTTTTATCCACTGTTTCTTAAAAGAATCAAAAAGTTCACATTTAGGATCATCTGGGCAATATCTTTTTATTATTTCCAAACCATCTTTTATTTTTTCTAATGGTGCTAATACCTCTAAAAGATTAATGAATATTTTGTAATTAAATTTAGAGTAATGGCCTGTCTGTAATGAAACCAACATCTCTTTTTCCTTATTAAGGTAGTAATGTGACATGGTTTAAGTTTTTAATACATCCATGTACCGTTTAAAGTTACATTAATTGTAAAGGTGACGCTTTGAACGTTTCATCCAAGAACCATTGTTCACTTTCACCTAAAATTTTCAATGAATCATCATCGATAAAAGTTATAATACGTTTATTAACTGATTTTTTCATAAAATAAATTAATGATCAAATAGTATTTTTTTAAATCACAATCGATGAATTTCTTTAAAGATATCAAATAATGATTTTTCAAGGTTTTATTTTAAAGCTTAAATATTTTTAAGATAAAAAAATGGTATTGGCATTTAATTCTTAATTAAGGTATCACCATTTATTTCTTAAATAAGAATTCGTCATTAGATCTGTTAACCCTCGAATAAGGTTAATTTAGTATAACTCAGATTATTTGTTTTTAAAATTTTATTTTATTAAATGATAAAATTACTCTCAATGAATAAAATACAATAAATGACAAATTTTACTATTGTGAACACAATGATAATAATAGAATAGCTGATTTAAATAACAATTGCAAACAATCACATTAACTTGACAAAACACATTCATTCAATGAAATTTTTTACATTTGGATACTGGCTAAGCAGAATTATGTAATTAATGATTTTGGACATCAGTATTTAAAAAAAAAGTAATAAGATACATGAACACTCATTTTTCTAGGAACAACAGACAATATTATTAAAGAAACAATACAATTAAATCACATTGAATGACTGGCAATGGTAGAATCAAAACTTTGTGAAAACAAAATTTTGGAATATGATGATAGCTATTGGATTTACAATAAAATTCCTGATGGAAAACAAAAAATTAGCAAGTTTTGAATGTATTTTCTATAAAAAACAGATCTTTGCCGATAATTTGAACAAATCAATTTCATACTGTTTATCAAATGATTTATATTGCCATTTGTTTGACTCAATTGTTGTTTGGAATAAAAATAGTGTGAAAAAATCACTATACAAAAAAATTTATCATGGTTTAAACTTTATGTGAAAAGGAAATCTTGTTTTATCTGCATCAGAACAATACCTTCAATACCTTGATGTTGATTTACCCATCTACATCAAAAATGCTGATAATAAATCAATACATTTTATATATTAATTTTATAATTTTTTTAATATTTAGATTTCATCGCCAGAATTGGCGTTAATTGAATAGATAAATATAAATATAAATAAAATAAATCAGTACTAATTTTCTCATCGAATAATAATTTCATTAAAAGCTTTTCAAAGGAAACCCATTGTAAAAATGAGACAAAATTTAGACTGAATCTAATTCAAGAATGGTTTAAGGAAATAGAAATTTTAATAAACCCTTCAGTTTGAAAAATTAATAAGTTTTTTAGCAAAATTAATTTTAATTTTAATTGTAAATTTACGTGAAAAAGTTAATTTGTCTATTTGCGCATTAGATTTGAATTTATGATTTTTATCTTTAATTTAAAATTGTTTTTAAACTAACTCTATTTTATTAAACTAAAAATATTAAAAAAAAAACTGGATTTTGAATTTATGATTTTGTATTTTTATAAAATTTGGATATATGTTTTTTTTTTGATCTTTTTAATTAAATCAATATTTTTCTATATGATTAATTTTTTTAATTATATTTTTTGCAGCTGGTTAAAAAAGATCAAATATTAAAGAAAGCATTCAATTAGAAAAGATAACGATTTTTTTTATAAAAGAAGTTGTTAGAATTAATGAACACGATAAGAAATTTAAAAAATTTAATAATAAATTTATGTTTGTTGAAAAAATTTTAATTATTTTATCTTTTTGAAATTATTATTTAAAAAAACAGATCACATGTTTATTTTCTTATTAACATAAACCATTTAGTTGATATTTAGAATTGTTTTTTCTTGTATTAAAAACTTAACTTTTCTTGAAAAAAAAAAATTCAAAAAAATCTTTTTTAAAATTGAATCAAGAATATTTGTTAAATTACAGATTCTTAGCTTATATAATAAATTTATTATTATCATTATTATTTATTTTTATTTATCTTCGCCGAATCTGGCGTAATTTTTTGAAATAAATAAAAAAGAATTTAAATGTTTACAAAAATATTTAAGCTCAAACAAATTTATCATAAAAAAATTAACTAATTCATTAAATGTCAGGAGTTTTCTCAAACAAAAGAGATTAGAGTATCATACATTTTCCAAATTTCAAGGATCTCATTTTTGACCATTGATTAAATAACAATCTAAAAAATCTAAATTTAAAAAAAGTTAAACACAAAAAGAATTTATTTTTTATATTAGGCAATAGAAATCGACAAGATTAAAATAGTGCGAGTACAATCTGAATTACATGCTTCCAATGCAGACAGATTTCTTAACTTGGTTTATCAACTGACCGAAACAAAACCACAAGAATGCATCGAAATTTATAACAAAAATATGCAACTTAAAAAAAAAAAAATGAAACAAGGCAGTTCGTTTATGGACAAACTAAAAGTTAATAAGAGATCAAATAAAAAAAGTGATTTGAATAAAAGAAATACTGATATTGCTATCAAAATGAGCGAAATAGAATCAAATGAAAATCAAGAACCATTGATTTCAATGGCAAGTTTTAGATATTTAATACTTGACTGTTCCCCTTTTATATTTGTTGATTCAGTTGGTGTAAAAGCAATTAAAAAAGTAATTATAGCCATCAATAGTTATAATAATAAATAGAGTTCATATTTTATTAATTTTAAAGTTAATTTCTGAGTACAAAGAAATAGGAGTTAGTGTTTTGCTCGCTGAATGCAATGGTAATTTTTAATAAATATAATTAAATTTGTGCAGATTTTGTGAATTTCAAATACAAATTGAACAAAAATTCTTCATTTTTTGGTAAATTAAAATTAAATTTAATAAAAAATATAAGAAAAAATCCTGCAACATAGTGTTGCATCTTTTTTATCTTATTGATTCTTTATTTTTTGTCATTTTTTACATGAGAAAAATTAATTTGGGTAAAAAGGTGCAACAAATTATTTTGCACTATGTTGCTGTATTTTTTCTAATAATTTTTATCAAATTTAATTTTAATTTTTTAAAAAGTGAAGAATTTTTGTTCAATTTGCATTTGAAATTCACAATACCATTTGTGCAAAAGTCAAAGTTATTTTGAAGTCTATTCATAGTCAAGTTTAAAAAAAATTATTTGACCTGAAAATTTGAAGTTGAAAAATACAGATAATTTTTTGGACTTGGTCAGATGAGTTTTTGAATAAAAAAATTAATTTTTGACTTTTGAATTTATCAAGTCTTTTTTATTGTTTTGTAATTTTTTTTAAGATTCATTTATTGATCGACTGAAACGAATGGAAACTGTCCATTCAAAAGGAAAAAGTGCTGGATTTTATGACGAAAAATTGATTTATGTGTCGATAAATGATGCTGTATTAAGTTCACAAAATAAATTGTTATGAATGTTTCAAGTCAATGAAAAAAAAAGAATTTCAAGTTAAAAGAATTTTAAGATAAATAGTTAATATTGCAATAAAATTTTTCCAAAATAAACTTAAATAATTTTTTTCAAATTTTATTAGGTATGTTTTCTTTGAAGATTTTTCAAATATATTTTATCATGTTAACCCTCATATAAGGTTAAGATAAGGGGTTATACTCTGCAATTTTCTGCATTGTGCACGCCAATAAAAAGTATTCAAATCAACTTTGCAATTACTTTGCAGAGTTTTTGCAGACATATTTTCATATAAAGCAAAGAAGCTTAAATTTATTATTTTATTTAATTAAATTATTCCTTTAAGTAAAAATAATATTCAAGTTTTTCTGAATTGTAACGATTGAATTGAAATGAATTTCACAACCCCTTAAAATATTCAATTTATTTGTTTTTTTTTAATTTATTTTATTTAATTTTCAGAAGTAAATATTCTTATTTTAAGGAATTCTTCAAATACTTATTTATTTATTTGTTTTCTTACCGAGCTAAAGCTATTTAAGAAAAAATATAAAATGAAATCAAAATTAGGTAATTAGCTTACTTTTTTCACACTTGGATTATTTTAATAATAAGAAAATAAAGTGTTTTTGAATTTCAATTTTTTTTCAAGTTTATTTCTTAAATTTATCATATTCACTATTATATTCGCATAAAACATAGAATATTTAGTTTTTATTGTTTTAAAGCAAAAATCTTTAAATTTTATGATTTTTTTTAAACAATTAATAAAAAACTTTCTTTAAAAAAGATAAACATTCATCTAATTTACTTATTTCGTAAAATATGTAATTTTACCATATATGTCGTAAAATTACGTAATTTTACATAGTATTTTTGAAAATCCATAAATGCTTACATTAGAGAAAAAGCGGATATTTGAATCCCCACCAAAAAAAGCCAGAAAAAGCTCAAATAAGCACTTTTTCTTCGATGTAAGCATTTATGGATTTTCCAAAATATTACGCAAAATTACGTAAAACGAAAAGATAAATTCTCGAGTTCAAGTTTTCATGAGCTTAAATCACTTCTATAATTCATAAGAAAATAAAAAACAATTAAAAAATAAAAACAAATCAATCAAACGAAATGGGGGTTGTGAAGTTCGTTTCAATTCGATTTTTTCAATTCAGAAAAATATGAATAACTTTTTTACTAAAAGAGATAATTAAGTTCTATAAAATGCTTAATTTTAAGCAAATTTGCTTAATTCATTAAAATAAGTCTGCAAAATACTCTGCAATTTTCTGCATTTTGCACACCATTAAAATGTATTCTAATTAATTGTGCAAGTACATTGCAGAGTTTTTGCAGACATATATTTTCGGATTTAGCAAAATTGCTTAAACATTAAGCATTTTACAGAACTAAATTATTTCTTATAGTAAAAAAGTTATTCAAATTTTTCTGAATTGAAACGATCGAATTGAAATGAACTTCACAACCCTAATGAAATGAGAATTAAGGAAAAAATTTTAAGAGGTAAATGGATGGAATTTTGTGATCGTAAAATTTTTTTCTCAATATTTTATCCGAAAGTCTCATTATATTCTCTAATAGATTGTAATATTGAAGAAACTCTTATTTTTTTTTGTCATGTGTCAAATACATTTTTCCACTTTATATCAAATGATTAATTTGCATCAACATAAAATATATGTCTTTTTGAAAAAAAAAATTCAAATTCTCTCTTTTTAATTTTTTATTAATAGAAATTTTTTAAATGATTGAATTAATTTCGTTCTATTTTTATTCTTTCTCCTTAACTAAAAAAAAAGGCTAATAGAAGTTCAAGATTACGATCAAATGATCAAAACTTAATCGATTAAAAAAAGATATAAAAATTAAATTAAATCTTTATAAAAATGATGAAATTAGATTTTTTTAATTTTTTTTTAAATTAAACATAAGATGTTTATTATTTTAATTAAAAAAAAAATAATCGTTTTTTCTAAGGTATTGTGAATTTCAAATACAATTTGAACAACAATTCTTAATTTTTTAATAAATTAAAATTAAAATTAATAAAAAAATATCAGAAAAATTACTGCAACATACTTTGTTGCACCTTTTTTACCTAAAATAATTTTTCTCATGTAATCAATGACAAAAAATGACAAAAAATAACGAATTTATAAGATTTAAGTAGATTATTGATTTAATTTACTAAAAAAAGAAAATAAAAATTTGATTTTAGGCAAAAAAGTTGCAACAAAATATTTTGCACTATGTTGCAGTATTTTTTCTTATATTTTTTAATAAATTTAATTTTAATCTATCAAAAAATGAAGAATTTTTATTCAATTTGTATTTTAAATTCACAAAACCTTTATCTAATTGATCTTTAATTTATTATTTTAAATTTTTTTTTCGAAAAATTTGAAGAAAAACTTAAAATTCACATTAAGCTATCCAAATTTAGTAAAAATCTCAATTATTGTATCCAAATTATTGTTTTTAATCATATTCTAGAATTTTTTTCTCAATATTTAATCAGAAAGTCTCATTGTATTCTCTATAGTAGATCAAAATTAAAGATTAAAAGTTTGATTTTTTTATTTTATCTGGTCAAATTGTTTTAATAAAATAAGAGAAAAAGATCAAAACGAATAACCAAAAGCTTGATTGCTTTAATAATGAGGTTGGCACACTTCAGTTTCTTAATTGTAAGCTTTAAATAAATTTAATTTTAAATTTTTTAACAATAGTTACAAAAATGAGACAAAAAATTTTATTTATTTTAACAATTTTTCTTGTAAATAAATCGATCAAATGTCAAAATTCAAACAATAATATGCTCTCAGACCCTTCTATTTTAATAATAAACGGAGAACCTGCACCATCTAACGCATTTCCATTCATTGTGTCCTTGGGCCTAATAAATCAAACTAGTTATAGACATAGATGCGGTGCCAACATCATCAGTCAGAACTTTATTTTGACAGCAGCCCATTGCGTCAAAGATATTGGCAACAACTATGATCCTCAGTCTTATCGACGAAGAACAGGCAAAAGTTTGGTGATAATTGCTGGCACTCTAAGCCTCAATCCTTTAGATTCCAATAGGGATACAGAGATTTACCTAATCCAAAAAATATCTTACAATATCAATTACAGATCAATAACTGATCCCTATGATATCGCTATCCTAAAAACTGCTAAAAAAATTACCTTTAATTCTAGAGTTAAATCAATCAGTCTACCTTCAACTTCAAATCCAGCGGTGGTTTTCGGAAGAAAACTGACTGTGGTCGGATGGGGTATCAATGAAAGTGGAATGCTCTCTACTAGGCTTAAGATGACTGCAATGACTTCAATTAATTTCATGGGTTTACGTGGAGAATGTGGTGGTCTTGATTTGAAATTCTATTGTATGAAAGATTTGACAACTGTTCAATCAAATGCATGTTATGGTGATTCTGGTGGACCACTTGTTAGAATGGTAAATAACAGATGGGTTTTATTTGGACTAACAAGCTTTGGACAAAATGACAATGATGGCAATTGCCTAAACAAGTTACCAAGTTTTTTTACCATGGTACCTTCCTTGCTTCCTTGGATTAGACAGCAGACTCAAAATAGTTTCAGTCTTAAAAAACAAGGCTAGGCTAAATGTTTATTTTGAGAAAAATTTTTTAAAAGGAAAATATTTTTCAGCAAGAAACAAAAATTCTTCCTTTTTTGGTAAATTAAAATTAAAGATAATAAAATGTTTTTAAAAAAAAAATTCCAAAAATTTAAATAAATGAAGTGGTAATCAGTCGACTGAGATGAAGGGCACATGAAAAATTGATTTTTAAATACGTTTTATTATCTTTAATTTTAATTTACCAAAATAGGAAGATTTTTTGATCAATTTGTATTTGAAATTTACAGTAACTACATGGGACGGTATAAAATTTAAATACTTATTTCAGAAAAAAATTCAGAAAAAAAGAAAAAAAATTTTAGACAAGCTGAGACAAATGACTTGACTTTGAACAGACTTAAATATATTTTTTTTGAGACTTTTGGTAAAATCTGTTTCAACTTTGAAAGCTGTTCTAATGAGTTTATAATAGTTTTGAACTCTTCTTAAATAAATTTTTAAAACAATTTTTCATTTTAATTTTAAAGAAATTAATTATTTAGACAAGTGACTTAATTCTTAAGTAATTTTACGTTTTTTAGACATTAAAAAAGTTAAATAATTTACAAGACCTGAAAAATCAATTAATTTTGGCAAATTGAAGTTTGAGATCAAGATCAAAGGATCAAAATATAAATTGTAATATTTTTTTTAATAATAGAGAAAAAATATTTTTTTTCCAGAGCAATTACTTGACATGTCATGTCAAGTTTATTTTCATATTTAAAATTTTCAAATGTTCCTTTTTATTGAACTTTAATAGGTTTAAATATTTTTATTGATTATAATAAAAACTTACTTTAAAGAAAAAATAAATTACTGTTTTAAAGTCTATAACTTGTTTGGGTCTTGCGGAGAATGTGAACAGAAGTTCACCAAAAAATGTGACCATAAGCATCTTGCCTAAAATGTGAACTTTATGTTCACCAAATTTCTGTTCACAAATTTTGTGACCAAAGTTAATTAAACAAAAGTTAGTTAAACAAAAAATTTAATTTTTCGTGAACTAAATTTTTTTTAAGTGAATATTATATGTGTTTTTTTATATATAAAAAAAAGATAAAATAAATTGTCAAAAATTATTTTTTAATTTTTTTTGCTATATGCAATTTTACTCCTTTAATATTTTTCATTAATTCTCCACAAATCTCACATGGCACCGGATTGACATGTTTGCTGAGTGCTTTTTTTACTACATTCAAAAATTCTCTTGTGAAGTTGATATTGCAGCCATATCTTTTTCACGATAACTAGAAACCCCCACTATGGTAAACGTCATAAGCGATGGTAAACAAAAAAAGTTATTGTTCAAATGAATTTTATTTACAATTTATAAAAAAGACTATTTACAATTAATAAAAATAAAAAAGTTACATTTTAACATTACTAAAAACATCATAAAAAACTGGATTCCTTGTGTATTTTGTGCCTTTCGGTAATGTTATAGTAATATCGTCAAAGTCAGATACCCTTGAAAGGGCTACGTAAAGTTATCCTTGACTGAATACCAGATTTTCAAGGTACACTCATACCCTTTTCAATGTTTGACCTTGCGATTTATTGATAGAAATAGCAAAAGCAGGTCTTACAGGGAATTGGGAGATAGTCAAAATTTTCATAAAAAAAAAGTCATAAAAAAAAAAAAAACAAAATTGTCAAGTGTTAATTTGTCATATATGACAAAATAAACAAGGAAAAATGAAAAAACAAATGATTGGTTAATTGTTAGAATTTTTTATTTAAAAAAAAATTTTAGAAAAAGAATTTAAATCCAGGACAAAACAGTTTAATTGTTTATTCTAAATCAATACAAAGTTTAGAAAATTTTGGGGAATAATTTTCAACAAAAAAATGAGTAAACAAAAACAAATCAGTACATTTTATTATAGTTTTAAACTCATCTCTGATTTTTGTGTGATCAAAGACTAATTTACCAGGATCTAGATTCTTAGCTAAAGATAATGCATATCCAAGGGCAAATAAGCCACAGTCTTTGTTACCTTTTTGTTTCGTAACATTGACATAGACAACGTCAAAAAATCTAGAGCCACCCGAGAATCTTTTTAAGACCGTTTTAATAAGATTGAGATAGTGTTAAGGGTTATTAAGACTATCATAAAAAAACCAATTATTAAAACTGTCAGGATCTTCGTATGAAGGATGCAAATTTTTTTCTAGTTTTAAAAATTGTAAAGAAATAGGCACTCTCTCGTAATTAGTGTATGAGCGGACTTCCAAGAATTGAACTTCAGATGAATCTTTTGGATAAAATCGATAAAATTTGGAGAAAATGAGTTGGGCACGTTTTGAAAGTCCCATCAAAATGCCATCTTACTGAATTACACAATATTTTCATTCCAATAGGAGATATGAAGATCAATATTCGATTTTTATTGTCTTTGTTATCAAATTGTAAAAATTGTTCGCAGTTAATGGTTGAGTATATTTGGTTGATTTGTATATCTTTTGTTTGTTTTGGATTGTTTGGTTTAGTCTGGTTCCTGTGATATCTCAAATTTGACTTAACAGTGGTGAATGGTTTCCAATATTCGGCTATTTCATTATATGAATATTTCTCGGTTAGTTTTTGGTACTGACGGTTGTTTGCATCCATGAGAGGAACGTATTGATTGAAATTTCTCATGTGCATGCTTGTTTATTTACCAATTAAAACTGAAATTCCTTTTTTTTAACATTAATCAACTAACATATAGTGAAATGCTAAATCTGTCCGCAAAATCTTCATATGATTACCGACAAAAAAATTTGTGTTGCTTAATTTTAAATATTGATTAAGATTTTAATTTACTTTAGATAAAAATTCTTATAATCTTTTATCAAATTATAGATTAAACAAGTTATGTTTGATAAAGTTTTGTCATTTATTCAAATTAAAAACTAAAAATTTTATTTTATTTTGATTTTGATTTGATTTGAATTTACATTTGATCATTTACTTCAATTGGCCAATTTTTGTTAGAGTAAAAGTAAAATTTGAGCTTTATTTTTGTAAACAATATCCCATGTTTAAATTATTTTCTAGCTAATTAAATTTTAATTGTTATAACATAGAGACTATGTAATTAACTCTAAAGAAAAAAGTTTGGATTTGGGCTTTACTCTTAGAGTCGTTAACGCGAGGTTACGGTACTTTTTATCCACTGTTTCTTAAAAGAATCAAAAAGTTCACATTTAGGATCATCTGGGCAATATCTTTTTATTATTTCCAAACCATCTTTTATTTTTTCTAATGGTGCTAATACCTCTAAAAGATTAATGAATATTTTGTAATTAAATTTAGAGTAATGGCCTGTCTGTAATGAAACCAACATCTCTTTTTCCTTATTAAGGTAGTAATGTGACATGGTTTAAGTTTTTAATACATCCATGTACCGTTTAAAGTTACATTAATTGTAAAGGTGACGCTTTGAACGTTTCATCCAAGAACCATTGTTCACTTTCACCTAAAATTTTCAATGAATCATCATCGATAAAAGTTATAATACGTTTATTAACTGATTTTTTCATAAAATAAATTAATGATCAAATAGTATTTTTTTAAATCACAATCGATGAATTTCTTTAAAGATATCAAATAATGATTTTTCAAGGTTTTATTTTAAAGCTTAAATATTTTTAAGATAAAAAAATGGTATTGGCATTTAATTCTTAATTAAGGTATCACCATTTATTTCTTAAATAAGAATTCGTCATTAGATCTGTTAACCCTCGAATAAGGTTAATTTAGTATAACTCAGATTATTTGTTTTTAAAATTTTATTTTATTAAATGATAAAATTACTCTCAATGAATAAAATACAATAAATGACAAATTTTACTATTGTGAACACAATGATAATAATAGAATAGCTGATTTAAATAACAATTGCAAACAATCACATTAACTTGACAAAACACATTCATTCAATGAAATTTTTTACATTTGGATACTGGCTAAGCAGAATTATGTAATTAATGATTTTGGACATCAGTATTTAAAAAAAAAGTAATAAGATACATGAACACTCATTTTTCTAGGAACAACAGACAATATTATTAAAGAAACAATACAATTAAATCACATTGAATGACTGGCAATGGTAGAATCAAAACTTTGTGAAAACAAAATTTTGGAATATGATGATAGCTATTGGATTTACAATAAAATTCCTGATGGAAAACAAAAAATTAGCAAGTTTTGAATGTATTTTCTATAAAAAACAGATCTTTGCCGATAATTTGAACAAATCAATTTCATACTGTTTATCAAATGATTTATATTGCCATTTGTTTGACTCAATTGTTGTTTGGAATAAAAATAGTGTGAAAAAATCACTATACAAAAAAATTTATCATGGTTTAAACTTTATGTGAAAAGGAAATCTTGTTTTATCTGCATCAGAACAATACCTTCAATACCTTGATGTTGATTTACCCATCTACATCAAAAATGCTGATAATAAATCAATACATTTTATATATTAATTTTATAATTTTTTTAATATTTAGATTTCATCGCCAGAATTGGCGTTAATTGAATAGATAAATATAAATATAAATAAAATAAATCAGTACTAATTTTCTCATCGAATAATAATTTCATTAAAAGCTTTTCAAAGGAAACCCATTGTAAAAATGAGACAAAATTTAGACTGAATCTAATTCAAGAATGGTTTAAGGAAATAGAAATTTTAATAAACCCTTCAGTTTGAAAAATTAATAAGTTTTTTAGCAAAATTAATTTTAATTTTAATTGTAAATTTACGTGAAAAAGTTAATTTGTCTATTTGCGCATTAGATTTGAATTTATGATTTTTATCTTTAATTTAAAATTGTTTTTAAACTAACTCTATTTTATTAAACTAAAAATATTAAAAAAAAAACTGGATTTTGAATTTATGATTTTGTATTTTTATAAAATTTGGATATATGTTTTTTTTTTGATCTTTTTAATTAAATCAATATTTTTCTATATGATTAATTTTTTTAATTATATTTTTTGCAGCTGGTTAAAAAAGATCAAATATTAAAGAAAGCATTCAATTAGAAAAGATAACGATTTTTTTTATAAAAGAAGTTGTTAGAATTAATGAACACGATAAGAAATTTAAAAAATTTAATAATAAATTTATGTTTGTTGAAAAAATTTTAATTATTTTATCTTTTTGAAATTATTATTTAAAAAAACAGATCACATGTTTATTTTCTTATTAACATAAACCATTTAGTTGATATTTAGAATTGTTTTTTCTTGTATTAAAAACTTAACTTTTCTTGAAAAAAAAAAATTCAAAAAAATCTTTTTTAAAATTGAATCAAGAATATTTGTTAAATTACAGATTCTTAGCTTATATAATAAATTTATTATTATCATTATTATTTATTTTTATTTATCTTCGCCGAATCTGGCGTAATTTTTTGAAATAAATAAAAAAGAATTTAAATGTTTACAAAAATATTTAAGCTCAAACAAATTTATCATAAAAAAATTAACTAATTCATTAAATGTCAGGAGTTTTCTCAAACAAAAGAGATTAGAGTATCATACATTTTCCAAATTTCAAGGATCTCATTTTTGACCATTGATTAAATAACAATCTAAAAAATCTAAATTTAAAAAAAGTTAAACACAAAAAGAATTTATTTTTTATATTAGGCAATAGAAATCGACAAGATTAAAATAGTGCGAGTACAATCTGAATTACATGCTTCCAATGCAGACAGATTTCTTAACTTGGTTTATCAACTGACCGAAACAAAACCACAAGAATGCATCGAAATTTATAACAAAAATATGCAACTTAAAAAAAAAAAAATGAAACAAGGCAGTTCGTTTATGGACAAACTAAAAGTTAATAAGAGATCAAATAAAAAAAGTGATTTGAATAAAAGAAATACTGATATTGCTATCAAAATGAGCGAAATAGAATCAAATGAAAATCAAGAACCATTGATTTCAATGGCAAGTTTTAGATATTTAATACTTGACTGTTCCCCTTTTATATTTGTTGATTCAGTTGGTGTAAAAGCAATTAAAAAAGTAATTATAGCCATCAATAGTTATAATAATAAATAGAGTTCATATTTTATTAATTTTAAAGTTAATTTCTGAGTACAAAGAAATAGGAGTTAGTGTTTTGCTCGCTGAATGCAATGGTAATTTTTAATAAATATAATTAAATTTGTGCAGATTTTGTGAATTTCAAATACAAATTGAACAAAAATTCTTCATTTTTTGGTAAATTAAAATTAAATTTAATAAAAAATATAAGAAAAAATCCTGCAACATAGTGTTGCATCTTTTTTATCTTATTGATTCTTTATTTTTTGTCATTTTTTACATGAGAAAAATTAATTTGGGTAAAAAGGTGCAACAAATTATTTTGCACTATGTTGCTGTATTTTTTCTAATAATTTTTATCAAATTTAATTTTAATTTTTTAAAAAGTGAAGAATTTTTGTTCAATTTGCATTTGAAATTCACAATACCATTTGTGCAAAAGTCAAAGTTATTTTGAAGTCTATTCATAGTCAAGTTTAAAAAAAATTATTTGACCTGAAAATTTGAAGTTGAAAAATACAGATAATTTTTTGGACTTGGTCAGATGAGTTTTTGAATAAAAAAATTAATTTTTGACTTTTGAATTTATCAAGTCTTTTTTATTGTTTTGTAATTTTTTTTAAGATTCATTTATTGATCGACTGAAACGAATGGAAACTGTCCATTCAAAAGGAAAAAGTGCTGGATTTTATGACGAAAAATTGATTTATGTGTCGATAAATGATGCTGTATTAAGTTCACAAAATAAATTGTTATGAATGTTTCAAGTCAATGAAAAAAAAAGAATTTCAAGTTAAAAGAATTTTAAGATAAATAGTTAATATTGCAATAAAATTTTTCCAAAATAAACTTAAATAATTTTTTTCAAATTTTATTAGGTATGTTTTCTTTGAAGATTTTTCAAATATATTTTATCATGTTAACCCTCATATAAGGTTAAGATAAGGGGTTATACTCTGCAATTTTCTGCATTGTGCACGCCAATAAAAAGTATTCAAATCAACTTTGCAATTACTTTGCAGAGTTTTTGCAGACATATTTTCATATAAAGCAAAGAAGCTTAAATTTATTATTTTATTTAATTAAATTATTCCTTTAAGTAAAAATAATATTCAAGTTTTTCTGAATTGTAACGATTGAATTGAAATGAATTTCACAACCCCTTAAAATATTCAATTTATTTGTTTTTTTTTAATTTATTTTATTTAATTTTCAGAAGTAAATATTCTTATTTTAAGGAATTCTTCAAATACTTATTTATTTATTTGTTTTCTTACCGAGCTAAAGCTATTTAAGAAAAAATATAAAATGAAATCAAAATTAGGTAATTAGCTTACTTTTTTCACACTTGGATTATTTTAATAATAAGAAAATAAAGTGTTTTTGAATTTCAATTTTTTTTCAAGTTTATTTCTTAAATTTATCATATTCACTATTATATTCGCATAAAACATAGAATATTTAGTTTTTATTGTTTTAAAGCAAAAATCTTTAAATTTTATGATTTTTTTTAAACAATTAATAAAAAACTTTCTTTAAAAAAGATAAACATTCATCTAATTTACTTATTTCGTAAAATATGTAATTTTACCATATATGTCGTAAAATTACGTAATTTTACATAGTATTTTTGAAAATCCATAAATGCTTACATTAGAGAAAAAGCGGATATTTGAATCCCCACCAAAAAAAGCCAGAAAAAGCTCAAATAAGCACTTTTTCTTCGATGTAAGCATTTATGGATTTTCCAAAATATTACGCAAAATTACGTAAAACGAAAAGATAAATTCTCGAGTTCAAGTTTTCATGAGCTTAAATCACTTCTATAATTCATAAGAAAATAAAAAACAATTAAAAAATAAAAACAAATCAATCAAACGAAATGGGGGTTGTGAAGTTCGTTTCAATTCGATTTTTTCAATTCAGAAAAATATGAATAACTTTTTTACTAAAAGAGATAATTAAGTTCTATAAAATGCTTAATTTTAAGCAAATTTGCTTAATTCATTAAAATAAGTCTGCAAAATACTCTGCAATTTTCTGCATTTTGCACACCATTAAAATGTATTCTAATTAATTGTGCAAGTACATTGCAGAGTTTTTGCAGACATATATTTTCGGATTTAGCAAAATTGCTTAAACATTAAGCATTTTACAGAACTAAATTATTTCTTATAGTAAAAAAGTTATTCAAATTTTTCTGAATTGAAACGATCGAATTGAAATGAACTTCACAACCCTAATGAAATGAGAATTAAGGAAAAAATTTTAAGAGGTAAATGGATGGAATTTTGTGATCGTAAAATTTTTTTCTCAATATTTTATCCGAAAGTCTCATTATATTCTCTAATAGATTGTAATATTGAAGAAACTCTTATTTTTTTTTGTCATGTGTCAAATACATTTTTCCACTTTATATCAAATGATTAATTTGCATCAACATAAAATATATGTCTTTTTGAAAAAAAAAATTCAAATTCTCTCTTTTTAATTTTTTATTAATAGAAATTTTTTAAATGATTGAATTAATTTCGTTCTATTTTTATTCTTTCTCCTTAACTAAAAAAAAAGGCTAATAGAAGTTCAAGATTACGATCAAATGATCAAAACTTAATCGATTAAAAAAAGATATAAAAATTAAATTAAATCTTTATAAAAATGATGAAATTAGATTTTTTTAATTTTTTTTTAAATTAAACATAAGATGTTTATTATTTTAATTAAAAAAAAAATAATCTTTTTTTCTAAGGTATTGTGAATTTCAAATACAATTTGAACAACAATTCTTAATTTTTTAATAAATTAAAATTAAAATTAATAAAAAAATATCAGAAAAATTACTGCAACATACTTTGTTGCACCTTTTTTACCTAAAATAATTTTTCTCATGTAATCAATGACAAAAAATGACAAAAAATAACGAATTTATAAGATTTAAGTAGATTATTGATTTAATTTACTAAAAAAAGAAAATAAAAATTTGATTTTAGGCAAAAAAGTTGCAACAAAATATTTTGCACTATGTTGCAGTATTTTTTCTTATATTTTTTAATAAATTTAATTTTAATCTATCAAAAAATGAAGAATTTTTATTCAATTTGTATTTTAAATTCACAAAACCTTTATCTAATTGATCTTTAATTTATTATTTTAAATTTTTTTTTCGAAAAATTTGAAGAAAAACTTAAAATTCACATTAAGCTATCCAAATTTAGTAAAAATCTCAATTATTGTATCCAAATTATTGTTTTTAATCATATTCTAGAATTTTTTTCTCAATATTTAATCAGAAAGTCTCATTGTATTCTCTATAGTAGATCAAAATTAAAGATTAAAAGTTTGATTTTTTTATTTTATCTGGTCAAATTGTTTTAATAAAATAAGAGAAAAAGATCAAAACGAATAACCAAAAGCTTGATTGCTTTAATAATGAGGTTGGCACACTTCAGTTTCTTAATTGTAAGCTTTAAATAAATTTAATTTTAAATTTTTTAACAATAGTTACAAAAATGAGACAAAAAATTTTATTTATTTTAACAATTTTTCTTGTAAATAAATCGATCAAATGTCAAAATTCAAACAATAATATGCTCTCAGACCCTTCTATTTTAATAATAAACGGAGAACCTGCACCATCTAACGCATTTCCATTCATTGTGTCCTTGGGCCTAATAAATCAAACTAGTTATAGACATAGATGCGGTGCCAACATCATCAGTCAGAACTTTATTTTGACAGCAGCCCATTGCGTCAAAGATATTGGCAACAACTATGATCCTCAGTCTTATCGACGAAGAACAGGCAAAAGTTTGGTGATAATTGCTGGCACTCTAAGCCTCAATCCTTTAGATTCCAATAGGGATACAGAGATTTACCTAATCCAAAAAATATCTTACAATATCAATTACAGATCAATAACTGATCCCTATGATATCGCTATCCTAAAAACTGCTAAAAAAATTACCTTTAATTCTAGAGTTAAATCAATCAGTCTACCTTCAACTTCAAATCCAGCGGTGGTTTTCGGAAGAAAACTGACTGTGGTCGGATGGGGTATCAATGAAAGTGGAATGCTCTCTACTAGGCTTAAGATGACTGCAATGACTTCAATTAATTTCATGGGTTTACGTGGAGAATGTGGTGGTCTTGATTTGAAATTCTATTGTATGAAAGATTTGACAACTGTTCAATCAAATGCATGTTATGGTGATTCTGGTGGACCACTTGTTAGAATGGTAAATAACAGATGGGTTTTATTTGGACTAACAAGCTTTGGACAAAATGACAATGATGGCAATTGCCTAAACAAGTTACCAAGTTTTTTTACCATGGTACCTTCCTTGCTTCCTTGGATTAGACAGCAGACTCAAAATAGTTTCAGTCTTAAAAAACAAGGCTAGGCTAAATGTTTATTTTGAGAAAAATTTTTTAAAAGGAAAATATTTTTCAGCAAGAAACAAAAATTCTTCCTTTTTTGGTAAATTAAAATTAAAGATAATAAAATGTTTTTAAAAAAAAAATTCCAAAAATTTAAATAAATGAAGTGGTAATCAGTCGACTGAGATGAAGGGCACATGAAAAATTGATTTTTAAATACGTTTTATTATCTTTAATTTTAATTTACCAAAATAGGAAGATTTTTTGATCAATTTGTATTTGAAATTTACAGTAACTACATGGGACGGTATAAAATTTAAATACTTATTTCAGAAAAAAATTCAGAAAAAAAGAAAAAAAATTTTAGACAAGCTGAGACAAATGACTTGACTTTGAACAGACTTAAATATATTTTTTTTGAGACTTTTGGTAAAATCTGTTTCAACTTTGAAAGCTGTTCTAATGAGTTTATAATAGTTTTGAACTCTTCTTAAATAAATTTTTAAAACAATTTTTCATTTTAATTTTAAAGAAATTAATTATTTAGACAAGTGACTTAATTCTTAAGTAATTTTACGTTTTTTAGACATTAAAAAAGTTAAATAATTTACAAGACCTGAAAAATCAATTAATTTTGGCAAATTGAAGTTTGAGATCAAGATCAAAGGATCAAAATATAAATTGTAATATTTTTTTTAATAATAGAGAAAAAATATTTTTTTTCCAGAGCAATTACTTGACATGTCATGTCAAGTTTATTTTCATATTTAAAATTTTCAAATGTTCCTTTTTATTGAACTTTAATAGGTTTAAATATTTTTATTGATTATAATAAAAACTTACTTTAAAGAAAAAATAAATTACTGTTTTAAAGTCTATAACTTGTTTGGGTCTTGCGGAGAATGTGAACAGAAGTTCACCAAAAAATGTGACCATAAGCATCTTGCCTAAAATGTGAACTTTATGTTCACCAAATTTCTGTTCACAAATTTTGTGACCAAAGTTAATTAAACAAAAGTTAGTTAAACAAAAAATTTAATTTTTCGTGAACTAAATTTTTTTAAGTGAATATTATATGTGTTTTTTTATATATAAAAAAAAGATAAAATAAATTGTCAAAAATTATTTTTTAATTTTTTTTGCTATATGCAATTTTACTCCTTTAATATTTTTCATTAATTCTCCACAAATCTCACATGGCACCGGATTGACATGTTTGCTGAGTGCTTTTTTTACTACATTCAAAAATTCTCTTGTGAAGTTGATATTGCAGCCATATCTTTTTCACGATAACTAGAAACCCCCACTATGGTAAACGTCATAAGCGATGGTAAACAAAAAAAGTTATTGTTCAAATGAATTTTATTTACAATTTATAAAAAAGACTATTTACAATTAATAAAAATAAAAAAGTTACATTTTAACATTACTAAAAACATCATAAAAAACTGGATTCCTTGTGTATTTTGTGCCTTTCGGTAATGTTATAGTAATATCGTCAAAGTCAGATACCCTTGAAAGGGCTACGTAAAGTTATCCTTGACTGAATACCAGATTTTCAAGGTACACTCATACCCTTTTCAATGTTTGACCTTGCGATTTATTGATAGAAATAGCAAAAGCAGGTCTTACAGGGAATTGGGAGATAGTCAAAATTTTCATAAAAAAAAAGTCATAAAAAAAAAAAAAACAAAATTGTCAAGTGTTAATTTGTCATATATGACAAAATAAACAAGGAAAAATGAAAAAACAAATGATTGGTTAATTGTTAGAATTTTTTATTTAAAAAAAAATTTTAGAAAAAGAATTTAAATCCAGGACAAAACAGTTTAATTGTTTATTCTAAATCAATACAAAGTTTAGAAAATTTTGGGGAATAATTTTCAACAAAAAAATGAGTAAACAAAAACAAATCAGTACATTTTATTATAGTTTTAAACTCATCTCTGATTTTTGTGTGATCAAAGACTAATTTACCAGGATCTAGATTCTTAGCTAAAGATAATGCATATCCAAGGGCAAATAAGCCACAGTCTTTGTTACCTTTTTGTTTCGTAACATTGACATGGACAACGTCAAAAAATCTAGAGCCACCCGAGAATCTTTTTAAGACCGTTTTAATAAGATTGAGATAGTGTTAAGGGTTATTAAGACTATCATAAAAAAACCAATTATTAAAACTGTCAGGATCTTCGTATGAAGGATGCAAATTTTTTTCTAGTTTTAAAAATTGTAAAGAAATAGGCACTCTCTCGTAATTAGTGTATGAGCGGACTTCCAAGAATTGAACTTCAGATGAATCTTTTGGATAAAATCGATAAAATTTGGAGAAAATGAGTTGGGCACGTTTTGAAAGTCCCATCAAAATGCCATCTTACTGAATTACACAATATTTTCATTCCAATAGGAGATATGAAGATCAATATTCGATTTTTATTGTCTTTGTTATCAAATTGTAAAAATTGTTCGCAGTTAATGGTTGAGTATATTTGGTTGATTTGTATATCTTTTGTTTGTTTTGGATTGTTTGGTTTAGTCTGGTTCCTGTGATATCTCAAATTTGACTTAACAGTGGTGAATGGTTTCCAATATTCGGCTATTTCATTATATGAATATTTCTCGGTTAGTTTTTGGTACTGACGGTTGTTTGCATCCATGAGAGGAACGTATTGATCTTTTATGACATTTTGGATAAGTTGCTTGAAAAACATAATACAATCAATTTCACAGTTGGATAAAGGTGGATGGTAATGTCCATTGACGCATCTGTACCAACTTGATTTTTTTTCGTTTTTTTGATAACGGTTCGAAAATAATTTATTGGATTCGTTATCAAGATATAATATTTCTTGTTCCATTTTTTGATTTTAAGATTTTGATTAACAGTATGAGTAGATAAGTTATTTATTTTATTTATTTATTTGTTTTCTGTACCGAGCTAGAGCTCCTTCAGAATAAATTAAAAAAAAAAAAAAAAAAATTTAAAATAAAATAAAAATAAAATTAAAGTTAATAAAATGAGATAATAAAATAAAAATAAAGTCAAATAAGCTAAATAAATGAAAGTTAAGAATACATGAATTGGAATTGATTGTTACATGTGTTACAGCTTTTTTTTTTTTTTTTTTTGATATGTAGTGAGTTAAGTAAAAACAAATTAAACTGAATGGACGAAGACAAGATATTACGCTATGGTGTTTGTATAATAATTTATCATTATTTTGAAATGTTAATTTTTTAATTTTGATAATTATTATTCATTGTGTTTCTTTTTTCTTTTTTTTTTTTTGTTTTTTTTTTTATTTTTTTTTTTATTATTTTTTGTTGTCGTTTTTTTTTTTTTTTTGAACCAAACCGAATCGAACCGACTCAAACCGAATTAGGAGTTAGCATGAGCAGTCCAACAGCGGCGGCGGCGTTATTTATTTTCATTTTCAATTTATATTTATATGACTCAACAATTTTTTTAATTAATTAATTAAAATTTTTCTTCTAATTGTTTCATTTTTATCTTAGCTTCTTTTAAAATTCTTCTTATTTAATTCAAAGATAAATTTTCTTTGAAATTAATCGCCAATCAGATTTGACATTCAATTTATTTTTTAATTGGTTTGACAATTTTACGATGACAATTTTGTTTTTTTTTCCTATGACAATTTTTTATGACAATTTTGCACTGCACTGATACAGACAATTTTGACCCTAACAGGGAATTGTGTTCGCTTGATGTCAAACGAAAGACCTGAATCTGATGACATCAATAGTACCCTTTGAATATGAACACATTTACCTTTTAACTTACCTATTGCGATTAAAATATTAGAAAAAAATACTGCAGCAAAGTGCAACATAATTTGTTGCACCTTTTTTGCCTAAAATAATTTTTCTCATTATTTTTTCTAATATTATTTATTAACTTAAATTTTAATTTATTAAAAAATGAAGAATTTTTGTTCAATTTGTGTTTAAAATTCACAATACCATCTCAATCTAAATTTAACTTTGTTTCACCGAAATATATATTAATTAATATCAAAAATATCATTTAAAGCCATAATTTGGATGTACTTTAATATGGATTTTAAATTTGATTTTAAAGTTTTTAAATAAAAATTTAAAGAATCAATTAAAGATCAATTATTAAAAAAAAGTTTTGTTTCTTTAAATTAAAATAGTAAACATTTTATATTAAATTTAAAAAAAATTTAAAAAGGCTAATTTGATCATTTTTATTAAGAATATAGTCAATTAAGTTTTGATCATTTGATCATGATCATGAACATCAAGTTACCAAAAAAAAAGTGGAAGAAAACTTGGATCGAAAAATAAACTAACTGATTTATTGGCGTCAGTTTGATCAATTTAAAAAACCAAAAAATATAAAAATTCATTTTGATATTTTTGATTATAAAATAAATGGTGTTTTTTTTTATCTTTTAATAAAAATCTTCATACAATTTTTTAAAAGCATGAAAATAGTGAAGTATTTCAAATTTATTTAAAAAAAATAAAATTGAGTTTCTAGTTTCTATTAAGATTCAGCGTATTCTAGTTTATTTTCGCACTGATTCTCAAGTAAACATTCTCTGGATTTAATCCGAGATTCAATTTTTTATGAAAATTGTAACAATGGGCAATTACTTAATATGTGAAGTAAATAGGGTTTCACCATAAAATAACCCATTTGAGTGAATAACCCAGTTTACCTGGGAATTTAGATCGTTTGCCAAAAAATAATGTCAAATAAATTAAATAAACTGTTTTTTTATGAAAATCATTTTTTGCAAATTTTTTATTGTATTATTTAATTAACAAAAGGTTAAAAAGTTGTTAAATTTTGAATTTATTTTACATGATATTAGGGGCCTACTAAAATACTGACCCCCACTTGTTTGACAAATCAAAAATATTTCTAAAAGCTTTAAAATGTCAATTAGTTTTGAATTCCAGTTCGTTATGAAAATTAAGTTAGCTATTGTTATAAAATTTTTATTTTTTGTGAAAATTGAATTTTTTTATTTTTTGAATGACCGGGCTTCATTGAAAAAAAGCCAAAAAGAACACTTTTTTGAGTTAAATAGTATGTAGTCCCAGGGATTACTAAATACATTACTTTTTTTTTTTAAACAAAGCTGGAAAAAATTCTGAACAAATTTATGGTTTTACTTTTTTGAATTTATGTTTTATTTTATTTTAATGGCAAAAATATAGCAAAAATAAGAATAAAAATTTCGCCTCATTTAAGTTTGATTTATAGTAATCTATCGCCAGTTTTTTCTATCGCCAAAAATTTAATGCCAATTATTTTATTGCCATTTTCTTAAATAAGAATCAATCGCCAAAAATAAAAATTAGGATCTAATGCCATTTTCTTAAATAAGAACCGATTGCCGAAAAAAAATTGAACAATTACTTTTGATTAATTTATAATTATCTTCAAAAAAACAAACTTGACTCAACTATCTTGCAAACATAACCGTTTAAAGGAAACGGAATATTGTTATACAAAAAAAATTATCTAGGTTACTTAACTCAGTTTCGGCACTTTGAACCAATTGAAACTACAAAAATATTTTTGATTTTTTTTTGTTTAATTATTCTTAATTGGCACATTATAGATAAATTTATCACTATTTTAATTGAGCTTGTGAATATTTTTTTTATTCATGTATATAATTTTCTACGTTTTACTTCCTAACTTTTTGACATCATGTAAAAGTATTATGAGAGTATTTTAGAGAATCGCTGAAATTTTAAATAATAAGATGTACAGCTTTTTCTGCAACATTTAGATTTAAGACACTTAAATTCTCAACAATTGTAATTAAATTTTCACCAAAACTTGACTCAGCATCGCTATCCTGGTCATTCCTAATAAAATTCGAAGAGGCTTTTTAAAAAGCGAAAAAAAGAATCGTCAAAAACAGATTTGTAACATCCACATCCAGTGCATCGCCATGAAATAATGGTGTTGGTCGCTTCTTTATTTCTTTTTCTTAGTTTCAAAACCATTTGTTGGCCATTTTTTTGGCAATTATTATTTTCACATTTACGATTTGGATGTACCAAACCAATCTCAGAGATTTCTTTGAAAATTTTTAAATCAATATTTTCATTCGTCATTTTTAATTTCTTTGTAAAATTAATCTTTGGGATGTCAAAGTTGATACATTAGCTTTTTGATTTAATTTTTTTAAATGATGCAATCAAATTTTTTAGCTTACCGTAATTCCGTGTTGGGGAACGCGTCCATTAATACCCAAAGTCATATTTGAAGTGCATGCACATACATTAACCCCTTCCATGTTAAAAAAACACTATTAAAGGTTCGACGCACTACATGTGCAACTTTGAGAATTAACGTGTGACACTAATAAAAAAACCAAGTTTAAATGTCGAGTTAAAAATCAAAAAATCTTTTTTAGAGCAACCCTTTTATTTGAAATTTTCTGAAATATTAAAAAAATAATTTTGCATATTTCAACTTTTAGTGCGACCATTCAAACAAAATTATGAAAATGTTTTTTAATATTAAAAAGTTATAGATCTAGTTAAAGATGCAGCTTTTTTTTTAAAGATTTAAAAAATCATACGATATTTTTTTTCTTTTTCAAATAAAGACGCATCTCTTTAAATGACTATAAATACGAAGTTTTTTTTTTAAGTGTTTTTTTGTTTACCTCTTCAAAGTTTAAACTTGAATAGAGTTGATATTACTCCAGTTGTAGTTTTAAACAAAGATGGGAGTGTTCGAAAGCCTCTTGGTACGTAAAAGAGCTCAAAAAACAAATCATCAAATTAAGATTTTCAAATAGTATTTTTTTTTCATTTTAATTTTGACTTTAAACGCCGCTCTTATAATTAATTCAAGACTTTGTCATATTATTTTAATATTTTAATTTTTATATTATTTTAAAAAGCTGCATCTTTAACTAGATCTATAACTTTTTAATATTAAAAAACATTTTCAAAATTTTGTTTGAATGGTCGCACTAAAAGTTGAAATATGCAAAATTATTTTTTTAATATTTCAGAAAATTTCAAATAAAAGGGTTGCTCTAAAAAAGATTTTTTGATTTTTAACTCGACATTTAAACTTGGTTTTTTTATTAGTGTCACACGTTAATACTCAAAGTTGCACATGTAGTGCGTCGAACCTTTAATAGTATTTTTTTAACATGGAAGGGGTTAATGTATGTGCATGCACTTCACATATGACTTTGGGTATTAATGCACGCGTTCCCCAACACGGAATTACGGTAATAAAAAAAGCCTTTTTTTTTATAAAGCCTTTACAAGCATAACAAAGTAAATATTTTTATTAATATATTTACTACTATTTGGTGAACATGTTCACATTTTAGGCAAGATTCTCATGGTCACATTTTTTGGTGAACTTCTGTTCACATTCTCCGCAAGACCCACTTGTTTAAGTGAAAAAATGAATTTTTTTTTGCTTGAATGAATGAATATAAAAGCAATAAATTTGAAGTTGAGAATTAACTTAACCTAAATTATTTAGATTATTGATTGCTTTGTTAAATGGAAAAGAGATCCACCATTTTGATGTTAATTTGATAATGAACCATTATTAGACATAACATGTCTAGAAATACTCCAAAGCTAAGTTGTTAAAAAGTTTTTAATTAAAGCCCAATTTTAAATATTAAAATTGATTGATTTTTCAGGTCTTGTTAATTATTAAACTTTTTTAATTTCTAAAAAACGTAAAATTACTTAAGAATTAAGTCACTTGTCTAAATAATTAATTTCTTTAAAATTAAAATGATAAATTGTTTTAAAAATTTATTAAAAAAGAGTGCAAAATTATTATTTAACCTAAATAAAAGTTATTAGATAAAAAAAATTCATTTATTTAAATGTCCGGTTTGGCAATTAAAAATTCTTTATGTATTCCAATTTCGAGCTTTAAACAATGTTCATCTCATTATAGATAGCTTTGTTTTTCTTCTAATTTTCTATAAGCTAACTTTTGTAGTCAAACTTTTTTCCAAATTGAAAACTTGGTTTTAGTTGACAGCAAACCAAAGTCACCATTTAAACAAGACTATAAATTGATCATTTAATAAAAATATCGATATTATGCATTGTTTTTAAAATGGTGGCTTTTGGTACTACCATTCCAAACTCATTGCCGCTGGAAGACGGATCGCTGAGCCGCTGCTGGAATGGATTCTTAAAAGCCGAGTTTTTTCTCAATTTAGAAAAATCGAGAAACTACGAAGTAAGCTTGTTCAATCTGGAAAAAAATTGCTGATCTATCCCGAGAATCTCCTTCCAATTCGACATTTTAATCCTCAATCGAAATGTGTTTTTCGATTGAAATTAAAATGACTCCGTAGATGATTTTTTTTGGAAAAAAGTCTTTCTATTTATACCTTTAAAGCATTTCAGCTGATTGTGAAATTTTTCTTACCTGGAATGCTTTCATTGGATAAAAAACAAAAAAATGTTAAGCATTTTCGAGGCTTTATTTCAAAAAAGAATTAAAATTTACATGTAACCAGAGAAACGGTACATTTCGACAAGTAAATTTGGAAAAGGTAATTTTCGACAACTAAATTTCGAAAAATAAAAATTAAGAAAATTATTTTTCGACGAAGCAAATAAAACTCGACAAATTAATTTTCGAATAATATTTATTCGACAAAACTTGATAAAATATTTTTCATATTTTTCTTAAATTTTATTATGGATGATTTAGTGAATTCAATTAATAACTTACATTAATAATTCATTCAACTAAGTTGTGGTCCGGTAAATAAAAGGAATTATTTATTTATTTGTTTTCTGTACCAGATTTTGAGCTAGAGCTCCTTCAGAATAAGTTAAAAAAAAATAAAAAAAAAATAAAATAAAATTAAAGTTAATAAAATGAGATGAAAAAAAAAGAATCAAAATAAAGTAAATAAACTAAAAAAAATGAAAGTTGAAAATACATAAATAGGAAACGCATAAATCATTCATTATGATCATTCACAATCATAAATTGTGAATAATTATAATGATCAAAATGTTTATTTTTATTTATTTATTTGTTAACTGTACCAAGCCTAAGCTCCTTCAGAATAAAAATATAATAATACTTAACTAATTTATCTAACTTAATTGAGTATCAATAATTTTTTTCTATTTTTAAATTTGATAATTAATTTTTCCTAATAAATTTTTTTGTCTAAAATTATATTCCCAATTATTATTATTATTATTATTATTATTTATTCAAAAAACACCGCAAGGGTGATGTAAAGAAAATATAAAAAGTAGAATAAAGTAAAGTAAAGTAAAATAAAGTAAAGTTTTGTCTTTCTAGATAAAAAAAAAAAAAAAAAAAAGAATGTTTCATATTTGTGTTAGTCACATGATTTAAATGAGTTTAAAAAAATACTAGAAATAATTTTTCAAATTTTGTTTTTCGATCGTATTTTTTTTTTTTTTGGTTTTCTAAAGTTTTGAAAAAAAGAAAATTCAAACAAAAACAAAAGAAGTAAAAAAGAACTTGTTTAATGGCAATTTGGTAAATATAAAATTTTTTTTTTTTTTTTTTATTGCATTTTTGCTTAGAAAGCTTTCGTTAGGAGTTGGAGGATTTTTTCTTGTTTCTCTTTGGTCATTGATCCAGCGATACAAAACTTTATTGACTCGACTGTTCCATCTTTCTTACATTCTCGATTGTTTAAGGATATTTCTTTGATTTTATCATTTATTTTTTCTTCGAGATCTTCTATGTTTTCTATGCTTTCATTTTCACTTACTAGAATTTCGTTTAGTTCACTAAGGACGGATTTCTTATTAGTATTTTTTCCATTTTCCCTTGATTCTTCTAATATACAAGCGACAAGTTGTCTTGTAAACTTATTTACCATCAGCCTTTTCACAAAATTTAGTTTCCCTTTTAGTAGCATCATTTCAGTTGTTTCCATTTCTAGGGCATGCAAGAGTTTGGTTGTTTTGGCTCTTTTTCCGAGACCCATAATTCTTTTGATTATGGTTCCTTCTTTAGTTTTTAGTTTTCTTTGGTCTATTTGATTAATTTTTAGTGCTTCACATCCATAGGATAAGATGGGTCTACAGTATGTTTTGTAAAGCTGGACTTTGATTTTGGTTTTGAGATTTTTGTCATTTATTCCAAGGACTCCGATTGCATTTAGACTCTTTATTGTATTTTTTATTCGTTGTTGTATGTGCTCATCATTTGTATTTTTCGAATTGATTAGCACACCGAGATACCTTATTTTGTCATGAGCTTCTATCATTTTTGTGTTCATCACAAGTGATACTTTTTTGTTTCTTTGTCTTTTATTACCAAATACTATCAGTTGAGTTTTATCAGGATTAAACTTGATCTCCTTTTTGGATCCAAATTCTTCACATATTTCTAGAGCTCTTTGTATTTTTTTTTCGTCGTCACTTAAGATTATTATGTCATCAGCATATAGGATTATACCAATTTGTAGGTCCTGAATTTTGATTCCCAGGTTTTCTTTTTCAGAGCCTAAGCTCCTTCAGAATAAAAATATAATAATACTTAACTAATTTATCTAACTTAATTGAGTATCAATAATTTTTTTCTATTTTTAAATTTGATAATTAATTTTTCCTAATAAATTTTTTTGTCTAAAATTATATTCCCAATTATTATTATTATTATTATTTATTCAATAAACACCGCAAGGGTGATGTAAAGAAAATATAAAAAGTAGAATAAAGTAAAGTAAAATTATATGCCCAATTATAAGACGTTTGTCGAAATAATTAACGTCGAAATACTATTTTACGAAAATAGTTGTCTAATTAACAATCTTGTCGAAATTTACCTTTACGAAATTTACTTGTCGAAAAGTAGCAGATTCATAGAGAAACAAAACTTAGCTCCTTTTTACTCAATTGTAAATTAAGCAAATAACTTTAAATTTTGTTATCAAATAATTTACTGGTACCTTCAAAACTCTTTAGAATTTCAAAAGTATTTTGATAATTAATGGAATTTATTTGATAATCTAAAACTAGAACATTTTACAAATAGGATATCTGAATTTAAGATCAATGGTTATCTCTAAAACACGGATCCCGATCACCAGATTAGGTAACTAAAACACGGATTTTTTTCCGGATTATTGTTGGACACTACAACACGGATCCGGATAGAAAAAATTTTGAACTTTAACTTTCAATTTAAATTTAACCACAAAAATAATACAACACCAGAAATAACTCCAAAATCTAATTCAATCCAAGTTAGTTCAAAATTGATGCGAGCTAAGTGGTTTAGCTCAGATGGACTTACTCACTTTTTTTCTCAGACTGGTACTTTTAATATTAAAGATGAAAATAACAATGTATTTATGGTTAGAATAGATCCTAAAACGACTTGTACGTGTGATGAAAAAATTAATTGTGTACATATTTATTGCTGTTCAAATAAGCCTTGGTGTTTATGACTTATTGAAACCTAAAAAAAGGAAATTTTCTTTATCAAAGTAGCAGGGAAAAAAGAAAACTAAATCAGGAAGAAAGCATCGCGACAATTTAGATGATATTGTAACTACTACATCACAACAAGCACGAATGCGTTTAGGCATTGATTCAATTAATTTTTTCACATAATCATCAGGTACATTTAGCCATTCATTCAGAAGAGTCGATTTTAAGTGCTCGATTGAGCTCAACTTTGTTTCTACCAATTTTGCATCAATATATGACCATAAGTTCTCGATAGGATTAAGATCAGGTGATCTGGCGCACCATGGTAAGAGGGCAATATTATTCTCATCAAACCACTCTTTAATTAGCTTTGCTCTATGTGCTGTGCTATTAAAGTCAGAGGCCAACTTTTTATTATTTATTGTAGGATTCTTTCTTATCTGTATAAATAAACTTTTTTGGTCCCCATTAGTTTGCTTTCTTGGTCTCCCAGGCCTTGTTGATTCCTTTGAGGCACCATAGATATCATTATTTTTTCTTGTTGTTCTCACACATTTTTCTGATAATCCTTCTAATTTAGCTCTTTCCCTATTACTTTTGGTCTTTTTTTACCCATTTTTTAAAAAATAAATTAGTAGAAAGCTAAATTAGAAGGAGTATCAGAAAAATGTGTGAGAACAACAAGAAAAAATAATGATATCTATGGTGCCTCAAAGGAATCAACAAGGCCTGGGAGACCAAGAAAGCTAACTAATAGGGACCAAAAAAGTTTATTTATACAGATAAGAAAAAATCCTACAATAAATAATAAAAAGTTGGCCTCTGACTTTAATTCTAAGTTTAAAAATGTTAAGATAAGTAGAGAAACAGTACGGAGATTTTTAACTAGTAAAGGAATAGGAACTTATACAGCTCTGAAAAAGCCATTGCTGACGGCATCGGATAGAATCAAAAGATTAAAATGGTGTAAAGAAAGGTTGAATTAGACAATTGAACGTTGGGGAATGCTAATTTTTAGCGATGAATCCAATTTTGAGGTGTTTAATAAGAAATCAAGGGTTTTAGTAAAACAATTAAAAAAATAAAAATACGACACTAGATTTGTAATACCAACTCTACAAGGTGGTGGTAGTTCCGCAGGAATATTGGGCTGCATCAGCAGTAAAGGTACAGGATGCTGTCGTATATATGAGGGGCGAATTAATCAACACGCCTACAAGGAAATGTTAGAAAATGAACTTTTGGCATCTGTCGATATTTTTTACCAAAGAGATGATCCTTGGTTTTTTCAACCGTATGTGGCTCCAGCACATAGAGCAAAGCTAATTAAAGAGTGGTTTGATGAGAATAATATTGCCCTCTTACCATGGTGTGCCAGATCACCTGATCTTAATCCTATCGAGAACTTATGGTCATATATTGATGCAAAATTGGTAGAAACAAAGTTGAGCTCAATCGAGCACTTAAAATCGACTCTTCTGAATGAATGGCTAAATGTACCTGATGATTATGTGAAAAAATTAATTGAATCAATGCCTAAACGTATTCGTGCTTGTTATGGTGCAAAAGGTGGTAATTATAAATATTAAAAATTAGTATGCGTCTAAACTTTTGTGCAACTTTTTTTTTTCTTATTATCACTATTTTTTTAATTAATATATTCGGCTATTTTTTTTCTGTCTAGTTTTTTTCGCATTTTTATTTGATTAATTAAGTTCATTAATAAATTAAAAACCAGAAATATTCTTACTAGCCTTCTTTTCTGTAAATTATTGGCACATAATTTATTTGTTTAAAAAAAATGCGTATGCGTCTAAACTTTTTGTGCAATACTGTATTTTCTCAACGCTAAAATGTACCTAATCATTCAATAGATCTAAAAAGATCTGTTTATTCTTTTTCGATATATCTAAAGCCTTTCACAAGGTAAGGACCAAAGTCTTGATTTTTAAGTTAGTTCAGATCAAGACTCCCCTAAAAATTGTGAACCTAGTTAGATCTTTTTTGTCAAACTGAAAATTTTACGTCTCATTAAATGAACATTTGTCAGATATGTCTCTCGTACTAGCTTGTGTTCCTCAAGGTGCAGCCATAAGCCCTATTTTATTTAGCATATTTATTAATGACATTCCTCTAAGATCTAAACCTAATCATAGCCAGTCCCTTTTTTTGCAGATGACTTTTTTAACTTTTTTTATTTTCAAAAAACCTGGGCATCTCCTCAAAATCAATTGTGAAAATGTCTGCAAATAAATGCAACTTTATATGTTTTTCCAGAAACTCCCGATCTAATCCAATTATTAAGTTAAAACTCTTTAATGAGGATATTCCTTATGCCAAAGAAATTAAATTCCTTGGTTTCATATTGGATGAGTGTCTTACTTTTAAGACTCATGTTGAAAAAATAAAAAATAAATGCTCAGATAGACTGAACATTATTAGAATTTTGTCCAATAAAGTTGGAAATTATGCCATTCTACCCTCTTTAATATTTTCAAGTGCCTGATCGGATCAATTATAGATTACTTCTTTCTAACAATAAATATCCTCTCTGATACTAACCTCCATAAACTACAAGTAATTCAAAACAATGCAATCAGATCTATCCTTAAGTTACCTTTCCGTACCAATAGCACCGATCTCTCAGAGTTTGGAAAAATATTAAGTTTTGAATCCATATCTGATCGTCTCTCTGATTTAAATGAAAAATATATTTATAAAAGTCTTAACTATTCACTACCACTGATTGCCAGATTGGTTGATGAATACAACCGAGGTTTTACAACTAGATTTGTGAGTATATCGACTCCTTAATGTGGTTGCTTCTTTGTTATTTACAATTTTTTCAATACTTAAAATTGGTTTTTTAATTTAAAATTTTTTATTAATTTTTTTTTTCTCTTTAATTTTGACTTTGGTATCAATTTAAAAAAAAAAACTATGTTACTATTTTTTTGTTCATTATATGTTAATTTAGTCCAAATATTGTTAAAAAAAAAAGACTTTAAATCATATAACTGACTGAAGGAGCCCTTCCTTTCTTTAAAAATAAATAAAACTATTAAACAAAAACAAACAGCTATCCAAGTTCGGACTTTTTTTGTTATTAATAAACGACTTGAACCAATGATTAAAGAACATTATCAGGATGGCAATTTTGCATTTTAGCCCAACTTAGCGTCATCTCATTATGCTAATATGGTACAGAATTATATGCTAAATAAAAATATTAGGTATGTTGCCAAAGAAGTGAATCCAGCAAACGTACCAAAAGCACGATCAATCGAAGATTTTTGGGGAAATTTGAAAGCTAAAGTTTATGAAGGTGATTGGAAGGCCAAAAATCTTAAGAAACTTGAAAACAAAACTCACACTTGTCTGAGCAATATGGACCCAAAGGTGGTACAAGACTATGCCAAGACTGTTCGCTCTAGGCTCGATATCATTCGCCGTCATGGAATTCAATACCTTAACTAATATTATCTTTTCAAAAAAGAAGGGTTCAGTTATAATTAAAAAAAAAAATTAAAGCTTTTGTTAAATAAAATTTTTTTTATAATAAAATTAATTTTGTGCCATTTTTATTCTACACCCGTTAATCACATTTTGGTTATAAATTTTAAAATTGTTTTCATTTAGTCTTAAAAAAACACTTCGAATTTAAACAAACGATAAGCCTTGTTTTTTAAGACTGAAATTATTTCGAGTCTGCTGTCTAATCCATGGAAGCAAGGAAGGTACCATGGTAAAAAAACTTGGTAAATTGTTTAGGCAATTGCCTTCATTGTCAATTTGTCCAAAGCTAGTCAGTCCATAAAGGACCCATCGATTATTTTCGTTTCTAATGAGTGGTCCACCTGAATCCCCAAAGCATGCATTTGATTGAACAGTTGTCAAATCTTTCATGCAATAGAATTTTGAATCAAGACCTCCACATTCTCTGCGTAAGCCCATGAAATTAATTGAAGTCATTGCAGTCATCTTAAGCCTAGTAGAGAGCATTCCACTTTCATTGATACCCCATCCGACCACAGTCAGTTTTCTTCCGAAAACCACCGCTGGATTTGAAGTTGAAGGTAGACTGATTGATTTAACTCTAGAATTAAAGGTAATTCTTTTAGTAGTTTTTAGAATAGCGATATCATAGGGATCAGTTATTGATCTGTAATTGATATTGTAAGATATTTTTTGGATTAGGTAAATCTCTGTTTTTGAATTGGCTTCTGAAGGATTAAGGCTTTGAGTGCCAGCAATTATCACCAAACTTTTGCCTGTTCGTCGTCGATACGACTGAGGATCATAGTTGTTTCCGATATCTTTGACGCAATGGGCTGCTGTCAAAATAAAGTTCTGACTGATGATGTTGGCACCGCATCTATGTCTATAATTAGTTTGATTTATTAGGCCCAAGGACACAATGAATGGAAACGCGCCAGATGGTGCAGGCATTCCGTTGATTATAAAAATAGAAGGATCTGATAGAATATTATTTTTAAAATTTTGACATTTAATCGATTGATTTGCAAGAAAAATTGTCAAAATAAATAAAATTTTTTGTCGCATTTTTGAAACTTTTGTTGTTAAAAGATAAAAAATTTATTTAATTTAAAGCTTTTATTTTTAACAAGCAGAAGTGCGCTAACCTTGTTAGCAAAGCAAATTAGTTTTTAATTATTTACTTTGATCTGATTTTTTTTTTCATTAAAAATTTTTTAAGAATAATCTGATCAAAAAGAAAGAAGAAAACCAATTAAAATTCTAACGAAACTTACAAAAATATTTTAGAGTCACAAAAACTTCAAAAACAAAATATTAATTGAACCTTTTCTATTCCTTGTTTATTTGAGAAATTTAAACTCATTAGTATTTTTTAAAATTCAGAACCAATTCAAATGCCAGCTTTTTCGATTTAGTATTTTTTAAATTTCAATTGTAAATTTTAAAATTCCCTTAGTTCCTTTAGATAAAAACAATTTTATCCTTTATTTTAATTTTTTGTTTGGCAATTTTTTTTTCTGTTTGATATTTTTTTTAGTAGATGACCTTACCCATTTTGGCAACTCACAAAAAAGAACTCAGTTATTTTTTAAAAATTAAGTCAATAATCAATAAAATCTCTAATTGCTTTAAAATAATTTAGTTAAAATATTGAATGTGAAAATAAATTTTATTTGCAATAATTTTTCGTAAATTTTTTTTTTAATTTTTTTAAAAAAAATCAGGAAAAAAAATCGTAAATATTTCGAAGATTTTAAACAAATAATTTTACGAACAAAACAATTACTAAGAAAGCGCTAATTTTTCGTAGATTCTAAATAAATAATTTTTCGAAAAAAAAATTTGCGAAAAAATCGTAAATATTTCGAAAATTATTAATAAATAATTTTACGAAAATAACGAGTACTAAGAAAGTGTAAATTTTTCGGAGATTTTGAATAATTATTTTTTCGAAAAAATAATCTGCAAAAAAATCGTAAAATTTACGAAAAAAAAAATTTTTTACGTAAATTCTCGAAAATTTTCGATAATGTATTTTACTGGGAGGTGACCAGTGAATATGTGACCAGTCAGAAAAAATACCTGGTAAATCGGATATCCGATTTTTATTTTGATTAAAAAGATTGATTCTAATAAGATTGATTAATTTATGAAAATTGTAAATATGTTTTCATTTAACATATATTGGAAAATTTAAAAACTAAACTCAAACTAATTTAACTTTTTTCAAAAAATTGTATTATTTTTTTTACATTATGTGGTATCAAAAATCAATCATGTGGCTGAAAGAAAGGACTAAGTCTCCATTCCAACCGGCCAAGGTTTCGCCTAAATTATTTTTTAAATAAATAAAATAAAAAGATTGATTCTAACTTTTTGTGCCAAACTTTTTTTCTACAAAAGATTAATTAATAAAGAGACTTTTATTTTTAAGCTTAAGTGTTATAATTGATTCAAAAGGAGAAAAAATGAGCTTTAATTATATACCTAATTCAAGCATAAAAAATTTTACTTTAACGATAATTTTAATTGTAAAAAATAATTTTTTTAAAGTTTTCAATTTGATTCTAACTTTTTGTGACATACTGCATGTGACCAACTGGTCACATAACAGACAAGACATCTATTCTTTTTTACTCAACTTCACAAAACTTTTAAAAATCTTAAATAATGGTTACAAAAAAATGTATATTAACTAAATTAAAGAAGAACGGATTTTAGTGGCGTTTGTTTGTTAAATTATATATTTAATAAATTAGGCGTCATCACGCATGAAAACACTTATTTTTTGTTTTACGGGTAAAATAATTTCATGAATGAAATCGAAAAATTCTATCTATCACTGAAAAGGGAATCACATGGAGAGAAACAAAGGCCTTTTTGACCAAAGAGCTAATAAGGAAAAAATAAAAAAACTGTCATTCTGTCATTTTAATTTATCTTTTTTATTTTTTTTTCTATTTTTATTCTTTATTATTGCAATTATCTTTTAATTTATGTTTAACTTTAATTTATTTATTTTTAATTATAAAGAAGCTTTAGCACAGTACAGGCAAACAAATAAATAAATAATAAATCAATTGTCTAAACTGTAAAATTTAATTTACTTTTTCATTTGTATTTATAAATTTAAAAGTGAATCACTAAATTCACAGATTGACTTAGAATATCTGAATGACCTATTACGTTTTAATTTCATCAAGACCCAGATCCAAAATATAATTAGTCATTTTGTCTAAATATAAATACATATTTAAAAAAATAATTTAATCAAAAAAAAAATGAAATTTTTTTTCTTTGTAATACTTTTGTTTCAACTAAAGTTGGCACAACTAGAAACAAATATTTTAGAGAAAATTGTTGAACAAATTGATGATGAAAAATTTCAGCTGATTTTTGATTCTTTAAATTTACCCAGTGTCAAGACAAAAAATTGGACTAATGACCAAAAAATAATCAATGGACAACCAGTGATGCCTGGAGCTTTTCCATTTACGGTCTCTCTTGGAATGTTTAGCCCAAATTCTTATCGACACCGATGTGGAGGAACAATAGTAAGACGCCAATATGTGGTAACTGCTGCACACTGTGTTTCTGATGTAGGTCAATCCTACAATTCAACTCTTTATTTTCAGGAGAACAACCGGGCTCTAAGTGTCATAGCCGGAACAGAAATTATAAGTGGAATTAATTTCCTTAACTTGTTTGAAAATCAAAACATTTACCTAGTAAGAAGAATATTTATTAATCCAAATTATAACAACTCAATAAATCCCAATGATATTGCTATCCTTGCCATTGATAGCATGCTCAATTTTTCACCCTTGGTATTTTCAGTCACAATTCCAACCACACTTGATCCATCGGGAATATTTGGCCAAACAGTGACTACTTTAGGATGGGGTGTGAATGAACTAGGAGGATTGTCAAGCCAATTAATGAGCACCACATTGACTGTTCTAAATGGAACACCACTGCAGTCATCATGCCAAGGATACGATAATGACTATTACTGTGTTCAGGACTTGAGTGGAACAAATTCTAATGTTTGTTTTGGGGATTCAGGTGGATCGCTTTTGAGTTTTGAAAAAAATAGATGGACACATTACGGCATTACGAGTTTTGTATTTGTGGATTCAAATGGAAATTGTTTGAATACAGCACCAAGTTTTTTTGCCATGGTTCCTCGATTGTCAAATTGGTTAAATGGTCATATTTCAAATTAATTTTTTAATTACACAAATATATTAAAAATTAAAGAATTATTTTAATTTTTTTTAGATGATTAGATTAGAAATTAGATGATTTTTTTATCAAATTTCTTCGAAAACAGAAATTAAATTTTTTGAAATTCAAGTCATTCTAAATCAAGTCAAGTCAAAAGACTTAACTTTAAAAAAAATTTTCTTAAGTCAAGTCAAATCTTTGACTTTACCAAAAAATAACTTAAAAATGACTTTAATTTTTGACTTACGCACAAGTATGGCTTTTACTGTAGTATATTTTTAACTAACTGAATATAAATGCTTAATTGATTTATAAATGGAAATCAATAAAATTTTCAATTGTACGCATCGCCATATTAGTTTAAAGTCAAAATTTTTTTACTCTGTAAAGTAATAACAATTAAGGTTTTACAGCAAAGTAAAATTTTTGATCAAATTTCAAGCGCTCAATCTTGCTCAAATATTTTTAAATGCGCAATTAAATTTCATTGCATTTTTAGAAATTACAATCCTTTTTCAAATATTTACAAATAAAGCTTTGAAATGTTAAAAAATTAAAAATCTGCGATGAAATTTAATTGCGCATCTAAAAATTTGTGAGCAAAATTGAGCGCTTGAAATTTGATCAAATATTTTACTTTGCTAGGTTTTACCCTATTTTTATATCAGAAAATATAAAGAAGCAATAAGTTTTTAGACATTAAATTAGAGTTCAGCTCAAAATTTTCTGCTAAGTGGAGAAATTTTTAAATTAAAAAACATTCATAAAAAAAACTTACACCAACTGTGCCTTTTTCTATTCAAAACTTTAATTGATTGTGCTTAAACTAAAAGATAAAAACAAAAAGTTTAATGTCTTAACTGAAGGTTACATATTTTTGTATGCTCTACACGAATCATAAATAAAAAAAAGGTGTTCTACTAATATGTCAAAGTGTTTCAGGGTGTTCTAACCTATTTTCAAATAATGTAAAACTATTATGACATAATGAGTTTCAAAGTTATTTTTTTATTCATTTTTAAGCAAGAAAGTGTTTCAAGAGTCTAAATCTGGAGTAATTTATAAAAATAAAAACAAAAATTTGGGAATTTTTTTTTTATTGTTTATTTATTATTTAAATAGACTTTGAGTAATGAAACTCCTTTAGCTATTGTTCATATACTAAAAGAAAGTGAAACAGATATAAGGTATTACAAAATTGGGTACACAATATTTAAAAAACAAATAGTAAAATGTTAATATTAAGAAAGGGAAGCTTCTAGACAATTGAAAGATTTGGCTGTTGTAAGTCACTCCCGTGGAAATTCATGGACAAAAATTGCTAAGGGAGACTTTTTTTCAGGTTCTCTTGAGCTCTCAACAAAAACATCTTCATAGTCCTTGGTGAGTGATAAAATTAGCTCATTTTTGTAGAGAAAACAGTTTTTAACATATCTTATAAAGAGTTTTTTAAACCTGTTTTTAATTGTGTCAATTTTTTGATTTTCAAGAAAAAAAAGAAGATTTCTAAGGGTGTTTCATATGGGAGGTGATAAATCCCCTTATATTATATATTTTGGAGTACTTTTAATTTATGAAAATTAGTATGTATGTGAAGCTAAACCATAGAATTACACTTGATATAAGTCAAGTGTCAAGTATGAGTGTAAGTTTTAGATAATACTTGGACTTAAACTTACACCAAAAGTATTTTCAAGTGTAACATTTACACTTACACTCGAACACTTGAATTTTTCAAGTGTGACTTTTTACTTAAGCTACAAATTTAGGTTTAAAATTTGAAAATTTCTTGTAAATATATATATTTAAATAGTTTTAGAGTCAAACAGTGTAATAATCTTTGTAAAAAATATAGTAATTTATAAATAAAAAAAAAAGTTCGTTGAATTTAAACATTTGTCTTCAAAAGATCAACATTTAACTTTAGCAATACTTTGTTCATGAAATTCTCTGCTTTTATGTTCTTTGATCTTTTGCTGCTGACAACACCACATATGCTAAAAAATCGTTCAATATAAGCACCCGATGCTGGTATTGAAAAAATTTTTTTTGCAACTTGACTCAAAATTGGGAACTTATAGGAATTCTCATTCCAAAAAGCCTTTGTAGACTTTCGGATATTAGTTCCGTCTCGGATTGTATTGAAGAAAAGATATTTTTCTCTACATATTTTACTAAGAACTTAAAACACTTTGCGTATCAATAGGCGTTTCATTTGCTCTTGACTTAATTAGACTCCTTAAAACAAGATTTTCTGCACAATTAAAAGCAGGATTTGATCTTTGACTTTCATTATTTGCTCTTTGAACATCAGTTGAGGGATTCTTATCACTATAAAGAAAAAGCGCAGCTTCACAAAAATGGTCTATAGCCTTTTCCGTAATTTCTATAGCGTATGGTTTGTTATACCAAAAATCCAATTTTGAAATGTTCAATAATGCAGCTAGCTAATATGTGTTTGAATTAAATTCATATTCGAAACGTTTGTTTAACTCTTTTTTAAGCTCTTCAATAAGTTTTTTACATTCACCTTGTTCATTATATTCCGATAAAGTTGCGTTTATTAAAACTATTAAACTTGGTATCAAGTCTCCAATATGCCAATCGGATTTTTGCGATAACAGGGAGAGCGAATAAATAGGATTTAAAATCTTTAGATAGTTACCTAACTTGGCTCTTGAAATTGGACATTCATTCTCTTTTAATATAGGCCGAATAAAACGATTCAAGCATTAAGTAAGATGAGGATCATCTTTTCCATTTTCGCATCTCAATTTTGCTTCCTTTAATCTAAAATCATACGAAAGAACTGTGGATGATCTAACACTCCCAGCATAACTAGATAATTTAACTAAATTTCTACTAAAAAATTTGCATTTTTTAATAGCAGTTTGAACACCTTAATTGATTTTATGGGATGAGCAGGAGTATCTTGGTACTGTTTCTGATCCAATTTTTAAATTCAAATTGGAAACTGGATCTAAATAATCATCTTCATTATCATCATCAACATCTTCTTGTATTTCGTTATCTTCTAATCGTTGATTGATTAAAACTTCATCAAAAAAAGGTAATGGTTCTTCAACCACACGATCAATCTCAATTTCTGCACCTTCAAAACTGCATACCAAAGATCTAGAATTTGCCCTTTGATTCAGCTCATTTAAATATTTTTGATCATCCATCTCATGAGATTGATCAAACTCAAGTACTCCATCTTCAACTTCTCTAAAACCATTAATGTTTCAATCAAGTTCTTCAATTGCATCATCAAACATCAAATTTTGATTCTGTTTAAAAAGTCTTACAAGAGATGAACCTTGATCACAAACAACACCACTTATTTTTGTTTTATCGAACTCAAAATTATTAATGACATGCTCTAGGTTATCTTTAATTGTCTCAGCAGTAGCATGTCTTGGCATTTTTCGCTTACCAATAACTCTTATTTCTCTTGAAAAAATTTTGTACATCAGGTTGCAACAGCTAGAAAATGCTCCATATTTTGATCTGACCACAAATCAATAATCAAACAAATTGAATGGGCATCTTTTAATTTTCGCTCTAGATTAATTTCCAGTGTTTTCCTAACCTGTAGAAGTATTGATTTTGAAAATGTATGAGGATGCGGAAGAGGATCTGTCAAAATCGAGCGTAAAAACAGATTTTATAATTGCTGAATAGCTGCATTTGAGGTCAAAAAAAATTTCACTAAATTCAGTTCATTATCGGTTAAATTTGTTTTTGATTTCCCTCTAGTTCGACACTTGCTATATGATTCGATCCAGTTTTCTAAAACTTGATGGTCCTCAAGGTGCTTGTTAAGATTGGAATTGGATCCAGCCTTTCTGAATAAGCCTTGTTCCAAATAAAACAAGTAAATTTGATTGGCTCAGTTGGTTTTACAGCGAACTCCGTTTGAAACTCAAAAAAATTTAAAGCAGCTGAGTATTTGGATTGAAAATCGCCTATTGAAACTATTTTACACTCAAACACGTTTCTTAAGCTTTCACTAATCATTTTATCATTTTTTTGTTGATCTAAGTAAAAAAAAAATTCAAAATACTAGTTTTTTTTAAATAAATGCCGAAAAATAAAGATAAACTTATTTTGTATTTTTAAGTCACTCTAGTCAACATTTTCCTAAGAATTTTTCTATTTTTAATTAGCTTTTTTATACTCCGTGATTTCTAGAGTTTTTTAATCTAACAAATTGAATTTTTTTTCTCTTGATTATGTTCTCAAATTTTTAAATTTACCAATTTTTGTGAAAATACCTACAGATAAAATTAAATACTGAAAGACGTGAATTGGAACTATGGGGAAAACAATAACAGTCACTATAATTTTCTTTTGAATTTTAGCTTAAAGGTTTAAAAAGTCAAAAAATAGACATATAATAAAATAAACTAAAAATCAGACTTGTCATAAAAAAAGTAATTTTAAAGTCTTTTCAAAGTCAAGTCACTGACTTGACTTTGAAATTTTTTTTTTGAAAATAAGTCTTTTTCCGTTCCATGTAGTTATTAAGGCGGCCATTTTTATTTCAGAGACTTTGAAATGACTTTTTTCAGAAAAAATTTTCAAGTGAATTCAAAAGACTTGACTTTATGACTTTTAAACAGTTCTGCTAAAAATTAAAACATTTTTTATTTTTTTATTTGACGACTATAAAAAAAAAAAAAATTTATACTTTCGACTGTGGTATCTTGCTCAGTCAATGTATTTCTACGCCTCGATGTTACAATATTATTTTCGTTTCCGTGTTGTTCATCAATTGCTTAGTTTTCTTGCGTTTGTTTGTTATTGTCATTTTGTTTAATTTGGTTTCTTCGGCGTCTACTACGAGTAAGACATTGGTTGGAGTTAAAATCTTGAGAAGCATCGCTCACAACTTATCTTTGGTTTCTTCTGGGTATGGTGTATTGGTTGGACATCTTAAATAGTTAAAATTTTATTTATATCTCTTTATTGAATTAATTTTTCAAAATTGAACAATTCATAACTTTTTTTTACGAATTTAAATGATTAGTAAAAAATTTGCAAAATATATATGAAAGAAAAATAAGTAAACAATGTTTTGGATTTTAATTTTTGCAAAAGAAAAAAGTCAAACTTGAAAATTTCAACAGTCCAAGTGTAAGTGAAAGTGTTACACTTGAAAATACTTTTGGTGTAAGTTTAAGTCCAGGTATTATCTAATACTCATGCTCACACTTAACACTTGACTTTTTTGAAATATAATTATATGAGCTAAACTAAATATAAAGATGCTTTTATCAATTAAAGACCATATTAAAGCATTATAAATACTCGATAAAGTTTTTTTATTTAAATTCCAAGATTTGTGTGAAAGAATTTTGATTAAATTTATCCTGTCTTGACATTTAGATCGAATAAATTCAATATGTGGTTTAAAGCATAAGTTTTCGTCAAATTCTATCCCAAGGAAGATTGGACAGTTACTATATGGAATTTGCTTATCGTAAAGACTTAAATTTAGCTTTTAATTTTTGAAGGGATTCCCTGAAAAAATTGTATAATTGCATTTTTCAGGAGAAATCTTAAGCCTCCATTTTTTTAACAAAATTTCAATATTTTTAAGGTTACCATTTACCTGCTTAGAAAAGTTTCCATTTTTTTTTGAAAATGAAAAAGATGACTAGGTCATCAGCAAACAAGAGAGAGCATGAGGTATTTTTTGAGCTTTGTTTAGGTAAATCATTGATAATTATTAAAAATAGAAGATGACTAATTACCGAACCTTGAGGGACACCGGTTTCAATATTAACATGCTCAGACTCATAATTATTGAGATTAACAAAAAACTTACGTTTATTTAGGAAATTTTTTACCCATTTAATGATATATAGAGGGGCTCAGACTTGTGCGTAAGTCAAAAAATAAAGTCATTTTTAAGTCATTTGACTTGACTTAAGATTTTTTTTTTTTAAAGTTAAGTCATTTGACTTGACTTGACTTAGAATGACTTGAATTTTTTTTGGCAAAGTCAATAAAAAAAGGGTAACAAGCATCCAATCCTAATTATGATTCTTTAAATTTTAATGTTATGATATTAGAAAATTTATGAGATGATTTTTTTTATCGCATTCCTTCGAAAACACAAATTAAATTTTTTGAAATTCAAGTCATTCTAAGTCAAGTCAAGTCAAATGTCTTAACTTTAAAAAAAAAAATCTTAAGTCAAGTCAAATGACTTGACTTGACTTTGACTTAATGACTTACGCACAAGTCTGGAGGGGCTTCAGTTTTAATAAGTTTATAAATGATACCGATATGCAAAAGTTTGTCAAAGGCTTTAGAAATATCAAAAAAAAGATTGCAAGCTTTTTTTTCCTTGTTAGTGTATCCGAAACTTTTAGTGTAAGGAAAACAAGATTATCGGAAGTTCTACGATGCTGCCTGAAACCAGATTGTTCCTTACAAATTAAACCTTTATTTTCTAGAAAGTTGTAAAGTCTTTTACTGATTATTCTTTCTAGAATTTTTCCTAAGCTTCTTGTAACACTAATTGGGCGGTAGTTAGCCGAGTCGGTGCTAACTATTTTTTTAGGTATCATAGTAATTTTAGCAATTTTCCAACAGGATGGAATATCATTTAATTCCAAACATATATTAAAGAATTTAACCAAAATTACTAAAAAAGAGTCAGGTAAGTTTTTTAACATCATGTTGGATATGTTATCAGGACCAGGAGCTGAGTAGTCCTATAACTTTTTCAATGTTTTCTTAAGTTCCATTAGAGAAATTTTTGTAGAAATATTAACTTTAGAATATAAACCAGAATTAAGATATTACTACTTTAAAATATACTTTTCAGTTGCTATTTGGAAAGAAGTATCAAAACAGTCCTCATTATCTTGAGAAAAAGTTTTAGCTAAAATTTTTTTAAAAATAATCCTTATCATTATCATTGCAATACTCTTTAGGTTCCTAAATTAGATTAGGAATATGTCGAGATGAGGAATTTTTTTTAAATAGTTGATCTTTTGCCAAAAGGGACGTGATGAATTTTGATTAGGACCAAGTTTGTTTGAAAAATTTTGCGATTTTAAATTTTTAAGTTAAGAAATTCCAAATCTAATGGTATTTGTTAGCTTGTTACATTCCTTTCTAGTTTCTTCATTTATTGTTTTTTATTTTTTTAACTCTTTTTTTTTTTTAATTATTGTTACGATATTTTGAGGCTAGGAAACCTTAAATTTTTTTGAGGAGAATTTGGGAACTGAAGCCGAGGCTGCTTCAAAGATTGCTGAAGTTATTTTCTGATTAATTCGGTCTTAATTTTTCATATCCGCAATAAAATCAGATTCTGAAAATGAAATCGAGTCAAGGAGATGGCTAAATTTTTTCCAGTCTGCCTTTTTGAAATTAAATTTTTTAAATTCTTTAATTCCAACTTTAGTAGATTCGAAACCAAGTTCAAGTTTAGTTGGATAATGATCACTAGTCAAGTCATCGTCAAAGTCTTCGTAGTTACGAAAAAAGGAACCTAAATTATTAGAAAAAAGAAATAAATCAAGAATCGAATTGTAATTTCGATTACTTATAGTTAATGCTGGAGAATCATCATTTGCTAACAAAAATCTTGAACTATCCAAAAAACTCTCTATTATTTTTCCGTTTTCATTTAAAATGTCTGATCCAAAAACAGAAAGCCTAGCATTTAAGTCGCCCCCAATTAAAAAATATTCGAAGCTTTTTTTAATATAAGAAAGAATTTCTTTACTTAATATTTGAGGAAGTTTTTTATAATTGAAGGTTGTTGGTAGTTGATAATAGCATTTAATATTAATATGTTTTTTGAAAGAGCCTGAATTTACAGGCACTCTAATAGTCAGTAACTCCCTGTCAAACTTATCAAGTTCATTAAGCTGATAAAATTTAATATTGTTCTTTATAAGTAAGGCAACACCACCTCCACTTGTATTCCGACATTTATGAATAAAAGAGAAACCAGGAATGTTTAGTAAAAAGTTTGCCTTGGAAGTATCAAGTTTGATTTCATTCAAAAGAACTATGTCAGGATTGTTCTTGCTGAGGAAAAACTCAAAAATTTCCTTTCTGTTAAAGAGTTACAATTCCAGTGGATAATCTTTATGCAAGATTATAAGAGGACTTTTTTAACATTTTAGAAAAATTTAGAATAAATAGATAAAAAAGTTTAAGTAAATAAAAAAGTTTAAAGTTTATTTGCTTGTGTTGTGATTTACTTATTTTGACGCTTCACTCACGGAATGATTGTCCTTTGGTTATAATACTTTGGCAGAGTTTTTGTTTTTTTTTCTTTGATACTGTTTTTTTGAGACTGAACTATTTAAGTTCTCAGGAGTAAGGTTCGATTCATTTCGTTTCCTACCCCTGTTTGAAGTATTAGTTTCATTCATAAAAAGGAAATATTTTGGAGGGTTGTTTGGTATTGATTGAACCAAGGGAGTTTGATGGTTTAGGTCATTTAACTGTTGCTGTACCTGGTCATCTAAGTTTGGTTTGAATTTTGGAGGTAGGATAAATTGTGTTGGGTTGAATTTTGTATTTGACATTTGTTCATGTTGAGGATTTATTTTTGGATTTGTGAGATAGTTGCTTTGGTTTGAAGTGGAAAAAAGATTATCATTTTTTGTACTGTTATGAATTTGGCTTTCATCGAGCTCATTTTCACAGTTTTCACCATCTTCGATTAAGTAATCATAATTGTGCTTTGAAATAACCTTGGCTAGATTACAATCAGAAGCCTTGTGTCCACTACCATTACATTTTGTACATTTAAAATGTCTAATTTTACAGTCGGCTATTTTATGTTTGGTGCTCATACAAAACCTGCAACGTGGTTCACCAACTCTTTCGATTGAGACCGGTTATCCTAGTATGTATGTTTTTTTTGGCAGTTTTTTTACAATTTCGTGGTAGTTTACATTTTTTGATGCATTAAACTTTAGTTTGGCTCGAATAGTCCCAGATTTTACGTGCTTGAAATCAGGATCATTAATGTATTCATCTTAGATGTTAACAATTTCAGTGGGGAGACTCCTTCTGAGATTAGGTGCTTTTCAATAAGGAATTTGTCGAAGTTAGGTTTAATACCATACAACTTAAAGGTGAAGACTTTTTCAACTTTTACAGGTTCTTCTGCATCTTCAATAGTAAATTCTTGGTCATTAATATTGATTAATCTACCTTATAGATCTTTGTAGACAAAAGAAGAGTTAAAAGAAATCAGCCAGAAGTTTTTGCCAACAGTTGTGACGGCATCAAGATTGTCCCTCAAGTCTTTGAAGTTGAGAGCGACCAGAGCCTTAAGTATTTTCGTGCGGTTTACAACTTCATCATTTTTCTTGTTGACTTTAACCCTGATCGTATGCTTGCAAATCGAGGGATCCGAAAGAATATTGGGAGTCACTTTCGAAGCTCGTTAATTTGATCAAAATTATGCAGAGAAATGAATTGAATTATAATATTTCTTTGGATTAGGTGTGCATTTCAAATTTCAAATCTTGAATTACACCCCATGTGCTTTTTTATTGAAAAATATGGGTGTGCATTTCACACATAACCATTAGGTGAACAGGTGTTCACGAAATAGGTGAACAATTCATGTTCACGGATTAAGTGAACTAATTGCTCATCTAGCTATTTTTACTATAATCTCGAAAGATAAAAATCTCGACAGGTAAAAAATCGAGAAAAAAAATCTCGAATCAGAATTGTTTTTTACCTCGAAAATATTTTTTCGACCAAAAATTATCCCGAAAAAATAAATCACGAATATAAAAATCTCGAAAAAGTTGCAAGACAAAATAATTGTAATTTATTATTGTAATTAATGAATAAGATTTAGTCAAATTTGAAATTTTATTTTGGCCGATTGTTGCCATCAAAAAGTTTGATCCAAACAAATCTAATAAGACTGCTAACTTAACGTGAGATAACGCATCGAAATAAAAAAAACATAACAGCTGTCAAATATCAAGGTGCTGATCTTTAACCAGGTGAATTCCTGGGGTTAAGGGGTAAATAGGGTTAAACCCCATTAACGCAAAAAATAAACCATTAAACCGATTTGCACCGATTGTAACCCCTTTACCCCTAAAATATCTCATTAATTTTATTGAATCTGGGATTTAAGTAAATTCTATTTTTTGTAAAATTATTCCCTACATTTTTAATCTCAAATCTACAAAATTTACATTAAACACTTAAGTGGATCTTGAATGAGTTTAATTTTTTTTGGAAATTTATTTTAATTTATTATTTTTTGAAAAAAATAATTAAAATTCTTTTTTCAACTTTTAAGTGATTTATTTACTTATTTGTTTATATGTACCGAGCTAATGCTCCTTCAAAAAGCATATATTAAAAAAATATATAAAAATTTCTATTTCGATTTCCCAATCTCAAAGTTTTTTATAAAAATTTGTAAAAATTAATTGTAAAGTAGTTAAATCCATATCGATTGTAAAAATATGTATTGATGAAATTTATTTTTTTATTTCTTTGAATATAAAAAGAGCAATCATTGTAAAATGCTTTAATGTTCGGGGAAATCCTACTAAAAAATAAGGGCAACTAAATTAGTCCTATAAATCCAATTGCCCCTCACCCGGTTAACCGATCGGTCTATATGGGTGAGTCAAAATCTTGGGGCGAATTGGGTGCTCAGATTTCGAATTTTTTACCTTAGTTTTCTTAAATTTAAATTATTTTAAAAACAGGTCACCCAGTTAGGCCATCTTACTATATATCAGCGAAAAATCAATGCAACCAATTACCCGAATTGATTCATCAGATGCAGATGAATAATCTTAAATTGAATATCTTAAAGTAAAATTTTGAGCATTTTGTTTTAAAAATAAACTTCTAGTAAGATATTTATTTTTAAAATGCCCAATAAAATAATTTCCAGATTTTTTAAGGATAATAATTATTGTAGTAGCAATTTTATTTTTTATTAGTAGCAAAAAAAAGTATTAAATATTATATCAAAAAGTAGCAAAAATATTTTTTTTATGTGGAATAAGAAATAATAAAAAAAGTGTGAAAAAAAAAGGAAAAAAGAAAAGACAATCAATTAATCAATTAAATTTGTTTGTTTGTTTTATTCGTTTGTTTTATCTTTACGTGGACGTCCTCTGCCTCTTTTTTGAACTAATTGAGTTGAGTTGAAATTTACTGCTTGTAAAACAAACAAGTTATTCGATTCTGACTGAATTGTTTGAGTTTCTGTTGTAATTGGGATATCAGTTTGATTTGAAGAAGTTGGCATTGAAAAAAGTTCTTGATTGATTGGACCCATTGAATTTCTTTCGAGTGCTGGCCTTTCTTTCTGCGACCTTTCGAAGCGTTTTTCTCAATGCGTAAATCTAAAGTTGGATATGATAGTAAACCCATATTGTAACCGACACCAATTACATGTTTGCAAACAAATTTTTTCTTCCAACACGGACACGAACATTTACTCAACTGCCAACACTGTTTGCTCATTTCAATTATTTTATGAGAGTCATTCCATTCTATATACTCATCAAACGTATCCCAACTATCCTTATTCAAATACGAACGACAACGTTCTTTTGAAGCCTCAAAACTGCATTTTTCTGACGAAACCATACATGTTATCATATCTTCTTCTTCTTTTATTTTGACAATTCGTTTCTTTGATTTGCACCATTTAAAACCTAGCGTCCATTCATGGGTTGATATTTCAGGCATTGTTTTGAACTTTGTTGTTGTTAAAAAATTTGGATTCCTGTCACGTGACCAATTTTCTATCAAATTGCCCATAACTCTCACAAAATCTCTCAATGGTAGTCTTTTTCGGCATCGGTTCTTCAATATCGTCTTCAGTATCGTTTCCGTCGTTAACAACACGAGCGATAATCGATGTTGATTCCGATTCAGATTCGAAATTTTGAGACATTTTAAATTTTTTTTATAATTTTTGGATTTGGATAAAATAATATTTATAGAGTTTTCCTTATCAGAACTCATGTCAATTATGTTTTAAATAATCATTAATTAAATTGTTAATTAGTTAATACCTCTTAACTTTTTACTACTAATAAAATAAAATTAACACCTTTTGCAAATAAAAAAACTGCTAAAAAAAATAAATTATCTATTTTATGATCTGCTATTCAAAAAAAATATAATTGCTACTAGCGAAAATATAAGCCATTTTTTAATAACTTTGACATGTGTAACTCTATTAAAAATATAAAAAATTAATCAAAATCTGTTATCTGTAATTATTCAATATAGTAAATTTATCTTATCATTTCAGGAAATAAAGAAAAGTAATTAATGTACCAAATTTTTAATTTTCTTTTATATTTTATACTTAAAGTTTTTTTTTAATCTCAAATAGCTACAGCCCGACACAAAAACACAAATAAAAAAGTCAAAATTTTTCAAAAATTTATTTGCTTTCAAAAAAAACCTTCTTTTTGAACTGAACATTTTTTGACAATTTTTTTTTTATTTAAACGTAAAATTTTTTCATTTAAGATTCTAAAAGATCAATGAAATCACAAAAAATCAATAAAAAAGAATTTTAAAATAAATTCAATTATTCAATTAATTTTGTAATTTTATTAATCAAAATTATTCATACTTTCTTCAGTTACAGTGGTCCTGAAAAATTTTTTTCAAAAGAAAAGTATTTTAAATTTTAAACACTAATTTTTTCTAATTAGTTATACAAATTTTTATTATATTATTATACTAATTAAAAAAAAATTAATTATTTTAATATTCTAAATTTTTTACATTATTTATATTTTGTAATGAATTTAAATAAATGAGGTGTTTATCAGTATTTTTAGACATGGGCGCTAGCCTGTTAATTAACCTTGAAATTTAAATTAGAAAAATTTTAAATTTGATTCAGGGAAAAAAATCGATGCTAAAAAATTATTTTGTCATATAGTATATACGGCTTGAAACGAACAAGGGGTAATAACGATAAGTGTTTTTTGATCTCACATAACTTTTTTTTGAAAAGTTTTTTTTTGCGCAAATAAAAAATGACTATTTTTCTAATTTCTTTTCTACAGATTAATAAATTTATATAAGACCTATCCCATTATATATTTTTTTGAATTGATTGTAAAAATAACCCCAAAAATAAAAAGTATACTGCTTGAGAAAAAAAACTTCTTGTATGACCCTTTGACTTATGTAATTTTTGACCCTGGTTTCATTTTTTCAATCGGTTTTTTCAAAGAGATAACCGTTCTCTTTTTATTAAAAAAACACATTTTTTAAAAAAAAAATTTGCCGTTATCAACAAAAACCCATTAATCTATCCTTTGTTTAAAGATTTTTTAATTTTTTTCCAATAATAGAAATTTAAAATACGAAACATTTTTTTGCTCGAACAAATCAAACCTGATTGCAATCGATTCGATCCAGGACTAATCTGCTTTTTGCCTATTTTCTTTTTTCTTTTTTAAGGAAAAATATTAATTTGTTAAATTTTTTAGCAAATTTATTTAATTTATTTAGTATGAAAAATTAGTTATTCTCATTTATTTTTTATTTTTTTTAATTTCAAAAACTTTAAGATATTCACTCAAAAAAATCCAAATCATAATTCTAATAAGTTGCAAGTCCAACCTGCTTTCTCAAACCAAATAATTCTTTCTTAAATTTCTTTAAAAGACAATAACTTTGTCTTCATTTTTTTTTATTTATTTAAAAGTTCATTTTTAACTTATTCTAAACCAGACATTAAAGCGGCTAGCTGTGCCTTAATTAAATAATAAAAAAAAAGAAAGTTCTTTTTTATAATGATCTTTTTTTTAAATGCCAATAGCAAACTTTAAAAATAAACCTGCAACCAATAAAAAATACACTGACGAGTCACTGAATAAAGCCATAAATGAAAATTAAAATAAGAAACTTAATATATATTAAGCGGCAATTAAAATAATTCAATTAGATTTTTGGTTTTTTATATTTTATCACTTTTACCCCAACCGTTGGGGCTAAACCGTCAACAAACCTCATTCTTTTTAAATGTATATATTTTTTTATGTTTTTTTATTTTAATAAAATTTTTTTACAAAATTGATCGAAAATGTTTAAATTTTTTAAATCCTATCAAATAATACCAATTAATTTAAATTTCCACCCCTAGACCCCTTTGAATAAAAGAAATATCGAATTTACCCAGTTTTACTATACTGATTTAAAAATACTTTTTAAAGTAAAATTTTTTAAAAATGTTAAATAATAAATTAAATATATATTTATTAGATTAAATAATAAAGATAATTATAAAATTTTTTTCTTGATTTTTCTTTTAATCCACGACGAGTATCTTGGTACCATTGTGTAAAAACTTGGCGCAGTATTAACACAATTGTTATTGCTATCAGAAAAAGTAAAGCTGGTAACTCCGTACAAAACCCATTTGTTATTTTCAAAGCGCAATAGAGGACCACCTGAGTCTCCATAGCACACGTTTGACTGCTTTTCAGACAAGTCTTTGGCACAGTAAAAATCGGCATCGAATCCTTGGCACTGGACTTTTGCAGGAGAACCATTCAGAATGCTTAACGTTGTGGTCAATAGTTGTGATGAAAGATTTCCAAATTCTGTAAACCCCCATCCAAATGTGGTCATTAAACCATCCAGAATAGATGTCGGATCACTTATTTCATCTGGTATTTCTACCGAGAATAGGTCCGAGGAAAATGTCATCAAACTTTGAACAGTTAAAAGTGCCAAATCACTCGGATCTGTGATAGACTCAAAACTTTCATTTAGATCAATAGAGTTAATCAGAAATATGTTTCCAGAGTTTAGTAAATCTAAAAAGTCTAGTTGGTTCAAGCTTTTTATTCCAGCAATTGCGACCAGAACCCTTCTATTTTTTTTGTAAAACTCTCTGTAGTTGTATTTGGCGCCTAGGTCTTTGAAACAATGCGCGGCTGTCAAAATATGGTTGTTGGTGAGAATGGATCCGCCACACCGGTGAAAATACATGTTCGGTCCAATTAGACCTAAGGACACAGCAAATGGAAACGAGCCTGCAGATGCAATCTCACCATTTATGATTTTTTCATCAACACTGGATTTATTTGATTTTAAAGTATCAATTTTTGACACCTGGATCCTAAAGCCATCCGCCGAAGACTGCTTCCTGATATCTTCAAAAATAGGGTCTAACGTAGGCACGCAGGACACATAGAAAATAAGATTTAAAAAAATAAGTTTTAAAATCATCGTTTGATTAACAATAATTAAATCATTAAATTTATATTAAAAAATTGAACTAGAAATTCAAGCTTTCTAAATTTTTGTTCTAAATTTTAGTAAAAAAAAAATGGATCATATAGAATCTAAATGACACAAGTCATTTTGTTTTTTTTTTATAATATTTTTTGTCAAGTAAAAAAATATCTTACGATAAACTTAAAATTTATTATTTCTTACAACAAAAATAGAAAGTAAATTAATTTCAGTAGAATTGGATCGAAACTGTTTTATAGCGTTTTATTTTTTTATAACTTAAATGTAAGCCTGATAGACCAGTTCAATCAGTTATTAAGAATTATAATTATACAAGTTTAATTTTTTATTTAATTATAAAATTTTAAAATTTTTAAAAGAGACTGATTGACACTTCATTTAATAAAATGAATCATTGATTAAAAAAATAAAATATATCGATAAAAAGCGAATAATATATTGCAATAACAAAAACAATTAAAAAAAAACAAAATACTGAAGGTAATGTCAACTTTATTAAATATAATCTAAAATAATTTAAATTGTCAATTATAATTTAACTAGTACAGTGTTTCTATAAAAAGCCCAGAATTGGTAAAATTACGTTATTTTACGTAATTTTACATATTTTTCGGTAAGCTTAGGTAATCTTACGTAAATATTATTCGGTAAGGATGTGTAATTTTCACAAAATTACATTAAATTTTTTAAGAAAAACGGCCCCGAAATGTTAACGAATAAAAAAACAGGGGTTTTTGGTAAAAGAAAGTAAAAATTATATATTTTTTTAATGATTTTAAACTTAAAACCAAAATATAATCCTTACTTTTTTCTTAACTTTTCTAACGTAATTTTACGTAAAATTAAACATTTTTTGGTAAAATTGGGTAATAAAATTTAGTTTATTAGAAATCCTATTAAAAAAACGAATTTTTAAAGCCAAATTAAAAAAATTAAAATTTATTTAATATAAGGTTTAAAGTTTTGAAAAATTAGAAATTTTTTGAAAATTTTAGGAAAACTGTTTCAAATAGTCATTAAATTAATCAAATTGATAGAACTATTTTTTTTCTATTCCACTGACCGATCTGTGATTAGATAGGGGGTCAGCTTTGCGCCAGTATTCGTTGAAAGACGAGTCCGCTGGCACATATTTAGCAACATCAACTTTATTTTGAAAAAAAAAATTTTTTTTAGGAAAATATGGATGCAAAAATGCATAACGAGATTTTGTTGGCTTTTTGGTTAGTTCATCTCCTAGGTCCCCATACTTAAACCCAATTGAGATGCTTAGGCATGAAATGAAATGTTTTGTGCGAAAATCTGGTTGTATTACTAAGTCGGAAATTATTGATAATATATAAGAATTTCAAAGAAGTTTGACAGAGAAAAATGTTAAAATTATTTCGATAGGTTGAAAAAAGCAAGTCAATTTTTATTTAATTTTTCTTTTGAATTAATTTTCACTCTAAATTAAAGTAATTAAAGTTGTAATTAATAATGGTGATGGTTGGTCGAATAATTAAAAACTGAAAAAAAATTGTAAAATTTTAAACTTTATCTAAATTAACTTAAAGTTTTTTTTTATAATTTGGCTTCAAAAATTCGAATTTTTAAATGGATTTCGAATAAATTAAATTTTATTACCAAATCTTAACAAAAAATGTTTAATTTTACGTAAAATAACGTAAAAAATTAGGGATATTTATTTTGATTTAAGTTGATTATCATTAAAAAAATAAAGTTTTTACTTTTTTTTACAAAAAACCCTTTTTTTTGGCCTTAAGCATTTAGAGACCGTTTAAAAAAATAATTTTTTTTGTAATTGAATATTTTTTTTGTACAATACCTACCTAAAACAATAAAAATATACTAATTCTTTTATTTTTGTTTTTTTGAATAAATATATTTAACTCGTTATATATGTCTTGATAAAATTAATACGCTTTGTCGTGGATAAACCAAAAAATTGTATAATTATTTATGATTTTAATTAAGTGTTTTGTGATTAAAAGGAAAAAAAATCAATTTTGAAGGGCAAATTGAAGTTTCAGATCAAATTTTAAGATCAAAACGATAATTTAAAATTTTAAAACGTAATTAATATAATAATTTTGATAATTTTTAAGAAATAAATACTAAACATTACTAGACATGTGATGTCTAATAATGGTTCATTATCGAATTGACATCAAAATGATGGATCTCTATTTCATTTAACAAAAACAATCAATAATTTAAATAATTCAGGTTAAGTTAATTCTCAACTTCAATTATAACTTAAATTTATAACTTTAATGTTCATTCATTCAAGCAAAAATAATTTTATTTTTTCACTTAAACAAATTGTAAATTTTAAAACAGTTAATTTTTTGTCTTTTAAATTAGCTTTTCATTATAATCAATTAAAATATTTAAACCTATTTAAGTTCAATAAAAAGTGACATTTTAAAATTGTAAATATGAAAAAAAACTTGACATGACATGTCAAGTAATTGCTCTAGAAAAAAATTTTTTTTTCTCTATTATTAAAAAAAATATTAAAATTTTTATTTTGATCTTTTGATCTTGATTTCAAACTTCAATTTGCCTTTTGAAGTTTAAAAATTTCAGCTTTCAATTTTTAATAAAATTAATTTAGTTCATAAATTGCCAAATTCGAATTATCTCGAGTATGCTTTAGCGGCCTGGTGTCCACACACTAAAAAGATACTTGAGAAAAAGTTCAGATAAATGCTACGAAACTAGTTAGTTACCATTTATTAAAAGTCTAGAAATACTTGGACTCATCTCACTTAAAACTCGAAGAGAGCTTGATGACGTCATTGAGTACTTCAAGATCAATAATGGTTTAAGCAAGGTAGATTGGCACAATCTGAATAGATTAATTTTATTTTGAATAGAATTGTAAACAACTGGAACTGGCTTCCTCCAGACGTACTTTCAGCAGAATAAAAGAATATCTTTAGAAAAAGTCAGATAATTTTTTGTCTCCAAAAAAAATTAAAAATTAAAATAATTTATTAATAAACTTGTTTTAGCTACCATATCCGTAGCCTTCGAGTCTTGCTCTACGACTAAGCCTGCTGTAACTTACTATTATTATTTTTATTTTTATTATTATTATTATAATTTTTAATTGATTTGTTTAACCTAAGAAGAAGTAATAGGGAAAAAATTGAATTAAAAGATTTTTTTTAAGTTTTTCTTTTAATCAAATTATATAAAAAATTAGAAACAAGATAAAAAAAAATTTAGTATAAAAGACATTTTTAAAATATTTATAAATAATTATTTACATATTTCAAATTCTGGTAATTTTTGGCTGAGTGTTAACAAAATTTAAATCGATTTCTTTAACTTTTTGAAAATATTTTCTCTTCTTGGTACAATGGAGCATTACACAATCGGCAATCAGTACACTTATGCTCATTAGACCTAGGCCTGCTCCGATAGTCATCATTAAAGGAACAAGATTGAATTTACCGCCAACACCCGAAACATTAATTATAAACCGAAGACCGAACGCTTTGTACAGTTCTCTGTATTCGACTCCATCTTTACGAAATCTGTTCGCATAGCGGAAATTAAAACCTGAAGCGGTTCTTGTTTCACCAAATGGAAGATCAAATCGCTTAAAGTTGTACTTGGGAAAACAACGAGAATACAAGTCAAAATCACAATTCCAAATAATCTCAATAATAACCACTCCACCCTGACAAAAATTTGAAAATTTGAAAATTTAAAAAAGATTTATTAAAATTTTACCCTTAACAACATTAAATATTTTTCGGTGTCATTGGGCTCGGCTTTGTTTAATATATAGCCTATTTGAAACACCGGACAATATGGATCTTTTTCATCATGATAAGTACATTGTGAAATGTAGGAATTTGTTATATTTTTTAAAATATTTCTTCTTTCGAAAAAAGTAATTAAAATTTGTTTTTTTAAATATGTGATTTTTAAAAATTTGTTTTTTTTTAAAGAGTAAAATAAATTAATTTTTAAGGATATTCTTGTCAAATAGCTTTTCTTCATATGCCTATTTGTTAATCAGTTGAGTGATCATTTTTTCTTCTGCAATTTTCGTGTACGACAATTATTATTATTATTTTTTTATTTAACTTTGAATTTTTTATTTTATTTTTTAACTGAAGGTTTTTGTTAGTGTTGGCAATCGATTATCAATAATCGACTAACTTTAAATCGACTAATTATTGTTAGTCAATTATTAAATCGAATAATTTTTTTTAGTCGATTAATAAAATCGATTAAATTTTTTTAGTCGACTATTAAATAGATTAATTTTTTTTAGTCGACTATTAAATAGATTAATTTTTTTTAGTCGATTATTAAATCGATTCATTTTTTTTAGTCGATTATTAAACTGAAATTCCTAAAAAACGCCATTTTTCCAGTTTTTTTTTGGCGCTTTTTATATTTACTAAAATTTACTAAAATTTTCCTAAAATTACGTAAAATTTCGTAATTTTTCGGAAATTTACCTTTTTTTACTTTAATAATTTTACGTAAATTTACGTAAAATCGCGTAAAATTTCGAAAAATTACGTGAAATTACGTAAAATTTCGTAAAAACAGTTTATCATAGCAGTACAGTAAGTAAATTTATACATGTTAAGTTCAATCAGAGATAAAAAAAATTATAGTCCTTCAATAAATTAAAAAAAACTCACTGTTTTTTATTAAAAAGCTTGAACTCAATGTTATTTTTGACAAATATTGTGTAATTAAGAATATTGCGAACCACATTGTCTTCAAATCGGTCGTTGTCGTGTTCAGCCGGACACCAAGCCTTAATTTCGCACACGTTCACCTCTGGCTTGACCAAGGAACGGATGCATTTTCCGGTTGGAATTCCATTCCAAGTGTTAATTACTGTTTCAATGCTGGCACAGTCTTCATCGGTATTGCACACCGCTCTGTACTTGTTGTATTCTTCGGCACACACTCCTTGTTTCTGCTCGGTTTTTATGAAATTGGTCATCACAAAAATGCTGTTGTACTCGTTGGGTGGAATTATGTAGTCAGCAGTGTCCAGAAGTTTGTATTCTATTCCTTTTTTAAGGCTGAAAAAATGCTTGAAATAATCGGGATCAGAGTAGTTGGGTCTGCGATCCAGGCTCACGTTGACTGGCACGAATCCCTGGCCTTTGACTTTTGTCGTGACCACACTGCACACATTCTCGTTCTTTTGGTATCCTTTGTTGTGTATCAGCTCCCAGCCTATTATGTAAAACAGGAGAAGAACTTGAGCTAGTCGGTAGACTATTCCGACCTTAAAGCTTTTAATTGTTGCCGAGCGAACTGTTGAGTATGTAAATACGCTTAGAAAAAATGAGCTGACCATTGTGGTATATTTAGATTGGGAATTTAATCGATTGTTGAACATTTTTAAACTAAAAAATTTTGTCCCTCATCTAAAATATTAAAAAGTTAGCAATTTTAATTTAAAAATTGATTCATTTGAAAAAGATAAAAAAGTTTTTTCGAGGGATTATTTTTTTTTGTTCAATTTTAAAGCAGTTAAAATGAGAATATAGAAATTTTCTACATCTAATTTTATCCAGAATGCTTTTTTTTTTTATATTTTTAAAATTAAAAAATTATTTTAATTAAACAATTTAAATTTGTAAATTTAAAGTATCAATAAAAATTGAATAAAATATTAGAGTGAAAAAAATATCCGAATTTTAACTTTTTAAAAGAGAAAAATTTTCAAATATTTAAATTTAAATTTATTAAGTTTCTAATTATTTTTTGTAAATAGTTAGAATAAAAATTATAGCAAATTTTCGGATACCTTTGAAACACACGCACCCAAAATTTTTAAAAATTTTTTAAAATTAATTAAAATTTTTATTATTTAATTTAATTTAGTTTAATTTTATTGTTATTATATTTTATTTTTGTTTATTCAATTTATTTTTATATTTTTATAAATTTTTTATTTTTTTTTTATCCCGATACGCCCTCGAAAACCTCGAAAGATATTTAAGTTGAAGTCTTGATGACAAGATCAGTCACTTAAAACTACGTGAAATTTTTTTAAAACGCGTTTTATTCGGTGCACCTGCCAAACCTTAAAAAATTTTCATGAGTGACTTCATGGTCGTGTTAAAAAATATGCTTTTTTAATATTAAATTTTTATGTAAAATTTAAAATTTATAAAATTTAATTTAATATTTAATATAAAATTAATATTTTGGTTCAAAAAGTATGATAACCAACTCTTAGGTAGAGATCCAAAAAACACCATACAGTCCCTTAACAAATCATAAATAATTAGTGCTAAATTGTGAGCTATTTATGAAGTTTTAAGACTCGAGAAATTTAAATATACACTTTTTAGAATAAAGTTTAAAATTTTTTTATTATTATTTTTATGCAATTTAAAAAATATGTAATTTAAAAACTTGAATTATTTAAGGTTCAGATTTATCATCGCTATATATATATGTTTTAAGAGTATCCAATTTCACTTCATTATCTGACAATTTTAATTTTTTTAATTTATTTTATATGTGATCAATTAAAAAACCATTTAATTTTATCATGATAAAATATTTAAATTTTTATTTTTATTCGGTTTCCAAAATACAAGAATTAAAAATCGATTCTAAATTTAATCAAATGCGTTAATCAAAATCATCTTTGAAAAATGTTCTCAAAAATTAAGCGCCATTTTTCAAGAGGAAAAGTGGTGAACTTACGGTTATATTTTACTAGCTGAATAATTTCAGTAAAACCTACGATCCATGATCGTATTTTTGATCAGAATTTAACTATATAAACCATTTTTGCACCAACACATGAAAATTTACACCTATACCACTTAGATTAATCCCTACTTATTTAAAGAATAAAAAACTACTTTATCAAAAAGTGTTTTTCTAATAAAAAAATTAAAAAAATTATACATTTTCTGCATGAAATTTTTATTTTTTTAAAATAATTTGATGAGGAAATATGAGTTTTGTTCAATTGATTTATAAAAGTTCTGAGAGAAAGAAAAATTTAAAATAACTTTATAGTTTTTTTTTAAACTTTGAGTTATGAACGATAAAATTTTTTTTTTACTTTTTTTACTCGGTATAATTCTGGAAGAATAAGAACTCAATTTTTTTTTCGATTTAATCATTTTAATTTATTAATGGCCCAGCTTACATTTTTGGCGTCAAAAATTGGCCCATAATTTTATAAAACATAATTAAAAAAAACAGCATTATTTTAATAAAAAGAAGTCTAATTTAATAAAAATAAATCTATTTTAAAAAAATATCTACTAAGCAATAGAATTTAAAAGAAAATTATTTAAAATCTTCAAAGTCACACAACGGTTGATAAATTTTTTTAAGAAAAATCTTATTTTATTAAGAAAAAATCCATGTATCAAAACATGATAAATTAAATTTTTTTGTCTTAAAGTCCAGCTGAAGACTGGTGTATAAGACATAGTGTACTTTTTTAAAATATACTTTTCAGGTAAATCTAAGGCGAAATCGGCAGAAAATTTTAAAATATCAAATAACCTTTTGGTTTAATAGTCTAAAAAACAAAAAAATAAAGGTTATGACTTCTTACCCATAACTTAATATTTTCTTAATAAATTACTGAAAATTAAAAATTTCAATTTTTTTTAAAACTTACACTTTTTGGTCAAAATTTATGGACTTTAAAGTCAATATTTAAAAAAAGTGGACTCAACAATTTGTTCATAATTTTGTCCAAAAAATTTGAATTAAGAGGTAAACCAAGGACGAGATACAAAAATATTGAAAAACTCCAAAATTTTTTGTCTCCGTTCAATTTTAAAAACGAATGAATACACCATTTTGTAGCTTAGAAAAAGAGCTTTAAGAATTTGTATAATAATAGCAAAATATGTTTACAAAATCATTAGATTTTTAGAAATATAAAGATCCAACTAATAATTTTGGTGCTATTTTGGTGTGGGTAGTCAAAGAAATTATTTTTTTAGCCTCCCTTAAAAAATTGGCTCTCCTAGGTTTCCATATATGCAGAATGTGGTCTAAAAAGTCAAATTGAGATAGTGCTGTAATGTAACCTGCGCGAATCTCAAATAGAGATATCAAATGTTTACTACATCTTAAATTCTTTTTTTTTAAGTATTAAAATTAAAGAAAAAAATTCATTTCGCAAATTTTTTTTTTCGTAAATTTTAAACAATAAATTTTACCAAAAAATGTTTTTGTGGTCTTGTTAAAAATTTTCCCAACTATTATGTTAAAAATGAAAGTTCTGAAATTTTACAAAGCATGTTCAATCAAAATAATTACATTAATCAAGAAGTGGAAAAAACAATCTAAAATTTACATTATCTAGTCATCTAATTATTTTCCTGATTGATATCATGATATTTAGATATTCGAAAATTCAAAATTCTACTTGAAGATTGTTGTATACCTTAGGAAGTTATTAGTGAAAAATAATCTTTTCAATTTCAAAACCCTCTTGATGCAAGTGAATACATTAAATTATGAAAACCTCACATCAAAAAATAAATTGGTTAAATATTTATCATTGAGAAATAAAAAGAACTTAAATCAATAATTGTGATAAACTTAATTTTGGCAGCTTAATAAAACAATGCTTGCACTTTCTAATGGGAAAAAGCGATGGATGTAAGTTAATTAATTTTGTTGACTCAAATCATCCTAGGACTATTATTAAATAAGAATATTCAATACAAAAAAAAGCCTATACACCATAGACAAAATAAAAAGTAATTTTGAAGAGTTAAGGCAAGCTCGACGGATTAATAAAAAACTAAAATAGGCATCATTATATTTGTTTAGACTATTCAAACAAAGCTTGATTCAAAAAGATAAAACTAATTTAATTTGTTTTATTTATTTCCCTAGTTGAATTGTAGAATATTGCTTTTTTTGTTGGTTTGAAATCAACCTGTCGAAATTCAATTAGTTTTAATTAAAGAAAAAATAATATTATAAAACAATGTTTTGTTTAATAGTTTAAGCGATTTGATATGGAAAAATTCTCAAAAAAAATGTATGTCTGTGGTTGATTATTTTTGATTCCAGTTTTTATGCAAATCTATAACTTGAAGTACTGAAAGTCATAAATACCAACCTTTAATATATTTTTAGACATTAGGCATTTTTTTAAAAAAAATTTAGAATTCAAAATGATTCCCCCCAGTCTCTGAATGTAAATTTATTCATATAATGGTTAAGCTTACTGTCTTTTTCTTTTTCGTCAAGATCAACATAAGAAAATGATTTTTTTAATTTTCTGACCATATCGAGTGGTCAGAGTTTTTTAAACTAATCCTTGATTTTTAAGATATTTCAAAATTTTAATTTTCCAAAAAATTAAAGAGGGCGCTTGATTTTTTGTAATTTTATTTCTGTATCAGAAATCTTAATTTTTCAATTTTCTTTCAAAAAACAAATTTTCAAAAAGAATCTTGACAAAACTTATGAAAATTATGATCAGCTGAAAATATGAAATCATGTCCAAAGTTGTGGGATTGAACAAAAAATTTAAAAAACAAACAAAAATTAAAACATTAATCAGATTTTATTTAATTATCGATTTATTTGATATAAATAAATTAGACAAAAAAGGTGAAATAAGGCATTTCACACAATACTTCATTTTTTTGCTGGAATTTTTTATATCTTAAATTTTTCAAAAAAATTAATTTTCTTGTTCAAATGTATTGAAATTCACATTCATTATTATTTTTTGACAATATACTGTAAGCTGCTTTAAGATCTGGTTAGTTCGTAGCTAACATTCAATTTCTTAATTATTATATCTTAGTTATTATAAATAAATTTTATTAATTGCTTTAACTGGTGGCTTGGAAATGTAAAATTTTAATGTATTTTTAAGGAAAAGTGAAAAGAAAGATCGATTCGAAGAAAGTTCGATTTTTTTTCAAAATTTATTATTTCCCTTTTTTTAATTCTTGTGTTGTTTTTCTTTATGTCAGTTTTAAAGAAATACATTTTTTATAAAAAATATAAAACCCTCCAATTCGAAACAGAATGATTAAAATTGATACAAAAAAATTTGAATAGATACTCCAAATCTTTTATTTTTTCCCAAAATATCGTAGCAATAAAATATTAAATTTTTCAATACGAGTCATTTTGACTCGCATTGGTGCTTCTAGAAGTTAAAAATTTTGGTGCTTCTAGTGTTAACCATTTTGTATAATAGCGTGTTTTTTTATTTGTGACAAAAATTATAAAATTTAAAAATAAAGTGGAAATGATTTTCAGTTGATATGGAACCATTATTTGTTATGGAACCATTATCAATATTTGATTTAACTATTGTTAAAGAAAAATCTTGATCAGTGTGAATTGAATTGAATCGAGACTTCTGAACCTTTGTCAAAATTTCGAAACGATTTTCTTAAATTGTTGCTAAAATTTTTTTATGGAAAAATGAAAATAATTTTACATTTTTACATTTTCATATTTTTAGATTTTTTGTGCAAGATTTCAGAAAATAAAAAAAAAAAAATATTCCTATTTATTTAGTTACCAAAATTAAAAATAAAACTTTAATGAAATTTTGCACAAAAAATCTAAAAATATGAAAATGTAAAAATGTAAAATTTTCTACATTTTGCCTTTTTTATTGAGTTTCAATTTTCTAAAATTCTTTATCCAGATGATCTTTTTGATTCTCCGTTGTAAAATTCTGTACGTTTTTTACAATCTATTATATAAACTATTCCAGTTGCATCACAATTCGAATCACAAAAATAGGTAGAGAATAGAATAATTTTTATATTTAACACAAAAACTTTTTACTATAAATTGAAAAATATTGCATTCTTGTTTATTGAACTTATTGGAAAATAAAAAATACAATAAAAAAAATTAAAATAAAGTTAAACAGAAAAAATTTTAAAATCAAAAATCGAAAAAAGATAAATATATTTATTTATTTGCTTATCTGTACCGAGCTAAAGCTTCTTCAGAATAAGATATAAAATAAAAATTTTATTTTTTGTTGGGCGTTATATAGATATAAGTAAACTTGACTTTACTTCAAAATTCTTGACTTTGACTTTTGACCAACTCTATTAATATCTATTGATTTATCTGTTCCAGCCAGAGTTGGTCAAAATACAAAGTCTAAAGTCAAAATGATAAAAAATAAAAAATTTTAATGTCAAATTCCAGACTTGATTTGACTTCATGATTTTGGCATTTGGCTAACTTTGGTTCAAGTCAACGTTCATTCAGAAACAAAATTTAAAAAAAATTAAGAGAATTTTGCAGGTAATATAGGATTAAAAACTTTTTGAGTTTTTAGCAAAGTTAAATATCGGAAGGATTTATATTTTCAGAAATTTGTCTTTTATTAAGCAATAAATATAAAGTTAATTGTAAAGATTGGTTAAGAAAATGTTAAGATCCAAGTCTTGACACATGTCTCTATTTATTAATTAGAACTGTATAATCTTAGATAAACTGTAGCTAAAGTACACGCTCTAGTTCTTATTTAAGTCATTATTTGTTCCAACTTTTTTGCTTTTCGCAGATAATCTAGTAACATTCTTCATTTATAACAAAAAGGGGAACCTAGAAAATAAGATTAATAAATACACCAACGAACTAGAACAATGGCTCATTTAATGTTAAATGAAGATATCAGTTGAAAAGTCGTGTTCAGTAGTCTTTTCTAGATACAAAAAAGAGAGTGATGATTTTAACTTAAAAATTTATGGAAACAAAATAGTGAGCCAAAAAGAGATCAAGTTTCTTGGTATTAAATTTGATTCTAAGTTAAACTTTAATATACTGGTAGATGAAATTAAAGAACGTTGCAATAAAAGGCTAAATATTATTAAGATATTGTCAAACAAAAAATGGGGTCTTAATCAAAACACACTAGGAAATTTATATAAATCTTAAGTCGGATCAATTTTAGACTATTCTTTTCCTTGCTTAAATTCATTTTCAGAAAATAATATCAAAAAACTACAAGCAATTCAGAATACAGCAGTCAGATCTATTCTTAAGTTAAAATATGATACTCCCTCCAACATCGTGCATCATGAGGCTTTTAATAAACTAAAATTACTAACATTCTCGAATCGGTTTTTTGAATTGAGTGAGAGATATGTTGGGACAGGACTGAGTCATTCTATTCCATTGGTTGTAAGACTGGTGAAGGAATACAAAGAAGGTTTCAAATGAATACCCAACTCCACAGTGTAATTGCTACCTTACTATTTCTTCTTTTTTTCCTGAAACTTGAACTATTTAAACATGTGCCACATGTAACAATCTATTCCAATTTTATATCTTCTTAACTTTCATTTATTTAGCTTATTTACTTTATTTTGATTCTTTTTTTATCTTATTTTATTAACTTTAATTTTATTTTTTATTTTTATTTTTATTTTTTTTTAAATTTATTCTGAAGGAGCTCTAGCTCGGTACAGAAAACAAATAAATAAAAACTTTGAATCCCTTATTAATTTTTTATTTATTGTTTTTCTTAATCGCTAAGGTCCAAAATCCTAGACTAGGTTTTCACAATTAACTTTCAATAATGAAACAGTTTTGATTTAATTGGATCCAAATGTTTTAATGAATTTCTTTATCAGTTATATAAACAAGATGAATTTATGATTAAAAATGATTCTGAAAGCCCTAGTGGGTTTTGTGAATTTCAAATACAAATTGAACAAAATTCTTCATTTTTTGATTTATTAAAATTAAATTTAATAAAAAATACTAGAAAAAATTCTGAAAAATAGTGCAACATACTTTGTTGCACCTTAATTACTTAGAATAAAATTTTTATTTTCTTTTTTGTTTGTAAATCAAATCAATCATCTATTTAAATCTTATTGATTCTTTAATTTTTGTCTTTCTTTACATGAGAAAAAATATTTTGGGTAAAAAGGTGCAACAAAGTATGTTGCACTATGTTGCAGTATTTTTTTGGGGTCTTGCCTAAAATATGAACAAAATTTCACCAAAAAATGTGACCATGAATATCTTGCCTAAAATGTGCACTTTATGTTCACCAAATTTCTGTTCACAAATTTTGTGACCAAAGTAGTTCATATAAAATAAAAAATGTTCACCAAATTTTTAATTTAAAATAAAGACAAAATTAAAAATCTTTACTTTGTTATGCTTTTTGAAATTTGCAGCCATTTTTTTTATTAAGCTAAAAAATTTAATTGCATCATGTAAAAAAACTAAATCAAAAAGCTAATGTATCAACTTTGATATCCCTAAAGATTAATTTTACAAAGAAATTAAAAATGATGACTGAATATATTGATTTAAAAATTGCCAATCCGGTGCCATGTGAGATTTGTGGAGAATTAATGAAAAATATTAAAGGAGTAAAATTGCATATAGCAAAAAAACATAAAAATTAAAAAATAATTTTTGACAATTTATTTTATTTTTTTTATCAAAATTAACATTTAAATTAATGTTCACAAAAAAAAATTTAGTTCACGAAAAATTAAATTTTTTTTTTAAATTTACTTTGGTCACAAAATTTGTGAACAGAAATTTGGTGAACATAAAGTTCACATTTTAGGCAAGATACTCATGGTCACATTTTTTGGTGAAATTCTGTTCACATTTTAGGCAAGACCCTTTTTTTGAATATTTTATATTAACTTTAATTTTAATTTTTTAAAAAATGAAGAATTTTTGTTCAATTTGTATTTGAAATTCACAATACCGCCCTAGTGTAAGTCCTATCACTGTTGTAAAATAATTTACGATATTCTTAAGACTAACACTGTGAAAATTGTATTTTATTAGTGTTATTAAATAAAATTAAAGTATTTTTTCGATTAAACTTTACTTTTTTTACACTGTCGGAAAATAAATTTTCACATCATATCATCTGATATCATTTAATATCATTTTTTTAACCTTTCCTCATATCAGCTGATATCAGATAATATCAGGTGAATTAAAATTTGAATTTCTAAATGTAAAAACATGTGAATTAATTTTTTTTTCAAAATATTAGATGATATCAGTTGATATTATATAATATCAACTGATATCAAATGGTATCATGGGATATGATGTGACAAGTTAATTTCCGTCACTGTATTAGATATTTTAAATTTAAAGCTTTAATAAAAAAAATTCAGTTTTGATAAAAATATTCATTTTTTCTAAATTATTATTTAGAAAAAAATTAAATCACATGTTTTTTTGATTCAAATAAACCATTGAGTTAATATTAAAATAAATTTTGTTTATTTAGATAATTTTGAAAACAAAAAAAAATCTAAAAAAATAAATGTTAAATTTTCATATTGCAAATGAACTTGTCTAAAAAATGATTTTAATATTAAAAAAAAGCATATTCTGACAGATGATTATAAAGAATTAATATGGCTATCAAAAATATTTAGGCTAATAAAAATTCACTAATTTTCTTTATTAAACAATTAAAAAAATTTTATTAATTCTAGTTAATTAAAAAAATTGTCAAATATCCTGATTTAAATTATTTTAACAAAATTCAACTTCAGAGCTCTTTTAGAAAAATTTATCTTTGAATGAATAAAAATCAAAAGCCGACGAAGAACGGCGTGACTATTAACATATTGAATGTTGATAGTCATTAATATTATGTTTAACACACTAAACTCCTATCTTAGTCATTAAACTTAAGTTTTTTAAAGACTAACATAAAATTCAAATGTAATTTTAACTGAGCTTTTCGAATAAAAATCTAAATCGAAAATTTTACATATAACTTTTAAATTCCTTTAACAATGCTTTTTGGGTTTTTTTTGGCTACTATGGTTTTAGCCAATATTTACAATTACTAATATCAAAATTAGGATTTAGTTTAAAAAATGTTTAGACTTTTCTTAACTTAAAATTTACAGTCATTTGGTAATGCATATTTTTGTCAATTTTTTGAAGTAAATTACTTGACCAAGGAAATTTTTTTACGAATTTTTTTAATTTTATTTTAACCAATTTGATAAGTAAATGATTATTATAAACTTTAAAGCAAAAAAGTATGCTAATGATGCAATTATGCTGAAAAGATTTTCTAGTTTGTTTAAAAAAACTAACCCTTATATTTAAGTTAAAGAAGTTATATCGTGGGTAAAAGATTCTTAGTAAATGAAGTAAAAGTGGAAAAAATTGGGCATTGAGAATTTTGGTGCAAGAATCAAAAACAAAATTTTAAAAGTGCCAAAGCTTAATTTCTGAAGGAACAAAGCATGTTCTGTAAATTGAAGCAACTGATGCATCCTTTGTACCACCAATATACTGATTCTGCAAAACTCTGCAAAATTTAGAAAATTGTGATTTTTGGTACAAAAAACAAAAACAAAATATAAAAAACGCTAGATCTTTAAGCAAGACCGACTATAACATGTTCTGTAAATTGTAGCAACTGATACATCCTCTGTACCCCCACTTAGAGTCGAGTTGGATTTTTAATATAATATAATATCCCAAATTTACAATTTTCTGAGTTTTGCAGATTTATTGCAGAGTTTTGCAGAATCAGTATATTGGTGGTACAAAGGTTAGTTGCTACAATTTACAGAACATATTTTGGTCCTTCAGAACTTAAGCTTTGTCACTTTTCATATTTTGTTTTTGATTTTTGTACGAAAATTCACAATGCCAAAAAATTGTATATTGTAAAAATGTTCATTCTATTTTACTTCCTTATTTAAATAGTAAAAAAGCCAAAAATTAACTAAAATTGCCTAAAAAATATTACCGAAAATTAAGAAATAATGTCCACTTTTTGGCCTTGTTTGGTTTCACATAATTTCTAGTAATATAACGTAAAAACCAGGTGTCAAAGCATTACTTCAAATCTTTAAATTTGAAGATGGTTAGACTTGTTAATATTTTGTGCTGTTTTTAATTTATTTGGTCCTTTGATGGAGCAATGTTTTAAAAATTTTAATAATAAATGTTTTTTCTTAATAACATCAAATTATTAATCAAAGGGATAATAATAACCAACAAAATATTTTATTTTTCATTAAATACTATAAAGCAGTTTTTTGACTTTCAGTCTTAAAGGTTACATAAAAAATTTATTCATATAGTGCTAGCATGCATTAAAATTTCAAAGTACTCAACAATGATTCAGGACTTACTTATTGACATGGTGTTTTCACAAAAGTTATTTGAAAATTTAATGCGATGTGACTAAAATTGGAAATAAACAATTTTTTTATGTTTTGTATTTAGTTGATAATTTATATGAAATTGAGGCGTGTGACTCGAAACAAATTTAAGCTTCTTTTTTTTAAAAGAGGAAATATTACAAATTATTACTATTAATTTCAATTTGGAATAATTAATCACTTTTAAATAAAAAAAAACACGAAAAAGTCCCATCTTGATCTAGTCTATAATTCGAAAATTTATATCAGTGTATTCAGCCTACATGAAAATTAAATTAGATTGACTCCTAAGCAAATATTTAAATTATGACTCTGACAAAAAAATATAAAATTTTTCATTAAATATTTAATTAAAAATGACAACAATTATTTTGTCAACAAAAATAATCTAAAAATCAAAAACTCAAAATAAATTTAAAACGAAATTTAAAACGAAATTTAAAACATTAAGTAAATCCATGCAATCTCAAAATGTTCTAGTTATGTCTAATTAAAAATAAATAAATTTTTTTGTATATGGACTAATTTAAAATACTTAAGTGAATTTATTGTAACATCAAGACAAGCATTAATTTATAAAAACTTTTGTTCAATTAATGAAATTACACCAGATATTGATAAATCTGCATACATTTGCAATTCAAGTGGCATTTAGTTCGAGATTACTTTTTTTGCTAAATTATTTCTTTTTATGTAATCATTAAAAATGAAACTTAATAGCTTATTAGCATTCAAAATTAATCATAGCAATGATCTTCAGACAAACATTAATTATGATGCCAATAGCTAACCAATTAACTTTGGAAGTATTAAAACAATCCGAGTGCTCTTGTATTTAATGACTTCCAGAATTTTGAACAGTTCTAAATGATCACTTGGAAGATTCCTTTTAAAAAAAAAAAAAACAAAGAAAAATTATAATTTTTATTTTTTTTCCAGATTTATTTGACTGGTTTGGAAGACTTATTCTAAGATTAAAGATATGAGAAAAAACAATTTTAAATCATGAAAGAAAATGATTTATAATTGTAAAAATAAAAATAAATGAAAAATTACTTTTTATTTTTTTTCCAAATACCCGGGGAATTGAGCTTTTGACGAAATACCATTGCTAATTTAAGAGAAGCAGAGAGTTTTGTAATTATTAAGTAAATATTATTGATTTTGATGAGATTGCGTAATGTAAACGTAAATTTTCAATTAGCTAAATTATTAATTTTAATAATAAAATCAGTAGTTAAATTAGTTTAAAATGATTTATCAACTAATCAGAAGTAACATAATTCATTTCTCTGCTATCAAGCTTGACTCAAATAAAAATTGATTGTATTTAAAAAATTTGAAACCCAATTTATGAGACAAATCAAGTTCTCCCTACTGAAAACAACTATCATGCATAAAAGTAAGCAATTTACATGGTTTCATCCATTGCTGTTCAGAAGTCATATAAAGTAAAGTCAAGCCATTTGACTGAAGTTTTTTTTTTTGAAATTAAAAAGGTTTTAAAACAAAGATATTTTTGAATATGATATTTTTGCCGTTTCAGCTGGTTGTTGTGGCGAACTTGTTTAAGTCCAAGTCCGGACATTAAAAAAAAAACATAAGTCTGTACTTGGACTTAAACGTGGCCGCTAAAATTTTTCAAAAAATTTTTTGCGTTTGGATTTTACCACTGGCCATGAATTTAAAAGATTAAATCTAGTAAAATATAATTTATTTCAAAAATTAAAATTTAAAAACTTTCTATCTTTGGGCATCTTGAAGTAAATGATAAATTCAAAATATCATTTCAATTCAAAAAGTTTATCTTAAGATATTAAAATAAATTATTTATTTATTCAATGAAATGTAGGTGATGTAAAAAAAAGGCATTGTGAATTTACAAAAAAAATCAAAAACAAAATATTAAAAGTGCAATGGCTTAAGTTATGAAGGATCAGAGCATGTTCTGTAAATTGTAGCAACTGATACATCCTTTGTACCACCAATATACTGATTCTGCAAAACTCTGCAATAAATGTGCAAAACTCAGAAAATTGTAAATTTGGGATATTATATTATAATAAAAATCCAACTCAACTCTAAGTGGGGGTACAGAGGATGTATCAGTTGCTACAATTTACAGAACGTGTTATAGTTGGTCCAGATTAAAGATCTGGCGTTTTTTATATTTTGTTTTTGTTTTTTGTACTAAAATTCACAATTTTCTAAATTTTGCAGAGTTTTGCAGAATCAGTATATTGGTGGTACAAAGGATGCATCAGTTGCTTCAATTTACAGAACATGTTTTGTTCCTTCAGAACTTAAGCTTTGGCACTTTTAATATTTTGTTTTTGATTTTTTTGTACCAAAATTCACAATGCCTAAAAAAAAAACAAAATAAAGTAAGACAAAAAAGAGTACTTTTCCATAGCGAATTTTAAATGTTCATAAATTTTTTTTTTCTTTAATTTTCTAATTATTTTATTAGTTTGTATAGTTTCTATTTTTTTGTTTCTGTTTTCTTTTTTTTTTTTCTTTTTTCTATTTTTGCAGCCAAACCACTCAAGGGCTCAAATCACGATCAAATCGAGCTAGGAGAACAATAGGCAAACAATATAAGCCAAAGTCGATCCGAACCACTTCAACGATGGACGTGCTTTCTCGGTACATTATCTCCAAGTTACTAATTAATTAAAATAAATTTAATGTTATATGCTTTACATGCAATGTAGATTTAGAAAATAAAAAAAAATTGAAAAAACATTCACTTAGTCCATTGATAATCGATTTTAATATTTAAATGAATTAGCTGATTTTTTGTTAAGTTTTGTTTTCATTGTATAAATTATTTTGAATTTTTTATTTGAATTTCTTTTTTAAATTTAATTGTGAATGCTAAACACAAATACTTTTGAGATAAAAAATCTCAAATAAACTTTACAAAAAATCAGCTAATTCATTTAAACATTAAAATCGATTATCAATGGACTAAGTGAATGTTTTTTCAATTTTTTTTTATTTTTTAAATCTACATCGCATTTATAGAATGTTACATTACAATTATTTAAATTAAATTAAAGATTACGTTTAATATCTAAGGATAAACTTTTTTAATTGAAATGATATTTTGAATTGATCATCTACTTCAAGATCCCTATCTTTGAGTGAAGTTATTCTGGGTCTTGCTCGAAATGTTATCATAAGGTACCCTACTGGTTATGTTATCAAGGCTGATAGCTTAAATGTTATCTTTTAGTTACGTTATCAGAAATGATAACAATTTATTCTTAATGATAACATTTTCTAAAGTTTGATAACAAAAGTTTTTAATTTTAATTCATAATTTTCAAAACATTAAACGCAATATTTTATATTCATTTAAAAATAATCATTCATCAAAATTGAAACTTCTAAAATTGAAAATTTTTGCAATATTTTGAAAATAACCTTGCTCAGAATGTGGGAAATTTATGGAGGGAGATTGGGGGATCAAATTTCATTTAGCTCGTTCACATAAAAAAAATCAAATTTAGAGATTTTTAATTACTCTTAAAATTGATATTTACATAAATTTAAAAACAGTAATAAATAAATAATAGCTGTATGTTTTGTTTGCTTATTAAAAAAGGAAGTTGAAATAATATTTTTAAAATATCTGATATCATTTTAGCTATTTATTTATTTATTTATCTATTTATTTATAATTTTTACTGCACCTCATAGGCGAAAATAAAAAGCTAAGATTAAATTATTTAAGTTGCTGATTTATTCAGCACATCGTATAAAATATCTTTATAGTATCATATGTTATTAAATGATTAAAAAAAATGTACCTACTTTCTATAAAATTTATCCGATAACGTAACTAAAAGATAACATTTTTGTTATCAGCTGATAACGTTTCGGGCAAGACCCATTATTCTTAACTTCGAATATTAAAGTCAAAATTTAAAAATTAATTCTTGTTTTTGAAAAGACTTTAAATTATTTTGTTTTACTTTTGCCCAAGTCTAGTTTTAATGGTTTTGTATTTCAGTTTCTTGCTACAAATAAATTAGACAATTCTGAAGGTGACAAGACGAGGTCAACTATCTATTGAGAGACAACTTGTGAGAAATTGTGGAATCCGGTTCAACTTTTTTACGAATCGTACCGCAGGTAACTGGAACGCATTAGACAAAGTCACTCGAAGAGTTAAAAATACAAATACTTTTAGTAATAGAATAGATAATTAACTCGGTATTATTTGAACAATTAAATGTGGACAAACAGAGAAATAATTTAAGATTTAGAATGAAGAATAAAGATAGAAACTTACTCCAGTTTTTATTAATACTACTTCTACTACTATTAGAAAGCAATTGTTATAAAACGGAACAAAAATCCAACCAAAAATAAAGCGATGATGTATCAATTCATAGAAAAATTAATTAATAGAAAATAAATTAAAAAAACAAGACAAAACTCATAGGAATATTTTTTAACAATCAAGGACCCAAGGGTTTTTCGACCCTTTTTGATGCTTTCAACTTTATACTATTCTGATAATTTTTTGATTTTGCTCTTTGCTCAAAAATGTTAATAATTCTTGACAATTTTTTTTTTCATTAAAAATAAATTTTTTTTCATTTTTTAATAATTCTGTATTAAAAATTATTTGTCAAGGCTCAAGAGGATTTTATCAGATCCACCAGAAATATTGTCTTTTTTTGTAAAATAAATTAACAAGTAATCTATAAATTATACTTTTTTGAACCATATATCGACGCCTTTCAAGCGCTTAAACTTGTTATTAATGGGGATTGTACCCAATCAGTTATGATGATGATGATAACGATTATGAGGAAAATAATGACTTTGATAATTATTTTGAAGATGAAATGAAAACTACTAATCAACCAAATGCTCAATGTAATTCAGATGAAGACTCTGATAATGAAGAAATAAAAAAAAACAAGCATTTAAAAAACTTGAAAAAATGGAACGAAAGATGCAAAAAAGAAGACATACTAGCTTTTATCGGTTTACTTATGCTAGAGGTGTTTTGTGTGCAGATGTTCTTCTCAAAGCAATATGGTAAAAATTTTTTGAATGAAAATGGTTTGAAAATTTATGGATAGAAATAAAAAATGGTAAATAAAAGCGTACAGCCTACAACTCAAATTATTCCAGTTGGCTCTCGAAAACGAAAAGTAACCACCATTCATCAATACTATCTGAAAAAAATGTGTCAAAATAGACTTTCTAATGGAAATTAATGCTACCAGGAACACAATGATTTTTTGCATTTGTCAAAATTTTATGTTGACACTGAGAAAAGAAAAATGAATTTTTTCACAAAAAAATTACATTTGTCCTTATGTGGATGAGAACGTTTTCAAATCTTTTTGTTAAATTTTTTGCTTCCAAGTACTGGAAATTTTATAAATAATTTACTTTTTAGAATTTAATGATAATAATAATATGAGCTACAACAGGCATTAACCTGTAGAGCAAGACTAGGAGCCTCACTATGGTAGCCAAAACGAGTTACAAAGCATAAGTTAAATAAACTAAAAAGAATAATTTTTGTTTAATTGTAGTTGATCTGACGCTAAATTCATCGAGTTTCTTTTAAAAATTGTCTTTTGATGTTGCTGCCAATACATCAGGTATCTATTCCAGTTATCAACTACTCGATTTAAAATGAAATTTTTTATGTGTATCGAGTTTAGTCAGATGTATGAATATATTGGCCTTTGAAAAAATACAAGAGCCTATAATCCATTCAATATCGCATCTTTTTCCCAAATCTGGCAGTGGTCTACCACCATCAATACTAAAAGCCGCTTGAAACTGCGTATAAAAAATATTTGCAACCGTCAGCTTATTGCCAGTCTGAGTGTTAATGTATGAGAAATACGTTAAGGGTTGTTTTTACAGCCTTTTATGATGTTCGACTCATGCGATTACTTCTCCTTTCTCTATTCCTTTTTTATTTTTCTAAAAAATTTGTTATATTATAATTTGATGGCTCGATGTTTAAAATATATACGAGTGACAATAAATCATTTGTATTTTTATTAAAAAATTTAATATAATATTACCGTATTGCATCGAATAGAAGTAACCACAAATAGAAGAAACTTGCTAGTATTTGAGTAAAAAAATTTCTTTTATTTGAGTTGTTTTTCTGAAAAAAAATGTGTCTCGATTAAAAGATAATTCATCAGTCATTTGTCATGTAAAACATGCATTTTTTTGTTTCTAATAGAAGAAAAAAAATGGATAAATTTCTTTTATTTGAGTCATTTTACCGTATTTACCGTATTTCATCAAATATAAGAAAGTTGAAGAAATACGGTACTTAAGCGAACAATTCTAGCTGAGCAATTTATTCTTTGTAATTGTACCTAAATGAGGACCGAAATTAACCAAATAGACGTTATCAGGATTGTCGGTCAAAACCAAGTCTAAAATTCTATTACCAAATGTAAATTCTTCCACATGCTGAATGAATTTTAATTCGGGATTTTTACATTAATTTTCAAAAAATATTTTTAATTCTGCGAAAATCAAATTTATTTAAATTCTTTAAGCTTGGCCCTTTAATGATTAAATCGATTTAAACATTGGTAATTAGCCTAAGAATTTAAATTTTATTTAGCACAAACACTTCCCTTGTTTTTGTTTAATTTATCTTCTTTTTGAATTATAAATAGCAATTTAATATAGAAATTCATTCTATTAATGGCTTATATTTTAAAACTTTGATACGGGTTAAAATTTGATAAAAAGATTCAAAGCATTTGATCAAAGATTTTGTAAGACATTTAGTTTCGGAAAAGAATATATATTGCAGACATTTCATAATATATTTCGTATCAATAATACTTTTTAAATTAAAAAGTTCTACATTTAATTTTCCACATTGAATATTTGCATCGATTAAATATTATAAGTAAATAAAATTTTATCATTAGAGAAATTAGCCAATAACTTAAGAAAATTAAGACAGTGCTTCAAAACGATTTGAATTATTTTAAAAAAGTTGAGTAAATAATATTTAAAATTTTTTTTTAAGTAATTGTGTAACTACTGAACAGATAAAGCAATTAAAAAGCCATTATTAAAAAAAAACAAATTACTCCTATGAATGCTTAAGTGGCGTCTTTAACCAGTCAAATATTTCTAGAGTGGAAAGGAATTTTATTTATAAAAAAAATGATGAGTTTAATTTTTAGCATAATTTCATATAAATTAGGAAACTTCAATAAAAAGAAGAATTGCAAAGACAATAACTTGAGTAATTGAAGAATTTTAAGATGAGAAGATTTTTAATCTAAGACAATTTTTCTATTTTTCAAAATTTTAAAAACGACGCTTTTAAGAGGCTCTAAAAGAATGCCGGCGGATTAAAAATATTTTTGAAATTTTTAATGAAGGTTTTTAAAGTAATATTGTATATATATTGATAGTGCTGAATCTCTTCTAAAACAATATATGTTTAACTAAGATAAAGATCTTTCCGTTCCATTCTTAAAGCGCCTCGATCATATGTAACTTAAAATCCTAGCTTAATTAGCTCTCCTTCTTGAGATTCTCTATCCACGCAGACTATAAAAATTTTCAATTTTTTTAAAGTATATTATGATAAAGCTTTTCTTTTTAAAATTCATTTTTTTTGGTCTTTTTTATGAAATTTTTATTTTTTTTGGCAATGCAGGTCCCATCCAGTTAAAAAAATTATTTTCTGAAATTTTTTTGTTTTTTGTCTGCATGGATAAAGAATTTTAACGATGGGAAATAATTTGGTTTTTAAGGAACTTATCTTCGAGACGCTGTAAGTGGAGTTTACAGATCTATTACTTAATCAAACATATATTGTTGTTTAATGAAATCATTTAGCAGCTGTTTCCAATTTAAAAAAATACTTGAAAGATTTCTTGATAAATGTTAATAGACAAAAATATTTTTTGATTTAATTTTCAATTTAGATTTCTATTAAGTTAATTTCAGAAATTGCAAATTTATTTTAATTAAAAATTTCGGTTTAAAATCATTGAAAATCTATTTAAAAAAAGGAAAAAATTATGTGCTATATTTGGGAGAAATTTTACTGTTAAAAAGGATTTTCGGATAAAATTAGAAAATAAAAAAATGTATTTAAGAAATTAGAGAAAAAAAATTAAAAAAGATAACAATGGTTAAGTTAAGTTTTCAAAAAGCATTAGATTGGTTTTGTTTTGGCGATGAGAACCAGAATGAAGATGGTCAATCAAAAGAAGAAGCTATCAATTCATACTTAAATTCATTGAATGTTTACTATTTAGTTGGGCTACGTGAATTTTATTAAAAATCAAACAAATTTACTATAATAAAATTTAATTAATAAAAAATTAATTTTTTTTTTTTGGAAAATTTTATTTGTGAGGTACAGGATTTACCAGTTGCTACAATTTTAAGAACATGCTTTGGTAAGTCAGAAATAAATCTGTTTCGTTTTTAAGTATAGTTCTGACATTTTCTAAAAATATGAGGAAATGCAAAATAAAATCAAAATTTTGAGATAAAAATTAGCTTTTAAATATTGATTTCAAAAAATTAAATTATCATATTTAATAATCATTGATGATGGGTTAAAATCACTGGTTAGGTATAGTGCCCCAGAATACAAAGGTAAGTCGGGCAGGAACAACAAAAAAGCGACAAAAATAGTTTTTACAGGTTGCCTGTGGCGTAAAAAATGAATTTCTTAATAAAAAACTTATGCTTCGAAGTCATTTTTTTGTACCAGAAACCCACCTTGTTAGCCGGTTTTTTAACAAAATAAATGGTAAAACGTCATAAGGAATTTATTTTTGCTTTTGGCATGTACAGGACTGAAAATTATATAAGCAAACATATTTCAGAATCAAAGTTTCTTGAATTGGCACTTTAATGTTGTTTCATTTGTTTTGTAATAGAAATTTAATGATTTTTTTCGGGAAAAATTAAATTCCTCCATCAAAAAGCGACCAACCCACCTAATTTTTATTAAATTGATTTTGATTGAAATAGTAAAATTCTTTGATTCAAATAACTTGATTACTAGAAACTAACACGGGTTTGTCAAATTAAAATCGTGTATAACGAACCTCTTAGAGTGCCTAGACGTCAGAACAGAATCATTAAATAGAGACTTCGCTATAGATATTCTTTTCATCGACTTTATCAAAGCCTTTGACTTGGTCATTCACCCTGAATTGATCTTGAAACTACACGGCTACGGCCTTAGAGGCCAAATCTTGAACTGGATCAAAGCTTTCTTGAGAGACCGGAAGAAAAGAGTAGTTATAAATGGATCGGCATCCGGATTGAAAGATGTACTAAGTGGAGTACCTCAAGGCAGTGTTTTGGGTCCTCTACTATTCATCATATTTATAAACGACCTTCAGCTTGGGTTATCGGTTCTATGCAAGCTTTTTGCTGATGATAGTAAATTAATACATACAATTCGCAACTGTAAAGATTGTGGCGAACTACAATTAAACATAAACAAAATACTCGACTGGACAGTCGACTGGAAAATGGGGCTAAACTTGAGCAAATGCAAAATCATGCACTTAGACGATAAAAAAATTCACCAAAACCATCATTTTTTTTGAGCTAAATGATGTCTGCTATATCCTCGAAAACTCACAAATTGAACGCGACGTGGGAGTATTAATTCAAAATATCCTCAAGTGGGACTCTCAAGTTAACAGTGCAGTCACGAAAGCGAACGCCATTTTAGGCAAACTTAAAAACAGCTTTAAAAATAGGGACTTAAAAACTTTAAGACTACTGTTCACATCTTATGTACGTCCAATTTTAGAATATGGATAATCTGTTTGGAACCCGTACCTAAAAAAAGACATTAAAAAATCTAAAAAAAGCAGCGAAGAGCTACTATGCTTGTAATGATAATTACGGAACAAGAGCTATGATTTGCATTTAAAATTGCTTGAACTCCAAACTCTTCAGGAAAGAAGGATTATAGGTGACCTATTCCAACAATTAAAGTCAAATAATAACATTAATAGTATAGAGTGGTATCATCCGGTTTCACTGTCCCAACCCGGGTCAGTTAAAACTATGAAAAGCCAAAACCAACTTTACCGACAGCTTGTCAAAAATTACTCTCCTCGCAACTATTTCTTCACCAACCAAATCATTCCGTGTTAGAATGCGCTACCCGATGATGTTAAACATGCATCAATAGTAAACAGCTTCAAGAACAGATTAGACAATTTTAATTCGTCTCAAAAAAGTCGCCAATCTAAATTTATATGCCATAGCTAAGAGCGATAGTGCTAAGCTCGGCGGGCCTCCCGTTGCAGATTATTTTATATTAATGATAAAAATTAATAGCTAAATATCTCATCTATAATAGTTGATAGGCATTTGACAATATCTAATCTACTTTTTCTCCCAGAGACTCTTGAATTAGAGGATAAAAACACAATTTTTGATTTTAACCTAAATTTTATTTAAAAATAGTTTCAATTGTACTCAAAAATTTTATCTAATTTATTTTTGTGTTATTAACTTTCTTTTTTTTTGAGTCTGAATCTCGTGACTTAATTTTGTCCCAAATAAAGCTTCTAATACCTCTTGATATGTTTTGTTGGAGTTATACATTTCCAAAGCCTTCCAAAACCGATTCCACAACTTAATATTTGAATTTTTCGATGAATAGTTTTCAAATACCTGCTGTATGAGACTGTTAAATTTCTTAAAATCTAAATCATTATGTTTACTTACATAGCGTTTCAAATCACTAAAAACACCTTCAACTGGATTCAACTCACAATGAAATTTTGTACAAAATAAAATCTTATTACCAAATGTTGAAGCTAAGCGCTCTAAATGGGTAATATCCACTTCGAAGGCTGGGTGTTTGAAATAATTTCACTTAGTTCAGATAAACTTATATCTCTTGAGGTTATTTCTGAATCAATCAAGTTTAATTCTTTACATAAACGTATTAAGCCTTTATAAATACCATCATCGTCTACACAACTTAAACTAAGATAAAAATAAACATTAAATATATTCTTAAAACCACGATTGATTGAATTATAACATACGTTTGTTCAATACCATTTTCTTCCCATCTAATTTTAGTATAAATGCAGTTTAATCCAGGAAATTTATTCATCATTTTCACATCGTGAACTTTGATTGTATGGGATCATTAACTTTATTCTTTAATTTTTTCAGTTCAAATTAGACCATGAAAATTTTGGACAAAAAAAGATCTGAAAGGAGATGAGATTTATAGATGAACTTGATTTAAATCTTTTTTTATAACTTAGTCTCATCATTACTAAAGTTTATAATTTTTAAGTGGATAGCTTATTGCGTTCAAAAGTTATTTCTATTAAAGTGAAAATACCCCTTTTTTTCGGGTCCTACTAAAATACTGACCCCCAATTCTTTAAAATTTTCTGAACCCCATTTATTTTGCAAAGCAAAAATATTTTTTAAAGTTTTAACATATCATTTAGTTTGAATTTTTCTTCATTTTTTGAAGATTAAACTAGTTTTTCTCCAAAATTTTTATTTTTTGTGAAAATTGAATATTTTTATATTTTTAAAAACCTGACCACCTACTGACCCCCAATTTTATACGACTGACCCCCAACTGACCCCCATTTTTCTTAAAAAGAATTTAACGAGCTTTCCAAAAATGTGTCTAGTTTTTCTCAAGAAAGTATAATTTTGGATAATCTCAAATGATTTCATAATAATTGAGAAAAATTCATTTTTTAATTGCAATATTTGATATTTTATGTTTAATTAGTTTATTTTTTAAAATTTTTAAATAAAAATTACAAAAATTTAATAAATTAATTTAATAAAAAATAAAGTCTATGTCTTAAATTCTTAATAATGTAAAAATATGATTAACTTGAATGAGGCGAAATTTTTTATTTTTTTATTGCAATTTTTTGCCTCTTTTTTCTGATTTTCGCAAAGGCAAGTTACGTTTCATTTTATTTAAATTTGATCTTTTGGTGGTGGAATTATTTTTAAAAATTTTATAAATTTAAATAATGATTGGTGTTGCAAATTTAAAGAAAAATAATAGCCTTTAATGAATAAATAAGAGATTAGATTATTTGATTAATCTTTTTTTTTGTTTTTTAAATATCAAAAAGCAAAATCAAACAAAACAAAAAAATATATTGAACTAAATTTGGTTAAAAAATCAAAAAAATCTGTTTCCAAAATCGACAATGAAAAAAAATTGCATTATTATAAGATATTTTAACATTTAAAAAATATCAAATAATTTCATTTTATTTATGGATGATTATTTGATTTTTTAATAATTAAACCAGTTCTTACTTAAAGAATTATTTAAAAATATCAAATAGATAGGGAATGGGAAATTAAAAAATCGTTCAGCAATCCAGTTTTCCAAAATATTGCAGATATTTTTTTTTCATATTGCATTATGCCTTTATAAAATTTGAATAAAGTTTTGATTACATAGTTAACTAATTGAAAAAATTTAACAAGTAAAATAATTCAAATTTGACAAAAAAAATCTTTATAAATTAAATTAATATTATTGATCTTTTAATCACAGAGAAATTTATTAATCTTGAATAGAAATGTTCAAAACCTTTTTTCTCCCTTCTTCGTTTTGATCATCCTTTAAAAGTAGATTATAGTTTTTTCGCTGAAAATAATACAGAAATTAAGAAAACAAACATAACAGTCAAAAAGCTTAGAAAATTCTTGATCGAATGGTATATCGTATTAATAATTTTAAAATCCGATTACAAAATAACTAAGGTCTTATATTATAATTGAAATATCTTGAAAACTATACTTCCTGGAGAAAAACTAGACACATTTTTGGAAAGCTCGTTAAATTCTTTTTAAGAAAAATGGGGGTCATTTGGGGGTCAGTCGTATAAAATTGGGGGTCAGTAGGGGGTCAGGTTTTTAAAAATATAAAAATATTCAATTTTCACAAAAAATAAAAATTTTGGAGAAGAACTAATTTAATTTTCAAAAAATAAAGTAAAATTCAAACTAAATGATATATTAAAACTTGACTGTGACTGCCTATATAAGGAAGGAAAGCTGACAATGTATTTTTATAAAAGACAGCCCAAAGTACCTCTGTGTAAAATTTTATGGATTTATTTTATTTTATATTTTACCGCAACATATTTTTTTTTCAATTTAAAAAAAGCATCGAGATTTTTTAAACAGCCCCAGAACAATCTGTTTAAATTATTGAACGTGATTTAAAAAAAATTTGATTAATATTATTAGAATACGCAACTGCTAAGACACATGTCTTGACATGTCTCTACTTATTATTTAATCTTGAATTAACTGCAGCTGAAGCGCATGTTCTAGCTACTATATAAACCACTACCTCTTTTGTTATTAATTTTGGATTCCATTTAATAAACTATTAACTAATTTTATTGTTTTGTTTATTTGGCTTAAATCCCTTAAGTCCAAAACCAAGACTTAACATTTGGTGCCCAGTGGGAGTATTCTGCTATATATTCTAGTAGGATCCATTGAAGAGAACGAAAACACGTGTTGCGACACGAGGAAATTAAATAATCCATTATGAGTGGAAAATTCGAAAAAATGCTGAGGCAATGAATATCGAATTTAATCGGATACATTTTCCGACCAGAATCAACTCAAAACCCAACCAAACCGATACCACACCCGAACAATTTAACATATCAGAGTATTTTGTCCATTTTGGCTGAGAAGGGAGAGAATCAATTCTAACAGTACTGGCAATTAAACCAATCGGTTTTACTTGTTATTTCGATTATGGTTTTAGTCTTCATACTAATAGGGAACAAGTGGTTTAATGGTTCTGGATTAAGAAAAACTTGGACTCTTTTCAATTGACAAAATATATGGTTTAACATATCAAAAACACAACATCCATTGTCAGTACTAAATGTACACACATACATGGAGAGTAATTTCTCTCAACAGGATGAGATGTTGAAAAAAGATTTCCAAAATCGGGCACAACAAAAAACTCAGAAACCAAAAATGGAGTATAACTCCGACAAAAAAAACACTAGATGTGTACACACTGATGCTAGGAATGACTGCGGTCATCATTATCTCAAAAGTGGTGGCATTAATCGTTTGGGTTCTTAGTAAATGGTCACAATACGCTTTGTCAGCGATAATTGTTCCACCTTACAAATCGTATACAGGAGTACAAACCCAATACTCATCGTCTAATAAAAACAAACCAACTTATAAGACAACAAGATGAATCCAGGAAAATCATGTTAAGAAAAATGCAATAAAACTCGGCGATTAAACACAAACATTCCTCACACAATCCAAACAGAAAAAAAAAAGTTTAAGGAGAGTTTATTCAGAAGAACCTTAAATTGAAAGAGGATATAATTATCCAGAAGAGCCTTTGAAATGTTTATACATTAGTTATTTTTTTTTATTTCATGGTTAAAAAGTAGTTCAATCATTGCTTCATAGGCTAATTACATCTTAATTATTAAGGGGAAGGTATATTAAGACCCAAGTCTTGACATGTCTCTACTTATTATTTTTTAATCTTGAATTAACTGCAGCTGAAGCACATTTTATAGCTACTATATAAACCACTACCTCTTTTGTTATAACCTAGGATTCCGTTTAATAAATTATTAACTCAATTTAATTGTTTTGTTTATTTCTTGGCTTAAATCCCTAAAGTCCAAAATTGAGACTTTACACGACAATAAATTACATACAATTTAAAGAATAAAATTCAAATTTATATGTTAACTTTCGAAAGCTACAGAATTTAAGAGAATAAATTAAAAATGATTGTTTAAAATTTTGTCACAAAAAAATCCAATACAATACTGATTTTATTTTTTAATTTGAATTTTAAAGACATCTTTGTTAATGTTATTTCATTATCAAATTGAAATTTTAATGAAGTGAAATTAGAAATAATTATTATTAAGATTCTTATTAAAAAAAAATTAAATTAGAAATTTCTTCTTTTATGCTTTAAATTTTAATTTTTATTAAACTTTAAAAATATTAAAAATTCTTTAATTGATAAAATTTTTCTCAGAACAATTAAATTTTTAAATTCAAAATTTAACTCTATATCTAAAATAATAATCATTTAGAAACTCGCTTAAATGTCTTGCCAAAAGATCTCAAGATCTGATTCGACTATTGATTTGAATCAAAAATAAATTACAATCAGCAAGAACCATGTTTATCTATTGTTCGATCTTCTTGAGAATGAATGCGAAAATATTCTCAATAACTATCATCATTTATCAATTCATTAAGAAAACGCTGAACAAGAAGTCACAGGCTTATGTTATCACTGTCTTTCATTTTGATAATTTGAAATTATATATAATAAATATAAATATAATAAATATATAAAGCCTTTCTGTAAATCCTTAAATCTCATCGAGAAAAGAATTGTCGAATTTGTCATTCAAATATTATGAAGAACAGAAACTCCTCTAAACAAGAAATTAATGAATATAAAAAATGTCAGTATTTCTAATTGCTAGACATCAATTCAGAATTTCTCTTATTTAACGATAATAGCAGGTTTTTTAGATAAAATATTGAACCCAAAGTTTGTCTGTTTAGCTATTGGGCAGTTATTTTTCCAATAATCTTTCCGAAATAACCTGAAATACCCTTGAGAATATTTCCTTACCAGAGTAGATAAGTTAATTACAACTGACAATGAAAATTCACTTCTTTTTAAAATCCAGATATTTAAATCTTGAAAAGATACCATGAATAGGACACATTTTGAACTTGGTTGTTTTAAATACTTTCAAAATAATTCGTCAAAAATTGAATTAATACGTGGGTCTTAATAAGTGTTGGGACCCGTACAAGCGGACAATTAACCTGCCAGAATTTTCAGAAGCCGTAATTGTGTCTGCATTAGCCGGCCAACTTTTTGGCGGGCGGCCATTTGGCCAGCTTGCTTGGCGGTCTAATTTTTGGACCGCCAAAATAAACGGTCTAAATTATACGGGCCGCTAAAAAACCGGCCTACTTTATAGGATTTTAAAAAACCGGCATCACCAGTTTAGTTTTAATTTGTAAAAATTTATATTTTCAAAAAAAATTTAAGTAATGGAAATAACAAAAAAAGTATTTTTTTAATGATAAGTAGATCTTTGTTATTCTCTTTCCACCATTAAAATAAAATATCATATTCATCTTATTCATATATCATATTCATAATAATAAAATATCATATTTATTCGAACTAATAATTGAAGGCTGCTTTAAATAAGTTGAGAGTACTCATCTTCATCATTTTCTCTTGTATTTGTAATCTTAGAAATCATATGCTCCATTAAAGTCAATGATCTTTTTTTTTTCTATATTTGTAGACGTACTCGGTTGACTTGAACTAGAATCAATTGATGTTTGATATTTATCTATTAATTTTTTTACTAAAAAAACATTTTTTTTTTAATAATCTACAATCAATATAAGGTGCTTTAAATCTTGGATCCAAAACATGACAGATTAATGCTTTATCCAAAATTTTGATCCAGTATTCTTCAAATTTTGATTTCATAATTTTGATCGCATCATGAACAAAATCAAATTTTTTTTCAGCTTCACACATGTTTAAATGATCTTTTATTTGTTTAAAGCATGGAAACAAATGAGACGAAGAAATTTTCTAAGAAGAAGAATGATCAATAGTTCCTTTAAATCAATATTTAGATTAATATCTTTAAAAAATCAATTATTTTAACCTGTCTAGATAGCTCCAATAAATCTATAAGTTTTTCGGCATAATTCCAATCAGTTGTTTCAATTCTTGGAAAAATAGAGTCTTTTTCATTCTCAAGATGGATTGAAGTCGCTGTAATAAATTTTCTTACTTTTACTGCGACTTGTAGCATTTCATGTGTGAAATTCCATCTAGTCTGGACATCAAGTACAACTTTTAGTTTTGGCTCATTATTTGAAACCGTTTGACTATCAAAAAATTGAATTAATTTTGTTGATGAATGAATTTTTTTGCAGTAGTATCTAATCTTTTCAATAAATTTTTTGAACAAATCATTTTCCAAACCAGTTTTCACTATTAGATTCAATATATGTGTTTCACATCCAACTTGAAAAGAAATTTCTTGGTTGGAACAAATCATTTCAGCCGCAAAAACCATATTTGCAGCATTGTCACTTGTAAATGAGTGAAACTTATTAGATATTTGGAAATCATTCAGTATCTGTATTCTAAAATAAAATATAATTTAAAATTTTTATTAAAAAAAATTCAATCTCTAAAACTGTATTGCCAATAAAACTTGCATCATGAGGATGTTGAAAATAAATAATTTCTAACAGATATTCGTTTAGCTTCCAATCATTTGTAATAAAATGGCAGGTAACTGCAAGATAAGGATCTTTACTCAATTAAGTCCAAATAACAAATGTCAAATTTATATTCGATATGCTAATTGCAAGAATATCCTTTAATTCATTCCTTTTTTTATCAAAATTTATTTTTTATCATTTCCCGAACAGTTTTTCTATCCAGAAACAAAACGTTGATTAAAAGTAGTGTTGGATACGGCCAAGACAAACCGGTCCATTACAGGGACGGTTTTTTGCGGCCATTTGGCCAGCCAGCTTGGCGGCCTAATTTTTAAACCGCCAAAATAAACGGCCAAAAATAAACGGGCGGCCAAAAAACCGGCCTACTTTTTGGCGGGCGGCAATTTGGCCGGCCAGCTTGGCGGCCTAATATTTAAACCGCCAAAATAAAAGGCCAAAAATAAACGGGCGTCCAAAAAACCGGCCTACTTTTTGGCGGGCGGTCTAATATATAAACCGCCAAAATAAAAGGCAAAAAATAAACGGGCGGCCAAAAAACCGCACTAAAAAAAACCTTTTTGGCGGGCGGCCATTTGGCCGGCCAGCTTTGCGGCCTTATTTTTAATATGTTTATTTAAAAAAAGTTTTTAATTATTAAAAAATAAATTCAAAATATTACAATTTAAAAATGTTTCTTAAAAATTTAAAAAAAAGAAAAAATTTTATTTTAAAAATAAAAAAAAATAAAAAAATTTTATTAAAAAAATAAAAAGATAAATTTAATAAATAAATTTTTTTCAAAAATTAGAAAAAAAATAAAAAATTTCAATATAAATAAGATTTTTGTTCGTTGGAAGTTGTTATTTGTTGGTTGTTGGTAATTGGAGGTTGTTAGTATTTGGTGATTAGAAGTTGGCCAACAACCAATAACCAACTACAAACAACCAGTTTACAAAATATACAAAATATACGTTTATACAAAATTTTAAATTTCTATATTTTTTAAATAAAATTTTTATTTTTTATTTTAAATTTTTGAATAAAAAAAAAATAAGTAAAATTTTTATTTAAGAATTAATTTGAACTTAATTAATATATATTTTAGTTATAAAATTAATTTATTTCTTCCATTTTAAAAAGCTCATTAACAAAAAATTTTATTTATTTTAAAGAATCCAAACTATGCTTTCTCTTTTATTTATAAACAAAATCGCATTAGTAAATACTCTTTTGAGAAAAAATCAAATCTTGCATAAAAAAACTTTTTGTTATTTTAGAACTGCAAATTTTTATCAATAAAAAGACTTATATTTTTTTCTCAAATCTTCGTTATCAATATTTAATTTTCGGATTTAGTAAAAATAATTTTTTTAAAAATTTAAATTTATTTAAAATTCATTTTAATTTAACTAAAAACTAAGAAAGGGATTAATGAAATTTTAGACAATTATATTTGCTTCTGTACACTTGCTTTGACATAAAATAGTATCGTAATCATTAACAAGTATTTCTTTTCAACTTTTGAAAAATTTGAAATATTGTAAAAAATTTTAAATTACAATTTTATATTCACATATTTTCGCTGCAATGATTCAAATTGAATTCAATTTGTTGAAAAAAACAAAACCAAGTTTTTTTTACAAAAATTCTGCCCTTAATTGGTAAGGTATTGTTATTTGAAATATCAATTTTTAGCCTTAACGAAATAATTTTAATTTAAATTAATGAAATTTTAATAAAATTTTTCTTTTTAAAGGAAAGAGAATATTTATATCGGATAACTATTATTGCTATGATCAATGGGACAAGGATCTGGTATCTGATATTGTCAAAAAAGTCGGACCAGGTTAGTTTATTTTTTTATTCTAAACAAATTTATATTTTTTATATCAAGTAAATCAGTTTCCAGCTGCTGTAACCGAGAAAATATTGTCAAAAAAATTTACAAAAAAAAATTCACGATTAAATTTTTAGTTATAGTTTTATTATAATCAATCGCAATCAATTAATTAGAAGATGGATAATGGAAATATTCAAAATACAAAACGAGCCATGGAGAAAATCAAGCAAATATTTAATTTTTTTAATTTCTTTTAAAAAAAATTTTATTTTTTAGGGTATATCATTATTGAAAAAATAAAACTGGCTGAAAACTGACGAACTTGTCTTTAATATATGCTTTACTCCTTTTGAAGGAAAGTTGTGTTTTTTCAATTATAATATTTCCTTAACGAAAATAAAAACAAAATATATTTTTGAGCTAATACTGTCCAGTATTAAGTATACTTTTACTTACATACCTTCTTTATTTTATTTTCATTTAATTTTTTTTGGTGACTTAAAGATAAATAGTTGTTAATAGTATAAAATAAACAATTTAGATAATTTTTGTTGTTAAAAATCGATAATAATGAGCGAACATAATTATACAAGCACTGAAAGTACTTGTAACTTACAAGTTGTAAGTTTTAGATTATTTTTTTTTAAATGATTTTTAGAATTTTTCAATTTAAGACAGTGAAATGGAAAGCGTTTCATCGACTGTAAGAAAAGGGGTGCGATTTCATCATCCTGAATTATTGGTAATTTTTACCATAAAATTTTTTTAATTTTTATTTAATTTTATTTAGGAGTCAAAAAGACAGATGAATAAATTTTACACTGGTTTCAAAAAATTCAGCAACAGCCGTGTACTACACTAACAATCCAGGTGAAGCGGCTTCAGAGGTTAAACAAAAAATCATTGGTAAATTCAATTTTTTTCCTAATTAAGATTAATATTTTTATTATGATAGCGGGTTCAATTGTTCTCCCACCCTTCGATATATATCTAAAAAACATGTGTTTTTTACAATGGGATCCTACTGAAAAGAGGATTTCTTTTTCAAAAGAAAATAATATTTTAAAATTTTGTTTAAATATTTTTTAAAAATAATTTGCTTTTTCGAACAGAATTTAGTTTGGTCAGGATCGATTCTGAACCTGAAATGGAAATCGGTATGCAAGAAGGTAAAATAAAATAATTTTGATTCTACAAATAAATTATTTTCAAAATTTAAGCTATCGCAAGTTCGAATGAAAATTTACCTTGCGAAAACTTGCAATAGGAATAACTTGTTCACATGTGGAGACAAAAAAGAACAAAGGTATTTTTTTAATATTAAATTCCTTAATTTTCCTTAGTGATAGTAAAAATATTTAAGTAAAAGATGCCAAATCAGTAACAAAAAAAATGAAAGGTATTTAAATTTATTTTATTTCGTATAAATTCAAATTTTTTAATCTCTTCACTAGACAAAAAGAAACACGAAAAAACAATAATTAAACAAATTGATAAACTTGCCGAGAAATTCACTATCCAAACGGATTCAGTGATCCAAGACGCTGCTTACGAGGTAAATATCACTTTAAATTTCAAAGTTTTTATAATTAAATTAATCTTCTGCGAGGTTTCTAATATTGTTGGGGACCGAGTAAAAGATGGTAAAAACAAGCTAAAACTACGCTGGAAAGATGCAAATGGTGCACATTTGCCTGAGTAAGTTATTTTATATTTTAATTTTTGAACAAAAACTTTAATTCTTTCTATATTAGCACATGGGAAAACGCTTCAGCAATTTCTTTTTCGAATTCTTTTATTGAAAAGAACGAGAAAAAGAAAAAAAAAGAAATAATTTTACCGGAAAAAGACTGTATTACGTTAAGAAAGTGGTCGTAAATGAGGAGAGCCGCGAAGTTCAGGAAACTTGCAACGAATATTTTAATCTGCAAGAAAAATTAAATAAGTTAAACTAAACTCTTTTCTTTCGCACAAGGATTATTTTCATTTTTTTTAATTAAAGAAAAATAAATTTGTTTTATTTTAAATTTTATTTGTTAATATTTTTAATTTAAGTAAAATTATTAAATTTTAAAACAATTATTATTAGATTTTCTAATAATTTTCAAACGAAACATTATTTTTTCTCCCTTTTCGGGTTTTATTTTGTTTCCTCTGTCCCATATTTGATAAACAGTTCTGGAAAATATTCTTTCTGAGGGCGTGCTTTTAGCTTGTGCTGATGCTATTGTTTTGAAATATTCGAATAATATTGGATATTTGTTTTTGTTATCGTTCCAAAATTCGGTCAGTTTATTTGTTTTCGGTTCTAATTTATAATTAGTTATTTCTTTCTTAACTGATCTCCTGTTAATTTCAATTTCATTTTCATCATCAGATGAATCACTCATTTGAACTCCTTTTCTTTGTTTAGATTTGTTTTCATGAGTTGAATGGTTTTTATTTGTGGAACTCAATTTGATTACATCTCTGAAATCTGAAATTGAATCTCTGATTTGCCTTTCAGCCTTTTCAATAAATTCATTTCTTTGCGTTTCTGTTGAACTTGAAAATTTTTTGTACCGTGGGTTCAAGAATGCTGCAAGGACTTAGTCCTTGTTTTCAAAAATACCATATTTCTTAGTATAGAAATCTATGTATATTTTTTTATTAATTGTTTGAATCCCACTGAAAAATGTTTGTCATCAACATTAATTTCACAAGCTTTATTAACGTTTTGAATGCTGGTATAATAAGACTTGAAGTGGCGGAATATTCGGAAGAAATATCTTCGGTAATATTATAGAAGGTTTGTAAGACCAATATAGAATAACAAGATTTTGCTTATCAGTTGCTTCTATTTCCTGTGTTGTCATAAACGGGTTTTCAGATGGACAAGTATCTTCATTTCGTATTATTGTTTGATTTATCGCTTTCAAGCAATTGGAAACAATCAAATTGATTAAATGAGCAATACATGGAATCCTTTCCAAACCTAGATTTTTTGACATTTGAAGCATGTTGTTCACATAGTCAGTTGTAATAAATTTGGTTTTTCGAAGAATTGAAAACTCATCGAGAATACAAGTGATTTTGTCGGAGAGATTCCTTGCTGTATGACCAACTAAAATATGTCGAACAGCCAAAAGCATAGACTTTAAGTTAAGTTTATCGTCAAAAAAATGAGCTGTTAAACTTAAATATGAGAAGTTTTGAACGGACGTCCAGCATTCGGTTGTCAGGCTCACACTTTTTATTTCTCTTATTCTTGATAAAGTCGATTTTTTTTCTTTTTCATAATAAACGCTTGCTAATTCGGAGAGGTCCTTTCGTAAAGGCAGTTTAAAATTCAGATTCAAAAAATGACAGAATAGCTTGAAAAATTTATTCTCAACACACCGAAAAGGAAGGCTTGCAGTAATGATAAACATCAAGAGTAAATAAAACGGATCTTTTTCTCTTTCATCAGTTTCAAATTTGTTATTCAATTTGATATCATGTTTTTGTTCCAAATGTCGAAACATTTTGGAAGTTGAATTGTCGTTATGAGGAATCTGAAAATTACAAACTTCATTATTGTATTTACCATGCATTTGACTATTCGGTTAGGTAATAATTTGCACTTTCGTTAGAAGTGCCAATGAAGTTTTTTTTTAACTTTTTAATTTGAAAAAACTCCCAGCATTTCGATGTTTTTTTTCTACGACTGGATTCTTCATCATTTTCATATTCTGATAATTCTGGGGTTTCTGTATCCGAAGTGATACTTTACTGAAAAGACAAATTATGAATTTGCTCAACAAATAAGCTTGGGTCATCATAATTATCTAATTGTCCACTAGAACCTGGCTCTGAATTTTCCGTTCTTTGTTTCTTTTGAATATAAATCGAAGAGGATGATTCTGATATGGGAAGCTTCTGAGCTGACATTTTCGTTTATTTTTTTTAGGGAATATGAAATATTTCTTAAAAAGGGTTAGGTATTAATCGAATATTTAAAGAATATTAAAAAGTTTTGAGTCATAAACAAAATATAGGGCAAATTACGGCCTACTTTAGGTATTTTTAATATTAATTAATTATAGTATGTAATAAATACAAAAGAAAATTATAGTTACTAAATAGTTTATTTTAAAATTAATTTGACAAAAAATAAATAAATGAAGTATTTATAAAAATAAATAAGTAAAATATCAACAAAATATTAAATAGTTTTTTTATTAAAGTAAATTAAATTCAATTAAATATTATATTAGAAAAAATAACTTTAAACTTGATTAAAATGATAATCAAGTATAATATATCAAGCATTTTTTTAGATTATATATGGCAAATATTTTAATAGATTAAATAAGTTATATTAAAAAAGTGATTGATTATAAAATTTTATTAAAAAAAAAAAAAATTTTAATTTAAACAAAATTCAAGACAATTTATATATTTAAAAATTTAGTTAAATTGTGACAAATTAAATGTTAAAATAATAAATTGAATAACCGGTTGATTGCTTGTTTGATTGATGTTCGATACGATTAAGAATAAATTGTTTGTAATTAGCGATACCTTTAAAAAAAGATTAAAAAGATGTGAAAGCTTGCGTGACTATAGAAAATGAATAGTATAGTCCATTATACGGCCAGAATATCCTAACAGGTACCGGACTGCGCGTATTAAGTCAGATTTATATTTGTGCAAGCTTTTTTATTTATATTAAAATTCAACTTCTTAACAAAACTTAAGCCTATTTAATAAGGGAAAAAGGAAAAAATATGGTAAAAATGATTGATCATTTGATTGATGTCCGAATGTCCACTTCAATATCCAACAATAATTCTATCCATTTCAAATCCAGTCATCCATTCCAGTCCATTCCATACAAATCCATTAAAATATTCTTTCCATGCTGCGCTCATCACGATACCTGATCTCATTTTTAAAAAAGTCGTAAAGTACTGGTAGCCTTTAGAAAAATGACGTTTTTAAAAGACACCAGTTCATAATTTAAGAAACTTATTTCATCCTTTTTTCATAATTTTAAAAGTTAAATATATATTTAAATTGAACAATCCTAAGATTTAATAATTAAATTAAAAATTGAAAATTGATATTTAAAACTTCAATTTAGCTGTATCATTTTTCAAATTCAAAATTATGTTTAAATATGTTTTTAATCAATTTAATCAATTAAATTTAATAATAAAATAGAAGGTTAATGTAAGAAGCCATAGCGCAATGGTAACCGTGATGATCATCTAATCCAAAAGAGTAAGGTTCGATCCCCGCTAATTTTTAAAAGTAATTAATTACTTAACATTAATTACTTTTTTTATAATATTTCTTTAGATAAAAAAAACGTGGTTGAAATATCGAGATGCATGATTTTTGTCATTGAATTAAGTTAAATTTTCATTTAAATTTTATAAATTTTTTTTGTTTTTAAAAGTATTTTTAACTTTAAGTAAAATTTTTTAATTTTTAATTTTTAGAGTTTGTTTTTTTTTATTAAAAAACTGTTTTTTTTTAAATTAATAAACATACTAAATTATCTTAAATTTTTATTTTCTAATTTCTTATCACCAGACCGTTTATTTTTGGCCGTTTATTTTGGCGGTTTAAAAATTAGGCCGCCAAGCTGGCCGGCCAAATGGCCTCCCGCCATAAAGTTGTCCGGTTTTTTGGCCGCCCGTTTATTTTTGGCCGTTTATTTTGGCGGTCTAAAAATTAGGGCGCCAAAACACAAAATATAATACGAGATTTTTGAAAATTCAATTTAAGTACTAGCAACATTTTTGAATCCAAAGTATAGAAAAATTCCAAATTCTAGTGAAGAGAAAAGTTTTTTAGCCATTTTCTGAGATGGCTATAAAACTTATTCGAGATGGAATAAGTGATTTTAGGGAAGAAATGTTTTCTTAAAACCATAAACACTCTAATTCAAATAAAAAATCCACAAAATTAAGCATAATTTTTAAATAAGCTATTCGTCTGAAAAAGAAAATGAACTTGAATTTAAGCATTCTGATATGATTGGATTTTGGTCAGAAAACAAAAATAAATACCCCTTTCTATTCGAGTACTTTAAAATTTATGCAACCTGACCAACTACAAGTATTTCTTCATGTACTCTTCCAAGAATTATTTCAGGGTTTCAAATATTGAATCACAGAAATAAAATATATCCGGATAAAGTTAATGTTTTTATATGAAAATATCCTTCAATTTTAGAAAATATCTAAATGATGATTTTTTTTATGTGGTAAATTCAAATAAAAATTGCACTGAAATTCATTTTATCTTGTTGTTGTAGTCCTTTAAATGACAACAACAACTTTCAACTTAAAGAAGAACATTATTTAATCAATTGTTAACTTGAAATTGGATCAGTGTAAACTGGATCGATTTCAAGTATAAAACACTGTGAAAACAGTTTGTATTTTATTATTATTTCTTTTCTTTATTCTTTTCTTTATATATTGTATTTCTGCTAGAAGTGGCCTTTTCCATTTATTTAAATAAAAATTAAAAAAGAAAAATTTCTTATAATTCTTGTTAGGACCTAAATAACTAGGTCCTAACAAATATATAGGCTCTTAACATTGGCGTCCCTAAGGTGTTAATTCTTGTCAAGAATAGAAACGAACCACGTGTAAAGAAAAAATTTTTATTCAACGTGATTAAATCTTTCCTATCTTTTCTTTCAATTCTTTCTTTTGTAAACTATAAAATGTGGAATCAAATAGTATTCATTTTAACGTTGTTCACAGTGTGCAAAACAACGTGTGCATTAGGTTTATTTAAATAACCCACATTTTTTAAAAAACTTGTATCCGTTTTCATCAGGTCGATTTCTAATACTTTTCAATTTTGGACAGTAAGTTATAGTGAAAATACCTGTCGATACAATTGTTTTGTTATGTTTGGGAGCTCTTACAGTAATCCTGTATAGGTGGTTAAAGAGAGGGAGGCATCGTACGCTTCAACCAACAATAACAATCTCAAAACCAACAAACCTTAACGTTTTCAATACCATGAAACTTGACATGGAGAGGAACGATAAGAAGAGGCACAGTGGAGGCTCAGCTTCGAATATAGTACCTAAAACCATAAAGAATATAGAAGAATTCAAGGTTGGCATGGACATGCGCTCTTGGATCACTGTGTTTGAAATTTACTTAAAAAATTTCAACAAAGATGATTGGGTTGAAATCATGTTGTCAAATATAGAAAATAAAGTGCTAAGCAAAGTCAAAAATTTGGAAAAAATTTTAGTTGACCAAAATGGGTATGAGGAGTTGAAAAAAGAATTATTAAAACTGTACACGGTGAAGTCCGTTGAACTCCCAGTAAATTTGAACCAATTGTCGATTTACAAGCAATCAGCGAAGGAGAGTATTGCAGATTTTGGGAAGGAAATTGGGTGAATTGGTGAAAAAGTTGTTTCCGTCGATTAATGAGTCAGATGACATTGACAAGTTGATGCAAGAACGATTCGTTGAAGGTCTACTTAATCAGAGACTCTGTGAGCAAACACGTGCGAAGATGCTTAAAATGAGAAACATTAAAAGGGGAGAAAGGTTCAGGATAGAAGATTTGATTAAGTATGCGGAGTGCAAAATGGCCAGTTACGATACGGACACAGTGAGTAGTCACATTACTAATACATCTGATAGTGACGGACAGCAAAAAGCGAACAACAAACCGATTATACCAACAGAGCAGTATCAACAGTATAAGCTTTTTAACAGGGATCGATACAGAAACAGTCACTTTAACGGCCAAAGAGAGCAGAACAACGTCAGGTTCAACAACAACCAAAGTCAGTACCAACCAAATTCAAGTGCTGAAGTCCCAAAATACGAAACACCAAAAGATGACAATGTTTTGGTAATTAACAAACAAATGAACAGAGATTGTAATAATGGCCCAATTGTAGGTCAAGCAATATTCAATAACACACTAGTTAATTATATGTGTGTTAGTGGAGCAGATAAAACAATTATCAATGTCAACACGTTCAAATTAATTCAAAGACATGATCCGGACACTGTCTTACCACCATACAAAGGTCGAAAATTATACTCATGTACAAATGAAGTACGGATAGGGGGAGTTGTGTATTTGAAGCGTTATTTGATCGTACCGTTTTTACAATTAGAAAAGACAGTGATAATTGTAACACAGAATATTTCCGGGCACGAATGCTTGTTAGAAAGAGACATTATAAAAAGAATTCCTGTGCTTTGCAACCAATTTAATACATTCACAGCTAAAATCCGCGAAATGTCTGACGAAATTAGAAAAATTTTTGACCAAGAAATGAGAGCGAGAAAAATGAGAAAATGGTATAGAACAAACGAAAAGTTTGAAAACCAAATTTTAAACGAGATGGTAATGAGGCAACAAAACGAAGTCCCAACCAACAAACACGGTGAAGAACCCAACGAAACTGAACAATTTGAAAAAAATCAAAAATGTAAACGAGTACAAAGTTAACCGACACGAACGAGAACGAGACGGTGTTGAAGCGTTTCAGCATAGCACAAATTCAAAGGTGAATCAGAGTAACGTAAGAGAAGGTAGTGATGCTTCGGACAAGGAGTTTATCAGAACAGTTGATTACCCGTTAGAAATTAGCGAAATTTTCGACTCAACAAGTGAAAGTAGAGAGTCAAATGGAACAGAGTTGAGTACAACAGAGAGTGAGAACGAATTTGACACGGTGAGGAAATCATTAGAAATGGAGTAGAAGAAGAACACGGATGACTTTAAAAGAGTAGAAAAACAAATCAGAGACGAGTTCGAACAAGTGGCAGCGAGATCAATAACAGATTTAATCCCAGAGAAAAACCACGGATTTACGTTCAAAATAGAGTTTATTGATGCGAACCAGAAACCAATCAGATTTTAGTGTAGACCATTGCAATGGAACCTAAAAGAGAAAGTAAGGAGTGAGATCGAGAGCCAGGTAAAAGCAGGGACCGAGTAGAAGCCCTTGGTGCTTCCCAATCCGAGTGGAAGATAAACCAAATGGCAACATTCGAATCACTGTGGATTATAAAGATCTAATAAGGTAATCAAAGATGATAATCAACCATTACCGTCAATCAATGATTTGTACAATTTGATGACGAATTTCGACATGTTCACAAAAATCGACTTAAAATCAGCATATCACCAAATCCCAGTTCACAAAGATAGCATTCAGGCTACCGTTTTATATGTGAATTCGGCGTCTTTGGTTATTTTCATGCCAATGGGCATCAAAATAGCACCTGCTAAATTTCAAAAATTTATTGAGAGAGTTTTTGGTGAATTTATAAAAAAACGAATTTTTGGAGTATTTTTGGATGATTGTTTTATTTTTACCAATACAGAGAAGTACGGTATGAACACACATTTAAACACAGTGATGTAGGTGATAAATACGTTAAAAAAGAACTCGTTAAAAATTTCAAGTGACAAAAGTGTTCCATTGACTTTGGAAATTGAGTTGTTGGGTAATGTTATTTCAAAAAATAAAATTAAACCGAACCCAAATCGAGCAAAGTGCTTAGAATTAAAACCGAAGCCTGGCCCTGTGAAAGAACTCCAATCATGGCTCGGAGTTAAGAACTACTACCGATGTTTCATTAAACGTTACGCTCAAATTGTAAAAACGCTCTATGACATTTTAGAATTAAAAAAAGCACCAAAAAAATTTCGTAAAAAAAAACGGAGCAGTTGAAGGAAAAAATGTTGTTTTGGTTAGGAACAGGAAAGCAGAAAAAAGTTTCAGAAGAATAAAAAAGGTCCTATGCAGTAAGTTGGTGCTTGCCTTGCCAAACTTTAATGAGATGATGATTTTGACTACAGACGCGTGTGAGTACGGTTATCGAGCTGTGTTGAAGCAAACTTTTGATGGAGTAAATAGACCAGTAGCATTATTTTCTCGCAACTATACTGCAGCACGCAGAAAATATTCAACAACCGAAAAAGAATTATTAGCTGTCGAAATGTCAGCTAATAATTCATAAATAAATAGAGTACTTCCACCAGTATCTGTATGGAAAGTTTTTCACTGTGTATATAGATCATTTACCATTAACATGGATAAAAAATAAGTAAAATACACATTCTAGACTGGAACGTTGGCCGTTAAGACTATGCTTATACGAATTCGAAATTATTTACAAACGTGGTGAGGATAATGTGGTGGGAGACATGCTCTCAAGGTTGCCGGACGAAGACTTAGTCGAGGGAGAAGATATGGATTATTTGGACAATTTGGTTGCACAGATTTTTGTTGAAGAAAAGCGGAACGAGGAGGATAAGACAAATATGGAACAAGAAAGAGGAGTCGAATCAGTGGTTGAAGGGGAGACAAGTGTTCATAGTGAAGAATCTTTGGCAAATGGGTTTAAAGAGTGAATTGAGGAGCAATCAAAAGATAAAGGAATTGATTAAAAAGCACGGTGATGAAAGACCAAAAATTTTGATTTTCGAAAATGTGACTCGGCGGATTTTGTTCAAACAGTATGATAATTTGGTAATAAACAATGGCATTTTGTATAGAAATAGTGAAGATCAAAATGGAGTTAAGACAAGTCAGTTTGTACTACCAAAAAATATGGTAAAGAAAATTATTAATCAAATCCATGCAACAGTATTCAATGGTCACTTAGGTAAAACAAAAACAAGCAGCAAAATTACGGAGACTTTTTACAGGCCAATGTTAAAGGAGGAGATTAAGGAGTGCATTAAACACTGTTAGATTTGCCAAAAAACAAAAAATACACAACCAAAGCGTTTGGCAGAAATGCTGTTCCTTACACCGTGTAGACCAAACCAAATTATTACAACCGACTTGACTGGCCCGTTCAGGAGAACAGCTCGAGGTAACCCGGGCATTCTAATTATCTGTGACTCTTTTACAAAATTAATCGAACTGTACGCGATGATTGAAACGAAAGCACCAGCAGTTGCAAACAACGTGGTGGACGAGTGGTCGTGCACATATGGTATACCAGAAGCGGTACTTTCGGATGGTGGTAAACAATTCCAATCAAAACTACTTGATCTAGTTTATGATTATTTGGACATAAAAATAATTAAAAACTACACCCTTTCACCCTCAGTGCGATAGTCAAAGTGAAAGAACCATTCAAACTATAAAAAATATGATTAAGGCTTTTGTTGACGAAGATCAAACCGACTGGGATTTAAATTTGAAAAAATTTGATTTTGCCTACAACACCGCAGTTCACAGAGCACATCCATTTGAAATGATGTTCGGAAGGCGACCGAGAATTGCAGTGGACATAGTTTTTCCAAATAGCGAGATCCAGGATAGGTTACCGATTTTACAAGAGTTTAAGCTAGTTGATGAAACAGGTGAAATCACAGTGTTGGAAGATTGTCAACAAGTAATTAAGAAAAACACGCAAGAAGTAGCTAAAAATTATTTAAAAGAGCTGCGGGAGAAATTAAATAAGAGTCATGAAATTGCTAGTAAAAGTCGTGATTGTGTAATGAATAAAGCGAAAATTGCTATGATCGTAAGTAAAAAAATTTGAGTACAAGATTGGCGATTATGTGTTGACGGATCACCCGAAACTAAAGAAAAGCCTGTCTCATGGTCTAACACAAAAGAACTATGGTCTATGAATAATCGTAGGTAAAAACGAGAATAATTGCGATTATCTTATACGTTTAGCAAATAATCCCAAAGCAAAGATAAAACAAATACACAAGAACAGACTCAAACTTTATTTTCACAGTGGTATACCACTGAAAACTATCGAAGAGGAATCGGAGGAGAGTGAAACAAAACAGAATAATGAGCAAAAAAAGAAGAGACAATACAAAAAAGACCCGAATAATCCAAGATGAAAAAATCAAGAACTGGACGAAAACACGGTGACAGAATCAACGAGTTCCTCAAATGAATCAACCGAGAACGAACAAATACGTACAAATTCCAGGGATGTCATTAGTCAAAGTGATGTGTCCGAATCGACTCAAAAAGAAATTGTAAATACCAAAAAAAATCGGGTAAGGTATTCACTTAGGCAAAAAAAGAAACCTTTACGTCTCAATTACTCATAATAAAGCTAGTTAAAATTAAAAAGTTACTAAATTAAAAATTCGTAAATAAAAAATAAAAAATTCTAAATCGGACAAAAAATTAACACTTCAATTAATTATGTAAAAAATTATGTAAAATTAAAATTTTTCAAATTAAAAATTTTTCTAAAAATCCATGCTCTATAATTTCGTTGTTGTTAAATAAAATGGTAAAATAAAAACGAACAGTGATGGAACGCGAAATCTACGACATTTATATTACAAACGTTTTGATCGTAAAATCAAGCAAAGCCGAACGCACCGATCGACAGGCGACGCAAGATGCCTTATTTAGAGCAATCAGTAACTACGTTATTTTTGAGGGCCTTGTTGACATGGTGGGCCTAGTCGACCTCGTAAAAATACCGAAATATTGCGAGGAACACGACGGGACAACTTATGTGGCATTTGTCCGTTTCGACAAACCCGAAAATCAACGTGAAGCGGTTAAAATGATTTGTTCCGGGGATAGGCAATGGCATCGATCCGGAAATGAGCTGAGGTTATTTGATAACCAGAGAGTCTACTACCACGGTGAGAAGGTAAAATATATTAAAAAGCACAACGATTTAATGGTAGGTAAAGAGGCAAAAATTGTGATGGAGTTGAGGGGAGAGCTGGAGAGAGAGAAGAAAGAGAGAGAGGTGGCCCAGAGCGACTTAAAAAAGACCAAAAATGCGTTGGAGCGAGCAGAGCCGAGTTGTTGGAGGACAAAGCCAGAATTGTTGCAGCTGCGGAGAGCATAGGTGAGGCCAACAAAAAGATGGCGAAGGAGATTGATGTGTTGAAAAAACGATTGGTGTCGTGCTATGTTGACGAAGGCCAATAAGTTATTTTGTTGTTGTTAATTTATGTTTTTGTCTTCTTTAGGGGGAAGGTATGTTGTAGTCCTTTAAAAGACAACAACTACTTTTTACTTAAAGAAGAACTTTATTTAGTCAATTGTTAACTTGAAATTGGATCAGTGTAAACTGGATCGATTTCAAGTATAAAACACTGTGAAAACAGTTTGTATTTTATTTTTATTTCTTTTCTTTATTCTTTTATTTATATATTATATTTCTGCTTGAAGTGGCCTTTTCCATTTATTTAAATAAATATTAAAAAAGAAGAATTTCTTGTAATTCTTGTTAGGACCTAAATAACGTAGAGACATAAAATATTTAGGCTCTTAACATTCTTTTTAATTATTTATTTATAAAATTAGATAAAAACTAAATAATACAAATGTCTATCAGTTTAATTATTATCTCAACAGTTAGTTTTTTAATTTTTGTTTCAGCAAGTTATTTTAAACATACAAATAGTGTAAACAAAATTTTAAAAAATTTACAAAAAGAGTTTAGTGCATTTCAATGAAGTGAATTAAAAAACATTGTAAAAATTGTTTAAAAAATGAGACTTAATTTATTTCGCAATGCGACGGAATAACCATTTCAAAAAATCAAGATATTCTTTAAATATGAATGAAAAAAATTTAAAATTTATTTTTTAAATCTTTCAATTATGAGTAAAATTGTTTTTTGTCTGAATTTGGATTCAAGATTGAGGGCCATTTTTCTCGACCAGATCACACATAGTCCATTTTCTGGCGTTTTCAACGAACAAATAAGCATCTTTTGAGACCAGAATGTACACATGTGAACCAATTTATCATGGCAGCAAAGTGATGCGGCATATTTTCGAATTCATCTCGAAAAGATTTAGATCAATATTAGTTTTTATAAAAATAATAATTTGAATGATTATATTCTCAATTTCATATGCACAAATCAAAAATTATGGCGATGTGAAATTTTAAATTAAAGTTCCAAAAAAAAATGGAACAATTTTTTCTTATTGAAAAAAATCTTTAATTTTCATTTTAATGCACTTCATTACAAAATATTTGAATAAATTTGCAATAATTGCTAGGCTAATAATTTTTTTTTAAAATATCTCCAATGTTTTAATGTTAGATAATTATTTTTAAACAAATAAAAAAATCATTAAAATTTTCTTTCCTGAAAAGGAATTTTGTAGTTAAATTTCTCATTACAAAGATCAAAGTAAAATCATTTCTTTTAAACGAATTTTTTTGAATGAGTCTGTAAATCTCAAAATTAAAAATTTCCAAGTCACTATATTTAATTTTTAAGAGAGAAAATTATTAAAATAATGAACGATAATAACTTAAAAATTGTAAAAATGGGAAAACTAATGGATTTAGGTTTTTTGATGCATTAATGATTTTTTTTTCTTTATTTTAAAATTTATTTATTAGTTGGTGACGACGAATTTGATATCAATGAACATAGTTTAGAAGATGAATTAGACTCGGTTATGGCAGAAAGTTCTTAATTATACTCAATTACAGACAATAGTCACTTACGATGCTTTGCTCATTAAATACAATTGGTAGTAAAATAGAGCCTATAAATAGTAATTAATTTAATCATTTTCTTTTATTTCTGTTATTTTTCTTTTATAGCGCAATGTTCTAACATGGTCTATCTCCTACTATACCGCCTCCGCAAGCTTGCTTGCCATAGCTTATTTTTATATATATAGAAAAAATAATCGTAAAATGTAAAAAGATTGCAACTATATATTCAGAAAAAGCCTTTCACTAATTATCTCAATAGATGAAAATACAAAGCTGATTCTAATCAAAATAAAGTAAGATGCAACAGTGAGTTAAAATGTTTAAGGAAAATTTCAAAAATAAAACTTTGTGACTTAAAAGAAGCTCTCGAATTAGTTTTATCAATTCTTGATCTTCTATTGACATTTAAATGGCCTGAAATTACAGAACTTGAGGATGCGGAAAAAAATCTTTTAACGGTTATTTTCTTTGAAACATCTTTTTATAGAATGGAGTGTGATTCGGCAGAAACAGACAAATGAGAGTCAACCTAGTCAAATTTTAATAAACGAAAGAAATGACGATGTCGAATTGTCTTTTTTTAATAAATAAAAACCTTTGAGCCCTACTAGTAAGGATTCAGTATCGATTTTATAAAAGTGTCAATCAAAATGAAGAAAATTTTTTAGTTTTAGTTTTGTCGGATAGCCTTAAATTTTTGTCTATTCCAGCATCATCAGGACCAGTTGAATGTCTTTTATCGAGATCGGAATACATAGATCACGACTAACAGTAAATAATCTTGAGGTAATTACATTATTATGCAACAATTTTGAATTGCTATCTGTTTTCGTATAATATTATTATTTTTGGGATAAAAAACAAGATTATGAAAATAAAAAGATTATTAAACAATATTTGTTTTAAATTTAAATTTTGTCTCTTGATATCTCAGTACGGCTTTTAATTTCAAAATTACTTTGAAGAACTTGATGACGTGTAAAATCAGGACCATGATTCTTATGTACAACTGTTAATGCATAAGGAGAATCAAAGCCTATACTGTAACCACGTCCATTTCATTTTGTAGTATACTCGCATTTCCAGGTTTTTTTTACCAAGTGTATTAAGACCTCTTTTTATTTTATATAAGCGAACTTTTTACTGAGCAATTTTATGCTATTACGGTTGGTCTTTGACATTATCCAATTTTAATCCTTCTATTTCGAATATTTTTTTGCGAGGAACGAGCGTTGCGTGACGATCATTTTAAGCATAGACCCACCAAAATAAAAAACGAATACTGAATAAATATTAAAATAATTCTGGACGTAAATCGTCAATACACTCTTCACGTAGAAAAAAAATTCTCATTTATTTTCTTAATAAAACTTTTGACAGACAATAATTAAAGATATTTAGATAAAACTTAACATTTACTAAAAAAAATTTGAAAAATAACGTTACTCGCATTTAGTTACTTCCATATTCAAATAATATAAGTGTATCGCCAGGTATTTTAACAATTATTAACTGTCCTAATTGAACCGCATTTGTAAACGCACGGATTAAAATAGATATAAGTTTTTCTAAAAACGTTGGCCTTTTAAAAAAAACTACAACGGGATGGTAATTCCGCAGATACCACAGACTCAGTAAGCGACTGGTTCAAAGTATATAACATTGAAGTTCTGCCATGGTGTGCCCGTTCACCAGATCTCAACTCATACGTGAAATTATGATGATACATGGATATCAAAATTTTAAACAATTAGGTTACCTCTCTCTATTGGCCATTTAAAAGAGATCTTACACAAAGAGTGGTTAAAGATTGTGGTCATTTTATATATTAAACTGTAAAAATTTCTTAACTTTTAAACCATTTTTATTTTTAAAAAATTGTATCCATTTTCTTTTTTGTTTTTTTTTGGGATTTTTTTTACTTAATTCTTTTATCTGGATTTTATGTTTTTTGGAATGATGACAAACCTTGGTAGTACATCACTAAAAAATGTCATTAGTGTAGTAAACATGAGTGCGGATCAGAATAGCAAGTATTAGAATAGCTAAAATTTGTATAGGTAAAAATAATAAAAGCTAAGCTTTTAAATATCAGAAAAAACAATTAGAATAGATAAATATTTTATTGTAATTGTTTAAATAAAATAATGCCTCATTAATTTACGTATACCAAGAAAAATTTCTTCAATTTTATCAGAATCAGTGTAAATAAATTTTTTATTTTTTTGGTCAAAATCAAAAATTCTGGAATTTCGATTATTATTTATTATTTTTTATTGTAAATCTGGTTGATTATAGCTCCTTCAGCAATATAAAGAAAATAAAATGAAATAAAAAAATAAAAAAAAGAATAAGATATTAATTAGCTAGATGAGATATTAAAAAACATATGATATTTTTTTAAAACATGGTCGAAGGTCTAGTTTTGATAGTATATATAGGTTTACATAAGATAAAGGTTTAAAAATTATGTGTTTTGAATAAGTGGCAAGAGTTCGTCAATAGTAACATAAAAACTAACTTGATTTCTGACTTAATTTATTTATATCATTGTCCATAAAGTGTTTATTGAAAAAAAAGTGTAATTGAAGAATTGATTGATTTAGCTTTTTTTAATATTTTTTATTATGTTAATCATGTTGTAAGCAAATACTAGCGAAAGGCTAATCATACTTACATTATTTAGATAAACTGGTCGTAAACTGTTATAGCAGGGCGTTTACTTGTACCACTGCTTAGATCTTCGGTCCCTGCTTTATACCTTACTACCACTAAATTTTATTATCAATATTTGTGATTTTTTAACAAGAATAATTTTTAAACAAATCAAATTTTAAATATTCATCATTAAAAATTGATTTGAAAATGACAAAATCACTAGTAATTGTCAAAAAAAAACATTTAAAAACAGTCCTTATTCTCAAAAATATCATTTAAAAAATTGAACCTTTAGAAATTTTTTTTTGTTTTTAGGAACAAATCAAAAAATACTTTTTTCAAGGACAAATAAAACTTATATTTTAATTTTATATTTCAAGAAATTCAACGCAGTTTAATAATTAATTTCAAATGTAATAATTACCTTATTTGAATTCGATTGGTATTTAATGCTTTAAATTTTTTAAAGGAAAAAGTTGGTCTAACTATGTTTTTATTGTGCTCCACTAAAATGACAAGCCTACAAATGTAATTCTTGCTGTTCCAATCGCAACTGCATCGCGACAATTTCCATTGCGGAATAAGTTGGAAAACTTTGCGATTGAGGTTTGGTTGCTAATCTGTTCCAAAACCAAAATTAATATTAGTATTTTGCAAGAAAAAAATCATTGATTTAGAAAATGATGATAAAATGGAAGTTGATGTTGAACCTGATAATAATAATAATTATCAAAAATCTATATTTTTATCAGAGTCTGAAACAGAGGAATTGACTGTGAAGTTTTCTTTCAATAAGCATGATCACAATAGATATCACAATTAGTTGAATTTTTACTACTAAAAGAGAAGTTAAACAGTCTTTTAATTTTTAATTTTTTTCTTATTTTAAAATAACTAAATAAAAATAATCTACCTTAAAACACTTTAAATCAAGACACTTATTCAACGTTTAGAAGGTTGAGATGATTGAAAAAATTACTAATGCGAGAACGGATAAATTTAGACTTCAGTGGCATTATAATAATATTTAATGGGATTGGTTTCGATATTTAGTTAAAATATTCAAAAAATTGTCAATATAGTTAAAATACTCAAAATTTAAATCAAATCACATGATTTTAATACTTTATTTAAATAAAATAAAACATAAATTCAAAAAAGTAAAACCATAGATTTGTTCAGAATTTTGTTTAGTCTTGTTTAAAAAAATATTGGTTTATTATTTAATGTCTGGGACTACATACAATTAAACTGAAAAAAAGTATTCTTTTTGGCTTTTTTTCAATAATAAAAATTGGCACACCTTTTTTTTCAAACAAAAAATATCTACCAGGGTGTAGAAAATTTTATGCTCTTTCAGAATATATATAATTAATTTATATAATTTTATATATATAATTTTAAAAAAATGATTTTAATTTTATCTTTAAGTAATTGAGTCTGAAAAATCTACAACTTTTTAAAGGGTTAGTTCTTTTTAGACACCTGGATATAAATTTTTTTTTGTCCTCCAAAAAAAAATGAAATCTAGGGTTTCAAAGGACGTAGTTTACGAATTTTCAGTCAATAATTAGAAATTCTTATAGATAGCACTTAAGTTTTGAATTTCTGGAACCTTGCCATGCCATGTGATCTATCGTTGAGAAACTAGCTGTTAATTGTTTTAATTTTTAAATAAGTAGCCGCAAGAAATTTAAAAAAGAGACGCAAAATAAAATAAAATAAGCTTTTTTGAAAATAATAATAAAAATAAAGTCTAAATTGATATTTAAAATTATTTTTGTTCAAGTCAAACATTATTTAGTTCAAGTCAAGAATTATTTTAATGTAACTCAAAAATTATTTTAGTTCAAATTAGAAATTATTTAATTGCCAGGTGATTTATATAGTAAAGTTTTGAAATATAACAGTTCTGATTTGTATTATTTTGGTAAAAAAACGAATATTTCAGTGCACATAAAATAATGTAGTACTTTTTGGAAATAATATAGTGCAGTTTGGTATTAAAAAAAGTGCAACTTCTGATTAATTAATAGTGCAACATTAAATACAAGCCATAAAATTCATAATAAAACGATAATTAATTATGAATTAATTTCGTCCTGATGAATAGTGTGATAAATATGGTTGAGTTAAATTTGTACTAATCTTGTAACCTATCTATTTAAAGTTTTATATAAAAAATATATTTGAAAGATCTAAAAGAAAAATGTATTAGGAAATAAGATGTAAAAAAATCAACATCAAGATATTCTCTGATCAAACCTATTATAAATACCAAGAAAGAATTTTAAGATATTCAAACACATCTAACTGTTCTTCAATTAAATTAACTTTTAAATAATTTAAACTAAATTTGTAACCCTGAGCAATCACTTATTCATCAGCTTGTCAACTGATGCACAAAAAAAAAGTTTATGACAAGTTTTTTTTTACAACAAAAACTTCAACAACAAAAAAAAATAATTTCTAAAAGGAGTGAGGTGTCCAAAAAATACCGTTATTTTATTGTTAAGCAACTTAAAATGAATACAAAATGAATAAATTGTTCTGTCAAATACTTAAATTGACAAGAAACTATACATGTTTTCAAAAATTGTCTTAAAATCTTGAATCTCAGTCTGTCTCTAAAGTTTAAAACACTGTCTTATTTTAACAACTTCTATGAAAAAAATCTTATTAGAGCTAATTTTTTTTTTATGTCAATGACACTTGAATAAAGAACTTTCAAAATAAAAAACTATATAAACCATGAAAATTAAAAAAAAAATTAAAATTAAAAACAGTTCTAGTTTAGTTGCGTTTTTTCCTTGTTTGTTCGCTTATAATGGGTCGAAAACGGATAGAAATTAAAGTTAAATGGCAGATAGTTGCCTATTATAAGCTTAACTATCACCCAAACCAAATTGCAGCTCTATGTAATTGTTCACGTGGTTGTGTCGTCAATTCAATTAGAAACTGGAAAGAGAATGGTGGCGTGGGAGACAAATCAAGATCAGGCAGACCCCGTGTATCATTAGAAAAAGTAGACAGGATGCTATTCAAACTCGCTAGAAATAATCCACGATGGTCAGTGCGCAAGTTAACTGGCGAATTGCGCACTTATCAATCATCAAAGTCATCAATCGGAAGGTCGACCGACGGTGAATATACGTTTATTGGACTTCCAGCTAGAATCTTACAACGAGACTAAAAAAGCAGCTTTTGAGCAAAGAAGACAAGAAAAAAAGACTCAAATGGTGTCTAGAACGAAAGAATTGGGCGTTTGAAGTGGTCAAGCGTTCTTTTTAGTGATGAAAATAATTTCCAACATGTGAATCGCAAAACAACAGCTCGAGTTCGTAGACGTAAAAATTAAAAATATGAATCAAGATTCATAAAGCAACGCCTGCAAGCTGGTGGTGGCAGTGTAGGAATATGGGGTGCGATTTCATCTAATGGAACTAGTGTCTGCCAAGTGTATAGCGGTCGAATGGATCAATATTTGTATATAGATACGTTGTTGCCTATAATGCCATGTTGCCTTCGAGAGACTTGTTAATAGATGACCATTATAATTGGATAAACCAGCAAGATAACGAGCTAGCCATTAAGCAAAGAAAGTTGACGCATGGTTTCTCGAAAATAACATTAGTGTTCTTCCATGGCCACCAAGAAGTCCTGATCTGAACCCCATTGAGCAAATATGGAGCATAATTGACAAGAAATTAGTCGGAGTGCGACTTAACGACTTAGAGAAGGCCGTAGTCAAGGAATGGCAAGAACTACCCTCCTCAATTTGAATAAATTTAGTCGAGTCTATGCCATAAAGACTCGAAATGTTTATAAAAGCCAAAGGAGGCCATTTTAAATATTGAAATTTAGTTATTTCTATGTTTTAAACTTTTGAAACAGGCCAAGTTTATTGTTAATTTAATTGTATATATATATATAAAAGTGATCATATGACAGTGTTTTTTGCTTTTCTTATAAATATTTTTTATGCATATATCTTATAGATAGTTAATTTCGTAAAATCAAAAACTTTTTTCAAAAAAAATCCGATTTCATAATTAAATTTTTAATTTTTCGATTTATTTAATTTAAAAAAAAAACAGCTTGTCATAAACTTTTGGGACTGACTGTACTTGTCACGTATCTCAAAAGTAAGATCTTTCGAAATACCGACATTTACATTAAGCATTTAGCTCATATCTTGACTTTATTATTGCGAGGAACGAAGTGACGATGCTAATAACCAGATAAATGTGTATCGAAAATTCGATATAACGGGTTGATTTTGTTGAAGGGTATTGCTAACTCTAAGTGATATGATTGGTTAAACAAAAGAAAATATTTTTTTTTGAATCTAAATAAAATTTGACATTGACATTAATAAAAATCGATGTTATATTTTTAATCTTAACTAGATTGCAAAAATAAAAAATAATTTTTGTAAATGCAAAGAATATAAACTAAGAGTATTTAATATTTAAGTAACAATTAAAAAATACCTGATTCTAAAAAATCTTAATTCTTAATTGCAGAACATAGACGGATCCCAATACTTCCAAAATATTTTCAAAGTTTCGGCTTAAATAAGGGACTATAAAGAGAGGTTTAAACAAGTCCATTATTTGAAAAATGATTTAAAAAAAAGCTTTTGCGCGAATATCGAATGTCTGACAAAGCAGTAGAAGATATTTTTGAAGACGATAACAACGACTCAAAGATAAAGATTTTTAGAAAGAAGGCAGTATCTTTATGGGATCCTGAAGAAAATGAACGAACAGAAGACGAAATGTTAAATCAATCAATTGCACAACATGGATCAAGTCAACAAAAAGTTTTACCTTAACCTTCACAACACATCAATCAGCCTAAAAAGTACAACAATAATTTATATTTACTTTAATTCAATTAAATTCTATTGATTATTATCGATTTTTTATAACACAATGTATTAATTTGACTAATTAACTTTTATAGATTAATTTTAATAAAATGAATATAACTGAATTATTGAATTTTCGATTTAATCCATGTAATACCCCTAAGTCAACCAGTCGAAATTTTACATTGGCTTTCCAAAATACAAGTCCAGTGTATATTCAACATGAAAACGTAACTTAAATAATTTAAATGATTACTTTTTTCGAAATATTTTTTTGACCTTAAAGCAGAACTTAACCAAAAATGATCTAAATATTGGATTTCCTTCTACTCCGCCAATAGTAGTAAACTTAATTATTACTCGTCAGTATGCTTTAAACATACTTAAAAAGATCGAATAATTTAAGTATGTTACACCTAAAAAACCTATATCACACAAGAGACAACGTGAAGTCTCGTCTACTGATTATCAACCTTCTCCTAAAACAAGGCTTTTCAATTTGTCACCAAGACCCACCTCAGCTTCCATTAATCATGTAAGAATATGGCTTAGAATAGTTTTGCCAATATTATTGATATTATTTTTTAGACATCAATTGATAATGGGCTTTTTCCTAAATGCACCAAAAAAAAAATAAGCAAAAATAATTGTCAATGTGGCTCAAATACTCATCAAAGAATAGCTAGTTTAAAGTGTTCGCTAAACCCTAAACATTCCAAAAAAAATATTAATCAAACAACATCGCTTATAAGTTCAATTGTACGACCAAATGAGTTTAATTATAATGTTCAAATACTAAATTCTAATGGCATTGGATTAAATTTAAATAAATCATTAAAAGTAAAATATTTGTAAGAATTTAATTCAGAGAAGAATGGTCCCTTAGATCAACAAGACTGGGCAATAAATGAAGCCAAAATGTTTTATCAAAAGGAGAGAGAATTCAAATCCTTCTAGAGCTAAGCGTGATAACTATCAACACTCTTAAACGGTCAGAGCCAGCAACCGAAACAAATCCTGCACCAGAGAAGATAGCAGCCAAATTTCCTAAGCTGTTCAGCGGAGAACTTGGCTGTGCAATGAACTCAGAAGTGAAACTTGATGTTGATCCAAATGTGAGACCGGTTAGGCAGCAACAACGTACAGTGCCTTTTCACTTACGAGAGCAAGTCGAAGAGGAGATACTCAGACAAATTAAACAAGGTATCCTAGAGCGAATAGATAGAAAGAGTGGACCAACTCAATGGGTATCAAATCAAGTGATAGGACCGAAAGAGAAGCCAGTTCCGAATGCCAAATGTAGTCCATCCCGTCCAATAACTGGATCAGAGCAATCAAAGCAGCACCAATGCGACATACGGATTACATGCGACTCGAGAGCCATGAACAAAGCTATTCGAAGGACAAGATATCCCACAAAGACGGTTGAAGACTTGGTGCATCTGGAGGATGGAGCCAAATGGTTCTCATAGCTCGACATAATCAAGGCATTCCATCAGTTGCCCCTAGCTGAAGAGTCTAGAAACCTCACCACCATCACGACTCATCTAGGCCTGTTTCGATACAAACGGCTACATATGGGAATATCCTGTGCCTCAGAGGCATTCACAGAGTGGCTACGAGTTCTGCTGGAAGATCTGCCTGGCCAATTAAACATGACAGACGACATTCTAGTGTTCGGTAAAACCAGAAGAGAACATCATTACAACTTGATGGCAGTGTTGAAACGTTTAGAAAAGAATGGACTCACACTCAGCCTGTCCAAGTGTCAATTTTACCGGCAGGAGCTCAACTTTTTTGGTCTGAGATTCACGCCAGAGGGCATATCACCGACGGAAGATAGATGCCGTGCCATGAGAAAGGCTTCAGAGCCTACGAACGCCAAATAACTCAAGAGCTTTCTGTGCTCAGCTCTGTACAGTGCTCGATTCATCAGAGATCTAATGACCATCTCCGAACCGCTGTGGAATTTAACACGCTCGACTTCGCAGTGGCAATGGACAGAAAAAGAACAAGCCGCATTCAATGCCGTTAAAGATGCTATCTCTACAAAAGGCACATCATTCTTCAACAAGAACTGGTCGACCGAGCTGATATTAGATGCTAGTCTCAAAAGAGGAAGCTGCGAGACGAGAGCCTGACCACTAATGTCTGGACTGATCATTTCTCGGAGTTACAATTAATTATTTAAACGAAAATTCCGAACTTAAAACATATGTTCTTCGTTGTAAATACATTTATTACACTACTGGAATAGCTTTCAAAAGTGAGCTTGATTATATTATTGATGAATTCGCTATTTGTGATAAATTTGTGCGAATAGTTACTGACAATGGTAAAAATATGATAAAAATGGGCAGGCTTATGAATCTTGTTGGTGAAGATGAGTTCGACCTAACTGAACCGATTTATGAAGAAAGCGCAACTGACACTGAAAGCGAAATAACTAGCTCTGATGACGAAATAGATCTAACAGAGAATATTTCAGTGAGAGACATTTTTCATAATTCGGGATTGATACATTTGAGATGCTTTGCACATAGCCCACAACTCTTTGTTAAAAATAACCTTGTTAAAATCAACAACATTAAGCGTATTATAACAAAATGTACAAAAATATTAGCAAAATATAGGCAAAAAAAAGTTTTTGCATCATATTTAGTCGAAAAAAATTACAATGCTATTCCTAAGCCTATCAAAGTACGCTGGAATAGTGAGATTAATTGCTTGATGGCTATTTTCAAGATGAAATTAACCGATTTAAAGGATGGCCTCAAAAATATCGATCGGCATGGATTAATTTTAAGTCAAAATGAAAATTCAAAACTTGCAGGCATAATTAATATTTAAGAACCATTTGAATATGTTACAAATGAAATCCAATGAGAGCAGTATTCGACTTTAAGCCTAGTAGTGCCAAGCTTATTCTTAATAATTCAACATTTAAATAATATTATACCGATAAATAACAGCATGAAATCATTTATTAATGAATTGAGAACTCAAATCAAGACGAGATTCGCTGGAATCTGAGATTTGTCAATCAAGAATACAAATGAAATTTCATGGTATACATCTTCTTTCTTGGATCCCTTATTTAAATATGAATGGTAAGAAATTTCAGATTTAAATTCGGATGAAAAGCTGTTGTTTTCAAAACGCTTAGAAGAACAATTATACCAAGAATTGAAAAATATAGGCCCTTGTGAGGAAGAAGAAAATTCTATTAACAAGGAAAAAAACATTCCATGTAGCTCAAATCAACTAACAAACAATTCAAGACCACTGAGTACAGTAAGCACCGATTCTGAAGTTAGTCTCTTAAAATCGCCTACAAAACGCCGAAAATTTTTTAGTTTTTTAAATAAATCTTTCGTAAGCGAAGAAGAAAATGATGATAAAGCTAAGTTCAAAAATGAATTGGAACAGTACAATAAAATCTTTTATGACGAAGATGACAGTTTATCGAATTTTTGGTTGATAAACAATTCAAAGTTTCCTGCACTAGCAACGCTTGTACAAAAATACTTGTCAATACCAGATTCATCAGGACCAGTTGAGCGGCTTTTTTCAAAATCTGATTGTATCAACCGACCTCATAGATCGAATTTGACAGCCAAAAACCTAGAAGCCACGACTTTATTGGTCATTAACATGGATTTAATGGAAGATTGAATTGAAAAATACTTGAATGGTAAAAATTAATTAATTACTTTTTTAAAAAAAGACTTAAAGAAAAAAAATTTTAAATTTTAGTGAAAATTCTTCTCAATATTTATAATAAAAAATTAATTTTGATTGTGTTTTTTGGAAATGATTGAATGTTTAAAAATAATTTAATTTAAAAAAATTAAATTAATTATTTAATAAGTTTAATGTGCTTAAGTTTCGAGAGATAAAAGATCAAATTTTGGCCCTGACGATTCAATATATGATGAATATATGTAAAAACACGAATGAGTTGAACTCATCAAACACATTTTTCACTTAAACAATCAAAAGACAGTCTACTCAACATGTCGTCTCGGTCAATTGAGTATAGAGATTAGCACATTTGGTCAGTAACTAATTGAGCTGCAGCAAAGTATCCAACATATGCAAATTAACATGAACAAAAATCATAAAATTTCTTACTAAAAAAATTCAAATACCCAGAAGAAAACTCTCCATCGCTGTTGAACTTCTGATTCCTACTCCTAGTTTGGCTTGAGTCGGTTTGAGTTCATTTTAGGCGGTTGGAGTGTATCTGAGTTTTTTTTTTATTAAAGAATTAAAAAAAAATAAAAAGATAAAGCATAATTCAATTTGAATAGTAATTATTGAAATTAAAAATTAACATTTTAAAGGAGATATAAAAAAAAAAATTCTATTGCATTAATTTTGTATTTTTCAGTTTTACTTTTAAACCTTTTTTTTGTGTTGCTTTACTGAAGTTTCAATTTCGTAAACACGTGTCGCATACTTCATCATGCTTCAATATGTCTTAATATTTAAAAACCTAAATGTGTGAAAAACAGTAAAATTTTCATTCATAAACTTACAATAACTAACTTAAATATTTAAATATAATGTTCTTAGAATTGTCCTAATCTATATTAGTAGAATAAAATTAATATAAAAAACATAATAAAATGATGCTGAAAAAACATTCATTAGAAAAATGAAATATTCAAATTGAATGAATCTTAATATTTAAAATTTAAACAATCAAATGTTTAAATAAAATGATTATATGAGCAATATTTTGATTAATAGTAAAGCAAAAAATTCGATTAAAGAAAATTCTATTAACAAAAAGAAAATATTTCAAATTGATTAATCTACAGTGATATAAAGAAACGGAGTTTGAAAAGGAGAAAATACAAAATTAAATTTTAAATTAGTAACAAAAAAAAATTAAGGTCCTTGTTCGGACTTTTGGAAAAAAAAAGTCATGACTTGGACTTGACTTGAGACTTGTGACTTTTAAACAACTCTGGTTTTAAACTGAATTATTTTCTTGAAATATTCTCTCCAATTCAAATATTCTTCTTGTTTATCTTTGAGTTGACTTTCAAGCTAAATTTGTCAATTTTTCATAGACATTCATTTTGGTCCGATTCACTCTTATTTTCATAAGGTTTGATTTTACTGAATATATACTGATATATACTGAATCTTAGAAAATTTGACTCTAAAATCATGGATATAAAATTGAGGTTCTTTGTCACAGTCATTCTAACTATCGTTCAATTGGTTTTATTGATCCTTCTTTGTCTCTTAAGTCTTTATAGCTGTATTCCACGATCAAAAATTCTTTTTTTCTGCATATTGAATTAAATCATTTTTTTTATGTTATTAGTATTATCGCACGTGTATTTTCACGTAAACGCTGGTTAGCTGGACCTTTAGACCTTCGACAAAATGATCTTGCATAATCTGATTAACATCCATTGTATCATGTACAGAAGAAAAGCAAACTTTTCACCCCTTTAATGATCCTATTCCCGAAATTTAAAACCATTTCTTTATTTGCTTGTTTGTTCACGGACAGTTCTGACAGATTGACTATGAATTCCTTGTTCATATTTGTAAACATGCTGATTAGTTTTTTTTTGCGATCCACATATCCGCTTTCTGAAATCAAAAATCTTTACATCTCATTATCATTTCAATTCAAAGAGTTTATCTTTAAATATTAAATAAAACCTCTCTTTTTTTTTCTAAATTAAACTGTGAATTCTAACACAAATACTTTTGAAAAAAGAAATCTAAAATAAACTGTAAAATAAATCAGTTTATACATTTAAATATAAAAATCGATTATCAATGGATTGAGAAAATGTTTTTTTCATTTTTTTAATTTTCTAAATCTACATTGTATGTTAAGCATGTTACATTACAATTATATAAATTAAATCAAAGATTAAGTTTAATATTTAAAGATAAGCTTTTTGAATTGAAATGGTATTTTGACATCAACTTCAAGATGCCGTAAAGCAAGTTAGCACAAGATGGAATATTACCTATATGATGGTGAAAAGTATTTTGAAAAATTTGGATCATTTCAACTTAATATTATCGCGAGATGCAAAGCACAAGAATCTTTATATTAAGTAAACTGAAGTGCAGGTTTTCGAGGAGAGTTTGGAAATTCTAAAGATGGTTTATTAAATCACTTATCAGTTTTATGTGGAAAAACAACGACCCATAGCATGATAATTCTTCTTTGAGCATCATAAATAAATCAGTTGAAATCATTGTAGAAGATAAAAGAAAGACTAATTACTGGACTTAAAAAGGTCTTAAAGATTTTTATTGAATTTTATTTTGACAAATACGAGATTTATGAAAATTCAATTTAAGTACAAGCAACATTATTGAATCCAAAGTATAGAAAAATTCCAAATTCTAGTGAAGAGAAAAGTTTTGAGCCATTTTCTGAGATAGCTAAACAACAAATTCGAGATGGAACAAAAATAAAAACCCCTTTTTATTCGAATTCTTTAAAATTTATGCAACCTGACCAACTACAATTACTTCTTCATTTACTCTTCCAAGAATTATTTCAGGCAATCAAATATGGCATCACAGAAATAAAATATCTCCGGATAAAGTTTATGTTTTTATATGAAAATATCCTACAAGCTTATAAAATATGTTACCCTGAACAATCATTTATTCATCAGCTTTTTAACTGATGCACAAAGATAAGTAAGAATTATACTCGTCACGAATCTCAGAAGTAAGACGCTTCGAAATTCTGATAGATACATCAAGCACTTAGCTCCCATCTTGACATAATTGTAAGCTCGTGTTCTTGACACGAGCATATTTGTATAAATAAGAATACCATTCTTAGAACTTCAGAACGTTCAATAACTTTAAATAAAGCTTTTAAAAATTAAACATTGTTTTATTAAAAACCGGTTACAAATATCTAAATAATGAATTTTTTTATGTGGTAAATTCAAATTAAAATTGATCAAAATTCATTTTATCTTGTATTAAATTATTTATTAATAAAATTAGATAAAAACTAAATAATAAAAATGTCTATCAGCTGAATTATTATCTCAACAGTTAGTTTTTTAATTTTTTTTTTCAGAAAATTATTTTAAACATACAAAATATGCAAATAAAATTTAAAAAAAAATCAAAAAAAAAATTTAGTGCTTTCCAATGACGTGAATTATAAAACTTCGTAAAAATTGTATTAAAAATGAGACTTAATTTATTATGTAATGCGATGGAATTACAATTTTAAGAAATCAATATTTTTTTAAATATGAAGAAAGAAATTAATAAATTTATTTTTTAAATCTTTCAGTTATAAGTAAGATTTTTTTGTCAGAATTTGGATTCAAGATTAAGAGCCATTACTTGTACCCATTTTTCTCGACCAGATCACACAAGTTCCATTTTCTGGCGTTTTCAACGAACAAATAAGCATCTTTTAAGACCAGAATGTACACATGTGAACCAATTTTTTGATGGCAGCAAAGTGAAATGGCATATATTTTTGAATTCATCTTGAAAAGATTTAGATCAATATTATTTTTTAGAAAATCATATTTTGAATGATTATATTTTAAAGATTTTGTTCTCAATTTCATATGTACAAGTCAAAAATTATGGCAATGTGTAATTTTAAATTAAAGTCCGAAAAAAAAAATTAAATTTTATCTTATTGTTAAAAAATTGCTCTTCAAACAGTTCGGTTTGGATTAAAAGTTCAACAAAAACTCTTTAATTTTCATTTCATTACAAAATATTTGTAATAATTTCAAGGCTAATAATTCGTTTGTAAAATATCTCCAATATTTTTATTTTTATAAAAATCATTTTCGGACAAATAAAAAAATCATATAATTTTTCTTTCCTAGAATGGAATTTTGTAGAAAAATTTTTCAAAGATTAAAGTCAAATCATTTCTTTGAAAAGACTTTAAAACCACTCTTTTTGCTTGAGACTGTAAATCTCTAAATTAAAAATTCCCAAGTAATTATATTTAATTTTGAATAGAGAAAATTAATAAAATAGTGAATGATAATGACTCATAAAATTGTGAAAATTGGGACAATTTAGGGATTTAGGTTTTTTGATTCATTAATGATTTTTATTCTTTATTTTGTTATTTGTTTTTTTAGTTGGAGACGACGAATATGATATAAATTTTTTTTTTTTTTTTTAATTTCAAGGTTAATCAACAGGCTAGTGCCCATGTCTTAAAGACCGATTAACACTCCATTTATTTAAATAAAAAAGTTTTAAAAATTAAAAAAATAAATTGTTTATATAATTATTCAAAAAAATAAAACATTGATATATTTAAATTAAATTTTTTGAATTTTTTTACAAAATCTGAGAAAATTAGATTTATGTTAGAGGATGTGGAAAAAATTCTTTTATCGATAATTTTCTTTGAAACATCTTTTCATAGAATTGAGTGTGATTCGGCAGGAACCGACAAATGAGAGTCAAATTAGTCAAATTTTAATAAACGAAAGAAATGACGGTGTCGAATTGTCTTTTTTTAATAAATAAAAACCTTTGAGCCTTACTTGTAATGATTCAGTTTCGATTTTATAAAAGTGTCAATCAAAATGAAGAAAATTTTTTAGTTTTAGTTTTGTCGGATAGCCTTAAATTTTTGTCTATTCCAGCATCATCAGGACCAGTTGAATGTCTTTTTTCGAGATCGGAATACATCAATAGACCGCATAGATCACGACAAACAGTAAATAATCTTGAGGTAATTACATTATTATGCAACAATTTTGAATTGCTAGATATCTGTTTTCGTATAATATTATTATTTTTGGGATAAAAAACAAGATTAAGAAAATAAAAAGATTATTAAACAATATTTGTTTTAAATTTAAATTTTGTCTCTTGATATCTCAGTACGGTTTTTAATTTCAAAATTACTTTGAAGAACTTAATGACGTGTAAAATCAGGACCATGATTCTTATGTACAACTGTTAATGTATAAGGAGATTCAAAGCCTATACTGTAACCACGTCCTTTTTATTTTGTAGTATACTCGCATTACCAGGTTTTTTTACTAATTGTATTAGGATCTCTTTCTTTTTTATAAGCGAACCCTTTACTGATCAATTTCATACGATTACGGTAAGTCTTTGACATTATTCAATTCAAATTCTTCTATTTCGAATATTTTTTAAATTAGGTGACTGATTCCGGTTTTAAAAAATTACGATTCATACTCTAAAGACATAAAAGAAGAAAATATAAAATTTTATTTATTTAAAAAAAATTGAAATTTATACATAAATTATAATAAATTATCGATTAAAATGTCATTGATACCGGGTCAACATTGCAAAGGACTCCGATAAACACCAGGCAACAGACTATGTGCATTGAATCCGAAACTTCAAGACTACCAAAAAGAACTAATCCTAGAGTACAGATCGAACTAAAGATCTTAGTCCAGATCAGAGCCCTGTCGTACCTGCTTGTGTCAAAATGGCTGAGTTTACAGATTGGAAGAATCGTGTGATAATTTTGGAAGATCTTGAATGGAATGTCAAATCAAAAGATAAAACCATTGAAGAATTGACAACGAAGGTTGAATTATTTGGCCAGATAATAGAAAATCTTTCAATAAAAGTAAAAAAATTGGAAGATAAAGATATTGAAAATGAAATAAAAAAATTGAAAACTGATGTAAGAGAAACTGCTAAAACTACAAAAAATCCAACATTGAGACTTGTTGGGTACAAGTGGCAAGTAGAGGAATGAAAAATGCCAAAAAACCAGTAGAGTAATTGGTAGTAGAGAACTCAACTATCAATGAAATAAAGGAACGTGAGAAAAGAAAAAAAAATATTATCATCTATGGCGTCGAAGAGTCGCAGAGTCAAGAAATTAAAGAAAAAAAGAAAGAAGATAAGCGAAAAATTAATGAAATTTTCTGTTCAATTGACAAAAGTGAAATCAAACCTATTCATCTAAGGAGATTAAGATCAAAAGACCAAAATAAACCAGGTCCAGTTCTTTTTTAACTTTCTGACTCAAATATTAGAAATCCTGTACTCTTAGCTGCCAAGAAATTAAGACTAGATGACAATTTTAAAACGATCTATATCAGTCCAGACGAGCATATATATGACATCGTGACTTTAGAGAACCTAATATTGAACTTGAACAGAAAAGATAAAGAAATTATGATCGTTGGTGATTTTAACTCAGATCCAATCCAAAGCAAGAAATTTGATAATTAGATCATTGAATTGATGATTGATCAGGATCTGGAAATAAAGGAGTACAGGTTCCAACAAAAATTTGACTTTACATACCAGAACATAAAAAACAAATCCTGGATTGATTATGTCATGGTAAAAAAAGACAGTAATTTAAAGTTTGATAATATCAAAATAATCGAAACATGTGAAATGAATCTGAGTGATCATTTGCCTATACAAAAAACCCTTTGAATAAAAGTAATAACAACTATGTCAAAACAAATAATGAAAAAACTACAACAATTAATAATATAAAAATTCCTAGATTAAATTGGAATAATTGTAATATTCAACTAGAATATCAATCGCTTTTGGAAAATAGATTAAATGAACAAAAGCTTGTTAATAAGCTGATAACAATTGAAGAAAAAAACTCAGATTTGACAATTACCGAAGTGCTGAATCATCCCCACAGTGAAATGATGAAAGCAGCAAGACAAATTGAGAATATTAAAAATAAAGAATCATAAAAGGTTAAGAAAAATTTCTGGTGGGATCAAGAAATTCAGAAGGTTACATAAAAAAATGCGTTTCTATCTAAAAAAGTACAAAAACAGTGATTTTAAAGACAACTGTTCAAAATCCAATTACAAAATGTTCAAAAAATAGTTCAGAAATGAACAAAGACGAAGACTAAAAAAAACAAACGATGCCAAAGCATGGACGCTGAACCTAACCTACAAAGATAAAGACAAATTTCGGAAACAGACAAGAAAATATCGGTGAAAAAAGAATAAAACTCAATTAACATGTAGCATTCTAGAACCCAGATTCAATAGGCTATTCAATGAAAAAATTATTATTAAAAACAGGCATCATGAAGACTTTTTAAAGAAAATTAAAAGAGAAGTTAATGAATACGAAGAGAAAACTAAACACATAAATGATTATTATGAAATATCGAAAGAAGAAATAGAAAGAATTTTGAAAAGGTTGAAAAATAATAAAGGGGCGGGCTTTAACGATGTTACAAATGAAATGTATAAATATGGCATGAGTGAAACGCTAGTAATGGTTATCAAACTAATAATAGAAAAGAAAATACAGTTTGGACAAGTACCAAAATTTTTTAATAAAGGTAAAATAATACCAATAAACAAAGACGATAGTAAATCAAGTAATGATCTCGAAAATATTAGACCCATTACAGTGTCAGATGTTATCTCAAACATTTTCGAAAAAACAATTCAAAACGAAATTATGAAAACACATGATGATCCTGATAAACAGTATGGTTTTAAAAAAAAATAGTTCCTGTTAACATGCAATATTCACTGTAAAGGAAACAATTAGCTTTTATAAAAAGAGAAATAGAAGGATATATGGATGTGCAATCGATGCTGGTAAAGCATTCGACAAAATCAATAGAGACATTTTATTTAAAAAACTCTTAAAAACATGGACAAAATGCATCCACAGATATGGAGAAGTCTTAGAAAATATTTTTTTAATTCAATTGTATTGGTAGTAAAAAAAGATGAAACCAGCAGGCTCTTTAGAACAACGATTTGCGTAAAACAAGGGGGTCCACTGTCCCCTAAGCTATTCTCAATATATACGGAAGACCTAGGCATAGAACTTGAGAAAAAAAATATTGGGACAATAAACATGATATTTTTACTGGTGTGGTAATGTATGCAGATGATATCTTTCTTCTAATAGAGACCCTAATCGAATTACAACAAGCAATTAATATATGTGAGAAATATGGAATGCAACAGGAAATAAAATTTAATCCAGAAAAAACTGAGTTCATTATATTTGGAAAGAAACCAAAAGTAACTGATAAAAATTTAAAACCGAAGATGTACAACCATGAAATTAAATGTGTCAATAAAATAAAAAACCTTGGAGTAATTCTTAATGACAAAAACAGTAACAAAGACCAAATTGAAACAAGAATAAAATCAGCCTCTAAATCATTTTATACATTAATGAGCCTACAAATTGATAATAAGTATCTAGCAACGAAAATTAAAATACACTTGTATAAAATGTTTATTAGACCAACACTTAACTATGGGTTTGAAAACTTAGTAAAAATCAAATAAAGAAATTACAAACAACTGAGGCTACAATGATAAAGAAAAAACTTAATCTCGAAAATACATCAAGAAAAAGTAATCTTCTAAGCGCACTTCGTATAGAAAAAATGGAAGTAAAACTTTTGAGAGGAAAAATGCTATTCATAAAAAGGTTATTCACTACAACAATATAAAATTAACATTTCTTTTTTCTATTAACTTAAATTGAAAATTTTTTGGCAATGTTAAAAGATGGGTATACGAGAATGGGCGGTGCTTCTCATTTAATATAAAAAAATAAATTGAAAAAGACTTAACAACTGTCTTTCTCTTACTATTAAAAATAAATTGTTCGGCCTTTATTTAAATTGAATAAAGCGCTAATTAGAAATAAAATTTTAAATTTAAAAAAAATTTGAATTATTGATCAATTATATTATATGGATTGAAAAATCAAGCTAGCTTTCACAAAATTGACTGCTCCAGCTCTATCGCCTCCAAGATCATCTGTTAAATTGAGTTGAGTTGTACCAGGCTAGCCAAGCGAAATGTACCAGGCTAAGTAAGCGAAATTTACCAGGCTAACCAAGCGAAATGTACCAGGCTAACCAAGCGAAATGAACCAGGCTAAGTAAGCAAAATGTACCAGGCTAAGAAAGCGAAATGTTCCAGGCTAAACAAGAGAATTGTACCAGGCTAACCAAGCGAAATGTACCAGGCTAACCAAGCGAATTGTACCAGGCTAACCAAGCGAAATGTACCAGGCTAACCAAGCGAAATGTACCAGGCTAACCAAGCGAATTGTACCAGGCTAACCAAGCGAAATGTACCAGGCTAATCAAGCGAATTGTACCAGGCCAACCAAGCGAAATGTACCAGGCTAACCAAGCGAATTGTACCAGGCTAACCAAGCGAAATGTACCAGGCTAATCAAGCGAATTGTACCAGGCTAATCAAGCGAAATGTACCAGGCTAACCAAGCGAAATGTACCAGGCTAACCAAGCGAAATGTACCAGGCTAACCAAGCGAAATGTACCAGGCTAAGTAAGCAAAATGTACCAGGCTAACAAAGCGAAATGTACCAGGCTAACCAAGCGAAATGAACCAGGCTAACCAAGCGAAATGTACCAGGCTAAGAAAGCGAAATGTTCCAGGCTAAACAAGAGAATTGTACCAGGCTAACCAAGCGAAATGTACAAGGCTAACCAAGCGAATTGTACCAGGCTAACCAAGCGAAATGTACCAGGCTAATCAAGCGAATTGTACCAGGCCAACCAAGCGAAATGTACCAGGCTAACCAAGCGAATTGTACCAGGCTAATCAAGCGAATTGTACCAGGCTAATCAAGCGAAATGTACCAGGCTAACCAAGCGAAATGTACCAGGCTAACCAAGCGAAATGTACCAGGCTAACCAAGCGAATTGTACCAGGCTAACCAAGCGAAATGTACCAGGCTAATCAAGCGAATTGTACCAGGCTAACCCAGCGAAATGTACCAGGCTAACCAAGCGAAATGTACCAGGCTAACCAAGCGAAATGTACCAGGCTAACCAAGCGAAATGAACCAGGCTAATCAAGCGAATTGTACCAGGCTAATCAAGCGAATTGTACCAGGCTAATCAAGCGAATTGTTCCAGGCTAACCAAGCGAAATGTACCAGGCTAATCAAGCGAATTGTACCAGGCTAATCAAGCGAATTGTACCAAGCTAACCAAGCGAAATGTACCAGGCTAACCAAGCGAAATGTACCAGGCTAAACAAGCGAAATGAACCAGGCTAATCAAGCGAATTGTACCAGGCTAACCAAGCGAAATGTACCAGGCTAACCAAGCGAAATGAACCAGGCTAATCAAGCGAATTGTACCAGGCTAATCAAGCGAATTGTACCAGGCTAATCAAGCGAATTGTTCCTGGCTAACCAAGCGAAATGTACCAGGCTAATCAAGCGAATTGTACCAGGCTAATCAAGCGAATTGTACCAGGCTAACCAAGCGAAATGTACCAGGCTAAACAAGCGAAATGAACCAGGCTAATCAAGCGAATTGTACCAGGCTAATCAAGCGAATTGTACCAGGCTAATCAAGCGAATTGTTCCAGGCTAACCAAGCGAAATGTACCAGGCTAATCAAGCGAATTGTACCAGGCTAATCAAGCGAATTGTACCAGGCTAACCAAGCGAAATGTACCAGGCTAACCAAGCGAAATGTACCAGGCTAACCAAGCGAAATGTACCAGGCTAACCAAGCAAATTGTACCAGGCTAACCAAGCGAAATGTACCAGGCTAATCAAGCGAATTGTACCAGGCTAATCAAGCGAAATGTTCCAGGCTAACCAAGCGAAATGTACCAGGCTAACCAAGCGAATTGTACCAGGCTAATCAAGCGAATTGTACCAGGCTAATCAAGCGAATTGTACCAGGCTAACCAAGCGAAATGTACCAGGCTAACCAAGCGAAATGTACCAGGCTAAGAAAGCGAAATGTTCCAGTCTAAACAAGAGAATTGTACCAGGCTAACCAAGCGAATTGTACCAGGCTAATTGTACCATTTTATTAACCAAAAAAGCTTTATTCACTACAACAATATAAAATTAATTTTTCGTTTTCCTATTAACTTGAATTGAAAATTTTTTGGCAATGTTAAAAGATGGGTATACGAGAAGTTTAGATTTCATTAACATTTTTTTTTATAATTGTTCTTTTTTTTTTAAAATGCGCTCAATTTAAAAAGACGTTTCTACTTTCTAATAAATTTGATCATTTGGGGAACACTTTTTTTTTGACTTGATTGTTTTTATTTAAATAAATAAATGGCTACATCTGAAAAAAAATCTTTTTTGAAAATTTTCAAAAAAGAAGGGTTTTCACTTTTACATGTTTTTTTTATTATTAAACTCTTTTTTCATTTATAGTTGGATGAGCTTATTAGTTTGGACACTCGAAAATTCAGAATCTATCTAAATTTTCTGAGTCATTACAATGAGCTGCTGAAAAGGGTAGATCCGCTGCGTGTTGAAAGAATGCATAAGGCAAATGAAAAAAAGACTAAATATTTGAAAGATTATGTTTTCAATAAATTTAAAATTCCATTTACAGAGTTTTATCAATTTTTACAAGATTATGAGGATGACATGATTTTAAGCCAAATGGATTTAAATTAAGTTCCGAAACTAAATGAAGCTTCAACAATTAAGGATTGTTGAAGCTATTTTATTACCCTAACTTTTCATAAGAACTTTTCTTAACTTAACTTAACTTTTCATGAAGCTTTTTATAACCCTTACTCATTAAAAATGTAATAAAAAGTTTGCGAAGCACCTTAAAAAAGCAAAATTTTACAAATCGCTTTGATATTGAAAATGAAGTTAAATCAAAGTTAAATCGAATATTTCTTCAGGAATATACACCAATAAAAACCCCAGGAGATGGGAATTGTCTTTTTCATATGATTTCACTTTGTCTCTTCGGTGATAAGATGTATTCGAATGTTTTACGCTTAATTACGGTTTTATACATTGTAAAAAAAAAGATTATTACAAAAACGTTATTAGATCAATAGTGACCCAAGGACGATCTAATGGCTTCAACTTAGATATAAATTCTCATGTCGAATATAATTATAGAAAATTGTTTCATGTTGCAAGGAAGAATGGTGTATGGTGTAATGATTATCATTTATGAGCTTTCAGTTCTGTGTTAAACTTTAAAATTTATATTTATAAAATGAATGATATAAATGACTTAGCATCTGTTGAACAACTTTTTTCAAAATTTAATGATAACCCTTTAAAGTTATGTTTCTGTTTAAAATATATCCAATAAATGAAGAGTTAACCGATAATTTTATTTGTGGTTTCTATAATATTCAAATTGGAAAATTCCATTACACAGCCATTGTCCCAAATTCTATTAAAAGCTAAGAGTTTGTCCCAAAAAATAACTTTTTTACTTAATTTTTTTTTTTCATTAAATTTTATCTTTTATTTATTTTTGTATTATATGTGTTTTCTATTTTTTTTTAATAAAAGTATTTAAAAATTGAAACCTAATTTTAATAATTATTGATTAGTCTGAAAAACAAAACTAAATATATCTATGTTGTGGTTGGAGGTAAGGAGGGGGGCTAAGCCCCCCTCCTTGTTTAACAATAAAATTAAAATGGATGCATTTGTAACACCCCCTCCAGCAGACCCCGGTCTTCTGGGGCCTTGCTGGATTTCTTTATATATATATTTGTTTTTTTTATCATTATTTTGGATTAATAAAGAAGTAAGAAAAGAAAGTTGTTTTATATTTTTCTCTCCCTCTCTCGCTCTTTTTAGTTATTTGATAGCGCACGCTATTAAACATTGAAAGAGCTCGAAAGAAGCACACAAGACCAACTTAGCAAAAAATCTATATTTAAAGAATTGAATGAGCCCTTAAAAGAAGATGGAAATGAAGAGATGGATATTTTTCAGAAAAAAGAACTTAAACTAAGAGAGTTAAAAAATACAAATCGGGACGGAAAAACTGACTCCATCGAAGAATGCTTAGAAAATATAGGAAATGAGACTTATAGAAAAATAATGATAGAACTAACCAAGTCCTACTAAAAGAAAAGAAAGAAAATCTTCCCTCAAGGGAAAATCCATCGGTGAACTGGTTGTCCTCCAAAGTTTGATTTGTTATCCTGCCTCCTGGATCGAAGAAAAAAAAATAAATAAAAGAAATTTTGAATAATATTTAACCTAACTAGTTTAATTAACATTTTTTACAATAATTATTTCAAATATTTGTCTCTAATCTCTTTAAGACTGTTTATCTCATTTATTTCTTTTTTAATATTTTTTAAACATCGCCTTAAAGGCGTTCACTGAAATAAATAATAATAATAATAATAACTTGCTATGAAAATTGATTAGCTAATATGAAAATAAAAAAGATGCAATGAAAATTTATAAGATGCAATGAAAAGATTTGTGATGCTATGATTTTTGTCTTGCTATGAAAAATATATGAAAAATGTTATGTAATGAAACATAACAGAGCCTTATAAACAACTCTGATATTATTAATAATCATACTAACATTATTTAGATAAACTGGTCGTAAACTGTTATAGCAGGGCGTTTACTTGCACCACTGCTTAGATCTTCGGCTTCTGCAGTATACCTTACTACCACTAAATTTTATTATCAATATTTGAAATTTTTTAACAAGAATAATTTTTAAACAAATCAAATTTTAAATATTCATCATTAAAAAATGATATGAAAATGATAAAATCACTAGTAATTGTCAAAAAAAAAACATTTAAAAACAGTCCTTATTCTCAAAAATATCATTTAAAAAATTGAACCTTTAGAAATTTTTTTTTGTTTTTAGGAACAAATCAAAAAATACTTTTTTCAAGGACAAATAAAACTTATATTTTAATTTTATATTTCAAGAAATTCAACGCAGTTTAATAATTAATTTCAAATTTAATAATTACCTTATTTGAATTCGATTGGTATTTAATGCTTTAAATTTTTTAAAGGAAAAAAATTGGTCTAACTATGTTTTTATTGTGCTCCACTAATTCAAGTCTTTAAATTTAAACCATTTCACCTTTCACGTTTCTTTTAAATTTCAAACAAAATATGAAATAAATTTTTTTCAAAAATGAACATGAATAGGTGTTGAAAATTTAACAAAAGAATAATCTTCAATATATTAAATAAATTATAAGATTCACAGATTTATTCTTTATTTAATTTATAAAAATCAAAAAGCAAAATCTATAAAAATAATTAATAATATAAAATAAAAATAAAATTAAAAAATATTTCAGCAAAATAATTAAAACTTATCAAACTTTATTTGAAAAAAAATTCAAGAAAAAATGTATAGATAAAAATATTTTTTGGGAATTTATTTTTTGTCAAATTTATCGAAAAAGAAATAAAAACTGGGTACATAAAAATTATTGTCGAGTATTATCAAAATGATTTTTGGGTATTATAAAAATTATTTTTGGGTATTATAAAAATTATTATTGAATATTATAAAAATATTTATTGAATACTATAAAAATTATTAAAAAATTATTCTCTAATAAATGCTTTTTTTGCTAAGGTAGGTATGCCTCTCTTTCTTTTTTGTCCGATTGGTACTGATTTAGCTATTAATGGAGGACTGACTTCAATAGCCAAACCAACAACATGCTTGCACATATGCTCTTTAAGAAAATTAGGACAAGTGCATTTAGCCTGTTTCAAATCTTGACAATTGTCTCTATCAAAACACCATATATTAAATGACTTCACAAAATGATCAAAAGTCGTAAATTTTCCAGATCGATAACGCTTAAATTCAGAATCAGTAATCTTATTAAAATCATCTGAAGGAATATAAAACTTATCATCAAGTATCTTAATTTCTCTCGATTCTTTAGCCCATTGGTAAGAATTAGTCCACAAATTAAGGGAAATAGATTGTTCTAAAATAAAATTTTTATAATTAATTTTAGATGGATCGCGATCAAACGACCATCCATAAACAATATCAATTGCTAACTGTAGGAACTGGCTTAAGGGTAACCTATTATGGAATGTTTTTTGATCCTTAATAACTCTATTAGTAGCTTCTAATGCATTATTCGTACTTGGAACAAATAAATGTGTATCTTCAAACCATCCTAAATGCAAATTATACATTTTAATACTTATTTATTTTATTTAGCACCCAATAAATATTTTCAGCACTCAAATTATTTATCTAATATCATAAATGATTTTTAGCTAAATACCCAATTAAATAAATAAATACCCATTTAAATACAAGCCAAATTTTAACAATTACATCTTTTTAATTATTTATAATTAATAATTTATAAAACAAAATTTGGAGCTTAAGCAATTTAAAAAAAAAAACTATTTTGTAATCTGAAACTTGGAAACCAAACTTATTTAAAGGATATATAAATTAAATTTGTTTTAATATTTATTTTGATTCACTAAAAATTTATTTTTTGGCTTTGAAAAAAACAACCAAGTTTTCTGTTATATTTTAATCCAAAATTTTTTTTATTTTTGTAAATTTTCAGTAATTTCAGATGATAATAAAAAATTATTTAAAATCGTTTTCAATAACTTAAAAAGAGTAAATTTATTAAAATTTAAAGTTTTTTTAAAATTTTTTAAATTTAATTCTTTTGTAGATGAAAGTAAAAACAATTATTAGAATAATATTTTTTATTAACTTTCTTTTTTGTAACATAAAATGCCAACTATATCAAGGTTATTTTAAATTTCATAAGGGACACGATCCATTAACAGACATTAATCAACAGAATTTGGAACCATTGGAAAAAAAAGATAAATTTATTTGTGCATTGCAATGTTTAATGCTAAACGATTGCTTTCTAGCAAAGATTAAAAACAAACAATGTACTATTTACCCGAATTGTCAAACATTGGATTCGATTGAGAAAGAACAAGATGAACATTTGCTTGAGAGAAATCAAAGAGATTTCTCTAATTTTACAGGTAAAAATAATTCGATTTTGAATAATCTATTTAAAGATATTGTGAATTTCAAATACAAATTGAACAAAAATTCTTCTTTTTTTTAATAAATCAAAAAATTTTAGAAAAAATACTGCAACATGGTGCAACATACTTTGTTGAACCTTTTTTACCTAAAATAATATTTCTTATGTAAAAAATGCCAAAAAATAACGAATCAATAAGATTTTAATAGATTATAGATTTGATTTACTAAAACAAAAGAAAATAAAGATTTTGTTTTGGGTTAAAAAGGTGTAACAAAGTATGTTGCACTATGTTGCAGTATTTTTTCTAGTTTTTTTTATTAAATTTAATTTAAATAAATCAAAAAATGAAGAATGTTTGTTCAATTTGTATTTGAAATTTAAAGAAATTTCATTACATGACCAAAAAAATTAAAGCTGTTTTCTAGATTAGATAGATAAGTTTGTGAATAAATTTTTCTAGTTTGAAAAAAATTAAATTTTAATTCAAATCTTGAAAACTAAAAACCTAGTATACTCAAATTATGTAGTTATCAATTTTCCAAAGACAGTTTACATTTTTGGTCATTTGAAACGTAAAGTTAAGATAAATATTTTATCTTTTAATAGAAATAATGACTCTGAATGGTAACACAGCTCAAGACAACTCACTTGTATTTTATAGAGATAATTTTTTGGTCAGTGGCGGTCAAAATAACCAAATAAACATATGGAATATGAAAAATGGAAGCTTAGAAACAATACTAAGTGGACATTCTAATGAGCTGAGATGCCTGGCAATATTTGAAAATTACTATTTAGCGAGTGGTTCTTTAGACAGAACAATAAAAATTTGGTTCCTTAATAATAGAAGCGTTAAATTTAATTTGACTGGACATACAAGTGCTGTTATTACAGTGGTATTTTTAAATAATGATTATTTAGCTAGTGGATCAGCTGATAAAACTATTAGAATTTGGAATATCAACACAGGAAATTTGAATAGAACAATAAATGGTCACACTAACTGGGTTCGTGTGTTGATTGTTCTTAACAAAGATTATTTTGCCAGTGGATCATCAGACAACACCATAAAAGTTTGGAATATTAAAAATGGAAGCATGAAATTTAATTTGAATGATCATAGTGCTACTATTTTTACGCTTGTGGCTATAGACAAGGATTACTTTGCCAGTGGATCTTATGATAGGACTATTAGGATTTGGAATATAAATACTGGATTTTTAAAAAAAACATTGAGTGGTCATTCCAACTGGGTTCGCGCGTTAATTGTTTTAAATAATGATTTTTTAGTTAGTGGATCACCAGATAAGACAATAAAAATTTGGGATTTAAAAAGCGGATGCCTCAGAAAATCTTCGGTTGTTCACTCAAGTCCTATTCATTCACTTGCAGTTTTGAATGATGACTATTTGGCAATCGGATTTGATGATCGCACAATTAAAATATGGAAATTTTAAATTGATATTTTTTTAATTATTAATTTATTAATAGTCTTTTTACAAAAATATCCAATATCAATTCAATATAAATTTAAAAAATTAAAGTAATCAATAGGTGCATGACTATTTATCTTAATAATATCTTAATAAATAAATGAATACATATCATAATACATATTTTTGAAAAAAAGTTTATATTTTTTTAATAAGCCATGAAATGATTCAAGATAGTTAAAGTCTATATCAAAAAATTTATAAGTCGCTAGCAATATTTTAATTAAACATTATCTCCTGGAAAATCGAAAAAAACACTTGGTGTAAATAGCAAAGTGGTAAAGTATAGTTTTATAAGGTTATAATATGATAAACTCGTTTAGTAATATCATACGGAACATGTTCTATCATGTTATGGTAGTCTGAGTACTCTTCTAAGGCTTCAAGACTAATTTTGAATTGAATATTCTTAAAATTGTTTGCTGTTTTTTGTTTAATAATTGTATTCGGAAGATTATTCTAATAGTTCGCTATCCTTTTTGTAAAAAATAAAATCTTTGGTCACAGTTGCTTTCATATTTTTGAATCATGACTTCTTGTGTTGTTGCTGTACTGATGGGATGTTTGTTTTTAAATGAATAAGTTTGTTTAATAAGAAATGAATGTATTAACAAAAAAATTTTATTTTATTATAAAATTGTTGCTTCACATTTAGTTTTGTTTTTTTACTTCTTTGATGATCTTGGTTTTCTAAGGAAGCCATTTGAAATACTAAACTAAATAAAAGTATAAAGAAAATCGATTTAAAAAAAATAATTTGGTATGGCAATGTAAAATTTTAGTAAAATAATTACACCAAAAAAAGTAAAAATGCTTTAATTTTTTTCTATTCGACAAATATGGTTCTGCAAACAGTACAACATTGAATAAAGTTATACAAACGAATTTTAAGTTTTGATGTGCAATTTATTGCACATTTTAATCAAATTTTATTTGATGGTGTGCATTTTAACTGAAAATTGCAGAGTTTTTGCAGAGCTTAGAATTCGTTTATACAAATTTGTACAATATTGTTTGAAGAACCATATTTGTAAAAACAGAAAAAAATTAAAGCATTTTTCCTTTTTGTGCTGTAATTATTGTACTAAAATTTCATATTGTCCTATTTTTAAAGATATTAAAATGTAGAATGATTTTGATTACTTTTTTTCTAAATCATTATAATTTCTTTAATTGTATCAAAAAAATATAATTTAAAGATATATATTTATAAAGCAAAAAGAAATATTTATAATATTTAATTTTATTGTAGTAATATTGCAAAAATAAATCCCATTTATATTTCTAAAAAATTAATTTAAAACATAGCATTTGTTCATGCTTTCTGGAAAATTGTATGAGAATAATTATTTAAGTCTTTCTTGATTTCACTTTTTCTAGCTATATTAGAATATTTATTAAAAGACGAAAAATCGTACCAATTATAAGTAAAGATTTTTAATTAAAAAACAAACTTTGAAAATTAAAAATATCAATTAATTTCTTGGATTTTTTCTGTTCACTAAAACAATAATTATCCTATTTTTTGGAAAAAACAAAAAAAAATTTTAAATAATAATTTGAAAAAAAATGTATTCAGAAAAGGTAAAAATTAGGCTTCATATTTTCTTAAAACTTAACTTTACAAAAATTGTTTCTAGTCTTTCAATCAAAGTAAATAGAAAATTTGTTTCTATTAAAAGAATTTCTTTCTTGCTACTCCAGTAAAATCATTTTCACTCTGTTTGAATTGCTAAAAGTATCGGTGTCTAATTCCGAATCGCTTGACTCGAGATTTGCTTTTCAACTCTCTGTATTTATGGTGACTAAATATCTCAGAATTTTTCTTCTTCTCCACAGGATGTGAACACTCAACTGATCCGTTTTAAACTGAATTATTTTCTTGAAATATTCTCTCCAATTCAAAATAGTCTTTTTGTTTATCTTTGAGTTGACTTTCAAGCTAAAATTTTTCAATTTTTAACAGACATTCATTTTGGTTCGATTCACTCTTATTTTCATCAGGTTTGATTTTACTGAATATTAAAAATAATAATAATTATAAACTGATCTTTACTGAATCTGAGAAAATTTGACTCTCTAAAATCATGGATACAAAATTTGTCAAAATTTGACGTTCTTTGTCACATTCACTCTAGCAATCGTTCCATTTGTTTTTATTGACCTTCGACAAAACGCTCTTTCATAATGTGATCAACATCCATTGAATCATGTACAGAAGAAAAACAAAATTTTCAATCCTTCAATGACCATATTCTTTATTTGCTTGTTTGTTCATGTACAGTTCTGGCAGATTCACTGTGAATTCTTTGTTCATATTTATAAATATGCTGATTTGTTTTTTTTTGCGATCCACATATCCACTTTCTGAAATCTAAAGATCTTTCCAAAATTTTTTACACTTGACAACACCTTGTTTTCGTTACTGAACATCAATTTTTCTACTAATTCTGTTTGATCAAAATTCTTTGATTAAATTTCAAAAATTGTGATCCATGTTACTGTATCGATTCCATCTTTGAATTCGTCAACAGCTTTAATGGACACGGGAACTTTATTCGATTCACCATCATTGTGCCTCTTCTGACAGATTCTCACCATGTCAAACTGCATGGTATTTTAAGCGTTAAGCTTTGTTTGGGTGGAAATTGAGTTGATTGGAGCCTGAAATCCCTACCTCTTTTAAAAATCTTGTACAAGATCACTGTCACATTTACTAAACTAATTAATATCGTATTGGTAAGTGTATCGCCAAGGATTTTATCAATTCTTAACTGTCCGAATTATAACTTATTTGTAAATGCATGGGTTAAAATAGGTATAAGTGTACTAAAAACATGGATTCTTTGAAAAAAACTAAATACGCACGTGGATTTGATGCAAAAACAAATCAAAGATACTGTGAATTTACTATTCATTTTAAAAGGAAAGAAAGAATTAAAGATGAGAGAATTAATGCGCAAAATATAATATGAGGTTATTCTTTAATAATCTATCGAATAACTAGTTTATGATCTAATATTAAAATAACCTATTTTATTAGTATATATAGTTGATCCTTTTTCATTATTAGTTAGTTCCAATAAATATTATATAAACATCATATTCTTTCTTTAACAGTTTCTAGCAGCTCAGGTATTTACTTTTTTGGTAAAATAAACAATCCACATCGAAAATGAATCAACAAAAGATGTCAAAAATTAATGAAGATAATTCAAGTGAAACGTCAAGTATGTATGGTCTCACAAGTGGTTTAAATAAAATGAGCTTAAGTGAAAAAAATCGGAGTCCGAATACATTAGAAGCACTATTATATTTAAGTGCGGCATCAAAAAAATTAATGGAGGAACAAAACAAAAAAATTAAGGAACTGGAATCACAGCTTGCAAAATTTAAAAATAATGAAAAAGAAAATAATAGAAATTTAGATAGTTACGTTGAGGATTTTGATGATGTTTTAACTGAGATAGAAGATGAACGTGAATATGGACGACGTTATCCTGTAAGTTCAGCTCAAACTATTTTTGAAGGTCAACTTTCTGAGGAGTAGAAAGTTGGTTATTTTGCTTGGATATAAATTTGAGGAATGCAAATATCCCTAAGAGTGAAAAAATTTTTTATGCTGGTTCATACTGTAAGGCTAACGCAGAGCAGGTTTATAAGGCTATTCTAAAAACAAATCCAAAAATCACTTGGACAGAATTTAAAGAAGAATTTTTAAAAAGGATCAACTATTTATACTAATAAAATAGGTTATTCTAATATTAGATCATAAACTAGTTATTGGATAGATAATTAAAGAATGACCTCACATTATATTTGAAAAATGTGTGGAACGTTTTTATATTTAAAAAGAAAAACACCTAGGGACGCCAATATTATAAAACTTAAAGTTAAAAAACTTACTTCCGGATATGTTAGTGTCTGTTGGTTCGCGGTTATATTACAAAAATTACAGAAAAGTAATTAAATAATAACTTTATTAAAGAATGGCCATTTCTAGTCTGAACAAATAATAGAGAAAATAACAAAAAAGGTAAAAGAATATAAATAATTACAAATAAAAAGTTCCAAATCATAATCTCTTTTTCTCAAATAATAATTTTATGTCTAATATTTTACACAGTGTTAAATATTAACTCCTTGCAAAACACATTAGATAAAAGAATTGCATTGTGAAACTATGGACTTTAATTTTAAATGTATTCTTTATTTTATATTCTATTCCGAAGAAGCTTTAGCTCGATACAGAAAACAAATAAATAAAAAGATTTCAATATTCTTTAAATTTTAATTATTTTATGACTAGACTATTGAAAGTTAGAATCTAATAATTTGTTAAGAATATACAAAAAAAGACTGGCTTTTTCTTGCAGTTTCTATTTATTGATTTTATTAATGCAAATTATTCTAAAATATTCCATTAAATAAATATTTAAAAAAGTTGATTATAAGTTGTAAGATATAATTAAAAAAATTCGAATTCGAATCATTATTGGCTGATTCACACTGATCAGAATACGATGTGGCATTGTACCAGCATCGAATATCATCCACTACGGCACACACTCCATTTGGTGTATTTGAACAAGTGCAACCATCTTTTGGACACACGCTTGGCATTTCGTTAAATTTTCTCTCATATCCAACACAATGATAGCAAGTGAACAAATTGTCCGGATCAAGTTTAACTTTAACTTCCAAAAGCTTGTTATAATTGTCCATTCCGCCCCAATATCTCTCTCTCCAGTCGTTTTGAGGAAAATTGTGCTGAGGTTCATTCCAATAGACCCAGTTCGAATACTTTTTTAGAATATTTTCTGAAAAAGTATCCATTAGTTCCACCTGATATTTTTTTTCATCTACTGGTGTTGATTCTTCCATCATGGAATAACACGATATACCCATCAATCCATTTCTAAATTCTCTAGATATTGACGTTTTTTCACTATTGGGATCCAAAGTTGAACTAACTCCGCCCAAAACAGCATTTCCTGAACAGCCAGTATAAGGTGTAGAGTCAATAAACTCTAAAATTTCTCTCAGACCTTCTTTAATATTTTGACTATTCAGTGCTGTGCTGGCAAGATAAGCGGAACCTTCTCGTTCTGATTGAGCAGTTTTAAAATACTCAAAATAGCTAGCAAATGCATCATATCCTGGGTTTCATGTTATTTGGAAAAAGGGAGAAGGGATACAGCCTACTTTTAATTTTTCAAATAAATTCTCACATTGGGCTTTTTCATTAAAACAACCAGCTGCAAATAGTCCTCTTTTAAAGGTTCCAAAATTATCTGGAATGAAATATGTAAAGGCATAATTTGGAGCATTTATTATCCAGTCAGAAACTAAATCAGCTGTTGTTGAACTAAGATCATAATTTCCAACAAAAACTGACATTTTACCAGGACTTGGATGCAATTTGATGGTCAGACTGACAGCAATTCCATAAGTGCTTCCACCAGAGCCTCTAATTGCTCGGAAAATGTCTGGGTTTTGGCTTTCGGACAGTGTTATCAATGAATAATTTGCCAAGATTAAATCAATGCTCAATATATTGTCCACACCTAGACCAAATAGTCTAGATAGTGGTCCATGGCCTCCACCAACAGTCCAACCGTAAATGCCCACTCCGGGATCCGCACCACTCACCACCACCAAACTCTTGTTTGATTTTTCTTCGATAAACTTGTAAATTTGGCTAAAATTATTACCTGGGCCAAGAGTAACAGTTTTCTGTTCTAAATTAATGCTCTTCTGGTTCATTGAGCTCATGTCAATGTGAACCGAATTATCCAAAATGTTTCTATTGTCTTGGTGATGTCCGGTGCTTTGAACCGAAAGGCGCAAATTGAACTTTTTGGCAAATTTAAGCGCTTCAATAATGTCATTGTTTGTTGTTGGTTGAATGATGACAGCTGGTTTTGGAACCAGTGTTCTTTTATTCCAAGTATGAGGCTTATAGTCGTCATCTCCACGCATATAAACCCTGCCTTCTATTTTGCTTTCCATGTCCACAAAATCTGATAATGTTGGCCAATTATTGTCACCAGGTAAGGCATATTTAAAACACCAGTGATTCGAAGCACTTGAAAATATAATTAAAATTAAAAATAAATTCATTTTTATTAGAAAATCAAAAAAAATTTATATTTATAGCAGAAATTTTAAATATCTCACAAGCATCTAAGATCGAAAAAGAAATTTTTTGTAATTTTGAATAATAAAGTGTATGAATAAGTATTATAATAATAAAGTGTATGTTTGATTATACCTTATTACCTTTTAATTAGTTTAATATTTTTCATCACTACAAGTTTTATTATAAATTATTTTAGCTTCTTTTCAAAATTTGTTTAAATTTAAATCACGTCAGTAAAAGTAAAATCATGACAGACTTACTCACCTAAGAATCTAGTGATACATACAAAAAATAATTAAATTATTTTCGCTTTTATTATTTTTTCTATTTTTTTTGATTATTTTTACCTGGAAAAAATTAATTGAACTTTTAAAAATTTTCTTCTAAAATTAATGGATCCAAAAAGATAAAAATTAAATTAAAAAAAAATATTCTTGTTTTCAAATCTTAAAACTTTATGTTCTAACAAATTATTACTAAATTCGAAACATTAAGTGAACATATTTATTTCAGGTTTAATCTTGTTATTTTTAGAAATATTACGTCCTGATTTTAAAAAATCTAATCTACACAAACTAGAATCATTTGGACAGCAAAATTTTCTAAAAAGTTCAAATTAATGTTTCGGTATCAAATTTTTAGAGGTTTTTGGTTTATCATACACTAAATTCACGATAAGTGGATAGTGTTAAAATAGTTAAAAGAATTAAAATTTATATTTATTTTTTTCCTCGAGCAACACACAATAAAGTGAAAAATCCATTGACTTAAACATATAAAAGACCTTAATGTGAAATACTCAAACAAATTTAAGATCCAAAGCTGACCAAGGTATTTAATCATTAAGAAAAAATATTCCACAAAATCAAAACTTCCTTAACTAAAAATTTCTATTTTTAAATTTTCCTTTTTTTGTCAAAGTTTTTGAGAAAGATTCTTACTGTCAATCAACTTGATAAAATTTGATAAACTTAATAATGACTTGTCATTTTTATATTAACGAAAAATCAGTCTTTTAAAATTTTGTTTAAAAGCAAAGAAATAAAAAGGATAAGCATAGTTTATAAAAATTATTAGACATAATTTAATTAATAACAAAATTTTTTGCAAAGACCAATTAATCGATTAAAAAATAAAATGTCAATTAAAAGCGATCAAATAAAGAGTTTTGTTCTAACTGTATTCTAGCAAGCTAAAAAATTCCTCGAATTATATCAACTGTATTTCTAATTTAAAATTAAAAAATTAACAATAAGAATAATAAATAAGAATTGTATTGAACATTGTTAAAATTTAATTTATTATAATGTTTTTGTTAGATTTTGAGACTTAAATGATTTTGGAAGGGAATGAAACTACATTTGAGTGTGACATTCAAACTTACTTATAAAATGATCAATTGCGTGTTTTAATTATACCGGCTAATGCCGATATAAAGTATTATTTTACATTGCTTTGTTTTACTGAGTGACAGGAAAAGCCAAAAAATGTAAGAGTGTTTGATTAAAAAGAAGTAACTGAATTTAAATTTTTTAATTTAGTAAGGAAAAAATTTAAAATTGAAGACTAAGAGTTAGGAGACATCAATCACATTATTCTTTATCGGTTTTTTAAATTTTTGGATTCATTTAATTGAGGAGAAATTTTTAAAAGTTTAATTTTTTTAGTTCATGAAAATTAATCAAAAAAGTTAAAAAAAATAAATTAAAAATTATTTTGATTGTTTTTTTTTCTTTCACTAGATTCTTAGATGAATAAGATGAGTAAGTCTTTCTTAATTTTACTTTTTCTAGGTATATTAGGATATTTGTTAAAAGACGAAAAATTGCACCAATTATAAGTAAAGATTTTTAATTAAAAAACAAACTTTGAAAATTAAAAATATCAATTAATTTCTTGGATTTTTTTTCTGTTCACTAAAACAATAATTATCCGATTTTTTGGAAAAAACAAAAAAAAATTTTAGATAATGATTTGAAATAATTCGGTTGTTCACTCAAGTCCTATTCATTCACTTGCAGTTTTGAATGATGACTATTTGGCAGTCGGATTTGATGATCGCACAATTAAAATATGGAAATTTTAAATTGATATTTTTTTAATTATTAATTTATTAATAGTCTTTTTACAAAAATATCCAATATCAATTCAATATAAATTTAAAAAATTAAAGTAATCAATAGGTGCATGACTATTTATTTTAATAATATCTTAATAAGTAAATGAATACATATTATAATACATATTTTTGAAAAAAATTTTTTTTTTTTTAATAAAGCAAGAAATGATTCAAGGTAGTTAAAGTCTTTCAAAAAATTTATAAGTATATTCTTTCAATCAAAGTTAATAGAAAATTTGTTTCTATCTAAAGAATTTTCTATCTTGCTACATCTGTAAAACCATTTTCATTGTGTTTGAATTGCTAAAAGTATCGGTGTTTAATTCCGAATCTCTTGACTCGAGATTTTCTTTTCAACTCTCTGTTTTTACGGTGACTAAAAATCTCAAAATTTCCTTCTTTTCCACAGGATGTGAACACTCAACTGATCCGTTTTAAACGTAATTATTTTCTTGAAATATTCTCTCCAATTCAAAATAGTCTTCTTGTTTATCTTTGAATTGACATTCGAACTAGATTTTTTCAATTTTTCATAGACTCACGTTCAAATTTAAACAAATTTTAGCTAAAAGCTATTAAAATTTCTGAATAAAAGTTCAAATTGGAACAACTAATAGGTTTTATTTTTTTTTATTTTTTATCTTATTTCTCTTAAAAAAAGCATCCAAAATGAGGTATTTAAAAAAAAAATTGAAAAAAATAAAGTTTTTAGAAGTTTTTAATTTATAATTAGTATATAGCCTAATTATTAGTCTAATTTAAAAAAAAATGGTTAATTATGTTCTGGTGAAGGAGCTCTTAGTTGCCCGTAAGAACCAAAATTTTGGATTCGATTAGGCTGTTCGTTTCGTTCTTTTTTGGCATAAATAAGTATTTGAGTAAAATGAAGGATAAAAACAATTTATTAAATTTTTTCAAATTTTCAATTGTCATTTTTTTTAATGTTAGGCTAATTCTCAAACTTATTCTCATTTTGAAAAAGTAGAATTTTGTCCACACTTCAAGAAATAAAAAACTTTTGATCGAATCTTGTAAGTTCAAAGAGCATTTTTGGGATCTCACTTTTATTTTTATGGCTAAATATTACTTGTATTTTCAAAACGAGGTGGTCTTTTAATGCTCTAAACTCAGTTTTGACTATGTATTTTTATACGCTACAGACTTCACCTTGTTCCAGTGAATAGTCTTACTCAGCAACACCTAACAGTCGTCCGACCTAGCCGTTCAACCCAGGCGTTCAATATTCTATACGATTTTTTTTAAGATAATTTTATTTATTATTCATTAACAAGCAGCAACAACCCCTGAATATTTTTAAGGGCTTTAAAACTAATTTATAATTTAATAATAAAATTGACTTTATTTTTAAAAGCTTTCTTTTTAATGACTTTTTAAAAGAAAAATCAAAAAAATTTTAATTTATTGAACAGGAAATGACCATTGTACATACTAAATCTATTTAAACTTTGAGCCAATATATGTATTTTAAGAAAGTTCCGATTATTCGATTTTTTTTATTTTATTTCAGCTCGTCAAGAAAATATTCTGAAATTAAAAATTTTATTATATTTATATTTATATTGCCCAATATCCTTTAGTCTTTATTGCTTACTTGACGATGGATTTTTTTATATTTTTTGTATAAAATGTTTTAGTTAAGATGAAATCTGTAAATTAAGCAGAAGAGAAAAATCAAATTTTTCAAGTGAAAGTCTTAGATAATTATTTTTTAAATTTTTAGTACAAACGATTCATTTCTATTTTCTGACATTTTTGATGAATTTTTTTATGTGCACAGGTGATGTTTTTTTAACAAAGCCAAACTTAATAAGCTTATGAATAAACTCTATTTTAGCTATTTTAATTTTTCATCTAGAGAAAATCTTTAAATTTTGTTTAAACAAAGGAAAAAATGATTTAAAATAAAATATTTCTTTTGATCCTAGATCAATGTTTAATTTTAGCAAAATTTATTATTTTAAATCAGAATTTAATTTGAATTTCTTCAATTTCGATTATATAAAACTTTGAAAAAATGATTATAAAATACCTATTTATTCGACATTTTGAAATAACTTCACTTGCGCAACAAAAAAACAATTCATAAAAACTATATTAAATAAGAAGAAATTTTAGATTTTTTTTTATTATTTAGCAAAAATGAATATTTTGTTTATGTTCTCAATTATTTCGGTGGCACTTGTATCAAATACTAATGCAAGAGTATGGTTTGGGACCAGATGTCCGAATACTCCAGTTATACCAGACTTTGATTTGAGTCGAGTAATTTATTTAAAATTTAAAAAAATAACTAAAATACTTTTCCTTTTATTAAGTATGCTGGAAAATGGTACGAAATTGAAAGCATTTTTAGCCAAGAGTATAAATGCGGATTTGCTGAGTATGCCGTTCAGGAAAACAACCGAATATCGGTCAGAAATACAGGAACCTATAGGTAATTAATTAAAGACGGATTTATTTTTTTTTAATTAAATTTAATTAATAAAATGATTAGAAACAGTGGTGAGATTAGAATAATTACTGGAGAAGGATATGTTCCAAATCCAAATGAGCCTAATAAATTGATTGTAAGCCTAAGTGTGAATGGTTTATTTAACTTTAATAGTGAAGGAAATTATCACATTTGGAAATCAGACTATGATAATTACGCTTTAGTTTATTCATGCAAAATATATCTTGGATTTATTAAATTTGATGCCACTTGGCTTCTTTCACGCACACAAAGTTTGAGTGAAGAAAACACAACAGAGCTAAAAAAACTATTATCGGAAAATGGTGTCGATACTAGGGGATTTTATAAACCAGATCAGAGCTGCAATAACTAGTTAATACAATTAATTAATTCAATTTAATTTTTACCAATCAACATTTTAATAAATAGCATTTGAAAAATGAAAAAAATTTTTTAACCGGTTCATAATAAAACAATGTTTAATCTTTAAAAAGCTTTATTTAAGTTATTTAACGTTCTGAAGTTCTAAGAACGGAATTCTTATTTATACATATATGCTGGTGTTAAGAACACGAGCTTATAACGTAAAGAAGCAAAGTTTTTTAATAGCGAGTAACGAAACGTTAAATTTTTATTAATTTTATATAAAATTGAAGTAAATCTTGAGTATTCGATTAATTTAATAAAAGTTTTTTATTTGTTTTATTAATTGAAATAAAATAAAATCAATCAATTGTCTAGTAAATTTTGATATTTTTTTAGTGTTTCTTCTTTTAATTTTGACAACCTTTCTTCTTCATCTGAGCGCGGCTGCAAAGACTTACTATTTTTATCCGTGTCAATCTATCGTATGGGAAAGGTGCTTTTAAAAAATCATTAACATTTTCTAGCCTTGATAAGGCTACGAAAGTTAAACCAAGAGACATTTCAGACTTTCCAAGGTCAATAACAGCAAGTTGAAGGGTTTGATCTTGGGATTTATGAATGGACAATGCATAGTTTAATCTTAAAGGCATTTGAATACGGGTGCCTTTAATCAATTTAGAACATGCACATTTTGGAGTAGCTCTTTCAAAATTTTGTAAATTTTGTTCGTTTGGAACATTTTCTAGCAACAATTTCGAGTCATCAACTGTATTTTCTCCATTTCTTGTTCTTGGTAAAAGTTCAATAAATTTTTGTTGCCTATCGTCATTCTCAATGTTTTATTGTCATTCAGACTTTTCAAAAATAACAACACTCTTTAACTGTTTATATGCTTTAAATCCATCCACAGTTAAAGGGTTAGATGGACTTAATTGGTACAATGGAGCACCGCCAACTGGGAGGAGTTTTCCTGGATCTTCAACTAATATTATTGAAATACCTCCAAATATTTGATTGACACCTTTAATATGCCTTAATCTTCTATTAATTATTCAAAATATTTTTTGAGATAACATGGAATATTTGTCTATTATTATCAATAAAACTTCACTTAACTCATCTTATAATTGTTTTAGTTTGTCACCAGTAAGTTTTTGGTAATTATTATGTAATGGAATTTGAAACAAACTGTGAACTGTTTCTCCTTTGATTAAAAAAGTAGCTTTAGCTGTAGGAGCCGCTCTCTTAATAAACCTATCTAAAAAAGTCGAAATTGCATAAATCGTAAACGATTTTCCAGTACCAGCGGTACCAATCATAATCATCAGAAGTTGCATTTTATTGGAATGGAAATATTTTATAATATAAAAAGCGAATTTTTATAGCTTGTTTAATTGGCGTTTAAAAACTTAAGGTGTACTAAAAGTGTCATCTATTTCTTTGAATGCTTTTTTCATATTTTTCACCTTTATCCGATGGTGGACATGTCTCTGTGGTATTGAAATATACCACATGCTGCTTCATTATTCATCCTGCCAGTTTTTGATTGCTTTTGAGCAGACGTGTGAGTTTGAAGTATGAGTGTTGCCGTCTGTGCTGAGTTGGTGTCTATGCTATGATTGGTGTAGTTTTGAGGCTTGGCTTTGTTCGCGTCGTCTGTACTGGTAATCGCTACTTCTAATACTGGCTCTTCGTTTATCATATCCCTTCCTCGTCGCCAGATAAAGTGTTTTTGATTTGTGGTAAAATAAAGGATTTAGTTATTAGGCTAAAATAGTTTATTTAGAATCTATTAACTAGAAAACGGCCGTTCTAAGCCGAAAATAAATATTAGTAAAATATAAATAAGAAAGAAGAAGAGATGAAAAAAGAGAGAGAATAAAATAAAGCTAAGCCAAACGACTAATACTAAAATGTAAAAGAAAAGACGCTATAAATCATAAAAAGAAGAAATTAGAATAGAAGAAGAAAAATAGACAAAGTTAAAATTTAAAAGTTTATAAAATTTGATTTTAGAGAGGGAGGTTTAGTCAGCTAAACATTCCAACTTAACATTGTGATTAGCAGCTGAAAAGCTACTCCATCGCATGTCCCATGGGCTGTATTTTTTAAGATGATAATAACAATACTTTTTGGGGTTTGATATATCTTCTGGATTAAATCGAATTCTTGGTTGGGTATGTTATGATTACTGTTTCTCTTGTTGACTCACTAACAGTAAGAGTATCATTTTTAATTAAAAAATTATTAGCATAGTCTAATAAATTTTAAATATCGAGCAGTTGGTTTTTGTCGACTAAAGTATTCCGCTTAGCATAATAATCTTACATTGATTGTTTTGTTATTGGTACATGATCGGATTTATTTTTTCCAGTATTCAAAATACGGCTATATAGATCCAATGATAAAGTGACATATTCAAATGAGCTTTGATAGAGTCACAACTCATTAAAAGCCTGCTTACTTCACATTGGCCAATGTCATGTTAGCCACTTGTTGACTTTAACATGTGAGACCTAATTTTAGATATTCGTATACTTTCTTCTTTAGCGTAATCAATGACAGATTTTAAAATATCTATTAAAGTTGAACTTGATTTTTCAGTTTTTGCCGCATATTTAGCCATATACCTTATTACAGCATTTTTATCCAATATGATCTGCATGTCAACACTACCACCCCAATTTAAACATATTAGCTTGTTATGTTGATTTAAATTACCATCGTTTCTCTTTAATCTTATTTCGGCACAAACACTTGTATCGTTTTCTACGAATACCAGTTCGGTTTTTATTTGTAATGCAAACGGAAACTCAAATCTACATTCTCCTTTTTAGTTTGCTTTTTTTGATTTGCAATAACCGTTTGGTCGACATGAGTGTATTTATACACAATTGATAAAGTTTCCATATTGTTCTTCTAATTTTTCTTTAATCAGCTGAGATATATCAACAGTTGAAGGGTGTTGATCGATGTATTCGTTATGGTTTAAAATAGTGTTCATAGCTGCCAATAAAGTGTCAGTATAAGTTATGACTGTTTCTTCTGCTTATTTGCCGACTTTGACTAATTTATTTAAATTGTTAATTTCGTTAATAGACAGATCTTTAAAAATAAGCTTTTTTTCAGCAAGTCTCCTTGGTAGGCTAATTGTGTAAGTTCAGTCAATCCGGGGTCATTTTTGAAACGTGCTGCTCCATGAGCATGTATTGCTGACCTTGACTGCCAATCATATCTGTGCCAGCGCCGTTCACAGTCGAGTATTTCTTCGAAAAAAATTTGTAAAAATTCATTCAAACGAGTGTTGAAATACCAATCAGTCAGGTGGGGGTTATTAAGTACATTTTGGTATCGAACTTTCGGGTCATCCGAAAAACCACCGTGAAAAAGCCTATGTTAGTCTTCTCAGTGATTGACGGCGTATGAAAATGTAGAAAATACCGTTGCAGGTTTTTTCTGTTCAAAGGTGGCTTCTAATTCATTACGCTTTTGAAACCAAAATGCATCACTACCATTTATGTTTGCTAAATAGGGTGTCATTCTTTTCAATAAATCAGCACCTAAGTTTAATTAGATTTAGTTAAAATTTTTAATTTTAAAATAAGTATTAGCCTATTTTAAGATACCTGTGCCATTTTGCACCATCTTTTTTAAATCTTCCATATTTAGATTTGCATCACTTTGGTTCTGTTTTAAAAATTTTTTAGTCTGGTCAAGTGCCCTATGTCGACTTATTCGGTCATATGCCCAAATCTTAAAACGATGATGTTGCGCAAATGGATAATGGTATAGACCTGTTTTGGGATAAATTATAGCATATTTAAATAAGTGGTTGAATCCATTTGTTTCTGATACATTCTCTAATCTAGCTTTTTTTGTTGGATCACCTCTCTCATAGGGAAACAGTTTTAGAAATATTAATGATGCTATACCATCGAAATTAATATCATTTATAGGCTCTTTTGAAACCCTAGGCCAGTTATAACGTTTTTTATTTTATCCTTTTCTAAACTGTGCTCTTCGTCATTTGAAACAAAAACGTGATTATCTTCACAAAACTCATCTAGATTTTCTCCTATAGATGGTCCAATATCAGCTTCGATTTGATGATTGTTTATAATTTCAGCAAAGTTTTCAGGAATATTATCTTATGGCCATACATCAATGTTATCATATTTAATCTTGATATTATATTTCATCCATTCAGAGTTATTTGCTGAAAGAAATTCCAAAACTTTTAAATTTCGATTGCTATTAACTTTAAGTTCTTTGCTGGTGTTGTCTTGTCCAATTTTTTAATTATAACCATAGGCAAATAATTGATAGTTCTTGGGAGTTCCCGAACAATTTCTGTAATGTCTTGTTTAAAGTTTACAACACATCTTTTTGATACCAATTGTCCTCCAGACAATCTAAATACAGACATTATCGGAATGACCGGCGAAGTTAACATTTCTTTTTCCATTGTTAATTCATTTAACAAAATTTTTATTTCTTCGGGTACTAAGTCTAAACAAGGATCCATGTCGTTTTCTCCTGTAAACTTTTTTTGGAAGTAGAACATGTGCTACATTAATCGAATTTTGTTGACCATAATTAATGACATTTTGAACAATACAAGGATTTGAATTCTCTATCCTTTTGATGAAAAATTTTGACTTCATTTATTGCCCAGTCTTGTTGATCTAAGGGACTATTCTTCTCTGAATTAAATTCTTTCAAATATTTTACTTTTAATGATTTATCTAAATTTAATCCAATTTCATTAGAATTTAGTATTTGTACATTGTAATTAAACTCATTTGGTTGTACAATTGAACTTATAAGTGATGTTGTTTGATTAATATTTTTTTTGGACTATTAGGGTTTAGCGAACACTTTAAACTAGTTATTCTTTGATGAGTATTTGAGCCACATTCATAATTATTTTTGCTTAATTTTTTTTTGGTGCATTTAGGAAAAAGCCCATTATCAATTGATGTCTAAAAATTAATATCAATAATATTGGCAAAACTATTCTAAGCCATATTCTTACATGATTAATGGAAGCTGAAGTGGGTCTTGGTGACAAATTGAAAAGCCTTGTTTTAGGAGAAGGTTGATAATCACTAGACGAGACTTCACGTTGTCTCTTGGGTGATATAGGTTTTTTAGGTGTAACATACTTAAATTATTCGAGCTATTTAAGTATGTTTAAAGCATACTGACGAGTAATAACTAAGTTTACTGCTATTGGCGGAGTAGAAGGAAATCCAATATTTAGATCATTTTTGGTTGAATTCTGCTTTAAGGTCAAATAAATATTTCGAAAAAAGTAATCATTTAAATTATTAAAGAAACGTTTTCAGGTTGAATTTGCACTGGACTTGTATTTTGGAAAGCCAATGTAAAATTTCGACAAGTTGACTCAGCGGTATTACATGGATTAAATCAAAAATTCAATAATTCAGTTATATTCATTTTATTTAAAATTAATCTATAAAAGTTAATAAGTCTAATTAATACATAGTGTTATAAAAAAATCGATAAAAATCAATAGAAGTTTAATTGAATTTAAGAAAATGTAAATTATTGTTGTACTTTTTAGGCTGATTAATGTGTTGTGAAGATTGAGGTAAAACTTTTTGTTGACTTGATTCATGTTGTGCAATTGATTGGTTTAACATTTCGTCTTCTGTTCGTTCATTTTCTTCAGGATCCCATAAAGATACTACCTTCTTTTGAAAAATCTTTATCTTTGAGTCGTCGTTACCGACTTCAAAAATATCTTCTACTGCTTTGTCAGACATTCTATATTCGCGTATAAGCTTTTTTTTAAATCATTTTTCAAATAATGGACTTGTTTAAACCTATCTTTATAGTCCCTTAATTGTGCCGGAACTTTGAAAATATTTTGGAAGTATTGGGATCCGTCCATGATTTGCAATTAAGAATTAAGATTTTTTAGAATCAAGTATTTTTTAGTTGTTACTTAAATATTAAATACTCTTAGTTTTTATTCTTTGCATTTACAAAAATTAATTTTTATTTGGACAATCTAGTTAAGACTAAAAATATAACATCGAATTTTATTAATGTCAATGTCAAATTTTATTTAGATTCAAAAAAAAATATTTTCTTTTGTCTAACCGATCATATCGCTTAGATTTAGCAGTACCCTCAGCAAAATCAATCCGCTATATCGAATTTTCGATACACATGTGTCTGGTTATTAGCATCGTCACTTCGTTCCTCGCAATATTTAAGTCAAGATATGAGCTAAATGCTTAATGTAAATGTCGGCATTTCGAAAGATCCTACTTTTGAGATACGTGACAAGAACAGTCAGTCCCAAAAGTTTATGACAAGCTGTTTTTTTTTTAAATTAAATAAATCGAAAAATTAAAAATTTAATTATGAAATCGGATTTTTTTTGAAAAAAGTTTTTGATTTTACGAAATTAACTATCTATAAGATATATGCATAAAAAATATTTATAAGAAAAGCAAAAAACACTGTCATATGATCACTTTTTTATATACAATTAAATTAACACTAAACTTGGCCTGTTTCAAAAGTTTAAAACATAGAAATAACTAAATTTTGATATTTAAAATGGCCTCTTTTGGCTTTTATGCACATTTCGAGTCTTTATGGCATAGACTCGACTAAATTTATTCAAATTGAGGGGGGTATTTCTTGCCATTCCTTGACTACGGCCTTCTCTAACTCAGCCAAGTCGTTAAGTCGTACTCCGACTAATTTCTTGTCAATTATGCTCCATATTTGCTCATGGGGTTCAGATCAGGACTTCTTGCTGGCCATGGAAGAACACTAATGTTATTTTCGCGAAACCATGCGTCAACTTTCTTTGCTTTATGGCATGGCGCGTTATCTTGCTTGTATATCCAATTAAAGTGGTCATCTATTAAAAAGTCTCTCGAAGGCAACATGGCATTTTCCAACGTATCTATATACAAATATTGATCCATTCGACCGCTATACACTTGGCAAAAACTAGTTCCATTAAATGAAATCGCTCCCAATATGCCTACACTGCCACCACCAGCTTGCAGGCGTTGCTTTATGAATCTTGATTCATATTTTTAATTTTTGAATCTACGAACTCGAGCTGTTGTTTTGCGATTCACAAGTTGGAAATTACTTTCATCACTAAAAAGAACGGTAGGCCACTTCAAACGTCCAATTCTTTCGTTCTAGTCTTCTTTGCTCAAAAGCTGCTTTTCTGTCTCGTATTAAGATTCTAGCTGGAAGTCCAATAAACGTCTATTCACCGTCGACCTTCCGATTAATGACTTTGATGATTGATAAGTGCGCCATTCGCCAGTTAACTTGCGCACTGACCATCATCGTGGATTATTTCTAGCGATTTTGAATAGCATCCTGTCTTCTTTTTCTAATGATACACGCGGTCTGCCTGATCTTGATTTGTCTCCCACGCCACCATTCTCTTTCCAATTTCTAATTGAATTGACGACACAACCATGTGAACAATTACATAGAGCTGCAATTTGGTTTGGGTGATAGTTAAGCTTATAATAGGCAACTATCTGCCATTTGACTTGAATTTCAACCCATTATAAGCGAACAAACAAGGAAAAAACGCAACTAAACTAGAACTGTTTTTAATTATAATTTTTTTTTTAATTTTCATGGTTTATATAGTTTTTTTTCTGAAAGCTCTTTATTCAAGTGTCATTGACATAAAAAAAAGAAAAATTAGCTCTAATAAGTTTTTTATTTCATAGAAACTGTTAAAATAAGACAGTGTTTTAAACTTTAGAGACAGACTGAGATTCAAGATTTTAAGACAATTTTTGAAAACATGTATAGTTTCTTGTCAATTTAAGTATTTGACAGAACAATTTTTACATTTTTATTCATTTTAAGTTGCTTAACAATAAAATAACAGTGTTTTTTGGACACCTCACTCCTTTTAGAAATTATTTTTTTTTGTTGTTGAAGGTCTTTAAAAAAAATAACTTGTCATAAACTTTTGGGACTGACTGTATAATTCTTACTTATCTGTGTGTATCAGTTGACAAGCTGATGAATAAGTGATTGTTCAGGGTAACAAATTTAGTTTAAATTATTTAAAAGTTAATTTAATTGAAGAACAGTTAAATGTGTTTGAATATCTTAAAATTCTTTCTTGGTATTTATAATAGGTTTGATCAGAGAATATCTTGATGTTGATTTTTTTACATCTTATTTCCTAATACATTTTTCTTTTAGATCTTTCAAATATTTTTTTTATATAAAACTTCAAATAGATAGGTTTCAATAAGATTAGTACAAATTTAACTGAGCCATATTTATCACACTATTCATCAGGACGAAATTAATTCATAATTAATTATCGTTTTATTATGAATTTTATTATGTTTTATTTAATTTTTCTCAATAACCGTTTTTAATTTTTAATTAGTTTTAAAATAAAAAAATATCCTTAAAATATCCAGACTTGGGCAAAAGTCATTAAGTCAAAGTCAAGTCAAGTCATATGACTTTTTTTTTAAAAAAAATTTTCAAAAAAAAAGACTTTAAAATGACTTTTTTTTTGACTTTTGCCCAAGTCTGAAAATATCCTTTAAAAAAAAATATCAATTTTATTTTACTCCAGGGAAAAATTAAAAAATTTAATTTAATTTTAAAATAATTATAATATGAAATGGTTTTTTTAATTTTGTTTCTTTATACTTAATCAAAAGCTTTACAAGTGTTTTATAGGTTACCTTTTCAACAATCCAAAATACTCAAATTACCTCTTTACCTAAATCTTTGACTTTAAACATAAATAATAAAAATTAAAATTAATTAATCACCCTTCAAGTATTTGACTTTGGGAAACATATATTCATCTATTTCGAAAATTACCTACCCAGCCCAACTTTAAATTTTTTAATTAATTTTCTTTTCTAACTTTTTTTAATTTTTATTTATTAATTGAATTATTATTTTTTTAATATTACATTTAGTTTTTTTCTAAATAGATGAAAAAATACAAAAAAAAGGTGAACAATTTTTAGATTAGCTAATCTAATAGCTCAATAAACCTCAGAACAAGAATTGCTCCAGTAAAAGATGAACCATAGTTCTCCTAACATACTAGACCCGAATAACTTTGTTTTCCTCCTTATAAATTTTGAATTGACGTTCTTTTGATGCATTTTAACTTAAAATGCATCAAAAGAACGTGACATAAACTAAATCCATAAAAAATGGAAAACAGAGTGCAGTTAGATTTTTAAAATACAAATAATATATTAAGGATCATCATAATATGATGATCATATCACAAACCCAATGTCAAAATTAATAAAAAAAAAATAACAATGTTTTCCATGTTTGCAATATTAACTCAAAATTATTTTTTTATTTGAAAAAAATATTTGAAACATCGCACTTTTTCAATGTTTTTTCAACATTGGATATATTATGTAATTCAAACACAAAAAATTAAACCAGATACTTCTACTTTGTTTTATTATAATCTTAAAATTTCATCTTCAAAAAATTTCACGTTTTTTTTGGCTGCTCGCCTAAAATTGTCCGTATTTTTGACATTTATTTTTTTTTGCAATCTAAAATATATTTTTTTGCGGCCAAATGGCCGAAAAAACTGAAAAATGAAATGGACTGGTTTGCCTTGGCCGCATCCACCATCGTATCTGACCGGATTCTCTGGAGCAAAACAGAATTGTTTTTCTGTTTTGCTCCAGATAGATTAAACTAAGTAAAAAACTTTGGACCTGAGATTAAAGAAATTTTAAAGATTTAGACTATTATTAAACTTACGTAAAATTACGTTAATTTATGCAAAGATAGAATAGTAGTAAAATTACGTTTATTAACGTTAAATAACGTAAATTTACGTAATTTTACCAAAATTACCGTAAAATGTAATGTAGACTGTTTTTTTGAAAATTTGAATTTTCTCACTTTTTTAACAAAAATTTTCAAAAAGTAATTTTACAAACGTTTTTTATAAACATTAATTAACGTAATTTGGCATCTTGAAGTTAATGATCAATTCAAAATATCATTTCAATTCTAAAAGCTAATCCTTAGATATTAAAATCAATCTTTGATTTAATTTAAATAATTGTAATGTAACATGCTTTACATGCAATGTAAATTTAAAAATTAAAAAAAAATTGAAAAAGCATTTTCTCTATCCATTGATAAAATCGATTTTTAATTTATTTAACTGATTTTTTGTAAAGTTTTTTTTCATTTTATTACTTTATTAGAATTTATTATTTGAATTTCTTTTTTAAATTTAATTGTGAATGCTAAACACGAATACTTTTGAAATATAAAATCTCAAATAGACTTTACAAAAAATCAGTTAATACATTTAAATATTAAAATCGATTATCAATGGATTGAGAAAATGCTTTTTCAATTTTTTTTTATTTTCTAAATCTACATTGCATGTAAAGCATGTTACATTACAATTATTTAAATTAAATCAAAGATAGATTTTAATATCTAAGAATTAGCTTTTTGAATTGAAATGATATTTTGAATTGATCATTAACTTCAAGATGCCCGTAATTTTACTATTCTATCTTTGCGTAAATTTACGTAATTTGACGTGAATTTACGTAAAATTACGAAAATTAACGTAAATTGCCGTCAATTTACATAAAATCCACGTGGCGTAGCGCTCCTGTATATATTTTACTATTAATTTATTTATAATTATGTTCAAGTCTTGTCACATTTGGTTATGACTAAAAATTTATATTTTTATCAAGGATTCTTAATCCTGTCCAAATTTTGAAATTTTGAAAATTTTCTATTTTTTCTATTTTTTGAAATTATTCATTTGTTTGATTTTAAAAAAATGTTAGAGAAATAAACCAAAATTTAATTTAAGAATATATATCATAGACAATTTTTTTTTAGTAAAATTTTAAAATAAAATGTTTTCCTATTAAGTGCAACACTCCCAATATTGAAAATAATTAAGCAAAATGAATGTAGTAAATCAGAAAAATTTAAGTTGAGTTTTTTGCAAATGTTATATGTTATCAACAAAATTTAAAATTTAAAAAAATTGATAGACTAAATTGATTGAAGGACATAGAATATTGAATCATATTTAAACAAATTTTAGGGAAAAATAATATTGAAAAAAAAACAATTTCATGGAAAAACTAATAACTTGAATTAATTCACAAATTTTGCTATGCTTTGAAAGGCGATCTTTTATTTTTGTGCTTAATTCCTTAATTTTGAATAACAAGAGATAGATAAAAACTTTTATTCATTGATTTTTTATATCCGGAAATTTGAGTGATATTCAAATCTCAAATGAATGAATGAATTTTTTTTATTTATCACTTTTTTGAATCGGCCCTAAAAAGCCGATTTGAAGAAAATATCAAAGTTACAAAATAATTTACAAAATTTAATAAAAATTTTAATGATATTATTACGAATCCCCTTATTTAAAAAAAATTTTCAAGCTTGTTCTTTAAAATTTAATCAATAAATTTTGGGAATAAATTTTTTTAACTTAAAAAAATTTTAATATTTGAGTTTAATATTATGTTGTTTTTATAAATTTCAAAATTTTATTATTTTGTGTTTGTTTTTTAAACTGTTCATATTATTTGACCAAAATTGTATTTCTTTCAAGGCTATTTAGGTTAAAATTTTCGTATAAAATTTTTGTTTAAGTGCCACGATCCGATTATATGAAAACATGAAAATGTTTTATGTGATTTTATATTTCATCTCCAATATTAATATTAAATAAAAAACAGAGAAAAAATCTTGTTCTAAAAATTAATTAATAAAATTTTGTTAAATAATTTTTTTAAACTTGTAAAAATTATAATATTTGAGTTTAATGTTATCTTGTAATTTATAAATTTCAAAAAAATTTTGTTTTATATTTTTTTAAATTGCTTATTTTATTTGACAAAAATCATATTTTCTTGAAGGCCGTTTTGCGTAAAATTAACCCAAAAATTTTTGTTTATATCAGAGTTTTCTTGGAAAATATTAAAATTAGCGACGAATTTAATTTTCAATTAAATCTTTCGAGATAATTATTTCCTATAAAGTGCCACGTTCCGATTATATGAAAATTAGAAAATTTTTATATCAAAGTTAAATAGTAATTTACAAAATTTAATAAAAATTTTATTGATATAATTGAGAATCCCATTATTTAAAAAAATTGTTCAAGCTTGATCTTTAAAATTAATTAATAAATTTTGAAAAATAAATTTTTTTAAACTTATAGGAACTATAATATTTATATTAGATACAAAGTAAAAAATTGGTTTTTCACCAAAACCATAGAAAATTTAATAGTAATATCTAAAAAATTTTAAAAGATTTAAAATAAGGAATTAAAAACAATTTCATGGAAAAGCTAATAACTTGAATAAATTCACAAATTTAGCAATGCTTTGAAAGACGATCTTTTATTTTTGTGCTTAGTTCCTTAATTTTGAATTAAATTTTCACCAAGAGATAGATAAAAACTTTTATTCATTGATTTTTAATTTCCGGAAATTTGAGTGATATTCAAATCTCAAATGAATAAATGAATCAATCAATTTGTAATAGTTTCATTTGTAGATTGTTTCAAGCAAAGCTAATTTATGCTTGAATTATTTCAAAAAAGCTCATTTGATCAAAGTCAGTGAGTGAGTTAGTGTAAACGTTGACTCACCAGGCTATTGAGTTTAGTAGTGAGGCAGTGAGTCAAACAGTAATGATAAGATATCGCTTCGATTGATGATAGCATTGAATCAAAGACACTCATTGATTAGCAGGTAATTGGTACAATATGAAAAGAATTACTCAAACAAGATAATAGAAAGCAGAGCGCGAAATATGCTTTGCTAAAACACAAAAACAAAACAAACAAAGATTAAGCATTTATCAGAACTTGAACTAGATAAAATACCGAGATAAAACAAAATTGGATAAGATAATAAAAACAAGAAGAATTTAGCTCATGTCTGTTTGACAAGTTCTTGTTAGTCGATTTAATCGACATTAATAAATCACTTTTTCTCTCTTTCTTTCTATGCACATTTTTGGCTTATCATTATCAACGCACAAAACTTTCTCATTCTCAGCAAATCTTTCACTCTGTCCATCTAAACGATTTACAATCCAACAAGATTCAAAAAGAAACTAAACCAAAAATCCTCATGGACCAAACAACTCTCAGCTTCAATCATCACCAAATCGCATCGAATAAAAATCCAAAGTGCTAAAACAATCATTGAGTGTAAAATTTCATAGATAATAATTGCCTTTCTTTGTTGTTTTTTAAGCAAATAAATGTCCACAGTGACAAACTTGTGTCTCTTGTACATATTATTGATTTATTGAATCAGTCCTCAGACAATCTTAATCCTCCTCTTGTCTCTATTGAATTAAAACCAAACAAAATACTTGAAATAGCCTAAACTGGCAAAATTTATATCACATAAACACACAAGCAGCACTTGATGCCCATTTGATTTATTCTTTATACAAATTAATTAATTGCATAATCTATGCTTCTTTGCATTCTTTTGAACAAACATTCAGTCTAATTCAAAAAAATGAATTAAGCTACAATATTCAATTATTACTTTTTTGATTTTTATTTTATTAATAGACTAATTTGAATTCTTGAAATTGAGTTCGGTTCTCTTTCAACTTTAAACAATCTACTACTCAATTGAACTCTGCTTGAATTATGTACTTTACTTTTTATAACTAATAAAATTAAAAATTAAAAAAATTATTTTTCACAAAATTTATTTAATTGAATTAAATTTCGTTTTAATTAATATTTTTACATTTAAATTAATTTATTTAATTAAATAGAAGAAACCATCTGGTACTTGTACTTTAGTTTAAAATTCTCCTGTTATTTAGTTTTTTTTTCTGAAAAAAAGTCTCTTGTTTAAAAGAAAATTCACCATGTGTTTTATTGTTTCAAAAAGAAATGAAAAAATGGATTTCTTTTTCTATTAGAGTTACTTTTTTTGTAGTAAAAAATATTAATCAAATAAATCGAACTCTTTGTTTTTTTTTCTACTAAAATAAACTGCTGTTTGAATTTGATGATCAATTCAAAGACTTATCATTAGATTTTTAAAAATAATAAAAAATTTTAATTTAACATCGTTTACATGTTATGTTGATTTAAAAAAAATAAAATAAGTTTTTTTATTTCGAAAATATTTGTACTAAGGAATGATATTTTCATTTTATCACTCATTTGGAATTTAATATTTGAAATTCATGTTTAAATTTTATTTTTAAATGGTAAACACCAATACTTTTGAAATAATAAAATTCAAAATCAACTCTTCAAAAATCAGTTTATAAATATTATTTCAAAAAATGGTTTTATCAATGGGTTAGGAAAATATTTTTATTTAATCGTTTAAACCTACATAACATGTAAAGCATGTTACATTAAAATTATTTAAATAAATTTAAAGATTCATTTTTGATATTTGATATTTCTCTATGAATTGAAACGATATTTTGAATTGATCATCAATTTTTTATTCTTAAATAATAGTTTGTGAAAAACCCTGGGCAGTTTGGAAAAATTATTTTAACTTTTTCTTTTTAACTTAAAATTTGTTTGTTAAGTCACATGACAGATTTGTGTTGGATACAAGCATAATAAGTCTAAACAAAATTAAAATTATTCAAAAAAATAAAATAAAATTGATTTCGAAAGAAAGAAAAAAAAATAAAAATCAATTTAAAAATGTCAAATAGACGACACTTGGTCATATATTTATTTGTTTAAAGAAGCTCGCTCTGTCATAGATATAACCCTTAAATAAATTTTTATAAATATAAAAAAAATTCAAGTGTATGATTAATATAAATTTTATTTAAAACAATATTAGAAAATAAAGACATCGACTACTAAATCTCGAATAAGAAACTAATTTATTTAAATTAGACAGGTGAATTCTTTCTAAAATAAAAAATTTAATACTAAATTTACAATTATGAAAAGGTTAAGATTCAAAAATTTTATTAAAATTTAATTTATAGGTTTAAAAATTCGGTTCTACTATTCACATCAAAAAAAAAACTAAAGATACCACACTTTAAGTTGGCCTAAATCATTATTGAACATGCTCGAAGTCTGAGAAGGCGAATGAAAAATAGAAGTGGAGTAGTTGTACAAATTGTTTTCTTTCAAATTTGGCTTTCTGAGCTTCTTCTGTATCTTTTTCCTTTTTTCTCTTAATGGCTTGCGACAAATGGGCGTCGAAGTTCTGGACAATGAATTACTGGTGTAATTGTCGCTCATAAATACAGCACTGTCAAACACAACTTCGACTGATAGCACAGAATCATTTTGACAGCCACAATTTCTATTCAAGTCTTTCTGAATGTCCAAATGGCGAATACGGCTTGAATTGGAACACTTGCTCAAAAATTGTTCTCTCTTTTGTTTCAGTCTGAGTCTCATTTTGGCCAATTTTATTTTCAGCAATTCTTTTCTTGATTCCATTTTTTGTTTTGAATAAATAATATTAAAAAATCTAAAATGCAAAAATAGGTTTTTATAATGTTATGTTCAAAGAGTGTGACGCGCTTGTTCCTGGACGAACAAAAATCAGAGGTGTTCGTTCAATAAACACATTCAAAACGACGTACACTAATTATACGTTTAGCTCAAAATTGAACGTGGCTTAAAAGCGATTTTTTGAAATGTGTACTTTTTTCTAAATTGATTAATTATATAATTACAAAAGAGGCTAAAATTTTTTTAAATGCTATTTGTTAATAGTTTTACAACCTATTTATAAATTGTAATAAAAGTAAGAGCATTTGTACGATTGGCCAGTTGTAAGAGATAAATATCACTATTGTGATTGGTTCGTGGGAGGATCTAATTAAGAATTAGCTAACTACTTCCCAAAATAAATTAGATGTTACGTAAATTTCAATTTTTTTTAATCTCTACAAGATATTTTTTTATTTGTTCTCATTCTTTCAGAAAAATTCAAATATTTACCTCTCTTATCTCATCTATCACTCACTTGTGTATTTTTTTAACCACTTTTTTTTATTAGTGAGTAAAAAAATTACTCTTTTAAAATTCAAAAATAAAATTATTAGGAAGATAGATGAGCAGGCATCCACAACTTCAATCAAAATCACAAGGAAAAAATTTCCGACTCCATTTGATATTTTTGTAATCTTTTCACAAAAAAAAATAAATTGATCGTTTAGGAAAATTATGTATTTGATTAATTTAAAAAAACAAAAATAAAAACCTTTTTATTATTTGGCTGAAAGGAAGGACTAATTCTAATATGACTAGGTATTTATCAAAAAAAATTGTAAAAAATAAAAAAATTGAACTAGACGTTTTCACAAACTGGAATTGGCCTATTTCTTTTGTTGCATTTCTATGTACAAATTTTAAAGATTTTAGAAATATAAAATAAAAAAAATTTCTAATTTATCTAATTTTGGATTTTTTATTATTCTTAAATAAAAAAAAAGATTTTTAAAGATTAAAAATCTATAAAATCTTCGGAATATTTTTAAAAATTTTGAGCATCGTTGAAATTTTGAAATTTGACTACGAATTTTACTTATTTAAATATATTTTATGTGCGAACTTTTAAAACTAGCTAAATCTGAGGCAAATTATTTTATTAATTTAAAAAAATAATTTAGGTGGAAACTTGACCGATTCCTTTACCTTCTTTTTAGAAAAATGATGTTATATTTAATTTTTAAGATAAAATTAAACATTAAAAAAAATTTAATTAGAGAAAGTAAATTCCAAAATAATTTTTTGTAAAATGTTTTTAACCCTTAAACCTACTCTTTCTATGTTTATTCTGTTTAAGTTAATTTTACGTCCTCATCGTTCGTCCAAAGACTTAAGTCTGTGTTGAGACCCTTTTGAATGAACATAATTATTTGGTTCTTGTCAACTAATAAAAAAATTTTTATTTAAAAAAAAAATTATTTTTGCTTTTTGAAAAAAAAAATGTTTTTTTCAAACTTACATTCAATTTATTTTAGTTTTCGATCACTTCAAAAAAAGAGGATTTATTCTCGAAATTATATTTTTTAAATTATAAATAATTAAAAATTCTTTTAGGAAAAAATATAAAGTATTGTCCATCATAAGCCACCAACTGCTTTTTACAAAATAAGTTCAAGGAAAATATTAAATGCAAAAAGAAATTAATTTTTCTACTACAATACCCTTTTATCTCATTGGCAAAAAAGACAGACTTTGAAAGTTATAAAAATACTAAGTCAATAAAAAAATTTTTTTACAATTTTTATTCACTGGACATAAAAACAAACTTTATCTTCATCAATTAATAAAACTAACAAAATTACCATTTTTTTTAATTTCGTTTTATACTTGATTAAAACAAATTTTCAATTAAAATAAAATAAGTTTACGTATTTTTTGCTAAATATTAGGAAAAAATTTAAGATATATAAAAATTTTTGGTATTATTAATATTTTTCTAGTATTTGATCCAAGCTTACTCTTCTCAGAATAAAAAAAATTTCTTTCAACTTATTATAACAGAATCAAAAATTCAATCTTAAAATTATTTAAAAAAAAAAATATTTAAATATGTTAGAAAGAAAGAAATTTTTATTAAAAAAATCATGATTAATGATGATTGGAATTATTATGGTGACAAGGTAACTTGGTTACTGTTCGAATATGATCCCTTAATAGTTGTATTGTACTCAAGGCATTCTTGTACACCTAAAAAAAAATTTGCTACTATTTTTTAATTAAATATTTTACAATTAATTTGATCATTTTTTCCATTTTTTTCTAAACAAAGTTTATCTACATTTAGCTCTACATCGAGTTAATTTCTTATCAATTTGTTTGTTTTTATAGGCCTAGACAAGTTTGTGCTATTCAAAAAGAATAAAAGAATTTTCCTCAAAAATTAGAATTTTTATACCCAAAGTAAACTAGTAGAAAAACTTGATATTTAAAGATTTTTGGCCGACTTTAACTTGAAGCCCAGGTGATATATCACTAAGCATATAATTATTCTCACATGTATACTTGAGGGTCAAAAGCACCACATCAAACACAATGCTGATAATGTGGATGATTGAAAAAACAGCCGGCCCCTGCCACCAATTTTACTTAGCTATTGAGAGTAGTCAATGCTTGAGGAAAGTAACACGAATCATCGTGTTCCAAATCATACGTAATTAATTATCTAATTAGGATCTTGATTTTGTCGTGCGATACAAATGACAGTGATTTAGCTGAAAGCCATCGATAAATTGGAAAAAATGATTGCTATCAATGATAAATGAAAATTTATAGCCTGCAAGAACGACAAGAAAAAATGGAAATTTTTTAAGAACAGTATGATACTTTTTTCATGTATTATCATTTGTCTTTTATAAACAAGTGTTGTTGTACAAAGGAAAACCGGACCGGGCTGTCTAGAACTAATTTGCTTAGGCGCCGCTCCATTCTATATTGAATTTCTGATAGGAAATTGAAATGGACTGTCGATTTTCAGCATCAAGTTGTGTTTTTCTAGCGCTTTTCTTATCTTAGAGTAAATAAATAAACAAATAAACATTCAGAATGTTTTTAGTCGCGCAAAATAGAAAAAGTATTTTTATTATTTTTTCAATTAAATTTGAAAGTCGTTTGTTTGATTGATAGAGAAAGAAAAGGCCGAATGGCATTATGCAATGTAAAAACAAGCACGGATTTATAGCAGATTATGACAGTGCTTGTTGATCTATTCGGCTCGAGTAGAAAACGCTGGACTTGACTTTGTTTGACACTTGAGTGATGGACTAGACGTGATTCTATTATCTTTGTTGTGCAATCCGACTTAATTACGTACCTTATTTTGATTTTTGTTTGAAGATAGAAAGATAAGTGAGTAAAGACGCCGAATGTGACTAGATCGGCATTTTGATTATCACTCCACAGTGTTAATTAACTAAATCAAAGAGTTATGGAGTAGATTCAAGAATTTTTTCTATTAGCATCTTACAGCAAAATTGATTATCTATTTGGACAAAAATTTTGAGTTAGACTATGTGATAGAGAGAGAGAGGCTAAAGAGAGACATTGCTGCTTGTTTCAGACCCAATCTAACGCCAATTCATTTTCTCTATAATGACATCTTATACACTTATTCTAAATGGTCATAAGTCTTACTTTCATGCCTTTTTCTATTTTCGAACTAATGTTCCTTTTTTATTTTTATAATTTTATTTTTAGGTAATAATTTTTCATTAAAAAAAAAGGATGCCTGTAAAAACAGCACCCATCAAAAAAGCGAAAAAAAAGCACCCTGTGTAAAACGCATTAAATATTATAAAATACCTTTTTTTTTTTGATATATTTATTTCTAACAACCTCAATTTTAAAAAACATCAATTTTTATATTAAAAAAATATTGTTATTATATAAAATTTTCAAGTTTTAAAATAATTTGTACATAACACTTTAAAACACCCTGAAACACCCTATTAAGTTTATAAAACACCCTGCAACACCCTTTTGATTCTGATAGAGGAGAAAAAGTTCTGCTTGGCAAATTATTTTTCAAAAGGTCTGGACATGTAAAAACCCTATAAAAACCGCTAAAACAGGTTTAGACCGGATTTTTTAAAACACCCTGAATATTTTTTTTTTAAAAAGGTTTTTCAGTAAAAGAAACAACTTTTTTAGGGTTTCTGGGGTCAAGAAATACGATTCTGAGGTCGGTTTAACAAAATAAACTATTAATCATGATTTAGTCAATCCAGGCCCACAAGAGCCCACTATAAGATTATTGAATTTTGACTTGGAAATTTTAATGTTGATTCTAGGGTAACTTTTTGTAATATAATATGAAATTAAATTTTTAAATTAAAAGCATTTTTAAACATTTATTTTTTAAATTATTAAAAAAGAGAAATTTAATAAAAATAAAGACTATTTATTGGGTCTCTTATTAGACTTCAAGACTTCATAATAAAAAAAATTTTGTCATTTTGGCTCTTTAGCAATACATCCTAATTTTCTTGGGAATTTTTTCTATTTTTTTGGCAAAAAAACTACTTCCTAGGGTTTTCGACTCAGAGAAATTTATAAATAAGACTAAATCTCCTATATTTAAATTTGTTTAGAATTTATGTTTATGCATTTTTTTAAATATATTTTCATTGAATGATTTGCTATGATACAAATTTAATATGACAATCAAGATTCAAAAAAAAGGAAATAATTTACATAAAAAAAGACCAAGAAAAATCAAAATCATAATTAAATATTTACAATTTAATATTAAATCAAATTTAAAGTCCTTATCTAATTTTTTCTATAACTAGCTGTTATTGTTCTTTCAGTCATAGCTTTATTTAATTTACTTTTTAAAAAAGAGTCTATTTTTTTGTTTTGCTCTTCACTTGTAAGTTGGCTCCATCTTCCAATTGAATATTCGTAGTGACGAAAATACTTTGATACAATATATTCTCCACTTCCCCTCATGGCCAGTATGCTTTGATCTATTTGAGCATCTGCTAAACTTTTAAAAACATCAAATATTTCAGATAAGCATTTTGATTTATAACCTGTAAACTCTTTTATTTTATGATTGATACCTTTTGGTGCTTAAATTAATAATTTTTTTTTTATATTTATTTATCTAACCTTCAATCTCGTTTGTGGTATAGTAATTTTTTCCAATGTGTTCATTTGACCAAATTATTTCACAAAAATTTTCAAATATTTTAACAACCATATTATTCTGAAACCAATCGCTTAAATCAGTATTCCTATAAGGATGTTTAAATTCTTTTAGTTTTGTGATCAGAGAATCTGATCGTGAATAAAACTCATTATTATCTTTTGAGCCCAGCAGACTATTTTGTCGCTCTTGCTTTTTCCCAAATACCTCTACTATGAATTTTTCTTGGTCTTCTTCAAAAACTTTATGCTCATTTAAGGCTTTTATGAAGTTTTTTCTTAGATGATTGCAACAAAGCATGAAGTTTGACTGGTTAAAAACACTTTTAAAGGCAGATCTAGTTGCTTGATCGTCATCAGTGATAAAACAGCTAATATTATCCAACTTATTCTGATGCAGTAAATCATGTTTTTTTAACTCCATTGCAAATGTTAAATAAGCTTGCTTGTCTTGATTTAAATGAATCATGATTGGACCAATGAATACCGGATGAGAGTTATTAGTATTCTTACATAATGATAAATTTTTATATGTTAAAAATGTCACAAAATATTTGCCAAGATTATACGTAGTGTCAATATTCACAATACTGAAATTACGTTCTGAAATGCAAAATCTTATTAGATCATTGTACTGTTGTTCACTAAAAAGTATGCATTCTAACCGGTCTACACCAAAGTTCATATATTTAACAAAATCACCTAATTAAAAAAAATATATATTTTTAAGGTCTAATGATAGCAATTCAACATGTAAGTTTAGTTCAATTTCTATCTAATATCTTGAAGAGAGAAATAAAAAACTAAAAATTTTACTTTTTTCTCTATTTTTTAAGGCATCCGCAAATTCATCATGTGTTTTAATATTTTTGCTTTTGTTCTGGAGGTATTTATGAGTATAAAGCTGATTCCTAGATCGAACTACATTTGATAGAGATCCAGTTGATTTGTTATTTATAAGTCTATTGAAATTGGAGCTTGCACTTCCGTTTTTTAATGAAACATTTTTTATTTCATCTAAAGACGAACGCTCAATACGTACGTACTTCATTTGACTTTTTGTACAATTACCATGTGGCTTTGGAACTAAAAATTTATCGTGTGCACTCGTTCCTTTATCCCAAACATATGCAAACAGAATTTTATCAAAATTCTTTGAGTCATTTGAAAAAGTTAATCTTATTGTTTTTCTTTTAAAAAATAAATTTGATTTACATTTATAGTAAATCTTTGAAACTTTATAAGTATTGTCAGTTTTTTGCCTATACGTTGTATTCTTAATATCTAAAGATCCATTTTCTTTACTTATGTCGAAAAAAAAATTTTTATATCCATAAGAAACATAAGCACCATTATCATCTGCTAATGCATCGGCTAGCAAAAATTTATTCAAATCAATGACAAATAATGTATCACAATGAATTTCTTTTGGGAGAAATTCACAACTCAAGTTATTGAAAATATATTCTATAGCATGAGAAACAGACAGATTGTAAAGATCTTGTTTGGAAATATTTAAAATCTATTAACTATTAAAAAAATTAAAATAATACCTAGAGTTTCATTAAATTCTTCTTTCCTACTATAGATTAAGCTAGAACTTGTATGAATCAACTCTTCATTTACTGACTCCTGGAAGTCTATTTCATTATCTAAATGAAAGCTTTCTTTATTTTTTCTATAAATATGAATTATCTCATTGGTTTGTGATCTTGGATAAGACAAATTTAAATCAGATTCACTCCTAGTACACCGAGTTATCATAATTTCACTAAGGATAATTATTCTTTTAAAAAAAATTAAATTTTTTTTCTGAATTTTTACTCTTTTTTGTTATCTGTTCCGGATTCAATACTAGAGAATGATTCATCCAATAATTCTTGCGTCTTCTTTTTAATAGAATCTAAAAATTAAAAATGAAAAAATTTTATTTAATTGTAATCTTAAATAATTTATTATTAAATCAAAATAATATTTCACCTCTATCGTAAACACTTTTTGTTGTAGATAAAAGACAACAGAAATGATTTGGAGTCCAAGAATTTTTATTCACATTTTTATCAACAGTGTGAGTCCATGAAATATGAATTGTGCCTTAAATATTTTTAAATTTCTAATAAACAAAAACATCTTTATAAAAAAATACTAAAAAAGACCTTGAATTTCGCTGGAATAAGGCGTTAGTTTTCGGTTGACGAAATTTTTAAGACCCTTTTGAATAGTTGGATGAATTTGATTTATCTCCACTTTTAAGGCATGTGCTGCACCAAACAAATGCCAACTTCCACACCAAGCATTAAGAGTAAAACATTCTCTTATATCTTCCATTAGAATCTGTTTTGAGTCTAATTGCTCGCAGCTTTTTCGTGAGATAAGATCAAAATACACTGTTTGGTTCAAATTGTTGTTACAAGTCAAAAACTCTTCCATTCTTAACAACAGATCTACACCAGTGCGATATCGAATTTCTATATGACTGTTTTCATTACCATATAAAGCTTTGCTGATGCTTCTAAACAAGCAGTTTCCATCACCAGAAATTTTTACTGGTTTAATCTCATTTAATTCAACATTAGTAAAATTCAACAGTATATCCAAGCACGTATAATCAATTAAGTCAGATTTTAAAAGAACAACTGGGCGCCTTTGTATAATGGAGAATTTATAAATTTCTTTTAATTGTTCAGTGACTTTTTCTCTAAGTAGATGATAATCTGTTAAATTATTTAAGTCTCTTAAACATTTTTCAAAAGTCGCTATTCTTATCTTTTTAAAAAACAAAATTTTATTGAATTAAATTGTAGAATATTTACTTTGGTAATTTTTTGATTTGATACAATTGTTTTAAATTGAGCTAAATATTCACAAGTGGCCATTTGAAGTTTTTTTAAATATAAAAGATTAAAAAAATTCTGAAATTAATTTAAAATTTTGATTTATTTCAATTTGAATTATAATAATTAAAATAAAATTATGATTGAAAATGATCAAAATTTCTAGAAAATTTTTAAATAAAGCTATGACTGAAAGAACAATAACAGCTAGTTATAGAAAAAATTAGATAAGGACTTTAAATTTGATTTAATATTAAATTGTAAATATTTAATTATGATTTTGATTTTTCTTGGTCTTTTTTTATGTAAATTATTTCCTTTTTTTTGAATCTTGATTGTCATATTAAATTTGTATCATAGCAAATCATTCAATGAAAATATATTTAAAAAAATGCATAAACATAAATTCTAAACAAATTTAAATATAGGAGATTTAGTCTTATTTATAAATTTCTCTGAGTCGAAAACCCTAGGAAGTAGTTTTTTTGCCAAAAAAATAGAAAAAATTCCCAAGAAAATTAGGATGTATTGCTAAAGAGCCAAAATGACAAAATTTTTTTTATTATGAAGTCTTGAAGTCTAATAAGAGACCCAATAAATAGTCTTTATTTTTATTAAATTTCTCTTTTTTAATAATTTAAAAAATAAATGTTTAAAAATGCTTTTAATTTAAAAATTTAATTTCATATTATATTACAAAAAGTTACCCTAGAATCAACATTAAAATTTCCAAGTCAAAATTCAATAATCTTATAGTGGGCTCTTGTGGGCCTGGATTGACTAAATCATGATTAATAGTTTATTTTGTTAAACCGACCTCAGAATCGTATTTCTTGACCCCAGAAACCCTAAAAAAGTTGTTTCTTTTACTGAAAAACCTTTTTAAAAAAAAAATATTCAGGGTGTTTTAAAAAATCCGGTCTAAACCTGTTTTAGCGGTTTTTATAGGGTTTTTACATGTCCAGACCTTTTGAAAAATAATTTGCCAAGCAGAACTTTTTCTCCTCTATCAGAATCAAAAGGGTGTTGCAGGGTGTTTTATAAACTTAATAGGGTGTTTCAGGGTGTTTTAAAGTGTTATGTACAAATTATTTTAAAACTTGAAAATTTTATATAATAACAATATTTTTTTAATATAAAAATTGATGTTTTTTAAAATTGAGGTTGTTAGAAATAAATATATCAAAAAAAAAAAGGTATTTTATAATATTTAATGCGTTTTACACAGGGTGCTTTTTTTTCGCTTTTTTGATGGGTGCTGTTTTTACAGGCATCCAAAAAAAAAAACACAAAAACACAAAAAAAAAATTTATTTTTATTTTTTTACTTCTACTTAAAGGAGGTTAATTCAATTCAATAAATAAATAAGTAAATAAACTTTAATGTTAAAACTAGAGATTAATTTTAAAATAAGAATTTAAATAAACTAAAAAAAAAATTCATTTTTCATAAAATTTAATTTTAGTTATCATGTGATCAAACTTACATTTCCAGTTCCTTATTTTTTTACAAACTTAAATCAACCTTTTTTTAAATTGTGTCTTTTTTCTTGTATTTTATATTAAACTATTTTTGTTTTTTATTTACTTACAATTTTTTAGTTATCGATAGACGATGAAAATGAAAAAAAGAGGGGACTTGAAGGAAAGTTCACTTCCGAACAGTCCGTCATACCACCCTCTTTAATAATAATAATAAGTAAATAATCTTTGTCACCGAAATTTATAAATGTTCAATTGTATCAATTATGACTTACTATATTTTTGTCAACAAAAAGTATACTTTTAAACAAAAATATCAATGTTTTATAAAAATAATTTATTTTTTTATTAAGTTCAAATTGTTCAATTTTTTTCTTAATTTATAATATATATTCTTTGCGTACCATTCTTTTGCCTTGGGTTTCCTACCACACTTTTTTTTTGAAAACATAATTTATAAAAGTAAAACCGATTTGGATCAGTTAAGTCTGCGGAGTTTTATTTCCTTTTCCACTCCTTGTGGATCATATGGTCATTACTTTTTATTTCCTTTCAAGTCGACCTTTCACCCTTGCTTCTCCTCATGTCATTCCCATTTCGATGAGATCGTTCTTGATTGTTGACTTCCATGTTACTGCTGATCATTCAACTTAGAGTTGTCCATTGAAGCACTCTTTTTAGTATCCGTGTTTCTTTCATTCTAAGTACATGCCTAAGCCACCGTAGTATTTTATTCATAATGTATTGACTTAATGGCTCTAGATTTGTCAATGCATTCGAAAATGTTTCATGCCAGTAAATCCCGAGAATCCCCTCTAAGACTTCCAGTGGGGAAGTTGCACAGGCTTTTATTGTCTGATAATTCATGGTAGAAACAGGGACGCTTTGGATGTTATACTTTTGAAAGAACAAAAAGGATTTAAACGAAGTAAAGGATGTATAGACCAGATATTTGTACTTGGGAACATCATAGAACAAAGTCTGGAATGGAATACACCCTGTATCTTAACTTCATTGACTTCAAAAATGCCTTTGATAGCATAAACAGAGAAACCTCGTCGGCCATATTCAGATCACATGGTCTGTCACAGAACATAGTTAACTTGATAAAACTCTTCTACAAGAAATACGAGTATAGCGTGATTCTGGAAAAAGGACAACCTTAGAGCTTCAAAGTGCGTTAAGGAGTCAGGCAATGATGCATTATCTCCCCGACGCTATTCCTAATATTGATTTACTATGTCATAAAGAAAACAACTGCCAATGCGTAGTTGTTTTTAAGTCTCAAATTAATGTCCAAGTCCTGACTTTTGAAAAAAAAAGTCCGGACTTAGACTTGATTTGAGACTTGTGACTTTTAAAAAACTTTGTGTGAATGCGAGGGGTTTTTAATGGGGATTAAACCTTGAAGACTTTAACTTGTCGGATGATATGGTGCTAATATTTAATACAGAACCACATATGCTGAATATGCTTAAGATTAGGCAAACAGCGCTAAACCAACCAGGACTATACAACACTGTAGTAAAAGCAATGAAGATGCACGGAAGCGAATTTGTGAATCTGAAAGGAAAAACTGCGTAGTGCTACAATATATTTCGAAAATTTTCCATATAATTTTTACTATTATTATTTTTACTGATCATTTATTTATTTAATTAAAGTGACACTTTACATAGTCTTACCTAAAATTTATAAAATAATATGCTTTTTTAAATTAATCTTAACTATTTTTTAATTCTGGTCAAGCATTTTATGAAAAACTTTATATGGTTATTGAGATGGTCAAATCTATTTACTATTCTAGCTATAATAGTAAATTCAAAAAGCAGCTAAAGTTGATTAACTTGTCAAAAATGAGGTAGAAATACATTGGAAGCTAATGCGAGGATATAAAAATACAATAGAATCATGAAAGTGAAAAAAAAATATATTTACAAAATTTTTTAAAATAATAGATTGTAATTTTAAGGTGTTATATATTTTAATTTGATGAAATATTTATAATAAAAAAATATTTTTAAAATTAAAATTATTTATTTATCTTAGATGGAAATTTTCCTTACTGTATTCTAAATTTATTTAACCTTTTATGCATTGACTAGACTGGTGAAAATTCTGAAATAATAAAAAATTTTTATTATTTCAGAATTTTTTTCAGAAATTTAAAACACTTATTTTTATTAAAACTAAGTGTTTTAAATTTATTTTTTAAAATTATTCTACTAGAATGGATCTTAAATTTTTCCTTTCAGGCAGTTATTGAAAAATAAAAATACGTGTATTAGCCATAAAAACTGCTAGAAAAAAAATTAAATAGAAAAATATTTGTTTTGTTTAAAATCTTTTTATTCTAAAGCAAAAAAACGCATATTGAAATATCCAGACAAGTTGAGAGAATTGAATTCGATATTTTAAATATTTTGTTTTATTGTTTTTCAAATAAGATATTACAAAATAATAAAAAGCCTAAATTGTGAAATTAGTTTTTGCAATATTATTAAATTAATAGAAAGTGTGTTTGATTAAGCAAAAAATAGTCTTTAGAAGAAGTCAAGTAATAAAATGAATAAACATTGTAAAGAACCAAATACTTTTTATAATTTTATTAGTTATAAAAAGTAAAGTACCTAATTCAAGCAGAGATCAATTGAGTAGTAGATTGTTTATAGTTGAAAGAGAAGCGAACTCAATTTCAAAAATTCAAATTAGTCTATTAATAAAATAAAAATCAAAAAAGTAATAATTGAATATTGTAGCTTAATTCATTTTTTTGAATTAGACTGAATGTTTGTTCAAAAGAATGCAAAGAAGCATAGATTATGCAATTAATTAATTTGTATAAAGAATAAATCAAATGGGCATCAAGTGCTGCTTGTGTGTTTATGTGATATAAATTTTGCCAGTTTAGGCTATTTCAAGTATTTTGTTTGGTTTTAATTCAATAGAGACAAGAGGAGGATTAAGATTGTCTGAGGACTGATTCAATAAATCAATAATATGTACAAGAGACACAAGTTTGTCACTGTGGACATTTATTTGCTTAAAAAAACAACAAAGAAAAGCAATTATTATCTATGAAATTTTACACTCAATGATTGTTTTAGCACTTTGGATTTTTATTCGATGCGATTTGGTGATGATTGAAGCTGAGAGTTGTTTGGTCCATGAGGATTTTTGGTTTAGTTTCTTTTTGAATCTTGTTGGATTGTAAATCGTTTAGATGGACAGAGTGAAAGATTTGCTGAGAATGAGAAAGTTTTGTGCGTTGATAATGATAAGCCAAAAATGTGCATAGAAAGAAAGAGAGAAAAAGTGATTTATTAATGTCGATTAAATCGACTAACAAGAACTTGTCAAACAGACATGAGCTAAATTCTTCTTGTTTTTATTATCTTATCCAATTTTGTTTTATCTCGGTATTTTATCTAGTTCAAGTTCTGATAAATGCTTAATCTTTGTTTGTTTTGTTTTTGTGTTTTAGCAAAGCATATTTCGCGCTCTGCTTTCTATTATCTTGTTTGAGTAATTCTTTTCATATTGTACCAATTACCTGCTAATCAATGAGTGTCTTTGATTCAATGCTATCATCAATCGAAGCGATATCTTATCATTACTGTTTGACTCACTGCCTCACTACTAAACTCAATAGCCTGGTGAGTCAACGTTTACACTAACTCACTCACTGACTTTGATCAAATGAGCTTTTTTGAAATAATTCAAGCATAAATTAGCTTTGCTTGAAACAATCTACAAATGAAACTATTACAAATTGATTGATTCATTTATTCATTTGAGATTTGAATATCACTCAAATTTCCGGAAATTAAAAATCAATGAATAAAAGTTTTTATCTATCTCTTGGTGAAAATTTAATTCAAAATTAAGGAACTAAGCACAAAAATAAAAGATCGTCTTTCAAAGCATAGCTAAATTTGTGAATTTATTCAAGTTATTAGCTTTTCCATGAAATTGTTTTTAATTCCTTATTTTAAATCTTTTAAAATTATTTAGAAATTACAATTATCTATGGTTTTGATTAAAAACCAATTTTTTATTATGAATATATTTTCTCATAATATTTTCTAAAATCTTTAATAAAATATCTATTTTATTTTATTTTATTTATTTGCTCTGTTTTTTATTCAATATTAAAAATCGTGATGAAATATTAAATCACATAAAACATTTTCATTTTTTCATATAATTGGAACGTGGCACTTAAGCCTTAACATCCTAAACTACTTAAACTTGAACTTTTTAAATTTTTTTAAACCCTTAAATTTCTATCATGGGACTGAAAAGAAGGTCTAAGCCATTCGGTGCTGCCCTGGGGAAATCCCCATAATTATATTTTTAAATAAAAAAAATTAACCTAAACAACCTTTTAGGAAATACAATTTTGGTTAAATAATATGAACAGTTTAAAAACACAAATTATTTTGTTTAACACAAAATAATAAAATTTTGAAATTTATAAAAAACAACATAATATTAAACTCAAATATTGTAATTTTTATAAGTTAAAAAAATTTATTACCAAAACTTATGGATTAAATTTAAAAGATCAAGCTTGAACGATTTTTTTAAATAATGAGATTCGTAATAATATAAATAAAATTTATATTAAATTTTGTTAATTATTTTGTAACTTTGATATAAAGAATTTTCAAATTTTCATATAATCGGAACGTGGCACTTTATAGGAAAAAATTATATCGAAAGATTTAATTGAAAATAAAATTCGTCGCTAATTTAAATATTTTCCAAGAAAACTTTGATATAAACAAAAATTTTTGGGTTAATTTTACGCAAAACAATCTTGAAGGAAATACAATTTTTGTCAAATAAAATTAATAATTTAAAAAAATATAAATAAAAAATTGAAATTTATAAATAACAAGATAACATTTAAGGTAATTAGAAGTTTATGATCAATTTTTGATGCTCAAAATGATCAAAAATTTTTTTTTTGAAATTTGAATTTTTCGGCACCAGCTTCAACAATTCTTCTTTAATAAAAACAATTAAAAATTAAAGCTGTTTATTTTCATTAAAATACTTACTTTTTATTTCCTCCATTTCATTATGAAATTTTTTTTTCGCAAAACCCTAGAGTCTGAATAATACTTATGGATTCAATAGCTTCGCTATCACTGGAACTACTATAAGTTCTCTCGGCCTCTCTTTTGGTTCCTGGTGAAAAGAAAGAACTGTCAGTTTAACCCCCAATAATGAATTTTTTAATGGCTTCATTTACGCTGTTAAGTTTCGAAACATTTGTGTTTAGCTTATTAATGTTTTCATTCATTGTACATAAAGTTTGTTCTAAAAATGCACGGTTTGTTGACTTTATGTCATTCAAGAGCTTATTTGTTTAAATTAAATTAAATTTTTACTTAACTCGAAAAACAAAAAAAAGTCGGACAAAAAGTCAAAACATACGTGATTGTTTTCAAGAGCATTTACACTATAAAACGCAACAATAAACGGAATTTGAAAAAACCTGAAAAAAAATTTAAATTTTTCGTGGTTTATTGCGTTTAATGGTGTTAAAGCGAATGATAACAGAAAATACAGTATTTTTTGGAATTTTTACTTTTTACGTAAATTTACGTAATTTAACGTGAAATTACGTAAAATTACGTAAAAACAGTTTATCGTAGCAGTACTGTATAAAATTTTTGGGCAGAAATATTTCATAAATAAATTCATAGACCATTAAAAAATTAGATTTAAACATAAATAATATTTTAAAATTCAAAATCAAAATCAAAATCAAATTTTTTTCCTAAACATTACATATTAAATTGGACATAACAATTTTTTTAAAAATTGCACATCCCGTAAACATTTACCTATAATTAAATGTAATATTACCTAGAGAGCGGGTATAAGGACATGCAATTATAGCGTTTTTAGGGTACTTTTTGAGGAAATACAATTACATGCAATAATGCTAGAAAGCTTAACTTATAATTGCGCAATAATAGCTGAAAATCATTTATAAATACATTTAGAATTGCGCAAAAATTAAAAATCGAAACATTTTGTTTTAAGAATAAAAAACTAGAATTGAAAATTAAACTTTTGAAAAAAATTGATTGTTTTTGTTTTAAAAATGTTAAAATGCAAAATTTTTTCTAACTAATAAACAAAGAAATAATTGAAGCTTTATAAACTTTTGGTATTATTTGCTCTTTTTTTCCATCCTCTACCACCTCCTCGACAACCTACTTGATCACCTCCTCTACTAGCTCCTCTACTAGCTCCTCTACTAGCTCCTCTACTAGCTCCTCTACTAGCTCCTCTACTAGCTCCTCTACTAGCTCCTCTACTAGCTCCTCTACTAGCTCCTCCTACTAGCTCCTCTACTTAGCTTCCCTCTACTAGCTCCTCTACTAGCTCCTCTACTAGCTCCTCTACTAGCTCCTCTACTAGCTCCTCTACTAGCTCCTCTACTAGCTCCTCTACTAGCTCCTCTACTAGCTCCTCTACTAGCTCCTCTACTAGCTCCTCTACTAGCTCCTCTACTAGCTCCTCTACTAGCTCCTCTACTAGCTCCTCTACTAGCTCCTCTACTAGCTCCTCTACTAGCTCCTCTACTTAGCTCCTCTACTAGCTCCTCTACTAGCTCTACTAGCTCCTCTACTAGCTCCTCTACTAGCTCCTCTACTAGCTCCTCTACTAGCTCCTCTACTAGCTCCTCTACTAGCTCCTCTACTAGCTCCTCTACTAGCTCCTCTACTAGCTCCTCTACTAGCTCCTCTACTAGCTCCTCTACTAGCTCCTCTACTAGCTCCTCTACTAGCTCCTCTACTAGCTCCTCTACTAGCTCCTCTACTAGCTCCTCTACTAGCTCCTCTACTAGCTCCTCTACTAGCTCCTCTACTAGCTCCTCTACTAGCTCCTCTACTAGCTCCTCTACTAGCTCCTCTACTAGCTCCTCTACTAGCTCCTCTACTAGCTCCTCTACTAGCTCCTCTACTAGCTCCTCTACTAGCTCCTCTACTAGCTCCTCTACTAGCTCCTCTACTAGCTCCTCTACTAGCTCCTCTACTAGCTCCTCTACTAGCTCCTCTACTAGCTCCTCTACTAGCTCCTCTACTAGCTCCTCTACTAGCTCCTCTACTAGCTCCTCTACTAGCTCCTCTACTAGCTCCTCTACTAGCTCCTCTACTAGCTCCTCTACTAGCTCCTCTACTAGCTCCTCTACTAGCTCCTCTACTAGCTCCTCTACTAGCTCCTCTACTAGCTCCTCTACTAGCTCCTCTACTAGCTCCTCTACTAGCTCCTCTACTAGCTCCTCTACTAGCTCCTCTACTAGCTCCTCTACTAGCTCCTCTACTAGCTCCTCTACTAGCTCCTCTACTAGCTCCTCTACTAGCTAAATATTTTTAATAGATAAATCACAAAAAAATATATTTATTATCAAATTTAATAAATATAGATCAATTAAAAAAAATATACCAAAAAGAACAAAAAATTACTTTTTTTTTTTTAACTAGTTTCTTTTTTTTTGTTTACTTTTTTTTTGGACAAAAATAATATAATATTTTTTGTAAAGGCTTGCCACACGTTTCGCACATTTTACTCACACTTTCAGTAGTTTTTTGTCTTCGAATTCGCAGTAAAACTCGTATTTTACCGCTGGACCTCTTGGCTTTGAATTTGGCTTTGTTTTTTACTATTTGCACTTCGAGTTCTTCGACTGCCAAGAGTGTATCTTCGAGTGGGTTACCTAAGTAACTTTCGGTTGAATTAGTTTTTTCGTGAGACATTTTCTTACTAAAACATGATTATACATTATTATTTATTTATTTGTAAATCTGTATCGAGCGTTAGCTCCTTCAGAGAAAAATAAAAAATAAAAATAAATAAAAAAAATGATTAAAATAAAAGTTACTGAATAAAATAAGAATTAAAAAATATAGTTAAATAATTGAAATTTGAAAAGGAATTAAAAAGAAAAGAAAAAAATAAAGAAGAAAATAAATAAAAAATCGTTTTTGAAAGGCAGAAAATAGACACAAAAGTTATATTGGTTTAGTTTTCAGGGAAAAAAGAGTCTATGGCAAGGTAGCAATTACACAATGGAGTTGGAAAGTTAACAAATCTAGATTCGAAACCTCGTCTATTCTCATTTACCAGTCTAAGAAGTAATGGAACAGAATTAGTAAGTCCAGCCCTAACATATCTTTCGCTCAATTCAAAAAGTCGGTTCGAAATTGTATGAAATTTTAATTTGTTTTGGGCCTCGTGGTATAAAATGCTTGAGAGGGTGTCAAACCTTAGTTTAAGAATGGATCGAACTGCTGAATTTTGAATAGTTTGAAGTTTTTTAATGTTAGTATCAGATAAAGAGTTTAAACAGGGAAAATTATAGTCTAAAATGGAACCAATAAGCGATTTATATAAATTTCCAAGTGTTTTGTGATGTAGACGCCAGTTTTTATTAGATAAAATTTTAATTAAATTTATGATTATACTTTTTCATTCTAGTGCTTTTATAAGCTTTTTAATTCCTAATTATTGATTGACTGGATGGTTCAAAGAGTGTTTATTTGATGAGTTTTTTTATTTAAAGTGATAATTTAGGTGTTTTTTAATTTTAAAAAAGTATACTTTTAATCAATTAAGTACAAAATCAGTAAAATTGATAATATTTTTATCAATTTATTATAAGATCATTAAAACAAATATTTTTTATTTGATATATGGATGTATTATTAAATTTATGGTATTTTTTAATATAAAAATGGGTATTAATTATATTACGCGATATTTTATTTTAAACAAAAATGAAAATATTGCAACGAATTTTTTTGAAATTAATATGTGTTTTTTTGCAATGAATTCGCATAATCTCAGCTATAATTACATGTAATTGTTTTATAACCTCAGATATAATTGCGAAATTATAGATAAATGTTTACGGTAAATTAATTTATATATAAAAACATTTTAAAACTTTTAAAAATTTTAGACATAGTTTAGTTGAAGCTAAAAAATGAAGTCAAAAATCAATGATAAAGTTTCATTTAAAAGAACAAACGGTATAAAACTAATATCATGCAAAAAAAATATTTTATTTTTAAGGATTAATTCAAAAAGGATTTATTAAGAGTATAAATCAAGAAAAATTAGAGTTGGTATGGAATAGTAATCAGAGGACTTTTACAAAAATCTCCGAATTGAGGACGTCAAGCTTGATAAAAATAAATATTTTTCCCTTAAAAATTCCTAATATCATTGTTGGTTGTCATTTTTAGTTGGTTTGGAATTTTGATTTGGGAAGGAGTTTATGTTAACTATGTTGAACAAGAAATAGCATATAATAAGTGCTTGCCGTATAAAGATTTTAATCTTTTGTTTTTATTTTCTCAGACATTTGTTGATAGAGTCCTTCTTTTCTAAGAGCAATCCTTATTACTCTTTCTGATATAGTTTCTAGTTAAGGGCATTGTGTAGGTCTCTTCTTAAATTTTTTTTTTAAAGGATTATTTACAAATGTTGGAATTTTTCAAATTATTATTTGTGTGATCACCTTTGTTATAATTTTTTTAACTTTAATTTTTTTTTGTCTATATACTAGAAAAAAAGAATGTAATATTAATATTTTTTCTTTAAAAAATAAAAAAATTTTTAAAATTTAAATAAGAAAAATGTTATTTTATGAACCTTGTTAATGCGGAGAAGTCCGCTATGGACCTTAATTTCGACAAGGGTCTCGAGACCAGGAAAAAAGTTGCGCACTATCGCGAGACCTTACTAAAAGGATGATTCGACAATTCTGAAGAGAGACCAGCACTGAGTCTTTATCCTTATCGCTGGACTAATTTTGTGCTTATAGCTCTTAGTACGAGTGCAACAAGCTGCCGACCAAATCATGAGACCGTTTTTTAGATTTAAAAAGAGCGCGTGAGTGACTGGAAATTTCTTATGGAAGGTGAGTATATCTACCCACGATAATTAACCTTATCTAATATATCATGATCTTCAAAAAATTTTAAAAGGGCCCTATCCCAGCTTACTTTAGAGACTACTTAACTAACATAACAAAAAACTTCAATTGTATTAGAAGAAAGTTTCTTAAAGTTAAAAAAAGCTTTTTACCACAGTTATAAAAAACTATTAAAAAGTTTTATTTTTCTAATCAATAAGTTGCTCAAGGATTAGAGGTCAACTTTTTCAATGACAATTGGTACTATTTGTAGAGTCACACAAGTTAAATTGTGATTAATTTGCAAGAGAATTGCGACTTAAAACAGTCAGCATGAATGAATGAAGTCTTAGATTTGCAGATTAATTATAAAAGTTTTTGAGTTTTTCAAAGAAATTTAATTCAAATGATTAACGATAATTCATTGCATCTGTAAACGAGTAAAAAAAGGAATTTTTTTTTATAAGAATTCGAATCTAAATCATGTTGTAAAGTCTTGGTTTTGGACTTTAGGGATTTAAGCCAAGAAATAAACAAAAACAAATAAATTTAGTTAATAGTTTATTAAATGGAATCCAAAGTTATAACAAAAGAGGTAGTGATTTATATAGTAGCTAGAACATGTGCTTCAGCTGCAGTTAATACAAGATTAAATAATAAGGAGAAACATGTCAAGACTTTGGTTTTAACAATGTTACAACAATTTAACAATAAAAAAAAAACTAATTCATTCATCAGCTCAGGTTTTAGCTTTTTTTAACATTTAGTTTGAGTTAATGGGATGTTGTGAATTTCAAATACAAAAAGAACAAATATTCATTAATTTTTGAATAATCAAAATTAGAGTCAATAAAAAATATTAAAAAAATAAGGCCTTAAACTGCAACAAAGTATGTTTCACTTTGTGGCCTTAAATTAAATTTTTATTTTTATTTAAATAAATTTATTATTTTAAATAAAATCTTTTTTCTGTCTTCTAAATTCACAATACCGTTAATGGTAAATTGTTTATTTGTGTGAATATTTATGTATTAATTTTCTGATTAATTGATTTTATATTTTTGTTAAATAAATGTGAATATTAAATATCTTATTATAAATTAATCCATCTATTTTCCTGCATCAAGGACCAAGTTCAAATGCAAAACTTAAGATTTTATCATTCAAGTGAAATTTTAAATTAAATATTGTATTTTGAAATAAAAAAAAATTCCAAATATCTTTAAAAAAATGATAATATTCCTTTTCTTTTATTTTTTTTATCGCAATTTATAATCTAATGAAATATACACTATGCATAAAAAATAATTATTGTAATTAGTAAGTAAGAATCTATTTTAAAAAAAAATTACATAAAATTAAATTGATTAATTTTTTTTTTTTAATTCTATAATCTAGACAAAGCAACAAATGTAAGTCCTAACGTGTGTTCTTTTTTCCCAAGATCAATTACAGCTTTTTCCATAGTTTGGCCCTGTGATTTATGAATCGTCAGTGCGTATGCAAGTCGTATTGGAAATTGTCTTCGAATTTAATTCAAAGTAAAATAATTGGCTTCAAAACAATTAATTGGTATCCAATTATGCCAATGGTCTTCTTCCGGAAAAAGTCTTGGACCGATCAATAAAGCTGTAGGTATTTTATCACGATAATTTTCAAAATTAGGATAGATAATATCTCTAATGGTGCCACTAGCACCGTTAACCAGTCCTTTTGAGGTCCACAGATTATTGGTCAAAGTAATTCTTGAGTTAATCGATATGTTAATTGTATTTATTAAAAATTGTCTTCGCTCATATTCTTAGCTGCGGCAGGATAGTTTTCGGCAGTCAAACGACAAAAAGGCATATTTAATTCTTTTAATTTATCATTATTGTATTTGTTGCAAGCAGCATTTTCATAAAAAAGACGAATCGCATGTGAAAATTCACTTTGATTAGATGGTTGAATTTGACGTTTTAATAAAAAATGCCAGTCGTCTATTGTCTTATTATCATTTATTCCATTCCTAAGTCTCTCTAATAAATCGGTGAACTTTTTTTGATCACTATCATTTTCAGAATTCTGTTGACGTACCATAACTTCAAGCCAAATCGCTTTTTCAAATTGTTTATAACAGTCATATCCATGAGTACAAAGTTGATCTTTAGGAGGAAATTGATTGATTAAGTGGTGATCCTAAAAATGGCAAAAGCTGTCCTGGGTCACCTGTGAGTATTACAGAGATACCTCCAAAATATTCTGAATGTTTGCCAATGGTTTCTCTTAATCTTTTATCGATGATTGAGTGATTAGCTTGATATAGCATCGAATATTCGTCCAAAATGATGTGTGTTAAACCTTTAAATTCTCGTTGTAATCCTTGTAGGATCTTGCCATTCAAAGGATCATATGTATCGTTTCTTCGACTTGGATTTATTTCAAACAAAGAAAGTACTGTAGATCATTTAATTTAATAAGCTGCTTTGGCAGTCGGAGCGCAACATTTGAGTCTGGTATTTAATAAACCTGAAAGAGCGTTAATTGTAAAAGGTTTTCCTGTACCAACTGTACCATTTATTATAAGTAAAAGTTGTTGTTTCCTATTAGTGTAATGTTCGACAATCTTTTAAACTAATTTTTGTTTATCGTTTAGATCTTCTTTTGAGATGTTGGGAATATCGCTGCAATTATCGATGGTTGTATCGATATTTATTCTCGATGTTTAAGAAAATCATGTTCTCGATCAATCATTTCATATTCTTCGTCTTCTTCTTCTTTGACTGTTCTTTGTCATATTTCTGATAGAATCATCCATTTGTCTGCGTTCATTTTAGTTCATACATGTTCATTTAAGGATCATTTATCAAAAGAAAAATTTCTGCTTTAAAAGTATTATAGTAAAATTTAGTTTCAATTATCAATATAAAGAAGTATTTTCTTGAGATGTAAGCTTTTAATTTTTTTTAATTCTAAATAATGAGTACCGTAATTCCGTGTTGGGGAACGCGTGCATTAATACCCAAAGTCATATGTGAAGTGCATGCACATACATTAACCCCTTCCATGATAAAAAAATACTATTAAAGGTTCGACGCACTACATGTGCAACTCTGGGTATTAACGTGTGATACTAATAAAAAAACCAAGTTTAAATGTCGAGTTAATTATCAAAAAATCTTTTTTAGAGCAACCCTTTTATTTGAAATTTTCTGAAATATTAAAAAAATAATTTTGCATATTTCAACTTTTAGTGCGACCATTCAAACAAAATTTTGAAAATGTTTTTTAATATTAAAAAGTTATAGATCTAGTTAAAGATGCAGCTTTTTTAAAATAATATAAAAATTAAAATATTAAAATAATATGACAAATTCTTGAATTAATTATAAGAGCGGCGTTTAAAGTCAAAATTAAAATGAAAAAAAAATAATATTTGAAAATCTTAATTTGATGATTTGTTTTTTGAGCTCTTTTACGTACCAAGAGGCTTTCGAACACTCCCATCTTTGTTTAAAACTACAACTGGAGTAATATCAACTCTATTCAAGTTTAAACTTTGAAGAGGTAAACAAAAAAACACTTAAAAAAAAACTTCGTATTTATAGTCATTTAAAGAGATGCGTCTTTATTTGAAAAAGAAAAAAAATATCGTATGATTTTTTAAATATTTAAAAAAAAAGCTGCATCTTTAACTAGATCTATAACTTTTTAATATTAAAAAACATTTTCATAATTTTGTTTGAATGGTCGCACTAAAAGTTGAAATATGCAAAATTATTTTTTTAATATTTCAGAAAATTTCAAATAAAAGGGTTGCTCTAAAAAAGATTTTTTGATAATTAACTCGACATTTAAACTTGGTTTTTTTATTAGTGTCACACGTTAATACTCAAAGTTGCACATGTAGTGCGTCGAACCTTTAATAGTATTTTTTTAACATGGAAGGGGTTAATGTCTGTGCATGCACTTCACATATGACTTTGGGTATTAATGCACGCGTTCCCCAACACGGAATTACGGTAAGAAAAAAATTAATTGAAAATATTATTTCAAATATTATTTTGACAAATGAAACAAAAATAATTTAACGAAAAGTTAAAACGGGTCTAGTGGAAAATGTGAACAATTGTTCACAAAAAAATGTGACCATGTATCAAGTCCAAAATGTGAACATTTTGTTCACATAATCTCTGTTCACATATTTTGTGACCAAAATAGATAAAAAAGAAATAAAAAAAATTTTCCAGTCCAGTTTTTATTTTTTGTGAACATTAATTTTAGAATAAAAATTCAATTTTAAATGCAATTAAAAAAAAAGATAATTCTTAAACTACTTTCAAGGTTTCTTAAAATAAATTAAAATTAATTTTTGATTTTTCTTGAATTTCGAAAAGATATGTAAATCTGCATTTTCCTTTTTTTTCGATGATTTACAATAGCTATTTATTCGACAGACATGTCTCTGGCAGCAGTTAATTAATTCTGTATAGTTTTCATCTAGTTTCTCATTTGGAATCTCGGAGGTGTTTAGTGAACATGGATGTGGGTCTGGTACACAGCTTTCGACGTGTTCTGTGTGGGATTCATTGCCGTAATAAGAGTTTCTGTATAAGCTATCACTTTCGCTTCTGACTCTTTTCCTCGTTTAATATCTTCGAGTAGTTTATTATAAACATCTTCAAAGGTAAAGTCTTTAAGTTCTATTTTCTTTTTAGCTAGCCGTCCAATGCAAACTTGTGTAGTAAGCTTCACTAAGTCTGGGTCGTTCTTAAATTTAACTGCACCGTGGGCGTGTATTGATGATATTGACTGCCACTCATATCGATGCCATCTCCATTCACAGTCCAGAATATCGTCAAATACTGTTTTAAGAAATTCTTTCAGTCGAAAGCCAAAAAACCAATCGACTAAATGAGGATTGTTCATTAAGTTTCTATATTTATCTGATTGTGTCTTAGGTGGTGGTCAAGGCATTAGGCGATGTAATTCGTTTAAATAGTGATCTGGATAGCTGAACTTGAAAAAAGCTGTTGCTGTTTTCATTTGTTCAAAAGTCGCCTCTAATTCGCCTCTTCTTTTATACCAGTAAGCATGGGAGCCAGTGATATTTTCAGCATAGATGCTCATTTTTTTCATGAATGCATCACTTTCGCGGTTATTGATCAAGTCCTTAAAATTTTTGATCGTTAAATTTGCTTCGTGTATTTTATGTTTCAAAAACACTTGACATTGATCTAGGCTTCTATGTCTTCGAAGTCTATCGTAAGCCCAAAATTTGAATCTGGGATATTGTGCCCATAGATAATAATATTCGCTTGTTTTGTGACTTTGGATCTCCGGCTCCATTTAAAAAAAGCCTTGGAAATGCTAATGAGCATATTGAGTCGGTTTCATATTCATTTAATGAAATTGGAGACGCATGCGGAAAGTTAATTGCGTTTTTTTTATTTTTTTCGTCTAATAGAGGTTCATTTTCGTCATTTTCTACATAAGTTTGAATTAAGTCATCATCTTCATTTTCAAATTCTTCTTCATTGTACAATTCCGCGCCTTTATCACTTAGAATGTCTTCCTCGATTGTTTCGAGTTCATTTAAATCAATTAGTATTACATTTTCGGGAAGCGAATTGATGGCGCTATCGTCAATAGTTATTCCATTAGCTATATATTGAGGATTACACGATTTCTATTGACAGTAAAATGTCTGGATCTATTCATTTGGCCTTTTTTCTTAATATCAAAATATGTAGGTCTTTAAGTAGTCTTGGTAATTGCGTAATAATAGGCTGAATGTTTTGGAAAAAATTAGCACAAAGCCCTCTTGAAGTGAGCGCACCTCCAGGAAGTCGAAAGACGCTCATTAGCACTAGAATTGGAGAAATTATCATTCCTTCGATCATTGTTAGATCTTCGAAAGATTTTTTAATGTCATTAGGTAAATCGTCAATTCCTGTTATCATATCATTGAACTTTGAATATTTAATTTTGTCAATTTTACGCTGTAAACACGAATTAAATTTAGATGGCCAGAGTTCTTTACAATTGTTGCAGTATAATTGTTTTAGTTGATCAAATTCTTGGTGAAACTTTTTCATTTTTTCATTAACCCAATTTTGTTCATGTAATTGACCATTTTTTTTTGAATGAAATTCGTTTAAATATTTTTTTTTCTGATCCTACAAAATATGATATTAGTCAATTAAGTTTTATTATTTGATTACTTTATTACAATATGGTTTAATTCAGAATTCAAATTGCGTTTTTTTTAATGTTTCTTTTTGCAATTTCTCTGTTATTAATTATTTGTTCAGGAGTCCTTATCCTTGAGCTGTTTTTAACTCTGTTCGAATTCTCTGATTTCCTGAACTATTTAGTCTAGTTGAAGCCTGGAAAGTAGTTTTAATTTGTGAGTTCTCGCTTTGGTTATTTATTGAATTTTGAGTAATGCAAGTATTTTTCTGGTTTTGAATATTGATTATATATTCAAATGGATGCATATCAAATTAACAAGTATTAAAATAAGACATTTAAAATAACAACATCAAAAAAAAAAAAAAAAATAACAAGTGTAAAAACAACTAATTGAAAATAGCGTGTGTCAAAATAACATCACTTGTATATGTTGTTCAAAATAACAAATAAATTAAAATCAAATCAAAATAACATAATACTAATTAAAAATTACAAATGGAGAGTTTGGCACAATCTATTAATTCTTTAACACTTAATAAGCCTGTTAAAGCTTTTATTACATTATCACAGAAAAAAAAACCACAGCTACACAATCTCGGCTATTATTTTAAAGAATCTTATTATAGTAAACAGCAAAACAAGTTTTCTTGGCGCTGTGTTTAAAGAAATTGTAAGGCTGCGGGTTATTCATACACAGATAAAATCGGCGAAGAGTGTGATTTTTATATCACATTTGAGGAACATTTAGACGTACCTGATGTTGCCAAAATAGAACTTTTAGAGAGAAGACGTGCTATTTGATTATGTTTCAGTAACTCATTGATTATGTTTTAAAAAAATTAAATTTTCTGATTATATTGATTAAACAATTTACATTTTTTTTGTCATTTTAATAAAGATATTTTGATACTAATATTTTGATATTAGTTATTTTAATTAGGTCATTTTGACACTTGTCATTTTAATGCAATGTTTTTTTAATCTTGTTTTTTTGAAACAGTGTCATTTTGACACATTTATTTTAATAACTGGTATTTTGATAATTTACCATTCAAATAGTGAAAAGTTTTCTTGGTCCCCTATTGGCTTTTGCACATTAAATTCGCATAATTGCTGTTTTATTTGTAGACGGAAGCTTTCTGTTAGGATTAAACTGCGAACAATTAATAAATCTTCAATTATTCATGCATTCGAAATGAAAAGAATAATTATTGATGAAAATTCAAAACCATCTTGATAATAATGATTGTATTAAAGAGGAACTTTATGGACAAATTCGTACAAAAAAAAAAAATTAGAAGCAATTTATAAAAATGTTTGATATGCTTGAAGTCGTTAATAAAAGTGTGTTGGAAAATTTAAAAGATAGTTCTTCTATTCAAGACTAACATTGTAATGAAATTACAGGTTAGATAAAAAAACAATTTTTAAACTTTTCAAAGTTCATCTCATACAATCAAGACTTGCTAAAATTTTTAAAAAGGGATGTTCTCAACAAGCCATTAGTAAATACTTTTCTCAAATACGGAAGGCAATAAACCATGATTTTGTTCCATATTTTCCTTGGAGCTAATAAAAAAGAGAATTTTTTTTGAAACCCAGCAATGAAATGGTGACTGAACTTCTATCAATTAAGAATAATAAACTTGTTATTGAATGTGATGGCACCTATACTCGCATTGAAAAAAGTCTGAAAAATAACTTCCAGTATAAAAGTTGGTTTGTTCAAAAATCAATATCATTGCTTAAGCCTTTTATAATATGCTCTAGTGATAGAAATATTATTGACTTTAATGGATCATTTTCTGCAAATATGAACGATGCTTGTATATTTGAATATTTATTGAAGACAGACTTAGCTCTATAGAAAAGATTCTTCTTCCTGGAAAAACAAATGTCTTTCTCGATAGAGGTTTTTAAAAATTTATAATTTACACTAAAAAATTTTATTCTGAAATAACCAAGAATGAATTAGAGTTTCTAATAGCAAAAAATTTGGAAACAAAATTAAACGCATCTATTTCGATTTCAAGTTTAGTTTATTTTCCAATTTTAAGACCAAAACAAATGATGAGAAAGTTATTTCTTGGATCATATCAGTTAAAGCAAGAAAGAGCCTACGCTAATGACCTTTTATTTAATGAAACAGCTTACAATATTAGCTCAAGATTGATGAAGAATATGTCAGAATGGGTTTTAACTGATTAATATAAAAATTCTAAAATCGTTACATTTGAAATAATTTAATGGAATAGAAGATCTAAAAAAAATCTAAAAGATATTGAGCAAACCAGCTATTTTAAACAGTTTAAAAATATATGCAAAGTTTTTATTTAAAAATATACCTGGATTAATTCATTCAAAGTCAATTCAATGTAAAATTTAAAATTTTACTTAATTTACTAGGTAATCTTTTGATTCAATTTTTACTTAAGCTCATATATGCACATGTTTGTCAGGTCGTCGAATAGTCGGATGCTGTAGCCATGTCGCTCCTGTGATTTATTAATTAAGCTATTTAAAATATAGAACACCTTGTATCATATTAAAAGTGGGGAGCTTTAATGTAATACAAAGGGTAAAAGAACGTTTTTGTTTCAAAAACTTGCTCAATTGATTATATTTTAGCATTCTGGTATCTTTATAAAAAAAATAAGTCTTTTTTTTCAAAATACAATAGGTAACAAATTCTATTTAATTATAAAAGACATTATTAATTTATTTAAAAATAATTTGGGAGAGACTCCCAGCCAGTTTGGAATGGAACTTAGTCCTCCCTTTCAGCCTCTTGTTTGAAGAAACATAAAAAAAAAATTAAAAAGTTTGAATTTAAATCAAAATAAAATAAAAAAAAAAGTGTTTTGTTAGCTTGGAATTAAAAGTTGAAAGACATTCTTAAGTGATGACCAAATGTACTTTTTGAAGATTTGCATAAAAAATAATAAAATAAAAAATTATAAGTAAAGTTATAGTTAATCTAGGATTTGTTTTTTGGACGTATTCGTTTAGCTCTTCTTGGATTAGGCTGTGGCTCCGTTTGGCCGAAATGAAATTTGCGAACAGTTTATTGAGTCCTGTAACAAGTAAGTCGACTTTGAGTTTTTGGTGAATATCACTGATTCTTGTTTTTAAAGGGAAGTATTGTATGATTCGAAGAACACGGTTTTTGAATGTCGCTTTTGATTCGTTGGGTGTCTGTCATTAGTGGGATGAAGATGTAGTCAAAATTGGAACGGATTAGGCTTTTGTAGACTATAAGCGAGAGATAAGTATTGTTTTTTAAATTCATACCCTTTAATTTTCTAATATTTCATATTTATCTTGCTAAGGACTTTTTCTTCAATCATTGAAAGGTGATTTTTGAAGTTTAGCTTCGGGTCTAGTTCGTGGCCTAAGAATTTTGGAAACGGTTCAATTAGAATCATAATGTTATCGATCGAGAGGTCTAGTTTGTATGTGTTTTTATAATTGATTCAGCAACCGGCCGTGGTAAAAACACAATATACAGTTTTGCTCATGCTGATTTTTAAACGCCACGCTTTACAAAAGTCGTTTATTATTTCAATTGCTTGCTGTAGCTTTTTTTGTATTTTTTTAAGGGTTTTGTCAACTGTCCAAATTGTGAGATCGTCGGCGAATAATGCTTTGAGAATATGGTTTGGAAGTTTGAGAACAACGTCACTGAAGAAGAGTGAGAATAAGGTTGGGGACAAGTAGCTTCCTTGTGGAACACCAGTGGTTATGTTGAAAGTTTTTGACTTCAGCTGATTGTGTGATATGTAGAATTTTCTATCTCTTAAGAAGTCAACGATCCAATTATATAGGTATTTGTTTAATTTAATGCTCTTTAGTTTGTTTAAGATTGCAAAGTGGCTTATTTTGTCAAATGCCTTTTCCAAGTCAAAGAATACAGCTCCTGTGATTTATTAATTAAGCTATTTAATATATAGAACACCTTGTATCATATTAAAAGTGGGGAGCTTTAATTTTTCACATATTTTGTGACCATAAGCTGGTCACATAAAAAATAAAGTTCAGTAAATTTCGCTTTTTGTATTTTTAAATTGTAAAAAATTTGCTGCGATCCATTAAAATTTTGTAAATATATTAATGTAATTAACATTTAATTTTTTTACTAATTAACATATATATAATTAAACGTCAGAAATTGTTTTTTTGTTAAAATGTTTAAATGTTAGTGAATAATAGATATTATTTTAAATTAATTTATTCAAAAAAATTAAAAAAAAATTAAAAAGTATTGTTTATTTTATAAAATGAATAATTGATGGTTACTTTTTGATAATAAAATTGATCTCTCTTCTTTTTCAGATTATTCCCATATTTAAATTATTTTTTGACAGTTTTATATATGTCATCAACATCATCAAGATCATTATTTAGCTTAAAAATTGAAACAGTATAGCCTGATTTGTTTAAAGATGCACAAAGAAAATTAGTTTCTATTATCACATGTTATTAAATCTGGTATTTCATGGATAAAAATGTTCTTCTCTTCTGATTTATGAACAAAAATGTAGGCTGATCAAAAAATTTAACGTTTAATTCAAACGTCGACTAGCATGACTTCTATCTTTCTTCATTTTTAGTTGATAACTTAATTTTTGAATTTAGTTTTTTTAAAAGAATGACATCAGATTCTTTAGGAATAATTCTCTCATTTTTTCAAATCTTGAACAACTTTGTTGAATAAATACATACTTTTGAAATCCTTTTAAATTCTTTAAAAAATTATCTTCTTCATTATTATCAAGTGATATTTCAATAAAATTTTCAGAAAAATCTAATTTTGTATCATAGCTCATTATTTGATTAATCCAAAATTCAACTTTATCGAAATTCTTTTTATCCACTTCACTTATAATGTCTTTTTTTGTCAATGATGACATACAATTAAAACCAAAGACATACGTATCTAAATTTATCAGTAATAAAGAATTTCCCCAAGAGCTAAGAGCATATCTCAAACTACAAAATGAGATTAAAAGATGCAAACCCTCAATCAAAATACTAAACGCATACGTCAATAACAGAGACCAATTAATTATTAGAACAAACTGCTAAGAAAGTGCACGCATTCTCCAGGATGACTGGACCCCCGACGCCTTTATCTACGGTATAAATAGATTAATCCAACCCCTAAATTCTTTATTGAGCTACACAATCTTAATACTGACTTCAACGTCGATGACCAAGAGAACAAAGATTACATGCTTGAAAATTACAAAATCACAAACATGTTAAGAATAGCAAAAAAAAGCATAAACAAACCTCTAGATCTTTTAAAAGCTATCGTAAGCGATTACGAATCATACAAATCCATCATTGAAACAAAAAAAATCACAATCGGTTGTACATGAATCCGTGTCTCTCCATGGAGATTCGACATTAGCCCAGATCAATGTTTCCACTGCCAAAAAATGGGTCATTTTGCAGAGAAATGCCCAGACAAATTGAAAAAACCCACATGTTTAAAATGTGCCAAAAACCACTCACACACCGAATGTCCGCTTAACAAGTCTAATGACCCAACAAAATACCGGTGCGCCAACTGCAACGGTAACCACGCCGCTTGTAGCAAATCATGTAACATACTTTTAAAAGAAGTTGAAAGAAAAAAAAACCTTTTGGAAAAAAAAGCCAATAAACACATAACCAACTTCACAAGAGTTGAATCAGCCGCACCCCAAGCATCCACCACCAATCAACAAATCCCATATGGTTCATTTCCAGTAACCAACTTAATTCTATTCATTGTCAACATCCTTAAAGAATTTAACACCATTCATGAAGCTATTTACGAAAGTCCTGAACAGCTTAGTAAAATTGTATCAAATCATTTTGGACAAAATTACGGACAATTTATCGAAAAACAACTGTCCAAAGAATCTGCCTTTGAAGAAATGAACGAGGAAAACTTGTATCCTTCTAACCATGAATAACATCCTTAAAATTCTACATATCAATATACAATCTATAGATTCGGATATCAAAAAACTTTAACTTACACGTCTTATCCAAATTCACCATGTAGATATTATCAGCATAAATGAAACTTTTCTTAAACCAAACAAAAGCTTTTTAATCCCAGGATTTTCTATCTTCAGGTCTGATCGGCTCAACAAAAAAGGTGGAGGAGCAGCACTTTGCATAAAAAACAATATAATTTGCTATGAGATTAATCTTAATCACATTAAAAGTTACGACGACGCCATCGGTGTTGAAATTAGCTACGACAACAATTTTAAAATCGCAATTTTTTCGATTTCCTCAAGTCCATCTTCACCTCTAAACACTGAACTACTCGACTTTATTGCCGTCAATTTCAAAAACTACATTTTAATCGACGACCTAAATGCCAAAAATAAAGTTTAGTTTTGCGAAAAAGATTTCTACAAAGGCCTACAACTAGAAAAATTTATTACCTCCTCAAGATGCCATATTCTGAACGGACCTGATCCGACATTTCAACGAAGCAAAAACGTTCTAGACTTATCATTATGCACCAATTCACTACTAAACCAGTTCAAATGCCACAAAGTATTGAAAACGAACATTAGTGATCACGACCCCACACTAACGATTTTCCACAACCTCAAGCCAGCCATCAAAAAACACACAATTAATCGAATCGATTGGAATAAATTTAATGCTTATTTGGATTCTAAAAACAACTCACACGATCTGAATGGCCCGGATAACATTGAGTAATGACTTTCTGACCTAGTCACTGACCTGAATCAGGCCTTACTGTTCTCAACTGTTAAAAAAACTTTTGCGACCAAAGCATCAAACCCAATCACACCACCTCATAACCTGGTAAAAATGATCAATCTTAAACGAAAGTTAAGCAGGATCAAATTTAAATCGCAAATTATAACCAAATTATTCAACTTACTTGCACGTAAATTAAAAACAGCGATTAAAAAATTCAAAAACGCGCAACTTCAGAACCAATTCAACAAACTGGCCAATTTTAACCAATCAGAATCTAAAAAATGAAAGTTATTAAAAAAACTAGAAAATCCGAATTCGAACTTAAATAAAAGCAAAACCATTAAACTGCTAAAACCAGATACAATTTTCTCAAAAGACGATCAGCAGAACTATTTGGCCAAAATCTAAGCGAGATATTTAACGACTGCTCTATGCATCGAGGCAACACGATAAGTACGTATAAACAGCAAGACAACATATAACTGCACACTTGAAAAATAATGATCGTCGAATACAAAACTTCGCTAAACGACTTGAACATGAACTCTGCTGCGGGTGAAGACAACATGACCAACAAACTATTCAAAAATTGCCCTGCTAACATTCATTCGAGAATATACGAAATCTTCAACGCGACACTTAAATTTGGATACATTCCTAAAAAATGAAAAATTGCGAAAATAATTCTGTTACCCAAAAAAGGAAAACCACCGGACCAAGCTGATTCTTACCGTCCAATTTCACTGCTCTCACGTCTCTCCAAATGGCTAGAAAAAATAATAAACAACAAGGTAACAAACTTTATTACAATCAACAATCTCTTACCGACGTGCCAATCAGGTTTTAGGAAGAAAATGAGCACACATGATCATTTTCTTAGATTTTATCAATCAATTGTAAACGGATTCAACAACCGCCAAAACACAGGAGCTGTATTCTTTGACATGGAAAAGGCATTTGACAAAATTAGCCACTTTGCAATCTTAAACAAACTAAAGAGCATTAAATTAAACAAATACCTATATAATTGGATCGTTGACTTCTTAAGAGATAGAAAATTCTACATATCACACAATCAGCTGAAGTCAAAAACTTTCAACATAACCACTGGTGTTCCACAAGGAAGCTGCTTGTCCCCAACCTTATTCTCACTCTTCTTCAGTGACGTTGTTCTCAAACTTCCAAACCATATTCTCAAAGCATTATTCGCCGACGATCTCACAATTTGGACAGTTGACAAAACCCTTAAAAAAATACAAAAAAAGCTACAGCAAGCAATTGAAATAATAAACGACTTTTGTAAAGCGTGGCGTTTAAAAATCAGCATGAGCAAAACTGTATATTGTGTTTTTACCACGGCCGGTTGCTGAATCAATTATAAATACACATACAAACTAGACCTCTCGATCGATAACATCATGATTCCAATTGAACCATTTCCAAAATTCTTAGGCCACGAACTAGACCCGAAGCTAAACTTCAAAAATCACCTTTCAATGATTGAAGAAAAAGTCCTTAGCAAGATAAATATGAAATATTAGAAAATTAAAGGGTATGAATTTAAAAAACAATACTTATCTCTCGCTTATAGTCTACAAAAGCCTAATCCGTTCCAATTTTGACTACATCTTCATCCCACTAATGACAGACACCCAACGAATCAAAAGCGACATTCAAAAACCGTGTTCTTCGAATCATACAATACTTCCCTTTAAAAACAAGAATCAGTGATATTCACCAAAAACTCAAAGTCGACTTACTTGTTACAAGACTCAATAAACTATTCGCAAATTTCATTTCGGCCAAATGGAGCCACAGCCTAATCCAAGAAGAGCTAAACGAATACGTCCAAAAAACAAATCCTAGATTCAAAACTTTATTCGATCTAATTATTCAAAAATACTAAACTAACTATAACTTTACTTATAATTTTTTATTTTATTATTTTTTATGCAAATCTTCAAAAAGTACATTTGGTCATCACTTAACAATGTCTTTCAACTTTTAATTCCAAGCTAACAAAACACTTTTTTTTTTATTTTATTTTGATTTAAATTCAAACTTTTTAATTTTTTTTTTATGTTTCTTCAAACAAGAGGCTGAAAGGGAGGACTAAGTTCCATTCCAAACTGGCTGGGAGTCTCTCCCAAATTATTTTTAAATAAATTAATAATGTCTTTTATAATTAAAAAGAATTTGTTACCTATTGTATTTTGAAAAAAAAGACTTATTTTTTTTATAAAGATACCAGAATGCTAAAATATAATCAATTGAGCAAGTTTTTGAAACAAAAACGTTCTTTTACCCTTTGTATTACATTAAAGCTCCCCACTTTTAATATGATACAAGGTGTTCTATATTTTAAATAGCTTAATTAATAAATCACAGGAGCGACATGGCTACAGCATCCGACTATTCGACGACCTGACAAACATGTGCATATATGAGCTTAAGTAAAAATTGAATCAAAAGATTACCTAGTAAATTAAGTAAAATTTTAATTTTTACATTGAATTGACTTTGAATGAATTAATCCAGGTATATTTTTAAATAAAAACTTTGCATATATTTTTAAACTGTTTAAAATAGCTGGTTTGCTCAATATCTTTTAGATTTTTTTTAGATCTTCTATTCCATTAAATTATTTCAAATGTAACGATTTTAGAATTTTTATATTAATCAGTTAAAACCCATTCTGACATATTCTTCATCAATCTTGAGCTAATATTGTAAGCTGTTTCATTAAATAAAAGGTCATTAGCGTAGGCTCTTTCTTGCTTTAACTGATATGATCCAAGAAATAACTTTCTCATCATTTGTTTTGGTCTTAAAATTGGAAAATAAACTAAACTTGAAATCGAAAAAGATGCGTTTAATTTTGTTTCCAAATTTTTTGCTATTAGAAACTCTAATTCATTCTTGGTTATTTCAGAATAAAATTTTTTAGTGTAAATTATAAATTTTTAAAAACCTCTATCGAGAAAGACATTTGTTTTTCCAGGAAGAAGAATCTTTTCTATAGAGCTAAGTCTGTCTTCAATAAATATTCAAATATACAAGCATCGTTCATATTTGCAGAAAATGATCCATTAAAGTCAATAATATTTCTATCACTAGAGCATATTATAAAAGGCTTAAGCAATGATATTGATTTTTGAACAAACCAACTTTTATACTGGAAGTTATTTTTCAGACTTTTTTCAATGCGAATATAGGTGCCATCACATTCAATAACAAGTTTATTATTCTTAATTGATAGAAGTTCAGTCACCATTTCATTGCTGGGTTTCAAAAAAAATTCTCTTTTTTATTAGCTCCAAGGAAAATATGGAACAAAATCATGGTTTATTGCCTTCCGTATTTGAGAAAAGTATTTACTAATGGCTTGTTGAGAACATCCCTTTTTAAAAATTTTAGCAAGTCTTGATTGTATGAGATGAACTTTGAAAAGTTTAAAAATTGTTTTTTTATCTAACCTGTAATTTCATTACAATGTTAGTCTTGAATAGAAGAACTATCTTTTAAATTTTCCAACACACTTTTATTAACGACTTCAAGCATATCAAACATTTTTATAAATTGCTTCTAATTTTTTTTTTTTGTACGAATTTGTCCATAAAGTTCCTCTTTAATACAATCATTATTATCAAGATGGTTTTGAATTTTCATCAATAATTATTCTTTTCATTTCGAATGCATGAATAATTGAAGATTTATTAATTGTTCGCAGTTTAATCCTAACAGAAAGCTTCCGTCTACAAATAAAACAGCAATTATGCGAATTTAATGTGCAAAAGCCAATAGGGGACCAAGAAAACTTTTCACTATTTGAATGGTAAATTATCAAAATACCAGTTATTAAAATAAATGTGTCAAAATGACACTGTTTCAAAAAAACAAGATTAAAAAAACATTGCATTAAAATGACAAGTGTCAAAATGACCTAATTAAAATAACTAATATCAAAATATTAGTATCAAAATATCTTTATTAAAATGACAAAAAAAATGTAAATTGTTTAATCAATATAATCAGAAAATTTAATTTTTTTAAAACATAATCAATGAGTTACTGAAACATAATCAAATAGCACGTCTTCTCTCTAAAAGTTCTATTTTGGCAACATCAGGTACGTCTAAATGTTCCTCAAATGTGATATAAAAATCACACTCTTCGCCGATTTTATCTGTGTATGAATAACCCGCAGCCTTACAATTTCTTTAAACACAGCGCCAAGAAAACTTGTTTTGCTGTTTACTATAATAAGATTCTTTAAAATAATAGCCGAGATTGTGTAGCTGTGGTTTTTTTTTCTGTGATAATGTAATAAAAGCTTTAACAGGCTTATTAAGTGTTAAAGAATTAATAGATTGTGCCAAACTCTCCATTTGTAATTTTTAATTAGTATTATGTTATTTTGATTTGATTTTAATTTATTTGTTATTTTGAACAACATATACAAGTGATGTTATTTTGACACACGCTATTTTCAATTAGTTGTTTTTACACTTGTTATTTTTTTTTTTTTTTTTGATGTTGTTATTTTAAATGTCTTATTTTAATACTTGTTAATTTGATATGCATCCATTTGAATATATAATCAATATTCAAAACCAGAAAAATACTTGCATTACTCAAAATTCAATAAATAACCAAAGCGAGAACTCACAAATTAAAACTACTTTCCAGGCTTCAACTAGACTAAATAGTTCAGGAAATCAGAGAATTCGAACAGAGTTAAAAACAGCTCAAGGATAAGGACTCCTGAACAAATAATTAATAACAGAGAAATTGCAAAAAGAAACATTAAAAAAAACGCAATTTGAATTCTGAATTAAACCATATTGTAATAAAGTAATCAAATAATAAAACTTAATTGACTAATATCATATTTTGTAGGATCAGAAAAAAAAATATTTAAACGAATTTCATTCAAAAAAAAATGGTCAATTACATGAACAAAATTGGGTTAATGAAAAAATGAAAAAGTTTCACCAAGAATTTGATCAACTAAAACAATTATACTGCAACAATTGTAAAGAACTCTGGCCATCTAAATTTAATTCGTGTTTACAGCGTAAAATTGACAAAATTAAATATTCAAAGTTCAATGATATGATAACAGGAATTGACGATTTACCTAATGACATTAAAAAATCTTTCGAAGATCTAACAATGATCGAAGGAATGATAATTTCTCCAATTCTAGTGCTAATGAGCGTCTTTCGACTTCCTGGAGGTGCGCTCACTTCAAGAGGGCTTTGTGCTAATTTTTTCCAAAACATTCAGCCTATTATTACGCAATTACCAAGACTACTTAAAGACCTACATATTTTGATATTAAGAAAAAAGGCCAAATGAATAGATCCAGACATTTTACTGTCAATAGAAATCGTGTAATCCTCAATATATAGCTTATGGAATAACTACTGACGATAGCGCCATCAATTCGCTTCCCGAAAATGTAATACTGATTGATTTAAATGAACTCGAAACAATCGAGGAAGACATTCTAAGTGATAAAGGCGCGGAATTGTACAATGAAGAAGAATTTGAAAATGAAGATGATGACTTAATTCAAACTTATGTAGAAAATGACGAAAATGAACCTCTATTAGACGAAAAAAATAAAAAAAAAGCGAATAAATTTTCGCATGCGTCTCCAATTTCATTAAATGAATATGAAACCGACTCAATATGCTCATTAGCATTTCCAAGGCTTTTTTTAAATGGAGCCGGAGATCCAAAGTCACAAAACAAGCGAATATTATTATCTATGGGCACAATATCTCAGATTCAAATTTTGGGCTTACGATAGACTTCGAAGACATAGAAGCCTAGATCAATGTCAAGTGTTTTTGAAACATAAAATACACGAAGCAAATTTAACGATCAAAAATTTTAAGGACTTGATCAATAACCGCGAAAGTGATGCATTCATGAAAAAAATGAGCATCTATGCTGAAAATATCACTGGCTCCCATGCTTACTGGTATAAAAAAAGAGGCGAATTAGAGGCGACTTTTGAACAAATGAAAACAGCAACAGCTTTTTTCAAGTTCAGCTATCCAGATCACTATTTAAACGAATTACATCGCCTAATGCCTTGACCACCACCTAAGACACAATCAGATAAATATAGAAACTTAATGAACAATCCTCATTTAGTCGATTGGTTTTTTGGCTTTCGACTGAAAGAATTTCTTAAAACAGTATTTGACGATATTCTGGACTGTGAATGGAGATGGCATCGATATGAGTGGCAGTCAATATCATCAATACACGCCCACGGTGCAGTTAAATTTAAGAATGACCCAGACTTAGTGAAGCTTACTACACAAGTTTGCATTGGACGGCTAGCTAAAAAGAAAATAGAACTTAAAGACTTTACCTTTGAAGATGTTTATAATAAACTACTCGAAGATATTAAACGAGGAAAAGAGTCAGAAGCGAAAGTGATAGCTTATACAGAAACTCTTATTACGGCAATGAATCCCACACAGAACACGTCGAAAGCTGTGTACCAGACCCACATCCATGTTCACTAAACACCTCCGAGATTCCAAATGAGAAACTAGATGAAAACTATACAGAATTAATTAACTGCTGCCAGAGACATGTCTGTCGAATAAATAGCTATTGTAAATCATCGAAAAAAAAGGAAAATGCAGATTTACATATCTTTTCGAAATTCAAGAAAAATCAAAAATTAATTTTATTGATACCAATAATACTGTTAAAGCAGAAATTTTTCTCTTGATAAATGATCCTTAAATGAACATGTATGAACTAAAATGAACGCAGACCAATGGATGATTCTATCAGAAATAGGACAAAGTACAGTCAATGTTAGTAAGATAGAAGAAAAACTAAGAAACTTAGATCCTAATAAAGCGATTGGTCCTGATAAAGTTCATGGAATAGTTTTAAAAAATTGCGCTGATTCTTTTGCGTTACCTTTATCAATAATTTTAACAATTCATTAATCTCAGGGACTTTACCGGTTGTTTGGAAACAGGCAAACGTTTCACCACTTTATAAAAGCGGTAACAAAATTTCACCCAAAAACTATCGACCTGTTTCTCTAACTTGTATTATTTGCAAGATTTTAGAGAGAATTTTGAGAGAGAAAATATTAGACCATTTATTAAATAAAATTTTGATTTCGTCTTCCCAACATGGTTTTCTTCCGAAAAAATCATGTACCACTAACCTGCTTGAGACTATTGATCAAATTACGGAAGCAGTCTCTCAAGGTTTTGGTGTGGATGTAGTCTATACGGATTTTGCAAAGGCATTTGATAAGGTTTCTCACAGAAAACTCCTGCACAAGCTTAGATTTTTTGGCCTTGGACAAAGAATTGTTGAGTGGATTCGTTCATTTTTAACTGGAAGGTCACAAAGAGTCGTTCTTGGTGATGCGAGTTCTAGCTGGGTTGGTGTTGAAAGTGGAGTTCCACAGGGCTCGGTTTTAGGTCCTCTTCTTTTTGTGATCTACATTAACGATATGTTAGAGATCTTTTCAAATAGTTGTGAAGCATATGCTGATGATACTAAGATTTTATCAGTTATAAAAAATTTTGATTCAGTCCTTGAGCTTCAAAACGACATTGATAAAGTTTGCAAATGGTCTTAAGATTGGTCTACTCAGCTTAATGTTGAAAAGTGTAAAGTTCTTCATATAGGCCACAGCAATAAAAAGTTTAATTACTCAATTTATTCTCAGGCAATAAATAAGTCGGACTGTGAAAAGGACTCCAACCCAACGTCGAAAGCAAATCGTTTATTAGGAATGATAAGAAAATCGTTTAAATTCCCTACACTCGAGTTGATTAGGTTACTATACTGTTCACTTGTCAGACCGCACTTAGAATACGCGATTAGCTCTTGGTGTCCTTATTTTGAAAAAGATGTGAATGCGCTGGAAAAAGAACAAAGAAGAGCGTCTAAATTAGTTCATGAACTCAGTCATTTAGACTACTCGGAACGACTATAAAAGTTAAAATTAACCGACTTGAAAACAAGAAGAGAACGTGGCGATTTGATTCAAATGATTAAGATAGCTAATGGTATAGAGATTGTGAAGTTTACCAACGGGATCAATTATAGTTTAAACACCAAGATGGATAATCGAAGATATGAGTTGAGAAGACACAGACAGAACCTTACACGAGAGCTAGTTAGGAGTTGTTTTCCTAGATTTAACTTTTTTATTAACAGGGTTGTCAATGATTGGAATAAACTACCGGAGAAAATTATCAACTCAAGGAATTTAAACAGTTTCAAAGCAAAACTTGATGTTTGGATGGCGAAACGATTTGAAGCGACTGCTATAGCTCATTAGAGCTCTGCTTGGTTGACTCCAAGCTGCAGTTTACACTACTACTACTACTACTACTAATATTAACTTAAAATTATTTTTTTTTATTTGAAACAGAAAAAATATTTGAAGCATCGCACTTTTTCAATGTTATTTCAACATTAGATACATTTTGTAATTCAAACACAAAAGTTAAAACAATTTAATGTTTAAATTTTTTTTTTCCTAATTTTTTTTTTAAATCTGTAATTAAAGTTGAGCGGAAAATTTGGTATTCGTTATATCGAATTTCGTTATATCGAAATCTTGAAATTTTCATATAAAATGATAGGGTCAAAAAAAATTTTAAACCAAATTTTAATGATTAAAAAAGCTAAAATAAAAATGCGAAAAAAACAAAAATTTAATTTTCTTCAAAAAAATCGGTAATGGATGGTTGTTTGGTAAAGCTACTTTCAATTATAAAATTTTCAATATTAAATTTATTTTTGCTTTCGACGACAAAATAGCAGAAATTGTAGAAGCATTAACGTTGTATTCTTTGGCCAGCTTTGAAGTGGTTATTTTTTGCTAAGTATGTTTTTTTATAATTTCTATCTTGACTTCAAGAGAGATACTTTTTCTCTTTTTGCAAACTTGCTTTTCATTCATTTCTATCAATTAGAATTTTTAGATTAAAAATAATAAGTAATTGTCAACTATTTATTTACTTATTTTTTATTATCAAGGTGTCAATTAACGGATGTCATTTTTTTTAAATTCGTTATATATAGGTTTTTTTCTTAAGAAAAGTATTACTCGTTTTTTTTTAATAGTTCGTTGTATCGGGATTTCGTTATAAAGAGGTTCATTGTATCAAAGAAAATTAGCAATCTTTTTCCTTTATAAAAATCGGTCCCTGGATTCTTATTCGTAATATAGAGGATTTCGTTATATGGGGATTCATTATACGGAGGATCGACTGTAATAAAAAAAATGAGTTTTATTTGATTTTATTGATACATTTACAAAAAAAAAATTTGAATAAAATAAATATAAAATACAAATTTTTTCTCTACTCAAAAAAAAACAATCAAATTAAAATAATCTCATTCCAAAGTGTTTAAAGATGAGCACAAGTCAGTTTGATTGAAACTCTTTCGCCTAGTCCGACTGGTAATAAGCTGAGCTGACCTGTGTCTATAGTACAACCAGACAATCCAAACAATAGCCAATACTAGAGCCAATGTGTACAAACAAATCAAAAAAGATGTAATTGAAAAAACGGACAATTTGGCTTGAGAAGTTGCTACCGTTTGATCTTTGCCGAATGTACTGTTCGTCAACGAATTCATTTTTTCTTCATTCGAACTCTTCACTAATAACTTAACTATTGAAAATAAAGAGAAAAATATTTTTTTGCTATATTTAAAAATTAAAGGGCGTTGGTTAGTCTAGTTTGTTAAATGTTAGTCTAATTGTTTAAATACGATGATGATAGGAGTGGACAAACGAGGTCGAATGTGAACCGGACAAGTCATCTTGAGTCAACAAATTGCTTTTCTGAAAGTACTCATCACGATTGTTGAAGGCCATGTTGTGAGCTGGCAAATAGCCATTTATGATCTCTTTTCCGCCGTGCCGGCTCAGACTAGAGTTAGCACTGTAGCTAGAAAAGTGGTTTGAATTGGCCGCGCTTCCCGGATTCAGATTGTTCTGGCTACTGGATGAGCTAGAGCGCCGGTCTCTCTTGATCGAAGTACCATACCAAATGAACCAAATAATTACAAATATCAAGAACAAGCCGAATATGTATCCGAAGACAATTACTATGAGCCACACGCCATTGTCTGTCGGAGGCGTATTCTCAGAGCTAGCTTGGTCAGTAAGAGCGTTTTTATCTGATGAAGCAAGTGAAGAAGCATCGCGAACTAAATAACAAACAAAATTAATAAGCATAGTTCAAGAGGCAAATTAAAATTCTAATAGTCATTGCAAAACTTCAAAAATAACATTTTTTTTTGTTTAGACTTTTATCTACATTTATTTGATAAAATAATTAAAAAAATAAAATTAATAATTTTTGTTGATGTTAGTGCTAGTTTTTATTTTAGACAATTTGAATGCTTTTTGTTATTATTACAACTATTAACGCTACCATTAGTAAGGAATTTAACCTACCAATTGATTGAGATGAGCCGTTTCGCAGACTAATTTCACAATTGTCACCAGCAAAGCCATTTTGACACTCACCTTTGAATAAAAGAAAAATAATTTAAAATAAATTTTTAACTCTTCAAATTTAAAATGCACCCACAACTTTAGTTTAAGATATTTCAGGAAATAAACAAAATAAAAAATCTAAGTTTAAAATAACTAATTTTTTAGAGGTTTTGTGAAATTCAGTACAGAAACAGAACAGAAAAAAATGTAAAAAAATTGAATAACTTTTTTTCAAAGTTATTCAATTAATTAAGTTTTAAATTTAATTCTGGAAATGCAGCCTAGTGCAACATTCTAAGTTGCATCAAATTTCGAGGTCTGCTAAATTTGCAGAGTTTAGCAAAAATTACATTTCAATATAATCGAGCGTAGTGCATTTTGCAGAGATTTTGCACTTCATTAGCAGACTTTTACAGTTAATGCAACTTTGAATGCTGCACCATGCTGCATTCACAGAATTAATTAAAAACTTTTAGAAAAAAAGTTATTTAATATGTTTACACTTTGTTCTGTTCGTTTGTACTGAACTTCACAAAACCTTTTTTAGATTTGTTTAAAATAATAATTACTATTTTTTTTTTAAATTTTAAATAAAACAAGGCTAGATCTCCTATATGTAAATTTGTTTAGTGAAAATATATTAAACAAAAATGCATAAAATTTATATTCTAAAAAAAATCATACAAAGGAGATCTAGCCTTATTTTCAAAATTCTCAGGGTCGAAAACACCAGGTAGTAGTTTTTTAGCCAAAAAAAGAAATAGAAAAAATTCTCAAAAAAATTAGGGTGTATTGCTAATAGCCTAAATGTTATTTTTTTTATATTTTATTGGTAAAAATCACATTATTTAAATAAAAAATATACATATTCTATTAGAATTTTTAATGATTTTATTAATTTATCTATTCAAAAATACCTCCTTTTTTTAGGTGTTCTATGAAGTTATGAGGGTGTTTTAAAGTGTTTTGTACAAATTATTTTTCCACTTGAAAATTCAATATAATGACAATATTTTTTTTAAATAAAAAATGATGTTTATTTAAATTGAGGTGGATGGAAATAAATATATCAAAAAAAAGGGTATTTCATAAAATTTAATGCGGTTAACAAAAGGTGTTGTTTTTTCGCTTTTTTGACGGGTGATGTTTTTAAAGGATACCAACTTGGACTTTGAAAATAAAAAAAAAAGTACGGACTTGGAATTTTTTTTTGGAATTTTAAACAACTCTTTTAAAAAACTTATTAACCGAATTGATGAAGAATTTTTATTAAAAAGAGCGATTCTCTGTCCCAAAAATAACTATGTTAATATTATCAATAGTCTAGTTGCTGATCTTTTTAAAGGTTTAAAAATTAATAAACTATATTTTAATCAAACTATGTACATTTTATTTAAGGTGATTATAAAGAAAATTTGGCAGTGTGACAAAATATAGAAAGACAAAATGTAGAAAAGATTTTTTATTGGATAATATAGAATTTACCTGAAAAAAAAATGTAGAATTTACCAGGAAAAAAAAATGTAGAAAAAAATATAGAAACAAAAGATACAATGAATAAATAGTCTAAATCTCCTATAACCTTTTAAAAAATGTAAATTTTGTTGGCTTTTATGAAATTCTACTTGAATTCTTCAACCAACTTCTACTATTCAATAAGATCCCAAAAAATCTTAATACTTCAAAAATTAATCCTATTCTAAAAGACAATTTAAAAAACAGCTATGATCTAAACAATATAAGACCTATTTCTATTTCAAACTGCTTTGCTCAAATCCTAGAAAAACTTATTCTAACTAATTCCCCTGATCTTTACAAAGTTAGTAATAACCAATTTGGTTTTAAGAAAAAAACCTCATGTAACCATGCCATTTTTGTATTAAAAGAAACAACTCTTAACTACATCAATAAAGGCTCTGGATGTAGGATAGCATCTTTAGATGCAGAAAAGGCCTTTGACAAAATATGGCGTGATGGCTTATTCTATAAAATATTAAAGAGACTGCATACTTCCTACTGGGTATTGCTTAGGATTTATTATAACTCAGCACTAGCTGTTTTATCTCTTCCAAATAATCTAACAACTAAACCCTTTAAAATTGAAACTGGTGTAAAACAAGGAGCTATTTTATCTTCTTTTCTTTTCAACATATATATTGATGATCTTATAATAGAATGCCTTAACAATGAGCTTGGAGCTCTTTATAAAAATCTTAATGTTTCTATAATTGTCTACGCAGATGATATAATCTTAATAAGCCCAGTTGACTCCCATCTACAAATGCTTTTGGATATTTGTGGATCTTATGGGAATAAATGGAGAATAAAATTTAACCCTAATAAAACAAAAGTTGTTAACTTTGGCATTCAATTATTTAAGTCGGTATTTCACCTTAATGGATCCGAACTTGAAGAAGCAAATCAGTTAGAATACTTAGGATTCATTATAGATTCTAATCTTGACCTTAACACACAGGCAGTTATAAATTTTAAAAAAGTTCAGAGCAGCTTTTTTGGAATTTCATATCTTCTGCCTAAAAATAGTCCTACCTCTTCACCTAAATTCAAATCATTTATATACAAAACATTTTGCTTATCTAAATTCACATATGGTCTTGAGGCTCTTACTCTTAATTCGACCACAAAGGATTCAATAAATAAATTACAAAACAACTTAATTAGACAAATGTTTGGTTTAAAAGCCTACTGTCACATGTCACGAGTCTTAAAAGTACTAAAATTATTCAACTTTGATGAACTTTATCTATTTTCAAAACTAACTTTTATTGATACAATTAAATATAATTATCTATCATCACAATTTTTAAAATATATGCTAAGTGACCCCCCCTCTAATAAATCTTTTTCCTCCGACTTAGTACTTATTTCCAAGTACTTTAAAATTGACTCCTCAAAAATTTCAGTAAATATAAACCAACTTAAAGAAAATCTTAAGATTAATCTGATTCCTAATGATGGTATATCTGATTCAATTTGGTTATGTCTATGCAATTTAAAATTAAAACATTACAGAACTCTCCTAAATGAGCTAATTCAAAATAAAAGAAATTCATGAATTTTGGTCCAAGTTATCTTGCTTTCTAACTTTCATGCCTTTTTCTATTTTCGAACTAATGTTCCTTTTTTATTTTTGTAATTTTATTTTTAGGTAATATTTTTTCATTTTTTAAAAAACACAAAAACACAAAAAAAACAAAAAAAAAAAAAATTTTATTTTTATTTTCTTTTACTTCTCCTTAAAGGAGGTTAATTCAATTCAATAAATAAATAAATAAATGAATAAATAGTCTAATTAATTTTATTTCAATTTTTTCTCTATCAATTAGTAAATTATTACCTAAACCTTCTAAAAATGCTTTATTTATTTATTTGTTTTCTGTACCGAGCTAGAGCTCCTTCAGAATAAAAATGCTTCAATATTCTCACTTTTACAATCTGTCACTAATCGTAAAATTCTCAAATTAGTCTCATGTTTATTATAATTATATAAATAAAATTTTCTATATTTTTTTTACATATAGTCCTAGTCTATATTTTGTCTTTCTATATTTTGTCATGTCTATATTTTGTCTTTCTATATTTTGTCATGTCTATATTTTGTCTTCTTCCCAGAAAATTTATCGATTGATTCGATAATTACTGATTCAGATACAGCGCTTTTCCCACCAAGTTTCTTAACATACTTAATATATCAGGATTACAACTACATTAATTGAGAATTAAAATCGGACAACCAATTATTTTAATACGAAACATTTCGTCTAACGACGGTTTATGTAATGGTACCAGGATAATTATTCAAAATCTGCATGTAAAATCAATTAAATTAAAAAAAAAAAAAAATAAAAAACATGTAAAATCATTCATTCCAAAATAGCCATGGTAGATATGGTCGACATGGGTATTTTATTTTACGGAATTTTTTATAAACCATGGGGTGTAGAATTGTATTAAATAAATAATAAAGATGGACCCAAAAATCAAATAATGGTGCTTTGAACGACTAATTTTTTTTCTAATTATTATTTTTTATTTATATTTTATTATATTATTATCGAATAAGGATATTTATTATTTGCGTAAAAAATTATTATCATGAGAAAAATATTCGGTGAATAGTAGAATCATCCCGTTTTGATAAATTAAAAAATTATCCTATTTTTTTAGCTAGATTTTACATGAAACTCTTCCTTTGATTTGAAAGGCAAGACCTCGCCTCATTTATTAATTAAAGGAGAAAAGGAAGATTTTTAATTTCCAGAACTTAACTTATACCAGAACAAAATATTCCTAAAATTTCATGCGAATTAACAGATGTGTATCAAAGCATAGAATTTTAAAAAACATAGAAATTATCTTAAACTGAAAAACCGAGAAAAAAAAACATAGAAAAATAAGGTAGAAAGCCATAACATAGAATATTTTCTAACGTAAAAAATCAGGATATAGAAAATTGATGACTGTTTATTTATAAGCTAATTGATTTTTTAATAATTTTTTTAATCCTTATTTTAATTTTTTTTTTGAATAATTTACTATTCTTCTAAAATCAATTAAATTTTTCTATGTCTTATTTTTCGAAGTTTCTACATTAATTTATTTAAATTATACGTTTTTAATTTTCTATGTTTTAATTTTCAACACATATTTACTTTTCTATATTTTTTATTTTTTATTATGTTTTGATTCATTCCCGGGTTAACGGGTATCAGCAGAAGCGAGTATGATCACCAAAATTGAGACTGAGGAAAATCAAAGAAAAGACATTGATTTTTTTGACAGATATTCAACTAATCCTGACTATTAGGATTAGTAAAATTTTCTAGTGAATATAAATTTCTATTAATTTTTTTTTAAATTAAACAAATTATAATTGTATTAATAATTTCTTATTTTATATTTCTGAAAATAATGGGGGGTACTTTTTTAAAAAGGACTTTTTTCGCTTTGCTAAAATGTAACAAATTTTCGCAAATAGAAATTGGAGGCATTGTGAATTTTGGAACAAAGAACAAGAACAAAAATTTTAAAATGAAACAAATTTTTTACTATGGGTCTAAAAATTGTTCTGCAAAATATATCAGTTGATACAAACTTTGTACCACCCAAATTTAGTCGCTGCAATAATTCTGCAATTTAATTTTAATTTTTTTCTAAAGCATTTAAAATGTTTTGCAGACTTGCAGAGTTTTTGCAGGGACTAAATTTGGGTGAATCTCGATTAAGGTTTTCCAAAAACAAGCTTTTAATGAATAAGAATAAGCTATGTTGGTTAAGAGTGCTCCACTCGAGAAAAAGTAATACTCATTTAAAGACGAACAAATAAAAACTTGTAAAAAAATGCTTCACGATAAAGATATATCTTTAGAAATTTACATTATTCCTTTATTTATGAATAGAAAAACCAAAAATCCAGAGGAAAAAGAATCAAATATCATTTATTCGGAAGTTGAGGATGAATCATACAACATTTGTTCAGATGAATAAATCTTAGATTAAATTAAACATTATTTTTTTAAGACTATATATATAATACATTTTTTTATATTTAATAAATTATTTAATCAATAAAAACAGACTTTTTTCGCTAGCCGAATAATTTCCACTTTTTGTAAAAATAAAAAATTGTACTATTTTCACAAGTCGAAAAAAAGTCAACTCACAACACTACTAAAAATAAATTCAAATACTTACAGAACTCTTTATTTTTCTGATCGTAAAGACACGTAGAATTGTTGTAGCATGACATTTTTTGATTTTTAGGTGAGCAAATATTTTTTGTCTCGCACAAATCACCCGAGTACCCTTTTGGACAAACACACTCGGGCATTCGAGTCACTTCATTTATTCTACAATGTCCAGTGTTTATACAATGCTTGTTTTCACACAACAACTTGATAGAACGCTCACACTTTTCACCAAAATAAAACGAGTCACACACACACTTTGGCTCATTATTTTCAATGATACAGCTTGAATTGTTGGTACAGAAATTTTTGCACTTGTCTATTTTGGTCTCACATTTGGCGCCACTAAAGTTGTTTGAACACTCACACTTGTATTTGGCTGGCATGGTTCTGACGCATTTACCATCGTTTTGACAAGGCTGCGGATCACATGGGTCCAGCTCGATCTGACACGCTTTACCAGTGAAGCCCTTTGTGCAAACACATGTGTAGTTTTCACCCCTGCCTTCAATGCACTCGGCGTTATTCTTACACACGCCATAGCCACACACATCAATGTCATGCTCGCACTGGTCACCAGTAAACCCAATCGGACAATCACAATGGAAAGTTCCTTTGGGTCTGCTTTGGCAAAATCCTCCATTTTTGCATGGCAAAGTGACACAAGCGTCCATTTCATGCTCACAATTAAGACCAGTAAATCCCGCAGCACAACTGCAAGTGTATGCATTGAAACTTTCAACTTTATTACAATTCCCGCCATTCTGGCACGGATTTTGCACATCACACAAATGCATTTTGTTCTCACACAATGTGCCTGTAAATCCAATCTCACACTGGCACAAAAATCCATCAAAATTTTGAACACACTTTCCTCTATTCTGACATGGGTTCTTTAGTTCGCACACATGTAACTTTGTCTCACACACTTGACCAGTAAAGTCTGCTTTGCACTCGCACAAATATCCACTTTGGAGTCTGTCATTCTGAATGCATGTTCCTTCATTTAGACAAGGTTTTTGGTCATCACATATATCAACTTTTTGGTCACAGAATTCACCGCGATAACCGCGCAAACAAATGCATTTTAGACTTTCAAGAGAACATGTTGAGTTGTTCTGGCACAGATGACAGTAATTTTCACTTGAGCTGCTTGGTTGGAAGGTTGTAGTTGTTTGAAGATTAGTTGTAGTTTCATGTGTAGAAGTGGTTGTTGGCTCAGTAGAAGTTGTTGTAGTTGGAATAGTGGTGGTGGCAGGGGTTGTTGTTAAAGTGGTAGAATGGATATTTTCTGGCATGGTTGACTCAGTTGGAACGCTGGTGATTGAAGGTGTGGTTGTATTTATGAAATTTTGAATGGAATCAGTTGTATCTTTGGTAAGAGTGGTGTCCGATATAGATATGGTGATTGTAGGCGCTGTTTTTAGCAAAGTAGCAATTGATTGGCAAACAAAATTTTTCATGTAGTAGCCTTCGTAGCATATGCATTCATAGGAGCCGAATTTGTTGTTACAAAAGCTGTTCATGGGACAAATTCCAGGTCTCAAGCATTCATTTTCATCTTAATTTTTATTAATATTTTTTTCTCAAAATAAAAGTTTGGCTATCAATTAAAGTACTGACAAAATAGATTATTTTTATGACTAAACAATTAAATATTGTCAAAAAAAAATGGTCTTCTAACTTTTAAAATTTGGGATGATTAAAATCGATACCACAAAATTTGGATAAAATACCCCAAATTTTTAATTTTTTCCCCAAATATTAAAAAAAATTCTCCAATTATTAAGATTATGCAATAAAAATATCAATTAACACTAAATTAAATCCACTATTTTTAACTTATTTACACTTTTCTTTAAAAATACCACTTTTTATTAAAAAATGATAAAAAATTTAAGAAAAAGTACCTAAATTTTGTAATAATATTTTCTATTTAATTTTATTTCCTTAATTTTTCAAAACTTACTTATAGAAGATTTTTTTAGTTAACTACATCTGTAAAAAATAAACTCATTTATTTTAATAAATTTTGATTATTGTTTCACTCTTGAATTTTATTTTTTCAAAAAATGCAACAATCAAACTTACTAAAAATTATTATTTTTCGATTTTTAAATTCTTTAAATTTAAAATTGAAGCTGATAGCTTCAAGACATAAACAAATTTCTAGAAAAATATGGCTTACATGATTTTCAGCATAAAACTCGATTGAATACTATCTTTTTTTCTAACAAGCACTCTCTTCTCATAATTTAGGTACTTTTTCTTAAATTAGTTATCATTTTTTAATAAAAAGTGCTATTTTTTAAAGAAAAGTGTCATTAAGCTAAAAATAGTGGATTTCTATTTAAATTAGTGTTAATTTATTTATTTATACATATATAAACTTAATAATTGGGGAATTTATTTAATATTCGGGGAAAAAAATAAAAAATAGGGGGTATTCAATTCAAAATTTGCGGTACTCAAACTAAATTTCTCTTAAAATTTTAAACTGACAGCTTAAATTATTTGAAGACTATTCAATTTAAAAGATAACAAAAATTATCATTTAAACCTGGCAGATTAATAAAAAAAATGACAATTTTGATGAGATTTTTAGACTATTTTGGCTAAAGATAAATTTATACTGATTAGCAAAAAAATAAATATTAACGAAATCTTTTTTGTACCATCTTTTTCACGTGAGTGACCTGTAACAGCCAAATCTTACAATTTTCTAGAAGTTTCCCTTTCTTAATATTACCATATCTAGCTGTATGTTTTTGAATATTGTGAACCCAACTTTGTAATACTTAATAACTTTCCATTTTTTTAATTTAAACTCTGGTTTAAATATAAATTTATTTTAATCTTCCTCTTAAAGCTTTTATCTAAAAAAAAATAACAAAAAACCCTGCAAGTAAGCAAACATAGGATTTCTAGTTTTTATTTTTCAAAAACAAAATCTTTAAATTTTTCATATTTTTTTATACAAATAAAAAGATAACTTTCTGTAAAAATACATGAAATATTTAAGAATATACTAAATTATTATTTTTTTACTTAAAAATAATATACAGTCTTTTAAAAAAATATTCAAAATCAAAATCATAAATTTCTTAATTTAATTTTCAATTTTTGTTTTAAAAAAATAAAAATTCCTATGTTTGCTTGAATCTATTTAATTTCGTCATTGACTTCTAAATGTTTTGTCAAACATTTAACTTTTTTCTGCTATTTTATTATTATTTTTTTTTCAAATGAAATTAAATATTATTTTTGCTATTTCTTCATTTAATTTAGTCATCTGTTTTTTTTTTGACATTGAAATAAAAATAAGTCTCTAAATAATTTAATTTTTTGTCAGTGAAATTAATATAACCCTAAAAGTTTTAGCTGAAATTTTTTACCATTTTGACATGTTTCTCCAAAAAAGCCGTCTGCGCATTTGCAGCTGGCTAAGCTTGAGTTGAATTGAATGCAAGTTGCTCCGTTCAGGCACTGTTTAGTCTCACATGTACTCCTCTGTAGCTCACAGTTTTTGCCAAAATGACTCTCTGGACACAAGCATTCATATTCTGATTTATAATCTAAGAATTTGTTCCGACACAAGCCTTCATTTTGACAAGGATTCGATTCGCAGGGATTCGGATCAGTTATTTCTTATTAATAAAATTATTAGTAACTAGAAATTTTGCTTTAATTTTCTTGGGGTTTAAAAAAAAACATCAATTAAAATAAATAAAAAAAAAATTCAAATTTTAAAAATAATAAAAACTTGAATATCTTGTTTTTTGAACTAATTGATTATTATGAAAATTTTCAGAGACTTAATTTATAATAACTACAATTTTGTTTAAAAAATTACCCGGAAAAATAAACGCTGAAAAGAACGCCGTTTAAACGCTGATAAAGTAGCGTTAAAACGGCGTTCTTTCAGAGTTCTTTCCGCGTTTTTTCAGCGTTTTTCATGCTGCAAAAAGTTTAAAAAACGCTGCTACTAATTTACTATTGTAGTTCCTAATCGATGAAAAAAAAGTAGACGAATTTATGATTCCAACTGCTACTGAAAGCCCTAGTGTAATTCTAATCACTGTCGTAAAATAATTTATGATATTCTTAAGACAAATATGGTGAAAATTTTATTCAATTAGTGTTATTAAATAAAATATTTCTTCGATTACACTTGATTTTTCTTTTTAATTATTTTAAAACTTAAGGCTTTAATTAAAATAAGTTCGTTTAAAATTGAAAAAAAAATTATATTTATTGAAAGAATTGTAATAATTTGATCATTTTTAATTATTATTTTGAAAAAAATTATATCACATGACCAATTTATATGGTTACCAAAAATATTTCGAATAATGAAAATATATATTTTAAATTAATAAAAACTAATATGTTCTAATAATTTGCCAACTATTTTTTTAAAATTAGCTTTATAAAAGAAATTTAACTTCAAAAATCTGAAAATTTTATTTTTGAAAAATAAAAAATAAACGCTGAAAAAACGCCTTTCGGTGGCGTGAAAAAACGCTGACGAAAAACGGCGTTCTTTAAGCATTCTTTTTTTCCAGGTAACAATTTAATTAGTTAAGGAAGGCAAGAAGAGAATTAAAAATAATAAACCTTCAAAAGATGAAATTATATTTTGATATAAAATCTTCGAAAGATTTTACGAATCCTTTAGTGTTGAAATTGAGCATGTTTTTGTACAATATCTTAATATTTAGATAAAAAAATGTTTTTAAGGCAAAATTTAAACGCCAAAAAATTTAATTTAATAATCAGTTTTAAAAGCTATTTTATTTCTAATTCGAATTTATTCAGTGGCTAAATTTAAAATAAAAATAATTTTAAAATTTTAAACAGAGTTGATTAAAAGTCACACGTCTCAAGTCAAGTCCAAGTCCAGACTTTTTTTTGATGACTTGGACTTTACGACATTCACACTTCTGCATCCTACCGCATAGCCCAAGATATTAAGTAAAAAAAAAATGAGCAAAGAATCATACTTCAAATTTTTGATATCATCTTAGATGAAAATTCAAAAAGACTATCATAGCTTAAATATTTTGGAAAAAGAAAAACAATTAAGAACGTTCTAAGAAAAAAGTACTTTTGATTTATGGAAGGCAAATAAGGAAAAATATCCGATTTTGCTATAGATATAAAAATTTGAAAAAATTGGATATTCAATTTTCGATTTTTTTTTTAAATCAAAATAATAATTTGCTTTTTTATTTATTTAAATTTTTAAAAAAGCATAATTTTTTGTTCAAATTAAAATTAGAAATTTTATTTTATTCAAATATATTCAATTATTTTAAAACTTTAAATTTTAATTAAAAAAATATTCAAATACTAAATCAAATACAATTTTCGATTTTCAGCACTTAAACCCAATGAAGTTCTGGAATTTCAATAAATCTTTAATAAAAGATAGAGGAAATATCGATAGCTTTCAAAAAGAGCTGGTTTGAAATGATTCTAAAGCAAACTTCGTTGATCACCTAAAAATCTTGCTAAATTATAACTTATGAAATTTTATCTATGATTTAAGGAATAATCGGAATCAAATTGAACAAATGTCATAAACAAATAAAGCAGAAAAAATATTGGAATACTTTTTCTCCAGATTAACTAAAAGCCTTGTGATTAAGATCATTTGAGCTTTAAATATTCAATAATATCAACTTAATTATTTAAAGATTTTGTAAAAAAAATTGAAAAATTTTAATTTAAATAGTAAATTGTTGAATTTTTTTTATAAAAAATTTAAGCTCAATTTTTAAAATTTTGTATTTCATTTTAATTAATGTGAATTAATGAATCTAAGTTTATGATTTTTTCTTTTTATATTTTTTTCAATATATTTCGATCAAACATCCTGAAATGGTGAATTGAAATGAAAATTTATTGGAATCATTTTTCAAATTAACCTTAAATTTAAAAAAAATTTTTTTTAATTAAAATTCTTTCATTTCCAAAATATTCCCTTAAATTAGCAAAAACCAACTTTACATCCATAATCCAAAGTTGATTTTTTAATTTTTTGTAAAATAATTTTTAGGAGTTGAATTTTTGAGAAAAATTATAAAAAAAGTTTTTATCTTGTTGAGCTGTTAAAAATTAAAACTAACCTGTTTCACAGTAATAGCCGGTAAATTCCGCATTACAGTCACATCCCGTGCCATAAATATCATCTAGTTTACACTTTCCTCCATTCAAGCATTTTGACTCATCACAAGGTTTAATTTCGATGTGGCAGTTGACACCAGTCCAATTGGGCTGACACAAACACTTGTAATAGAGATCTCCAACTATTTCACAAATTCCGTTCTCACACGGTTTAAAGTCGCAAGGATGTCGTATCAAGTCACAAAATGGGCCCATGTACCCAACCTCACATTCACATCGAAACTCTCCAGTTGTTTTGTTAAGCAAACACTGTCCATGCTTGCATGGGTTAAAGTCAACACACGGCTGTTTTTTGCTCAACGTTAAATCATCTTTATCTAATGGTTCCAACAATTTAGTCGATGTCATGGACCTTGACTTTAATAGCTCGTTATTCACAAAATTTGGCACTGGCGAAAAGGGACCTGGTCGGGCATTGCTCAAGTAGTTGAGAGTGGAATAAAATCCAGCCCGGTTTACCGCTTTGGGTGAAACATATGGACATTTACACTCATAAGTCATGTTGCTTGGAATCTCTGAACATTGGCATTCTGGTGAGCATGGGTTAGAAGAACATTGACGCAAATCTTTTTATTATGTCAATAAAATTCCAATTTAGCTATTTTTTTTATTATTTTACCTGCTTCACAATATGTTCCATGAAAGCCCGGCACACATTCACACATAAATTTAGAGCCTATTGAATTACATTTGCCATTGTTGAAACATGGCATGCTGAAACATGGATCTTGGACATTTAGTTCACAGTTCGGACCTTCAAAGCCACTTTTGCACTCACAATAATAATTCTTATCGTCAGTAGGAAAGCAAGTTCCGTTGTTAAAACACGGAAACTTCATGCAAATGCTTACTTAAAAAATAATTTTTATGTTAAAGATCAAATCTGAAATTTATAAAATTTATAGAAAAAAAATTATTTTGTTTAGAGCAACCAGAAAAACTAGTTCTGACTTTTAATATAAGAAGCTTTCATTTTATAAAACAGTATTTTAGTAATTAAATAAAGATTTAGAACTTGAGACTCTCTTTTAATCTTATTTAATTAGCTTAATATACCATAAAGGTCCAGGAGTTTTTAAAATTTATTTTTTATTCAAAAAAGTATATAAAATCCGGTAGGAAAGGGTTAAGTTGTAAAAATTTGTCTTTTTTTGTACATAAATAAATCTTATCTAGAGTTGAAAATTTTAAATAAGCTGAAATTTAGCGTCCAAAATCCGAGGAGATTTTTAGAGGACGATTTAAATCGATCTCAAAATTTTGAATAAAATACTCCAATTATAAAGATTATCCATAAAAAATTAATTAACACCAAATTAAGTAGAAATCCAACATTTTTAACCTATTGAAAAATTAAAAAAAAGCGCTATTTAATTTAAGACAAAGTTTGTTTATTTATCTTTGAAATTTTTTAATTAATTCAATGAGAATAAAATTAAAAAATGTAAATAATGTATTTTTAAATTAATACCAGATTATTTTTCCTTATTTTTAAAAGCCTATCAATATTTGAAATTTTTAAATCTATTATTACTTAATTAAATTTATCTATTTGATTTTATGATTTTATTTATTTAATTTTTTCAATCTAAAGGAGAATCGGCTCGAGATAGTCAATAATATTTGATAAAAAAATTAAATAATAATATTATATTATTAAATATAGTGTTAATTAACTTTTTAATTTATAATCTTAATTTTTGGGAATTTTTTTTAATATCTAGGGTATTTTATTCGAAATTAGAGGTATTCGAACTAAATAAGCAAACATTATGATTTTTTTATTCTTGATAATTGTTAAATATTTAATAAAAAATTAAAAAAAATAAATAGAAAAATTAATAAATAATTCTGAATGATTATATGAAAATATTTTAAAATTTCATTATTTTAAATGCAAAATTGATGTGATATTTATAGTTTTGTTTGTGACTAAAAAGATTGTAATAAAAATGGAAGATTTTTTCTCGAGTCATGACTGTTCAAAAATGCTTTTTTTGTCAGTCACAATTCACTGCAGTCTTTTTTTAGTTTTTTTTAAAATGATTCGAAGCAAAAAAGAAATCGAGTAATATCGAAATCTTTGGAGTAAAATGAAGTATATGATCATGATCAAAACTTTTATTAAGAATTTATTTTCTATTATTAAATTTAAGGCATAGTTTTTCGTTAGTAGATAATTGTTTTTTTCAGAAGATAATTTTATTTTAAAAAAAAGATAATTTAATGAAAAGATAAATGTTTTTGTTAGTAGATTTTCACCTTTTTCGGTAGATAATTATTTTGTTACGAAGATAATTGTTTTGTTAAGTAGATAATTTTTTTTATGTGTTAGATTAACTAATTATACTTAATTAGCACTTAATAAGTGTTTCTTATTAATTAAAAAGTTTCGTTCATTAATAAAAATAAGTTTTCTTAATTAATTGTACTCTAAAACAAGTATAAAAATCGATATCTATAAACAAAAAAGACTCCAAAAGAAATAGCAAGATGGCTTAGACTCAATTTGGGAGATGGGTATGTCGAGCTTTCACAAATACAAATAACAAATTTAATCCAAAGAGTAAAAAGACAAGAAGAACCAATAATGACAGTAGAAAAGCTAAAATCCTGGTGTGAATCTCACAGTGCAATACCCGATAATCCTGATGAAATGTTCGTTGTTTCAGAATTCAAAATTACACCAGAAGAATTATCTTTCAACATTTTCTTCACAACAATACATTTAATTTCATTTACAAACAACGATCAAGTTATAGTTACACAAGCTCCTGTTGAATCCACTTCAAATAATTTTAGAGCCCCTGAAAAACGTGGACGTGGAAGACCTAAAAAAAACAAGGAAAATGATGCCAATTTAATTACAGAAAATCAAACAAATGATGAAAATTCAAATCAAAGTGCTAGATTATCAAAGAGAAGAAAACCGTAATAAACGGAATTAATTTTTTTTATTTTTTTCTTAATTAATTTTTTTTTCTTAATCAATTTTTTTTTTTTTATCTATTATAAAAAATTAATTTTTTTTTCTTAATCAATTTTTTTTTTATCTATTATAAAAAAATTATTATATATGATAAAAAACATTTATCTTTTTCTTTGTATTTTTTTATCTTTTAAAAAAAAATAAAATATCTTCTGGAAAAAATAAATATCTACTGACTAAAAATAGTCTCTTAAATTTAATGCAGAGTCATTCAATGATATAAACACATTAAACATTATTTGATTGATATAAAAATTTGCCTTTTTAACTAATTTTAAGAGTAAAAGTATTTTTTGATCATTAATTTTCGAACATCGTCATCAAAAAAGTGATCATATACTTCAATTTGTCATTTTGGTTGATTTATTTTAGTGGCTTTAATTCAATGTTAAAATTTTTAAAATGTTATTTTTTTTTAAATTACCACTGATGATTTTACCTTTTTACATAGAAAAATAAACTAAGTCTAAAAAAAATTTCCTTTTGATATTTAGAATTTGATTATGGGATAAAAAACTTCACAGCATGTTAAATATGATTTCTTCTTAATATAATTAATTATCAATTTTAAAAAAATTTAAATCTTCTAACACGACTAGCTGTATCTTTTTTCTTTCCCGCACTATTCAATAATTATATCTAAAGTACATTTTATGAAAAATCTCAGTTTTTGTTCTAATTTTTCTATTATCAACTTTAACTTATAAATTATCTAGAATTTTTTCATTATTTATTTTTAACTATTCCAGGAAGCTAAAAGTTATGAAAAAAAAATTAAAAAAAATTGACACGTTATTTTAAACACAAATTCATTAATTGATATCAGAGTTGTTTAAAAATTACAAGTCTCAAGTCAAGTCCAAGTTCGGACTTTTTTTTTCAAAAGTCCATGTCTTACATAAAAATAACCTTTTTTGTAATCAGACTTGTTTTTAAGTAACAAGTTTAATTCAAAGTCATGACTTAAATTTATTTTTTAAGTCAAAATAAATTTTTTAGTTCTAGATATTTTCCGTTCCAAATGGTAATTATAGAGGCCAAGCAAGTGTTGAACTTTTTTTTAAAAAAATATATTTTAAAGTCTGGAATTTTACTTTAAAAAAAAAATCGTACTTGGACTTTTAAAAAAAAAAAAAAATTAGGTCCGTACTCTGATTGATATTAATAAATTAATTTAAAAAAAAATTTTTTTCTAGTCTTACAGGTATCACAATTTTGACCAGTGAATCCATCAAAGCATATTTTTTCGCCTGTCTCCTGATTGCAAGTGTAATGAAGAGAAGAATTGGATGAACAGTAAATGTCACAATCAGAGCCGTAGTAGTCTTTGGCGCAATAGAGCTTCGATTCGACAGTCAAACTGGAATTGTGGTCAAACAAACTGGTGAAACTTTTGCGCACAGTGTAAGTGGTATTGGAAATGGGAATCGAAAGAGGCACATCAGCCAAAGCATTTGTATAGAAATCAACATGTTGGTACTTATCATCATCGTAGTAATCCCTCACCTCAACCATCATGCCAATGCCTTTCTTTAAACAAAAAATTCAAATAAATTATTTAAAAAAAAATTTTGGCCTTACAGGCGGAATTTTTTTAATCCTGAATTTATAGGTGAAATTTTTGCTGGAAAAATCTATGTGGTTCGAGCCCAGGACCGGGGTAATGTGGTCTCCAAGTGAACAATTTTGCGGATTGCGGAATGGAAGATCCACTAGACAAAAGAGAAACCCGATGCGGCAGTTTTCACTCGGACTGGTGTCCGGTCCGCATAGCTGATTTGAATAGGTCCGGTTTGGATAATTTTTAAACTCAAGTAGACGCATTTCAAACACCATCTCCGAGTTCACATAAACAAACAAACAAAGAAGTATACAAATTTTCATTTTTATTATAAAATTATCATCCAATCTAAATAAAAAAATAAAAGATTTTTAAGTTTTTTTTAAAGGTGATCAATGCAAAATTATGTCGCTAATCCAGAAGATAAAGTTTTTGTTATTTTCCTCCAAATCTCGTCTAATTAATATTTAATTCAAGTGTAGCTAGGGGATTACGAGAGAACAAGTGGACCTAACGTGATTTTTCTCATCCTTTACAAACTTTTTTCTTTTATTCATGTTTTTATAGCTTAAAACAAGGTTAATTTCTAGATTAAATAAAATTCCACTACCATTAAAGCGCATTGATCAGGAATTTTGTTATTAATTGCTATTTGTAGAAGAGATTTAATGGCCAAAATTTGATCTATTTGCCAAATGCTCTTAGTGGAAAATAATGTAAATTTCGGCACAATAGACACAAATGTATGGTTTCATGAGATTTTATTTCCAATCGGGTTTAAATTTTATCTCGATTACATGTGACAGTTGAACAATTCAGAACAGTCTGTACTTGACTATTGAAAATTGATATTGAAAATTCCATACATTTTCACTTGATAACCCTTTAAAAAAATATTTTAATTATTTTAAAAATATTCTGACGCTCAATCCGCTTAAATAAACTTTAGTTTGTACAAGTGCACCTTTTTGGCTCTTTAAATCAATGAAATGTTACAAAATGTGAGTGAAAAAGTTCGTTTTGATTTCAGTGTTGATTAGATAAATATTGATCAAGTTGAATAGTTAACTAAATATTTTTCTAACTAGACATTAATTATTTAATTAGCAAAAAGCAAATAAAAACAAATATTTGATGTACATTCGGAGTTGTTTTCTTTCCTTGTAAATTCGAATCGCCCCTTTTTGTTTAAAATTCTACTTTTTTCTCAATTGTTTGTTTTAACACAAACATTGTTAAGTAAAATCAAATAGCTGAAAAATAAATAAAAAAATTAACTTTTTATATCATTTTCAGCAAAAAATGACTCAAATATAGGATATTCAAACTCAATTCTAATAAATGCCAGTGTGACAATGTAGCATTAATTTCTGTTGAACTTATCTAAAGCCGCCTTGAAGGTTTTGGTTCATTTGAATATAACTACGGAATTGTGAATTTTGGTACAAAAGTCAAAAACAAAATATTAAAAGTGCAATGGCTTAAGTTATGAAGGACCAAAACATGTTCTGTAAATTGTAGCAACTGATACATCCTTTGTACCATCAATATACTAGTTCTGCAAAACTCAGAAAATTGCAAAATTTAGGATATTATATTATACTAAAAATTCAACTCAACTTTAAGTGGTGGTACAGAGGATGCATCAGTTGCTACAATTAACAAAACATGTTTTAGTCGTACCAGATTAAAGTTCTGGCGTTTTTTATATTTTGTTTTTTGTACTAAAATTCACAATGTTCTGAATTTTGCAGATTTATTGCAGAGTTTTGCAGAATCAGTATATTGGTGGTACAAAAGATGTATCATTTGCTACAATTTACAGAATATGTTTTGGTCCTTCATAACTTAAGCTTTGACCCTTTTAATATTTTGTTTTTGATTTTTCTACCAAAATTCACAAAGCCTATAACTACACTCTCAAGAATAAAAAAATATAAAAAAAAATAAAAAATAAAAAATTTCAAGAAATCCTTTTCTTATTATTTTAACAAATTAAATTTGATCAATAAAAAAAAATATATTTTTTTAATCTCTAGACTAAAAAGCAGGACTTATATTAATAAACAAATGTAAATTAAATTAATATAATACAAACAGCAGCTGAAAAATTTTATCACTATTTGACAGAAAAGCTTGATATCGCAGTAGAACCGGCATTTTATACAAAACTTCCGACTCAAAAAGAAAAAAAATTTATAACTTTTATTCTAATAGTCTAAAACTTGTTCTGCAGTTGAAACAAAGTAAAAAAACTTTTGTTGTGATTTTGCAAAGTCTGCAAATTGCACTCTATTTAAAAGGCATCTTGAAGTTGATGGTCAATTCAAAATATAATTTCAATTCAAAAAGTTTATCCTTATATATTAATATTAATCTTTGATCTAATTTAAATAATTGTAATGTAACATGCTTTACATGCAATGTAGATTTAGAAAATAAAATAAAAATGAAAAATCATTTTATCAGTCCATTGATAATCGATTTTAATATTTGAATGTATTAAATGATTTTTTATATTTTTTAAGTCTATTTGAGATGTTTTATTTCAAAAGTATTTGTGTCTAGCATTCACAATTACATTTAAAAAAGAAATTCAAATAAAAAATTTAAAATAAGTAATAAAATGAAAACAAAACTTTAAAAAAAATCAGTTAACTAAATTGACAATCGATTTTATCAATGGAGTGAGAAAATGTATTTTCAATTTTTTTTGTTTTCTAAATCTACATTACATTTAAAGTATATTACATTACAATTATTTAAATTAAATCAAAGATTTATTTAAATATCTAAAGATAAACTTCTTGAATTGAAATGTTATTTTGAATTGGTCATCAACTTCAAGATGCCATTTAAAAGTATTAAAAATAAAACGCAATTAATTTGCACAGATTTTGCAGATTTCCGCGTATATTTTTTTTATCTACCTAACAAGTTAGAGACCATTAGAACAAAAGTCAAATTTATTTTTTCATCTTGAATTGAAAGTTTCGTATGAAATATCTTAATAATGGATTTCTGGTAAGTTTAACCATCTATAGTCTGCTTACTAATTTAAACATTTCAATCTCCTACCATTTTTCTCTTGGATTATTTTTTTTTTATTTCATTCACATCCATTTTTTTACGACATTTGTGAAATTTCATAACTTAAAATACAAAAAAGAAAAATGATACAACTGTTGTTTAAATTGTAAAAAACTTATTCTGCAAATGTGACAAATTTTCAAAATTGTTGTTACACCAACTGGGGAAGTCTGCAAAAACTCTGCGATTTTATGCAAAATTACACACCATTTAAAAGTATTGGAATTAAATACGCAATAAGTTTGCAGAGTTTTATAAGACTTTGGTCTTGTCACATTTACAATGTAAGTTTATAGCTTTTTAAAAAAAAATTATAAAATTTTTCTTTTTTGCATTGTAAGTTCTGTATAAAATTTCACAATGCCTTTTTTACATGATACGGTCACACTTAAATCTCTTTCACAGTGAGTTACCTCTAGTGTTAAATTCTCACTCTCTTTGCTGTTATCAGCTATATGCTTATATCTCTCATTCAGTCTTCCAAAGTAACCTAACACTAAATCTTTTATCGAGCATTAAAAAATTTTAATTTAAATTTTTAGAATTAGGTATAATATTCAAGTCTGGTTGAAAATTAATTTTTAAATTTAGATTTGGCTAACATTTAAATAATTTATTTGATTTTTTATGATGTTCGATTTAACATTTATATGAATCCTGTTTGAATTTTTTTCTATATTTTTGGACATAACTCAAATATCTCGAATTTATGAGATTCTTTTCCTGTTTGACTATTTCAAACCTTAGAGTCCTAATGAACTTTATTTTAGCCCTTGAATTTAAACTTTTTGGGTTTTTTGTTTAGCTATTTTTGGTGAAATGCTTTTAAATTTGGAGTAACTAGACTAGATGTTTACTTTGTCTTGGATATTTAAAATTTAGTTTAATGAATATATAGCAAAAAATTTGTGTGGTTTGACTAAAGCTATAAAACATATTTTTTGTGTTGTTTAATTAAATTATTTCCAATTTTTTTCTTAAAATTGAACTATCTGATAGAGATATTTTAATGTATTTTTTTTTATTAAGAATTTTCCACAAATTTATCAAATGATTTCATTACAATAACTTTTAATTCTTTATCGTTTACTTTAGATATTTTTTTAAACTAAAATTAATTTAAATTTTCCAAAAAATACAATTAAATCTTCTTCAAAAATAAAAGTCCTTTGCGTAAATTCCTTTATTTCATTCATAAAAAAATTTGTACAATTTTATTAAAGACAAGCCAAGTTAAATTTTTCAAAGTTATTTTTTAAATAAATAATTAATCGAAAAATTTTAACAATTTAGTCTCATCTGACCTGCAGCATATTTTATTTAACTTAATTTCTCATTTGAATAAACCTCTTACTAAATCTTGTTCTTCAATGAAATTAGCAAAAAATTTTTAAATTGTACAAATTTTTTACTTGAAGAATCAAAAATCTCATCTGGCTTTGGTTAATTTTAACAATAATTTAAAAATTTTTTTGAACAAAAATTAAACATTGCCAAATTTTCCCATGAATACAGATCTTGAAATCAAAATAAAACTAGTCAAAGCCTTAATTAACAATTTTTTTGTTGTAGTTTTAGATGAATAAAATAATTTTGATGAATTTTGTAATCATTTTTTTTCAGCAGCTTTAAAGCTAACATACAATTTTAAAGAAATTTTGGACAATTACTGGTTTAATTAAGACAATACAGGGTATTAAATCTGAAAGGTAAACAGTATCTAAAATCCAGTGCAAACAAATTTTCGTTGCAGTTACTTTTTCCGCGCATTAAAAAAAACCTTTTTCCGCGCATTGAAAAAAACTTTTTCCGCGCACTGAAAAAAATAATTTTTCCGTACGCGCGGAAAAGGCATCGCGAAAAAAGTATATTTTATTCCAAATATTCTTTCAAATGAGGCTTAAAATAAAAAAGTCAACTCAGGCTTTGACTAGTTTTATAGGATTTATAATCTGCATTCTTGGGCAAATTTGGCAAAAGTAAAATTTTAGATCAAATTTGATCAAATCATTATAAATTTGAAATTAAATTTCAGTGCATTTTTTACAAATTAAAATCCTTTTTCAAAAATTTTAAAATTAAATGTTAAAATGTTATAAAAATATGCGATGAAATTTAATTTAAAAATAAGATTAAAATGTTCTGAAAAAATTTGAGCAAAAATTTTACTTTGCCAAATTTACTAATTTGAAGTTAGAAGAAACTGAGGATCTAAAAAAAAAAACATTTAAAAAGAAAAATTAAGCTTTTATTTAAAAAAAAAAAAAATCAACTTACAATCAAACATATAAAATTTGAAAATTTTCTTTAAAACACTAATTTAATGAGTCATTTAGTTAAAATTACGTGTAGATGAAAAAAGATGACCAGCTCCGAGCACTGACCCTTACACAAATGGCTAAATTGGAGAGGCTAAACGCCAAGTTGAATCTAGCCGATATATTTTCCGCTTAGGAAATAAAATGTTAGAAAATTAGTAGATTTATTGAAAATAAATCGAAGCATAAATGGGAAGTTTATTTGATTGACTTGGTAGGCCTTGACTAGTTTGTTCAGCAAACAAAGAATCAGCAAACCAAACAAAATGGGATTTGGCTTTTAATTGGAAAAAGGGAAGATTCACTTAAGTAAACAAGAGGCCACCGAAATAATTGCTAGTTGAGAAAATAAGTTTTTTCGATTATGGCCAAGATTGAGGTAAAGATTTTCAACTTGCTATATCTGTGCAAAACGGGGCTTAATCAAACAAAAATCTAACCTTTAAAATTTGGATTAATTAACTTATTAGGTAAGGATTAGGGAACAAGTGAATGAATCAATTATTCAATTGGTAACCGATTCCCGGCATATTATTAGCTTGGTATTTTCGAATAAAAACTAGACTAATCCCACGAGTATTTCACGGTATTAGAAAAATGTTGAACTTTTTTTCTCTTTTTTTTTTTTTTAAATTCCTATTTAGAGTTATGCTGGCTCTATTCTCCAAAAACTCAATTTGATGTGTGAAAGGCGTTAAATAGTTTGAGAAAAAGCCTCTTGACCAAACAGATTGGTCAAAATCCGTGCGCAAATATTTAAAATATTTTCTCTTAATTAAAACTAATCAAGATGTTTCAATTTTTAAACTCTTCCAAAAAGCAAACCAAATCAACTTGGAGATTTGGCTACGAGGCTAAATCTAATGAAAAAAACTAGAATTAGAACTAGATTGTGCTTATGTTGACACTTTAATTGAATTTAAATCTTTTTTGTTTGTAAATAAATAAAAATCATCTTTTTTTTTATAAATCTTTATTTTGGTTTATTTGAGATATGATTAAAATTGTATAAAGCTGACTTTAATTAATTTAGATTTAAATTTTAATTATTTTCTCTCAAGCCTCATTTGGAGGAAAATTTGTTTACATTGGATTATAGCGGACTATCAACTGTCCTTTAGATTTTAGCTACTTTTTTCCTTTTAGATTTAATACCCTGTATTGTCTTAATTAAACCAGTAATTGTCCAAAATTTCTTTAAAATTGTATATTAGCTTTAAAGCTGCATTTTTGATTACAAAATTCATCAAAATTATTTTATTCATCTAAAACTATAACAAAAAAATTGTCAATTAAGGCTTTGAATAGTTTTATAATATTTTGAAATCTGTATTCATTGAGAAATTTAACAAGGAAAAATTTCAAATAATTTTTTTTTAATTATTAAGCAAAATATATATTTTTGTTAATAGAAACAAAATTTACAATTATTTCATAAAAAAAATAAATCTCAAATACATATTTTTATATAAAAAAAATATCTACGTTTTTCATAGGCTCATTGAATCTTTTTGCAATTAACTTTATTTAACTCACTTTTCAATTTTCTTCAGTTTTCGTTCTCATTTTTATGATACTTCTGAAAATTCATAGGGTTAGGGTTAGGGTTGATATTGTTTTTTTTATTTAAAAAAATGTTGATACATTTTAGTTAATGTTGAATTCACAGAGCTAATTTTGAACCTATAAAAAATGGAGTTTAATTTTTTATCATCTTGTTCAGTCCATTTTAATCATTTTTTCCTGAATTTCGTAAAATTAAAATATAAAAATCCTAGAAAAGAACAATTAAAAAAAATTGAAGGTATTTTTGATTTTTTTTTTAAGAAACAAATTTTTTCTTCTGATTCTTTTTTTTTTGACTTAAACAAACGATCCTACAATATTAACTAAATTTTTCTTAAAAAATGGCAAAATAGGCTAAAATTTTAAAATTAATAGAATTAGATATTTATTAATCAAGCTAATAAATAAATTGGTTGGACAATCATAGAAAAAAATTTTCATACTTTGGTAATTAATGATTTTTAAAAATCATTTATTATAAAAATTAAAAAGATATTAATTAATTTTTGAAAAAAATTAAAAAGTGTATTGGGTCCAAAAAATAACGTTTTTAAATTTTATAAGACACTGACTTGAAAAAAAAATGTCGAAACATTATGTTTTAATCTTAAAAAAGTAAAATCTTTGAAAAAATTCATTCATTCATTTGAAACTAACAATTTTTACTCAATAGAAACAATAAATATTTTAATTGCAAGAAATTGTAGGTGGTCAAACTAAAATCGTAATATGGCAAGTTTTTTTTTATATTTTACATTTTTAGAAATAATTGCGTAATTTTATTTCAAATTTTAACATGCTTAAGTATTGAGTTTAAATTAAACAACGTAATTTCAAAATTTCAAAAAAGTTAAATAGAAAAAAAAACTTGCCATATAGATGTTTTTAGTGTATTTAACCTTCTGTTTATTTGGGCTTTTCTACTAAAAAAAGAGATTTTTAAAAAAATTTGAAAAAGTAAGTTTTTTTTTGTGGAATTATTTATTAATTGAAGAAGAAATTCAAAATACAAGTTGTAAATAATATTTTGGCATTTTAATATTTTTTAATTTTATTATTATTATTTTTGCAACACTAAATTCTTTTAACTATTTTAAAAAATATTTCTAAAATATTGCACAAAAATTATTAGAAAATTAAAAAATATTAAATTTTAAAAATTTCAACTTATTTACATTTATCCATTTTAAACTACTAATTAAACTATTTAGTCGTTATTATATTTTCTTTTTTTTTCATTCGTTAAAAATTAAAATTTTCTAGAGCCAAAATAATTTTAAAACACAGAAATAGTAAATTGTACAACAAAAATTAAATATAAATAAGCGAAATTAAAAAAAGGAAACTGCTTGGATTTTTTATCACAAAAATCCGAAAAGTCATACATGCCTTTGCAAAAAGCCTATAATTACAGAAATAAGCTTATTTTACATAATTCTTAAAAAACGCAACTAAGTCCACATTAAATTAAGTAGCTTATTTAATCTCATTTTGTTGTAGAAAAAAGATTGTCTAAAATTTTTAGTTTTAAACATAACTTTAATTAAATGATATAAAAGTAACAGCTCATACAATTTTGGCAACTTATAGTCAAACGGGATAAAACCGTGAATTCTTTTATTTGATCGCTAATTAGTTGTGAGATTTTTTTTTTTGAAAAAAATATAAAAAAATAAAAGAGAATATTGTCTTTAATTTAAAAAAAAACTTTATTTAAAATAAAAGAACGGTTCAAAAGTTATAGTTAAAATAAAATAAGATCTTTCATTAACGTTTCAACGCTTACATTGGGGTATATCCGTGAATTACATAAATTCAAGCAATTAAAATACAAAAAAAAGTATAAGAAAATATATGTATCCTATTTTAAAACAAAATTTATCGATTTAGAACACTTTTTTGAACAAAAAAATTCCATAGTTAAATCAAAGCCTCTTGGAAGGCATTTCCAACAAGACCATTTGTTACATTTCTCACAAGAAATCCATTTGTTTTGATTTGTTTTGACTTTTCCAAATACTGTTTTACATTTGAAACAACTTTTTTGGTCGTTCAGTGGAGAAATTTCAATTTCAGACTCTTCTTCATCTTCTTCATCACTGATTATTGTCACTTTTTTCCTCTTTTTGTTCAACTCTTTTGCTCTTCATCTTCTAATTGTTTCAAAACTTCACCGTACTTTCTTTTAATCCTCGTTTTTTTTGTTGACGTTTTCTCTTTATTTGCTGATTGTAGATGTTGAAGAACAGATTAAACCAAGTTACTTCTCGGCATTTTTAAAAAGTTTTTTTTTAAATATCAATCAAATAGAAAATTCACAGGTTGTCCCTAAAAAGCGGAATCCGGAATGCGGAATACGAAATTTCTTCGCCCGAATTCCGCCAAAAAAATCGAAAAAAATAAATTTATATTTGTTTTAGGCTCAAATTAATTGATTTGATGACCCTTTTTTTACGACAAGAAATACCAGAATTTATTAAATGATATTTTTCTCGATGAGATATACATGGAAGGTTTATAAAAATTTTTCAATAAATCAACATGGAAAATAGTTAAATGTTAAATAGATCAAAATGTAAAACATTATTTCTGTCCAGTTTGTTCAAATGTTTGCTAAGAAGATTCCACTGAGTGTAAAAATGTAGATTTTGGTATCATTTTGATTGTGCCAAAGTAAGAAAATATCATCAAGCTGGAAAAGGTAAAAGTTGAATTTGCGAAAAGTATGGTTCTGGCTATCAGAGGAACTAGATCTACAAAATTTGACTGATATTTATTAAGTATAACTTTCATATAATCAAAATTGTAATCTGTAATAATTTTTTTTGCTTTTTTTTTGATTCCGCTAAAAATTCCGTAAAAATCTCCTAGAAGACGGAAATTCCGCTTTTTAATATGTTTTTTACCTAATTAAAAATTTTTCTTTCGATTTTTTTGGCGGAATTTGGGCCACGGAATTCCGTATTCCGCGTTCCGGATTCCGCATTTTAGGGACAACCAATTCACACTATTTATTGCAATAAATGAATTTAACGGTTTAACCCCAATCCCATTTTTTTCTTAAACTTATTTTATTTTGAAATAACAGAAAATCGGTTAAGTTTTTGAATTTTTCAATAAGAAATTCGTAATCAGCATCAAAAAATACATATAATAGTGTTCTTTGTTCAAATTTTTACTAATTATTAGGGTTGGGAATTCGAAATCGACACTTTCGAAATTTTGTTAAAAAATAGTGTCGATTTCGATTTTTTGATTTCGAAATTGAACAAAATGATAATTCAATGGTTTCGAAAAGGAAAAATAAATTTCGACACTGAAACTCAGTTTCGACATCCAAATAAAAATTTCGAAACTAAGTTTCGAAGTTAATTAATATATTAAAAATTATAAAATAGCATTCGAAAAATTTTTTTTCTTTTGAAAAAATAAATCAATCAATTAAAATTAAGTATTTATGCTTTGAAAATTAAAATTATTTTGTTCATTGTTTTATTTGGGATTTTTATTAATTATTTTTTAATAAAGACTAATTTTTCTAACAAAATTAATAAGAAAAGTAACGCAATACAAAGCGGTTTTATCAGTTAAAAAACCCTACCTAACTTTTTTAACAAATTTAGTAGATTTTACACAGACATAGAAATTATAAATTATTATTAAAAAAAACAAACAAACAAATAGATTAGTTAATTAATTTGTTTTTAAAAACTTTAAAATTATTTTTCGTTCTTTTATATTAAAATAAAAGTTGAATTTCTTTATGTAAAAAAAATGTATCCAAACTTTTAAAAATTTAAAATACAAGAGAGTTTTCGTAAAATAATACGCACATAAAATAAAATAGCTATTTCAACGTGAAAATTGAAGTTTTAGTTTCGAAACTAAAAACATAATGTCGAAAGTGAGTTTCGACATCGACATTATTTTTGGTATTCGAAATCAAAATTTTAATTTCGAAACTAAAATTGCATTTCGACATTAAGTTGTAAAATCTACAATACTTTATTAAATTCGATATTAAAATCTTTAGTTTCGAAATAATTTCTTAATTTCAATTATTAATCAAAATTATAAATAATTTCGAAATTTTTTTGTTTATAGTCGAATATTTTTTTTATTTCGTTTTCCCAACCCTACCAATTATCAAGAAAGTTTTTTTTTTAGGATCAGCATTTTCTTTTAAGAAGCAGATTAGTCGTTTAAATGAAATAAAAAAAAATAAAAAATTCTTTTTTATTGGTCATTTTTATTAACAAAGACGTTCTTTTTATTCTTTTTTTATTTAATAGAAAAGTTTTTTTTCAAAGAAAAGTTATAGTCATTCAAAGAAGAATTCACGGTTTTACCCCATTTACGGTTCAACTCTGAATTACTATATGTGCTTTAGTAAAAAAGTAATTAAGATTTAAAATTTTTCGTATTTTTTTATTTATAATCTCTTATAAAATTAGGTATTTTATAGATATTAGAAAATTTAATTTGTTTTATTTATTAATTTTAATTTTAATGGAATCCAAATTTTTGAATATTTGTCTCAATGTCAATTTCTCAAGCAAAAAATGTGTTGTGCAAAATGTGCATAAATTTAAATATAAACCTGTAAATTATTATTTGAAATTAAATTTAATTAAAGAATTTTTTTTTCTGCACAATTTATTACAAAAAATAATAAAAAAAAATCAATATAAAATAAAAACTAACGAAATTTGAGATAGTATCACTATCATAGAAAATCAAAAAAAAAATAAAGAAAATTTAATATCTAGAATTCATTTATTTCTCCATGTTTTAGAGTGACAAAACTATTTTGATCCAATTCTAATTTCGCCAAAATTTCACTCAACTTTTCTTTTGGTTCCATATAATGCTAAAAAAAATTAGACCAAAATTAGGTACGTCCTAAAATTCGGTATCTAAAATTATTTTAATCTTTACCTCACTAGCCAAAGACAAAGTTCCCCAATGAATAGCAAATGTTTTGTTTGATTTAACATCCAAATGAATTTTTACAGCCTCTTCTGGATCAACATGTTGCGGACCCATCATCCATCTTAAATTTTTCTAAAATATATTTTAAAATAATAAATAATAAAAATCACCTTGGTTCATATGCACCAATTGGTATAAATGAAAAATCAAAAGGTCCATATTTTTGTCCAATTTCTTTAAAAGCAGGACAGTAGCCAGTGTCTCCTGCAAAATATATTTTACTTGAGTGGCCTTTAATAATCCAGCCCCCCCACAGAGCTTTATTTCTGTCATTGATGCTTCTTGATGACCAATGCTGAGCTGGTGTAAAAATGAATTCCAAATCTCTAATTTTTTTCGATTGCCACCAAGTAAGCTCATGGACATTGTTATTAATTCCACATGAGTTGAACCATTCACCTGTTCCTTTGCCAACAAACCAATTAAGTTGATCACCGAATTTATTATGCAAAGCAAGAATGCTTTTATAATCCAAATGGTCAAAATGGTTGTGGCTTATGATCACGGCGTCAATTTTTGGTATTCTTTCAATTTTAATTGGAACTGGTCGATAGCGCTTCCGACCAGAAAATTTAAATGGTGAATGTCTTCAGAAATAAAATTTATTAGTTTTTTTAGAATTTTTTTTTAATTTTTACCTTTCGGCAAACAGTGGGTCCATTAAAATAATCATATTTTGAAAATTGATAAGACTGGTTGCATGTCCAATCCAAATGACCTTAAATTTTTTGCTAGTATCCTCGTCACAAAATTTTTTTATTTCGTCATCATTAACATGATGCACAGGTAAATTTTTGTCTAATATTTTGCTATCTGTTGGTATATTTTTATTGTCTTTGTAAAATAGTTTCCATTTTAGTAAATCACTCAAATTTGGCATTTTCCAAGTTGGCCAAGGATTATCAAAAGCACCATTCCGATATACTGGTTCAGACAGAACATTTGATTCTATCTTTAATAAAGTCATTATTTATTTTATTTAATATTTTGATTCTTTTTAAAAATCAAAGTGAAGTAATTTTAATTATTTTAGCAGTTTTTATTTTTATACCAAATTAGATTAAGTAATGACACGTCAGTTAAAAATGTGTTCTTCCCAAATATTTAACTTTTGTTAATGTCTGAAATACTGGTATTTAGATATTAGTCATATCTAAATAATATTATGTTGGAAAAAATTATCAAATTAGTAAATTGGAGAAAGCTTGCAAAACTAACGACAAAATAATTCATTTCGACAATTTATTCAATAAATTCTACTTAATTTTTACTAAATATATATTTTGTCTTTAAAATATAGGTATGTCCATAATCTGATCAATTTGATCACACAAATAATTAGTCGATTTTATGTGATCAAAAATTAAATTTTTTTTCTGATAACCAAAAATAATGCAATGATAATGTTCAAGGTTTTTTAGATTAATATTTGACAAATAGATGTCAAAATACTACCAACCACGACTATTTTTCATTAATCTTATCTAAAGGTTATATTAAATTTTTTTTTGTTTCTGCATAAATTCTAAACTTACTTTTTATTTTTGACGCATAGTAAGAATATTAAAAAAGGTAAATTGAGGCACTGACATTCGGAACTTTCCAGGAAATTCATTTTCCTAAATTAAAAAAATATATATAAAATTAAAAAAAATATATATAAAATGATTTGATAGATAAAATATGACTTATGTTTAAAAAAATTAATTTACAATTTTTAGAAAATTTCAAACCTATAACTAGCGATACTAGATATATTTATAGATTTGTTTTTATATTTTATTGACCAGTTCTCGAATTTGTCTCAATTAAATAACTCATATTAAACTTCAGCAAGGAATGAAATTGATAACCAAAGTAAAGTCGTATTGCATATATCCGAACCTCATTTATCAGAAATTTTTTGGTTTCGAACCAATTTCCTTTATTCCCTATCCTTTTTTCAGTATTAATTAATGTTAGTTTTTTTTTTTTAGCGAATCAAAATGTTCGCATTATTTTGCGATTCGAATAAAAATTTTATATTCCCAGTATCTGCTAAAATTTAATGTACATTTGAATTATTTCTTTTTTATTCGAACCATACAAAATGTTAGACAAAATTAGTAAAAAAAGGTCAAAAAATGAATTTCAAGTTCAAAAAAAGAAACAAATTTGTCAATTTAATGTCGATAACCCAAAAATAAAAAAATATGAAATAGCAAATAAATTTTCTAAAGAATTTAGTTTCCGTATTCCAAAATCAACACTAAGCGAGATTATAGATAAAAAAGATTACTGGCTAATGCCGGTAGCTGAAGAAGAATCTATTAAGCATTGTACATATATAGAAGTGTTTTAGATGTATGGAAGTGTTTTTTCTTTTCTATTTATTCTTTGCAATTTGTAAATTCTTTTTATTTAGATGTTAGAATTCTGTTATAGCTTCTCAAATAATTTTAGAATTCGTGGTTTTATTTATAAAGAAATATGTAATGTTTAGTGCGATACTTAATATTTAAGCTTAACTAACAAGAAGCTTCAGACTTTAGTTAAAATAGTTTAGTTTTGCAATCCCAAGAAAAAACTCTATAATAAAAAACAACACAATATTAAATAATTTTAGATATGCACCCTCTTTATCACACTCACATTCTGTTAAGATTTAAGTTTAAAATTTATAATAGAATAATTAATATTTTTTTTTAAAAGCAAACATTACACTCATACAGTTATAAAATAGATCTTTATTTACATTAAAAAAAGTCATTGATGCTACATCTCCCCAATCTTTTTTAAAAAAAAAAGAAAAATCGATTGGAACCAAATTAAAAATTTGATAAAATTTAATTGATAAAGAGATTGATTTGAACTTAAAAGAAAATAAAAAAAAACTTTCCTTTGTATCCAACGGTTCCCCTATTCAAACGACCACTTGCTTGTTCCTCAACGTAGAAATCGACTTGATCTTCTTTAATTCTTAAACTCACGCCCATGTTGTTGTTCCCTTTGGTTTTGACTCTTACTCGGGTCAGATCTACTTATTTCTGGGTCATACTCAAATTCTTCTGACATCTTTGGGTCATAAAGTGCCTTTTTAAACACTGAGCAGTTTCTAGTAATCGATGTACCCTCTGCCTTTTCAGAAGTTATCATCGAGCCTTCGGACCTCTTTACTCTCCGGAGATCTTAGCTAAACCTTGATATTGATTTGTTTACAATTTTTTTGCCATGAGTAACGTCAAGTGAAACATAATAACCCTCATTAAGAGAATTTTTAGTAACTCTTCTTTTCTTGTCGACATAATTTTTCATCTTAGCCATGGCCTTTTGATTGGCAATGTTCGCCTTAATGCTTAATTCACTACGATTGCTCATCCACCTTTGGTGGAAGCTTTCATAAATTGCTCTTATTCAAGATCAAACTAGCAGGGGGTCAATTGTAGATCCATGTGGCGAATTTCTATATGCTCTTAGAAACGCATTTAACTCTGTGCGAAAATTGGTCTTGCTTACATGCGATTTTTGAATGAGACGCTTGATATTTGTTTTTTAAATATTCGACTTGGCCTTTCGCTTGAAGCCATTCTAGAGTTATTTTCTTATGTTTTATACCGAAAATTTTGCAAATTTCTCTAAACTCTAAACCCTGAAATGGTGGACCATTATCAGACTTCAATCCCTCTGAAATTCCTATCAGTGAAAATATGCTCTCGAGTTCAGGTGTAACAAAACAAGCTGCCGTGGATTTAACTTCCGCTGTCACCAGAACCCTGAACATTCATCCACAAAACACATTAGCTGCCATTTGCTAAAGGCCCATGAAAATCGATCGCCACCTGTTTCCATGTAGACGTAGGTGGTTAAGTGACATTTAAGGGAGGCGGTTTTGATCTTGCGCTTGTTAAACAACAGGCTCGACACTTGCTTATCATTTCCTTCACTAACCTGTAAATACCTGGAAACCAAACTTTTCTCTGATAAGTTGTTTAGTTTTTACAAGCCTTAAATGTCCTTCATGAGCTATTTTCAACACGTCCATCCAATACTCCTCCGGTACTAAAATTCGAGACCCTCTTAACACCGCTGATTAACTCTTATTCGGCTGATTAACATCTCATCACCTTCTTTGTTTTTGAAGGATTAATTACTTGTCACATTGTAAGTTTTTAAAAATGATAGATATTTTTCTAACGATGAGGCTCTAATACCCCGTATGATTAGACTAAATTTCTTAACATTGAGACTGAGGTCTTCTTTCTTTTTATTCGGAAAGAAGTTGCAACAACGAAAAAGTTTATCTTTGTCATCCTGATTTTCAGTGCGAATCAAAAGATTGCCATTTTCAGTTATTTTGAGTTCATTTAATGTAATGCTTTCATCTTGAATTTGTTCAAATATGTCAGTTTCTAAGAGATTCTTATCCTTAAGGTATTTTTGATCAATGACAAAAACGATTAAAGGCGGAATCGCAGCAGTTAACCGATTCTTTGTCAAACGGCTGTCAGTTGGAGAAGCATCCAACTCATCATTTGCTCGCTTTGAAAAGCCAGCTTTGGAAGCGAGAGGAGTGAAAATATTATAATATTTTTTAAAAGTTTTTTTTTTATTCTTTTTGTAAAGAAATGAATGCATTAAATTTCCTTCATACACCGACAGCTCATTCCAAATCTCCAAATCCTTTAATCTTAAATTGAAACGTTTAATTCTTTCAGGGGGATCAGACTTTGTATTTCTATAAATTAGCTCAACAGCCTTATTATCGGTTAGAATAGGAAACTTGCGCCCAGCCAAGTACAGTCTAAACCTTTCGCAAAACAATACAATCGCCAAAACTTCTTTTTCGACTTGAGAGTACCTTTTCTCTACTTCGGAAAATTTTTGTGACCAAAAGAAATTAATTTTCCTTTCCTCTTGATTTTGTTGATCTGTCTGATATAGAACCGCCGCCGCTCCATTTGGACCAGCATTCACCTACGATGTTGTGTCACATTGCTTTTTAAAATAGCCTAATATCGTCTTTAATACCTATTTTTTAAATTTATTGAAGTTTTGAATCTCACTTTCCGACCATATCAACTTTTTAGGGTGAACTCTGTGGGTTTTTGACCAGAGTTTGTCCGCCAAAAGTGCAAGATTGGGTATTGATCTTCAGCAAAATGTAGAAAGACCAAGAAAACTACATAATTCTGACTGGGTTTTGGGAAGAAGAGCCTGCTTTAAAGCTTTACTTTCTCATTTGTTAGACTAGTTCCATCTTTGAGAAATTTAACCCAAAAAAAATTTAATTTCAGTACGTCTGAACTCGCATTAATTTGGACTAAAGGCCAGACCCTTTTTTTGTAGCCTCTCGAGTGCTGCGTATAAGTTCCTGTCGTGCTCTTCTATTGTCGAACCCTAAATTAAAATGTCATCTACCAAGTTTTTGCAGCATTTAAGACCATTTAATGCTTGTTAGATTCCCCTTTGAAACATTTCCGAAGCACAAAAAATGCCCACTAATCATTTGTATCTCATGAGCCAACGTGGAGTCCTGAAAACTGTAATGAATCTACTGTCTGGGTGAATTCCCATTTGGTGGTATCCACCCTTAAGGTCTAACTTTGACATTATCTTGGCATTATTTAGCTCAGCCATTAGATCTTCGACAGTCGGAATATCCTCTCTCGTTCAATCACTTGATTGATTACTCTTGAATCTAAAGTGATTCGCAGCTCATTAGGGTTGCTAGGCTTAGGCAATGGTACAAAGCATGACACGAAAGGAGTTGCCTCTCCAAAAACTGGCTCAATCAAATTTTGCTCCAACATCTCGTCAATGGCTTTGTCCACCTTTTCTCTTAGATGGAAAGGGATTTTCCTTTCTATCTGAACATAAGACTTTAAATCTGATTTTATGTGAAACTTTAGCTCATAGTCCTTTAGTTTTCCAATCTTCACAGAAAACAATTCAGGAAACATTTCGACTGTTTTTGAGTGAAATGAATCAAACCCGCTTGTAGCGAAGGTTACCTTTACCAAAACAAATTTTAAACAAGTATCGTACCCCAAAAGATTATCTCTAACTACACTAAAAACTAAGATCTCTGATTCCATTTCGGTTTTTCTCTCATTTTTAAGTAGGTTTCTTCAAAAATTGCGTTGACGGATGCTTGGGTATCTATACCAAGTTCAATATCGTCTCTTAGTATGACCGCCTTGACTCTTGGACAACCAAATTTTGCACCTGAAAAAGCATAAATACAAAAGGAGCTATCATCCTGATCCTCTAGACCATGCTTATATGTATCCTCTACTTTATCACTGGGAACATTGTTTCACAACCACGACATTTTTTATCTTTGGCCGGAAATTGGCTTTTATGCGGGTATTCATACCCACATTTATAGCGTTTTCTGACTCTTGTGACTTTGGAAACGGTTTACTCCTGATTGTTTCTGTCCACCCCTCGGGTATCCCGTTGCCTGGTGTACAGATTCTAACTTTGCCGAACCCTTTTTTTTTTATATCCATCACTTGTCATAGACTCTGCAAAATATTCTAACGAGCGAGCATTTTTTAAGAAATCGGCTAAGCTCAATCATTCGTGAGTCTCCTTCAACTTAACTCTCTTATCAATAACACCCTGTATAATTTGAAGTTTAACCTCATTGTCCATTCCCCTATCAAAATCACATCCACTCGCCAATGTTCTGAGTTTAACATTTTATGCGTCTATGCTTCATTTGGTTTTTGAATAGCCTGTCTAAATTTTAATATCGCAAAATCAACATTTTTCTCTGGAGCGAAGTAATTTTCAAAAATCTTAGCAATCGCCTCATGTTTCTCATCCTTTTTCTGAATACTTTTGTTCCTTTTCGCCTCATCAATTTCCTCCAGCTTCTCCTCACCGATGTGCAATAGATTTCCTATTTTTAAACGATCCTTATCTACCTTTGCTGCCTCAAGATAAAGCTGAAAGCGCTGAATGACATCTGTCTCCAATTCCGTTTTCAAATTGTGTTAATTCAATTTTAAAAAGAAAAAATTATCCTCGTCGCCAATTGTGAAGTTCACGAAATTCAAAACTTTAGTGCTATCTGAATTTCACATTTTTGACTCAAAATTCGTAATCTACGCCCTCAAAAACCGCAAAAAAAAATTTTTTTTGAAGGGGGCAAAAAAAAATTTTCTACATCCAGGGTTCGAAAAATAGCAGACCTTTTAAAAAGTTGTTGTTCTTTAAGACTCAAAATCTCAACGATAAAACTTAAAAATATTAAAAAAGTATATATATTCTGAAAGAGCATAAAATTCTCTACATGCTAATGTAATTTAGAAAAAAAAAAAAAGGGTGTGGTGGTTTTTGTTGGCTAAAAAAAGGAAAAAAATGTGTTTTTTCTGGTTTAAATCGTATCTCCTCCGAGGGATCAATTATGACCCGATTTATTTTTTTTTAAAAAAAATCTAGACAAAATTCTGAACAAATCTATGGTTTTAATTTTTTATTTTATTGCTTTATTTTTCTTAAAAAATCTCTTTAAATCATGTAATTTTTAACAAATTTGTCAAATTTGAATTCTTTTATTGGAATTTTTAGATTAAACTAAAGAATTCGGTATATTTAGGTGCTCAACTACTGTTTTTTTCGATTTTCCTGAAAAATATGCTTTTAGAACTTGACCGTATGTCGCACCATTATTGTTACCTACTAATCACCCCCAAAATCGTCTAATTAATTTTTTTGAAAGCTTAGAACCCAAATACTTTTCGTTTGCTTTGGCTAAAACTTCCATCATTCTTGGAAATGTCTGATTTGTTTTTGCTCTGATATGCTGTTTTAAATAACACAAAAGACCTTCTATAGGATTGAGCTCATAATGAAATTTAGGCAAAAAAACACATTTATGTCCATATTTTTTGGCTAATATCTCAAGATTGCTTTCAGTGTGAAAAGCTGGATGCTTAGATAAAATATGTTTCGATTTTGGCGGTGTTTAGTAGGTTTTTGAGGGCGTAGATTACGAATTTTGAGTCAAAAATGTGAAATTCAGATAGCACTAAAGTTTTGAATTTCGTGAACATTGATATTGAGTGCAATACTTAATATTTAAGCTTAACTAACAAGAACTTTAAGACTTTGTTTAAAATAGTTTATTTTTCCAATCCCAAAAAAAACTCTAAAATAAAAAAAAAACACAAAATTAAATAATTTTAGATATCCATCCTCTTTATCACACTCACATTCTGTTAAGATTTAAGTTTAAAATTTTCAAAAGATTTTTTTTAAAAGCAAACATTACACTCAAACATTTATAAAATAGATCTTTATTAACATAAAAAAAGGTCATAGATGCATCAAAAATATAACGAAAATAGTTTAACTGTTTTTTTTTTTAAGTAATAGAAAATTAATTTAGCAAAAAAATTGATTTTTAATTCTAAATTAACATACAACTTGATAAAAAGTGATCAATTAATTGCAAAATAATTCTATGATTTTTTTCTTTAAACTGGACTGTTAAATGAAAATTTTTGTTTTTTGGTTATTCAGACTAAAATAGTGAAATTCAATTCAATTTTTTATTTGAAATTCAAATTTACATTTTGATACAAATTGTTTACAATCGTTAGAAAAGGGAAAAGTCTTTTGACAACCAAAAATTTGGTTTTCACATCCAAAAAACTGATTTTCACACGCAACAAAAAAATTCTAGATCTAAACTACTAAAATTTGTATAAAATCAATTTTACTTTAATAAACACACAAAAAAATTTCTCATTACACACAATAAACAATGAAAACCAAAATTGTAACAATCTCTATTTAGACAAAATCCATATTTTTGGCAAATTTTGTGGTTTGACCGATGCTTTCATATTGGACAACTAACCAAATTTGACTTTGGGTGATGCATTTGATGCTTTTTAAGCATATAAGCGTTCAATTCTTCAAAATTTCCAAAAATTGTTTCAAGTTTAGAATTTAGAATTTTTGGCATTTTATGAAATTTGAATTTAACACAATATCTTTAAAATAATTGTTAAAAATAAAATTCTTGTACTTTCTTTTTAATTTTTTTTTACTTTTTTTCATGTGAAATATTTTTTGTAAAAATTCTCAATGCACACAAAACAAATTTTCACAACCAAAAAAAAAAATTTAGACGTTGTGTGTGAAAAATCTGTTTTTGGTTGTAATGAGCAGAATTTTGGTTGTCAAAATACTAGACCCGTTTAAAATAAAATACTTTAATGCATTTAGTTATTTTATTTCATATCCATTTAATTCAAATAGAATTATTTAGTGAGTTTCTTAAATCTTTCTGTTTTCTATAGAATAAATTTCCAACACTTTCAAAAAATAATTATATCCTTGAAATTTCAATGAATCGAAACGCAGACTTCCCGGGTACTAAACTACGGATAAGTTTACGGCATAATAACGCGAAAATTTCGCGATTTTCTGTTAAAATTACGAGAAATTACGCGTAATTATGCCGCAATTACGGCATAATGAAGCGATGTTACGCGTAAATTTTCAGTAAATTTATGCATAATTTCGAGAATAATTAAAGAATTATGCCTATTTTGGACATATTACGAGAAAAAATCAAAAATTACGCGAAGTCTCGCAATTTTATGCAATAAGAAAAAATTTTAAAAAACCTTTGAAAAAAAATTTACTTAGTAAAATAAAAAAAAATTATAGAAAAAAAAGTATTTGGAAAATATCTTCAATCTCTTTTCTTCTCTATTTTTGTTTTTGAAATGCTCTTCGGCCCGTTTTATATAGTCTCTCGAGTCTATCCAAAAAAATCTTAAACTAATGAAAAAGTTTAAAATAAATAAACAATATTCCAAAAACTTTCAACTCGATCGTTCGCATTTGCTGATGATAAGGCTGGATAATCAGGGATCTTATAAAAAGAATTGTAAAATTTATAAAAGATCAATCAATCATAGCTCAAATTCAAGTCTTGCTTGAGTTGTATAAATCTAAAGAAAAAACATTAATGATTAAATTTCAATTTATAAAACAAATAAATCTCTTTCAACGCGCCTAGCTTAAGCTTCAGGGATCTAAATAAATAAATTTAAAAGAAAAAAAAATTAAATAAATAACATAACGTAATTGCTAGATTTTAACGACATGTCGTTATATCTGGGTATTCAGAATTAACGACAGGGTCTTATCATTTTAAAAACATTTTTTAACGACATGTCGGTATATACATAACGACATGTTGTTTAATTCAGGAAAATACGTTTCTAATTTTTCAATGCGTCTTGGTTGAGTTTCATGAACCTAAAAATAAATTATGTAGTGCAAATATTTATAAAATTTTTCCAAAAAGTTTTCATCTGTTTTCTGACACTTGGTTCAATTCCTCCTACAAATAAACATTATTTTACTAATATAGATATTTCAGAGTTTATGAAAAGTCACAGTCATGTATTGAATTGATCTTTAAAAAAAATATTCTCAAAATACAGATCATAATCAATGGATTCAACATAACTTGAAAATTCGTTGTTAATTTCTTCTGGTAAGTCCTCTTCTTCAACAAAAACTGGTAAAGATCAAATTCAGAGAAATATCTTTTATCTTACGAATCATCAAATTTGGAATTTTTCTTCTCATCATTCTTTAGAATTATCGATAAATAAAAATGTAATTCGTTTTTAATAGGTAAAAAGATACTTGAGCTCGGAGATACGAAATAGCATCTGAAGAATGTTTATAGGATGCTTTTTTTTCGCGTTTCGAAGATCAATCTCAGCCAAAATTTTTCAATATCAAGCATAGGTTGATTGCACCGTATTGGTCTAGAGCAAACGGTGAAATTGAACAGTTTAACAGGAATTTAACCAAAGTGATGAGAAACTCAGAGGTTAAAGGTATCCCTTGGAAAAAAGAGTTAAACTTCTTATTAGGATCCTATAGAGCGACTCCACATTGTTCAACTGGTGTTCCCCCAGCTGAATTGATTTTCAAATATTCTTCAACAACAAGATTGGTCAGTGTAATGGACAAAAGAATATTCTTAGAAAACGATCAAGACAAATTGGCAAGAGAGAGAGACCTTAAGGCTAAGCAGGTGATTAAATGTAATAGAGATAGGAAGCTTCGCGCCAAAGAGTCTCAGTTGAACATAGACGAATTGGTCTTGTATCAAAAACCAAGAGGTAAAGTATTCGATAAAAAAGAGCCGGTGAGAGACCCAAATCCTTGGAGAGTTGAAGAAGTAAATGGAAGTATGGTTACGGCGAGGTCAAGTGATGGTCAAACCGTAACTAGGAATTCATCTTGTTTCAAGAGAATCGATGAAGTTATAGCTCCTGATTTGGAAAATCATTTTACAACATACGAAGATCATGGTAATGATGATGACAATGTTGATGGTGGTGACAATCTCACGACGTCAATTGAGACGAGCGTTAGGAGATCAACCCGTAGTAACAAAGGGAAGATTGACAGGCTTCAAGTCAACTTCGATAATAAGACATATTCAAACATGGATGAAACAAATCAAAATTTATAATAAAAAAAAATTTTATTTTTCCGGGGAAGATATAGTATCCCTTGTATTGAGCTTGTTTAGCTTTAGTTGTTTCAGTTAAATTTAAATAAACTCGTGTTTATGAAATTACAAATGTTAGAAACTTTTTAGAAAATACAAACAGTTATTTTTGAACAGGGATAAGTTGTTTGCTTTTATTCAAACAAGCAAACAAGCGTCTTTATAAAAGCTTTATATTTTTATTTTTTATTTCTATTCTTTGGTGGTTGAATAAATTGTTAAAGCAAAACATCTCTCTTAATTTTAACGATATTACAGTAGTCGAACATTTCAAAACTATGGTTTTTTCAAATTACTAATTAAATAATAAAAAAATACCAAATAAGATTAATCGTCAGTTGATTAATTTTTTCTTAAGATAAAATTTATTTTTGTTAAAGTTTTTTTGAATTATTACATTTCAATTAACGTTTAAACTTACGTAGGGAAATTTTAAAGATTAAAATTAACAATTTCATATAAATTTTTTTTTAGAATACTGACACGAATAAAAAATACGCGTATTTTTGCGTAAAACATTTAGTATTATTCAAAAGGCTTGTATTTAACTGAGCATTAAAAAAATACTGAATGAGCATTAATTTTTTAGGGTATTAGCAGTAAATTAAAATCATTAATCAATCTCTAATTGAGCATTAATTTATCATTTATTTAGCATTATATTAAATATAAACAAGCATTAATAAATTTAAAAATTAACAATGAGAAAATTTTTTTTAGCATTATAAAACCAGTAAATGAGCATTAAATTTTTAACAAAGGAACATTAATAAAACCATTATTGTACTAATAAAGCACCTTTAGCTTTTGCAGGTCTGCCTCTTTTACGTTTGCTACCAATTTCGTCATTTTTAGCCTCCGGAGGTGGTTTGCAATATTTCAATCTTATTGACAACCCGATGATATGTTTGCACATGTAATTTTTCAAAAACTCCGGACAGCTGCAAGTACTTTTTTTCCAATCGTCGTTTCTTGGAATACAAACACACCATATACCAAATAGAACATTTTTGAATGTGTCAAATGAATTGAATTTCGCATTGTCATATCGATGTAATTCTTTATCAGAAATCTTAATTACATCTTTAGCTGGTAAATAATACATTATTTCATTGTCAGTTTCTTTTTCAATCACTTGTTTATTTAACTTTGCCCAATTGTAACCATTTGTCCAATCAGAAAGTTTTATTGTCGTATTTTGCTGAAAAACTTCTATGTATCGGACACGGAGAAAACGGAGTGTATCTTCATCTTTAATTACACGATTTGTTGCTTCAAGTGAATTATTTGTGCTTGGAGTAAATAGTTGCAATCCTTCGTACCAACCATCTTTTGTCATCAACCATTCACTTTGAAAGTATTGAATAAAACTTGTTTCATTTTTCCACTTCTTCAAAAATAGCTGTGTTGCTGTTTGGAAAATAGACTCATTTCTGGAAATTTGAAGTGTTTCAATATCTTCCATCATTTCACGTTGAGAATCCTTGTCTTCAACTAATGAAAGTTTTTTATCAACACATCTTTTCATATGAGCCCAACACATCACCATATTTTTGTCATCGCCAAACACATTCGTAAAAGCATTTCTAATAGCTTCAGAGCCATCTGCAATCAAAATCAAGTTTTCTGTCTGAATTTCGAATCCACTCGAACTGGCACCTTGTTGAATACTTTTAAAAACAAATTCAAAATCTTTTTGTTTCTCATTAGAGCACACTGCGAAACCATAAGGATGAAAATGTTTATCCATATCTGTTGTACCAACGATTAGACATGGAAAGCCTTGCCATATCAACTTATAAGTCGCATCTGCATGAAGTCTGTTTGAAATTGTTTTATTTGATAATAGTCTTTTTGTTTTGATAAAAAATCTGAATTTTCTGCCTTCTTCATCTATATCTTCATCATCATCAATTTCATCGTCATATATGATTTCATAATTTGATACCCATGCTGTGTCATCATCATCTGGTATTGAATTGTATTGTTGACTACAAGCTTCAATTCCCCCTAAACTTATAGTTGACGTACCATATTCTTTGTTTTTTAATAACGATAAATAATTCGCTAATTGCTGTTTTGTTGGTACTGGTAATGATTTTTCAGCTAAAATTTCCAGTATGCGCTTGGGTTTAATTTTCAATTTAAATAATTCACAGATCTCTTTTTTTGTCTCTTCTTTAATTCCTGTTGTTCGTCGATCTTCGTGGACATGATCATCATTTGTTGTAAACATACTAACATCATCACTATCGTTGTGATATAACAAATGTATTGTTGCTGGACATTGTTTTGCACGTCGCTTCACTTGATTGCATCTATAATACACGCGTTTCCCTTCACTTGTATTGTTTGTCATCGAAATACTCCAAATTCCATCACTTTTGATTTTTTCCATTGCTTCGTTCTTGTTGATAAATGTACATAATGGAGTCCATTTTCTTCTTGTTTGTTTGGATCTTTTTTTGACAATTTCTGTTTCCACATATTCTGTATCATCAGTATCTGTATCGCTTTCATATTGTGCTACTCGTTGACTTGCCATTTTATGTATGACGTAAGTTTTTTCATCGTATTTGTATTATACAAAATGTACCGATACATAGTAAAAAGTACTTAATGGTAGCACTGTTAAGCAATTAATGTTGTTTTTTTTTTAATTAATGTAAATTTTTTTAAATTAATGTAAATTTTTTTAAATTAATGTAAATTTTTTTAAATTAATGTAAATTTTTTTAAATTAATGTTAACTGCAAATTTATAATGTTCAAAAAATTTAATTAATGCAAGTTTGATATAATTAATGCACACTTAAAATAATAAATGCACGTTTAAAATAATTATTGCTTGTCCAATATAATTAATGTTCTTTCAAAGAAATTAATGCTAAATATTATTATTGTTCAAATCAATTAAATTAATGCTCAAATCAACAAAATTAATGCTCATTTAAATATAAGTCTATTCAAAATAGTGTCATCTAAACTTAGATAAAATTATCCATAATCAAGATTAATACTCCGTAAAAAAAAAAGTAATTACGCGTAATTATGGATACATTTTTCAAATTATAATTAATTTCAAATTTCAAATTAATTTGTCAAATTACTCAAGATTACGTTTATTTAAATGAAAAATTTAGTTACTCGTAATTATATATGACCAAAACTATTTACGCGTAATTACGTTTATGAAAACAAATTATGCGTAATTTTATATTCAGTTAGCTAAAAATATACTGCAGTAAAAGCCAGAATTGTGCGTAAGTCAAAAATTAAAGTCATTTTTTGGTAAAGTCGAAGATTTGACTTGACTTAGAATGACTTGAATTTCAAAATATTTAATTTGTGTTTTCGAAGGAATTCGATAAAAAAAATCATCTAATTAATTTTCTAATATATATAACATTAAAATTTTAAGAATCAAAATTAGGACTGGATGCTCGTTACCCGTTTTTTATTTACTTTCCCAAAAAAAAATTCAAGTCATTCTAAGTCAAGTCAAATGACTTAACTTTAAAAAATATTTTCTTAAGTCAAGTCAAATCTTTGACTTTACCAAAAAATGACTTTAATTTTTGACTTACGCACAATTCTGGCTTTTACTGCAGTATACTTTTAACTAACTGAATATAAATGCTTAATCTATTTATAAATCAAAATCAATAAAATTTTTAATTGTACACATCGCCATATTATTTTAAAGTCAATTTTTTTTTACTCTGTAAAGTAGTAGCAATTAAGGTTTTACCCTTTTATTATATCAGAAAATCTAAAGGAGCAATAAGTTTTTAGACATCAAATTCGAGTTCAGCTCAAAATTTTCTGCAAAGTGGAGCAATTTTTTAATTAAAAAACATGCATTAAAAAATACTTACACCAACTGTACCTTTTTCTATTCAAAACTTTAATAGATTGTGCTTAAACTAAAAGATAAAAGCAAAAAGTTTAATGTCTTAACTGAAGGTTGCATATTTTTGTATGCTCTACACGAATCATGAACAAAAAAAAAAGGTGTTCTACTAACATGTCAAAGTGTTTCAGGGTGTTTTAACTTATTTTCAAATAATGTAAAACTATTATGTCATAATGAGTTTAGTGAATTTCCATACGAAAAATCCAAAACAATATTTTATTTCTTAATAAAACTTTGGATTTTGTCTAAAGATTTTTCTGTAAGTTTTAAAAGGTAAAACAAACTTTTTTTAATTTAACAGTCCAGTTTAAAAAAAATAAAGGAACAATTTCCAAAAAATTGATTATTTTTAATCAAATTCTATGTTTATGAATTGGTTTAGTTTTTTGTGTTTGAATTACAAAATGTATCCAATTTTGAAAAACATTGAAAAGTGCGATACTTCAAATATTTTTTCCAGTTTCAAATAAAAAAATAATCCAAGCTTTAAAAACTCTGTTTTTTTTTTTTAATTTTTACTTCGGGTTTTTGATATGATGACGTTTAAGATAATATTTTTAGTTTAAAAAAATATCTACGCTGTGTTTTCCATTTTTTATGGACTGAGTTTTTGTTAAAATGCATCAAGCGAAAGTCAAAATTTTTAAAGAAATACAATAAAAATATGAATTAATAACAATAATAAAAAGATAAATTTATGAAAATAGATGAATTCATGTTCTTCCAAGTAATTGAAGGTTGAAAAATTTTATTCCTTATGTTTAAAGGCAAATATTTAAGTAGAGAGCCCATTTGGGTTTTTGGGATTGTTAAAAAGATAATACCATACAGAATTTAACATTTAATTTAAAAAAAATTTACAAATTTCGAAAAAAAAATCTATTTAGAATAGATCGAAGAGACAAATAAAATATTCTCTGAATATTAATATTTAATTTGACCATTGATATTTCCATTGTTAATCAAAATTAATTTTTACTTGTTGAATTTAGTGAAGCATATTTGGTTTCATGTTGATTCGTCATTCAATTTTTCAAAGCTCATTTTTGTCAATTCAAATTAATGAAAAATATTTTTATTTTTGTATCTATCGGAAGGTTTTTACGAAAATTTTAATGAGAAATAACTTTTTTTCAGAGTTTTTTTTTAAATTATGCCTAATTTTATCATATTGAGAGCATGCAAGCAGAACCTAATTTAAAAGATAGTTTGTTTAGAAAAATTGTCTTTTTAAATTCAATTAGTTCATAAAAAAGAATTAATTAGTGTCATAATAACTAATATATAATTATATTCCAAGCAAACTAAAAAATGAATCAATTTTATTTTACTGAGGTAAATTTTATTTGTGAAACAAATTTTAAAATTAGGTTCTCAAATTTTTTAATGATTTGCTTAATTACTTTGATTCTAGAAAAGGAGATTCAATTAAAAAAAATCGAAATGCAAAAAATGTTTTGGTACAATAACAAAGAAGTTCACAGAGCATGTTACTCTCACAGAGATGATTGAAAACGTTTAGAAAAAATTTGAAAAAAATAAAAGTCTATAAAAGGCTTAGGTCTCGATTTTGCGTGAAAAGCATAGAATTTTTTCCAAGAAAAAACTTTGCCTGAGTTTATTAAATTATTTCTTCGGTCTCTAAGGGGTGATCCGTGTTTTAGCAATAACCTTTTAGAATATAGATTACAATAAATCATTTTCAAAAGGAGCACAAAGATTAGTTGCTCTATTGTGAATTGTAAAATTACTTCCACATTGGTGGTTTGAAATTTTACTATAATTTACGTTAATTTCCGTAATTTTTCAAAAATTTACGATAATTAACGTAAATTACTGTAAAACACCAATTGCAAAAATTCACAAATAAAATTGTGGAAATTATCCAAAATTGTGGTAAAGTCTTTTCAAAATTTTTTTTTTCAACATTTTTAATTAATTACTAGAAGTCCATTTTTTTAAGATAATTTTTCCACATGTTTTTTTTTAAATAACAAATAAATAAAAGATAAGAAAATACTTTCGAAAAAAAATATTTAAATTTTCTAATAGATAATCGATTATCGATATGGCAACAGCAAAAAAAATAAAAGCCTGTGTCGTGTTGTTTACGGTTTTATTAAGTTATGCAATAATTTTTCAAAGAAGATTTACAAACAAATGTAGAATGAATTCATTAAGCGCAGCATCGTTCTCGTATAACTTTTCAAGATGGTCATTTATTTTGGATGGAAATAGGGCACAACAAAAGATAAAAAATGAAGTCATTTTTGAAACTTTAAGGTTCATGATAAATGAGACAGATGAAATGGATCCAGATTTAATTAATTTTGTAAGAGGTTTAATAAATGAGCCCTCTCAAAAACAATTAAATCTAAAGAACATGAACAGAGTTCATTATAGTCAATATAATGAATCGAATTTAATAGACAAAATGCTCAATGGAAAAAAAAATGGGTTTATTGTTGAGGCCGGGGCATTTGATGGGGAAACTTATTCAAATTCATTATTTTTTGAAAAAGAAAGGGATTTTTCAGGAATTTTGATCGAGCCATTGCCACTATCATACGAACGGCTTCTGGAAAAAAATAGAAAATTTTATTCAATAAATGCTTGTATTGCACAAAAAGTACCTACTGTTGCTAAATTTAAGATGTTCAAAGCAGGCGCATTCTCAGGAAGAAGCAAAAGTTTTAAAGACTCAAAAAATAAACCATTGAACTATGAGTTTATATACGTTCCATGTTTTTCAATTCAAACAATTTTAACTGCAATAAACGTCAAAACTGTTGATTTGTTCTCTTTAGACGTAGAAGGTGGAGAATTTGATGTCCTAAAAAGCATTAATTTTGATAAAATCAATATTAAATCATTTGTATTAGAGCATAAACATAGTACAAAAGATCAGCTAAAAAAAATTCTTGAAGAGAAAAACTTCAAGCTTTTTTATGAAGATACTATAGTAGTAGTAGTAGTAGTAGTTTTGACTGTAGCTGGCTAGCCAGCGAGTGTGCTGATAAGGCACACTAAGACAGCTGATGTGATTGATTGCTGCTCATCCAGCAATCAATGCCTGCTTTAAAGCTGTTAACATTGGGGGCTTCAACTAATTCATTTGGCAGCGAGTTCCATATGTTAGCGGTTCTGTTGAAAAAAAAGTTATCTCTATGTTGGAGCCTCGATATTTCTTTGTGATATTTGAGGCAGTGACCTCTTCCTTGGTTTTTTGTGACATTAAAATTGTTGCTTTTTTCAACCGATTCTATTCCATGCATGAACTTGTATAATTGAATTAGATCACCTCTTTTTCTTCTTTCCACCAGATTTGGAATGTTCAAAGCCTTCAATCTGCTTTCATACGGTTTGTTTCTAATTGACGAAACAAATTTCGTAGCTCTGCGTTGAATCCTTTCAACATTCTCACAGTCAGACTTAAGAATTGGAGACCATACAGGCACCGCAAATTCCAAAAGAGGACGAACAAAAGTTAAATACAAAGATCTTAATAACTTACAATCAAAACGAGCGAATGACTTCCTGATGCGACCTAACATTTGATTTGCTTTGTTTGTAGCCTCTATCACTTGATTTTTCCATTTAAGATTTGTATTGAAAATAACTCCAAGATCTCTTTCGGTTTCTGACGTTGCTAATAGCTTACCATTAATAAAATAAGGAAATTTTTTGTTTTTATGACCATAATGCATAACCACACATTTTGATGTGTTGAAGAGAAGTAGCCAATCTTGAGTCCACTTGAGAATTAAATCTAAATCTGATTGTAGTTTCGTGGCGCTTATTTCTAATACCGTTTGCGAGAAAATTTTAGTATCATCTGCATACAACTTCACAACATTCTCTATTCCTTTAGGTAGATCATTGATATACAAAACGAACAATAGTGGACCAATCACTGACCCTTGTGGTACACCGCTAAAAATCTCAACCCAATCAGACAAAATTTCACCTTGAATAACTCGTTGTCTTCTATTTTTCAAGAAAGCTTCAATCCATTTTAATGTCAGACCATCAAAGCCATACGCTTTCAATTTAGCTATTAGTCGTCTGTGCGGAACAGTATCAAATGCTTTCGCAAAATCTAGCAGAATCACATCAACAGGAATACTTTTGTCTAGACTCATTGAGATGAAATCTAGCGTTTCCAGAAGATTAGATGTACATGACTTTTTCTTAACAAATCCATGCTGTTCTTTAGATATAATATTATTCTTATAAAGATAGTCTTCCATTTTGGTTCTTATTATGCTTTCCATAATTTTGCAAGGAATTGAAGTTAAAGACACAGGACGATAATTGCTTGCCGTTGATTTATCACCTTTTTTATACAATGGAGTAATATTTGCTGATCTGAATTGAATTGGAAGCTGACTATTCGATAATGATTCTCTGAAAATCAAAGTTAAAGGAACAGTAAAGGCTTCTGCACAGTTTTTTAGCAATAACGAATGAAGCTTGTCTACACCACATGATTTATTTTGATTCAGGTCTTGTAATTTTTTGAAAACCATTTCATAACTAATGTCATTTGGCTCAATGTCAATATATTCTGACCAGTTTTCATTAAATTCAACTTCAAAAGGAGGAAGCTCACCATCTTGTTCAATAACAAAAACATCTTGAAAACATTTATTAAGAAGATTTGATATCTCTTTCGGTTCTTGCGTTAATTCATTGTTTGACTTTTTTAATGCTTTGATAGATTCTTTGATAACTTGTTGATCATTTAGGTATTTGTACAATATTTTTGGATTCTTCTTAGCTTTTTCAACTAAATTCTGCTCATAAGTTAGTCTGGCTCTTTTTATTTCTGATGAGACTAATTTACAGATACGCTTGTAATCACTATATAGATTCATATCCTTCCATTTAGATGCACAGTTCCTATATCTAAGATTCTTTTTATCTCTAATTAAGACCTTGAGTTCATTTTTTATCCAAGGTTTTGAGATACTTTTCTTTTTAGAGCCATCCGTCACTGGAATGAATCGATTACTAGCTTCGCTGACATAGAAAATTAACTCATTGTACATTTCCTGAATATTTAAATTCTCAAATAGGTGCACCCAATCAATATTTGATAGAAAATGAGAAATTTTTCCAAAGTCAGATTTATTATAAATAAATTTTTTACAGGTATATGATTCCTTACTAACCTTGTTTTTGAGAACAAAATTGAAAAAGATAACCAGATGTCCTTTATTAATGTTGCCAAGAACAAATTTTGTATCGATTGCATACACACTGCCAGAATGAGTCGTGAAAATCAAATCCAAAGTGTTGACAGCTTTTTCGTTTGACATTTGAAAAGTTGGGATATTTACATGCTGATATAGAAAAGTATCGCTTAGTGTCTCTCTGAATTTATGTTCGAGTCCATTTTCGTTTAAGATTTCTGACACACAGCCATTTGACCAGATGATTGATGGAAAGTTAAAGTCACCCATTATTAGAAGATCCTTATAACCTCTCTCGTCCACATAGTCTTTAGCTTGTTTGAAGACTAGATCGAAATCGTTCATATCAACAAAATCGTTTGGCCTATAAAGACAGCCAACTAAATATTTTTCACAGTTAAAATTAACTACTACCCAAATTTGTTCTATTTTACTTAAATTAAAACCTGCATCATTTAATTCAAATGAGTCGATTTTTTCATCAATGTAGAGACATACACCACCGCCTCTGCGTCCATCACTTCTGTCCTTTCTGTACAAATTGTATCCTTTAACGTTCGTAATTGAGATGCTCTTGAACCAAGTCTCACTAACTGCTACAATTTGTGGGCTATATGTTTCAATAACAACACTGAATTCATCTAGTTTATTGTCCAAAGAAGTAGCATTTAAATACATACATTTTAAAGATTCGAGACTATCTACACGTGATGGCGCTTCTGATGAACGATTATTGCTTCTTGAATTTGACGATCTGATTTCCACGGATGCCATATCGAAAGGGCGAGTCTTGTGAAAGACCATTATTTGCTTCATTTCTTTGTTTTCTCAATTCATAGTCTAAAGCTCTTTCGGTTTCAGTCAAATCTGGACTAAGATAAACAGATTTGAAAATATTTGAATCTCTCAACTTTTTCGCTGCTAGTAGTAGTGGATTTCTGTTTGCTTCTTCTTTGAGTTCAACTAGAATTGGTCCTGGTTTACTTTGGTCTTTAGATCTCAAACGTCTTGAATACGCTGGCTTGATATCACTTTTTCCAATAGTGGATAGAATTTCATTGATTTTTGCTTCATCTTCTGCTTTCTTGTCTGCTAAAATCTCTTTCTTTGATTCTGGCACACCATAAATAATCACATTTTTTTTCCTTCTATTTCTTTCATTCATTTCGCTAATGGTTGCATTTTCTACAGCTATCTGATCCGCTGGTTTTTTAGCATTTTTTGTTCCTTGTTTTACCATTTGAATCCACTTGCTACTGTTGTTGGATGAGTTTGCTGTTTTATTTGCTGCTGACAATTCAGATTTCAGTTTATTTATTTCAATGTCTTTCTCCTTTTCTCTTTCTTCTAGAAGTTTCACATGATTTGAAAGCTCCAGGACGAAACTAGAAATATTACCACACCATTCATGCAAAGTTTTCGAGTGCCCAGATACGACACCTTGTCCAAACGTTGGCCAGTTTGTTTCAAGCAAAAAATTTGAGTCCATTTCACAAAACTGCGTGCTTTTTATTTTGGTTCACTTGTGCTTTTCCTTTCCTGACTTTTGGCTTACGTGTGCTTTTATAATTTAAAACTTTTCTTTTTACTATGAATTTGTTTTTTTTTAAATAAATTAAATAATTTTTAAACTTGAAGATAAAACTGATTGATTTCTAAATAAAAATAAAATCCAATTAAATTATATATGAAATTTTATTTGATTAATATTGAACCAAATCAAAACCAAGTAACACTCAAACATCAAAATCTTTTTAAAATTGCTGAAAAAAACAACAAAATGTCACTCTAAATAATGGCATTTGCTGCATAAGAATAGTGGCATAGTTTTAGATGAGAAGGGTAAGCTTAAGATAAGCGTCATGTTGATGCTTCTCTTAATTTTACATAAGTGTATATAGTGTTTTAGAGTTTTATGATGCGAATTTGACATGTAACTGTGTAGATTTTAAACTTGTAAATATTTGAAATTTTTATTTTTTTTTAAAGAGCAAAACTTGCTTTGCTCTTGTGGTTGCTATACCACATCTTCTCTCGGCTTTAAGCCGAAGACTTGGCCTTCAGTCTGTCTGACCTGTCTGAAGTCGAGCGATATCATCTCTGGTATGCCGGACGTCCGTGCGTGCAAGAATAAAAGCTTGGAAGGTGCCACTCCGGTCGTGGTGTGTGGTGTTTCTCTATATATGTTCTTAAGAAACACTCTAGCTCCAGGTCCTTGTTTTTGCCGGCTAGTGCTGCGGCTTTAGCCACTTTGCCTGTAAACGCTTAGTTGCAGTGGAATTTTGCGGTTTGATTGCATTAGCCATGCTTTTAGTGACTGGAGTTCATTGTCTGAGTTAGTCTCGGAAATGCTTTCTTTCATTGAAATAGCGTATGGTCTCGCGCATTCAGCTACCATGTTGACGTAGTTCTCGTTTTGCTCGTCTTGGTTTGATTGTTTGGCTAGTATTGGGTGGTGCGAAAAATAGTCGGCTACGTTTGTGCTGCCTGGTTTGTGGACAATTTGAAAGTCGAATTGCCTAAGTCTTAGTGCCCAACGTTCTTTTCTTGCCGGCGGTCTGTTGGCACTGTTGTTGAAGATAAGTTGGACGGCACGGTTGTCTGTGACTAGCTTGAAATGGGAGCCGATGAGGTATAGCCAGAATTTTACACAAGCCCAAAAAGCTGCTAGTGCTTCTTTTTCACACTGACTATATCTTCGTTAGGTGCCGCTAAGCAGTCTTGAAGCAAAGCAGACAAATTTAACGTTTTTTTTGTCTTTCGGGTTTCTTTGCTGCAACACTGCAACTAGACCAACTAGACTGGCGTCAACAATCAGTTCAGTGTTCCATTCTTTGTTGAAATAGGCCATATAGTTGTTTGTAATGGTTTGTTTCAACTTATGGAGTGCCGAATCATGCTCGTCAGTCCATTCCCATTTTGCGTTCTTTTTCGTGAGACGCCACAGAGGTTCTGTGGTTGCACATGTGTCACGAATTAACCGACTGTTTGACTGTATTACACCGAGAAGTGATCTCAGCTCCTTTACGTTTGACGGTGGGGTGGCCTCTCTTAGGGCTTGACACTTGTCATCTGTTGGTTTTATGCCTTCAGCTGAAATTTGAAGTCCAAATAATGTTAGCTCTCGCGCTAGTTGAATGCACATTTGTCGACATTCAGCGTTACTCCACTGTCTTCGAGTCGCTCGAATACCTTCATCAAGGCTTCGTCGTGTTCCTTGTCGGTTTTCCCGAATATGAGTATGTCGTCGGTCATGTTCGTTTTACCAGTGATGTCCTCAAGCATCTTACGAATCGCCTCCGTGAATTCTTCAGATGCACTTGATATGCCCATATGCAGTCGCTTGTATCTATAGAGTCCACAATGAGTAGTGATTGTGGTTAGATGTCTTGATTCTTTGGCCAACTTCAACTGGTGAACGGCTTTTCGTATATCGAGTTTTGAGAATTTGACCGAGCCGCATACTAGATAGATCAAGTCCTCGAGTGACTTGGTTGGGTGCCTTGTGCGGCGTAGAGCCTTATTCATCGGCCTGGCATCCCATGTGAGCCTGATGTCAATCTGATCGTTTGTTGACATGCTTTCGTGTTTCTTGTTGCCCTTTGGCACCACCACCAGGTTTGATATCCACGGCGTTGGACCCATTGATGAATTGACTTTTTCGAGTATGCCTTCATCAACTTGCTTCTCCAGCTTTCTCTTGACGGAGTCTTGTAAATGGATTGCCACTGGTCTGAGCTTTTGCTTGACCGGCCTTGCTTCTGGGTCAATGTCCAACTTAACTTCGGTCCCGTTTATGCAGCCCATGGTTTCAGAGAATAGTTTTTTAAACTTTTTCTTGACTCTCTCTTTGAATTCATTGTTGCTTTTTGTATCGGTAACCGAGTTAAGTATTTGTACAACACCTAGTGTGACAGCTGTTCTATAGCTAAGTAGTAACTCGGCTCTGCCCTTGACAACAATGAACCCAGCTTTTGTCGTTGTCTTGGCTGTGCTGACATTTGCTATGAATTGACCCAGTACTGGTAGCGCTGAGCATGCTGTGTAGCCATAGTATTCTGTGTTGCACTTTTGAAGTGCTGGCCTCTTGTGGATACTATAGTATGTTGGTTCGTCTATCGTTGATGGCCGCGCCAGTGTCAATCAGAAATGAGAGCCTCGTCTGGTTCATTTCTATCGCTACACGTGGTCCATCGTTTGACGTCGATTCATGCTGGACGGCAAACAGTCCTTACTTCTGATTCTGTTTGTATCGTAGGTACTCTGCGTATTCTGAACAATCAATTGTGTATTGCTCGTCCATGTGAGTGATTTGTCTGATTGATTTCTTGGCTTTAGACTCTGGACTATCTGATTTGGGACTCTTAAACACTGCTGCAAAGTGGTTTGGCTTGCCACAGTTTAGGCAGACTTTGCCAAACGCTTTACAAGCTTCTTTGGTTTGGCAGGTCCCACCGCACCATCCGCATTGAATCCTTGCCAATACCAGTTCTACAATAACTGGCTTTTGGTTTGTTGGGTCTTTCGGATCGGTCTTGCGTGTACATAATCGACGATGCCGCCGTCGGGTTCGTGAGCATGTTCATATTTTGAGCCGAGCTTTCGAACCCTTGCACGCTATCGATCGCATTTGCTAAGGTCAAGTTATTCGACCTGCAGCATTTCTGCTGAAATGCAGGCATGTTCGAACCGGCCACGAACTGAGAGAGGACTTTTCTCTCAAGTGCATCCCCAAACTTGCAATGTACTGCTTGCTGGCGGAGCCTCATTACGTAGTCATGGACTGGCTCGCCTTCTCTTCTTTTCATGTGCCGGAATTTTTGCTCCTCGGCATATTCTGATCGCTGCGCTGTAAAATAGTCTGTTATAAGCTTGTAAGCTTGCTCGTGCGTCTGGGCTCCGGATGTAAATTTTGTAAGTTTTGTAAATCTCGTACACCTGTGGGCCGATAATCAGCAGGAAGGTTGATTTTATTCGCTCGTCATGCAAGTTTTTTGCGTGGACGAAGAGTTTGAACCGCTCGAGCCACATCTCCCATCTTGTGCCGACTGTAGCTAATTCTTCGCCGGTTGTGTACTGGAACGATCCGCACGTTACTTGATCATTCATTTCTTCTTGCTTTTCTAATTTTCGTTCGCCTTCGCTTTCGTTTCCTCTTTCGCCTTCACTTCCGTTTCCTCTTACGCTTTCGCTTTCGTTTTCTCGAGTGTCTCTGAACTCTTCTTCTTTCTTCTTTTGTTGTGATAAAGTTGTGCTGTCTGGTTTATCCTGCCTCGGACTTGACATTCAATTCGGATGTTGTTTTCTCCTTGTCGCCAATTGTTCTGTTGCTCTAGGGGAGGGTTTTAGGATGTATTGAAAGGAGTGCTCCTTTTTGTTTTCGTAAATGATTTGTTTTTAATAGTTTATTAGTTCTTTAATAGATAAAAAAAACGGCCGTTCTAAGCCAATGTAAAATAATGTAAATAGTGTAAAAAAGTATAAATAATATAATTGTAAATGGAAACATGTGAAGAGTTTTAGATGAGAAGGGTAAGCTTAAGATAAGCGTCATGTTGATGCTTCTCTTAATTGTACATAAGTGTATTTAGTGTTTTAGAGTTTTATGATGCGAATTTGACATGTAACTGTGTAGATTTTAAACTTGTAAATATTTGAAATTTTTATTTTGTTTTAAAGAGCAAAACTTGCTTTGCTCTTGTGGTTGCTATAACACAGCTTCCAGTCAGTTAGTTGAACTATGGTTCATCTATTACAAGAACAATTCTAGTTTTCAGACCTATTGACAAAGGGGGCTTAGATATCTTCTCTAGTTTGAAAGGATGTTCTTTTTAAAATTGACTTTACTTTATGATAGACGTACTTTTTATCCTTTCTGACTTTTTCTAGTCAAAAAGGATGTTCTTTTTGTACTTTTTATTTTTCAATCAAAGTCTTGGTCTAAAATAGACGTTCTTTTTATCCTTTTTGACTTTTTCTAGTCAAAAAGGATGTTCTTTTTGTACTTTTTATTTTTCAATCAAAGTCTTGGTCTAAAATAGACGTACTTTTTATCCTTTTTGTCTTTTTCTAGTCAAAAAGGATGTTCTTTTTGTACTTTTTATTTTTCAATCAAAGTCTTGGTCTAAAATAGACGTTCTTTTTATCCTTTTTGACATTATCTAGTCAAAAAGGATGTTCTTTTTGTACTTTTTATTTTTCAATCAAAGTCTTGGTCTAAAATAGACGTTCTTTTTATCCTTTTTGACTTTTTCTAGTCAAAAAGGATGTTCTTTTTGTACGTTTTATTTTTCAATCAAAGTCTTGGTCTAAAATAGACGTACTTTTTATCCTTTTTGACTTTTTCTAGTCAAAAAGGATGTTCTTTTTGTACTTTTTACTTTTCAATCAAAGTCTTAGTCTAAAATAGACGTACTTTTTATCCTTTCTGACTTTTTCTAGTCAAAAAGGATGTTCTTTTTGTACTTTTTATTTTTCAATCAAAGTCTTGGTCTAAAATAGACGTACTTTTTATCCTTTTTGACTTTTTCTAGTCAAAAAGGATGTTCTTTTTGTACTTTTTACTTTTCAATCAAAGTCTTGGTCTAAAATAGACGTACTTTTTATCCTTTTTGTCTTTTTCTAGTCAAAAAGGATGTTCTTTTTGTACTTTTTATTTTTCAATCAAAGTCTTGGTCTAAAATAGACGTTCTTTTTATCCTTTTTGACATTATCTAGTCAAAAAGGATGTTCTTTTTGTACTTTTTATTTTTCAATCAAAGTCTTAGTCTAAAATAGACGTACTTTTTATCCTTTTTGACTTTTTCTAGTCAAAAAGGATGTTCTTTTTGTACTTTTTACTTTTCAATCAAAGTCTTAGTCTAAAATAGACGTACTTTTTATCCTTTTTGACATTATCTAGCCAAAAAGGATGTTCTTTTTGTACTTTTTATTTTTCAATCAAAGTCTTGGTCTAAAATAGACGTACTTTTTATCCTTTCTGACTTTTTCTAGTCAAAAAGGATGTTCTTTTTGTACTTTTTATTTTTCAATCACAGTCTTGGTCTAAAATAGACGTTCTTTTTATCCTTTTTGACTTTTTCTAGTCAAAAAGGATGTTCTTTTTGTACGTTTTATTTTTCAATCAAAGTCTTGGTCTAAAATAGACGTACTTTTTATCCTTTTTGACTTTTTCTAGTCAAAAAGGATGTTCTTTTTGTACTTTTTACTTTTCAATCAAAGTCTTAGTCTAAAATAGACGTACTTTTTATCCTTTTTGTCTTTTTCTAGTCAAAAAGGATGTTCTTTTTGTACTTTTTATTTTTCAATCAAAGTCTTGGTCTAAAATAGCATTCTTTTTATCCTTTTTGACATTATCTAGTTAAAAAGGATGTTCTTTTTGTACTTTTTATTTTTCAATCAAAGTCTTAGTCTAAAATAGACGTACTTTTTATCCTTTTTGTCTTTTTCTAGTCAAAAAGGATGTTCTTTTTGTACTTTTTATTTTTCAATCAAAGTCTTGGTCTAAAATAGACGTACTTTTTATCCTTTTTGACTTTTTCTAGTCAAAAAGGATGTTCTTTTTGTACTTTTTACTTTTCAATCAAAGTCTTAGTCTAAAATAGACGTACTTTTTATCCTTTTTGACATTATCTAGCCAAAAAGGATGTTCTTTTTGTACTTTTTATTTTTCAATCAAAGTCTTGGTCTAAAATAGACGTACTTTTTATCCTTTCTGACTTTTTCTAGTCAAAAAGGATGTTCTTTTTGTACTTTTTATTTTTCAATCAAAGTCTTGGTCTAAAATAGACGTTCTTTTTATCCTTTTTGACTTTTTCTAGTCAAAAAGGATGTTCTTTTTGTACTTTTTATTTTTCAATCAAAGTCTTGGTCTAAAATAGACGTACTTTTTATCCTTTTTGACTTTTTCTAGTCAAAAAGGATGTTCTTTTTGTACTTTTTACTTTTCAATCAAAGTCTTAGTCTAAAATAGACGTACTTTTTATCCTTTTTGACATTTTCTGGTCAAAAAGGATGTTCTTTTTGTACTTTTTATTTTTCAATCAAAGTCTTGGTCTAAAATAGACGTACTTTTTATCCTTTTTGACTTTTTCTAGTCAAAAAGGATGTTCTTTTTGTACTTTTTATTTTTCAATCAAAGTCTTGGTCTAAAATAGACGTTCTTTTTATCCTTTTTGACTTTTTCTAGTCAAAAAGGATGTTCTTTTTGTACTTTTTATTTTTCAATCAAAGTCTTGGTCTAAAATAGACGTACTTTTTATCCTTTTTATCCTTGAGTTTAGTTTAGAATACAATTCCTTTTCTAAATTTCTTTTAAAAATTTTTATTATTAATTCTTTGTATAGAAAAGAGGTAATTTTTTTTCTATTGTATCTTACCCTTAATTCAAAAAACCCGAATTCCCTAAAGCTCCTTTTAATTTTAGTTTGTTTAAACGAAAATAACCCTTTAATAAACCCTAATTTGACAAAGCTCTTGACGTCTTACGACGTCAATCGCTTAGTCAAAATATGGTTTATTAAAGGGTTATTTTCCTTTAACTAAAAAATCCTATTGAGAACTTTAATTTTTATAATATATCTTTTTCCTAAATAAAAATTTTATTTTTTTGAACATCCTTTCTTATAGAAAAAAAACTAAAAGGATAAAAAGGACGTCTTTTCAAGACTAAAGCAAAAAAATAATTTTTTAAAAGTATAAAAAGAACATCCTTTTTTACAGAAAAAAAACAAAAAGGATAAAAAGGACGTCTTTTCTAGACTAAAGCAAAAATATGATATTTTAAAAGTATAAAAAGAACATCCTTTCTTATAGAATAAAAACAAAGGGATAGAAAGGAAGTTTTTTCTAGACTAAAGCAAAAATATAATTTTTTAAAAGTATAAAAAGAACATCCTTTTTTACAGAAAAAAAACAAAAAGGATAAAAAGGACATCTTTTCAAGACTAAAGCAAAAATATGATTTTTTAAAAGTACAAAAAGAACATCCTTTTTGACTAGAAAAAGTCAGAAAGGATAAAAAGTACGTCTATTTTAGACCAAGACTTTGATTGAAAAATAAAAAGTACAAAAAGAACATCCTTTTTGACTAGAAAAATGACAAAAAGGATAAAAAAGGACGTCTTTTCTAGACTAAAGCAAAAATTTAATTTTATGAAAGTATAAAAAGAACATCCTTTCTTATAGAAAAAAAACAAAAAGGATAAATAGGAAATCTTTTCTAGACTAAAGCAAAAATATAATTTTTTGAAAGTAAAAAAAGAACATCCTTTCTTATTGAAAAAAAACAAAAAGGATAAAAAGGACGTCTTTTCTAGACTAACGCAAAAATGTAATTTTTAAAAAAAGACAAAAAGTACAATCATAGTTTTTTTGTTCTGGTTGTCAATAGATGAGTTTTCAGGTTTTATAAATTACAGTGGTGATTTTATATAAGGATTCATGGTAAATTTACGTAAATTTATATGATATAGATGAACTATAGGAAAGTGATATATCGAATAACGAGACATTGGTTGATCAAAACATTATCATTATCATCAGATTGATAGTTTTGATCAACCAATGTCTCTTTAGTTGATTTATCACTTTCTTATAGTTCATCTTTATCAACATAATTTGGGTCAAAAAGTAGAGCAAATCCACTTGCTTCATTTGTTGAAATTACTTGATCTATACGATAAAAAAATGAAAAATAAATCATTATCTATTGAATTTTAAAAATACGAATTGTTTTTAAAGAAATATGAAAAGAATGTTCATTTTTTACTAACAAAAATTAATTAAGATATAAAAGGTTTATTAAACAATTTAATTGAAATTTGGTGAGCACACTTATGTACTTTAAAAAAATTTTCTTTTTGTCTATTTTTATTAGAAAATTTTCTCTTAAACTAAAACATAACTCTCAATTAATTATATCATTTTTATCGATAGTAATTATTCGAGAATTACCGAATATTGAAATTCGTATTTAAGGTGGTTGAAAAATAACAAAATTCTGTTTATAAAAAGACCAATTTTATTTTACAACTATTAATTAATAATTGATAAATTACAATTTTTTTATTTTTTCTGCTTAAATAGTGATTAAATCAAAATGATTTAAATTGAATTTAAAAACAATGTAAAATAAGTGAAAAATTGCTGAATAAAAAGAATTAATACCAGATATTTTTGACTTATAGTTCATTCATTTAATAATATATTGATAACATTTTCAATTTCAATTTTTATATTTTCGACATTATAACTTCCAGACATTTGGCACATGCCAATCACAATTACTTCTTTTTCAAAATTCTTATCTGTTAAATTGGCTGAAATTCTCATAAAATCATGAATTTATTTGTCCAAATGTCACATATTAAGCACACGCTAAATGCCTCATTTAGCTTTTCATCTGTTTGATCCTTGACCATTTCAAATACAAATACAATCACGAATCACCGATATGTTTTTGACTTTTTTAATTAATAATATTCAAGCGTTTATGTTAGCTGGTGATCCGGATTTTAAAAGATTCATCTATAGTTTAAATAACAAATATATTATTCCTTGTAGGAAAACTGTTAGAGAAAAGATCAAGTTAAGATATGTTAGTTGTTTGATTAACATTAAAGAAATGCTAGAATCAATTATTTTAAAAATTCATGTAACAATTGATATTTGGACATCTCATTGTAATGAGCCGTATATGTCTGTCATTGTTCATTTTGTGTTTAATAATTGGAAATTGACAGGCATGCTTCTTGAGTTTTTTATTTTCCACATCCTCATGACGCTTTATTTATACTAGAAAATTTTAATAGAGTAATTACATTTTTCAAAATAATTGATTAGATCAATAAATTATTTTCTTAGGTTTTAGATAATTTTTCAATAAATGAAAAAACTTTATCAGTTACAACCGATAATGCTTCAAATATGGTCTGCTTTGGGGAAATGTTCTGTTGTGCTAATGAAAATCGAATGCATATTAGATGTGCTTTACATATCACACATCTAATTGTTCAAAATGACTTGGAAAACGAATCAATCTCACATCTTTTTGAAAAAATTCGTTTTTTTTGCAAAAAAGCTACATCTCTTCACGTCTAGTACAATTCCTGGATTCACAAGAAGTATCAAACTATGAGCCAAAAATCAATGTTGTTCTTGATGTTAAGACTAGATGGAATTCGACACACGAAATGATTAAAACTGCACTGCGGATTAAAAAATTTTAAACATCAACATCAATTCAAGTTTGTTCACAAGGAAATATGACATATAACTTGATGATAACGATTGGTTATTAGCCGAATAAATATGCCTTCTTCTTGAGTCATTTATTCAAGGTAAATTAAAACTGAAATCAATTAAAAGATTATTTTAAAAAGTATTTTTAATTTAGCCACACAAGATCCCTCATATAATAAGCAAGTTTGTGTTTCAAGTGTTTATCCTTGTTTTACCCAAATTGAAGAAAATCTAAGAAGCTTTTCAAGCAGCATTGAGTTTGAAAAAATGAAAGTTACAATTGATGAAATGATTAAAAAATTTGAAATAAATTGGCCAAAGATTAACGAATTTTCAATAATTTTCCATTCGTTGGATCTTCGATTTAAGCTTTTATATATTAAGGGAAGAGAACCTTAGAGGCATGCAAAAAAAATATTTTTAGATTGTTATGAAATATATTTAGATGAAAATATTAAAACAGATGAAAATCAGACTTCTCATAGTCTAACGCGTCCTAAGTCTCTCGCAGAAAGAATGATCGCAAAAATTACAAAAAAATCAATAAATAATGAATCTGAAATCGACAAGTATTTAAAACAACTAGCCATTATTTTTACTGAAGATATTGACATCCTTAAATGGTGGAACAAAAATCAAAAAAATTTTTTAATTTTATCTCAAATGGCAATGGACTATTTAGGAATTATGCCTTCAAGTATTCCATCAGAAAGATGTTTTTCAATTGCAAATTTGACAATAGATAAAAATAGATCAAATCTTGCACCAGACACGGTTCAAGAACTTCTTTGTCTCAAATCGCGGAATAAATTACAATAATTGAAATTGAAGAAAATTATAAAAAAAAAAGTAATAAAAAGAACAAAATGTCTGCCTTTATTTTACTTTCTATTTATTTATTTAAGAAATTAATAAAGTATATTAAATAAATCATTTCTTTATTCAAAATTTAAAATTATAGGTTAAGAGTTATTTTAAAAAATCTATATAAAAAAAATGGTGCACACTGTTTGCATCAATTATTCAGTGCACGCGAGACTCGCCTTTAAAAGGACGCACCATCTAGTCAAATTCGTCATAGTGAGTTTCGAGCTGATCAAATGAGCAAACGCCAAGCACATCGTACAAAAAGGACGCAAAGTCCATAAACCGATTCCATCTTCGAACCGATTTTCCTTCGAACCGGTTTCCCATACCTAGATGTGCATTAGTATTGCGCGTTTTGCCAAGTTTTGCCACTAATTTTACTTTACAAAAAAGTTATTTATATTAATAATAATATTAAAAATATATTCAATCTTTTGATCTGGTGAATTAGTTGAAAGTATCGATTCTGTATAATGAAGATACGAAGTAAATTCAAATTCTTTACCATTGTTATTAAACTTTTTCTTGGGAAAATAGTCATCCTTTGTAAATTTGAATATCTCGTTTAGAATTCTTAAATAGTCTGAACCAATAAATGATATATTTTTTGGGGAATTTGAGACCGAAATTGAATTTAAATTTTTTGATGAATTTTGAGCGATTTGATCTGTATTTGCTGTTACATTCGGACTAGAGTTTTGAATTTATATTTTAGGAAGTCTCGTTTGTTCAGCAATCGCTCTATCTAAATTAACTATAATTTCTTCTCTGGCCTCTTTTAATCTTCTTTGCTTTTAAAAATCTCGTTTATTTGTCGAGGCAGCTCTTTTGTTTTTTTAATTTCGTATTCTGATAAGAAGCTTCGTCATTATCAAAATCTTCATTTAGAGATTATGCGGATGTTCTTAGACGAGATCTAGTATTCATATTAACATATGCTTTTTTTTATTTTTTTTTTTTTAATTTTCAAAATAATTTTAATAATTTTTGATTTTTTTTTTAATTTTTACATTTATTAAAAATTTTGTTTGTTCAGTTTGTTCTTAAAATTAAATTTAAATTTAATTATATTCAAAATTGAGTTTTCAATTTAATTTAAAAAAAAAAAAATTTTTATTAAAAAAAATTCAAAATATTTTACAAAAGATTGATAAATTAGTTTAAAATCGCCTGTTAAAAATTTTTAATTTAGATAAATTGCATTTAAAAACTTAATTTTGGAGATTATCTTTATATTTGGACACTCGAATAAATCGAGTTTCAAGTTTAAGTTCAGAGTGTGACACTCGGAAAAAATCGAGTGTTGAGTTTAGGCTTTGAGTTCAAGTTCCAGACTCAAACTCAAAACTCGAGTTATGAAATATTAATTAAAATGAAAATTTATGTTTAAACTTTTAATTCAAAAATTAAAAAAGTAGAGAAAGTAACAAACGGAGCATGGCCAAATAAGTTAAAAAAACCATAAAGTATAAAAACAACAGATAGGATTTTTACTTTTTAACAATCTTGTCTACACCACAGTCTTTTTATTCAAATAAAAAAATAACTATCTTTAAAAAAGATAAACATTTTATCTAAGTTATTTTTTAGTCAAAATAATCTATTTCTGTTTATTGCGAGGAACGAAGTTACGATGCTAATAACCAGACACATGTGTATTGAAAATTCGATAAAGCGGGTTGATTTTGCTGGAGGGTATTGCTAACTCTAAGCGATTTAATTGGTTAAACAAAAGAGAATATTTTTTTTTGAATCTAAATAAAGTTTGATATTGACATTAATAAAATTCGATGTTATATTTTTAGTCTTAACTAGATTGCCCAAAGAAAAATTAATTTTTGTAAATGCAAAGAATAAAAACTAAGAGTATTTAAAATTTAAGTAATAACTAAAAAATACTTGATTCTAAAAGGCACCCGTACTCAAATGCCTATAATATTAAACTATGCATTAACCATTCATAAATCCCAAGGTCCAACCCTTCAACTTGCTGTTATTGACCTTGGAAAGTCTGAAATGTCTCTTGGTTTAACTTTCGTAGCCTTATCAAGGCTAAAAAATGTTAATGATTTGTTAATAGCACCTTTCCCATACGATAGATTGACTCGGATAAAAAATAGTAAGTCTTTGCAGCCGCGCTTAGATGAAGAAGAAAGGTTGTCAAAATTAAAAGAAGAAACACTAAAAAAATATCAAAATTTACTAGACAATTGATTGATTTTTTTTTTAATTAATAAAACAAATAAAAAACTTTTATTAAATTAATCGAATACTCAAGATTTACTTCAATTTTATATAAAATTAATAAAAATTTAACGTTTCGTTACTCGCTATTAAAAATCTTTGCTTCTTTACGTTATATCTATAAGCAATTTCTTTAAATTAATATTGATAAGGCAATATCGGTAACTTATTGAAAAATTCATGCAAAATACGTTACTATGGTCTGATTTGTTAAAAAAATCCTTAATTTTACTAGAGAAAAAAAAATTACTGTTATTAACTAATTTATGATACTTTTTAAGAATCGTTTGAGCTCAAAACAAATAAAAAATCAAGTAAATTAAAATAATAAACATGTCTTTTTTATTATTACTTAAAACAATGATTAAAAATTAAAAAGAAAAACATTTAAATTAATCATTTTATTTCGTTTAGAGGGGAATTTTATAAGCATTTCTATTGAAAAAAAATACTAAAAGACACTTCAAAAATAATTATAAACAATGATCGCCAAGGAAAAGTTTTTCTAAAAAAAAGCATTGACTAAAATCTACAAAGAAGCTTGTTCTTCAACATCAAAATTATTATTTTTGGCTTTATTTTTAATTTTGGAAGAATTCGCTGTGTCTTTGGCATCAAAATTTTCCAAGCTTTCCTGTTCAATCTTTAAATCTTGTTGACTGCCGATTATGCTTGGGTTTTTTCCCAATTTGCTCAACCTTTCAGTTGCCACTGATTCCATAGTTTCTCTCATCATCGGATACTGCTCTAGTACATTGTAAAAATGATCAACAGACAAAGAATACAAATTGCAATATGTGACAGCTTGACAACTGGCCACTCGAGTCGCCCTAGTCAACAAACATATCTCACCAAAGAAAGATCCATCGCCAAGAGTGGTAATTACTTCGTTGTTTGTCTTTAAAACATTTATTTTTCCTTCTTGAATAAAATACATCTTTGTTCCAATGGTTCCCTCTCGACAAATCATATCACCAGGCTGATAAACTTCAAAATTTAGTTTAGTTAACAAATCCGATATGAAATTTTGATCCGCTTGGGCAAAAAGTGGTGCAGATGAAATCAACGATCGGCAATTGTGGTTAATAATATCAAATTTTAATTTTTCAGATATTTCATTTAAAATTTCGTCCTCATCGAACATTTTACCTTGGAAGCGGTGTTCGTAGTAGTCGATAATGCGATTTCGGAGGTCGTGCGGAAACTTTCGCCAAGCCATATACTCACGCACTAGTTTATACTTTTGATTATACATACGCCGCGAAGGATCATAGCTTTGAATAAGAGCACTCACAAGACCGATGGTGACAGCATAGCACATGGCACCAGTGACCATGCTGAGAATGGTCAGCCACATGTCGGTGTAGGTTTGAGGCGCATAGCGGCCGTAGCCAATGCAGAGCATATGTGACAAAGCTTTGAACAAAGCCAGAGAGTACTGTTCGGTCCATGGGGCTTCTTGCAATTTGTTCAAGGCGATCCATGACTGGGCTGGAAATGACTGTAGCATTGGCACCAAAAATTGTAAGCATCCATTCCAATGGGCTAGTAGAATAATTAAACCAACTAGCTTAAAAATTCTCATGACCATACTTGCTACACTCAAAATCTATTTAAAAAAAAAATTAACATATTTTTTTGAGTATGGCTCAGAATTGTTTTTAAGTCACAGTTTTAAGTCTAAGTCACAAAAATTTAAGTCAAAGTCATGACTTATAATTTTTTTTAAAGTTTTTTTCGACTTTGACTTAAAAAAAAAAAAATTAAGTCATTAACTTGAGACTTAAAAAAAAAAATTTAAGTACTTGTGACTTAAAAACAACTCTGGTATGGCTGCGTAAAGATAAAGTAGATCTTTGCGCAGAATTGTCTTAGAACAGATAATTATCCCTAGCTAGTAAGGTTAATCTTTTGAAGATAAAAAATCTTTCACATAAAGGCACTACAAAAAGATAATTAGAATTGATTAATTTGAACATATTGAGATTTTGATGACACTTTGATCATGCGAAATTATGTTAATCAACTCTCCAGAACCTAGCCCCTAACATTAGGTGAAGACATTTGGTCTCAAGATTGAAGAAAAATTTGTCAAATTAAACTAATTAAATTAGTTTTTGAAGAATTTGTCTTAATCGAATAAGACATTTCTAAAATTGATTCACATTCATTTTTGATGGAGTTTTTAGGACTTGAGTTGGTGCTTGAGGTTTTGTTTTGTTCTTGCGACTAAATACACCGACTCTGATAATTATTTAGATTCTAATAGTGAAACAAATTCTAAAACAGGCACAAATACTAGAACGAATTCAAATAACTATAAAAATTTTGTTCTTGTTAAACATTTAGATTTTCAAGAAGACTTAGAAAATTATTTACAAAATAAATTTTTTTATACCCGTATTACCCATAGTCAAAAAACAAAATGCTGTAGTGAGACTTGTCAAACAAATTTGCCTTATGAAATGAGGCTGATTTATAGTAAATGCAATTGTTACAAAGATTGGATTAATTTAATTAAATGTATTTAATATTTTTGTATAATTGGAACTTTTTTTTCTTTTTCTTTTAATTTTTTTTTTAACTTAAAATTCTTTCTCTGTCCATGAGACTAAAAATTCAATGAATTAAATTAAATTAACCCCTACTATTACTGTCATTAAAAGAGAATTAAGACAAAATATAGGATGGATCAATTACCAAGTTGTAATCGATTATCAATTATTCAGATTCATTATTCTTTTTTATAGCACACTCTATCTTTTAAAAAAATTGCGAGTTTAAAAAAAAAAATTAACATATTTTAAATTCTGACAAATTTATTCTTCTTTGGTACCAACCACAAGTAAATATGAGCCTTGGATCTCATAGGAACAACTCTCACTTCCCACCACTAATTCAGCAACTCCAGTATATGGCCACCAATCCACATATATGGTCACTGAATTCAACGACGCCGGGAAAATCATCGGAAAATATATCAACTCCAAAACAGACTGAAGAAACTTACCAAAACAGCACAAAAGAACAATTTACCTTGCTAAAATTCAGCGGAGAAAACATAATTAATTTCAAACGCTACAATATTCTAGATAACGAACTTAAATAACATCCCAAGTACTCCCTCATTAAAAGCGCTTATGTAAACCAGAACAAAGAATTAGTCATAAGATGCCTCAAAGTAGATGCTGAAATGCTAACAACAGATTGGCCAAATGATGCATTCAAATCAGGTATCCAAAACATTAAAAAAAATAAAAGATTTTTTCTTGCACTAAACCACGTAGATACAGACTTTGACCTTGACAGCATTAAAGAATCTCTTTTGATAGAATATGGCATAATAGGATACTATAGAGTTATCAGAAGATCAGAAAACAAACCTACAAATACAATTAGAATTAAACTAAAAAGTCAAGAAAACATAGAGAATGCATTAAAAAATGGAATAAAATTATATAGCACTCATTTCAGACCAAAAGAATGGATTTTCAAGTCGACAATAAAACAATGCTTCAAATGCTGCAAGCTTGGACACATTAAAAAACATTGTAAAGAAGAGAGCAAAACATGTATCAGATGCTTAAAAACACACACAGAAGATTTTTGGAACTGCTCAAGACCTCTATGTTGTGCCTTATGTAGTGGACCACACGCAGCCTGTGCGAAATCATGCCCTCAAATAATCAAATTTACAAAAGAAATTGAGCAAAAAAAAAGAAAAACACTTGACCCAAATCCGCCACCTCGACAAACTTCCATTTGGAATCAAAAAAGCAATCCAACGCAACAAATCACAGAAAGCCAGCAGCAAATTTCAACTCAATTATATATCATGACCACACAAAGAGAAAACCTCAAAAGAATGTTAAAATTTATTACTGAATTAATAGCCAACTTATCAGATGTGACCCAATCAATAATTGGAGGAGACTCTACTCTCTACACAAATTTGATAACCAAGCATTTTGATCAAATAATTTCCCAAAGTATCCAATCATTAATAGACAGCTATAAACTGGAAGGTGAGAATGAAAGTGAAATATCTCAACTAAATGATGAAGACTATATGGATCATCATCATGGATAAACAAATTCAAATAGCACACATCAACATTAACTCAATCAGATCCGAAACCAAACAAGTAGAACTTAATAATTATCTCATTAGCAACAAAATTGATATTTTAACACTTAATGAAACTAATCTGAAATCAACTTCCAATTTTAACCTTAATAAATTCTTAATATATAGAAAAGATCTAAAGCCTACAAAAAAAAAAGGTGGTATAGCAATTGTTGTACACAACAATATGAAACACAATGTTATTGAAACAAATGACTTAGAAGCCTTAGCCATAGAAATATATAGCGATCAAGATTCTCTTTTAATTCTGACTATGTACAACCCTCCTAATAACCCAATTGATACTGAAAAACTACAAAAATTTGTCAAGAATCATAAGAAAATCATAATAATGGGGGACTTCAACTCAACAAGCACATCATGGCATTGCAAAAAATACAATAAAAATGGGAAACTTTTGGAAGAATTTATTGATAAAAACAAATATATTGTACTAAACAATAACAATCCTACATTCAAACGGAGTAAAAACGTAATTGACTTGATTATAAGTGATAAATCTACAAACCTCAATCTTCACAATTTTCAGACCTGTGACTCACTTGACTCAGATCACTATTTATTAGCAGCTTCACTTGACTACCAGAGAATCAACTCCGATAAAAAAAGGCGTAAAATAACAAACTGGCTGAACTACACAAGTTTAATTGAAAAAACAAATATTGAATACGAAATATCTCTTGAAGACACACTTGAAAGCAAAGTACAAAAATTGAACAAAATCCTTCTTGACTCATCAATCCAAGCTACAAAAGAACTGAACTTAAAGCCTAACCAGCTCATTTTACCAAGTCATTTAATAGAAGAAATAAAGAAAAAACACAAACAGCGAAGGATTTACTACAAAACAAGAACAATCAGTGATAAAAATTTACTAAACCGAATCAACCGAAACGTCACAGATAGTATTGAAAAATTTAAGCGTGAAAAATGGAACAATTTATGTGAAAAAGCAAAAAAATCCTATGTCTCTTTAAGATGCATGTGGCGAAAAATTAAACAACTAAATAACAAAAATTACAAAATGGACAAAAATAAACGAAATAATATCACCTTAGATGGAGTAGTATCCCCGAGTGATGGACAGATAGCTGACGCTTTCGCAAAACAACTACAAACAACTTTTTGTCTAGATATCAATGAATTTAACCACAACAAAGATGTTTTAAGATTTAACATATCGCAACTAAAACAGTCAAAAAAAGACGAAATTAAATTAGTTACGCTTGAAGAGTTTAATAACTGTCTAAAAAGTCTTAAGAAAGACAGTGCACAAGGACCAGATTATATATCATATAACCATTTAAAATACTTACCTCACTCGGCCAAAACTGTCATTATAGAAATATTTAACGAATCTATTGAAAATGGAATATCACCTGACACCTGGAAAGAAGCTATAATGTGCATGATTCCTAAGCCAAACAAAGACTCTAAGTTAATCAGTTCATATCGGCCTATATCGCTAACCAGCTGTCTTGCACGTTTCTTTGAAAAAATCATTCTCAACCGTGTAAATCAACATCTCAAGGCATTTCATGTTATTTCACCTCATCAATCCGGTTTCAGAAAAGGCTACTCGACAAAAGACAATATTTTTTAAACTCACAAACACACTCATTAATGCGTTCAATTCAAAAAATATATGTGGAGTAGTAATGTTTGATATTGAAAAAGCATTTGATCGTGTATGGCATGATGGACTTCTTTTTAAATTAAACAAAATCAAATTACCTGTTTATCTAATAAACTGGATCAGTAACTTTATTTCAAATCGTAAATTCAAAGTAAAATATGAAGAGATATTTTCGAAGAATTTTCACATCAAATCTGGTGTCCCTCAAGGTTGCATCTTATCACCAACGCTTTTCTCAATGTATTTCTCAGACTTTAGTGAAAAATTGAAAGAAAATCATGCTATTTATGCTGATGACTTGAGCATTTTTGTAGAAAAACCAAACATTAAACAACTAAAGCCAATTATACAAGAAGAAATTAATAAAATTTATTCGTTCTGCGAAGAATGGTGTTTTAAACTAAATTCAAGCAAAACCACTTACACAGTCTTCACACCTGCTGGAAAAAGAAAATCGTACGAGCGACTATATTCAATAGACCTAGCTCTAAATGGCCATAAAATAGCTCTTGATCCATATCCAAAACTCCTTGGTATAATTTTCGATCCAAAATTAAGCTTCATGAAACACATTGAATACATTAGCGACAAAGTCACCGATCGACAAAATGTAATAAAGGCCTTAAAAGGACGACTCTGGTCATCAAATACAAAATTATTATTAAATTATTATAAAACATGCATACTTTCCATCTTCGAATACAGTCATATTGCAATTATCACATCCAAAAATGCACTTGACCGTCTACAGATCATCCAAAACAAAACTATTCGCCTCTGTCTTAGCTCCGACTACATGGACAGCACTGAACATATTCACTCTCAAGCAAAAATCGAAATGGTAAAGCCACGGCTTTTAAAACTGACTCACAGATACTACGACAAAATCATCCTCAATGGAGAAAACCATCAAATAATAAACGAAATAATTGACCAAAATCAAAAAGACGAAAATTATAAATCAAAACAACACAAAAAAAATCGAAAAACAACTTGTTTGGATGAATATCCACATACATTATTCTAATTTTATTCCTACCATGTGGAAAAATTCAAAAAAAAATTAGAACTAAAAACTTAAAATTTATTCAAAACATAAAATTTTTACTTATCTTTAATTTTGGGCTGTAAGAAAGCTATGGCTTTCGCATCCTTCCTTAACCTTTTTGAATAATAAAATATCTTTTAAACTATCAAATGATACTCGCATGACAAAACATAGCAGTAATAAATTGATTTTTTGAAATGTCAGTGAATTTCGACTCAATATGATTTTGTAATTGATAAAATCATTAATGAATTTCTAATTGACAAATTTATTAAAAAAACAGTCATTTTTTGAAGATATGAAAGTATCAAAACTGATACAGATTGCCATGTTCTTCTAGTTATATCAATCCAGTAAAATCGAATTTAGTCGAGTATCTGTATCATCAGAAACACAAGAAGAAAACGTCAATCAAAATAGTAATTTCGTCAATTTCGATTAGACTGGAAAGTCATTTGTTAAAAGAGCTCCGAAGCGAGGTGCCCCTACAAAATTTAGCGTAAAAGAAAAGAGCAAGAAACTTTATAAAGTCAAAGCAAACATCGAAAAACAATGTATGTTCAATTTGCCAAGTTGCAACTAATCAAAATCACTTGACTTGCAATACATGTAATTTGTTTTTTCACAAATCGTGTTTAAAAGGATACAGTGAATTCTCGATTATCGAGACCCATGATTACCGAGACTCGAAACTTTTTATATAAATTTTTGTTTCCCGAATTTTTTAAATCCTTTTACACGTAAAAAAATATGGAAAAAATTATCGAGACTCGAGTCTCGATAATTTTTTTATTAACGAGACTTTATTTTATAATAAAACTGAGACTTTTAATGTAAAGTTTGCTTAATTTTCGAGACCTAAATTATGTCTTATTGAATATTTTTTCAAATGTCAATTTCTTATGTTATATAGAAAAATTGATAATTAAAATTTTCATTTTTATTTCTTTTATTCTTTGGTATTAATTTTCAAAATGAATCTTGAATGATTCGGAAAAAGAAGATACAGTAAGAGCTGTTTCAAACAAAGAAGCAATAGGTTGTTATGAAAAATTATTTATTGATTAATTGATAATCGATTCCAACTCAGTAATTGATCTATCCAATATTTTGTCTTAATTCCTATAAAATGATTCCTTCTTTTTTTAACAGTAATGTTCGAAGTTAGGTTCTGGAGAGTTGATTAACATAATTTCGCATGATCAAAGTGTCATCAAAATCTCGATATGCATCCTTCAGATTCTGAAAGCTATGAAAGTGATTTAAATCACCTTGCTGCGATATAAATCAGATTGGATAGCTTGAAAGAAACAAACAAATCTTAATATTTTATATCAAATATTTTTGTTTCCCAAACGAGTCTCGATAATCGAGAATTCACTGTATATTTCTTTGAAAAAATCTTGGCTTTGCAAAACATGTAAATCTGGCTCTAAATCTTAATCACTATTTAATCTTTATCACTTTTTCATTTGTTTTTTAATTATTTTTAAAATTAAATTTTGCACTTTATTACCTTTTTATAGTCATTTAATCCCTTCTAAGATATTTTATCTGCCTCCAGATTAATTTTTTAAAAGATAATTATCTGTAGTCAGACAATTTTACGTAAAGATATTTTATCTTTACGCAGCCATACTCTATTTTTTTAGGCATTTATTTATTTATTATTGATTTCATTAAGAGACATCTTTATTTTTTATTGGTGAAATAAAAAAAACTTCTGAGTTTTCGTTAAAAAGACCAAATTTTTTAAATTGGTGTTAAATTTAATTAACAGTTGGTATCAAAAAAATTAAATTAAATATTGAAAGAATTCTTCGATTTAGAAATTCATATTTAACTTATTTTTTGGCTTAATGAATGGCTTATAATTTTAATTGGTGTCAAAAAAAGGTGTCAATTTTATTGCCATTGGTTATTAAAAAATAAAATAAATTGGTCTGCGATTTTTTATAATTGGTGCCAAATCATTTTTATTTGGTATTAAATTGAAATAAAAGGTGGAATCAAAAATAAATGTGTAAGCAACAAGGACAATTGACTCAAAAATGCTTGATTGCCGAAAAACTTAAATCTCTGAAAAGTAATAAAATCGAGTATACAGTCAATAACCGATTATCCGGAATTTTTTATCCGGAATCAATTTTCGGACCAGCATTTTTTGATTTTTTACTTTGAGCTTTTTCGCTTCCTACTTTTTAGGCTTTGAGCTAATTAGAACATCATTACTTCCGTATTACTGTTAAACCTTAATATATAAACATAAACGATGAGAGTCATTCTGTTATTCGCATTAAAAATGACAAGACCTATGTATCAAGTCCCTAATTTTATTCGTTCTTTACTTTTTCCTTCCGTTAATTTGTTGTTTTTATTCGTTTATTGTTTCTTTGTTCTAAATAAACACTCTAAATCAATTAACACTGTGTTTACTCCTCTTTTCGTTATCAAATCGTGTTATCCGGAAAATTTATTATCCGGAAGACTTTGAAAAAAAAAGCTCGAATCTCATTCCGGATAACCGGTTATTGACTGTAGTGAAATTTTTTGTAGAACAAGAAGGAATTCAACCAAATCAATGAACAAATTAGTAAACCAAACACACCAGTGTATAAGACGGATTCCAACAATACCCTCAAGACAATTAAACAACTGTTCAAGAAAACAAAACAATACATTTTATTCGAACGAAACTCCAAATCAAGAGATCATCTGAATCCGAGCCCAAAAAAGACGATATTAATGGATATTAATCAGAAATAGAAAATATTGACGAAAATTCTTTCGAATCAGAAGCCATGAGTTCAACGAGAAACTTTCTACAAAGAACCGAAAAATTTAAAAAGTTTAGAACGAATACAACCGCTGAACAACCATCTGGTTAAATCAATATAGAAGGAAATTTAGAATGACCGTTTCAAAAAACAGCTCTTTAATTAAAGGTAAGTTGTTACACATTACAGTTGTTTTTATCTTCCCTGTAAGACTAAACTTTTGGAGAATTTTTTAGTCCAGAACCTGTTCCGTCATTGTTTTGCTCAATAAAATAAAAATTTAATTGAGTCAAACAAAAAATTATTTTGACACTAAAAATTATAAATCAATAACTAAGCCACGCACTAGATATGGAGTAAGAGTAGATATTCTGTTTAAAGAAGGAATTTATTTTGTACAAGAATTTTCTTTTGTTAACTTCAATTCTGAACTTCTTTGTATAAAACTAAATTTAGGAAAGATTAATGAATTATTTGTGTTTATTCTATACAATCAACCTAATAAGTAACTTAACTTTGATTCATTTAAAACGATTAATAGGAACTGTATAAACTACATTTTGTGTGCTGATCTTATCGCCATGAAAAAGCAAATAGGCTACTTAGGAGAAAATAAAAACGGCTCAATATTAGAAAGAATAATCATTGAGTTAGATTTTTCAGTAATTAATGGCAAGTGTCCTATCTTTAATATTTTTAACAGAAACTATTTTGAAATATTGATCTGTTTTTAGTTTCTTCCGCATTAATATACAAAATGACTGATTTCAATGTTCTAAATAGCCAGGAATTGACAAGTGACCATTTCCCAATGTTAAGCATCTTTTTTCAGGGACTACTTAACAAAAAACAAATCTACAATTATAAAGCAAATTTACAACTTTTTAGAGACACCTTAAATGTTGATAGGGATAACTTTCCTGATAACACAATTTCAATAGATGAGCTGAATGACAAAATTACAAAAAAGATCATTTTTGCTTCACAGAAATTCATACCTCACCAATCAGAGAAAATCTGCAAAACTGTTCTAACATCAAACATAGTTAAGCTGATCAAAGAACGCAGGAAAATTAGATGAAACTTTCAATGAACTCGCTGTCCAAAGCTTAAAAAAAGATTTAATATTTAACTTCAGAATTAAAAATTTCACTAAAAAAATTTTGGCACCAAAAATTGGTTTAATTTTATTCAGAAAATAAGGAAAAATCCACTGTCAAGCAGTCCTTTTTAGAAAAAATTAATAAATTTTAAGTCACAGAAGGGATCAAAATTAATTCCAACTTTGATCTCAAATTACAAGGTATTAAAAACAGATAAGGAAAAAGGAAAATGCTTCGGAGATTTATTATCTTCAACATTTAGTCCTAATTCTGATCTAAAAGATACTAAAAAAGAAAGTGAAATAATTAGCTTTGAATTTCTCAAAAAGCCCAATCAGTGTAATTTCTATGATCCTATTTGTCCAAATAAATTAATCTTGGCTTTACAAAAACTGAGGAGAGTAGGGGCACAAGGACCTGACCAAATACATAATCTAATAATAAAAAATTTATAGAAATATTTTGGAAAAGGACTAAGTAATTCCGTTCCATTGGTTGTCAGATTGGTGAATGAATACAAAGCGGGTTTCGAACCAAGATATTTAGTATACCCGACTCCATTGTGTAATTGCTACCTTACTATTTCTTCTTTTTTTCCTGAAACCTCAACTATGTAAACACATTTGTAACGTCACTATACATATTCATTTTTTAATATTTTTTTCTTTTTTTTCAATATATCTCTTTTTAATTTCAATTTACTTTACCCTATTTTACTTTATTTTTAAAGTTTATTTTTTGATTTTTATTTTATTTAACTTCACCCGATTCCCTAAAACCAGTTTTGGTCTTGAATTAATTTTAAAGTTAATATTAAAGCTTCATTTATTATGATATAACGTAATTCAAAATATAGATTAAATCATCAAATAAAAATTAAAGTCAATTTAATGTATTATTCGTAAATTACAAATATTATATGTCACAAAATTTGTAGTTAAATCTCATTCAATGCATCGATCAAAGCCAAGTTTAAAAAAATCATCAATTTATAAATAAAATTTATCAATTAAAAAACTAAGAAATAATATACACAAATAATTTTCAAAATTAATCAGTTTTTACATTTCCTTTTAATTTTTACTAATTTTTGACAGCTTTTTAAGTTACCTTACTCCTCTTATATTTACCAAATTATATAACTATATAACCATTAAAAGGGTCTACCCGGTTATGTGAACATTTGGTCACATAATATGTGAACAAAAATTGTTCACGGCTTAGGTGAACATTTTGTTCACCTAAGCCACTAATTTGAACACTAATTTTAACAAATTATTTTTTTTCACATAAACACTAATGTTCACTTAAACCTTGACTGTTCACATAAAAATTATCTTGTTCACCTAAACTAAATCATGTTCACATAAACCTCGACTGTTCACATAAAAATGCTCTTGTTCACCTTACATTCAATGCTAAAAAATTAAAAGAATAAAAAAATAAAAAATTTCATAAATATTTTTTTAAAAATGATGATGACTGTAATAATAGTTACGCTGATGCTGATGAATTTGAAAGTGATGAAATAAACAATATTCAAAGACGTCTAAAGCAAAGTTCTTTTAGTGAAACTAAAAAAAAGGCAGCTGTTTTTGAATCTTTGGCCAAAGAAAATTCACAAATACCAGAGTCCTAGGTTGAAAATGTAGAAAAAGTACTTAGTAACAAGCGTAATCCAGTGAAATGCGTTTTATGCGGTAAATATTTTGAAGGTGAACGTGGACTAAATTTACACAAATCAAAAAGTCATTAAATATATTGACCATTAAAGAAAAAAGGCTAAAATATTATTATTTACTTTACTAAACGAGCTTATTCATGATTATAATTAATAAATTTTTTTTGTTCACGTAAATTTTTTTGTTCACATATTATGTGACCAAATGTTCACATAACCGGGTAGACCCCATTAATATTATTAATTAATAATATTGATAATTATATTTAATTAAAAAAATAAACCCTTTAATACTTTTAAGTTGAATGGAATTTTAAAAATTGTCACTTAATCTTCTAAATGACAACTTATAATCTTTGATGACGATTAATACATTTAATTTCTTTTTTTTAAAGACATTTAATCAAAATAAATATACGGTCTTTTTTATTAATATTAATTTTAAGAAATAAATGAAATCTTAGATTTTAATATTTTAATATTGCAGTATTTTTTCTAATATTTTTTATTTACTTTAATTTTAATTTATCAAATAATTCAATTTGATAATAATTATAAAAATAATAACAATAATTAAAATAAAAATCAAATTAATATTTTAATTAATTCAATTAAATTTTGTTCAATTTGTATTTGAAATTAACAACACAAGCCTAAATGATAGTAAATAAAAAAAAATAAAAAACAATTACTTACCCTTTCCCATTGATGAAGATATCGAACTAAACGACTGAGACGAAGCAAACGCAGCAAACTTAGCAATTTTATAAGACGTAGAGCCTTGAAGGCTCGACCGGTTTGAGCAAGTTTGCCTTCATCACTTTCTTGAACCAACAAAAATATGTAGTCGAATGGAATCGAACTAAGAAGGTCTATAAAAAACCAAGTTTTAATATAATGTTTTGCTATTTTCTTTGGTCGAAGAATTATCTCATTTCCATAATTGTTTCGCAGAATACCTTTTAAGAAAACAATATTTTTAAAAGTTTGTTCTAAAAAATGTCCTAATATCTTTAGATTGTTGATGATTAAAATTATAAAACTCAAGTTTTTTTAATAAAATTAAACACTTTATTAAAAACTTTACATTTTTGAAAATTTTTAACATTAACTTAATAAATTAATTTTAAATTGAAACTTTATAATCAAAATCTTTATAATCGTTATAATCTTTATACACGAAAATTTATCTAATCTAAATTCACGAAAATTTGGATAAATTTAAAAAAAACCTATAATAAATCCAACAAAGAATAAGTTAGAGAAGTTTTCAAAAATTGCATCAGAAGTTCCAATTTGCTGTAAAAAAGAACCCTGAGCAAATAAACAAACCCAATAGGTTGCCTAGAATGCGGTAGATTCATTAAAAATGAGCGTGAATGTCAAGCATCACATCTTAAAGATGCATATTAGTTTTTAATTTTTTTTTGAAATTAAGTTTTTTAAATAAATTTTACACAATGGTCACAAAAATTAGTAAAAAAAAATATTCAATGATAAAATTATAGTAGCACTTCTGGAATTAAATAAAAATTCACTTTTATTTAAAGCTGACAATTTTTTTATATCAATTATAAAAAAAATACCATTTTAATTCGCTTTTAATATAATGCATTAACAAAAATAATTAGAAAAAAAAACGGGACTACCCGGTTATTTTATCAGCTGATAACATATTTTGTTATCAAACTGATCACCTCCGGTTTTGTTATCATGCGGATAACAAAAAATGTTATCAAGGAAAAATGTTATCAAACATGATAACATTATATTTTAAATGAAAACATAATATTCTAAATGATAATATAATATTCTAATAGATAACATAAAGCTTAATAAATTTTAAAACATCTGAAAAAGTAAAATTTTACTTTGACGTAAAATATATGAAAGGCCCCGGTGGCTTAATTACACATGTCCTGCACTCATAATAAAAAAAACAATATTCGATTGCGCGATTTTCGAAAGATTATTATTTTTATTCTGTTTTAAAAGATCTTTTTAAAAGAATCATAAGAATAAAATGTTAAATAAATATAAAATTTAAAAAAACGAATTTTTTTTTCATAATTTGACTTATAATTTTGCATCGAAATTGAAAAGCTTACTATTCATAACCATTTAAATTGAAAACAGGAAATTTGAAATTACTCTAAACATTGAAACCACATTTACTTTAAAGCTTTAAACAAATTGAATGATTTAAATCATTCTCTTCGATCAAAAAACCTTCCTAAAACAAAATTTATCCCTTCTTTGTATGAGGTATTTGATAAAATTGCTATCTAAATTTGATTTTTATTTTGTTTATTATTAAGAATTAAACGATGACAAGGAAAATCTAATATCTCGCTCTTAGGAAGGACGTATTTTGATTAAATAAAGCTTTATTTGAAACTATTATTACTATTATTAAAACTCACAAGCAATCTCAAGCCAAAACAACATTATCTCAAAAATATCTATCTCCGACTCAAACACGACCATTAATCATTAGTCAAAGAAGTCAATCACAGCCTCTCAGACATAACAAAACTCAATTAAAACCAAATTTAACTCTAAAAAATTGATTATTTCCTTATTTTAATATTAAATTCATTAAGTTTTTTCTTCATAACACTCGATTGGACCGATCGTGGCTGATAGGTAAATTCCACAACACTAATCAAAATTAAAATAGAAAAAATAAATTTACCAGTTCGAAATTTGATAATAATATCAAGCATAAACATTGTATCACTAATTAAATTGAATGCAAGTAAACCAGGATGGTTCCAGTAGTCATTGAAAAAAGATATGGCTACGGGTAAAATTATCACATTTGCAATTAATAAAACTAGCATAACTAAATCCCAGACAAATCGAAAATTGGAACATGGATGAATGATCCAGCGGCCAATTTTCTGCTGCCGAATTTTTTCTTTTAAAACTGCCCGTTTGCTTCCAAACAACTTCAATGCAAGCTTATTATTTGATGGCTGTAATATGTTATCAAAATAGGATTTTAATTTTGAAAAAATAGTCCTTTTAGATTCACTTTGTTCACTGGATTCATTAATGGGGTTAAATTGTTCTCGACCAGGCTTATTTAATATATCTTTAACAAAATCCGGACAACTTAGGTCTCCTTTGGGTTTTATTTGAAAAGAGTTTTTTAAATTGTGTTGAATTGGCAAGGCCAAATGTCCATCAGAGCCCAATTGAGCAGTCGAGATTGTTTGCACACTAGTTGAATCATCAGGTAATATTGACGAAAGCGAGCTTGATGGCTCGATGGTCACTTTTACTTGTGGATTTGTACCTAAAGGAAATTCATTTCTGTCTCTTAAATTTGGAGATTGAAAAATTTCTTTTCTTTTACTTCTAGATTTAAATTCATGTGGATTATTCGTATTTTTTGGACTTTGATGGCTTGAATTGCTAAATTTTTTGGAAAGGTGGCGAGTTTTTTCAATTTCTTTTTGGAATTTTTGTAAATCATCTGAATTTTCTGTTAGCATTTTTTCTAAAATTGAAAAATTAAGCTCTTAATATCAAAGTAATTGATCACTTTTCTTAAATGACTCATTAACACTTTTTTTTTATTAAATTTGTATAAACTATTATTATAAATTTAGATTTTTTTTAAAGAAAAATTGCCCTAAAAAAAGATTAAAATAAATGGATTTAATTTTTTGAATTTTTAAAAACAATTTTAAAATTAGATTAATATTTTTGAATATTTTCTGGTAGCATTTAGTCCAAATAAGAAAAATTAAGTTTTAATTTTTTTTGAATTATCTGTTTATATTTAAATTGATTTTAATTATAATTTCTTTTTATAGTGTTCTTCTAAGATCCTGTTAAATTTCTTTTAGAATTTAAAAGAGTATAGTTTCTGTTTTTGTGTTTTCAGAATTTTCAGCTAGATTTTGTTTTTACCAAAATTCTGGAAAAACGGGCGTCATTTTGGCACTTTTTATTCTTCGTATTTTATTTAAAAAAAAAAGTTTTTCTTTTTTTATTCAAAACTTGACTGATGTAATTTTTGTCTAGATTTTAACACATCTACCCATGGAATACTTTTTCGCAATTACTTTTAATGCCATTTCAATATGCACATTAAAATAGAATTCAATCTTTATCACTGGATTTTTCAAGGTAAAACTAGTCTGAATTTATCAGAATAATTTTAAAAATAAATTTTGTAAATAGAAATTATACAATCAACCTTTTAATTTTAAAAGAATTTATAAACAAAAATATTTATTTTGAATTTTTTATTAATTTTGAATAAAAAATTTGTATCTACTGAAAAATTGTTGACAAAGAGTTGTAGACTTAGACAATAACAGTTATATTGACCTTAAATCTTTGTTTTAAGATCCGAAATTCATAACACTCTTCTGGTTACAATAAAACTAAAAAAAATTATAAAAGCTGAAGATTTTTTGACAATTATCAATTAATTAAAACCATTAACTTACAATGAAAATCTAAATTTTTACAATAAAGAATTTTATTAATTTTTTTCTCTAATTATAATTTTTGACGTTATTTTGAAAATTTTATCTTTTAAATTTAAATTTTGTTTTAGATCCATTGATTAAAGCATCAAAAAAAGTAAAAATAAATTAACATGAGATTATTAAACAAAATTATTTAAGTAAGTGAAACATTTTAGAAATTTTTTTTATTAATTAATTGACTAAATTATTTAAAATTTAACTTTAATTCAAAATCTTTATTTGAAAAAGATATTAGGATTTTTCGGTCACTTTTACCTTTAGTTTAGTCCCATTATTTGGAAGCATGAACTAAAAAATAGGAGAGAAAAAGAAGCCTTAATTTAAAATGATTTAATAAAATTACATGGTTTAAAAAAAAATAATTTATAATATTTCTATTTTAGAAATAAACTTAAATTTAATTTCCTTTATTTAAAAAATTCACTTTATATAGCTTTATTTTAACTTTTAAATTAATTTAAAAAAAATTTTAATTTTTTATTCTAACACTAAAAAAAATGAAGCAATAAACTAAAAAATTTAAAGCTAGAAATTTTTCTTTTAAAATTTAACAGATCTTTAAAAGAGAACTACGATACAATTGGCTTAATAATTTTTGTTTAAAATTATAAAATTTACAGTCGAAGCCAATTGAGAAATTATTAAAAAATTAGAAGACTTTTGAACAAAATTTTCTTTTTTATTTCTAAATTTTCTTTCTCTTAACCAAAAAAGAAAATAAAAGTATCCACTTTTTTAGAAGAGTTTTCTGAGTATTAATTTCTATCGACGTTTGTTGATCCATCATATGAAATAGTTGACCAGGTACCAAATTATGTTCTTGATCAAACATTTACATTTAATATTTTAATGCTTCTAATTTGATAAAATGTTTCAAAAATATTGAATTTGAGAATATATGTTAATCAAAGAGGAAAAATAAAGGAATTCTACAACTTTTTTTTATATATAACTACAACTTTTAGATTGCATAATAATACGAATTATTTTCAGTGAGCAAAAGGGGGAAAATTTAAAATTTTTAGAAAAATTGTGCTTTTTTGCTTTTAATTAAACAATTGCCTGACCTTATTCTATAAAATTTTTTTTCCATTTTCTAGTAAGAAAAAATTTTGTGAGAAAGCTAGAATAAAATATTTTAATTTCGTTTTTTATATGCGAACATACTTAAGGTTTCGGATAAAAAACAAAGCGAATTTTTTTATCTAATGTTAAATTAATCTGGACGCTTCAATATTTCTAAAATTCCAGTTTTTAGCTATTTTTCGCTTGTTTTTTTCTTTCATGACTTTTTTTGTTTGAAAAAAACTCTAATTTTAATCTTTGTTCCAAAACTCAGATGAAAAAATTTTAAAATGAGTCAAAAGCTTGACTTTTTAAGGTTTTGTCTCAGTATTGCTACATTATTTGGAAAAAATAAGATTTTTTGTTTACTTTAGAAACCGCTTAAATTTCGTATATAAAATTGTATTTTAAATAATGCTTAACTGAGGATATTATTTTCATTAATTGTTATTATTTGGTTTAAATAGAATTTTATTAAGTTGAGAGTCCGAGTTTTATTACGATTAATAGATATAAAAAAAATTACTAACATCAGTTTTCTTTCTAAATTCATCAATTTATTTTGGTTTGGTGTTGGTGGACACTTAAATTTTTTTTAACTCACACTAAAGATCAACAAAATATAGATTTCAGACATTCTAAATTTTTTATCAGCTTAAAAATAAAAAACAAAATAATGTGTTTATTTCGCTTTCGAGACTGATTAAAAGTTCAATTATTTTAAGTTAAAAAAACAAACATTATCATTTTTGAATAATAATAGAAAACTTACATTAATAAAAATACATATTCAATAAAGAATACTCACCTCATTTTTTTAATTTCATTATTATAAACGGCTTCCCCTATTTAAAAAAAATTAATAATTCTTTTATTTTTTTAAAAAAATCATCCAAGTCAATAAAATTTAAGCAATTCTCAAGAAAAAAATCCATAAAAATTTATCATTTTTTCTAGTATCAAGGTTAATCGACTTTAAATAAAGTTCTTTTAGCACTTCGTTTTTTCAAGAGCCAACTTGATCCTAATACAAATTTGAAAATTTAATTTAAATTATTCTAAATTAATTTAACAAAAAAAAAATATAAAATAATGTTAGCATCAAAATTTTGAATTTTTGTTATTTATCTCCAAAAATTCATTAAATAATTCTGAAAAAATTGAAAATTTAAAGCTTAAATGTCTATAATTTCAAAATTGACCTCTGATCAACAAGCTATTAATTAGCCTCGAATATCAAAATGCTTTTTCTCCTTAAAAAATGGTAAATTATATGTGCTTTTTTTTTGCAGTTTGTAGTGTTTACTTTGATCAATCTTGTACTATTTATATTTGTGATGAAATCGAGTTCATTTCTGAATCATATTTGAATATTTAAATAAATCTCAAATTTGAAAAGTAATTAAAGATAAATTAATAATTCAATTTTTTTTAATTAAAATAATGTTAATAAAAGTAAAAAAATGTTACTTTTAAAAAGATCACATTCGAGGAGTTATTTTCAGGTGTGGATTACAGGTTTTTCATTAATTTTGATTTTTTTCGAATTAAATTTATAATTTATTTATAAAAAGTATTTGAATTTGAATAATTTTTAATTGTTGAACTAAAATTGAATTTTTTTGAATTCCAAAATAGAAACCCAAAATTTTTCTTCAATTAAAAAAATTTGAATTATAAATTTCTTAATAATTATTATTTAATTTAGAGATTTCTTTAAATATTCAAATAAGATTCAAAAATGAATTTTATTTCATCGCTAAATAGAATAAGAATGATGTGAAAGAGTCGAGCAGCTTGGCTAGTTCCAGTGGAATAATGACTAGTAGACAAACAAGTAAATAAATCGATTGCAAGACTCAACCCAAGCAATCCCGACAGAACCCGATTCTCAGTCTCCTTTAAAATCATTAAGTGATTATCCGAATATTAATAGAAGGGCTCTGTACTATTAAAACAGGAAATTAATTTGCACATTTAAAAAAGCAAACATTTAGAGCATTGTGAATTTCGGTACAAAAAACAAAATATTAAAAATGCCAAAGCTTAAGTTCTGAAGGAAAAAAACATGTTCTTTAAATTGTAGCAGCTGATACATCCTCTGTACCACCTTTTAAAGTTGAGTTGAATTTTTAGTATAATATAATATCCCAAATTCACTATTTTCTGAATTTTGCAGAATTAGTATATTGGTGGTGCAAAGGATGTATCAGTTGCTACAATTTACAGAACATGTTTTGGTCCATCAGAACTTAAGCCCTGGCACCTTTAATATTTTGTTTTTGTCTTTTGTAACAAAATTCACAATGCCAACATCTAGCCAGGTTGGAATATTTACCTGTATATTTTAGGTGTCGTAATTGCGTAATTGCTCGATTTTAGTGACATGTCACCATAGTTGGGTATTCGGCTAAAGTGACATGTTCTTTTCTATTACACATAACAAAATATATTATTTTATTAAATATTAAATATGTATATAATTCCAACAATATCAAAAATTCAAAAGATCGAGTATGATCAAAATTGTCAAAAATAAAGAATTCATAAAAAAGTCATATATGACAAAATCATCAGAGAGATAGCGATAATTTTTTTTATCGGTTAATTTTTTTGTAGAAATATGCTAAATGTAAAAAATTAGTAAAAAATCACAAACAAAATATTAATATAAGTCAATTAAATGTAGCAAATTAGTAAAATTTCATAAAATAACGTAAATTTACCGGTCCTAAAAAGTGTAAAATTACGTAAATGTATGCAATTTCACGTAAAGAACCTTAGCGGCAAATCACCACAGTAAAATAAAAAATAATTAATAATAAAACAATAAAATGCAGCTAAGTTTATTTAGAGTTGATTGAAAAAAAATTGCTTAAAATTTAAAATCGAATGCATATTTCAACAGGAGGTTTGCATCCATTTTCAATTAAACAGGGATCTATTAAAAAAACAAGTTTAATTTAGATTTAAAATGTTCAATTAAATTTTTGGAAAGTTACTCAGTCTTAATTTTTTGCATTCGCAGTATGTTCTTAAAATTGAAAACATTTTTCTGCTCGATCCATATTTTTTGAATAGTAATTCAAATACAGTTGTTTCAATTAGATCCTTTTGAAAGTGTCCAACTTCTAGACCAGCGTTCTGAATTTCATCACCAACATCATTTGGAAATTGAACTGGAAAAATCCTTCCTCGATTCTTTCCCAATGCCTTGATTATTATTTTTAAATAAAAATAAAGCTTGTTTTTTTTCTTAATCTAATTTAATACTCTCTTATCCAAAATGCACTCTTCAATAAGTTTATCAACATGAGCTCTTTCTTCATCGGACAATCTTTCGATTAAATGTTGTAGACAATCATTTAGCAAAGCAGTTGTACATTCTTCCCTATCGATTGTGTCTCTTTTGATGCCACACAAACATTTATCTGAATACTGAGAGGAAGAACCAATATAGTTATCAGAAGGATATATTCGGATTTGACCAATATGACTTTGAGAAATGTGGTCAATTTTTACCATTATATCTTCACCAGTGGTTGACAAAGTAGTTCTAATGACCAAACTATCGGCATATGTGGTTGCGCATTTAAATTTGTTGTGATTGGAAACAATGGAGCTCCAAACAGCTGGGTCAAATAAATTTGACGAAAGAGATATAGATTGACTACAATCTAAAGGAATGCCCAGGTCTGTTGAATGCACTGCACCAATTCCATTGCATGTGTTAATTTCAACAAACTCTCCATTAATGGTTTCAATTCGAATCATGCAGTTACATGTCACTTGTGAACCACTCGAACAAGAACTAAATTCACTTTTTACCTAATTAAAAAATTTATTTTAAAAAGTTTTCTTTAAATGATTTAAATTTCATTAGTCTACTTGTATCAATTTGCTTTGGTACATACAAAATTGACCAGTTTGATGAAATTCAAAATTATTAAAGTTAAAATTTGTCATGTGAGGGTCATTACTAGACCGGCATTCATATTTATCGTTAATGGCCTAGAGTTAAATTTTAGAGATTTATTAGGAAAAGAAAGTGTGATACGAACGAAAGCTAGGCTCGACGTCAGAACCAAGATGGTGATTGAAAAGATTTTCATTTTATTAATATTTCGTTTTTTTAATTTTTTTAAAGATATTTATACTTAAAAAAAATTATCAATTTATCATTCGTGATTTTTAACAATCATGAATTTAATATACTTGAGGAATTTTTAGAATTTTAACAATAGACCAAAAAATTAAAAGAATTATTTTCTTTTTTTTTTTTTTCATATTTTTAATTCTTGATTTCTCTTTGAAAATGTCAGCATAAATAATTTTCTCATGTTGAATATGTTGCAAAAACATTATACCAAAACTAAATAGATTTTTTTTTATTTTATTTCACTTTAAAGTTTAGTGTATTATTTTTTAATTTAAAATCAGAATTACAAATCAGTTATTAAATTTAAAATTTAGTTTTTTAAAAAAGTTTTCTGCTAGATTTTAATATTTAAAATTTATGCCGTATCTGTAATTTTTATCTTTTTCGTAAAATTAAAAATCAAAAATATTTATAACGAATGATCATATATTTAAATTACTTCGGTATTTTCATAAAAAATATTTATTTTTGGTATAAACGGATTGGTTGAAGTTTAATCAAGAAACAATCTTGAGCCTTCCGTATCAAAAAGTTTGATTAATAAATTTTGATATTTTTAATATACACTTAAAACATTTTAAAAATACAAAAAAATTGCTACGTTTTCCATTACTTTTTTTCTATTTATGACGCTGCATTATTGTTCAAGGGAATGGTCTTTCGTAATAAATGTTTTAAAAAAATATGAAAAAATTAGCTTTTTTTAAAGTCTTAAATTTCTTTTACTTGGTGTTTTGAATTTCGAAAAATTTGAATTCTTTATTAAAATTAAACTAAGTTATTTATTATCAAACTAAATAAAGATTTTTTTTCAATCTTTTCTTTCTTGTTCTAATCTAATGCTTTTTATTTTGAATTAAGAATTTTTTACAATTATTTGAAATTTTTAATTTTTGTCCTTAAGGATTTATATTTAATGAATGTAATAAGATCGCAAAATTAATTATCATATTTTTTTTTAAAATTAATTTGAAACACCGCTTTTTAATAATGTTTTTTCAAAATAATATGAAAATTTTCATTTAAAAACGATAAATAAACCAAATTGATTTTCAATTTATCTATTTTTTCCAGATTTGTATAAAAGTGAGAATTCACAAGTCAAGTGCAAGTTATGACTTTATTATTTCAAAAATTTAATAATTATTGTGAAGATTTTGGCTATTTTTAAATTTAGAATTAAAAAATAAAAAAAGTTATTAGTCAGAAATTTTTTATTCAGGAAAAATCAAAATTACTTGTCTAAATTTTTTTTAATGTAAAATAGAAACATGATTTTTTAAACAAATTTTTAAATTAAACAAAAATATCCACAAGTATAAAAAATTATATTTTAAATATTTTAAAATTAATTTATTTTTGACAATTTTAGTTTATTTTGGCATCTTGTCTACATTTGATTTATAAATGTAAACATGATTGAATAAATACGCTAATTTATTATAACTAAATGCAGAGAATGCAAAATTTTTTATAAAATGATTAGGTAAAATAGTGCAAAAGTCTATGAATTTAGAATATTCATCCAAGCTTAACTTTCTAAAATTTTATAAGTGATTTTTATCTTTTTTAATTGTTTAAAATAATGGATTGTTGTTTTCTCATTTAATATCTGAAAACCTAAAAAAAGGCTAAATAAAGGCTTCTATTTTTGAAGCCCTCGAAAATTTAATTGTTTATAAAATAATATCAATCAGGAGCATATTTTTTAATCTGTCCCAAAAAAATCATCTTAACCATATAATCATAAAAAATTAAAATATTTAATCTACTCTTAAAAACAGACCAAACTGAGAAAAAAAGAATTTATAACAACAAAATTTAATCTTTTGGTTTCAAAATTAATAAAATATGGTTAATTTATAGAACCTTTAATTTTATATATTAATATGCTTTTTCGTAATTTTTGGTTGAAGTTCAATAAAAAAAGTTATCTTTACAGTCATGGCCATTCACACAGTATTTTCCTTAGCTTTTAGGAACGATCACATTCAAAATTTTTCTCAAGCTTTAATTTTCTCTCACATCTTTTAATTTTCTTTCAAAAATTTTCATGATTTAAAAGTGAAAAATTAAAAATTTATAAAAACATTTAATTTGACTTAAAGGATATATTGAAATAGTAAAGAAACAGTTTTTAAAGTGTGTTTTTAGTATTTTGAAAAAAATTCCAGAATATTTTAAGTTATCCTAAGAAATTTTAATAGAATTTAAAAAGGGTATTGTGAATTTCAAATACAAATTGAAACAAAAATTCTTCATTTTTTGATAAATTAAAATTAAAGTTTAAAAAATATAGTAAGAAAAATACTGCAACATTGTACAACATACTTTGTTGCATCTTTTTTATCTAAAAAAATTTTTCTCATTAAAAAAAAACAATTAAAAAAGCATTAAAAAGATTTAAATAGATTATTGATTTGATTTACTAAAATAAAATAGAAAATAAAATTTTATTTTTAGGAATAAAAGGTACAAAAAATTATGTTGCATTATAATGCAGTATTTTTTTACTATTTATCAAATAATTAAGAATTTTTGTTCAATTTGTATTCGAAATTCACAACACCAAGTAAAAGAAATTTAAGGCTTTAAAAAAAGCTATTTTTTTAATTTTTTTAAAACTTTTATTAAGAAATAGTAATATACAATATTGCAGCGTCATAGATAGAAAAAATATGATGGAAAACGTAGCAATTTTTTTATGTTTTTTAAAATGCTTTAAGTGTATATTTAAAAATATCAAAATTTATTAATCAAACTTTTATGATACGGAAGGCTCAAGATGGTTTCTGGATTCAACTTCAATCCGCTCATACCAAAACTAAAATACTAAACTTTAAAGTGAAATAAAATAAAAAAAAATCTATTTAGTTTTGGTATAATGTTTAGCAACATATTCAACATGAGAAAATTATTTATGCTGACATTTTCAAAGAGAAATCAAGAATTAAAAATATGAAAAAAAAAAAAAGAAAATAATTCTTTTAATTTTTTGGTCTATTGTTAAAATTCTAAAAATTCCTCAAGTATATTAAATTCATGATTGTTAAAAATCACGAATGATAAATTGATAAATTTTTTTAAGTATAAATATCTTTAAAAAAATTAAAAAAACGAAATATTAATAAAATGAAAATCTTTTCAATCACCATCTTGGTTCTGACGTCGAGCCTAGCTTTCGTTCGTATCACACTTTCTTTTCCTAATAAATCTCTAAAATTTAACTCGTGATTTTTAACAATCATGAATTTAATATACTTGAGGAATTTTTAGAATTTTAAAAGAATTATTTTCTTTTTTTTTTTTTCATATTTTTAATTCTTGATTTCTCTTTGAAAATGTCAGCATAAATAATTTTCTCATGTTGAATATGTTGCTAAACATTATACCAAAACTAAATAGATTTTTTTTTATTTTATTTCACTTTAAAGTTTAGTATTTTAGTTTTGGTATGAGCGGATTGAAGTTGAATCCAGAAACCATCTTGAGCCTTCCGTATCATAAAAGTTTGATTAATAAATTTTGATATTTTTAAATATACACTTAAAGCATTTTAAAAAACATAAAAAAATTGCTACGTTTTCCATCATATTTTTTCTATCTATGACGCTGCAATATTGTATATTACTATTTCTTAATAAAGTTTTAAAAAAATTAAAAAAATAGCTTTTTTTAAAGCCTTAAATTTCTTTTACTTGGTGTTGTGAATTTCGAATACAAATTGAACAAAAATTCTTAATTATTTGATAAATAGTAAAAAAATACTGCATTATAATGCAACATAATTTTTTGTACCTTTTATTCCTAAAAATAAAATTTTATTTTCTATTTTATTTTAGTAAATCAAATCAATAATCTATTTAAATCTTTTTAATGCTTTTTTAATTGTTTTTTTTTAATGAGAAAAATTTTTTTAGATAAAAAAGATGCAACAAAGTATGTTGTACAATGTTGCAGTATTTTTCTTACTATATTTTTTAAACTTTAATTTTAATTTATCAAAAAATGAAGAATTTTTGTTTCAATTTGTATTTGAAATTCACAATACCCTTTTTAAATTCTATTAAAATTTCTTAGGATAACTTAAAATATTCTGGAATTTTTTTCAAAATACTAAAAACACACTTTAAAAACTGTTTCTTTACTATTTCAATATATCCTTTAAGTCAAATTAAATGTTTTTATAAATTTTTAATTTTTCACTTTTAAATCATGAAAATTTTTGAAAGAAAATTAAAAGATGTGAGAGAAAATTAAAGCTTGAGAAAAATTTTGAATGTGATCGTTCCTAAAAGCTAAGGAAAATACTGTGTGAATGGCCATGACTGTAAAGATAACTTTTTTTATTGAACTTCAACCAAAAATTACGAAAAAGCATATTAATATATAAAATTAAAGGTTCTATAAATTAACCATATTTTATTAATTTTGAAACCAAAAGATTAAATTTTGTTGTTATAAATTCTTTTTTTCTCAGTTTGGTCTGTTTTTAAGAGTAGATTAAATATTTTAATTTTTTATGATTATATGGTTAAGATGATTTTTTTGGGACAGATTAAAAAATATGCTCCTGATTGATATTATTTTATAAACAATTAAATTTTCGAGGGCTTCAAAAATAGAAGCCTTTATTTAGCCTTTTTTTAGGTTTTCAGATATTAAATGAGAAAACAACAATCCATTATTTTAAACAATTAAAAAAGATAAAAATCACTTATAAAATTTTAGAAAGTTAAGCTTGGATGAATATTCTAAATTCATAGACTTTTGCACTATTTTACCTAATCATTTTATAAAAAATTTTGCATTCTCTGCATTTAGTTATAATAAATTAGCGTATTTATTCAATCATGTTTACATTTATAAATCAAATGTAGACAAGATGCCAAAATAAACTAAAATTGTCAAAAATAAATTAATTTTAAAATATTTAAAATATAATTTTTTATACTTGTGGATATTTTTGTTTAATTTAAAAATTTGTTTAAAAAATCATGTTTCTATTTTACATTAAAAAAAATTTAGACAAGTAATTTTGATTTTTCCTGAATAAAAAATTTCTGACTAATAACTTTTTTTATTTTTTAATTCTAAATTTAAAAATAGCCAAAATCTTCACAATAATTATTAAATTTTTGAAATAATAAAGTCATAACTTGCACTTGACTTGTGAATTCTCACTTTTATACAAATCTGGAAAAAATAGATAAATTGAAAATCAATTTGGTTTATTTATCGTTTTTAAATGAAAATTTTCATATTATTTTGAAAAAACATTATTAAAAAGCGGTGTTTCAAATTAATTTTAAAAAAAAATATGATAATTAATTTTGCGATCTTATTACATTCATTAAATATAAATCCTTAAGGACAAAAATTAAAAATTTCAAATAATTGTAAAAAATTCTTAATTCAAAATAAAAAGCATTAGATTAGAACAAGAAAGAAAAGATTGAAAAAAAATCTTTATTTAGTTTGATAATAAATAACTTAGTTTAATTTTAATAAAGAATTCAAATTTTTCGAAATTCAAAACACCAAGTAAAAGAAATTTAAGACTTTAAAAAAAGCTAATTTTTTCATATTTTTTTAAAACATTTATTACGAAAGACCATTCCCTTGAACAATAATGCAGCGTCATAAATAGAAAAAAAGTAATGGAAAACGTAGCAATTTTTTTGTATTTTTAAAATGTTTTAAGTGTATATTAAAAATATCAAAATTTATTAATCAAACTTTTTGATACGGAAGGCTCAAGATTGTTTCTTGATTAAACTTCAACCAATCCGTTTATACCAAAAATAAATATTTTTTATGAAAATACCGAAGTAATTTAAATATATGATCATTCGTTATAAATATTTTTGATTTTTAATTTTACGAAAAAGATAAAAATTACAGATACGGCATAAATTTTAAATATTAAAATCTAGCAGAAAACTTTTTTAAAAAACTAAATTTTAAATTTAATAACTGATTTGTAATTCTGATTTTAAATTAAAAAATAATACACTAAACTTTAAAGTGAAATAAAATAAAAAAAAATCTATTTAGTTTTGGTATAATGTTTTTGCAACATATTCAACATGAGAAAATTATTTATGCTGACATTTTCAAAGAGAAATCAAGAATTAAAAATATGAAAAAAAAAAAAAAGAAAATAATTCTTTTAATTTTTTGGTCTATTGTTAAAATTCTAAAAATTCCTCAAGTATATTAAATTCATGATTGTTAAAAATCACGAATGATAAATTGATAATTTTTTTTAAGTATAAATATCTTTAAAAAAATTAAAAAAACGAAATATTAATAAAATGAAAATCTTTTCAATCACCATCTTGGTTCTGACGTCGAGCCTAGCTTTCGTTCGTATCACACTTTCTTTTCCTAATAAATCTCTAAAATTTAACTCTAGGCCATTAACGATAAATATGAATGCCGGTCTAGTAATGACCCTCACATGACAAATTTTAACTTTAATAATTTTGAATTTCATCAAACTGGTCAATTTTGTATGTACCAAAGCAAATTGATACAAGTAGACTAATGAAATTTAAATCATTTAAAGAAAACTTTTTAAAATAAATTTTTTAATTAGGTAAAAAGTGAATTTAGTTCTTGTTCGAGTGGTTCACAAGTGACATGTAACTGCATGATTCGAATTGAAACCATTAATGGAGAGTTTGTTGAAATTAACACATGCAATGGAATTGGTGCAGTGCATTCAACAGACCTGGGCATTCCTTTAGATTGTAGTCAATCTATATCTCTTTCGTCAAATTTATTTGACCCAGCTGTTTGGAGCTCCATTGTTTCCAATCACAACAAATTTAAATGCGCAACCACATATGCCGATAGTTTGGTCATTAGAACTACTTTGTCAACCACTGGTGAAGATATAATGGTAAAAATTGACCACATTTCTCAAAGTCATATTGGTCAAATCCGAATATATCCTTCTGATAACTATATTGGTTCTTCCTCTCAGTATTCAGATAAATGTTTGTGTGGCATCAAAAGAGACACAATCGATAGGGAAGAATGTACAACTGCTTTGCTAAATGATTGTCTACAACATTTAATCGAAAGATTGTCCGATGAAGAAAGAGCTCATGTTGATAAACTTATTGAAGAGTGCATTTTGGATAAGAGAGTATTAAATTAGATTAAGAAAAAAAACAAGCTTTATTTTTATTTAAAAATAATAATCAAGGCATTGGGAAAGAATCGAGGAAGGATTTTTCCAGTTCAATTTCCAAATGATGTTGGTGATGAAATTCAGAACGCTGGTCTAGAAGTTGGACACTTTCAAAAGGATCTAATTGAAACAACTGTATTTGAATTACTATTCAAAAAATATGGATCGAGCAGAAAAATGTTTTCAATTTTAAGAACATACTGCGAATGCAAAAAATTAAGACTGAGTAACTTTCCAAAAATTTAATTGAACATTTTAAATCTAAATTAAACTTGTTTTTTTAATAGATCCCTGTTTAATTGAAAATGGATGCAAACCTCCTGTTGAAATATGCATTCGATTTTAAATTTTAAGCAATTTTTTTTCAATCAACTCTAAATAAACTTAGCTGCATTTTATTGTTTTGTTATTAATTATTTTTTATTTTACTGTGGTGATTTGCCGCTAAGGTTCTTTACGTGAAATTGCATACATTTACGTAATTTTACACTTTTTAGGACCGGTAAATTTACGTTATTTTATGAAATTTTACAATAATTTTCGAATAAACTGGTAAAAACAAAAGAGCCAAAAAAAAGCCAATTTTCAGACAATTTCTTAAAATTTTTGGAAAATTTAAAAAAACAAAATATTTTTAAAATAGCATTTTTTTACCTAAATTTACGTAAAATCCAAATTGCAAAATGTTGTAAAAAATTGTCAAAAACAGTAAAAATATTTATTCTAATAAATCAGATTATTTTAAACGGAAAAAATAAATTATTTGACCAGTCTCCATTATTTATTAAAATTATTAATTATGTTATTGATTCAAAATTTTTCTTTAATAATACCTTTTTCAAATGACTTATATATGTAAAGATGTAATTTCAAGATTAAAAAATGTAAAAATAAAATTTTAATAAATTTTACCTTGAAGTTATTTTTAGAAAAGTTAATGAGAAAAACTCTTATAACTTTGTAATTTTCGTATATATATTAATTGTATTTTTAAATAATAAAAAAACTAAAAACACTAATAAAATCTTAGAAAGAAAATTATATCTTAATTTACTTTCCGGAATAAGATATTGAAAAGTATCTTTTAGTTCAATTTTATAGGTGATTGAAAAGTCATCTATCAGGTTACTGAAAAGTATCCTATCATTTAAAAGTCCTATTGCTTCGTTCTTTGAGGCCCTAGGGACTAGGCGAAAGACTTGGTCATAAACTGACCAACTCAAGCACAGAGTAGTCTAGTTTTTCCGTATATTGATAAGTATACAAAAAAGGCACTGAGAAGTGTCATAGGGACCCCTCTTTCGATCGTATAACAATCAAGCAAATCAATAATCGAAGATCGATCAAAAACCACTCAACTGTGACGGATCAGAAACTCACGCGAAGCATTACATATATGATAAACATTTTTTTGGTGCTAAAGATTTTTGGAACTTAAATATAGCCTCAATGACCTCATCTTCATTTTTTCCTTCTTTAGATAAATTAAACTTTTTTAAAACGTTCCAAACCGTCTCGATTGGATTTAAGTCTGGCGATTAAGTAGGTGATTTAGCCTTTTTTAATTCACAAAATGTTTTAAATTAGAATTATTTTAGAAAGAAAAAAATGCCCAAATAATTTGATTTTTATTCAAAAAATCATTACAGATTTTAGAGGTATGTTTCGGGTCATTGCCCTGATGTAATTTAAAATCAAAATCAAAATTTTCAAAAGCGAAAGGGATAATATATTCTACCAAAATATCTCTGTATTGAACCGAATAACGTAAAAAACTGTAAAAACCCTAGTGTCAAATCACCCCTGTATATCAATTTTTTAATTGATTTAATAATAATAATAGAAAATTAAACAAAAAATTAGTAGATAATTTAATTAAAGGGGAGATAATTCTTTAATGTAATATATAATTATCATAAAAGTGTTAATAGCAAAGATTAGGCGGACTTAAAGGGACAGATTGAGTCAAAATTTTTTTAAAATAAATTAAATAAGTTTTTGATTCTCATGTTCACCGATAAAACCGTCTTTTCTGACCGTCTGCAAAAATGCGATCAGAATAAGATTGTCAAAAAACAGATTGGACACTGTGAATCACTTGACCATTCTGAATAGCTTGAATCTACTTGATAATGGATCAATTATACCCTTTATAAAAACAGTAACTACCACAAAGAGAAATATCTGGCTAATTTCATTCAGTGAAACATAGAACCTTTACATCACTAATTGGACAAAAGATATCAATAAATGACAAACAATGCACAATTGAAGACGCACAATATCCGGAATCTACCTTCAAATCCTTTACCTCTAAATTCGTCGGTCTTAAACCAAATTTTTGCGCAGAAAAAATTGCAAAACATATAATTTCAAAGGGCGTTGTGGATGAAGAGATCGAAAAAATTTACGAGGAATATTTCCAAGAAGAAAAATTCAAACACATCTCTAAGGGGACATTTCGTGCAAAAATCAAGATAGACGTTTCAAGAAATCCTTTATATAAAAACCTCCTGATCAACTTGGTGGAGCAAACTTAGATTTATGAGAATCCTGTTAACGTCTTCCAGATCGGCGAGACTCGGCGTCTCTATTGCAAGCAAACTGACCACAAAGTTTTTGATTGCCCGAGCAAAAAGGCCGCTTGTTTCAACTGTAATCGAGCTGGTCACTCATCAGACAAGTGATCAAACGATAAAATAATTTCTCAAAAAAACTATATTAATTTAGATAATGAAGATGAGGAAAATTTTGACCACAGAAATATAAATGGCGAATTATGTTCTTATAAAAACCACGACGAAGTATTCATGGAAACAAATTAAGCTCATTCGAGCAATTTGTACCGAGCAGAGTCCTCGTCGACTGTTCCGAGTTCCTGCGAAAGCCGCTTAATAAAAAATATGTCCCTTTCTATCCTAGAGGATAATGGGGATGCGCTCATCTCCTTTTCCTGTAACTTTTTTAGCTATGGCTCCGACCTGACACAGAGGTAACTGCATCGAGTTGGTCATCTACAACGCTATTATTATGAAGTCGAAACCGGTACCCCTATTTTTTATGATGAAAGGGTTTTAAACATTCGTCCCGTACAGGGAAAGCCTCTATATATTATTAATAATTAGTTGTTGCTGTTTTTCGACTTTCGAATCGTTTTAATTCACATTCGTTTTGTCCAAAAAAAATACTTTATTTTCCAACAAAATTTCGAAACTTTAACCCATTTCCACCAATCAACTCACTAAACTTAATTCAAAAAGACGATTCGAAAGTCGAAAAACATCAACAACTAATTAATAATATATATATAAGCTACAGCAAGACTAGCATGAGGAGCTGACCTACTAGAAGGTCACCTTTGGTAGCTCCTTGCACATTACACAAAAAAAATTACTGCAAAAAGAAAAAACTGTTTAAAACTTTATGTCAAAATAAGAATTAAGACTACAGCGGCATATTCCAGGTGGGGTCTTACGTAGGCACAAAAGAGGGTCCTGCAGGTATCTAGAGTCCAATATCTAAATGATTTTCAACTGGCCGAGTATTCCAGTAGCTCTGTTCACTTGATTTTTAATATGAAAAGAATATTTCAAGTTACGTGAAAATGTGACTCCCAGATCTTTTTCTGTTTCGAAGTGCACTTCTGAACTCGTCTTCCCCCATCAGTAGTTCGGATTGGGCGTAGCTGTTCTTGCCAGACTTTCTGAATTCCATCGCCTTGCATTTGCTCACGTTGAAGAGCATACGCCACGTGTTTGACCACTCAGAGAGTGCGTCGAGGTCATGTTGCAGTGTTGATAGATCACTGGTTCTTCGTATTGTGGCAATCAGTTTACTGTCATCGGCAAATAGTTTGACAAGGTGGCTGACCGCCGCTGGCATGTCGTTGATGAAGATGACGAACAGAAGCGGACCAAGGACGCTACTTTGAGGGACCCCACTAGACACATCAATCCAGTCAGCAATGTGCTGACCCATCACTACCCGCTGCTGCCTTCTTGACAAGAAATCGCTGACCCAATCGACAATGCCTGGACAGAACCCGCAGGTAACCTGTTTGCCTCTTAATAACGCGTGGCAAACTCTGTCGAAGGCTTTTGCAAAATCGAGAAAAACCACTAGGACGTGGAATCCCCTATTGAGGCCATCGCTTATGCGGTCCACCGTCTCCAGTAGAAAAGTGAGTACTGACTTCTTCAGGACAAAACCGTGTTGATTCGGAACGATCGCTATGTTGCTGTAGAGGTGATCCATCATGCTGTCTCTTACCATACGTTCCATCAACTTGCAGGGGATTGACGTCAAGGAAATAGGCCTGTTATTACCAGGGGAACCCCTGCTTCCTTTCTTGAAGATGTGGCTAATCTGAGCGAGTCTCCAAGCGTCTGGGATCCTGCCGCTGGTGTAAGAACTGGTGAAGATAGCGCTGAGGACCTCCTAAAAGGCATTGGCGTAGCTTTTGATGACGTATGGGTGGATACCATCCATGCCAGGCGATTTCCTAGGGTTTAGGCGCAGTATGTACTTGCGGGCGAGAAGAAATCAACATCCATGTCATGCTGAGGACTTACCGTGAACTGGAGAGGCGGAGCTTAGCATGGTAGGCGAGAGATGAAGACACTCCCAAATTGGACATTGAGTATGTTCACGATCTAGTCACCATCAGTGTGGAAGGCGCCATGACAGTCGATCAGGCCTTTAATGGAGTCTCTTCATTGCTTCTGACTGTTAATATAATTGTAAAGAAGCTTTGGTTGAAGCTTACAGGCCCTGACAATAGATGCTTCGAACTTACAGATGGCATTTCTTACAGCTTGTTTTACCTGCTTACAGATCGAGGAGTAAGTGGTCCTCAACTCAAGGCAGCAAGGGGCTGATCTAATCCGACAGTAGATTTTGTACTTCATCCTTGTTAACAACTTGATTTTGTGATTGAACCGCTTTTACTAATTTTACTAATTTTTTTGGCAAAAACTAATTTTTATAAAATAGTATGGGAACGAAAGATTTGGAATTAAGTTTTGCGAATTCGATGGAATCCTAACTTGATATGAAATCAACATAGAAAATAAATTGCTAAAAAATATGGATTTTACCAAATTCGAATTAAAATATAAGTCGACCTTTGAACCAACTCAGACTGTGAATCAACAGCAGCAAGATAAATCGGAAATTAAGGCTAACGAACCTAAGCCAAAATGTGCAAGAATTACCTAAGGAAAACGCGGAAGACCGAAAAGAGAAATGTCGATTAGCGAAAAAGAATCTTTAATGTTTTAAACAGCTCCTAAAAATAAGAGAAAGGCACATATGTCCAACTATTGATGATTTGATACATATTTTGATCTTGCGTCTTGGTTTGTAAAATTAGATTTCAATTATGGTTACAGGTAAATAGTTCTGGGATTGATGAGTAGACATATGACAACTTTTAGCGCACACATAGGTATTTTTAAAGATAAAAGATTAAACTTAGGTAATTGTTCGGCAGCTGAAATGTTTCAGTTTTTGGTTAATGAGGTTCGTGGTTTAGAAGGTGTTAAGTGAAGATATTATAGTGTTTGGAAGATCACAAGAAGAGTATGAAGAAAGACTAGAAGAGATTGATTTGACTGCTAATCCAGAGAAATATGAGTTTGGAAAATGATCAATTGAATTCTTTGGTCTAGTTTTAAGTGGAAAAAATGTTACACCAAGTGAGGAGAGAGTCAAAGCTTTAAGGAGCTTAGGTTCTCCAAGCCATAAAAAAGAGTTAGAAAGTCTGATGGGCTTGGCGACATACTCTGTTAGATCTTTTTTAAATTTTAGAACCATCACTGAACCGTTACGTCAGCTTGCTCGTAGCAGTGTTAAAAAATAATATTGAATGGAATCAAGAACATAAAAAACCTTATGAAAACCTAAAGCAATCATTATCGACTGAAGCAATAGCCTACTTTGATCCGAATTGAGATACAGAGCTTATAGTTGATGAAGTCCAGTTGGCTTAGCATGTTTATTAGTGCAAATAGATCCCAAAGAGCCAAAAAATAAAAGAGTGAAAATAAAAGTTCTGGTAGCATAGGCTAGCAGAACGCTCACTGAGCTAGAACGTAAATATTTGTTTGGTTTGGTAAGAGGTAAAGCACAAGCAAGGATCGAGCTTTGGGAGTTTAGACTATCGTGTTTTGATTTTAAAGTGGTAAATCGACCTGGTACGACTAACATTGCAGATTATTTGTCAAGACATTCTACAAAAAGTACTTGAGATACAAAAATCGACGTAATAACAAAGCTAGTAACCAAGTTCAGAACTATGGACCTAGACAATATTATATTTGCAATCAAACCGGTCATTTACAAGGAACATGTCTAGAAGCGCAACCAAATTCAAACCCAGTCTCAGCCCACTAGTAATAACTCAAACGTAAATAATGTTTCTAATTCTACTACAACTTCTTCTTACACAATAAACTTACATCAACTTTGCTCGTATTCTTTTTATGACTCAGGTCTATACCATGTCCGAATGTACCATGTATCAAAAATTGATCGACTTATGGAAGATAAAGTTACATACGGTATTCATAATTATACGGGATTCGAAAAATAGATGTATTAGCTTTTGTAAAAAACTTAAAAATTTTGATCTAAACTTTAGATTGCTAAATTTTTTCAAACAATTTTTTTTCAATGTTTCTTTTAAATTTCAATAAAAATATGAAAAAACTGAAATTGAAAAAAGGCTCTTGTACTAAATGCATTAAAAGTGTCCAATCAAGATGACTCTGTCCAAGGAGGACCATGGATTCAGTCATAAAGACTCCAAATCTACCACCAATGCATCAAAGTGCTCCTAAATTCCAACAAGGTTTACTACTGTTTTTGTGATGAGGTCAGACTGAGCTTGCTAAAAAGAAACGCTGCCAAGCGTCAGGAAAAACTCAGCTATGACGGAAAAATGCGTTAATAAACTACAATAATAATTAGAAATACCATAAAAATAGTAAATTATATCACTAATTTAATAACACAACCACAAATTAAATTCTCAATCACAAATTCAGTTTTTTTCAACTAATCTAGTTATATTACCAATAATTTTTATTTTAAGTAATATTTTGTTTACAACAACCATAAATTTAAAAAAAATTATCAAAAGAATTTTTAAAAAACACAAGATAAAAAAATTATTGCTTAAATTTTTTCGAATAAAAAAATATTTTTTTTTAAATTGCTTGTCACAAATTTTGCGTTTCTTGATCTTCGTGATTCTCTCGAATATTTTATTAATATCATTATTAACAATTTTTAATCCTCTAAAATAATAAATTGTTTATTTTATCATCTTTTAAAAATAAGTCAACCCTTTTCAAAAGATCTTGATCAAGTTTAGTCTGATGTACTAGAATCTCTAAATAAAATTAGAAAGCGGGGTAAAGAGATCACATATGATCTACACGAGTCATTTGAAGACTTAAATAAAAAAGTCAAAAAAATCAAGGAAAAGATTCGGAAATATCAAGAAATGCAAAATTTGTGACACGCAGTTGAAAAAAAAAATATTTCTTATTTTTAATTAATGTAAGCAATAATTTTCTATCGTGTACTTTTTAAAAATTCTTTTGATTATATTTATTAAATTTATTATTATAAAATTGTTATAAGGCTATTGTAATCAAAATATTGCTTAAAATAAAAAATTATTGGTAATATAACTAGATAAGTGGAGAAAAACTGAATTTGTGATTGAATATTTAATTTTTGGTTGTTTTATTAAATAAGTGGTTTAATTAGCAGTATATCATAACAGAGTTGTTTTTAAGTCACAAGTCTTAAGTCAAGTCAAGTCAATGACTTGACTTAATTTTTTTTTTAGAAAAAGGCTAAGTAAAGCCGGTCAGCTTGACGGTCAAAATTTTGGACCGTTTAAAAAATCGGTAAAAAAAAGCGGGCAGTCAAAGATACGGTCAACATTGTGGCGGGCGGTCATTTAGCCGTTCAGCTCGGCAGCCAGAATGAGGAAAGAGATTAAAAGATCATATAAAAATAAAAATTTAAGATAATTAAATATGTTTATTAATTAAAAAAAAAACACATATTTTAAGTCATAACTTTGACTTAAAAACAAGTCTGTATCATAATAAAGACTTCGTTTTTTTTTCAAAAATTTTTTTATTATTTAATTGAAAAAAAATCTTCCAAAAAAATCAAGTTTAAGTTAAATATATAAATAATAAACAAAAATATTTATAATATATAAATATATAGAAAAATAAATAACTTTAGACAGAATTATTACTCAATTTTAAAGTTTTATGAAAATGAAAATTTAAATTAAAAAAAAAGGAAAAAAAAATATTTCAAATTATCCTTTAATTTTGTTAGTCACTTAACTACTAAAATTAACATGGTAGTTAAGTGACTACCAAAATTAACACGGGATTTGGACTAAAACAACAAGAAAAAATGAATTTATTTAAAAGACAGGATTCTAGTTTCAAAGAATTCATTCATTTATTTTTTCTTTCATTTTTGAACTGTGAACTATGTTTTCTTTTAGCATCTAAAAAATACAAAAAACTTTCTTTACTTAACTTGAATGTCAAAATGGCTTAGAGTATTTTAATAAGATATTTTTTATTTTTTAATTGATTAATTTCTTTGATAGAAACCTAATAACACTGGGAACAGCAACTCTATCCTAGAAAAAAGTGTTTGATAGATTTTTTCCAATGGTCAAATTTTTAGACTCTTGTGAAAATTAAATTTAAACAGAGTTTAATAAATAAAATATTTAATATATTTAATATTCTTTTTCAAATGTGTTTCGAGAAAGATATAGCATTTTAAAAAAAAAATTCAAAAAGGTTTATTAGTATTAAATATTACAAGACTTAAAGTAATAAAACTCTGAGAAATTTTTTTCATTCGATTAAGTTTAATTCAAGAAATCCTTGCTACTTTTCTAATAAATTATAATAAAGCTAGCCATGAACTTAAAAGCAAAACTTTTTGAAATAATTTTTATGTAAAATAAACAAGGATTGTTGCTGTAAAACTAAATAAAAGAACATAATTTTATGTACGAAATGATTGGTAAGATTCATAATTTCTTTTAGTTAAATTTGTATTGCAAAATTTCTAAAAATTTATTAATATTTTTTTTTTTCAGGTAAAAATTGATACACTTTTTTTCCTAATTAAAATTTAAAAAATGTATATTCTATTAAGATAAGCCATTTATTTTTAAAATAGTGATAAAAAAATCTTTTTTTAAATCTTAAAATCTAAAATTTTTGATTTAAAAATCAAAATAGATCATGAGAGTTGTTTTTAAAATAAAAAAAATTTCAGAGACTTTTGATATTAAACAATGAAATAAAAATAAATTTTTTTTTTCGGAGAATCATAGAAAAAATAAAATTTCGTGGAAAATGACATTGTTTGGGACAATTTTTATTCTTAAGCATTACAAGCATGTAAAAGGACATTTTATTGTAATTGATTCTAATCACTATCTTTCTTTTTTTTAATTTTCTTTTAAATAAAATACTTGAAAAAAATAGTTGAAGAATTTATTAAAAAATGGATTTTTACAGGATTGAATAAATTTGCTTTAAAAATCTTCAATATTGGTCGCAATAAAATTTGATAGGACTACCTGTTACGAATTTTATTATTTAAAAAAAAATATATATATTTTAAAAATTTTTGTTCAATTTTTGAACTTTAAAAAAAATTAATTATTCAAATGTCGGACTTTTTTTAAATTCTTAAGCTCAAAAATTAATAAAACCGAAAACTCCAAGAACTCCATAAAAGTTAGAACACTTATTCCCAAAAACAGGCCTCCAATTCCGCCTTTACTTGATAACAAATCTACAAAGTTTATTTTTGGAGATTCGCTCATTTGTGTGTATCCAAAGCTTTCATAATAAATATTCACTATAGCAATGTCGTCAAATGTCCCATTTTTATTCAAATAAATTTTTTCCTCACCTTCATATCTTTGAATGAGCTCTTGGTATGCTGATGTTGAAAAATGATTACTCGAAACTGTTTTATCAAACCACATGCCAGCACATTCTTTTGGACATTCTTCAAAACAATCTTTAAATATGCTTTCCTCCCCATAAAAATGGGATGCGAAAAAAATTTGAACTCAGAATGATTACAAGGCAAAAATCCAAAATAACATCCAACTAAAAGTTTATCAATTGAATCACCAAATAATTTTTTAGAATTCTTAAAATACTCAGAGCTTTTGGCATGGATTCTATAATAATATTCATTAAGACCTGATAATGGATTTGTACCAAAAACTTGTTTTTCAAAGCTCTTGGAAAAATTGGCCGAAAAATCAGAAGTAAAAAAGTTCATGTTACAGATTGTTATTGTCGGAAAAATGGCTTTATATTGATTTATTATTCTTGTTTTTGTGACCACTTCATTTTTAGAAAAATTCATGATATTTTGACTAATCATTAAAGCACACAATCATGTTGATACTAGGCAAAAAAAAATCCATATCATTCTTGTTAAGAGATTTTTGGACTTGAATATAGTCGGAAACCCGTGAATAGTTGATGAAAGCAAGCTATCACAAAACATGTTCAATATTTTATTTTGGCTAGACTTAGGTCTTTTCAAATCCATTTTTAGCTTTTCTTTTCTGTCTGGCTTCTAAAATAATATGAAATATTGATATCCGCAAAGAAAGTAATTTTTTAAATATATAATTTTGGAATTTGTAATAGTAAAATGAATAATAAAAAATTTAAAGCCTAAAATTCCAATCGAATTAGCAATAAAACTTTGCTAATGATAATTTTAATATCAAAAGGAAATTGTTTAAAAAAACATTTAAAAAAATTTTTTTCTAATGCTAAGAAAAGCAAATAAAAATGTAATCATTAAGAAAATAATTTTGTTTTCAGGAATATAATATTTAAAAAACAAATAAAGCTAAAAATTTTATTATTTTAAGAGATTCAACTCATTTTAATTATTAATTTCTAAAGCAATATTTAAAATGATTAAATAAAAATAATTTTAAAAATTTTATGATTTGAATTCAATTTGTTTTTTATGTTTTTAGATATAAAAATAAAACATTTGGGCAAAGTAAAAATTTCGCCCAATTTTAAATTTTCAAATTAAATAAATTTAAAGCATTATTTTAGCTGATTTTTAATTTTGCATATAATAATAATTATAAAGTTAATTAATGTTTTTTTATAAACGGATTCTTCTTTTGCTCTTCCTCCATGTTCTTGGAGTCAAGTGGACATATTTCGTTTAGAATCAAACAATTCGTTTTCTTAGTAAGTTCATCGTGGGCGTTAGATCTGGACAGTCATTCAGCGTAACTATTGGAAGCGCCCTTCTTATATATGATTTCAAAATCAAATTCAGACAATCGCAGTGACCACCTAACGAGTCTAGTGCCAATAGTTTCCATGAGCCAATTCAAAGACACGTGGTCTGTTTCTACTACAAAGTGAGACCCAATTACATAAGACCTAAATTGCTCACATTCCCAAATTATTGCCAAAGCCTCCTTTTCCCTAAAATGCCGCTTCTTTTCACCTGGCTGTAAAGCCATACTTATGTACATAATAACATGTTCAACCTCGTCGATAGTGTTGGGCGGCGGCCAAGCCTGGCCGGTCCAGACGCAGCCAAAATAAGGGGGCCAATTTGGCGGCCAGGCCGGCGGCCAAAAATTTGGACCGCGAAGTTGGCCGGCCAAATCAAAGACGGACGGCCACTTTGGCGGCCAGGCCGGCAGGCAAAAATTTGGACCGCGAAGTTGGCCGGCTAAATTATAGATGAACGGCCAACCCTTAAACGGGCGGCCAGTTTGGCGGTCAGACAAAATCAGCGGCACAAAATTTCAGTGAAAAAGATTTTGATGTTCTTTCAAGTTTCTAATATGGAGAAACAAAAATTTTCAAATATTATTCTTACATCTCTAATATTTTTTCATAAAATTTTAAAGAAAAAAAATTTCAAAAATTAGGCATTTTCACGAAAAATTATTTTTTTTTTAAATTTGTCATTTTCTTATTAAATAAAACTTTTGGCAAATCTTTAACATTTCAGGATATGGTCTGATCGCAGATTTCAACGTTTATGATTTGGCCGACCAACTTCGCGGCCCAAATTTTAAACGAAAAGTTAAAGTTTGGATGCCTAAGAATAGGATCACTTCTAAGTAATTGCTTAAGTAAAATGAAAGTGTCTTCATGCTTCTGGGTCCAATTATATTATTTATCCTCTTTAACCAAATCGTTAAGTTCTGCAGCTAGTTATGCATAAGCTTTTATGGACCTCCTTTAGTACCCTGAGAGGACAAGGAACGTCCTTAACTTAGTTTTATTCCTTTGTGACTAGATTTTAGATATGGCTTTTACATTTTTCGGATCAGGACAATTCCCTTTAGATGACACCCAATGACCCAAATACGTAAGTTCTTTCCGAAAAATTGAACACTTGGTACCTTAAATCCTTTAGTTAGCCTTTCTAAAACTTTCAAAAAATAAAGTTAGGTGCGCGGCGTCATTACAGACAGAGTCATTTTTTCGTCCAGTGTTTTGTAAAAGCCTGATCTTTGTAGCTCATGTAAAACTGTATATTTGCCATTTCTTGGTCAATTGTGAACATGTCATTCATGAACACTTGTGTGGATATTTTAATGCGAAAATCTTTTCCGTCATAGAAGTCCTAAGCTGACGTGTAGCAGTTGACCTCGCGTCCATCCTTTTGCTTCTCGAATTAAGAAGCAACGGGCTCAGACACAGTCAAGTATAGAAATCCTGGGCAATTAGGAACAAATCTCTGGATGTGAGATATTTTTCGTTCATTTTTAGCGTCACATCCATCAAAGTCTTGTTCCTTTATGGCTCGTTGTCCTCGATTATGTTGTGAAACTACCACTGCTGAGCAGACAATTCACCTTAAATGCGCTGACAGTAATCCTTCGCTCGGCGACTGCTCGTACACTTCGCTTACCTTGTGACCCACATAACTATGCAGCAGTTTGTACAAAGGCTAATGTTGTCCAGCTGATCGGGTAGGCCATCAAGCTAAAAGCTGGCGCGCCAGTACCCGCCAAAGTCCTTGAAGTCATTGTCTCGGTCTGCATAATTGCTTTTTTGGGAAACAATTGTGAGCTTCTTTTGCTACTGTGCTAGCGCCAAAGCTTCCATGTTGTACTTAGGTACGAATAATTTAGGCATGACTAGAATATGCCTGTACTGTTGGGCTCTAGTGACAAGTTTTTATTTCTGACTGTTATCTTTCATTTTGTGTACTTGGTGTTCATGTTTAGCTCAATGGATAACATAACAAGCTATAAAGCTGTACTAGTGGGGGTAAATAATTTTTCTCAGTTTCTCACTGGCTGAATAACTGCAGTTGAAAAGGTGCTTTCATGTTAAGTAATGGTTAAAGGTTGTGGTTTTGATTGTCTTAACTCCATTGAACTGCAAAAAACATGATTTCCATTTTGAGAGGTTTTGAGTCAAGATCGACTGTCAAGGAACAAGTTTATATAATGGGAGCCGAATTTTTTGAGAACAATTTAGAGGAAGAAGCCAAGGAACATGTTGATGTGCCATAGAAATGACAGAAAAGCTATAGAAGCAGAAGTGGCGATTTTTGCCAAACAATGCTAATTGAAATTAGGTTTACTATAATCTTATTCCATTTTCATTAATATGATATTCATAATTATAAAAAAAAATTTATATTTTTAAATTTATATTTAAAAAATTAAATAAATATACTAATTCAATAAATCGATCAAAATGATCTAAAGCATCTGAGTGATGCTGAAATTGCTTGAAATTATTTTTTTAATTTGCATTTGAAAAGATTCATTTCTAAATAATACTATTTTTTATTTTATTATTATTTTATTATTTATCTATTTTTATTATTTTATTTTTATTATTTTATTTAAAAATTTAACCTGACTGAAGGTATTTCAGAATTTCTGAGATTTCTGAAAAAAAACTCTGAAGAACTCTGAAAATACGTTCAGATACTATATTGAAAGGAAAAATTCAGAAATTTTTTTTTCTTAAAACTTTTATTTGTAAAAATTTCGGCCAATAAATTTCGAAAAAAAGTTAACAAAAAAAAGCGTTGTTCAATTTTATTAATACTAAGTACGACAAAATAAAAAAGAAAAAAATTAAACAGAAACAAATTGATTATGATTTATTTTATTTATTTGTTTTCTGTACCAAGCTAGAGCTCCTTCAGAACAAATTAAAAAAAAATAATAAAAAATAATAAAATAAAATAAAAATAAATTAAAAATAAAACTAAAGTTAACAAAATGAGATTAAAAAAAAAGAAAAAAATTATGATTTTGAGTTACAATTGTTTCTTTTATTTCAGATCTAATTTCTGTTAACAAACTTGTGTCAAACAATAAATCTGAATTTCCGTTCAAAATAATTTGTAAAAATTTACTAACAAAAACACCGCAGTTGATTGAATCTCTTTCAACCTAATGAGGTATCGAGTAAGTGATAAGTATATCAAGTTAAAAGATTTAAGCATTAATTTCCGCTCAATAAGCGGCATTCTATCAATATATGTTAAAAAAAAATTTATATAAAGAATTTGGCATTTTATTATTTAAAAGTTTTAAATATCTTAAGAAAAGAAAAAAAATTTGAAATTTGAAATAAATCAACATAAATTTAAAATTCGAGTTGGTAATGTCTCGTGCGATTTCGACCAACAAGGAGGAGATTCCACGATGGAATTTTAAAAATTCGCTAAAACTGAACCTCAAGAAGCTTGATAAACCAGTTAACCACCAAGTAATCTTCGAAATACTGGACCAAGTCTTAAGTCGATTCCAAAAAAATCAAATCACATCGATTTTCAATTTTGCTTCAAACAAATTTTGGATAATCGAATTCGATTCCACGCTTAAACTAAACCATTTGTTCGAATGTCCAGTTAATTTAAACGATCAAGAATTCAAACTCGAGCACGCCAACAAAGTTATAGATCCAAGAAAATATTGTACATTCCAAATTCATTTTTTACCCACAAATTTCAACACGCAACTACTTCACAACTTTTTAAACGTTTTGAAAATCGATGGACTCAAGATTGAAAACATTTCGGAGGAAACATACAAAGACAGCACCATTAAAAACGGAGTCAAACGAGTTATAATCTCTTTTCCGAAAGATGCCGATCCAATAATTCAAAGTTTATCTCGACCAACAGTTATGTATGGGTTAAAATGTGTTTTTAATATAGCTGGACAAATGTCAACAAAAAGGACACTTAACCTAAAAATGTTCTTTGGCTGAAAAGTTAAAATCATTCGAGCGTAGTAAAATTGACTATATTGATCTATATATCAATGAATCTGATGAAACTGAACCTTTACCAAATATTGAGTCCTACACTACATCTCCAAAAACTCCAGAGGTATCCGAAAATTGTAACAAAAATCAGCATCAAGTAACACCAGTCTTAACACCCCAGTCCTAGAAAATTTTATTTGTAAAAAACCGAGTGATGACCAATCTCAGGTCACTAGCCAGAACAAATCAAATCCGAAAAGAAATCACACTCCAGTTTTTACAAAAAAAACGTCCCAAATGTCAATCAGAAAGCGAATCGAAAAACCAACCGAAAAAACAGTTGACAAGTCGCGAAGAAGAAGAGGACGCATTTGAGAGTTTTATTTCGAATGACTCAATTACGAATTCGGATCAGAATCATGTCCAAAATCGAAACGAAACTCGATGATTTAGTTGTTTTTTTTCTTTTTTTTAAAACGATATTAAAATGAACAAAAAAAATTAAAATCCACTTCAAATGACAGATTAGTAATTATTCATTGGAACTGTAATCATTTACCCAGTAAGACTGAACTATTGGAATATTTTTTATCTAAGGAATCCCCTGACATACTTTGCTTAATGAAATAAAAATTGACTCGACCCAGTCTAATTTTTACTTAGACTTCAAAAATTATCAATCGATTGCTAAACCTCAAGATAAGAGAGGTGGCGGGGTTGCAATCTTAATTAAGAATAATTAAGAATGGTATCGAATTTTCTATAGATTCCTCATTTGATAATTTTTCACTTGAACTCTTGTGTGTTCAAATAAAGCTTAGGGACTGTCCTTTTTTCATTTTCAGCCTTTACAACCCTCCTAATAAAGTTCATCTTTTCGAACTTTTCTCAAAAATTTCAAAAAAATACACTAAATTTATAATTGGCGGAGACCTCAACTCCAACACAAAACAAATTGGATGTATTGAAGAAAATGAAAACGGTCAAGTGCTTGAAAGAGTTTTAAATGAGCTCAATGTTTCAGTAATCAATGCTAAGTCACCAACTTTCAATATTTTTAACAGACAGTACTTTGAAATTCTAGACCTTTTTCTTACACCTTCTTCACTCTTAGACAAAATTAATGACTTCAAAGTCCTTGACAAAGATGACATGACAAGTGATCACTATCCGATTCGGACATGACTCTCAGTGGAACACTTTACAATGGACATACAAGCACAATACAAACTTGACTTTAAAAAAGCCGATTGGAACAGCTTTAGAGCAATCTTGAGCTCATATCAAAAAAACCACCTTCAAATATCAATGAGCTAAATGAATTCATTACTAAAAATATCCTTGAAGCAGCTGAAAAAAGCATCCCATAACAATCAAACAAATCGTAAAAATCAACACTACTACATGACATTGTCGGCGTAATAAAATTTCGTAGGAAAGTAAGGAGAAAATTTAAAAAAACTCAATGTCCGCTTTTAAAAACACAATTCAATCAACTAACAAGTGACTTACGAAAAAAGCTTAGCGAGTATAGAAATCAAAATTGGCTCTATTTCATCGAAAAAATGGGAAAAAATCCTTTATCAACTAGGCCGTTCTGGCGCAAGATCAATAAGTTTCACACAAAAAAAAGTTCAAACATGATACCAACTTTAGTTTTAAATAATATTTTTTACAAATCAGATGAAGAAAAACGACGGCTTTTTGGTGAGCTCCTGGCTTCAACGTTTACTAAATATCCTGAACTAATAAACTCAACCACGGAATAAGAAGTCGACTATGAAATTTCAAATTTTTTTTCTGAAAAAAATGAGAAAAATCTTTTCGAATCCATTACCATAATTGAAATAATACTTGCAATTAATAAAATTAAAGAAAATTCAGCATCTGGTCCTGACTTTATTCACAATTTAATGCTCAAAAATCTACCTGAGTCAACCCTTTATGAGATTTTAAACCTCTTCAATCAAAGTTTAACAACTAGCCAAATACCAAATAACTGGAAAAAATTACAAGTTACAATGATACCAAAAAAAGCTCAACCAACACAGGATCCATCGAACTATCGCCATATTAGTTTGACCAGTTGTCTTGGCAAATTACTTGAACGCATTATTTATACAAGGCTTTACAATTACATTGAGAGAAATTTTTTACTCATTCAAGAGCAATCAGGATTCCGAAAACATAGGCGCACAGCGGACGATCTCTTTTTTCTTATTCAAAAAATAACTGAATCGTTTAACAGGAAAAAAAAACGTGTTGTCTTTTTTTGATATATCAAAAGCATTTGACAGAGTCTGGCATGAGGGGCTTGTGTACAAAATGATCAAAATGCAATTGCCAAAGTAATTAATTTCTTCGACCAGATCTTTTCTAAACTCATGATCATTTTGTGTAAATGTGAATGAAACAAAAGCAATGATTTCCCAATTTAAGCCGTAGTACCGCTAGGCTCAGTAATTAGCCCCCTCCTATTTAGTATTTTTATTAACGATATACCAAGAAAAGACAAAACAAATAATGAATACTCTCTTCTTTTCGCTGATTACTTAGTTATTTTTTTATCTATAAATCTAAAAGAAACATTGAACTTAGGATCAATTCTTACCTTAAAGAATTAGAACCATGGTTAACAAAATGGAAAATGAAGATTTCAATTGAAAAATCTTGTTACATGATATTCACAAAATCAACAAGAGAAGAGCTCAATCTTGATTTGAAAATATATGGGGACAATTTAAAGCGACAGGACGAAATCAAATTCTAAGGCATCAGATTTGACTCACGGTTAACCTTTAGTCCATTGATTGATGAATTAAAAGAGCGTTGCAACTCTAGGCTAAATTTAATTAAAATTTTATCTAATAAAAGCTGGCGTCTACATCACAAAACACTTGGAAATTTATATAAATCGCTTATTGGTTCTATTTTAGACTATAATTTTCCCTGTTTAAACTTTTTATCTGATACTAACATTAAAAAACTTCAAACTATTCAAAACTCAGCAGTTCGATCCATTCTTAAACTAAGGATTGACACCCCCACAAGCATTTTATACCACGAGGCCCAAAACAAATTAAAATTTCATGCAATTTCGAACAGGCTTTTTGAATTGAGCGAAAGATATGAAGGTGCTGGACTTACTAATTATGTTCCATTACTTATTAGACTGGTAAATGAGAACAGACGAGGTTTCGGATCTAGATTTGTTAACTATCCAACTCCATTGTGTAATTGCTACCTTGTCATAGACTCTTTTTTTTCTGAAAACTAAACCGATATAACTTTTGTAACTCTGGTGTCTATTTTCTGCCTTTCAAAAACGATTTTTTATTTATTTTGTTCTTTCTTTTTTTCTTTTCTTTTATTTCCTTTTCAAATTTCAATTATTTGACTATATTTTTTAACTCTTATTTTTATTAAGTAAATTTTATTTTAATAATTTTTTTATTTATTTTTATTTTTACTTTTCTCTGAATGAGCTAACGCTCGATACAGATTAACAAATTAATAAATAATAATATTTTTGGAAAACTTCCTGAAGATTTTTCAGAATTTGTTTCTTTTATTTTCCGAATAAAAATATTTTGCATATTTTTTTTTCCAGAGTTTTTCAGAGTTTTTTTTTCAGAAATTCAGAAATTCTGAAATAACTTCAGCTAGGTAAAAATTTAATTATTTTTTCAAAATTGTAAATATGATCAATTTTTAATTTTTATTATTAATCACTTTCCTTACTCGATAAGTAAATATTCATTGAATCATATGATTAAAATTATAAACCTAGTTTGGTTTAGTTTAGTTTGGTTTAGTATAGTTTGGTTTAGTTATATTTCTCAAAAAAATTTAAAATTTAATCTTAATCTTGCTTTTAATTTGATACTCAAATATTGAACAGTTTATTCAAATATTTTGTTCATTTGCACTTGAGCCAATGTATTTTAAAAATAATAAATAAAATATTAAATTTTTACTTTTATTTTGTTTTCTTTTTTTATTATTTTAATTTTTATTTTAAAATTATATAAGCTCAAGATCAAATGAACAAAAAAAAATAAACTGTCTATAATTCAAATTAAAAATAAGATTAATATGAAGACAAAGATTTTCGCATTAAAATATCCACACAAGTGTCCATGAATGACAAGTTCACAATTCAACATGAAATGGCACATATACAGTACTAAATGAGCTACAAAGATCAGCCACTTCATTTTAAAGAAGGCTCTATTCCAGGCTTTTAAAAAATACTGGAAGATAAAACGACTCTGTCTGTAATGACGCCACGTCGTTTCCACAAAATTGGCCTCTTGTGGAAGATAAAGTGACAAACGATATTCAAAATTGTACGGTATTCAAAAATAGATATATGACCAGATTTTTAAGCGATTAAAAATTCAATGAAAACATAAAAAAATGTTAATTTACTTTATAATTATTATTATACGCAAAACTTAAAATCTGTTAAAATGCTGCTTTAAATTTATTTTATTTGAAAATTTTGAAAATTGAAATTTGAGCAAAATTTTTACTTTGCCTTGAAATTAACAATGCTTTCTATTTAGTGTTTCAATTACTTAGCTTAGTAACAAGAAAGGGTTGAAGGAGAGGGGGAGGAGGAGGAAGAGATTGTTTTACCTGATGGTATAATTGAAACCGGGATGCATTTAAAAAAAATTAGGTGAAGATTTTTAAGAAACTCCTGTCAATAAATAACGAAAAATTTTCTATAAAGTTAGTAAAACCAGGAAATGCTCATAGCGTAATCCACACAATAGAAATTGGAAACAGAATACCAAAAAGTAGTCCTTCGCGCAGAACGGGAGTCACAGAAAGAAAGGTAATTGAGGAACACATTAAGGATATGCTTGACCTACAGGTTATCCAACCATCAAAGAGTTCGTGGGAGGCCCCAGTAGTTCTAGTAGGTAAAAAGGATGTTACGACCCGGTTCTGTATAGACTACAGGGAATTAAATAAGGTGACGAAAAGAGATGTTTATCCACTGCCACGGATAGATGACTATTTGTATGCTTTCAAGCAGGCTTTGTATTTCTCAGCAATCGATTTAACTTCCGGGTATTAGCTAAAACCCATGCTCGAAGCATTCCTTGTAATGCCTTTTGGCCTAACTAACGATTTCGCTACTTTTCAAAGGTACATGGACGCGGCATTTGGGTGTCTTAAGTGGTTTTGCTGCCTTGTCTATCTAGATGATGTCATTATATTCTCTAAGACATTTGAAGAATATCTTCCGCACCTAACATTAGTTTTTGAAAGTTTTAGAAAGGCTAACTAAAGGATTTAAGGTACTAAGTGTTCAATTTTTCGGAAAGTACTTACGTGACCGAGACCGAGACAATGACTTCAAGGACTTTGGCGGGTACTGGCGCGCCAGCTTTTAGCTTGATGGCCTACCCGATCAGCTGGACAACATTAGCCTTTGTACAAACTGCTGCATAGTCATGTGGGTCACAAGGTAAGCGAAGTGTACGAGCAGTCGCCGAGCGAAGGATTACTGTCAGCGCATGTGCTGACAGTAATCCGGTGAATTGTCTGCTCAGCGGTGGTAGTTTCACAACATAATCGAGGACAACGAGCCATAAAGGAACAAGACTTTGCTGGATGTGACGCTAAAAATGAACGAAAAATATCTCACAGCCAGAGATTTGTTCCTAATTGCCCAGGATTTCTATACTTGACTGTGTCTGAGCCCGTTGCTTCTTAATTCGAGAAGCAAAAGGATGGACGCGAGGTCAACTGCTACACGTCAGCTTAGGACTTCTATGACGGAAAAGATTTTCGCATTAAAATATCCACACAAGTGTCCATGAATGACATGTTCACAATTGACCATGAAATGGCAAATATACAGTTTTACATGAGCTATAAAGATCAGGCTTTTACAAAACACTGGACGATAAAATGTCTCTGTCTGTAATGACGCCGCGCACCTAACTTTATTTTTTGAAAGTTTTAGAAAGGCTAACTAAAGGATTTAAGGTACCAAGTGTTCAATTTTTCGGAAAGTACTTACGTATTTGGGTCATTGGGTGTCATCTAAAGGGAATTGTCCTGATCCGAAAAATGTAAAAGCCATATCTAAAATCTAGTCACAAAGGAATAAAACTAAGTTAAGGACGCTCCTTGTCCTCTCAGGGTACTAAAAGAGGTCCATAAAAGCTTATGCATAACTAGCTGCAGAACTTAACGATTTGTTTAAAGAGGATTAAGAATTTAATTGGACCCAGAAGCATGAAGACACTTTCATATTACAAATATTTGACAAAGAAGTTTTTTCTGGCCTTGTATGGTTAAAGATATCGAAAGATGGGTGAAAGCATACTTGACGTGTCAGAAGTTTAAGCCTCCTCAATCCACAAATTATGGGCTGCTACAACCTATTTAATCGATATAGCTGGCAAGGATATTTTTGGTCCGTTCAAAAGAACAAAGGCAGTGTACAGGATCTGTTGGTGATGGTTGATTATTTTACTGTAAAAGTTTGCTTATGATGTGCAAAATACATTCCGCTCGATTTTATTGAAATATAATTTCTGCTTAACTCTGCAAATTTAGCAGACCTTGATATTTGATGCAACTTTGAATGTTGCCATATGTTGCATTTACAGAATTAATTTAACTTCTAGAAAAAAAGTTATTTAATTTTTTTACACTTTGCTCTGTTATTTTTATCATTTTGTACTGAATTTAACAAAATTCTTAAAATGATTTAAAAAAATTTTATTTATGCGTTTTTGTAATATGTTTTTTAAACCTTTTTTAAACTGCCTCTGAGCTTACTGCAGTTAAAACGCTTGCTTTAGCTACTATTTACACTACTACATTATTGTTAAAATTTCGAATTCAATTAAATAAACTATTAACTAAATTAAATTGTCTTGTTTATTTCTTGGCTTAAATCCCTAAAGTCCAAAGACATGGCTTTACATTTTGACTTGACTTCAAAATTTTTTTTCTGAAAAAAGTCACTTCAAAGACTTTAAAATAAAAATGACCGCCTTTATAACTAGATTGAACGGCAAAAAATTCATGTGGCCGCCTTAATAACTACAAAGAACGGCAGAAGACTTATTTTTAAGGAACAAATTTTCAAGTTAAGCAAAATGATTTAAAAAAAAAAGAAAAATTCAAGTCAGATCAAATGACTTGACTTTAAAAAGACTTTAAAATGACTTATTTTTCTGACTTTTGAGTAGGTCTGGTTTATTATAAATTTTCATAATAAACCAGACTTATAAGGGAAAATTTCTAATAAACGGTTTTCACTGTTTATCTAAATCTAAAACTAGATTTCCAAAATAACAAAAAATTTATCTAACCAAAATAAAATTATTTATTAATATTTTTAATTAAAAAAAAACAACTATTTTTAAAGTAAAAATCAAAAGGTTTAAGGATAAAAAAATAAATACTAACAAATATTTTAATTAAAAGAAAATGAAGGTGGACTCAATACTTGACTTTGTTTTCTAATCAATTTTGATGGTATCGAAGGACTTTTTCTCAACAAATTGGGTATATTCAAATTTGTCTTAATTAATCTAATCTTTTTCCTCGACGAAGACTGAGAAGACACTTTTTCCATATTCCTAGTCGACATTGAGCTTTGTTCTTCGTCACTGGACTCTTTCTCTTTGGCTTCATTTTCACTAGAACTACCCGACGGATTGGGTGTCGCTTTGGCAACAATGTCCTTCAAAGCCTCCTGGTCTGTCTTCAAATCTTGCCTATTGCTGATTATGCTCGGATTTTTGCCCAGTTTGTTCAACCTTTCGGCTGCCACCGACTCCATTGTCCGTCTCATCATCGGATACTGGTCCAGTACATTGTAAAAATGATCAACAGACAAAGAATACAAATTGCAGTATGTGACAGCTTGACAACTGGCCACTCGAGTCGCCCTAGTCAACAAACATATCTCGCCAAAGTAGGATCCATCACTCAGAGTGGTCATCACCTCATTGTTGGACTTGAGAATATCAACTATGCCCTCTTGGATAAAATACATCTTTGAACCAATTGTACCCTCGCGGCAAATTATGTCACCAGGCTGGAATACTTCAAATTTTAGCTTGGTCACCACATCGGACACAAAATTTTGGTCTGCATTGGCAAAAAAGGGCACTGATGAGACCAAAGAGCGGCAATTGTAGTTGATGATGTCAAGTCTAAGTCTTTCGGAGAGTTCATTTAGAATGGCGTCCTCGTCAAACATTTTGCCCTGATAGCGGTGTTCGTAGTATTCTGTGATGCGACTGCGCATGTCACGTGGAAACTTTCGCCAAACCATGTACTCCTCGACTTGTTTGTACTTTTCGTTGTACATGCGCCTTGAAGTGTCAAAGCTTTGCACAAGAGCACTCACATGGCCAATGGTGACAGCGTAGCACATGGCGCCAGTGACCATGCTGAGCATGGTCAGCCACATGTCGGTGTAGGTCTGGGGTGGATAGCGGCCGTAGCCGATGCAGAGCATGTGCGACAAGGCTTTGAACAGAGCCACTGTGTACTGTTCGGTCCAGTCGGCCTCTTGCAGATTGTTCAAGCAAACCCAGGACTCTTTGGGAAATGATTGAAGCATTGGCACCAGAAATTGTAAGCATCCGTTCCAATGGGCTAGTAGAATGATTAGGGCCACCAGGTTCAAGATTCGCATCACCATACTGGCTATGCTCAAGAACTAGACAACAAAATTTTTTTTTATTTTTTTTTCTCAATAAAAAAAATTTTTTTTTTAAATTAAATTATAATTTAAAGCAAAATTAATTGTTTAATTAATATACAAATAAACTAATATAAAAACATTTAGATGGTCGGTGAGAAAACTGGTACGCTATGTTAGTAAGAAATTGTGAATTAGTGGAAGCAAGCATATAGAATATATTTAAATTGGGCACAAGAATCAATGGATGTGAGCCAGTTTAAAAAATTTAATTTTTTTAAATGATCATAAAAATATTTAAGGCTTGTATTTAATTGAGCAGTATTTTAATTTAAATTGTCAGTAAAAATAATTAGATTTTATCAGTAATTATCTCGAACTGACAGTAAAAAAATTTAAATTATCAGTAATTAATATAGATTGATCAGTATTTTTACAATAAGTACAAACAGTGTCTGTATTGGCATCTTGAAGTTGATGATCAATTCAAAATATCATTTCAATTCAAAAAGTTTATCCTTAGATATTAAACGTAATCTTTAATTTAATTTAAAGTATTGTAATGTAACATGCTTTACATGCAATGTAGATTTAGAAAATAAAAAAAAATTGTAAAAACATTTTCTCAGTCCACTGATAATCGATTTTAATAATTAAATGTATTAACTGATTTTTTGTAAAGTTTATTAGAGATTTTTTGTTTCAAAAGTTTTTGTATTTAACATTCACAATTAAATTTAAAAAAGAAATTCAAATAATAAATTCTAATAAAGTAATAAAATGAAAAAAAACTTTACAAAAAATCAGTTAACTAAATTGAAAATCGATTTTATCAATGGATTGAGAAAATGTTTCTACATTTTTTTTTTATTTTCTAAATATACATTGTATGTAAAGCACATTACATTTAAATTATTTAAATAAAATCAAAGATTTATTTTAATATCTAAAGATAAACTTTTTGAATTGAAATGATATTTTGAATTGATCATTAGGGTTGGGAATTCGAAATCGACACTTTCGAAATTTTGTTAAAAAATAGTGTCGATTTCGATTTTTTGATTTCGAAATTGAACAAAATGATAATTCAATGGTTTCGAAAAGGAAAAATAAATTTCGACACTGAAACTCAGTTTCGACATCCAAATAAAAATTTCGATATTAAAACTAAGTTTCGAAGTTAATTAATATATTAAAAATCATAAAATAACATTCGAAAATTTTTTTTTCTTTTGAAAAAATAAATCAATCAATTAAAATTAAGTAATTATGCTTTGAAAATTAAAATTATTTTGTTCATTGTTTTATTTTGGATTTTTATTAATTATTTTTTAATAAAGACTAATTTTTTTATCAAAATTAATAAGAAAAGTAACGCAATACAAAGCGGTTTTATCAGTTAAAAAACCCTACCTAACTTTTTTAACAAATTTAGTAGATTTTACACAGACGTAGAAATTATAAATTATTATTAAAAAAAACAAACAAACAAATAGATTAGTTAATTAATTTGTTTTTAAAAACTTTAAAATTATTTTTCGTTCTTTTATATTAAAATAAAAGTTGAATTTCTTTATGTAAAAAAAATGTATCCAAACTTTTAAAAATTTAAAATACAAGAGAGTTTTCGTAAAATAATACGCACATAAAATAAAATAGCTATTTCAACGTGAAAATTGAAGTTTTAGTTTCGAAACTAAAAACATAATGTCGAAAGTGAGTTTCGACATCGACATTATTTTTGGTATTCGAAATCAAAATTTTAATTTCGAAACTAAAATTGCATTTCGACATTAAGTTGTAAAATCTACAATACTTTATTAAATTCGATATTAAAATCTTTAGTTTCGAAATAATTTCTTAATTTCAATTATTAATCAAAATTATAAATAATTTCGAAATTTTTTTGTTTATAGTCGAATATTTTTTTTATTTCGTTTTCCCAACCCTATTGATCATCAACTTCAAGTTGCCTCTGTATTTTATTTTATTTGTAAGTTTATTTAAATGAACTGTTAGTATTTTAAATAAATTTCCATTATATTAGTCAATTTGTCAGTAAAAAAATTAAATGATAAGTGTTATATTGGATTTCGTTCAATTAAAATTTTTTTTGGTCAGTAATTGCAAGTCTTCATGCAAGTTTTTGGCAAAGATAAAACTGTTATTATGTGTTGGGCTCATGTACGTCCGATTATAATGTAATTAAAAATTCAGCTTCCCTAAGAGAACGTTTGCATTTAGGTAGATTTTTCAAATATGCATTGAAACAACAAAAAAATGATCTAAAAAATATTTGAATGGCGATAAAATATTTATCTCACAATTAACCCACACACACAATTGAACTTTGTCAGTGGACTGCTGCATATCATTGGACAAAAAGTAATAAACAAGTGACTTCGTCTGATAGTGAAGATATTTTTGAATATTATTGTCCTAATGGGAAAGAAATAAGCATTAGACAGGAAATGATAACAATCTGTATTAATCATAAATGGAATACATTTGAACAATTTAAAAAAAGAGCATTCAGTGTTTTGATTGTTCAATTCCCAAAGAATGAAGATAAATGGAGAGAAGCTAGATGATGCTTATGTTCTTGTTTTTTAAAGAAATATACATGCAAGCATATTATAAGAATCTGGCTTCGAACAACGAATCCGGAAATGAAGCGCTTGTTACCTGCTGAAGCAAAACAAATTCCAATTGGAGAAAAGAGAAAGAGAGGAAGACCCAGGCGTGCCACAAAAGGCTTGTTGGTCGATTGAATTTTTTTTATTTTTATTCTTTTTACTTTAATTTATTTTTGTATTATATTTCTAAATAAATTGTTTTAATTTTAATATTTTTTTCGTTTTTTTATTAAGTTAAGTTTTACTGACAACTTTAAACTGACAGAAAATTATTAATTTATTTACTGTTTTGAATTTTTTTACCGACAAAAAACAATTATTTTACTGACTATTTTAGAATCTTATGCTGACAATATATTTAAAAACACTGATCATTTTTTTATTTTTTTACTGATTTAAATAAAAAAATTATACTGACAAAATATTAAAAAAAATACTGAAAATTTATATTTATTTACTGACCGTTTAATTAGTAGTCAATATTTAATTCTAATTTTAATTCTTTATTTATCATTTAATTTAGGGATGGTTTCGTGTCTTTAATAAAGAATAGAATAGAACGATTCTCTCAATCATTTTGAAGGGAACCAGGGCGAATCTGCTACTTTTCGTCAAGTAAATTTCGACAAAATAAATTAGACAAGATTGTTAATTAGACAACTTTTTTCGTAAAATAGTATTTCGACGTTAATTATTTAGACAATATTATTATTTAGATTTAGATTTTGGTACAAAAAACAAAACAAATATATTGAAAATGCCAAAGCTTAAGTTCTGAGGGACCATAACATGTTTTGTAAATTGAAGCAACTGATACATCCTTTGTACCATCACTTAAAGTAGGGTTGAATGTTTAATAATAATAATAATAATAATAATAAGAATAAGCTACAGCAAGCAAGCTTGCGGAGATGACCTACTAGGAGGACATCTATGGTAGCCGAAATTGCGCAGAAAGGATGGAAAATAACAGACAAATACATTATTATTTTTTTTTTTTTTTTTTCTTTTTTTAGTTCAGTAAGAGTCATTGTTAAGTTTAATTTAAGAAAGTAGTGCGTTAGTGGAATCATATGCTAGACTTGAAGACGTCGTACTTGTTCTTAAACTGGTTGATTGATTGGGAGTCGGTAACTTCGGCTGGCAGGGCATTCCAATGGTTAACAACTCTGTTCGTGAAGAAGTTGGACCTCTGCATACATTTAGTTGAGGGCTGCCCGGAGAGTCTTCTGTTGTGTCCTCTGATTCCCCTTGCTGGACCAGTTTGCGAGAGAGAACTACATTGCACCAGAGGATTCACCCAGGACACTTCGTTGAAGCCATTGTTGAACTTGAAAAGCTGGATCAGATCCCCTCTAATTCTGCGTTCATGAAGTGGCGTCAGACCTAATACAGTGAGACGGTCTTCATAGCTCCAGTTTCTGATTCTAGGCACCAGCTTGGTAGCTCTCCTCTGAACGGTCTCTAATGCTTTGATGTCTCGCTTACTGGATGGTGACCAAACTGATGAGGCGTATTCCAAGTGGGGCCTCACATATGCGCAGTAGAGTGTCTTGCAGGTGTCGATGGTCCAGAACCTGAACGTTCTTCTCAGCTGCCCAAGGATACGGTTAGCTTTGTTGGCCTGAATCCTGATATGACTAGAGAACTTTAAATTACGGTCGAAAGTGACTCCGAGGTCCTTTTCAAATTCTACAGATTTGAGAATGTGTGGTGCGTCGAACTCGCCCATGAATAACTCCGTGTTGGTTAATTTGCTCTTACCAGACCTGCTAAACTCCATTACCTTGCACTTGTCGACGTGAAAGAGCATGCGCCACGTGTTAGACCAATCCATAAGTGCATCGAGGTCCTGCTGCAGTGACGTGAGATCATTATCGCTACAAATGGTAGCGATTAGTTTGCTGTCATCCGCGAATAGCTTAGCAATGTGGTTGACAACTGAAGGCATGTCGTTAATGTAGATTACGAACAGTAACGGACCGAGGACGCTGCCTTGCGGGACGCCGCTTGATACGTCGATCCATTCCGCTTTATGTTGACCGATTACCACTCGTTGCTGCCGTTTGGATAAAAAATCACTGACCCAGTTGACAATACTGTCGCAAAAGCCGCATGCGATCATTTTGGTCTTGAGGGATGAGTGACAGACTCTATCGAAGGCCTTAGCGAAGTCGAGGAATACTACGAGCACATGCAGGCCTTTGTCAAGTCCGTCACTTATGCGATCGACAGTCTCTAAAAGATTAGTAACAACGGATTTTCTCAGTACGAACCCATGCTGCTCAGGGGCTATGGCATTGTTGCTGTAGAGATGCTCCATCATAACGTCACGTACTATGCGCTCCATTAACTTGCATGGCACTGAGGTCAAGGAAATCGGTCTATAGTTGCCTGGCGAACTTCTGCTGCCTTTCTTAAAAATGGCATTCTTTCTTAATAATATGATATAAGATCCCAAATTCACAATTTTCTGAATTTTGCAGATTTATTGCAGATCTTTTCAGAATCAGTATATTGGTGGTAAAAAGGATTTATCAGCTGCTACAATTTACAGAACATGTTTTGGTCTTTCAGAACTTTAGCTTAGGCATTTTTAATATTTTGTTTATGTTTTTTGTGCCAGAATTCACAATGACATTATTACCTGTGTTTATTTTATACAAAAAAACTAAAATACTGAATTTAGAACTAAATATTTTATTAATTACTTTTTTTAAGAAAAATATAGCACTAATTATCTAGATAGAGCAAAACAATAAAAATAAAACAAATTATTTATCTAGAATATGCAGTTCAGGCCTGGAACCCATATTTAAGAAAAGATATAAGCGTCATAGAAGCTGTCCAAAGAAGGGCTACCAAATTGGTTCCTGAACTTAAGAAGCGAAGCTACGACGAACGCTTAGAAGCTCTTAGCTTAACTATCCTAGAGATAAGAAGATTAAGAGGAGATTTGATCGAAATGTACAAAATAGTTAATGGTTTAGATACAATACGTTGGTATAAACCTCCAATCTTCAGAAACCAACAAGCGAATTTTCGTCCGGCTCCAAGATTTCATGACCTTAAAATGGAGAAGCAATTGGTGAAAAATGCGATCAAAGATACCATTTTTTCAGCAATAGAGTGGTGAATGCTTGGAATAACCTCAGTAGAGAAGTTATTTATTCCAAAACATTGAACGAATTTAAAAATAAATTAGACAAACTAAATTTAGATGGGCTATTACAGTGAGGATAAAACCTCATTTCAAGTGTTTTGCACTTCATAGCTTTATTATATTATTATTAATATATATTTTTTAAGGTCAAAAAAGCAGTTTAATTTATTTTTTTGTGTTTTTCGATCGGACTGGTTCAGAATAATATAAAAAAAAATAAAAATAAAATTAAATAATATAAAAATCAAAAAATAAATTTAAAAATAAAGTAAACTATGGTTAAGTTAACTGAAATTAAAAAGATATGTATTGAAGAAAAAATAAAATAATAGAAAATAAATACGTATAGTGACGTAACACTCATGTTTATATAGTTGAGGTTTCAGGAAAAAATATTGGTTTATATAAAGGTAAAATCAAAAGTGTTAATTTGATAAGCAAAACAAGAAAGATAAAATGAATTTCATAGTGGCATTTTTTATTGAACACTATGGGATTAATTAATAATTAATTTAGGTTTTTTTGACTGTATAAAAGTTTCATTTCAATTTTAAAAGACATTATGTATCTTTTTAGTTTAAGTCTAAAAGAAAATAAAATCCCGAAAGCATGGAAATCTGCTAACATTACTATGATACCTAAAAAGTCAATTTTAACACAAGACACAGCTAACTACCTACCAATAAGCTGTCTAGAAAAACTTTTAGAACGTATCGTCTACTCAAGATTATATATTAGGTTGTTTAATAAGTTTTTTCGTCGATTTTTAAATGAAAAAATCTCATCAAAGATTAAACTTTTTTATGCAATGTTGTACATCATTTGAAAGAGCAACTCTTTTTCTTTCAAATGATATATAAGATTATATGTTTGCTTTTTAAATTTCTAAATAATTAACTAAATAAAAATGTATGACAAAAAAATGCATATCCGCCATTGCATGTTTTTCAAATTTAACGAAGGAAAAAATGCGACAGAGGCTACCAAATCGATTTGTTTGGTATATGGCGACGACGCTCTGACTGTTCGCACTTGTCAAAATTGGTTTGCTCGATTCAAAGCTGTAGATTTCGACTCGTGGCGGTCGACTAGACAGATCGCTAAAGAGATGTCTGTAACAAATGGCAGCGTTTGGAATAGATTAAAAGCATTAGGAAAAAAAAGTCTAGAAAAAAACGAAAAAACTTATTAAACAACCTAATAGTTATTTAGAACAAAACTCATTACTAATTCAGGAAAAATCAGGTTTTAGAAAAAATCGACGATCCGCTGATAATCTTTTCTTCCTTATTCAAAAAATTGTAGAATCATTTAATAGAAAGAAAAAAGTTGGTTCCCTATTTTTTGATACCTCCAAAGCGTTTGATAGGGTTTGGCATCATGGTCTTATTTATAAACTAAAAAATATGAACCTTCCCTCTTACCTAATTCATTGGATTAATTCATTATTAGACTCAAGATCATTTAAAGAAAATATAAATGATCATATTAGTGATGAATACCCCATTACTGCAGGAGTTCCTCAAGGCTAAATAATTAGTCCATTACTTTTTAGTATTTTTATCAATGATATACCTAAAATAAATAAAACAAAAAGTTAATACTCTCTTCTTTTTGCTGACGACTTAGTCACATTCTACATTTTTAAGAAAAAAGGAAATTTAGAAAATAAGATAAAAAAATACTTAGACGCATTAGAAAAATGGCTCTTCAAGTGGAAAATTAACCTTTACCCCAATGGTTGATGAAATAAAACAGCGTTGTAGTTCACGGTTGAACTTAATTAAAATATTGTCAAACAAAAAATGGGGTCTTAACTATTGCACACTAAGAAACCTATATAAATCTTTAATCGGATCTATAATTGATTACTCTTTTCCGTGTCTGAATTTAATTTCGGAGACAAACATTAAAAAAATTCAAGTCTTACAAAACTCAGCAGTACGTTTTATACTTAAACTAAAATATTATACTCCTTTCAATATTTTGCATCATAAGGCTTTTAATAAACTTAAATTACTAACTGTTTCGAATCGACTTTTTGAATTGAGCGAAAGAAATGTAGCGGGTGGACTGCGTCATTCTGTTTCATTGGTTATCAAGCTGGTTGATGAATATAAAGCTGGAGGATTTTGAATCAAGATATGTTGAATACCAAACTTCATTTTGCAATTGCTATCTTACTATTTCTTCTTTCTTTCCTGAACTGTTCAATACTTAAACATTTTGCACATGTCACCTCTTACAATTTTTAATTTCTTTTAATCTTATATAATTATATATATGGTATGTTTTATTGTGCTTTATCAAAATTTTAAATACAATTTTGAAATTGCATTGAAAATGTGCGATGGTTGAAATATATTTTATTTTAGAAATATATGGAGAAATTTTTGCAATGTCGCTCTATTAAAATTAAATATAGTGTTTTAAACATAGATTATTTAGTTTTAGATGATTTTTTAAGAAATTTTTTATTTTTTTTTAGAAATTCTAATACTAATCAAATCATTAATTTATTCAAATTAATTAAAAATTAAGCTCTAATTGTTAAATTACTCAGATTAAAAATTAAACAATATAATTTTAAGATATTTCTTAAATTTCAAAAAACAAAAACAAAAATTGACATAAATTGGTTTTGGTTTTTTATAATTCAAAATAAAATTTTTGATTTTATGCTTGTTTAAAAAAGAAATAATTTAACTAACTCAAAATTTTTTTTTTTATATTTAGGTTGGTTTTATTTGATTTACTCAATGTTTTAATGAAGCAAAAAATATTTAATTAAAATTTAATCTAACTTCAGCCATTTTTTTGAAATTTTAGAAATATCAAAAAATTATATTGTTTAATTTTTAATCTGAGTAATTTAACAATTAGAGCTTAATTTTTAATTAATTTGATTATATTAATGATTTAATTAGTATTAGAATTTCTAAAAAAAAAATCATCTAAAACTAAATAACCTATGTTTGAAACACTATATTTAATTTCAATAGAGCAACATTGCAAAAATTTCTCAAAATATTTCTAAACTAAAATATATCTCAACTATCGCACATTTTCAATGCATTTTCAAAATTGTATTTAAAATTTTTATAAAACACAATATAAGATACCATATATATATATATTTCATATAATTTCTTTTATTTTTAACTTTTTTTAAATTTCATCTTATTTTTTCTGCATTTTTATTTAATTTTATTCTGTCTTGATTTTTATTTTTATTTTTTTTTTTACCTGAATGAGCTTTAGCTCGACACAGATAAAACAAATAAATAAATATGACAATAACAATTATGTATTAAAAAATTAAAATAGTGATCAATTTAAGATTAATTGATATTAATTACAAAAAAAAATAAAATGTTTTAATTTGTTCATAATTCAGTATTTAAGTTGTTTAATTACATATTATTGTTATTTAAAAATATTATGCGCGTATTTCTATCCTTAATTCTAATTTTAAATATTTTTTATTTTTACTAAATTTCAAAACGCCTATTTTGTACACTAGCAAATTGATAATTAATTTTTGTAAATTATTCTAACAAAAACACATGCCCCTCTAAATAGTTTAGTAAACTAATTGAGGTTCGTTTTCATGCGGTTGAGTAATTGTCCGTTTGAAAAGCTAATTTTCAAGCGGCAAATACCCGCTGGTTAACATTGAATAAGATGCAATTTGTTTAAGCTCTAAGGTTTTCATTCACTGAGCTTAGAGTCAATCGGAAAGAAACCGAGATTTTAAAATTATAAAAAAAATGGATTGTCTTACATTGCGTTTACCTTCTTGTTTACGATTATTTAATCTCTTAAAAAAATTAAATTTGTGAAATAAAATATTATTATTATTTTTATTATTAAAATAAAGTGGAATAATGCTTGGCTTTTACAAAGATTAAAGCGATGGTAGACATAAGCTTCCCGTTTTCTTCCAGACGACTCCTGGCCACAATTAAATCAAACAAAACTAACATAGCGATATATAAAAATATATAAAACTGTTAGGCAAATAACTTACATTTTTGAATTCCTTTAAAACAAAAAAAAATAAGTTCATTCATTTTTGAAAGTGAGAATGCCGGCCGCAGCTGCGGGTCTGGACCGCGGGAGGTGAGGGTCGTGAGCGGTCCAGAGCCGAGGCAAAAGCGGGCATTTTCCTTCAGAGCTTAGTCAATTATACTCTAAAGAGTCTTTATAAAAGCCGATGTGAAGGTGCCTAGGGTGACTAGCAAAAAAGATGCACTTACCTCTTCCCATTGATGGACGTAGCGGACTAAGCGGCTGAGACGAAGTAAACGCAGCAAACTGAGCAGCTTTACTAGACGTAGCACCTTGAGGGCTCGACCGGTCCGAGCCAATTGATATTTTTCGCCGCTTTCGCGAACTAACAAAAATATGTAGTCTAGTGGTATTGAACTTAAAAAATCAACAAAAAACCAGGTGCGGATATAGTGTTTGGCTATTTGTTTAGGCTGAAGTATTATCTCATCAACATAATCGTTTTGTAGAACACCTTTTAAATTAGCAAAAAAACAATTAAAATTTAAAAAATTTTTTTCTTTATTTGACAACAAAAATTTTTGTTTTTTTTTGCAATTGTTTGGGTCTTTTTTTTAAAAGGATTTTAATAATTATTTAAATATTATCAATATTTGAGAATTCAAAAAGAATTTTTTTCATGCTAAGTTAATTTTTGAATATTCATCATTTAAAAGAGAAATTGGAATCGAGTGACACAAAATTTGAATAAAATACCACAATTTGTTTATTTTTCCCTCTTAATAAAATTTACCAATTTGTTAAGACCCAAGTCTTGACATGTCTCTACTTATTATTTAATCTTTAATTAACTGCAGCTGAAGCACATGTTCTTGCTACTATATAAACCACTACCTCTTTTGTCATAACTTTGGATTCCATTTAAATAAACTTTAACTAAATTTAATTGTTTTATTTATTTCTTGGCTTAAATCCCTAACAGTGTCCAGACTGAGACTTTACATTTGGTGCCCAACGGGAGGATTCTGCTATATATTTTAGTAGGATCCATTGAAGAGAACAAAAACACGTGTTGCGACACGAGGAAAGTAAATAATTCATTATAAGTGGAAAATTCGAAAAAATGCTAAGGCAAAGAATATCGAATTTAATCGGATATATTTTCCGACCAGAATCAACTCAAAACCCAACCAATCCGATACCACACCCGAACGATTAAACAAATCAGAGTATTTTGTCCATTTTGGCTGGGAAGGTAGAGTACCAATTCTTACAGTACTGGCAATTAAACCAATCGGTTTTACTTGTCATTTCGATTGTGGTTTTAGTCTTCATACTAATAGGGAACAAGTGGTTTAATGGTTCTGGATTAAGAAACACGTGGACTCTTATCCGTTTGCCAAATAGTTGGTTTATCATATCAAAAACACAACATCCATTGTCAGTACTTAATGTACCTACATACATAGAGAGTAATTTCTCTCAAAAAGATGATATGTTGAAAAAAGATTTCTCAAAACAGATACAACAACAAACTCAGAAACCGAAAATGGAGAATAACTCCGACAAAAAACCACTAGATATGTATACACAGATGCTAAGAATGACTGCGATCATCAGTATCTCAATAGTGGTTGCATTAATCGTTTGGGTTCCAAGTAAATGGTCGCAATAATTGTTCCACCTAATAAATCGTATACAGGAGTACAAACCCAATACTCATCGTCTAATAAAAACAAACCAACTTATAAGACAACATGATTAATACAGGAAAAGCATTTTAAGAGAAACGCAATTAAACTCCGCGATAAAACGCAAAAATTCCTCACACAATCAAAACAGAAAAAAAAAAGTTCAAGGAGAGTTTACTCTGAAGAACCTTAAAGTAAAGGAGAATATAATTATCCAGAAGAGCCTTATAAATGTTAATACATTAGTTATCTTTTTTATTTATTTCATGGTTAAATAGTTGTTCAATCATTGCTTTAGAGGCTAATTGCCACTTCATTATTATGGTGAAGCTATGTTAAGACCCAAGTCTTGACATGTCTCTACTTATTATTTAATCTTGAATTAACTGCAGCTGAAGCACATGTTCTTGCTACTATATAAACCACTACCTCGTTTGTCATAACTTTGGATTCCATTTAAATAAACTTTAACTAAATTTAATTGTTTTATTTATTTCTTGGCTTAAATCCCTAAAGTCCAAACCGAGACTTTACAAATTGTTTAAAGATAATACGTAAAAAAAATAATCAACACTTAATAAAATTGGATCACTAATATTTTTAAACTATTGATACTTTTTATTAAAATAAGTTTTAAAATTATTTTGAAGATTCAAACCTGTAAAAAGGTGGCATTGTGAATTTTTGTTCAAAAATTCCAATACAAAATTATTAATAAAAATATGTTTTTTCTGCTACAGATTTTTAGTAAGTTTTAAAAGGTGAAACAAAAAATGTTTCATTTAACAGACCAGTTTAAAGAAAAAATATTAAAGAATTTTTTGGAAATAAATTGATTAATTTTGTGAACAAATTGAATAAAGCGATTTAATATAATGCCTGATTCTCGAAACTGATATAAAAATAAAGAATTGAATTAAAACTTTTTTTAATTTAAAGAAGAAATAGCATTTAATCTGATCTAGTTGACCTGTTATCACCTTTTCAACAATCCCAAATACCCAAATGCGCTCTCTACTTAAATATTTGCCTTTAAACATAAGTAATAAAATTTAAAAAAAAATTTAAAATTAATTTTTCACCCTTCAAGTAATTTGGGGAACATAAATTCATTTATTTCAAAATTTTTCCCACTCCACCCAATTTTGATTTTTTTATCAAATTTTTTTTTTTTCTAGCCTATTTTTTAATATTAAATTTAGTTTTTTTTCTAAAAAGATGAAAAAATATCAAAATAGGTGAAAAATTTAGACAAAGTGAACTAATAATTTTATTTTATTGTGCGTATACTAATCTTAGTTACGTCAAGAATTTTTTTTAATAAGTCCGCTATATTCTGTATGCATGCTCACGTTTGCTTAATATGCTCGTCACGTGACCGCTCTTTCTAAGCAAATAAATCAAAACCATCATATTGAAAAAAATTTTGTATTTAAAAACAAATAAAGATATCCAAAAAATTCTTTAATAGAAAATAATTGTCCATCTTTTTTTTTTGGTGAGAAAATTTAGACATTGTGAATTTTGGGAAAAGTCTTTTGACAACCAAAAATCTGGTTTTCATTACCAAAAAAAAATCTAGATCAAAACTACTAAAATTTTAATAAAATCAATTTTATTTTAATAAACACAAAAAAAAATTTCTCATTACACACAAAAAAAATGAAAACCAAAGTTGTAAAAATCTCTATTGACACAAAATTAATATTTTTGGCGCATTTTGTGGTTTGACTGATGCTTACATATTGTACAACTAACCAAATTTGACTTTGGGTAATGTTTTTGATGCTTTTTAAGCATATAAGCGTTAAATTCTTCAAAATTTAGAATTTTTGGCATTTTATAAAACTTAAAATTTAACATTATATTTATAAAACAATCGTAAGAAATAAAATTCATGTACTTTTTTTTTAAATTTTTTTTTTCATGTGAAATATTTTTCGTAAAAATTCTCAATACATTCAAAAAAAAAAATTTCACAACCCAAAAAAAAATTTTTAGACGTTGTGTGTAAAAATCTGTTTTTTGGTTGTAATGAGCAGATTTTTGGTTGTCAAAAGGACGGGGGGTTTTGACGCATAAATACAAATAATAAAGCATAAAAAATTAAACCATAGCATAATGAAAAAATAGTTAAGATTTTTTTTTTGTTTTTTTTTTCGCATATTTTTTTTTATTAAAGCATAAAAAAAATTTGAAAGCATAAGAATATTTAATTTCAAGCATAAGTAATAAAAAAAAAGATATGAGTGGTATAAACATATACTTAATTGGACAATTAAAGATTGGTACAGAGTCATCTTCAATGACGAGTTCAATTTTTAGGTCTTTAATCGTAAATCAAGAGTAATAGAAATAAAGTTTAAAAATGGGAAGTTTCATCCAAAGTTCTGTATACCAAGGTTACAGAACGGTGGAGGTTCAGGAGGTTGGTATCTGGTGATGTATAATTTTTATTTTGGTTTTATTTTTATTGATTGAAAACAAAAAAATAAAATAAAAGAGTAAAATAAAATACGGATGGTTAAAAATCAAAATATTCAACAATTGTTTATTCTGGTCGAAATTCATATTATAGTAGAAATTCATATTATGGTCGAAATTCATATTATAGTAAAACTTGTACTTATGTTTATACAACTTTTTAAAGTTGGTGCAACCATGAATCTTTCACCATTCTGCATTCAAGAATTAATTTTAAAATTTTTGAAAAAAAGCTATTTAATTTTTTTACATCTTGTTCTGTTCTCTTGTACTGAACTTCACAAAACCCGAGGTCGTCCATCTAATTGTAAGGCTAACGTTGAAAGAAATATTTAAGAAACTCAATTTAAAAAAAGACGTGGTCGACCCCCAAAGGCCAAGTCGGCTCTAAATATTGATTAAATTATTTTTGTTTTATGCTATATTATTTTTTTTATGCTTAACTTGCCTTATTTTATGCGAGACTAATTTTTATATGCTTTAATGACACAATCTTTATACGTTACTTAATTTTTTTTGGTTTATGCGCTATTAAATTTTTTTTTATGCTATAATTTTTTTTTTTTATGCGTCAGATACATTTTTCCTTGTCAAAATACTAGACCCGTGAACTTTCACACAAAAATTCCAAAAATAAAATAATGGATTTTTTACTGTAGATTATTCGGTAAATTTTAAAAATTGAAACAAAAAATGTTTCATTTAATAGTCCAATTTAAAGTATTTTTTGACAATAAATTGATTAATTTGAATTAAATTGAAAGTTAATTTAGAATTGAAAATTAATTTTTTTTCTTTACTTAATTTTTAATAACTTTAAAAATAAACCAATCTAATGATGAAAGTTGAATTTTGTTACGACTATAATTACTAATTTCAAAAACTTTTAAGGAGTGATGACATAATTTTAACATTTAGATAAATTAAATTAACAAATTTCAAAAAAAAATTTCAATTAGAATCAATCACATAGACAAAAAAATAAATCTCAAAATATTGATATTTTTTATTTGTTTATTTTTCATATATTTATATTTATGTTATTTTCTAATTTCTACTTCCTCGCTTTGTTGCAAATGAATTTTTTGTTCCTTGAAATATTAGCTAGCATTCCCCTAAATTTAAATGATTATAAGGGGGCTTAAAGAGGATTTAAAAAAATTCAACAAGATGAGACTTTACTGTGGGTCTAAAGCTTCAAACGATTTTAAGATTTCTAAAAAGTTCAGGAATTTTTATAAGTCTAATAAAAACTAGAGGAGATGCTGATATCGACAGCTTTCAAGAAGAGCTAGTTTGGAATAATTCTAAGGCATCAAATACCTTTGATCAAGTATAGATGTTTAAAATTTTCTATGCATCAATTACATCTTCTTCTTTGTCCGGTGAACATGACTTTTTCATTTTTTGAATTCTCTTTAGATCAAATCGAAAAATGATGAATTATCATCTTCTAGCTCACCTAGATCTATTAGAATTCATTTAAGAATTTTAAAAGGTTTACCTAATATTTTTGAACATTTGCTACATTAACATTTTAATGAGTGCATAAAGTTAAAACTATCCCTGGAGATTATAAAGTATCAATGGGTCTTAGTTACCCCCCTGCAAAAATTGTTAAAAATTGACTAAATTTGTTAAAATGTGTATTACATAATTTACCTAAAAAATTTGGCTATTTGTTTTGTTAATTTTGTGACTAAATTTGTTAGTTTATGTCTAAATTTTTTGTTTCATATTGTTTAATTTTAACCAAAACTATTTAAAATTTGAATAAATATTTTTAATCTGACCAAAGAAATATTTATTCTAACCACAAAAGACAAATCAATGTTTATCAAAAAAAAATTCCTTTATGGCAACTATACATATTACAAGAATTTGGATTTTGATGTAGCCGTACGCTTTATGAAAATAAGCAAAGTTTCTCTAGTTCGAGAAAATTGGGTAAATAGTAAATGTACATGTGGATTTTTTCAAAAAATTATATGTGTGACCATGTGATTGCAGTTGCAGCTCATCAGAAACTAGTGGAAATACCTTTTAAAGTTCAAAAGTGTTCCTTTGCCTCAGCAAAAAAAGGCTGGTATGCCTCCAAAAGCTAAAAAAGCTCTAGTACCGTCGTTTCGGGTTGAACCGATAATGGGGTAATAATGATAATTCTTTTTTTCAACCGCTGTAAATTCTGATTGGATAATAATTTTTGAATGAAATAAAAAAATATATATAAAAAAACTATCCCTTTACAAAATTTGAAAAAAATATTTTATAAAATTTTTTATTTATTTTTTAATCTTCCGCCAATTAACAATCCCATATCAAAAAGAACCGAGTTTGTGAAAAAAAAACTTTTTGTCAATTATCGTTTATTTTAAACAAAAGACCCTATTAAATGTAATTTTTGATGACGAGTTCAAATCTGGACTTAGATTTCAGAAAAAAATAACGGTTTTTGAGAAATTCAATAAAAACATGTTTCTTATACTTTCGGGTTGAACCGATAATTGAATATAAATTGCGATAAAAACCAAAATTTTGAAAAACTAAATAAATTTTGAAAATGACTCGAAAAAACTTTAAATTACCAAATAGTAGTCTTCCAAAATACTCCGAGGACACCCTCAAAAAGACCCTTAATCAAATTAATGAAAAAAAAATTAATATACATCAAGCTTCAGTAAGGTAAGGTAAGGTAAGTAAGGTTTTTACCGAAATCGACGTTTTGAAACAGTTGGAGGAAGAAGAAAATTTAAAAAAACAAAAAAAGTTGAATCAGAAAGCGAAAAAAAGGAAACGTGAAACACCACCCAGTCGAAACCTAAATAATGTTTCATCGATGAAAAATTGAGGATCATCGAAAAATCATCAAATTAACCAATGAATTTAAGATGAGATAATCAAAACCTACAAGTATTTTTTTTAGCAACAAAAATAGGAGGAGTCACTATTTGAACTTTTCATGAACTTTGATTCTAAGCTTGAGTATTATTAAGAAAGCATAAATGCATTAAAAAACAGTCTTTAATTTTTCTATTTTGTTAATATGCAATTTGATAAGATCTTGATCGAAAAGGCTTTTAAATAATGTTAGAAATTTTTTGAAACGAGTCGACTAAATTATTTCTTGAATATACTTATTTTTAAGCCTGTATACTTAGTTGCATGTGTGAAAAATTTATATAAGCATTTGATCCTTAAAAACAAGTCTTGTTTGTTAACTGCTTTAATTATTTAATGACAAAACCAGATTTTTCTCAGTCGACTAAAAAAATAATTAAGTCGTGAATCAGGAGTAAAATAAATTTACTCTTTGATCATAACAAGGTTTGTTTATTTAATTCATTAAAAAAATTTAAAATTAAGCTAATTATGAGGAGACCTTTTTTTTAGATTAATCTGGATTAAGATGGAATGAGCTTTTAAGAATCGGTATCGCACCTTGTAACATTAGCAAGATGATAACAATTTTGGTTTTGTGAAATTTAGTACAATAGAACAGAACAAAAAGTAAAATAAAACTATTCCTTATGTTAAAAATTAATTCTGTAAATTCAATATAGTGCAACATTCACAGTTGCATAATAGACAACATTATATTAAAACTCTCCAATATTAGCAGAATTATATTTCAATGTATTTGAACGTATTGCATTCTGTTAAGAGTTTGCGCATCATTAAGAGGCATTGAAATTTAATACCACAATGAATGTTGCACTATTTTGCATTTACAGAATTAATTTTTTACGTCTAGAAAAAAAGCAATAGTTTTCTTTACTTTTTATTCAGTTTTATTGTACTAAATTTCACAAAACTATAATTTCTCAAATAAAAAAATAAAAAACTATTTTAAATAAATGAAAATCTGATGAAATTTTTATTTTTCATCGATGAAACATTATGAATCTGCTCACTCCTCATCGACGAAACATCGATGTAAATATTTTTTTTCCATTGATGCTACATCGAATTCTAATTAACTGGGCAACAGCTCAAACGACTCAAAACGTAAAACCAAGATGTTCAAAAGATGTAGATGTAGAAGAATATTTCAGCACTGAAAAGCAATGTTTTAAATGTAAAAAAAAGTTCGTGTCTGATAAAAAGTTCCAAGCCAAATGGATCTCATGCGAAACGTGTTCTAACTGGTCTTGCTTTAAATGTCTACCATCAGGCTTCGAACCAAGTTTAGAATTTTATTGTTCTCACAAATGTAAATAAATTTCTTTTTGATTTTCTTATAGTATGTTTGCTTGTTTTTTTCTTATTTTTTTCTTTTTTGCATTTTAAACTATTTTATCATATTTACTCCATACAATGGGGTAAATATGATAATTAACCGTTTTTTATTCTTTTCATTATAAAATTTGAACCGTTTATTTTTTTATAATAAATTTTTTTGAATCAAAGAAAAAAATAGTTTTTTCATTTATAAAAAAAAATCTCCCTCTTTCCCTTCTGATTTTATTTAGGCCCAAAGTAAAGAATTATCACATTTACCCCAATTGACTGTAATGATTTTTTGTTTTGTTTTTTTTTAAATTAGACTAAAAATAACGATAATTGGCGTTTTTTTAATTTTATTTTTATACAAAAAAGACAAATTTAGGTAAATATTAACAAAAATATACTAGTGCTTTTTATATTTAATAAATTAGTCACAAAATAACAATCATAAACAAAAATTAACAAATTTTGGATTTTTTTTGGTCTATAAATTAACAAATTTAGCAGAGCTAGTAACATTATCTCATTACCAATTGTAAGTCCTTTTTACAAAAAAAAGCTAACAGGTCAGACATTAATAATTATAGTACTATTTCAGTTCTGTTTCCTTTTGCAAAGACGCTTTAAAAGCTTTTAGCTAATCAAATCTCAATCTACTTAGAGTTTAATCATGTTTTCTTTAATGCTTAACATGGTTTTAGACCTGGACATTTATGTCAAACAGCTCTTAATGAATACTTTAGTGATTTTAACTTAGCAAGAGACAAAAAGCTAATAACTTTATCATTATTTATTGATTTTAGAAAAGCAAACTATTTATTTATTTATTTCAATGAACACCTTAAAAGCGATGTAAAAAAAAAAGCTAAAAAATAAAATTTAATAAATAGGACAAAGTTTAAGTGTTGTCTAAAAAATTGAATGAAATATTTAATTTAAATGTAATTTTTTTTTAATTTCAATAATTATTATTCATTATTATTATTTATTTAATTGATTTAAATCTTCTACTTTTAAAGTTATTTAATTATGAGTTTGATAACGATTCGTTAGATCTTCTGTCGAGCAATTAAAGTAATAGATCACAAATACAGTAGTGATTTAATACTTGTGTTTTTACGTAAATTAACGTAATTACTTAAGTAAATTTACGTAAATTACGTAAAATTACGTAAAAACAAAAATTCCAAAAAATTTACCAATTTTTGATAATTTTTTGAAAAATTAAAAAAAAACATTGAAATTGTTGTAAAAAAATAATTTACCAAATTTTAAATTTTTTCACGTAAATTAACGTAAAAACGTTATTTTGAAATGGTAAAAAATAGTAAAAATTTTTTATTTGATAAAATTTAAAGGCTTAGTTTTTCGGTAGCAGCTAATTATATTTTATAGTATCTAATTTTTAGTAGATAAAAATATTGTAGAAAATTATTTTTTTAGTAGCAAAATTAATTGATTAGCAGATAAATTTATTCTTCAGTAGATAAATGTTGTCAGTTAAAAGATAACATTTATTTTCAAGAGAATGTTTGAACTAAAAAATAAACGTGTAAATTAATTGACACTTAATTAGTTAATTACAACTGACAATATAAATAATTAATTAAAAACTTTTATATGTATTGTTTATACCTTTGAGAAAACTTATTCTTTACTTAAAATTATACAATTTATCCAAATTCATTTTAATCCAAAAAACTATTCAAAAATTATCATGACTTCTGAATCCTCAACGTCAATTCTTGATATTCCAAGACGTGATCCAAATAACGACGATACCGATATGATACAAGTTTAAACGAAGTTTTTACTTACTAACTCAAAAAAAAGAGGAAGAGGATTTCTTTACCACGATTTTGCAGTCTATTTATCGTATCAACAATGCACTAAAGATATCAAAGATGGTAAAATTGATGACAACAAATGGGCAAAAAAAGATGTTCGAGTTAGCAAAAACAAAACTGAAAAAATAGTACTTGATAAAAAAAAATATGTTCGAGTACTTGTTCTTGTTATAATTGGAAAAAAGATAAAAAATGCAAACATATTATAGGAGTTTCCTATTTTTTGGATTTAAACGATATTCCAGGTCTAGATTTGAATATCGAAGGAAATTCCAAAAGTGGTAGAAAAAAAAAGCTATAAATGGACTTTCAAGAAATTCGAATCATTGGATGAATCAAATTTTAGAATATAATGACATTCAAGAGCCTAATCAACCCACAAGTTTACAGCCTGTTATGCCAACAACATCAAATAATATTGAAGAAGCTGTTGAAAATTCAATACCGGTGCCTCTTAGTAATTCAGATCAAGTAGCTTCAAGCATATCAGTTCAACCATTAGCTCAAAAACGCGGAAGAGGACGTCCCCCAAAGTCATTAAATGTTCAAAATACTGACGCCGAAATTGTTCATTCAAATCCAACCACAAGAAAAAGACGTAAAAATAATTAAATTTAGTTGTCAAATCATAACAAAAATGTGTCAATATTTTTTCTTTATATCTTTGATTTTTTTATTATTATTTTTTTTTTCGGGTGATTTAATTTGCTGTTAAAAAAAAAACAAATATATGCTAATTAAAATAAATATCTGTTTTCCTGAAATTATTTATCTTTTTTTATAATTAAAATTAGATACGAAAGAATAAAATTAGCTGCTACCAAAAAATATATTCAAATTTAAATTAAAAAAATTAATGATTTGACCTATCTTCGTTTTTCTCGTTCACTATTGGTAATACCTTTATCAAAAATTAGCCTTAATGAAATTATTTTATCAATTTGGTTTCTTTTTTTCACCTTTTTAAGGTGCTTGATGTAACTCATGCATTTCTCCTCATCTAAGATATTATTAAATTCGAAAATGGCATAAATTACTCAATAATTTTGGATCTTGAGAGAAAATAAATTTCTTTAACTCATTCCAAACCATTTCAATCGGATTCAAATCGGGAAAATTCGGAGGGGACTTAAACTAAAAAAATTACTTTATTATTAGCTTTTTTTTGAAACCTTTTCCTACCCATTTTATTCCTTTTATTTCTAAGTAATTATGGCAAATCGCAAACGTATGTTTTGGGTCATCATCTTGGTACAACTTAAAATTGAAATCAAATTTTTCAAAAGCAAATGGGATTAAATATTCAGCCAAAATCTCTTAACTGTAACTGACTTGTCTTTTATGTTAAAGAATCCTAGTATAAAAAAGTTTGCTGATGATATGAAAACAAGCTTTGATGACTTTTTTTACTTGAATTACTGTCCGACAAGGACAATACAGAATAATAAAAAAATAATAAAATTTATCGAAAAAAAATTTTTTTTTTCTAATCAAATTTTACCTGTGCGAAAGTTGACCACAATATCAAGCAAAAACAACGAATCACTGACCAAATTGAAAATAAGCAAACCGGTATGGCTCCAGTTATCATTAAAAAAAGATATGGCTACAGGCAAAATAATGACATTTGCAATTAACAAAATAAGCATCACAAGATCCCAATAAAATCTAAAATTGGAACATGGATGAATGATCCAGTGTCCGACTTCTTGCTGTCTCAACTTTTCCTTCAAAACCCCTTTTTTGCTTCCGAACAACTTCATGGCAAGCTTGTTGTCCGATGGCTGCAGCATGCTCACAAAGTAGGACTTCAAATAAGAATAGGTGGCCTTGGGCTCACTAAAATCACTTGATTCATTATTGAACAGATCTTGACCGGGTTTGCCCATAAAGTCCTTAAGCAAGTTGGCACATGTTTCACAGTCACATTCGTTCAGATTTTTCTTGCACACATTTGCGCGCAAATTGAGCAATGAATGTATTGAGCCGGCCAGAGCCGGGCCAGCCAGGTGTCCATTATGGGTCGCGTACAATTGACTAGTTGACCTGTACTGGTTTGAATGTTTGCTAGGCAAGCTAAAACTATGGTGTTTAGAGCTGACTGGGTTTCTAGGGGACTCTTCGCGGGCTACTGATGAAATGGAGCCTGACGGCTCTATGGTCACTTCTACCGGCGGAATAGTACCTGGCCGAAATTCATTTTTGCCCATAATAACCAGTGATTGCTTTGTCTGTATTTTTTTTTCTACGAATTTGCTTTGACTATGTACATTGTTGGAACTTTTTTGTTGAACATTTTTTGCATCATTTGGCAATTGGTCATCTTGGTCTATTACTTGTGTGTGCTGGTTGCCGTTTGTCTTGGTCTCTGCGTTTTGATCGTGGATTTCGAATTTTATTATTGGTGGTCGTATCATTCTGCAAGCATAATCAGTTTTTAAACATTTTTTAAGTCTAAATTTTAAGTATATAAAGCAAGATTTAAAAACAAAATTAAAACTCAAAATTGACAAGATAGTTTATTTTAAATGGTTTTAAAAAAATCTAAATGTTACTAAATAAAGTGTTACATAGCACATAATTATATTTGATTTGAATTTTAAATGTGAAAATCAATTTTTTTTTAGTTGAAAAAAAGTTGAATTTATTTTCATTTTTATTTCAATTTTGGGACGTGTCAATTGGATTTGTGACCATAGATTAAAAAATAAATATAAAAAAAAAAAATAATTTTTAGTGTAAAAAAATAATAATTTGGTCAGAAAATTGACCTCTAAGTAGACTAGATTTACAAAAAATGAACAGAATTAAATTTAATTTGGATATTTTTTTAAAGAATCAAAAAATTAAAGGGCTTATATTTTTTGTAGTAGAAAAAGTTTTTTTTTTTTAGAAAAAACATTTTTCGTAGTAGAAAAAATGAATTTATTAAAAATATTTTTTTTAGTAGAAAAAATATTTTTGATTGAAGAAAAAATAATTTTCCTAATAGAAAAAAATTTTCATCACCTTTATCGATTAAGAAAACTATCACTTAATACTAATTGACAAATAACTTATTAATACTTACTTAATAACTTTAATTAAATGTAAAATGAGTGTAAAAAAGTATCAATAAAACTTTCAAAATAAAAAAAAAGATTCAGAATCTGACTCATCATCAACTTCAATTATTCAACGATCAGCTGTCAACAATCTAGACGACACGGACAATGATAGCGAGGACATTATTCCAACAAAAAAAGCCAGGGGCGAGCTAAAGTGAATGATTATTACAAAAAATATAATAGTTTACAAAAATTATAAGAGTCTCGATGAAACTAAAAATGAACTTATCGATGATGTCAAGTGGAGTACAAAAGAAATATATATGACGGATATTGGCGAAAAATGTTTCTTCAAGTGGATAAAATGTTAAAATCGTTTATATATATAAACGCGGAAAACCTAGAAAAAACTAACATTTTTTTTTCTATTTTCCCAAGTATTTTTTCTACATTTAAAAATATTTTTTCTAATTTTTTTTTTCTACTTTACGAAAATAATAATTCCATTAAAAAAAAATATTTTTTCTACTACAAAAAATATAAGCCAAATTAAAGTTGTTTAGTTTTGACTTTTAAAGTAAAAAAATCCTAGACTTGGACTTGACTTTAGATTTGTGACTTTCAAACAGCTCTGACTTAATCCAAAAATAAATGCCTGCAAAATTTTTGATTTTATTCTTCAAACTGATGAAATTTTTTAATTTTTTACTTTTTTCACATTTATCATTTATCATGAAAATTTTTCAAATAATTTCTAGTGATTTTTCTCGGACAAAAACTTGAAAAATTATTAAAAATTTTCCAAAAATCTAGAATTAAAGAAAATTGTATTGATAAAAAAAATGTTTTTAAAATCTTGTCCTATTTATCTTGCATAAAAAACATTTTCAATATTATCTAAAAAAACTTTAATTTATTTAATCTAATGAAATTTTGTATGCTTTTTTTGTGTGTTTTGTGATTTTATTTTTTTTTACTTTAAATTATCTATGTTTGATCATAAATTTACCTCTAAAAACAAATCAAAAAAACAAAATTACCAAAATAATACCACAACATTGACAATTAGAAAGTAAAGAATCGAACTTTTAGCATTTTTTTATAAATTCTAAATTAGAACTCCTAAATTCTCTATCATAAAAAATATTCTTTTTTTTCAAACTTGAAGATCATAAAATTTTCTTAATTTCTTAAACTTAATTATTTTGTTCTTAAGATTAAAAAGCTTTATAACAAAAAAGAAAGTTCTTTTAGTGCTGATATTTTTACGAATCTTGAAGTTAAAAAAAATGTTGTTTTTCCTTTTTGAAAAAAAATTTAATCAATTAAATTTAAAATTTAAAATTTCTCCCGAAACTGACTTGAACTTTTGAAGGAGTTAATTCAAATTTATATCTTAATTTTATATTATTCAAATTAATTTAAAAATATATTTGAAAATTAAGTTAAGTAAAAAAGGTTAAAAATTTGAGTTTATTTGAATTAGACCTTGATAATTAAAATCGGTCAAAAAATGCTGATTAAATATTATTTTAAAAACACATTAAGCTTTACGCCTTTTAACTTCATCCAATAAGAACTTCACTTTAATACCAAATTTAATATTTTATTAAAATAAAATAAAATGAACATATTATACTTATTCAAATATTTTTATATTTTATTTTTATTGATCAAAAGCTAAATTTAATGGCAATGTGAAATTTTAGTACAAAAATTAAAGTACAAAAAGTATAAACGCTACAATTTATTTTGTAATTTTTGTACTAAAATTTCACATTGTTGATTTAATAGATTTAAAATTAAAAAATTTTAAGGAAACAAAATGAAAATTTTTATTTTTTAAAAAAGAATATTTAAAACAAAATTTGAACTGAGAAATTCTAGTCTATTTCGTTAATTGACATCGATTAGTTTAAAATAATCTTTTAAACATTCAGCTACAATTTTATTTTTTTTTTATTTTAGCAATGGGAAGCCTGTCAATACATCTAAAGCATTTCGTACATTTTGATTTGTTTACGCTTATTTTATTGTTCATTTTTTATAGTTTGAATTTAAAAAATTTAAAATTTGAAACACTTATATTAGCATACTCGATAGTCTTTGATAAAGTCAGTCAAACTAGTGTAATTCTAATTACTGTCGTAAAATAATTAACGATAGTCTGAAGACAAATAAAAACTAAAACATTTCTTCGATTAAACTTAATTTTTCTTTTTAATTTTTTTAAATTTAAAGCTTTAATTAATAAAATTCGTTTAGAACTTAAAAAAAATATATTTGCTGAAAGAATTTTAATAATTTGATTTTTTTAATTATTATTTTGACAAATATTATATAACATAATTAATTTATATGGTTACCAAAAATATTTCGAATAATAAAAATATATTAAAAAAAAATAACTAATTTTTTCTATTAGTCAGAAAAATTCTATTTATTCAAGGATATTTAAAAATTTGTTAAATATCTTTCTTTAGATTATTTTTATAAAAGAAATTTAACTTCAAAGATCTGATTTATAAAAAAATTATTTTTACACTTATTTTTCTCTTATTTTATCTTTATACTTATTTTTATTTTTTAATTTTTTTTACATCGCCTTAAAGGCGTTCATTGAAATAAATAAATAAATAAAAACGCTGACGAAGATCGTAAATTGAGAGTTGATTCCATAAAATCATTAACTTTTTTTAAAAATGTAGAAAATAAATCTTTAGCTTTAATAACTTTTGCGTTTCTAGACGTAAACAAATGAAATTTTTTGATAGTGAGTTTATGAGCTTTCAGAATTTCTGGTAATATTATATGGTTAAATGATGGATACAGAATCAAACCGAAACTCTAAGTGCCAAAATAGGGTATTTTAGGTTTTTCAATTGTATGAGCTTTCAAATAAATCACCAAGTCGAATCGACTATTGAGTTAAATTTTCTAGCTCTTTATCTAACTTTCAAGGGGTCTGCGATATCATAAAGTTGTTCCGATCCAGAGAAATTGGGCCTCAAGTACAACATACTTTTAAAAGTGTCTAGCTTTTCTTGTTATTTTACAAAGGGACGGAATTTTCAAAATTTATGAAACTTGGTGATCCTTTGTATTTTTAGGTTTATTTTAATTCTATGATATCTGTTTTTTTATATTCCTTTAAAAAAAATTCAATTTTGGGGTGGTTCATCTCCTTTAATTTAATTTAATTTTATATTTTAACCTTTTTTCTAAAGGAAAAAAATCCAATGAGAATATTTGAATGAAAAAGTTTTAATTCTATTTACAATTTTAATAAATTTTTATAAGAATTTTTTTCTCTTGGAATTGATACATCATCAAATATTTATTTTAGTCTATTTTTAAAGGCTTTAAATGAAAGTTTTTACATTAATTGATTTTTGAATTGTTTCCGCTTTCCACTCTAAAACCACGATGAATGTCTATTTATCGAAAAATGTTTAATGATGTTGAAATAAGCTTTTAGATTATAAGAACAAATTTCTAATTAATTTTTAAGTTAAAAAAGAACAAATTAAAATCTTGTAATTTCAAACAATTCATTTAAAAAAACATGTTCATAAATGCACTTGAGCACAGCTTAATGAGACTTGACTAGTAATCGATCATTAAACTTGAAAGAGATGAATGAATTGTGAAAAAATAAAAAAAAAGTCAATTTTGAAATCGGAGCTTCATCATTCAATCGCCCATCTAAAATAATGCCAACACAGCCAAATTTATTATTCAAAAATTTAAAAAACTTCCTAATTACTTATTTTTTAATTTTAGCTTTTTTTGTTTCTTATAATACTAGGATTCGGAAGAACTGTAAAAGCAAGAATTAATCAGAAAGTTTCGTGATGTTATATCGGAAAAATTAATCTTTAAATAATCAGTCATTAGTTTATTTTGTTTTTTTTTAAGAAAATGGCAAAAGGAAATAGAAAAGAAACATTCAAAAGGGAAAAGAATGTAGGTGGTTGATAGATTACAAACAAGGAGAAGATGAAGAAGGATAAAAGTGTGATTAGGAGAACACAAATAGAAGTTGGAAAGATTGAAAGAGAGAAAATTAATTTTTTTAATAAAAGGGAAGGAATACCTTTTAAAAAATGTTCCATAGGACCATAAATGCAATAATAAGCTCGAAAAAGAAATTAATGGTAAAATAAAATATAACATTTTAGGGTCTTGCCTGTTATGTGACCAAGGGGGTCATGTAATATGTGACCTGATGACTTATGTCAGTTTGGTGACCGGATATTTTTTTTTCGGGTCACATAAGTTTGGGTCACGCATTATATGACCATCGATACCAAAAATTTACAAATTTATAAGTCACCAAAATATTTTAATGGGTCACAAAAGTATTCTGATGGGTCACCAAAATTTAAATAATTCCAAATTTTTAAAGACATAAATTTTAAATTTCTCTTCTCATGCTAAAATAAGCTAAATAAAAATTATTCAAAAAAATGATGTAGCAAATTTGAAATCTTCTTACAACTATTTAGAAAGCAGTGATTTATTTTTGAAAAAAATTAATAAAATTGAAAAAGAAAATCGCGAATTATTCAATTATTTGGGTTTGTTAGGGCTAATTTTATCAATTCAAAATTGTACAAATGATTACTGCTTGAAAAAAGGTAAAAAGATGGAATTGGAGGAACGAAAGCGTGGAAAAAATGCTAAAAATTACCTTTTGTGGTGTACTCAATGTACAACTTATAAAACTATATATTTTGAGTCATTTTTTTCATTATTTCGAAATATTGATGGGTCACAAAAATATTTTGGTTTAAGATAAAAAAAATAAGAAATTAAATTATGGTCATATAATGTGTAACCCGAAAAAAAATATCTGATCACCAAACTGACATGATTCATCAGGTCACAAGTAACATGACCCCCTTGGTCACAAAACAGGCAAGACCCACATTTTATTTTAAAAAAATACATTTATTTTATAGAATTTTGAAAATGTCTTGAAACTAGAAAAACTTGAATTTTCATTTACATGATCTTATTCTTTAAAAAAATAATGTATAATTGTTGGAAAAAAAAACAAGATAAATATCTTTTTTAATATCTAAATTAATTCCATGAGTCCGTATTTTAAATAAGATAATAAAATCCTTAAAAAAGTACTAATAAGAGTGACAAAATTGAATGATTCTACTACCTTATGAAGAAAGATTGAAATTCTTAAATCTTAGGAGTCTTGAAAATCTTCGTTTAAGGGAAGACCTTATTCAAATATTTTAAATTTTAAATGGTTTTGAAAAGCATATGAGTCACAAGTCTCAAGTCAAGTCCAAGTCCGGACTTTAATTTTTTTTTTGAGTCATGTCAAAGACATTATTATTTATGGGACTTTAAACTACTCTGTTGAAAAATCTACGAAGACCACATGGCAAAAAAATGGTCGGAATGGTGTATTTTATATTTCTTCAATATGTAGGAAAATATTTTCCAAAATCACCTGACTTGGAGCGTCCAGAAATAATTTTTTTGAATTATCACGTTCTTTATTGAAATTATATGCTAATTATTTTTTAATAAAAAAGGTTTATTTAATTTTTAGAAGAAAAAAACCTAATTTTTAATAATTTTCAAGTCACTTAGACGAAATTTTTTTTTTTTGGAATTTTATTTCGGTCTTTTTATGGCAACTAACACAATTACCGTAAAACCTTGCAAACTACCCCATGGGGTTCAAACGAGAAAATGGGGGGGTTATAATTTAACAGCAATTTATTCTGTAAAATTATTTTAAAAAAAAATAAATTAGAAGCCCGGGCTTATATTGAAATTATTTATTTAAATTGATGGGGTACTACGGAAATAAGTTTAATTTTTGACTGGGCTTTTAAAGAAAATTTCGGTACTTTTGAAAAAAAATTAATAAAAAAATTAAAAAAAAATATTAAAAAAAGAGAAATTATAACTATACAATGTTTTAATATTTTACAAAAACTAAGCCATTTCTGTGTCTGAATTATCTTCATCATCTTCATCATCGTCAAAGTCATCTAAATCTAAATCGTGAATGTTAGCTTCATCCCCTGAAATAAAAGCGTTCAAATCTTGCGCATTATCATCCTCTACATCATCAATAAATTCTTGATTAATAATAAAATGCCTAAGCTGTCTATGAAATAGGTCGATAATGTTGGATGTTATTCCTGCTTGATCAAACGAGTTTTGAATAATCATTTTTTTACTTTGGACTTTTCATGTTAGTTTTTAAGTAAATTTATTTAAGTCAAAATTTTAGAAGAGAATTAAAATATTAATAAAAAAATTACGTTCTATTTAACTTGACTTGACTTTAAATTTTGATGTTCAAAGGGTGGGTATGATGATGCAAATTTCTAAAAATTTTAAGCTCATGGGTGTGTATTATTTTTAATAATGCAATCCCATGAGACAATATTATAATTATTATAATTATCCCATGGGGTAATACTGAAAATCTGTTAGTATTATTATAAGAATTTTAATTAATTTTTTAATACAACCCCGGTGTAATACAGAATTTTTTTTTTTTAAACCCATGGGGTTATATCATATATTATGGTGGGGGGGCTATAGCAAATTACACACTATAACCCCGGGGTAGTTTGCAAGGTTTTACGGTATTTGAATTTAGATTAAATACCATTTAAAATGAATAAAAATTATTTAAAAATGGAAGTTCAAAATTTTAAAATAAATTTTTTGCCTAATTGAACAGTTTTTTATATCTTTTATCAAATAAATAATTCTGAGTTATTTTAAGGATATGTTTTAGAGGTAAAATAACTGAGTAAAATGAATTCATAAAGTTGTGGGTTGAAGGGGACATGCAGGTAAAAAAAATTCAAAAAAAGTTAGCTAAAAATTAAAGCGTTTTGGTTTAAAATTTTTTGTGGAATTTTATAAAATTTTGTTGAAAAGTTTGGTATTTTTTTAATTTTTGGAAATGGAAAATTGAAAATAGCTCAAAACTATTTTGGTAAATTTTTGGTACGTCTTTTTTGGTAGCTCATAACTCTCTTAAAGACGGTCCTAAAATAATTACCAACATGTTAAAAAATTCAGTCGTTTCTTCTCTAGAAATATACAGTTCCAGATATACAAAACTTAAGTGTTATCTGAATTTTTAATTTTTGACTTAAAATTCGTTAACTAAGTCCCTTTAAACGGCGATTTATTATTTTTTAACTAAAATTAATCAAAAAAATATTTTTACTAAATTGCATTACTGATATTATTCTTATTAATTTTACTAAATTCTATTAAAATTATCAATTAAACACAATATTACTTAAAAAAACAGCAGGTAGACTTTTAAGTCCATTTTGAGAAATTTTTTGAGCCAGAGAAGGATGTTTTGTACAATTAGAACAATATTTGGATAATTTAGAATATTATGGTATTAATTTTGATGAAAAATGTGACTTCTGTAATCTGGTTTCTAGTTTTGATCTCTATAATTCTCTTATATTTTTTTAAATTGAAATTATTTTATTCTAATTTACACAGTATCCTTTATTTATGGGGATACTGATCTAGTGGTCGGAGATCAGAATACAAATAATCTTTAAAAAAATTTCAATTTTATCATAAAAAACATGGGTCTGAAAAAAATACAACTTTTTAAAGACTTATTTATTTTTAGACCCAAAGGTATAAAAAAATTTTTTTAGCCTCCCAAAAAAATGAAATAAAGGGTTAGGGTTTTAAAATTTTAAATAAATTGCTCTGCTACAGGTAGAAATTGTTATCAACCTCACTTTCCCTCAAATGCTTTTCTTTATTAAAATTTAAATATAACTAATTTGAAAAAAAAATTTGTCATTGATGAGCAAAGCTTAAAAAAATAATATATTATTGAAGTGTGAACAGAAATGTAATTTTAAAATTTATCTTCACATTTCTATTTCGAATAAAAATAAAAAATAAAAGGCTTTCATTATTGATAAAATTTTAGCAACAACTAGCATTTCTTTTAATAGTATTAAAATATTAGTAGATTGCATCCTTTTTTACACAATAATCCAAAGTACTTAGTGTCATTTAAAATTAGATCAAGAGTGAATTTTAGCAGAATTTCTAAACACATTTTATAGCGCTTTTCCTTTATTAACCAACACAAATTTAATCTTTTTTTATATTTTTAGCACGAGTATACAAAGTGAGAAGTAAAAATTTGAGAATATATTGATTTTTTTGATGTAATACAAATGACAATGACATCATTGTAAAAATTGATTTTTTTAAATAAAATTAAGAATATCACTGCTAACTTGGTGAATAGTAAATTATTTATTTTGAAAAAAAAAAATAATCAAAAAATTTTAAAATCAGTTTTTAATTAGCTATTTTTCTTAAATTGTAAGGAAATTTTTTTTCAAATTATTATCTCAAAAAAACTTAATTAAAAATTAAGTACAGCTTACCAATGATGCTGAGGATTGAAAAACAATCAAAAGTTAATTTTAGGAATTGGTAAAAATTAAAAAATTTCTTAAGTCTTAATTTCCTTAAAAAAATTTAAAAGAAGTTTATTTTTTTAACTTGCAAAATTTTTTTTTATTAAAAAAATTTCGAATTTTTGTTAAAATGATTTAAACATCAAAGTGTTAATAAATTAAATTAAATTAGACTAAAATACTTCGAATGAAAATTTTATTTTAAGCTATTTAAAATAGTTGATATTATTTATGTCATGTCTGTACTTTTAGAAGCTTTGTTTAAGATACTTACTTAAAATAAAAAAATAATCTTTACCGCATTTTTGGTCGATGTAGTTTGAAGGCATTTATAAAATATTTCGCTTTCTTAACAAATTAAGTTATAATATTCAATTTAGTTTATTAATTTTTAAATATGTGTAAAATTAAAAGTGTGTAAAATTTGATACTTAACAATCGTGTCTTTTCTTATTATTTAAAAAATAAAAGTGAAAAAAAAGTTTGCTAATTATCAACATTTTAAACAAGAGTTTAGCGCCTTTCTTAACATCACTTTTTCATTCGTCTCTCTTATTTTTCTTTTGCTTTTTAACTTATCTAATAATTTATTGCTAGATTTTATGTTTTTAATTAATTTTTTTATCAAATTTTTCAATTTAATTTAATTTTTGTTTTATATTAAATTCTGAAGGGACTTAAGCTTAGCACAGATACACAAATAATGTCTCTATAACTTTTTTTTTTAAATATCTATTTTCATTTTTTTTTATTTTATTTTAACTTTATTTTGGTTATTTTAATGAGATTTAGCTTGACAAATAAAAAAAAAAGAGCTTAATTTTGAAGAATTCCTTTGATAAAATTAAACTTTTTTAAAAGGGTATATGTCAACTTAATAAGTCTTCGTATAGCCTTCTCTAAATATTAAATTAGCTTCTCTTAATAAAGAAAATATTAACTTTAAAATCAAAAACATAAAAAATTAAAATATATTAGCTCTTGGATAAACAATTTGACTTAAAATTAACCTCTATTTTAATGGTTTATGAAACAAAAAAGCGTTGTAGTTTAGAGTTAAACTTAATAAAAATTATTTTATATCATATCATAGTTTAATAGCGTGGCAGTTTTAAATTAATCAATAAGAAGATTTTCTCTTTTCAGTTTATCTGGCGGGATTTTTTTTTTAATAATAAAGATTAATATTAATTGAGAAAATAGATCTCTGAAAATTTATTGTACAAAAATTTAAAGCTTAATTGATTATTAAAAATAAAGGAAAACAATTATGTTCGATTAGAGATTAACAAAAATGTATTTCTGTTTAGTATTGCTACCTTTTCTTTCTTTTTAGAATTTTTCAGCATCCAGAACTTTTATTAAATATTTTTTTAATTTAAATTTAAAGATTACATTTTTAAAGTCTGAGTATTTTAACTCTAAGACTGAATTTTTTTTTCTTACTGAGTTAAATTTAAAAAAACTTCATTTATTTTTTTATTAAAATGTCAATTCAAATCTTTGGCATGCTATAGTTATCAAAACTGTGAAGTTTTTCCAATTAGATCTTTTAAATTCAGAAAAACTTTGGTAACTCGAAATTTATTATCAATTTTTGATGCTCAAAATGATCAAATAAAGCTAAACAATTAAATTAATTATAATTATTTAATAGTATTAATGCAGAGACATATTTTTTTATTTAACATACTTTGCTAAATCTTGAGGTAAAATCTGCAAATGTCTGCAAAAAATTATCCACTAAAAATCGCATCATTTCGATGATGTGCACTCTGCGATGAGCATTTTGAAATTGCAGAATTACCTTTTTATTTAGCATAGAGTGTTTAATCAAAAAATGTATCTCTGCATTAATTTTATTAAGAAATAATAATGTATTTAACATTTCAAACTTGATTTGATCTTTTTGATCATAAACTTCAAATTGTCAAAACTTTAGCTTCAAGGAATGGACTTTGAATGCAAAAACAAGCAGGCAAACCCTACATTAAAATTGTGTGGAAGGCATCTAATAGCTAAAAGGCATGATCATATGTCTAACCATTCTTCATTCTTTTACATGAATGAATGAATGAATCTTTAAGTAATGAAACAAAAGTCTATGCTGATGATATAAAAATTTTAGCAGCCGTTAACCATCTAAATGATAACTTATCTTTAAAGTGCGATATAGATTCTGTGTCAAGCTGATCGATTACATGGGCGACTGATTAAAACGTAGAGAAGTGTAAATTGATGCATATTGGAAATAAAAATCCGCAGTTTGACTACACAATTTTTAATAAACATGGAACAGAATCATTAGATAAAACAAAATTGGAAAAGGATTTGGATGTGTTTTTTCAAAATGATCTAAAATGGGGTGTGCATGTTAGCTACTCTTCTGGCAGAGCGAATAAGATTTTGGGAAAGATTTGGTAAATTTTAAATTTTTGGACGCCAATTTAGTTAAGTTACTATAAACCTCATTGGTAAGACCTCTTATAAATTATGGAGTTTGTGTTTGGAACCCATACCTGAAAGAAGATATGAAGGAAATAGAAAAAGTGCATCGTAGAGCTACGAAGTTGATTCAAGTCTTTAAGCATCTTCAGTATGAAGAAAGATTGAATAGAATAAAACTTACACCTTTGGTAAGTGGAATCAGGTACGTTGAAAGAAATAACTATATTTTGAGGGGTCATGCAAAGATGGTTACAAGAGAACTTATTAAAAATTGTCCATCACGATTCAACTTTATCACAAACAGGGTTGTAAACGACTGGAACCGTTTACCAAAAAATGTTGCTGAAGCAAATTCATTAAATTCCTTCAAAGCAAGACTTAATAAATGGTTTATGGTACAGAATCTGTTGTGATTGCAAAGAACTGCCACAGCCTTATGGTTTAACTCGACTTGCTCGAGTCGCGGTTAATTTTGCTACTACTACTATGATGTAAAAATATAGAAGTTAGCTTGGAAAAAATATCTATGATGATCAGAGACGACACAGAAATGCGTTTTTTAGGGTCGTAAAATGCGGTAAAAATTGCAAAAAAAAAGGGTCTTGCCTAAAATGTGAACTTTATGTTCACCAAATTTCTGCTCACAAATTTTGTGACCAAAGTAGTTCACATAAAATAAAAAATGTTCACCAAATTTTTAATTTAAAATAAAGACAAAATTAAAAATCTTTACTTTGTTATGCTTGTTGAAATTTGCAACTATTTTTTTTTTAAGCTAAAAAATTTAATTGCATCATTTAAAAATCAAAAAGCTTATGTATCAACTTTGATATCCCAAAAGATTAATTTTACAAAGAAATTAAAAAAGATGACTGAAAATATTGATTTAAAAATTTTGCCAATCCAATCATACCAATCCGGTGCCATGTGAGATTTGTGAAGAATTAATGAAAAATATTAAAGGAGTAAAATTGCGTAAAGCAAAAAAACATAAAAATTATTTTTGACAATTTATTTTATTTTTTTATCAAAATTAACATTTAAATTAATGTTCACATAAAAAATTTAGTTCACGAAAAATTAAATTTTTTTTTTAAATTTACTTTGGTCACAAAATTTGTGAACAGAAATTTGGTGAACATTAAGTTCACATTTTAGGCAAGACCCAAAAAAAATGCGATTTAAATGCGAAGCTAAATTTTATTATTTTAAATTAGATTTTTAAATTTACAACTATTTAAGTAATATCATTAAATTTAAGATAAAAATTGTTTTAAAGTAAAAAAAGTTTTTAATCACTGTCACAGTCTACTACCAAAGGTATAATATCATCATCAATTTCTTGCTCTTCATCCTCTATCTGATGGTCAGGAAAATTAAAATAGAAAAAATTATTTATTCTAATAGTGTCCTCATTCATATTTAGACGTTTTACGTCTAAAATTATTTTATATTTAGATAAGACTCTCTCTGAGTCACACGAATTTGAAGGGACAATCAAATACCACTTAATTTCATCATACAAATTAGATAGTCTCAATTCATTACCTTTCCATCATAGTTTTAAATCAAAATTAATTGGCTTTTGCTGTTTTACCAATTCGGAGCAAATTTTTAAATAAATCTTTCACTCATCCCTTAATTTTAATTTCAAACCATCAGAAAAAGGCTATCCCTAAAATCCGGATCCGGACATAAAAAAATTTACCTAAAATAACGACCCCATTTAGACTTTAAAGCTAAAATTGATAATTTCAGAAAAAAAACGAATTTAAATTTATTGAAAGAAAAACAAACAAGAATAAAAAAGTTTTTTAATTTAATGGTTTTAAATTGAATATAATTAATTTCTTAATTTAAATTTTCTTTCCCTTTTAGGAGTCAAAATTTGTATTTTGGTTTTAATAACACTTTTTAAACTCATATATGCATCTTCTGAAAAATAATTCTGATAAACAGAATAGTCAATATTAACAACACCACTAGCCAAATCTTCAGGTTTACATATCAAATCATTCTCTTGAATCAATTGTTTAATATATAATTGTCTCATAATTGCATTTTTGTTTTTCAAATAATGTTGCAAAAAATTTTTGAATTTCAAATTTTTTGAAAAACCAAATTTTACTTTACGAACGTGTTAGTCTGTAAATTAGTTTTAGAAGAAATCCGGGTCCGGATTTTAGAAATGTCATGTCCGTGTCCGGGTTTTAGTGATGGTTACAAAAAAAAGTCCATGTCCATCTTTAAATCTTTAAAGATGAGCATCTTTAAATAGCTTCTCAGCTTATTTCTCTTGAAATCCTGTGCCATTTCAAAATTTAGATTTTTTTGGAACTTCTAGAATAATTTTGGTCAATTTTTCATTCATTAAATTTTTTTCTATTTCAAGTAACTAAAAAAAGTGCGAAAAATGCAAAAAAATGCAATCGCATTTGGTCGTCTCTGATGATGATTATAACAAATGAAACTAAAAAAAACATTGGATACTAAATAAGAATGTAATAAATTCCTAACTTTAAAGTAAATTTTATGTTATTTCCTACATTGTTCACAATAAAATGGGTTCTCTAGTAAAATTAAAAAAAAATCGAAACCTAAATTTCAGTTTTTCCCGAATTCTAGAGATTGATTCCAACTATGAATAATTTGAGAAAAAAAAAATCGTTTTTTCAGTACCATCTAGAATACTAATTATCCAACAAAAATTATTTTAAATAAATTTTAAATTAAAATAAAATATCATCAATTTTAGCCAGGACTTAAACTTCCCAGAAAATCACTCTTTCTTCTTTTGTGTCAGACTCAATGTCTTTAGCTATTACTTATTATTGCAGAGATTGGATTAGATTTGTCAAAATAAAGCGGATAGCAAAAAGTCGGTTCCAAATTTGCGACTATAGATTAATTTATATTGATTGATTTTATAAATAAAAGAGGCGCATGCAAACTGGGATAATTTTTCATGATCGATTGTCTGCTCATTTTTCTACTTGATTATAAAGTCATTGATTTTTTACAAAAAAAAATTCTAAAATAAATAAAAATTAAATTTTAGATGAACAAATTTTTAATTTATTAATATTAGTTTCTCTAAATGAGAACATTCTGATTAGAATAAAGAATCATTTGCATTGTCATTAAATTAAAACTGTTCGCAACACTAGCGCTTTGACACTCAAATGAGTCAGGCAAGAAAATTTGATAAAAAGTAATTTTCTTAATTTTATTTAGTGCTAAACATTTGGCCATTTTAGCATTGCGTTTTTTTGCATTTGATCAAATTAGTTTTTTCAATTAATCAAGTGCTAAAATTAGTTCCAAAATTAAATTTCCGTCTTGTATATAAAATTACCTTATTCTTGAAAAAAAAGGAAATAATCTAAACTGTTTAATTTAATTAAAAAATACACCAGTTTGTTAAATTACGATTCTTTTTCTATTAAAAGAAAAATCTAAAAAAATTAATTTAAGCTTGTTTAAATTTACATGAGCTATCAAAACATTTTAAGTCCTGATTGTTTATATCGATTGTGTATTTGTTAAAAGAATGAAAAATTAAACTATTTTGAGAAAAATTGAAAACAAAAAATTTTTTAATTGATATTATTATGAAAAAATAAAAAAAAATTCAAAATTTGTCACTTTTTTTTACTTCATTTTACGTAAAATTAAACACTTAAACCAATCTAACCAAGTAAGTCACGGATTAGAGCGTATGATTTAGAAGGTTATACACAAAAGACGGATCCGGATTAAAAAAAAATTTCATATAAAAAATTTATTCGTCAACTTGAAGTTCATGATCATGATCAAATGATCAAAATTTAATTGATTATAATCTTAATAAAAATGTTCAAATTAACTTTTTCAAATATTTTTTAAATTAAACATAAGATGTTTATTATTTTAAATGATTAAAAAAACAAATCTTTTTTTCTGATTGATTTTAAATGATTTTTCTAAAATCTTTATTTGAAAAGTTTAAAGACAAATTTAAAATCCATATTTAGGTATCCAAATTATGGCTTTGAATGATATTTAAATACTAATAAAAATATTTTACGGTGAAACAAAATAAAATTTTGCCTTGCAAAATTTCAAAATATTGATTAAGATTTTAATTTAATTTGGATAAAAATTCATATTATTTTCTATCCAAGCATAGATTAAATAAATCATGTTTAATAAAGTTTAGTAATTTTTTATTAAAAAATTGAAAAAAAAAACATTTTTATTTAAATCAAAAACTAAAAATTTTGATTTGAAATTTAAATTTGATCATGAACTTTAATTTGCCAATTTATTCATGCAAATTTCGTCAAATAAAAAAGAAATTGACTAACTCACATAAAAAGGGTGATTAAAATTTGAAGAATATTTTTAACGCAAGTATATCTTTAGTTATAATTTTTTGTCAAATACAATTTGTTACAAATTTTAAATGAAAAAGATATTTTTTTTAACATTTGATAACAGTCCCTGTAAATTAAAAAAAAAACTTAAACTTTTGAGTAAAGCCACCTTAAGACCCTGGGTACTTTATTAATGTATTGCTAAATGAGATAAACATATTAAAAAAAACAGATTCTGGAAAATATCCTTTGTATCAGTAAGAATTATTAATTGAGAAATATAAAATAAAATATATATTTTTTGTTTTATCTTGATTTTTTAATTACTATAAAAGAGAAAAAAAACTTTTGTTCAGTAGTATACTGTTTATAATCCTAGAAGTAAATTATTTAAAATAATTATATTTAGTTTTAATATTTTTTATTATTTGGATTTCTGTCCAAAATGACCCATATATTTTTAAAAAATCAACTGTAAATATAAATAAATAAATAATGATATTTTGTTGAAACTAAGTCTAAATAAATTACGGTTCCGGGTCCGTGTTCAAGTTCTAATTAAAATTATGAAAATAGTCCGTCCTTTAGGTACCAGAAATCCGGACCCGCCAATCTGCATCCGTTCATCCGGATACGTCTTTAGGTAAAGCCCATTTAGAACAGTTATAAACAAAAGTGAGCTCAAGTTAAATTTAATTTTTTTTTTTAAATTACTCAAAAAAGTCAAAATCATGTGGTGCTTTTTAAATAATGCACGCTAGAATTATTAGAATAAAAATTTAAATTAAACAAAATTATTGCTTTTAAATTATCTTTTTTCAAGCTCAAATTTTTAGTCTTTAAATTAAAGTTAATTATTAAAAATAATAAAATTGAGCTCAAAATATTTTTTTAACTTTGTCTTGATTCAGAATGTTAAGGCTGAATTTTTTTTTCTAATGTGGACATAAAACTTCCCCTCAATTAATTCCTGAATTGTGAATAAATCCTTAAAAACAAACCATTTTAATTTTTTTTCCTAAAAAAAAATATTTTATAAAGTTTATTTTTCATCAAATATTGAAAATAATAATGCATCTGCTATGATCAGTAGCTTATTTGGATTTCTCTCAATTGAATTAATTTTCCGGATTAGACAAAACTCAAAGCCATGAATTGAAAAGCGTATTTTCTCTGAAAATAAAATCTTTAAAAAGCTATTTTAGGAATATAAAATATTTTAAATGGTTTATAGAAATCCGCCTTCGAAAATGAATCAAGTTACTTTACCATGATCTAAAGAGATTTTAAAGAAAATAAATAGATGAATAAAAAAGGACTTTATGTTCTTTTTAAAATAACTAAAGAATATTCAATAAAGCTTAAAATCCTCTTTGAATTTGTAATTTTTAGAAAAATTCAACACATTATAAGCTATTTTTATTCTTTGATTTATTGAACCTCTTTTGATTAAAACTCTCTCTGTTTATTTAGTTTAAGCTAGTCCTTAAATTTTAAATTTAGATTGGAACTAATGGAATCACATGTTTTGAAAAGGTCTTATTTTAATAAAAAAAAATCTAAAATTTTTTTTATTTATCTTGTTTAGTTTCATGAAAAAAATCTGGTAAAATACATTAATTTTTTAATCGATATATTTTACGGGATTAAAAATTAAAATTCGTATTTTTGAAAATTAAATTTAAAAATCAAATTTTTCTTTTAACTTGCTTTTATTGCTGCTTTTTAAGTTTAACTTTCTAAAGTTTATTATAAAAAGAAATAAAAAATTAAATTTCTTTTAATTAAAATTTTCAAATCTTTAATTTAAAATTAGATGAAACAAAAAAATTTTCAACTAGATTCAAAATTTATTATCTGCTTATTTTTTAATATTTTTTTTATCTTATAATCAAAAAAGTCAATAAAATTTGAATTTTATTTTCATTATTAGTGATAAAAAAGAAATTTCTCATTTTTTTGAAGCTTACTCGTTAGCAACCACAATGCAGATATTTTTATGCGAAGATAAAGAATCCTAGTTCAAAAATGGAATATTCAGGATTAAAAAATTATGAAAGATCTGCAATTTTTTGAATTGAAACAAAACTGTTTTTGCTTAATTTTTAATCGAAAAACTATGAAAAAATATTTTAACTATGTTTTATTTGATTCTATTTTAAAAAAATGCGTAAATGTTTTAAAATAAAATAATGAAACAAACAGACCAAAAAAGAGTACATTCTTAGTTGATTTAATTAAGCAAGTATTAAAGTAGCTTTTAAAAAAAATTAAAAAATTAAATTTTTCATTAATGTATAATCTCACCAAACGGAAAATTTAAAAGCAAATTTTTAAATTCTTTAATTATGTTTAATTACCTAAATGTTTAATGCTAAATTACCAATTAATTTAAAAAAAAAACCTCCGATTGAGTATTTCTCCCAAAGCGACATCATAAATTCTTCACCACGTTTTTCTTCACGATATTTTTTGGTCCATTCTTTAAACTTAACACAAACTTTAAAACTTTTGCTGTCAAAATGATTTAAATTAATTATTTTAAACAAAAAAATTTTAAACAAAAAACTTTTATTGCTTGTTTTTTTTAAATTTTTATATTTTGATATTTTATAATAACCACTTATATAATAAATATATTAACCACTTAAAGAAAGTAAAATTCCAAATTTTATAACATAAAATATCATTTACATATTAATTAATATATTAAAAAGGTAATTGAGATCATTATTTAAAAAAGATGGTGACTGATCATTCTATTAATTGCATTAAAAAAATTTCAAGAAATAAAAGTGTTATAATACAAAATTTTTTGTTTTTTAGATTCTTTTCTTTTTTTACCATATTTTACCAAAATTTACCTGTAATATTTTAGATTTTACTAATTTTTACGTAAAAAATGGTAAAAAATTAAATTAAAAAAAAAAATTCAGAAATCAAAATCGTATTTTTTAACAAAATTTAATGAAAATCAGCAAAATTTGAGATTTTTTTGGCATTTTTGGATTTACATAATTTAATGTAAAAATTGGTAATTTTACTTCTATCTGAAATTATTGTTTTTTTTATTACTTAAAAAAAAAAAGAGGTAAGATTATTTGAGCAGTAAATAAAATTATTTTACCCCAAAAAAAAATTTTAAAAAGCAGTAAAATTAATTAATGTGTAGGAATAAAAAATAAAAGTGATAATAACCTTAAGTTATCCGCTAAAAGAATGAAATGAACAGAAACTATACTTAATTGAACCCAATAAAATGAATTTTGAAAGAAATAGAAAACACATATACCGACAAAGGCAAACAGTTTGGCTTCAAAAGAAAATCATCATGTCCACACGCGGTTTTCGTATTAAACCATGCTATAAAACTGAGCAAATTTTTGGGTAAGCATCTATATGTTTGTGCGATAGATGCATCTAAAGCATTCGACAAAGTAAATAGGGACCTACTCTGGTCAAAGCTAATGGCAAAAAACTTCGATCCGGCCATTATCATAGCTATTATAAAGTACTACAAAGACTCACAAATGATTGTAATGAACGGTGTCAAATGCTCAAAAATATTTAAAACAACGGATGGTGTCAGACAAGGTGGAGCATTATCACCTAAACTATTTGCCATATATTTAGAAGAGCTAATTGGATTAATTGAAGGAAACGGTGCTGGTTTGAAGGCAGGAAAGCTTAAACTGGATATCATCAGCAAAGTAAAATTTTTGATCAAATTTCAAGCGCTCAATTTTGCTCAAATATTTTTAGATGCGCAATTAAATTTCATCGCAGATTTTTAATTTTTTTTAAATTTCAAAGCTTTATTTGTAAACTTTTGAAAAAGGATTGTAATTTCTAAAAATGCAATGAAATTTAATTGCGCATTTAAAAATATTTGAGCAAAATTGAGCGCTTGAAATTTGGTCAAAAATTTTACTTTGCTATATCATCGCATATGCAGACGATGTACTATTGATTAGTACAACCAAAATCGAACTGCAACAGCAGCTAAACATTGTCCAGGAATACGGCATCCGAAACTGTATTAAATACAATCCAACTAAAACAGTCTTCATGGTATTTAATAGTAAGCTGAAACGAAAATCGAACGAACTAAATGTTGACCTTTGGCAAGACGAGCTGGAACTGGACGGTTCACTGATAAACAGGGTCTTAAGTATGAAATATCTGGGAGTTGAAATTAGCGAAGTTAATCGGATCACCGAACACCTAGCAAGACGTAAACGTCTAGTAAATCAAGCCGTTAATAAATTAAAGGTTATCGGGCTTCACACACCGCATATACATCCGATAATGAAAGGCCAGTTATATAAAACTTATATAAGACCGATTCTCCTATACGGTATTGAAGCATTTTACCTAAATCGGACTGAAATAAATGATCTTAAGCGCTTCGAAGGAAACATAGTCAAGAACTTGATGGAAATATCAAACAGATGCAGGACAACAAAATTATTCCACGCTATGAATATTGAACCAATGGAACACAAGTTAAATCTCGTCAAAATAGATTTCTTCTTAAGATTGAATTCGAATGGACTAACCAGCGAACTATTACGATACATGGAAGGTATAAACATCACAGATGATACCGTAAGTGAAATATACGAGATAACAAATATATTGGACTTTGACTCAAGCACAACTATAGAAGAGGCATGTGCCACAAGAAAATATATGATCAAAGACAAAATAAGGTATGACAGAGAAGACGAGCAGATTTTAGAACTAAAGAAAATATTTAATACGAAGGATCGAAGATCCATAGCAAAGAAAGTTTTTGAAATACTAAAATTCTAACAAAACTATTTTTATTGACTTTATCTTTTTTTTACTTTTGTATCAATTTTCTCATTTACTTTTATATTAATTTACTGTTTTATTCTTAATTTTGCGGTGTTGCACGCTTTATTTAACAGTGTGCTGGCATTGGCCGATCAACGGCCTTAAAATAATCTTAAAAAAAAAAAAAAAATGAATTTTGATCGGTTAATTGAATTATTAAACCCAATTAAATGAATCTTGATCAGTAAATTGAATTATTAGTTAATAATAGTCCAATTATTTTCGGCCCTGTCTTTATAAATGTCTTTCTTTTTCTGTTATAAATAAATTCAAATAATAAATTTTACAAAAATATATTTCAATAAATAAAATGAGTGATGACGAGTACGTCCCACTTGAATTATATGAATCGCAAGAGTCTGATTCTGAAGAAGTGGAAGAAAGAAACATACTCAAAAAACGAAGAGGTATTAATCGAGAATGGATATATGTGGATATGTTTGATGACAATGATGCTGCAGATTTGTGGTTAAAAAATGAAACAAAATGGTCAAAAGAAGATACCTATAGCTAAAATGATGGGGACAAATGATAATGTCATAACATCAGCTAAAAATGGCTCTACAAGTTGTTACTTTAAATCAGGCCCTTCTCAACATCAAGTAACGAATCAAATGATAAAAAAATACAATGAATTCAATTCAGATCTACAATTCGAATCATTTGATCATTATCATTCAATTCTGTTAAAAATTTAATTTTTTTTACTGATTTATTTTCATTTTGTTTTACTTAGAATTTGTACTATTTTACTCAATATTTTTTATTTTTTTACAAAAAAATCATTACAATTAATGAACAAAAATATACTAAACTGTCATTTAAAAAAAATACTGAACGAGAAATGAATTAATGAAAAATAAAAAAATTGACTGTTAATTGTCAAACAAAAAATTAAAATTGATAAAAATCACGCATTACAATATTTTTAATTTTTTTTAGAAATCACCTTGATTTTGGATTTCAAAAAAATAATATTTTATCATTTAGGGAGTTGTCTAGCTTTTTTTTTTAAAAAGAAAAAAACCTATTTTTTGTTTTCATTTAACTCGCAGTTCATTCGTTTGCTATTTTTAACATTTTGTTTAATGATATTCAAGAATGGTTTGATTTAAGATTAATTATTTAGAAAACATACAATTGATATTAGTTTATGATATGATTATAAATCTTTGTTCGAAAAGAAAAATACTCCGAAAATTAAAGTTTGCTTTAAAAAAAAGAATTTAGTCTTAGTTAATATAATAAAAAATATTTTCGAAGCCTAAAAAATCCAAACTGACTTAACAGCGATTTGAAAATTTTAAAACTAGCCTTTTAAATAATGTTTTATCTTGATTATAAAAAAGATTCAATTAAATTCTAAAAGAAATTGTTTAAAAATAATTTATTTCTTATTTATTTATTAAAATTATTTTGTATAAAATAAAATGTAATTTTTTTTAAAATGATTTTTATAAGTTACTATTTCTTTGATTATACACTTTTTAAAGAATTAACAATTTTTTTAGTGCTTTTACATCATCATGAAAAAATAGCTTAAGATTATCAATAGCAATCGGTGAAACAAGTCGAGAAGAAGATGAGAATATTATCATTAAAGGAAGAGGGTACAAAATTTTAATTGTAGTGACACCGGCTTTCGAATGAAGAAAGTATCTAGATTATGATAGCAAAAATAATTAGTGGGATCCATTTTAATCAACACAACCGGTAGATTAAAGAAGATGCCTTATTAAAAAGTGATGTTGTGATACAACTCTTAGCATGATCATTGTAATTAACTATTTTTTTCGTAATTTCACGTAAATTATTAAAAATATATTCCAAAAGAAAAGTCCAAAAAAAATATCTTAATTTTCAAAAATATTTTATTGTTGTTTAAATTTTTTTTAATAAATTAATTCTAAAATTTTCAATTGATGGTAAATTTTTGTCAAGAAACGCTAAAAAAAAAATACATAGAAAGTGAAATTTTTTACAAAAATTTGAATCTAAATTTTGTTTTAAAAAAAAACCTTGGTAAATTAGCGTAAAACGTTGGCAACTTACCTGAAATTTCATGTGAAAAATGATTAATAAGCACAAATAGCACGGAAAACCATGTAAAAATTGAAGAGCTGAAAGAAATTTAAGTTCTACTTCATCAAGCTTGTAGCCCAAATATTTTTACTTCTGATTAAGACCAAGTTGAAGCTGGATGTCGTGAGTTATTTAGCTCTAAAAGCTCTAAATGCCACTAGAGAGAAATATAATTGACTGCTGATAAGTGCCTTAAACCATAAAGAATATTAAAAATTAAAAAAAATATATGATTCATCCTCGCATTTTAAAAAGCTATATTTTTTCGTGGAATTATTATTTTTTCACCAATTTTACTGATTAAAAATTAAAAATTACAGAACTTTTCATAACTTGTATTATTTATGATAAAATTAATAATCAGATAAAAAATTGTTATTCACCATAAAATTGATTATTTCTAATTTTTATGAAAAAAAAATTTTTTATTTTGAAATTAAATGATGGAAGTAAAGCTATGGAATGACTTGAGAAGGAAGGCATCAGTGGAAGCTGAGTGCTGAGGTGGCACAAGAGTAATGAAAAATAAAAACAAGCAAAGAATTTCGAGACAAAAAAATAGAATTTAAATCATTTAAATTTAGTTCTAGAAACAATCCAAAATTTAATTTAGAAATTTCAATTTTAATTAAAATTTAGACACAGAATTTAATTTTACCCTAGTAAAACTAATATAAACTGATAAATAAATTTAAATGTGTAGTATTTAAAATTTTTGAAATTTGATCGATTTTTAAATTAAATTGTTGTTCTAAGAAAACACGTTAAATGGTTCAAAAGTTTAATTTTTTCCAAAGCATAAAAAATGGATTGTTTAAAAAAATAAAAATGAATAAAGAATAAATTTGTTTAAGTATTTTTGTAAACAAATTTTTTATGATCAGCTTTTATTTTGCTATTTAAAATTAAATTTTTAAATAATCTGTCATTTTTATGATTCTTAAACCAAATTGGTGATTTTTTAGTTATTTTGGCAAATAGATTGTAACTAGCCAATTTTTTTTAATTTAAAAAAAATCAAATTAAATTCTTAAATTTTGAAAAAAAAATTAATAGACTTATTTTGATGAGTTTAAAAATCGCTTCTTCAAAAATTTAACCCCAAACCATTTTGAACAAAAATTCTGTTTAAAAAATTTGGCTCGTTAATCTTTCATAAAACAGCATAATTCAAAATAATATTCTCTTCTGCTTGTACCAGTTATCAGATGAACAAATTAAAAAATAAACTTTTATCATTAAATTAATCTTCCTGCCTAAATTTGAAAAATATTCAAAAATTGCTATCCGCGGGCCTCAAAAAAAACCAAAGATAAATTTTGCCGCGAGCTTTTTTTCCTTTTTCAAGACTTAAAATTCACTTAAAACCTTTTAAAATTTAAGATAAAAAATTTTCGCATTTTGAACCTGAAAAAATTTGATGAAAAAATTTTTTTTTCCTTTTTTGAGAATAATTTGGCTCAAATTCTCATCAAATTCTAAATAAATAATTTCATGTCTCGGAAGAAAAAAAAATCTAATAAAAAATATATATTCGATTAATGAAAAAAATCAATAATACAAAATTAAATTTAGTCATTTATCTAATCTAGTGTTTGTCTATTGAATGGTGTGCAACAAGCGGATGCCATGTATCCGCTCCGAATGAAGTGTGTGGGCTTAGAGATTGGCAAAATATTGGTTTAATGATGGAGCGTGCCGTGCAATTGGCAGTCTTAGTTTTGGAATTTTCTCAAAATCAGAGCAAATCTCTTGGGCCTGTAAACAAAGCCCGAATATAAACAAAACTCTAACACTTTTCATATTTATTTACAAATAAACAACTCCAAAAAGAACTCTGTATAATAAAAACCAGATTAAACTTATTCGATTTGAATAAAAAAAGAACAACTCTCAAGGCTTGCATTATCAGTCTTTATTCTCAAAGGTAACATCATGGAACCTTTGATAAAAATTTCATAAATACCTACGAGGATGGCTTGATTTTCAGGCTTATGATAGGGCTCAGGGTGATTTTGCTATTATGCATTTCAGCACACCACGTCAGATAATAAATTAAGGGGAATAATAAAGGAGAAAATTGATGCCAGTTTTTGTTGGCATCAATAAATTTTTTTGAGTTTGCTTAAAAATGTAGCCAGACCTGTCCGATCTGCCATGATTAATCAAATTTGAGCAAAGAGTCTGCTAAATTTGGCTCCAATTTTAGATAAATAAAAAAGCTTTTTTTAATTTTGGTAATTGTTTGATCATGTTACATTGGTTTGTGCTCAAGTTTATCAGGTTTAGATTAGAGAGAATTTTAGAAGGTTATATTTTTTATGTAGCTTGTGTTCAGTATTCATTTTTTTAAGAGTTCTTTGTTTTGGAAATGGTTGGGAAATGCCTGAAGGTTAAAAATGCCGTCAATTTTCAACAGTCAAAAATTAGTTTTTTTACTGGAAATTGAATTGAATTTTAATTTTGTCAGAAAATGCGAATTGTAAGACAAAAGTGAACAAGAATTTTAGTTTTTTTTTATTTGTATTTTGTCTAAAGCTCCTTCAGAATAAAATATAAAATAAATAAAAAAGGTTAAATATGAAGTTAAATAAAAAAAAACAATCTAACTATTTAAAAAATCCAATTGTGAAAAAAAGTTAGCTTACTTTCTAGCTCTTTAAAAGATTTTTGAAAGTTAAAAAAATAATTTTGGAGAATTTTTTCAAAGATAATATCACTTTGTTTTAAGATCAATGTTAAAGAGAATATTTATGAAAATTCGCCGTACTTAAGAATTACACTTAAAGTTCAAGAAATTCAAAACTTTTATTTCTAATTTTGTGTTTAAATTTAAATTTTTAAAATTAAAAAGACTAAAAAAAATCAATAAATTTTGTTTTTATATAAATACGTTTAAAAAGTCAGAAAGTTTACCTTTTAAAGTCACACTGGAATTATTTTTGAATAACATATTTGCTCGAATTTAGTGACATGTCCATTTTTTTTTAATAAAATTGTAGATTTTACAAATTTTTTTTTAAAAGTAAAAATAAACGTCAAATTGAAGTTTGAGATCAAGATCAAAAGATCAAAATATAAATTGTAATATTATTTTTAATAATAGAGAAAAAATGAATTTTTTCCTAGATAATTATTTGACATGTCATGTCAAGTTTATTTTCATTTTTATTGAACTTTAAAAGGTTTGAATATTTTAATTGATTTAATGAAAATTTACATTTAAAAACAAAAAATTTAGTGTATTAAAATTTTTAATTTATTTAAGTGGAGAAAATAAAACTATTTCAGTTTGAATGAATGAATGAATGAATGAATGAATGAATGAATGAATGAATGAATGAATGAATGAATGAATGAATGAATGAATGAATGAATGAATGAATGAATGAATGAATGAATGAATGAATGAATGAATGAATGAATGAATGAATGAATGAATGAATGAATGAATGAATGAATGAATGAATGAATGAATGAATGAATGAATGAATGAATGAATATAAAAGTTAAAAATTTGAATTTGTGAATTTACTTAGCCTAAATTATTTAAATTGCAAAATAATTTTTATTTTGAATTTTTTTTTAAAAATAAATTCTTATTATTTTTAAACATAATTTGTTAAACGTAAATATTAACAAGAAATTTAAAAAAAATAATTTTATTAATAAGGATAGATCGAATATTTATAGAAATAGTTCTAAATGTAGAATTTTTTCAGCAAAGTAAAATTTTTGATCAAATTTCAAGCGCTCAATTTTGCTCAATAATTTTTTAGATGAGCAATTAAATTTCAACGCAGATTTTTAATTTCTTTTACACTTCAAAGCTTTATTTATAAACTTTCGAAAGAGGATTGTAATTTCTAATTGCGCATTTAAAAATATTTGAGCAAGATTGAGCGCTTGAAATTTGATCAAAAATTTTACTTTGCTCTTTTTTCAGCATTTTAATATAACTTTTTTTAATTTACGTTAAAAATTTTAATTATTTATTGCTCCAAACTTCAAAAGAGACTATTTTTGGTCTTTTTACAATTTACAATAAAAAAAAAAGTAAATTTACAAACGTAATTTTGCGAAAATTTGCCTAATGTTACCGTCGACCAAATACTGTAAATAACTGTAAATAAAATGAAGAAATTTTAAAAAATAATTAACTGTTAAAAGTTCAGAAAATTAAAATTTTTAAAATAAAATAGTTAAATCATTTTAAAAAATATTTTTTACAAAAAAGCAGGTTTTTATTTTTATTAGAATTTAAAATTTAGAAAATTCAAGTCGTTTTTAGAAGCTTAATTTTGTTTACGAATTTTTATGCTTTAATTTATTTTGGAATAAAAAAATCTCAGTAATAAGCATTTATTTTGATTTTTATATAAATTTATCAGTGAAACAAACACAAAAAATACCTAAAATTATGACTTCACTTAAGGTTTTAACCAACTGTAATACTAGACTTGAAAAAGGCTTTTTATAAACAGTCCTCAATTAAGAATTTATTGTTCACCTAAATTTTTAGAAATAAGCATATTCTAATCTAAATTAAGAAAAATTGATTTTATAAACAACAAAGATAAATATATTTAGGAAAGATAATTTTTCGTCCGCTATCCGAATGAAATTTTTAAATCGAAATTTTCCGATCTATCATTAATTGATTAAATATATTTTTTTATCTCTTTAAATTGATCTAAAACAAAATCATCTAATAAAAAATTATATGCTTTTCCATTCAGTGGCTTTATTGACGCATTTATCTAAATAAGACGCTGTGAATTTGGAACAAAAAATCAGACAAAAATCAAAAATTTTTTTTTCAAATTTTTGGAGTAGTCAATTTCTATAAAACCTTCTTAAAATTAAATAAAATAAAATTCATTTTCATTAATTAAATATGACAAATATTGAGCTTTTTAAAATTTTATCTTAAAAAAAAACATGAAACAAAATGTGTTTCACTAAATTCCAAAAATAAAAATTTATAATAATCTTAAGGATAAATTATTTAAAAATAAATATAATCATCAAAAAAACTTTTATAATTTTCATTAATTTTAGATTTTTTTGAATAAATTAATGAAAAAAAATATAAAAAAAATTTTTTAGACAATTTTTTTTTCTCGAATTCAAGAAGTACATCATTAAAAAAATAGTTACGAAATTTATATTTTTACAATAAAAAATAATTTTATTTTGCTTTTGTCACCAGCACCTCTAAAATGTAATTCTCAAATTTGCTCTGAAAGGTATATTAAATGCATGATACCTTAAATAAATGGAATGTAAAAATTACACTTTTGTGGTAAAATTTTGTAATGAAATATAATTCATCGAAATTTTTAAACCAATTAGAAAATTGACTTCAAAATTTATTTAAATAAACTTAAAGGAATATTACAGTGATAAAATATTTTTGCATTTCTTTCATCATCTAACACTTTTAAATAATAATAATCAAAAATCCATAATTTATTTAAATTTTGTATTGAGATATTTGATTGAAATTTCATGGAAGATTTTGATAATGCCACTTATGATCAGTCAAAAGGGGTTCGCTCTAATAAAAAATTTAAATTCAGAATATAAAATATCACAAAAAAAATTAAATAAAAAACTTAATATCTTACTCAATTTTTTTAAATATTTAATCATTTTTTTGATCTCTCAATTAAATTACTGAAAAAATTGCATTCAAATCTTTTACGTAGGGTTTGAGTCAATTTAAATAATGAAAAATGAAAAATTTAAAATCAGTATTTTTAATAAATTACATTTTTATAGGTTAGTAATTAAGTTGATTATTTTAAAAAAATTATATTCTTTACAAAAATTTATTGAGAATATTTTTTCATCACTATTTCTTTCCCTGATGAGCACACTACCCGTCAATTTATAAACAAAAATATAAATTTTATTAATAGAAAATACTTAAAAAAATTTTGTTAGATAATAAATTTTGATCATGATCAAAGAGTTCAATTTGGCAATATTTGGGTAATTTTTTTTTTAGTACCGTAGAAACCGTAAGTCTAATGTCAAAACAATCGTGAGTCTCAAAAACCGGGAATTGAGTGCACAAATTTGACATTAATTGTTTAAATTAAAAATTTAACAATACATTTTTTCTTAAAGTAGAACTTTTTATTTTGATTTTTAAGATTGATTTGATATTACAAAATTTGTTGAAAAATTAAAAAAAAAACTAATTTATTTTCCTTAATTACTTTCATTTTAATTATTTTAATCACGCATTCAGTTAAAAAATAGAATAAAAATGAAAGCTCAAAATGCAATAAATTTGGACGAAGAAAAACAATTTTTTAATAAATAATTAATATTTCTGATTATACGATCATTCATTAAAACAATTGCAATTTGTTTCCTTCTTTTGAATAAATAAAAATCATTTTAAAACAGTTGAAATGCTAGGCCAAATTTTTGATAAATAAATCATGGTTTGAAGCTTTTTTACTAATTTACAGAAATTTACTAATTTAACTCTAAAATTAATTAAATTTATTTTGGCTTAATTAATTTTGTTGGCTTTAGCTCGTAATGCTTTGATAAACTGATTTCTAATTTTAATTAAATATCGATTTAATATACAATCATTTTCATTTTATACAGGTAAATTTAAATTTTTTTTTAAATAAATTTTTTTAATTAATATTAAAAAATTCCAAAAAAAAGTTGATCATTTTTTAAATTTAATTTAATCTTTAACTTTTTAACCCTCAGCTAAAACTCTCTAGGAAGAATTTTTTTCATTTATAGAAAATCTGATTTTGATTAAAAAATATTCGTTTGTCAGACAAATTTATCAAAGTTACTTTAATAAATGAGCCACGCTTAACTCGAGTCTACTATTCAGAAAACACCGGGAGTACACATATATTAAATTATAGTCTTTAATTTCTTGATCATTTTAATTTAAAAATAAACTTTTTATTTAAACCCAGAAATTAAAATTTTTGCAAGGCATTGAAAATTATCAATCTTAATATTATTTTAAAATTGAAATTCTGAATTAAAAAAAAAGTTTATATTTCGTTGTTTATTCACTGTGAAATTTTCTAATTAAAAAAATTCATTAGCTGAACATTTACTTAATAAGATGTAAAAAAAATTTTTTTACTTAATTTTTCTATCAAATTATTATTTAATCTTATTTATCATAAAAATAAGATTAAATCATATTAATCATGATTTAATCTTATTTTTATCTTTCTGATCAGCTGATAACTTCGTTAAAAATAGTTGATATTTTTTTGACTTCGAGCAGAGTTGTTTAAAAATCACAAGTTTATTTGGTTTAAATATTTATTCATTTTCAGATTTTTAAAGTATTCTCTAGAGCTTTAAATTTATTTTTAAATAATAACTCCTTTAAAACACTAAAAATCGAGAAGATCCATTCTCAATAGGTTCAAAAACCCTTTCTTTTTTGAGCTTTTTTTACTCAAACTAGACACATTTTTGGAAAGCTCGTTAAATTCTTTTAAAGAAAAATGGGGGGTCTGTTGGGGGTCAGTCGTATAAAATTGGGGGTCAGTAGGTGGTCAGGTTTTTAAAAATATAAAAATATTCAATTTTCACAAAAAATAAAAATTTTTGAGAAAAACTAGTTTAATTTTCAAAAAATAGAGAAAAATTCAAGCTAAATGATATATTAAAAGTTTTAAAAATATTTTTGCTTTGCAAAATAAATGGGGATCAGAAAATTTAAAAAAATTGGGGGTCAGTATTTTAGTAGGACCCGTTCTATCGTGTTAAATAACAATTTTAGATGCAATTTTGAAAATGCATTGAAAATTTTCAATGTTACAGATATATTTTATTTTAGAAAAATATGTGATTTTGGTCATTTTTCAAATGGCAAGATTTTTTTTCTAATTTTCATTTTCAATAAAATTTTGAGTAAAAAAAGCTCAAAATTGGGGGTCAGTATTTTAGTAGGACCCGATAGAACATTCCATATTTTTATAAATTTTTTTTTAGTTTATTTTATCTTGTTTAATTTATTTCAAAAATTTTTTTAAGCACAAATATTTTTTTTATTAATAAATTACTTTAAAATAATATAACGATTATGTGAATTGTTTATAAAATCATGTTTCAATTTTTGCATTGAAGAAGAAATTTAAAAAAATAATTTAATTATTTCCTGAATAAAAAAATTCAAGACTTATAATTTTTTATTATATTTTAATTCTATTTTAAAAATAAGTCAAAATCTTGAATTTTTTCTGATTTATATAGAGTAATTGAACCAAGGGTATGACAATAAAATCATTTTTTAGAGGAAGTCTGAATGAAGTTCCATTCTGATTCAGAAAATGAATTTTGAATGATATTGAGTCTATTCGTGCATTTTCTCTTTACTTCTTCTATTTTTTTAGTACAGACCATGTAATTTATTAATTTTAGAATAGGGAATAGTTAAGCTGAAAAGCTGAACCTTAAAGATGGTGTTAGATCCCTTATTTTTTGAGAAAATTGTGGAGTTATTTGTCCAAATCTTCCATGTGGAAAGCAATTTAGCATTGGTTGAGAAAATTTTTTTTACTTTGCTTCAAGTAAAATAAATTTTTCAAGATTTGATTATCAACAAAAAAATCAACTAATCCTTTCAATTCAAGCTGATTTCCTGGAAAAATCGAAATTTTTGTCACGATTTTTCATGAGACTATTTAATTAGAAAATAAATCAAATACTTACTATTTAATTAGCCCAGTTCTGATCAAAAGGATGTTTTCTCATGTCTGAATTTATCGATTTTTGATTTAATGTAAATACTTTTTTGAATAATTCTAAATTTAAAAATAAAATTTTTTGAATTTTTTGAATTTTTTCAATTATGCTGATTAACAAAATGCGCTTGTAAAGTGCTTGTACACGCTAGAAAGATGGTGGCGACAATTCTCAATTAAATGGAATTAAGTAGATCAGCGTTCTTTTAGAAAAATGTTGCTCAATATTTTAATTAAACTTCCTAAGGAAAGAATTAAGTTATCAGAGAAATTCTGTTTTATATCCAAAAATGAATTAAAATTTTTTCATGTTATCTTTATTGTGTAAAATGAGGAAAAAAAGTTTTAATTTATAGGTATTAAAAAATTAAGAAAAAAAAAAAATTCATAACTTGTAAGCGATTACTTGTAAAATTTTTTTTGATAAATTGATAGTGCGTCAAAAAAAGATGCTTTTTCAAAAAAAAATTCGAATAATTTTGAATTGTTATTTACGCGTTGCCAATTTTAATTATCCAACAAATATAATTTGAAAAAAAAAAACACAATTGTTACTTGATATCTTCATTGAAAATCGATTTTTCCAATTTTTACTTAATATTGACTTTTATTACTCAATCGATAAAACCGCATGAAATTTTAGATGTTTTTTTATTTTTAAATTGGAAGGATATCGATATATTTGAATTTTATTAAATTAATTAGATTTTTTGAAATCTTTTAAAAATTAATGGATTTTGCATAGCAGAAAAAAGCCAAATTAAAATTAATGAAAAAGTGATATAAAGAGTAGATCTTAAGCTAAAAAAACTTTAAAATTTTTACGAATATTGATTGGAATATTTTTTTTATTTTATGTAAAAAATAATTTAACACAGATGAAGAAAAAATAAGCTTTTGATTTGTAAAAAAATTTTAAATTAATTTTTTTACAATAAATTTTTAGAAAAAATCGAACTTTTTGATTTTTTTTAAAAATGCGCTCACATTAAAATTTTCGAAAATTGAATTGAAAAAGTCGAAATAAAAGTATTTTTATTACAAATTTATTGTTAATTAAGTTTTAGAAAAAAAAACAAAAAATAAACGGAAACTTTTAAAATAATTTATTTTTATTTTTTTAGGCGATATTGAGCTAATAACTAGCAAATAATGATTCTAATGAACAATTGCTGAAAAAAATGTTCTATGCTTTTTAAAAAGCGAATAAAAAATGAGCTAAAAAAATTTGAGATTTTTAAAAATAAATTAACACTGTTTTCAAAGTACTGATAAATCTAATAAATCTATTACTCTTACTTTCTATAGAAGTTTTTTAATTATAATTATTAGTTATTTTTTTGCTTTTTGCAGATTTCTCCACTTGGTCAGGCCTAAGATTTGGACTGGATCTAAATAGATAAAAATTAAATATTAATTATTTTTTGTGACAATTAAACTAAAATTAAAAATTCTTTGAAAAAAAAAATTAAGCAATTTAATTATTTTTATGAAAAAATTAATCAATTTAGTTAATCAAGTTATATCAAATCAATATTTTTAAATTAAAACTCAGATTCCAAATAATTTATTCTACTTTCTTGAATTCTTTCATCGACAAGAAAATACTGGTTTTGTGAAATTTAGTACAAAATGACAGAATGATAAAAAACGATAAAAATTTAATAACATTTTTTCTTTAAGTTCAAAATTAGTTTTGTGAATGCCACATAAAAAAACACTAAAAACATAGTTTTATTATCTATCAAAGTCTGCTAATAATTTTAAAAATCTGTGCATGACAATGACACTGTTTACTGAAAGAAGCAAAAAGACTCGAGATTTAGTCTGGAAATTTTTATTATCAAGTTTGAAAATTTTCTTATTCAAATTTAGAAACTTATTTATTTGAAAAAAAAAAAAAAGATATTTATAAAACCGCTTATCTTTGCCTGAATTCGAACTAAACTTGATTCTTTTTCAAAAGTAAAAAAATTAAATTATTTTTCTTTTATTTTTTTTGTAAGATGAATTTAGCAAAAATGTTATCAAATGTTTTCAATGGTAATAACTTAATTAGAAATGAAAATAAATTCACCGAATTTTATTTTAAAATTTTTAAGAGTCATTTTATTTTTTCTTGAAATTTTTTAATATTTGTAAACTTTTTTCTTTTTTCCTAGAATTTAATAATAATAATAATAATTTTTTCAGTAAACACCGCGAGGGTGATGTAAAAAAAATGTTTTAATATTATTTTGTTTTAAATTATTGCTTTAATATTGATCAGAAAATATATCTGTAAATTAATTTAAAAATTTTTATTATATTCATGTATTTTATTATATTCAGTTTTAAAAAAATTTAAATCAACTTTTTGAGAAATAATATTCGTCAAAAATTAGAATTAAAATAAAGTCAGAAAAATTATTTTTCAAATAAATTCAAAAATTGATTAAATTAAATTCAATTTAAATCATTAAAAAAAAAATATTAGAATTGTTTGCGAAAATTTTTTAGTTAAATTTCTAATTTTGAAGTTCAACAATCTAATTATTATATCATTATTTTTTAGATCAAACTTAGAATCAATGAGCGGCAAAAGGCTACATTGTTTTTGTAACTAAATGCTTTTTTTTTCACTAAAATAAATTTACTTTATAAAAATCGTTTTTTATTAATAAACAATTTTTTTAATTTAAAAAGACTCTTTTCCTTCAAAAACTTTTTTGATTAGAGAATTAATTCCAAAATTTTAATGAAATTTTTTTCACCAAATTCTAAAATGATTGATTTGGAAAGTGAATCCTACAGTAGCTTTATTAAAAGAATGAACACTCAAGAAATTGCTGAAAAAAGATAAAGCCCAGCAATAAAAGAAAAAGATGCCAAATATTTTGAAGTTTAAAAGCTATTTTAAGGTATTTAAATTTTGTTTCCGTACTCAAAAAAAGAGATTTTTCCTTTGATCAAGTTATTTTTAAATGGAAAAAGTCTTTTAAATATAAAACGAAATAAATAAAATAAAAAATGTGTCAACATTTTTGTAGCAGCTAAACAAAATTTAAAAAAAAATAGATTAAAATCAACTTACTCAACTGTACTCAACAAGCAATCAGGAGATCAAGAAAAAGCATATTACTCAATCCTGAAGACGAAACTCTTAATGATACGGATTCATTTCAATATCAAAAAGTATTGAAAAAAAAAAAAGGGTTTTTATTGCCCAAATGATTGTACTAAAAAAATTAAATTATTTTTATAGTTAATTTATTTTTTTTTTTTACTAAGAATATTTTTTTATTGAGTAAATGGAAAAATTAATTTTTTTTTGGTATTCTTACTATGTTTATTTTAAATAAAAAAATTGACACAAAATTAGTATTATTATTTTTTTATTTTTTTTGGGTTTTTTATTATTTCTGTGGAATTTTTACTAAAAATATTGTGCACAAATATTAAGAGTCGTTTAAATCTTTACTCCGAATTAAATATATATCACAATCAAAATTTAAAAAATCCTTTAAAAATTCTGTATAAAACGAAAAGTGACATTATCTCGAAAAAAAACTGTGATCAATTTATAATTCTAACTGCAAGAAAAAAATTGGGATTTAAAGCTGCACAATTAAAAACATGGTATGCTGATGGTAAATTCGATATTTCTTTAACCTTTTTTTTCTGACTTTTAAATTTATATTTTTAGCTTTGAGACTTTTTCCAATTCCCGTTAAAATAAAATGATCTGAAACATTAATTTTTAATTTTTTCGTTTAAAAGAAAAATTACTATGTAATAATTTTACTACAAAAAAAAAATCGAATTTATTAAAATTAATTAATGTTTATCTTTTTAAGAAAAAAAAAACACCAATTGTCAAATGTCAGCTTCTTGAACGTAAAACGCCTTTAAACGTTTACTTGAACATAATTTTTTTTTTTAATTTCAAATATTTAAATTTTTTTAAAGAAATTTTGATATCCATTAATTGAAAACGAAATCTAAATTAAATTAAAATCAAAACTAAACTAAATAAAAGATAAAATAAGTTTAAAACTAAATCAATTGTCGTAAATTAATTATTTTTTCTTATTCAAGAAAAATTCTCAAAATCCTTATAATAAGAAAAAAACTACTCTTAATTTTGTTTGATATTTTTAAGGTATTTGACAGGAAGCATTATAATTTGTAAAATAAACCTACCACCGCTTTCATTAAGTTAGATCATTTCTAGATTCTAGATTGTTTAAATGGTTATTTGAGTTATCTATCAATATCCAATATCTGCACTCTGTCTGTAATTAGTCCTCTCTTGTTCAGGCTTTTTAATTGATGATGTGCTGAAAAGGAAAAATACAAACAATATCTTTTATATGAGATATTCATTTAGTTCATGGAAGAATATAATTTGAATTAATAAAGTTTTATAAAAAATTTTTTCTATCCCGGTAATTTTTGTTTTTTTTTTAAGTTTTGAGGGTAAATTAATTAATTGCTAGCAAGGGACTTTATTCTGAAGAAAATTTAACTTTCATAGTGAACGAAAAAAATTAGTAAATCAAAGCTTTGTTATTAATAGTATCTTTCAAACAAAGAATGAATTCTCTAGATATCAGTAATTTTTAGAAAAGCTTAATTAAGTCAATTTTAGATTATTATTTTCTTTTTTTAAACCCATTTTCTTAAACTAATATTAAAGAAAATGTGACATTCAAGATTTAGCTGTTCTGTCTGCACTAAAAATAAAATATACTTCTTTTTTACTTGATGTAACTTCTTTTTAAGATTTTAGAATAATTTCGCTGAGCCTTTGAATGGATTTTTTTTCACCGTTTGATAGCTTCCTAATCAAATATTTAAATTTAATGTAAAAATTGTTTTGAAAGATTTTTTATTTTATTTTTTAAAACAAGCTTTTTTTTTTGAATAAAAGCTTAATAAATCGAATAAATAAAAGAAATCCTTTATTTGAGGAAAATAATAATTTTTGTGATTCTCTTAAATTATTGACAAATAATCACAAAATTTTTTCAATTTTTGGAATATTTAAATTATCTTTACAATATATTTAAAATTTTGACCAGTCGAAAATGTCCAAAAATTTTAGTAATTCTAATATACAGTGTAGTGTAATCAGAGAGCTAAACTTCCTCTCAAAAAATAATAAATTTGATTTTTGTTATTTTGTTTTGATTAAAATAATAAAAATTATTTGAAACGTTTGTCAACTGATTAAAATTTTTTTAAAATAATTTAGGAAAAATTATCTAATATAAAAATCTGAAATTATTATACTCTTAAAATAATATTATAATAATGACTTACTTTCTTTTGATTGCCAAAAAATATACGTGTGAACAAAAAATTTATTTTTTAAATTAAAAATTTTTTAAATAATATCAGAATCTCTAATTTTTGACTTGAAATTCTCAAACTGCGTCCTATGAAACCCTAAATTTCATTTTTTTGGAGACTAAAAAAAAGAATAAGAATTTTTATACCCAAAAAAAACTAACCATTTAAAAGGTTGTTGTTCATTCAGACCCAGGTAATCAAAGATAAATTGAAATATTTTTTGAAATTGTATTTTTTGAAAGAGCATAAAATTTTATACACTCTGGTTTATTTTTTTTATTAAAAAAAAAGATGTGTCAATTTTTTTGATCGAAAAAAAAGCCAAAAACAACGCTAAAATGAAGATGATCTTCATTTTAATCGTATGAAGTTCCAGGGGTCAGTCAAGACTCACATTATTTAAAAAAAAAAAACTAGACAAAATTCTAAACAGATATGAGGTTTTACTTTTTTGAATTTTTGCTCTATTTTATATAAAAAGTCTAATAAATTAGATTTTTTTAAATTTTCATATTTTTCAAAACTTGATTATATCAAAAAAAGTTCTCTTTCCCCTACTTTTTTACTGTTTCAATTATTTTTAAATTTTTTTTTATTTTTTCTTAATTTTCGGTACCAAAAATAAAAAAAATTCAGTTTTTCATTAAATTTAATTTTTATTTTGCCACAATAAAGACATCAAAAAGAAATTGTTCCCTTAAAACTATGATATAAATTTTTTTTTCCTTGTCTTTAAATTTTTCCTAAAATTTGAATTTAAAAAAGCGTACCACAAAATTTATCTTAATTTTGTACTTAAGTTTACAAGACCTGGAATCGAATTTTTGAATAAAGTTAAATATAGACAATCATGGTTTAAGGGATACTCTCTTGTGTATTCTTGTTTTCCCGGAACTTACATTAATCTAACCTTTAATACATTTTTTATTCTTTTTTATTTTTTCAATTATTTTCAATATTCTATTTGAACTTTTAATTTTAGTTCAGCTATTATTAATAAAATGCGAAGCAGTCTAAAATTAAATAAATAACACCAATTTTATTTTGAACTTTTTCTTAACCTTTTTTAACTTAAAGGATTTATTGCCATTTTTAAATAGATTAACAAAAGAATTAATAAATAATGTTATCTAAGTGTAACGAAGAATAATTGCTTTTTTCCAATTGTTTAAAAAAGTTAAAGATAATGTATAAAATACTCTTTTTTGAATAAACAAAAAACTTCTGTTTTATTTCTTGAACTAATGATATCTATTAAGCTAGAATTAATTTTATTTATTCATTTAAAAAAAAAGAAAAAACAGGATATTCCTCCAGTGTCTTACAAGAGACAATTGAACGCGATTTTTTTCCAAAGTTAATTCACTTAACCAAAAATTTATAATTATGAAATTGGAGACTTTTCCTTTTTGATTTGAAAAATAATAGTCCCTTAGTTGAACATATCAAAAATTTGAAAGATAAATTTTTGAACAACTTCCTTGGAATATCTAAAATTTAAAATTGACTAATGCTAAGAATAATGAATAAATAAAACTATCTTGTCTGCTTATCAAAATGAGCCATAATTGACTTGAACTCACACTAGGCTTATTTGTTTTCTATTGAAAAAAAAAACTGCTCAATCAATCATTTTGTTTGGGTATTAGGGAACATTTTGAAATAGTTTAAACTCTGATTTTCTAATTAATCATTAATTTAGCTTGTGAATTAATTCTTACTTGATTTTTTGAAGTTTAGCAAAAATTCATCCTCAATCAAAATTTTAGTAAATCATTAAAAATTTATGTGTTTTTGCTCTTGGTATTATTTATGTTGTTTTAAGAATTTGAAAATATTTCATTCAATTGTTTTCTTAAGCATTTTAAAATGCCAATCGATAACAACTAGCTTAAAATATTTTTATCAGTCGTCTAAGAAAAAACTAAGAATTAAAAAATCCATTTTAAAAAATTTAAATTTTTAATTTATTGACTAGTTTTGTTAAAATAAAAAATAAAAAAAATAATATTTCAAATAAAATTTAATCAATCAAATTTTTTCAGAACTCTTAGAGTGTGCTTTGAACAAAAAGAAAAAATTTTAGAAAAATTCATGATTTTTAAAAATTTAAATTTCACTCGAAATCAAGTCCATCAGATAAGATCAATAGTAAAGTGTATCGTTACATTGGTCATAGATTGGAATTTCCGCTCTAGACCGAAGAATAAATCATTAAGAGTCATTCCCGGTTCTTTCATCATTTGGACTTTTTTTTAATTTAATTTTAGAAAACAGCTTGTTTAAAATAAAATTGTTTAACCTTGATTCTGGGCGCTCAGGACTACTGAGTGCAGACAAAAAATTGGTCTATCGTCAATTTTTGGGATTATAAAATTAAATTTTCAAAATTAAAATTTATTATTTCAAACAAAAAAAAAAATGGTGCAAGGAAAATTGAAAGCAAAAACAAGTTTACCCAAAAATGTCAAGCAAAAATCAGTGACCAGGATTAATAAGGCGATCGAAAAAAATAAGAACAAGATACAAAAGAAGGTAAACATTCAAAATATTATTAAAAATAATCTCGAGTCGACCTGTAAGACAAAAATCGAGTCCGATTTGTGCTCTAGAGCAAAAACTTGCGAAGGAAAATCGTTCAAAATGCTAAAATAACATTTTAATTAATAAAATTGATTAAATTAATTTTTTTTCAATTAAAAAATTCATTGTTTCTCTCAATCCTGAATGCAGCTTAAAATAAAATAATTTTTTTTGAAAATTATTAATATTTTATTTATTAAAAAATATTTTTTCCATCACTTTATTATTTTACTAAGAATAATTTAAAAAATAAAAAAAGATTGGTTAAATTTTTTCAATTGTCTTTGATTAATATGTCTTTTGTGTTTAAAAAGCGTGAGCGCATTCAGTTTTTATTAATCTGCCTAAAATTTAAACACCAAAAATGTATTTTTTCACTTATCAAAATTTTAAGAGAAGTCTTTTTTGGGAAGTTTTTTCTTTATTTGAACAATTTAAAAATGATTCACACTTTTTTAAAATTTTATTATACTAACTGACCAAATGATCATGATAAAATATAAATTTCAAATCAAAATACTATATATTTTTAGGAGTAAAGTTAAATAAATCTTAATATTTTTTAAATATGAAAAAAAAAAATTTAAGATAATTTTTTCGATGTTTAGCAAGCAAAAAAAATATGTAAAGCTTTGTATTAAGTATTATTCAAAATTTCGAAATTTTTAACTAAAAAAAATTAGACCTATTTGAATAGAATTTATTTTAATTGATATTAAAATTAAATTTTGTCTGAACCATTATTTTGTTTACTCAATTTTTTTTGATTTGCTTGCTTTTTTGTACCTTCAGATTTTAATGCATGATTTTAAATTTAGCTTTAAACTTTCTGGTAATGATTCCTTTATCAATTCATTGAAAATAAATTAGAAAAAAAAAACAATATTTTTTTAAGAAGTCTAAATAGGACGTCAATAAAATTGTTAGCGGCTTAAAGAACTGGTTAGTTCGCAGCTAACATTACACCTCTTAGTTATTATTCCCTAGTTATTATTTATATTTTATTAATTACTTTAATTGGTGGCTCGGAGATAAAATATTTTAATATGCTTATAGCCAAAAGCTAAAATAAGTTTATTCTGTGATTTCTGGCTGATTTGAAAGTGTTTTTTTGGGAAATACTCCTGTTGTGATTTATTATAAACTTCACGACTTCTTTCTAAAGAAGCTCTAGCTCGTTACAGAAAACAAATGAATAATAATCTTTATATAATAATAGATTATCATGTTTTAAGAATTGATGACCAAGAAATAAATGAAAAAGTTAAAATACCTATTGTACTTCCACATCCGCAGAAAATTAAATCTATTGAGAAAATTCGAGAGCCAAAACCAAAGTTTTCTTTAATGTTCATTTAGCTTTAGTTTTGTTCTTTTACCAATAGACCCGTGAAAATTATTGATTTTCAGAAAATCAGAATATGTTTGATAAACTAATGCTCTCTTGACACAACCACAGTTTTTAAGTCATCAAGATTTTACCTATTAGGTGTTTAAAAAGTTTTTGCGTCGATAATTAAGTTAAAAAATTTTATTCAAGATTAAAATTTTTCATGCAATGTTATACATCATTTTGAAGAGCAACTCTTACTCAGACTTGTAAGAAATCAAAAAGAAGGGATGAAATCGAAAAATACTTTATTGGACACATATTGATACTCGAATAAATACAAAATTTGAAAAGACTATTGAAAAATTAGTTTATTTGAATAAAACCTTGAATATAAAATAAATTTTAATTTATATTTGATTAATTTTGATTTTTTAAATTAAATTAGTAGTAGTAGTAGTTTTGACTGTAGCTGGCTAGCCAGCGAGTGAGCTGATAAGGTACACTAAGACAGCTGATCTGATTGATTGCTGCTCATCCAGCAATCAATGCCTGCTTTAAAGCTGTTAACATTGGGGGCTTCAACTAATTCATTTGGTAGCGAGTTCCATATGTTAGCGGTTCTGTTGAAAAAAAAAGTTATCTCTATGTTGGAGCCTCGATATTTTTTTGTGATATTTGAGGCAGTGACCTTTTCCTTGGTTTTTTGTGACATTAAAATTGTTGTTTTTTTCAACCGATTCTATTCCATGCATGAACTTGTATAATTGAATTAGATCACCTCTTTTTCTTCTTTCCACCAGATTTAGAATGTTCAAAGCCTTCAATCTGCTTTCATACGGTTTGTTTCTAATTGACGAAACAAATTTCGTAGCTCTGCGTTGAATCCTTTCAACATTCTCACAGTCAGACTAAAGAATTGGAGACCATACAGGCACCGCAAATTCCAAAAGAGGTCGAACAAAAGTTAAATACAAAGATCTTAATAACTTACAATCAAAACGAGCGAATGACTTCTTGATGCGACCTAACATTTGATTTGCTTTGTTTGTAGCCTCTATCACTTGATTTTTCCATTTAAGATTTGTATTGAAAATAACTCCAAGATCTCTTTCGGTTTCTGACGTTGCTAACTGCTTACCATTAATAAAATAAGGAAATTCTTTGTTTTTATGACCATAATGCATAACCACACATTTTGATGTGTTGAAGAGAAGTAGCCAATCTTGAGTCCGCTTGAAAATTGAATCTAAATCTGATTGTAGTTTCGCGGCGCTTATTTCTAATACCGTTTGCGAGAAAATTTTAGTATCATCTGCATACAATTTCACAGCATTCTCTATTCCTTTTGGTAGATCATTGATATACAAAACGAACAATAGTGGACCAATCACTGACCCTTGTGGTACACCGCTAAAAATCTCAACCCAATCCGACAAAATTTCACCTTGAATAACTCGTTGTCTTCTATTTTTCAAGAAAGCTTCAATCCATTTTAGTGTCAGACCATCAAAGCCATAAATTCAAAAAATAATCATTTTTAAATTAAAATTCGAACTTAACTTTAATTTTAAAAAACAACTTGAATTTTAGTAAAATTCAACTAATAATTTAAAAATATAAAAATTTGAATAAATTTTTTGATAAATTAATTATTTGAATCATTATTTTTTTGTACTCTTGTATCGTTGGTTTTGTCAGAACAACTATTTTCTGGGACAGACTAATGTAGATGAGTCTATCGTAATCCAGAAAATCTTAGAAGAGTTGGGTTGACTCGTAAAAATCTGGCACAATTTTAGTATCCAAACGAATTGAAATTCAATTTATTTTATGAATGTTTTATTAATAAAAATTTTTTTTTTAATTATTTTTTTGATTTATATTTATTTTCATATATTAAATCGAGTATTTAGAGATATTCAGTTTTTTATCCAAAAATTTTATATTTTCAAATTTTAATTCGAATATTTTAGAGATTCAATTTTTAATTTAAATAAATTAATTTTCGCGTATATTATTCAAAATTATTTATTTTCAAAAATTAAATACAAATTTAATTTTCATTCGAATTGCTACATATTCGAATATCGGTTCAAAAAAGAAATTGTTGACTACATTGTTATTTGAAATAATTTGACAAAAAGTTATTTAAGTTAAAAAATTCAAATTTTGCAACTAAATCTATATAAATCAAGTTAATGTTATTGATTGATAGCTACATTGTCATCTTGATCACAAATCATTTATTAATCTTGAATAAAAAAACTCAAATGTTTTTTTACCACATTTCGATATGGCCATCGGTTCTATTAGATTATTGCTGTTTCTTAAATTATAAATCAAATTTCTTGAGTCATTTGAGCTTGAGCCTCTCTTTTAATTCTGATTTAAAAATTTACTCAAGCTGCCTTTATTCAAGTTAAAAGACAATAAAGCTGAAAATTTTTTCCTTAAAAATTTTTTCTGTTGATCATCAATTCACTTTTTCTTCAAAAGTGCATTTAAACTTTGAAAAAATTTGGAAAAAATCTTATTATTTTAAATTTTGATTGTTATTATCTTCTTAAAAAAAATTTGAAAAATTAAAATTAATTGTGATATATTAAGTTGTTTTTTCCATCGATTATTTTCGAAAAATAATCTAATTTTTATCGTTGAATTTAGATGAAATGGTTCCTAACTAATTAATGATTCATATATTAATTTTCATCCACCTTATCATATCGTTTGGAACATTCATGATTGGTGCCAAATTCATTATTGAAACAGATCAGGAATCCTTGAAGTGGCTCTTGGAATTAAATATCTAGCAAAGCTTTTAAGAACCCTATCAGAATAAGCTAGCGACCCATACTTACTTTATCTTATCAAAAGTCTTTTGAAAAACCATTCCAGAGACACCATTCACTTGAAATCCGAAACACTTTTTAAAGGCCAAGGTGGAAAACTTATTTTACTTGTCCCAAAGCTACTTATTGTTCGTGTCTTAATAAAACATTATCATCAGGAAATAAAATTTAATCTCTTCCAGGAGGGAATTTCTATAACAAGGGATGTATACCGATATCCGAAAAAGATGTGGGGTTTTTTAAGTTGTAATCTGGTTAGACCAGACCAACTCGTAAAAAATGGAATGCAAAATGAAAGTTAAAAAATAGCTAAAAGTACATTTATGATCGCGAATTAATTTTTGATACCACAAAGACTGTCAAAGCCTTCGAGATGCTAGCGTTAGTATAGCATCGCTATACTTCAGTCCCAATACTACTACTACTACAATTTTTTAATAAAATACCACAATTTTATTGTTAATAACACAAATATTGAAACTATCCATTAAAATTAAGAAAAATCTTTTTTTTTAAATTTTAACGCAAATTTATTTTAAAAAAAAAACACAAATATTAAAGAAAAAACTATTTTAATTTTTTTAACCCTCAAAAGTATTTTTTATCCCCACAAAAAATTCATAAAAAAAAAAAAATTTTTTAAGCAAGCAAAATATTTATTATAAAAAAACACAAAAAAAATTATTTCTCTACACATTTATTTAGACGTGCATTATCTTCTTTTCATCATTTTACTGCCACATTTTTTGTACGATTTAACTCGCTGTCAATCGCTTCGTTCTGGTCTGATTTGATTCTTGGTCTTTTTGACAAATTTTATTTATTTGTTTTATCTGTTCCGAGCTAAAGCTCCAAGAAAAAAAAATTAAAAAAAATGTAAAGAAAAAAATAAGATAAAATTAAGATAGAGTTCTATATAAAATATTAAAAAAAAAAAAAAACAAATTTATATTTTTTAATAAATTTACGCTGATTAACTGATTTAATAACAGTTCACACCTAAATATTTTAATTTGATTTTCTTTTGGCTCTTTGATCCAAACTTGATAAACATCATTTTTAAATAAAAAATAAAAAATATCAGTTAGATTTTGAAAAAATCAAAGTCTTTGACCCGATATGAAAAAAAATCCGGACTTGGGCTTGAGGCTTGTGACTTTTAAACAACTCTTATTTTATGTTAGTTAAAATAGTTTTTAATATAGTTTATAAAATATTTTATTTGGTATGTTCTCTTGCGTTTTATAAATAATTTAAATAAAATTTTGAAACTGCATTGAAAATGTGCGATTGAGATATTTTTTATTTCAGAAAAATTTGCAGAAATTTTTGTAGTGTCGCTCTATTGAAATTAAATATAGTGTTTCAAAAATAGATTATTTAGTTTTAGATGATTTTTTAAAAAAATCTTTATTTTTTTTAGAAATTTTAATACTAATTAATTATTAATTTATTCAAATTAATTAAAAATTAAGCTCTAATTGTTAAATTATAAAATCTATTTTTTAGATATTCCTTAAATTTCAAAAAAATGGCTAATGGCTAAAATTTGAAAAACTTCAACTTTGATCTCTTGATCACATTGCTTTCAAAAATTTCGAATTTTAATATCCAAATGATTTTTAATCCTCTGATTAATTTGACATTGGTTCGATTTGATTCTCAGCATTCTTTTAGCCGTAACTTAAATTTCATGAATAGGATTTTATCAATTAAATTTAAAAAAAAATTGTGATTGAAATACATTAAATAAGAAAGGATAGCATTTTCATTAAATTTTTAATAAATTGTAGTAGTAGTAGTATAACTGCGTGGATCTTATCCACAAGCTGCAGCGTAGTAACGTACAGCTAAAGTAGTAAGAACTAGTACTCCATAGATTTATTTAGAACAAAATTTTATAATGCTTTTTTAAATAAATAAATAAATATTGTAATCTAAGAAGTTAATATAAAGCTTAAAATATTGATTTTTTTTTGACCGATTTCCTGAATGGTTCCCATTCAACTCATCTCTTCTTCACTTTTTGCTAGCCACTTATCTAGCCTCGCCTTGAATTTTTTTTAATTTTCTGACTCTACAACGTTTTTTGGAAGGCTATTCCACAGGCTTGCCACTCTGTTTGTGAAGAAATTCATTCTGGAACTAACTGAGGCGTGATAATCGTTTATTTCTCTTGCTGTGAAACTTTGTGATCTAATACATTTACTGTGTCCTCTGGTTGAGGCAGCTGGACCATTTATACCGATTGAATTTCTAAGCGTCGGTCTATGATGCAGGTTTACGTTTTCAAGACAATTGATGATTTTATATATTTGGATCAGATCTCCTCTTTTTCTTCCTGTTTCGAGTGTAGTGAGATTCATTAAACTAGACGTTCCGAATAGTTCATTTTCCTCGTTGCAATTGGCAATTTCGATACTCTGCGTTGAATTTTTTCAAGTAAGGTTATTCCCGTGACGTTTTGTAGTGATCATTAGTATTTATCTAAGAATATTTTGTAAGATTCGTTCGTTGATTTTTTACTCATAAAGCTATCCCAATCTACAAATTTTAAGTTGTACTTTGATTAAATATTTTTTGGTTCTTTAAAGCATTGAGTATTAAATTAAATCAAACCAACTTAAATATAAAAAAAAACTTTTAGATATTTAAATTATTTCCTTTTTCAACAAACAAAAGATCAAAAATTTTATTTAGAATTACTTAAAACCAAATTTTTGTTGATATTTGTTTTTCAAATTTTAGCCATTAGCCATTTGTTTGAAATTTAAGGAATATCTGAATAATTTAACAATTAGAGCTTAATTTTTAATTAATTTGAATAAATTAATGATTAATTAGTATTAAAATTTCTAAAAAAATTAAAAAGTTTTTTACAAAATCATCTAAAACTAAATATGCTTGAAACACTATATTTAATTTCAATAGAGCGAAACTGCAAAAATTTCTGCAAATGTTTCTAAAATAAAATATATCTCAACCATCGCACATTTTCAATATTGTTTTTAAATTTTTTAAGAACACAAGTAGAACATACCATTTTTTTTTAATTTAAATTTTTTGTCATGTCAACAAATGAATTAAAAAAAAGAAATTTTTATTCAAAAAAAACTAAAACAAAAATTTATTCAAATCGGAATGTTACAAAAAAAACTATAAAAAAATAAAGTGTTTTCAAAATAAATAATTAACACCGTTTGTCCATCGATAAAATGAGATGCATATGAGCACAAAATTGTAACAAATTTGGTCAATTGGAACCAATATCCATTTTATTCAGCAGGAGATAATCCAACAGCATGTCAATCTGTTGGCTCTTTTCAATTGAACCCAAGTCTAAATTAAACATTTGTACAACATGAGGCATCAAATAGCTGAGTAGTTTAAATACATTTTTTCTTAGATACTCAAGCTCACTTGTGTATCTGCAGAAGCCGTGCGAGCTGTGAAAATGAGGCAGTGTGTAAGAGTTGTCGTACTGGATGGGAAATTTTTGACAGAAAGGAAAAAGAGGAAATGGCTGATAGAACTGAGCCAAATTGTGGTCGGCATTGAGCGCCAGTGGAGGTGGCGAAATGGGGCTGTACTTTGGAGCGGCCGAGTGGCTCGGCGAGCTCGAGTTGGATTGAATGCTGGTCGGAGGCGTCAGCAAACAGGAGGAGGTTTCGGCCGACTCCGAATCTTTTTGCTTGTCCAAGTGTTGAGCTATCAAACTTTTAATAGCTTCAAAATTCACATTTTTTTCACTTTTAACCTCTCTACTTTCCACTGGCTTTTTAAGATACTTTTTTTTGATAACTGAAAAAGCTGAATAATTTTTGCTGTGCGGCATCATGTGCATTCTCTCATGTCTGGACATGTGTCTAATGTTTATGGTCGAGTAGTCGCATCTGTTGCATTTTATGACCTTGTTGTTCAGGTGGCACCGCATGTGGCAGTCAAACTTGGATTTTAGCAGAGTGGCGTAGGAGCACATGCTGCACTTGCGAATGTTCGGGTAGTCTGTGATGTTGTGCTCCTGGAAGCGGTGTTCTTTGTAGTTGTTTATGTCCTTGAATGTGCGAAAACAGTCTTTGCACAAATGACTAGTGGTGGTGGATGACGAAAAGGATTTAGCATTTTGTTCCGACACTTTATCAATTTCCATTTTTTTCTAAATCTAGAAGAAAAAAAAAATTTTTTTGGTAAATTTTATTAAAAAAATTTTTTTGAGAAAGTTGGAATTTTTGACCATGGCATCGTGAAAAAAATGAAATTAAAATGCTTGCCAAAAATGTAAATGTAGCCATATTTGAGCACAACTGATAGTTTATTTCAAACTAGCTAGAGACTTAAATTTGGAGCTTTCAAAAAATGTTACATAACATTTTATTTTCGTTTGATTCAAAAATCATTTTAAAACATTTTCTCAATGTAAACAATTTTACACTGGGTAAAAAATGTTTTTCAACATTTGTGAATTAAAGCTAAGTTTAGCAAAAAAAAAAAAAGAGAAAAATTAAAACATTGCGTAAAATTCTGAGTGTTTGATTGTGATTCTTTTTTTGTTGCAAGTAGGATCAAGCAAATTAGTGCTTTAATTGAAATTACCTGTATGTAAAGGCATATGTGTGCGTACTACGAGAAGAATAGTAGCTATGTATTTTTGATAAAATGTTTTATTTGGATTACATAACAATCTAACTTTTTACCCAAATTGAAAATCCTTCGGGTCATGTTTATTTTTTTACTTTGGAGAGAAATTAATTGAATGCCTCCACTTCAAACAATCAAAGGTATTATTTTGATCCAGCAATAGAACAATGGTCTTTGGTAAATGTCTTTGCGAGTGAACTTTACCTAGTTTATTGCTAGCAGTTTGCACAAGTAAGAAATAATTTTTTTTTAATTTTATAATTGTTTTTTTAGATCTCTGTGCTATCGGATTTTAACTAAATAACTACATCATCTTCTCACTTAAAGAACAGTTTATATTGATTTAAAAGTGGGACAAATGAATGCGATTTCAGTGATGTTCCACTTTTTATTGTTTGCCAAAATTTACTCGAAAAAAAGTAAACTCGAAAATTAAAAAAATCATAAATTTACAAGATTTTGTGAAAAATTTTAAGTCTATGATCAATTTTTGATGCTTAAAATGATCAAATCAAGTTTAAAATATGAAATAAATTGTTATTTCTAAATTAAAATTAATGGAGAGATCTATTTTTGGATTTAACATACTACATACAGTGGTGATTTGATAACAGTATTTTACGAAAATTACTTAAAATATCGTGAATTAACTAAATTTTACCACATTTTACGTAAATTAACGTAAAATCCGAAAAGTGTAAAAGAGCAATTTTACGAAAAAATACGTAAATTTTCAGAATTTTGAGATAATTTTGGTAAAATTTGGTAAAATTCAAAACGTCCAATTCAAAATTCAAAATTTTTGAAAAAATTTCTTTTTTTTTCAAAAATCGAAAATTTTAGAAAGTGTTTTTTCATAAATTGGTTAAAAAAAATAGTTATTTTTAAAATGTTTATAAAAAAAACTTTCTTAAATTTTCGATTTTTGAAAAAAAAGAAATTTTTGAAAAAAATTTTGAATTTTGAATTGGCCATTTTGAATTTTACCAAATTTTACCAAAATTATCTCAAAATCCTGAAAATTTACGTATTTTTTCGTAAAATACCTCTTTTTCACTTTTCGGATTTTACGTTAATTTACGTAAATGTGGTAAAATTTGGCTAATTCACTATATTTTAGGTAATTTTTCGTAAAATACTGTTTTAAAATCACCCCTGTACTATTTGGTATTGATAAATCGACCGTTTGAAAAAATCTTAAATAAAAAAGATAAATATCGATAAAAAGATAAAAATTTAATTCAGTGTTTTTTTAAATTTTCGAATTAGAAACTTTAAAAAAGTCTAAACAAGCTGAGATTTTAAACTATTTTATACCAAAAAATTAATTTTCAACCTGTTTTGTATTTTTTTTATTTTGTTATGTATAATTAATAAGTTTAAGTTTATGTTGAATTTAAATGGATTTTTTTGTAAATTAAACTTTTTTTTTAATTGTGTCTCCTTTTGAATATGTCCCCATATTTTCTGAGAATGGAAGGTGGGACATAAACGCGAGATCACTTTATGTAAGTAAAAAGGTAAACTCTGCAAAATCAACGTGCAAATTGCAGAGTGGACGCTATCGAAATATATTAGATAGATAGATAGATAAGATGGATAATATATTAGATTGATAATTTTAGCAGACTTTTGCTAATTTTACCTATAGATTCAACAAAGAATATACAAACCTAAAGTGAATCTCTGCACTGATTCAATTAGATGATTTAAATTTATTTAATAGTTTAAGCTTGATTTGATCATTTTGAGAATTAAGGATTGATCATAAATTTCAAGTTGCCTAAATTTTCAACATTCTACGTAAATTATTGTAAAAACAAAATTTCCATAATATTTAAGAGCTTTGGTGATTTTGTTTGGTCCTTTAGTGGTTTAAGAACTTGATGTTTTTTTTAAAGGAATTTTTTTATAATTTATAGAAAATCTTATCTATAAAATAAATAAAAACAAATTAAATTTTCATTTATAATTAAATAAAACAAAAGTGGAAAAAGCTCTCAAATGTAACTGGATGGTTTAAATGGATACAAAATTTATAACAATTATTTTATTACCAAAAATATACAATTCACCGAATAATAATTAATTTTAAACAATTAGAAATTGAAAAAAAAAATTCTATTTTTACTTTTCACAAACACTTATTAACATTTAAAAGATCGGCTTTGTCTGATTCTATTCTTAAGATTGAGATGATCATTTAGTCGCTCTTGACGGATTGAATTTTTCAAATAATTTCTATTCCTTTTTGAAACAGAAAAAATTTTCTGCATTTACATTTGAAATTGAAAAAAAAAAGTTAAATTAAAAAAAAAGTAAAAATTTCACTTAAAACAAAAAAAAAAATTTATTTCATTTTTTTTCTTAATTTTGGATAAATGTTATTTTAAATAAATCTGATTTTTTTCAATCTTTCTATTTCTTAAAAATCTAACCAAATGGCGAGGCAAACAATTCCTAAGAATTAGCAAAAAAAAATTTAGTAAAAATTTAAAAAATTAAATTTTTTAAATATCACAAAAATTGTATTTTTTTTACTTAAAAAGACTTAAAATTCTCTTTAGCACCAATTTTTCTTATTTTATCATCAAAAATATTCATTTTTCTAAAAAAACTCTTTGAAAACAAAAATACTTTTTTGTATTAAGATTAAAAATATGACTGATCTCGAAGAAACATTGAGCTAATTAATCGAATTAAACACTGACCAGTGGCAACTAAGTAAAAGTTACTTAAAAGAATAGATTTGAGTCCGTATATTAAGGTCTTCAATGGATAACTCAAGGGCGACCAGCAATAACTTAGAGGTAAAAAGGGTGAAAGTAAACAATCGACTTGAGTGGAAATCGAATTTAATGATCCTTTGTTCTGCAAGGGGCAAATAAAGAAAAAATTGTAATTCAAAAACCTTATAATTTTACATAAATGCTTTAACACAAAAAAGTATTTTTATATCACAAGAGTATTTTTAGAACGAAAGATAAATTTTAGAATAATGATGAATTTTAATAAAAAAATCGAAAATTTTAAAAAGTTTTTTTTTTCATAAATTGGTTAAAAAAAAATAGTTATTTTTAAAATGTTTATAAAAAAAAACTTTCTAAAATTTTCGATTTTTGGAAAAAACAGACATTTTTTCAAAAATTTTGAATTTTGAATTGGCCATTTTGAATTTTACCAAATATTACCAAAATTATCTCAAAATCCTGAAAATTTACGTAATTTTTCGTAAAATACCTCTTTTTCACTTTTCGAATTTTACTTTAATTTACGTAAATGTGGTTTTTTTCGGGCTTTTTTTCATTAGTCTTAGCCAAATAGTTTTATTTTATTTCATGTGCTTTTAAAGTCCAATTCAAAGACTTTTTTTTATAGAAATAAAATTCTTTGGTTTGGACTTTAGAAGAAAAAAAAATTAAAAGTTTGTACTTTGACTTTTATTTGGGACTTTTAAACAACTCTGGTTCAAAGTAGCTGGAATAAAATACCTGAATGGACAATAAAATTGAGATTAAAAGTCAGCATTAGTAAAACTAAGAGACTGTATAGCCAAAAGTGGTTTGTGTTTTAGTCCCGGACTAGCCGCGAAATTCTTAATATTAGTTCATTAATTATTAGTTTAAAATGAAATTTTTGTGAACTATGAAAATGGTTCATGGTTTTTGAAATTTTTTTTTTTAAATTAATAAATTTTTGCAATACACGTTGGATATGAAAATTTTCAAGTCTCCAGGTTAAAAATTTTAATTTTTTAATAATAATCATTTTATCACAAAAACATTAATTTTATTCTCTTAACTTGAATTTGGAATCAAATTATATGAACCAAAAGATGGGGATTTAAACGAGGATTCAAATAAAAAATTTTTGAAATGTTACTTTATTTCAAATGAAATAAAATTTTTATTACAACTTAATATTTTTATCTAATTAAAAAAAAAAATTGAATTTTTAAAGGAAATTTTTAACGACCAAGATAAAACGATACATAACTATCTAGTAGAAAGTAAACCATAATCTTTTAAAGGAAAAGAAAAATTTATAAAGAAATTTAACATACTTTTACTCTCACAATTATAGGCTGTTATCTTATTATATATAGATCGAATGTTGGTTAGAAAAAAAAATTTACTTAGAAGATGAATTTAACATGTTGAAAACTATTAATGGCGTTAATGGGAAAAATAAAGGCTGTGAGCATTGAATGTAAAATTATTGATTGATTTATTTGATCCAGAAGGATTGGAAAAATTTTGTCAAATTTTCGTCGTTGGATTGAAATATTAATACTATTTATTATTATTATTATTTGTTAAATTTTTAAGCCCCATTGGCAATTATATTATCAATTACAAAAATAAATTGGAGTTACATAGAAATATTCACAATTTAAAATTGAATTTAATATAAAAAGCTTACTAAAAAAAACAAATAAATCAATCTATACCCGATATAAATTTTTAAAAATTTGATTTCACAATTTTTGTGAAAAACTAGCGCGAAAATTAAAAAAAATTGATTTCGGGCTTTTGGAAAGAGCACCATTATTCTTTTTGAATAAAAAATTTCTGTATTTAATAAACTTATTGATACATATTAAAAATATAAAACATTAGAAAAAGTAAAAATATTTTCTTGTTGTTGATAAGATTTTTTATCTTTAGCAAAAAAATCCCACACCTCACTCTAAAATTTTTTTTGTTAAATTTCCAAAAGTTTGTCTGTTTGTCGGCCACTACAATTACAGACACGATAAATTTTATTTTTATTTTCCTTGATGCATATTTTTTATAATTTGCATTAATATAATAAAAAAAATATTTAAATAAAAAAAGTTCTTTTCTTTTTTCCCTTCTAATTCACAGAGTTAAATCCCGCAAACAAGACCCAAAAATTTTATAAAAAAACATTATGAAATTTCCGAACAAATTTTTTTTTAAATTAATATTTTCAACAACGAAAAAAAATAAAATAAAATTTTAAATCGCAATTTTTTATTTTACAAAATTAATGACGCATAGGTCAAAATTTTCAGATTGCACCTCTATAGACAGCTTTCGAAAATAATAAAAGAACTAAAACCAGGTAAATTTAATAACTAGAAATTATATTCAAATTACCATCCAAGTTCTAAAGGCTCAAAGCCAAAACAAATTTTGTTGCCTTGACTTGCTAATAAAAACATAAATAACAAAAAGCAAAGTCTATTAATAACTTGCTGAAAAAAAAGCTTATTAAGCTTGACATTAGTCAGAACCTTGATAGCTCTAAAAAGCTTTAATGAAAAAAGTTACACAAAAATTTTCAACAAACAATTGAAATCCACAGTTATATAATTAATTTTAAAAAATAAAAAAAAAACATTTAGCTAACATTTTGAGACACCTACATTTTCAAATAACTTGACAAGCAGCAAATAATATTCATTCAAATAAACACCTAGAAACGCAGGTGCATTTGATTTAAATGGCATATCATTATTATTAGACACGGACACCAAAGCTAATTGTGTTTCTAAAAATCTGCTATTTCTAGTCCGCTTACAAAAGACAAGTCTGTTTGCAGCCAATTTTGGACACAAAACTCTTCAAATATTTCTTTAAAAAAAAAAATTTGAAAATAAAAAAGTTACATCATAAAGCTTAACTTAGAAAAAACACACCTATTTCCAAGAGATGCCAGATAAAAAAATTGATCCAAAGTGCAGCGTTTTCGATCCTAGAAGAGCTAGGTTTTTTTTTAAATTGGAAAATAAATTTTGTTTTTCTCATCATAATTGCATATGTGAGCATGTGATAGCTATTTATTCAATGCAGCTAAGTCGGGTGGGTATCCTTATCTTAAGTTGATATAAGCAAGAAGATGCAATGCACTCAAAATAGAACAAAACAAAGGCTTTTGAATTGTTCTCAATAAGGGTGTGTTTTCTTTTTTTTAATTATCAATTTGGTAAATTTTTTTTGTTCGCTAGTCACATGTCTTGGATAGAATAGAAATTTTTAATTTTTCTGATAAGATAATAACTTGTACCAATGTTATTTGAATTTTATTTTCTATTTGCAAAAATTATTAATTCAAAATTAGAGAAAATACTAGATAACTGCTTGTTAACAATGTGCATTTTTTCAAAAAGAAAACTAATCTACATTTTTGCTTTGACTTAGCTGAAAATCTTTTTATACTTTGATTCAGTTGGATACCCTGGTATAGTGAATTTTGTTATAACCCAAATTTAATGTCATTTTAAATTTGAGTTATAAACAGTTTCAATTTTTATTTTCAACAGTTACAGTAGTTATTATTTATTAGTCATAATTTTTCATATATAAATGCTTGTTTTTCATTTATTAGTTTCAGATTCCAATTTATTTCAAATAAAGATTTATCCTTAAAAAGTTGGAGGTTGTGAAGTTCATTTCAATTCGATCGTTTCAATTCAGAAAAACTTGAATAACTTTTTTACTATAAGGAATAATTTAGTTCTGTAAAATGCTTAATGTTTAAGCAACTTTGCTTAATCCGAAAATATATGTCTGAAAAAACTCTGCAATGTACTTGCACACTTTATTAGAATACTTTTTAATGGTGTGCAAAATGCAGAAAATTGCATAGCATTTTGCAGCCTTATTTTACTGAATAAAGCAAATTTGCTTAAAATTAAGCATTTTATAGAACTAAATTATCTCTTTTAGTAAAAAAGTTATTCAATTTTTTCTGAATTGAAATGATCGAATTAAAACGAACTTCACAACCCCAAAAGGTTGTCTCTTTTATTGTTTGGTCTCTCAACCACAGCATAGCGGGAGTTATTAAATTAATACTCATCTATGCACAAAAAGATAATAAACAAAAACCACGTTTATTACAATTTCAAATACAAATTGAACAAATTTTTTTCCTTTTGTTATAAATTAAAGATATTAAAATATATTTAAAAAAATACTACAATTTAGTACAACATACTTTGTTGCACCTTTTTGAGTAAAAATAATTTTTCTAAGGTAATAAATCAAACATCAAAAGGATTTAAATTGATTAGGGATTTGATTTACCAAAAAAATAAAATAAAGATTTTGAAATAAAATAAAGAAATATGAATAAAAATAAAGAATAAAAATAAAGAAATATGAATTTTAGCTCAATTTGTGTTTGAAATTCATAATATCCCTTCATAATTCATAAACTCAGAATTCAGTATGCAATTTCTCATTTTAATTCCGCAATTTTGTTGACCAAATTTTTTTATATGCAGAATTTATGGAGATTGGAGTTCATGATAAAATTTAAATTTTAAACCAATATTTTAAGTTTTAGATTTGAAAAAAAAATTAATTTTTATCAATTTTTTAAGGCTTATAATTTAGCTGGTAGCAAATCTATTTCCTCAAGTAGCACTAAAATTTTTTTAGAGGTTAACAATCTCACAAATGAAAATGTAAAAGTTGTGAACCAGAACGAAAGGGCTGTGCTAAGTTACAAAAAGAGTACAATTCAAAGTATACTTGAGACAGCAGAAGAATTAACATTATACTGATAAAATAAGGATAATGATAAGGATTAGAGAAAAAAATAATTGATTGATAACCCCATAAATGAGAGTAGTGAAACGATCGAGATCAGAGATATATTAAAAATGGATGGTATGGACAGAAAGACAGCACTACAGTCGATCCTCGATATATCAAGTCGGATGAAAATTCTCCTGTTCGTTGCATCGAAATCCAATTAAAAAAATGGACAAAAAAATTTTTGGTTTCTAAAATTTTATTTAAAAAAAATAAAGAAATGTTTACAAAATAAAATTTATTTGAAAAAATCAGAAATAGATTTTTTTTTGTATTGCATTTTTCAATTGTAATATTTTCAATATTAAATAAAAAATCAACGATGTTTGAAAAATCTTCCTTTTCATTCAAATAAAAATATTTTAGATCATTAATTCGATAAATTGCATCTTTAGAGCTATTAGCTGTTTTTCCATATCATTGCCACTCACTGTCACATTATTATATCGATTTAACGACATCACCGTAATGACAGTAATGACAATAAATTTATTGTTTTAAATTTTATTTCACCTATTTGAATTTAGTCAGTGTGGCTGATTTTAGGCTCAAATTAAACCTTATTCATTAATAAATAAAAAATAGGTGAGGTTTTTCAAAAATATCTGCTCATTGATTAAATAGAAGCATTTAAAGATACCCATGTTTTGTTTAATTTTTTTTGAAAGCTTTATTAAGTAAATTTAATCTTCTGAATTTAAAAGAGTATTAAAATCTTTGGTTTTTTTTATGAAAATTGACTTTACTACTCGATTTAGCTCCAAAAAGTTTTTCTAAAACGTTTTGATAGCTTGCACCACTTTGATACATTTCCAAAGCTTTCCAGAGTCTGTTCCATAATTTAATATTCAAATATTTTTTTTTAATTCATCGATCGCCTCTAAAATTAATATAAGAAACTTGTTGTAATCTTGACCATTTTTTCTTTTTACATAATTCTTAAGAAAACACCAAAGACCTTCGATTGGATTGAGCTCGCAGTGATATTTGGGGCAAAACATTACATTAAATCCATATTCCAAAGCTAAACGTTGAAGATGAGTATTACAATTATTAAATGCTGGATGTTCAAGAAGGAGTCCTCTAAGCTCTTCAAGTTTTACCTCTCTTCAAGCTCTTCACCTTCATGAATATAATTTTTGATAAAAACCTTAATTAATTGAATTTGTCATATTATAATTACTATGCCCTATATTTACAAAAGCTTGTTGATGAGGGATGTTCATCCGTTCATCAGTATTGTTTCTTGTCACCACTGAAGCCTTTTTTTAAATCTAAGTTTTGTAATTTTCCTATTAGCAAGGGTTCAACGTTTAAGTCGAGCCATTTTTTAAAAATTTAATAGAATTAAAATCTAACTAAACTGACTGATAAGTAAAAATGATATCAACAAACCCTCACCTTTTTTTAAAAAGTATACTTAGAATTTTATCAAGAAATAAAAATTATTTAATTTGACTTATTTTTACGGGAGAAATAAAGCGACAAAAATGCAAAATTATCAAATTTTTGGTAAAGTTTGCCCTAAAATTGTAAATTATTTTGCTAAAAAATGTTAAAGAATAAAAACAAATTTTGAAAGTACATTTCAAACACAATTTATTTTCAAAAAAATTATATTTCAAAATTAGTTAAATTTTCAAAAAATTTTTTTCCAATTTATGTCCAAAATAAGTAATCTTGTTTCATTTGATATTGCATAAATAAGTAGTCAAATCAAAAAAATATGTTAAAATTCTAATTATCCGCACAAAATTATATATCAAAACAAATTTTTGAGTAAAAAAATTTTTCTTTATCCTTAACTAATGTTTATGATTTGGGGCATCTTACTTTTAATATTAAAGATGAAAATATTAGGTTGTTTAATAAGTTTTTTCGTCGATTTTTAAATGAAAAAATCTCATCAAAGATTAAACTTTTTTATGCAATGTTGTACATCATTTGGAAGAGCAACTCATGTTCTTTCAAGTTGCTTTCTTGAAAATATTATGCTAATAAGAAATTTAAAAATATAAAGAGGGCTTTATTTGCTTACATCAATTTGTTTATCAATCAATAAATGACAGAAAAGTTTAATTTTTTTGCTCGATTATAGAATAAGGCAAAAATGTCCTCACTGTGAGTCAGTTTTAGAAAGAATGGTTGCTGTTTCCTCGGCCAAATTGATCATTATTAGAGAACTTGAAACCGAAATACAAGAGTACAAAACTGGAAAAAAAAAACTGCCAATTTAAAAAAAATTAAAAATCAAAAAAATTCAGATACATATCAAATATTTTATCTGTAAAATATTATTATTATTAATTTAAAAATAAACGTTGACTTAATAATTAATATAAAGGAAAATCATTTTCAAATAGATATATTAATATTGATTATAAAGACTTTTATTCGAAATTAAATAAGTTTTTAATATAAATAAATGAAAAATTATTTTTATAAAGAAAAAAATACTAAATTAAAGATAATACTATTTTGTTAAATAATTTCATAAAGTGAGTAAATGAAAAAAATGTTTTTATAAAGTAAATAATATTTATCTAAATAGCCAATTTAATCTCTTGCTAATGCACCAGTATTTGATTTTGTTGGTCTACCTCGTATTTTAATATGAATAAATTCTCTTTCATTTTCTCCAAATGGATGATTTGTTAACTTACAAAAAGCAATATAATGCTTACATATAGCATATTCTAAAAAATGCATACAACTACAATATTTTGGGAAAATTTGTATGTGATATTTGTATGTATTGTTATATAATCTGTAACCAGTATTTAAATCTTGTAAAAAAAAATCAGTTGAAGTTAACTTATCAGCTTCTTTTATTAGACAATTATTTTTTTTAATGGCCAAATCAAATCTGTCTTGAGCTATACTTATATCGTTAACCATTTTTACAAGCATCATACAACATTCAAGTACAGTATTACGTTCATAACTTGTATAAACTTTTTTGATTATTCGATTAAAACCTTCTGTATTATTATTTGTAGTGGAAAATCCATATGGTCTACTAAAAAGTGACCAATTAACCCATATACTCTCAAGCCATTGACTCACAAAATAATTCTTAAAACTAAGTAACTGAGGATAAAGTGACCAACGTGACAAAGCTTCGTCTTTAACTTGATTAAAACCAGCTAAACTATTAGTACAATGCATGTTGTTAACATCTTTATCAACCATTTGTTTAAATTGTTTACATTCTTTTTTTTCTATATTTCTCTTAATACATTGCTTAAGGTGAAACCAGCACATCAAGACTTTAACGCCAGGAAAACATGCATTTACAGCAGATGCGCATGCTATTTGTGCGTCTTGCATCATAAATTTTAAGTTAAAATTTATGTTAAAAAGTCTACATACAAACTTAATTGATTCAAAAAAATTAATAAAATCTTCTTTTTCTTCTTTGGATGTAATACCAAAAACTATTGGATAAAGTGTTCTATTTGGATTTGAACGCCCAAAAACCATAATTAATAGTAAATAGTAATTTTCAATAGTAATTTTATACGTGCCATCAATGTGAAACAGAGAGTGATCTTGGTTGTCTGTATTTCAATTCAATTGAAGTAGTTTAAGTGTTGTTGCATAGATACGAACTGGGTTATTTTGAGAACCATTGCCTATTATTGGACTTTGTTGTGGTTTACCATCCGTTAAAAATCCAAAAAAGAATGGCTGATTTGGATCGACTGTTGGAAAATATAAGTGGTCAGCTAAATATCTTTCAACATCTTCTATTTTGTTTTTCCTTGGTGCCGTCCGTGGTTTTCTTTATATCTATAAAAATATGACGTAATTTGGTTAAACTCATATGCAATATCATCAATACCCAATTTGGTTGCATTGTTATTCAAAAAAGTTCTGACTTGTCTTGGTATTAGTTTAGGATTAGTGTCGACCAAATTTTTGCCAACAATTTTAACTTTTTCTGGTAAACCATTATAATTATTATACTCTTGATCAACATCATGGTTATGGTCATGTTTTATTGATATATTAGAAATATTGTTTTTTTTGCATAATAATACATTATATTTTACTGGACATTGTTCATGACTACATTGCCTTAGTTGTTGTTTCATTTTTTGTTTTGAAAAATCCAAACAAAAACGTTAATTCAAATCATGATTTGTTTGATAAGCTTTGGATTTTGGTATTGCAATATTAATGTATTCACTCACATCTTCTTCACCAACGTTTTCAATTAGAGTTAACCATTTAGAATTACTTGAGCCACTTGATGAATTGGATGAATCATCAAAATTTTCCATTATTTATTTTTTGAATATAATTTTTTAGAAATCAAATGAAATTGCTTTAACAAAAAATGAATCCTTTTATAATGCTAATAACTTTCTTTAGAAAAAATTAAAACTCTTTAGGATTCTATCCTTCTCTTTATGTTTGTATTTTTTTCTTTAAGTTAGTATTTTTTTTCTATAAATAAATATTAATTCATTTAAGCTTTATAACTTTTTCTATTGGAAAATATTTTTTGTCTTTATATTAATTAGGGAGCCATAAACGTTAATTGGTTTTTAGAATAATTATATCAAAAATTGAAAAAATGACAAAGAAATTATTTAAACTTAAGAATTAATTCAAGTCAGGTGATTGTGTTGAATTGATAAAAAGATTTAAGAAGCGTCAGTGACTTAAAATTTGTTAAAAATAAAAAACTAAAATTGACTTTAAAGTTTTTAGTCAGTTTTATTCCTTTTTGTCTGACAAAAATTTATGTGAACACGATCATAATTGCATGGAACGGTAAAAATTAAATTTTATTAGTACTCCACGGTCGACTTGTGAGTCACAAGTGAGTTTTATGTCTAATATATTGTTTTTATGATTAATGAAAATTTTATTTTTTTTAAGGATATAGGCAATTTAACGAATCTGTTTTTGATTCAATTTTTTTATCATTCTCATTTAGCAAAATGTTTTATCTTTATTTGATTTTTTTTAAATTAAATATATTTTCATTAATAACTCAATATCGTCTTTTAAAAAAAAGAGATAATTTTTCGATTAAAAGCATCACAAAAAAGTTGAAAAATTTTTTTCAGTTATTTTGAAGGTCTGTTGAATTTTAGTCAGACAGTAAATAAAATAAAAATAAAATTATGAATATACAAAAAATTTAATAAGTCTTTAGATTTTACTTTATTTAGATAAAAATTTCTTTTTTAAATATTATTTTTTGAAGGTTTTAAAAAAAACTTGAATAATGATTAAGCCTTATAATAAATTCAAAATATGTTTTTAAGTTTAGTTACTGACTTGACTTTGAAAATCCTTAAAATTATTTTTCACAAGACTGGTCAGCTAATTGTTTGATTTAATTAATAATTTAAAAAATTTATAATCTTTTTATTCTTCTTAAAATATACTAAAATTTAAAACAATTTGGCAAACTAGTAAATAAAAAATAAATTTGGCTATATAAAAAATACAATAAGATTTATTTTACACTTAAGTTTCAAAAAAACTTAAATTCAGTTTAATTTTGGAAAATATTAAAATTCAGTATCACAAAGATACTTCAGATCCCAGAGATCATTTTTAAAATCACTCAAAATAGTAAATTAAATCTAACAAAAATAATATTTAAGAAAATTTAGAAAAATGAAAAATAAATTCCTAAAAGTTCCTTAAATTTAAAGCAATAATGAAATCAGATTTAATCTAATCATCTAAAGGTTTAATCATGGAATTTATTCATTTTCATATTAATTGACAAATATTTAGACCGCTGGATTCTCTACTTTCGGGTTGTTTTAGAAAAGTTTTAACGTCATTGGTGATAATGAAATCTTAGTGAATACAATTAGATTTTGTAACTTATTAATAAAAAATTTCACTTACAACAAATCTGAAATCATTATGTGTATAGTAACTGAATAACTTTTCACTATGTTGGCTAAGTTCTCATATTCAAAAATTTTCGTATCGACCATCGTCATATTTTATCTTAATTTTAAGAATGCCATAACTGTTTTCGTTTGTTAACTGTGAACCAGCCGAGCTATGTAGATCTAATTGGACAATGACTTGAAGACGGAATGGATTAATAGGTGCAGTTGGTCTAACCACGGCTCTCTGTTCACAATCATTTTTTGTCAAGAAAAGTGTCTGCATCAAACAAAAATATGGTCGATGTGTGACGGCTGAGCAGCATAATCATTCCGAAAGGGATGTGGAAAGCGCCAAGAGGGCTTTTAATTTGGCATTTTGATTCTGATTCATAATTCATTTTTTTAAATAAAATATATTTTTGAACAAAATAAAAATTGAAACTTGCAGTTTTTTTTAAATTTAGTGATAGTAGTAGTAGTAGTAGTTTTGACTGTAGCTGGCTAGCCAGCGAGTGTGCTGATAAGGCACACTAAGACAGCTGATGTGATTGATTGCTGCTCTTCCAGCAATCAATGCCTGCTTTAAAGCTGTTAACATTGGGGGCTTCAACTAATTCATTTGGCAGCGAGTTCCATATGTTAGCGGTTCTGTTGAAAAAAATGTTATCTCTATGTTGGAGCCTCGATATTTCTTTGTGATATTTGAGGCAGTGACCTCTTCCTTGGTTTTTTGTGACATTAAAATTGTTGCTTTTTTCAACCGATTCTATTCCATGCATGAACTTGTATAATTGAATTAGATCACCTCTTTTTCTTCTTTCCACCAGATTTGGAATGTTCAAAGCCTTCAATCTGCTTTCATACGGTTTGTATCTAATTGACGAAACAAATTTCGTAGCTCTGCGTTGAATCCTTTCAACATTCTCACAGTCAGACTTAAGAATTGGAGACCATACAGGCACCGCAAATTCCAAAAGAGGACGAACAAAAGTTAAATACAAAGATCTTAATAACTTACAATCAAAACGAGCGAATGACTTCCTGATGCGACCTAACATTTGAAGGAAATTCTTTGTTTTTATGACCATAATGCATAACCACACATTTTGATGTGTTGAAGAGAAGTAGCCAATCTTGAGTCCACTTGAGAATTAAATCTAAATCTGATTGTAGTTTCGCGGCGCTTATTTCTAATACCGTTTGCGAGAAAATTTTAGTATCATCTGCATACAACTTCACAACATTCTCTATTCCTTTAGGTAGATCATTGATATACAAAATGAACAATAGTGGACCAATCACTGACCCTTGTGGTACACCGCTAAAAATCTCAACCCAATCCGACAAAATTTCACCTTGAATAACTCGTTGTCTTCTATTTTTCAAGAAAGCTTCAATCCATTTTAGTGTCAGACCATCAAAGCCATACGCTTTCAATTTAGCTATTAGTCGTCTGTGCGGAACAGTATCAAATGCTTTCGCAAAATCTAGCAGAATCACATCAACAGGAATACTTTTGTCTAGACTCATTGAAATGAAATCTAGCGTTTCCAGAAGATTAGATGAACATGACTTTTTCTTAACAAATCCATGCTGTTCTTTAGATATAATATTATTCTTATAAAGATAGTCTTCCATTTTGGTTCTTATTATGCTTTCCATAATTTTGCAAGGAATTGAAGTTAAAGACACAGGACGATAATTGCTTGCCGTTGATTTATCACCTTTTTTATACAATGGAGTAATATTTGCTGATCTGAATTGAATTGGAAGCTGACTATTCGATAATGATTCTCTGAAAATCAAAGTTAAAGGAACAATAAAGGCTTCTAGACAGTTTTTTAGCAATAACGGATGAAGCTTGTCTACACCACATGATTTATTTTGATTCAGGTCTTGTAATTTTTTGAAAACCATTTCATAACTAATGTCATTTGGCTCAAAGTCAATATATTCTGACCAGTTTTCATTAAATTCAACTTCAAAAGGAGGAAGCTCACCATCTTGTTCAATAACAAAAACATCCTGAAAACATTTATTAAGAAGATTTGATATCTCTTTCGGTTCTTGCGTTAATTCATTGTTTGACTTTTTTAATGCTTTGATAGATTCTTTGATAACTTGTTGATCATTTAGGTATTTGTACAATATTTATGGATTCTTCTTAGCTTTTTCAACTAAATTCTGTTCATAAGTTAGTCTGGCTCTTTTTATTTCTGATGATACTAATTTACAGATACGCTTGTAATCACTATATAGATTCATATCCTTCCATTTAGATGCACAGTTCCTATATCTAAGATTCTTTTTATCTCTAATTAAGACCTTGAGTTCATTTTTTATCCAAGGTTTTGAGATACTTTTCTTTTTAGAGCCATCCGTCACTGGAATGAATCGATTACTAGCTTCGCTGACATAGAAAATTAACTCATTGTACATTTCCTGAATATTTAAATTCTCAAATAGGTGCACCCAATCAATATTTGATAGAAAATGAGAAATTTTTCCAAAGTCAGATTTATTATAAATAAATTTTTTACAGGTATATGATTCCTTACTAACCTTGTTTTTGAGAACAAAATTGAAAAAGATAACCAGATGTCCTTTATTAATGTTGCCAAGAACAAATTTTGTATCGATTGCATACACACTGCCAGGCTGAGTCGTGAAAATCAAATCCAAAGTGTTGACAGCTTTTTCGTTTGACATTTGAAAAGTTGGGATATTTACATGCTGATATAGAAAAGTATCGCTTAGTGTCTCTCTGAATTTATGTTCGAGTCCATTTTCGTTTAAGATTTCTCACACACAGCCATTTGACCAGATGATTGATGGAAAGTTAAAGTCACCCATTATTAGAAGATCCTTATAACCTCTCTCGTCCACATAGTCTTTAGCTTGTTTGAAGACTAAATCGAAATCGTTCATATCAACAAAATCGTTTGGCCTATAAAGACAGCCAACTAAATATTTTTCACAGTTAAAATTTACTACTACCCAAATTTGTTCTATTTTACTTAAATTAAAACCTGCATCATTTAATTCAAATGAGTCGATTTTTTCATCAATGTAAAACATACACCACCGCCTCTGCGTCCATCACTTCTTTTCTTTCTGTACAAATTGTATCCTTTAACGTTCGTAATTGAGATGCTCTTGAACCAAATTTGCATTTTATTTTTGAGCAAGATTGAACAAAATGAAAATGAGCAAAATTTTTACCTTGCCTGTTTTAGAAGACACTTAATTTTTTTTTTAAAATTCAATTACTCTATTGATTAAAATAAATAGAGTATAAATCGGTTTAAAAGATGTCATTTTTTAATTAACCTTTAAATTCGAAAAATAAAAATAACAATAAATTATTGATTAAATTAGCATAGAGAAAAAATTACTTTTTTTTTTGTTTCAAATATTGAGACAAATTTTGTGATTGCTTCTAATTATAACTTTAGCATTCTTAAATTTTTAAATTTGCATTCATTACAAAAAAACAATTTTATCTTGTTATAAACGTTTAAAAAAAATAAAGTCAGACACTCTGGAGAAGATAATTGAAAAGAGTCAATTAAGCAATGCACCTAGTGACGAACTCTTCATCATTATAAGAGAGGCGATTTTTTTTCAGTATATTCAGTTTTGAATATATTTAAAAAATTTATTTTTTATTTATTAAATGCCGTTCCAAACCGAATATACTAAAAAAAATCGCCACTCATTGCCATCTAATCCAAAACTAAAATCGATGCACATATCCGAAATATTAAAGCTTTCCGGTGGATCGGGTCTAGAGCCTGATGTGAAGCAGAAAAGTGTTCAGAGTGAGCCGAGCAAGATCTACATGGGTTCTCTTTTCTAGAACAATGTTGACTCTTTAGCGAATGTCAACATTGTTCTGGTGAAGAAAACCCATGTAGAGTTGGTGTGAGTTGTTTGACAAAAAACTGTTACAAATTTTTTATCTTTAATTTTTGTTTTTCATTTCAGCCTTTAAATCTTAAGAAGGGCATTTGGTCGAATCACGTCGTACAAATTTACTTTTTATTCAAAAGTTTTTTAAAATAAATATCTTATTAAAAAATAATCGTTATTTCTAATTATTATAAATTAAATAAAAATAAGAATTTTTTTTAATTTTATTTCTCTTCCAAAATTATGGGTAAAACCTTTTGACAACAAAAAATCTGTTTTCTACACCCAAAAAAAAGATTTTCACAACCAAAAAAAAATTCCTGATCAAAAGTACTCAATTTTTTTTGTTGGGTGTAGAAAGCAGATTTTTGTTGTCAAAACACGACATCCATACTTCTTTAACTTTTTTAAATATCCTTTTTATTAACAAAAATTTAAATTTAAGTCAGTTTTTACTAAAAAAAAATTTGACTAGCAAAATATTTACTAGCCACATTTTGGTTAAGTGTTTTGGCAGTCAAAATTTGAGAAAGGTCACATTAGTTTATTAAATTCCAAGATTTCAAAATTTAATTTTTTCTATGTTTACATAAAATTTATTGTTTTTTCTAGTCCTAACAGAACTCACTGAAACTCTTTAGAAGGTTATTGATGAAAATAAAAACAAATATTGCACCGAGATCGAAGCCTTGTGGTTCTCCACTGGTTACTACTTCCCAGACGGATGCTTTATATTCTAAGAAAATTCTTTGTTCTCTTCTAGTCAAAAACGACTCAAGCCACCCTACAAGATGACAATTTATCGCACATGATTCAAATATTGTTAGCATTTTCTTTTGAGGAATAAGCTTATTATCCAATTTATTTTGCGATGACCGTAAAGAGGAATAATAAGAAAATTATTTCAAAAAAATTATTATATCTTAAATTAATATATCTTTTAAAAAAAATTTTTCCTGAATTTTTGGTTTAAATTGGTTTAGGCTCTTTTAGAGGAAAGCTAAGAAAATTTATTTTGAAATTGAAAAAAAATAATGTAAAAATAAAATAATTGCAAAAATAAAGTTCTTCTAAGAAAGAGCAAAAAACCCAAAAAAAAGATTATCACAACCAAAATTTTTTTTACGGTTTGGTTGTGATAATCTTTTTTTTGGGTGTAGAAAGCAGATTTTTTGTTGTCAAAACACGACATCCCAAAATATGTTACAATATAAAGATTTGATTTATTATTTATTAAAAATAAGTTAGGTTTCCTCTAAAAGAACTGAGTCGAATGATAAAAATTCTCAACCCCAGGGCTCTATTAATAACTTGAGGTTTGTAAAATCTAATCTTAGTATAAAAAAATGGAAGAGACAAATAATTTATTTAAAAATTTGAAAAATAATTTCAGATACTAATGAATTGTATATCGAACAGTTTATTTTGTTAATTTTTTTTAATGTCTTAATGTTTCAATTTTTCAAAAAATATTTTAATTCGTTTTACTTTTTTTTTTAATACTTTTGATAATTTTTATCATTTATTCAAGTGTTTGTTTAAACCGTTTCTGACTCGGAATCGATTTATTAAAAATATTTATCAATCTTTCATTTTTTATCTCCTTGTTATTAATTTCTAGTGAATTATGTATTCATCAATCCATAATGTCACCTGGAACAGCAACTTTTCCAGAAAAGTCTGCTACGACAATTTAAAAAAGGGGAGTTTTGTTCATAATTTATTTATATAAAAACTTCTTTAAAATAAAAAGTTAAAAAAGATAATTAAATTATTATAAAAATTAATTACAAAAATTTATCCTTTTTCAAGGTTTATTTTTTTTAACTTTCAAGGTTAATTAACAGGCTAGTGCCCATGCCATGAAGACCGATTAAAACTTCATTTATTTAATTTTATAAAATAATTATCACAAAATAAAAATAAAAAAAAGGGAATATTATTTCAGCACAATCAATTTCTGGTTAGCACAATGGAAAAAACATTCAACACAATTCGAATTCTTCTCAGCACAAAAAATTATATAAAAAAAAAGAATTTAACACAAAAAATTTTTAATAAATTAGTAATTATTTTAATTTTGAATTTTATTTAATGATATTTATAAGTGGAAGTTAGGTAAATAAAGTAAATTTCAAAGCTTAAAGAAAAGAAATTAAAAAAAATTAGTCTCTAGAAAACCATTTTTCCGCATTTTTTGCTCTATTTCTTTTTTTCAAATTTTAATTTTTGTGTTGAGAAGAAATCCTTTTGTGCTGAGCGTTTTGAAATTGTGTTGAATGGTTATTTTTATGTGCTGAAAAGGGAGACCCTAAAACAAATTTATAAATTTGTTTAAAAAAAATTAAAAAAAATTATTCAATAAAGCAAAACATTGAAATATTAAAATTAGATTTTTTGAATTTTTTTACGAAATCAGTAAAAATCAAATTAATGTTATTAAATACAGAAAGCTTGAATGTTGCAAACTTCAACATTGATCTCTTGGTCACAAAGCTTTTCATCAATCTTGAATAAAAATACTCAAAGTTTTTTTCACCATTAGCCGTTTTTGACACAGGTTTAATCAGATTGTCACTATTCCTTAAATTATATTTTAAATTTCTTGAGTCATTTTATCTAATTTCATTCTTAAATTTTCGGGTGAATTGTGGAAAAAAAGCGTTTTATAAGCAAAAGATAGCATTCTATCAAGAATTCTATGCTGAAAAGCAAATAACCCATATTTTTCTAGAAAATTATTAATTTCATTGAAATTTCATTGAAGTTATTAACTTCAAATTTAAATTTAAATGATTTAAAAATTGAGAAATAATAACTTTTAGCAAGTTTAACTATTGCGTCTTTTGAAAAATAACACAAAAGAGTTGAACAATAGTCAAAATAAGGTAAAATAAATGTCTTAAAAAATTGAATTTTGACAGAAGTAGACAGATAAAAAAGTCTACTAATACTAAACATTTTTTTGTTTACAACTAATGAAATACTACAGACAAGCTTTGAAAAATTAAGATTTCGATCAATCCTATAACCTAAGAGACTTATTTGGCAAAATGTTATTTATTGTACATTTTTATATTTTTACATTTTTACATTTTTGAGAGAAGAAAAAAAAATCTCAAAATCAAAAAATCTAAAAAATTTTTCATTCAAGAAAAGTAATAATAAATTCGCAATTACTTAAAAAGGAGTTTTAGAAAAATTTAAATGTAAAAACCAAGGATAATTTTTTGAAAATCCCTTTTAAATAATTGCGAATTTATTATTACTTTTCTCGAATGAAATTTTTTTTAGATTTTTTGATTTTGAGATTTTTTTTTCTTCTCTCAAAAATGTAAAAATGTAAAAATATAAAAATGTACAATAAATAACATTTTGCCACTTATTTCATCTACGACTTGTATATCATTTCCAAAAATATTTATCTTGTCAGGAAAATTAGATCGTTTATTCGAAAAGAACATACAATATGTTTTGGACCAATTAATATCTATCTTGTTATAAAGACACCAATTATTAAGACTTTTAATTGTATAAAATATTTATATAAAAACTTCTTTAAAATAAAAAGTTAAAAAAGATAATTAAATTTAATAAATGTCAAAAATCATGCCAAGTTTTTAACCAAATTTTCGACTATTGTCAAACTTAGAATTTTAACGATTAAATAGTTGAAACAAAATCTTTAAAAATAATAATTATGAAATAAATTCTTTACAGAATGAATAGGGATGGCTTTGATTTCGCCCAAAAAAAAATTGAAAAAATGAGTCCACTTTTTTTGCTCAAATTGAAGAACACTCTAATTTAAATTACTAAAAGAAAATTATTTTAACTTTTTGTTTATAAAAGTGTTAATCTAATTTCTATTGAAACAATAATTAAGCTCAAAATTTGAAACCTATCCGAAATCATGAATAGGTCGAGTGTCACCGACGCGAAACTATGAAATGTACTTTTATTAATCTTAACAAAAAAACAGATGCAAAATTTAATTAAATAGTTTATTAAATTTTATCTTTTCAAAAAATAAAACAATTATTTTTATCTTTGACTTTTTGCTTAGAACATGCTGGCAATAAAATTTTCTGAAAAAAAATTCAATAAAAATTTTAAAATGATTTGTTTTGTTGTTCTGTTTGGATCCCTAGGATTTGGCGACGCAGTGAACGCAACCGATGACGAAATTATAGTTGACTTGGAATTTTTTAAAATTACCAACATAACAAAATTACCCAATTCAACTGCCGATTTAAAAACAACATTAAATGACAGCCAAATCGAAAATTTCATTGATTTACTCAAAAAATATTTTCATTCTGTTTTAATTTTTTGTTTAATTCTGTTGATAATTTTTATCATTTATTCGGGTGTTTGTTTAATTTGTCGCTCCATTTCTGACTCTGAGTCGATTTATGAAAAATTTTCGGAAAATAATCGAGGACAAGAAAGATGCCAAGGCGACTTTTCGATTCAAGAAGGTGATCAATCAGTTGTGGCAACAAGCATTCGGCTTCTACGAGAAAACAACAACAATGATGAAGTTCGACAACAAAATCCAAAAAAAGAGAGGAAATTTTTTAGATTTTCTAAAAAAGATTCTCAGCGAAAATTAATCAACCAAAGCATAAACTTAGACAGCACTCAGCTTTAAAGTTAGAATAAGTTAAATAAATTATTTTTATTTATCAAAATAACCTGTTGATTTTTTAAATAAATATTTTTTACACATGTTATTTTAATTTAATTATTTTCAAAAAAAATTTTACTCGTTCATTTGGTCGACGATTGATGAACGAAAAATGTAGGAAAAAAAATTTAAGATAATTAAGGAAAATTAAAAAAATAATCTTATTATTACGAAAAAATAAATTGGAGTTTCAGATCAAATTTTAAGATCAAAACGATCATTTAAAATCTTAAAACTTAATTAATTTATTGATTTGATAATTTTTAAGAAACAAATACTAAACATTACAAGACATGGTATGTCTAATAATGGTTCATTATCAAATTAACATCAAATTATGGATCTCTAATTCATTTAAAAAAAAACAATCAATAATTTAAATAATTCAGGTTAAGTTAATTCTCAACTTCAAATTCATAACTTTTATATCCATTCATTCAAGCAAAATAATTATATTTTTTCACTTAAACAAATTTTAAATTTTAAAACAGTAAATTTTTGTCTTTAAAAATTAGTATTCATTAAAATCAATTTAAATATTTAAACCTAATAAAGTTCAATTAAAAGGGACATTTTAAAATTTTAAATATGAAAATAAGTAATTGCTCTGGAAAAAAATTATTTTTTCTCTATCATTAGAAAAAATATTACAATTTATATTTTGATCTTTTGATCTTAATCTCAAACTTCAATTTACCCAAAAAAATAAAATTTTTCGTTTTTTAATAGAATTTTCAAAAAAAAAATGAAAAAAAAATATTTTCACTTTTCAAAGCATCAAAAAATAATTTACTGAATTTTATATAAAATTAGGTAAAGAATTATTTTTTTGAGATAAAAAATCGTAAAAAAAATTAAAAAACAGTGAAATTTTTCTTGTTTCTTTTATTTCTATTTAATTTCAAAATTAATTCTGTGAGTTAAACATTTTGCATCATAAATAGTTGCATCAACAGTCTAAGTCTACGGATAACTTTTTTCAAAATAAGTTCTCTGAAACATTATATTGTATTCCTCTATTTAACTGCTTCCTATTTATAAAAAATTTTCTAACTCTTGAGATCATATCCATGTTTATTTTTATGATTCTTAAATTATTTATGATTCTTATATTTGCTCTTCTTTAGCTCTGTGTGGCCGTTTTGCTTCCAAAGCGTGGCTCACAACGAATCAATTGTTGTGAATAAAGGTCTGTGTTTATCGTTTGCTTTGGTTGCACAGGCTCATAATAGATTATATCCTTCTGATGTCACCAAACACAAAGCATCAGCTTTTTTCCATGAATTTGGCGTTTCGGAGTAAATAATGGCGCTTTGTCAGAATTGACCCATTGTTTTTTGCTGACCGGGTTATCGAAGTAGATCCACTTTTCATCTCCAGTTATGATTTTCCATAAAAAACTCTTTTTTTTCTGTCTAGACAAGAGAGAAACACAAATGTTCAATCGTTGCGCAATATTAATTTCTGAGAGTTTGTCCAGGACTTATTTACCGGTTTTTGAATCTTCCCTAATGCTTTTAATCTATTCCAAACGGTTCCATTTGTTACAGACATCTCTTTAGCAAGTTGTCTGGTAGGTCGCCTCGGATCAAGCAGCTCTTCCAAATACAAGTCATCAGCTTCGATGGTTCTCCCAACGTGTGCCTGGTCGAAATCGGCAGCTTTGAATTGAGAAAATCAATTTTGACGAGTTCGAACAGTCAGAGTGTTATCTCCATATACCAAACAAATTGATTTTGTAGCTTCCGTCGCATTTTTTCCTTCGTTAATCTCAGAGTTGTTTAAAAGTCCCAAAAAAAGTCCAAGTCATTTATTTTTTATTTTTTTCAAAGTCCAAGTAAGGACTTTTAAATTTTTTTTTCAAAAAAAAAAGTCCAAGTCAAGACTTTTTTTTTTTATTAATTAAAATTTTTTAATTTTTTTTTTTTGTTTTTGAATTAAATTATTTATTTTTTTTTTTTTTAAATAAAATTTTTTGATTTTGAATTTTTTGAATTTTTAAATTTTTATTTTTTATTATCTTATCACCAGACCGTATAATTTAGACCGTTTATTTTGGAGGTCCAAAAAAAAAATCGCCGAGCTGACCGGCCAAATGACCGCAAAAAACCGTCAGTGTAATGGACCTGACTTGGACTTGACTTGAGACTTGTGACTTTTAAACAACTCTGGTTAATCTCAAATAACAAGCAATGGCGGATATGCAGTTTTTATTCATACATTTTTAATAAGTTAATTTTTTTTTAAATTAAAAAACAAGCATATTATCTTATACATCATTTGAAAAAGTAAGAGTTGCTCTTTCAAATGATGTATAACATTGCATAAAAGATTTTAATCTTGAATGAATTTTTTTCATTTAAAAATCAACAATTAAACAACCTAATATATCAAACTTATCACTATTTAATTTACTGTATAATTTAATTTAATTTTTTATTTTAATTTAAAGAGCGACAGCCCAAAGATTTAAACAAAAAAAAATAAACATTTTAAATTTAAAAATTAAATTCTGAATTCGATGTTTTTTTTTCTATATTATGAACTTGTCCCGATTTTAAATATTTTTTTGTATTAAATTTTTTTTAATCTGGCGTAATTTTAGAAATTTTCAATCAATCAAGTAATTTGATTTATTTATATTTAGTTAAAAAATTAATTTAATTTAATTAGTCGTAATCATTTATAAGTACAAAGAGATTCTCGTTATACAGAGGAAAGACTCTATCTTGTTTATTTGATTAGGGATGTCACAAATATTTGAATCAATACTTCGATATTGATTTTTAGTATTATCAACATGCTTATCTTATTTTTCCAAATAATAACATTTTTTTAGAATAATTTTCGTATTTTTTTAAAAGTATTTCAAGTATCAGTTTCGATACCTGATACCATCATGTAAAGTAATTTTGACATCCCTAGTTTTGATTTCTTATTTTTTTAAAGAATCTTCTTTTTAGAAATTTTCACCAAGTGATTCCATTTTGTAAAATTAAAGAGTTTAAATTCCAAATTTTTTTTAGTCAGAAATTTTACTGACTACGCAATAAATGACGATAGCAGAAAATCATATCAAATATCTGAATTAACCATTTTTTAATAAAATATTTACAAAGGCTGAAAATTTTTGAAAAATGTGTAAAATTATGCTTGAAATTTAATAATCATAAGATAAAAGAAATTTTTCACTCTTTATGACTAAAGATAGCAGTTTTTATTTTATGATTTTGTCAATTTCATAAAATAAAAAATCAACATTAATTATCAAGTCGATATTCTACCAAAATCTCTTTGAACTAATTTATAAATTTTATTCAAAAAAAATAATTTTTGTTTATCAATGGATTTAAAGGTATAATAAAACACAACATATGCAATTAGATAATTTTATAATAAATTGTTTAGGTTTTTATTTTTTTTATTAAATTAAATTGTTATTTTTAACTCAATAAAATGAGCAGAACATCTAAAATAATTTTGACAGCTATTTGCATTTGTGCACTAATTGGCATTGGGTTATTCTTCGGACTTTTTTTTGGTATTTTTCAATAAATATTTTTTGTTAATTCCTAATCTTTATCTAGGTTTGAGATCAAGCAAATCTTCCACTACTTCTTCTACTACCAAAGAAGCCACGACTACCACTGTCCAAGATGATTTTTTTCCATTAAATTTTACAATTAATACTGGCACTAATTTCACTATTGAAATGAAAGAAGGCGGCAAAGTAGTCAATTACATCAACTCATCAGATTATACAGTTTATCTTGGAAACAAAAGCGAAATAACATCGACCAAAGTTAGCCCTGATTTAATTAATTTTAACAGCGCGTTAACCCTGTCTTCTATTGTCAATTTGGAACCTAGAAATTTTAAACTTTATCCAAAAATTAACACTGAAATCTATGTGGTCTATTCAACAACAATATCAAGCAGAATAACAACTGAAAACTTGGCCAACAGCACTGTTTTTTTCAAGCCTAAATTGGAATTTTTGATAAGTAAACTAAATGGAAAGGAGTCATCTGGTCGAAGTTTTTCTGTGTCTTTAGATAACTTCAAGTCAACTTCTGATCTAGTGACATTTAGTAATGCAACTTTTAAATTCACTGTTTTGTCAAAAGAATGTATTTTCTATGAATCGTCTCAAAATATCTATTTAGATGATAAAAACATAATGAGCTTTTTGGGAAACGGTACTCATCCAGCAATTTGTTAAGTTTTTTTGTTAGATAATAAATTTATGCTTAAAAATGTGTAAATTTTTGATTATTTTATTTTTAGTTATTTTTATTATTATTTATTCTGTAATCACCGAGAGGGTGATTTAAAAAAAAATAAAACAAAGTAAAGTTTTGTTTTTCTAAATAAATTTAAAGAATTATTTGGAATTTTTTCATAATTGTGTTAGTCACATGATTTATTAGTTAAAAAAAAAACTAGAAATAATTTTTAAAATTCGATTGCTTTTAGTTATTATAAGATTTTAAAAAAAATTTAAACATCAAGAAAAAATGAGATACAAACAAGTTAAATGACAATTTGTTAAATACATGTATAATTTTATTTTTAATATCAATACAAAAAGTATTAAAAGTGTTAAAATCAATACTTCACAAGTTCAATCGGATCACAAGTTAATAAGGAGCATCAGACGGGCTAATGAGGTGATGTACAACTCTAAGTATAGTGGAATCCTTTTGTGCGGGGACTTTAACTGTCCAAGAATTGACTGGCACTCTGGAGCTTTTAGTACGTGCCTATCCGACGAGCACTCTTTTGATTTCGCTTTTCTGGAATGTTTGGATGACTGCTTTTTTATCCAAAACGTTATAGAGCCAACGTTTAAATTTTCGTGCGATAACCGGTCAAGCTTAATTGATTTAGTGATTACTGAAAATACTAATCGCATATATAGTATTGAAATCGGTCCTCCTCTAGGTAAGACCAATAGGGGTCATATGACGCTCTTATGGGATTATGAATGTAAGCCTATGAGAAAGCACGGTGAAAGGTCTTTCCGTTCGTCAAGCTACAATTACGTTAAAGGAGACTATGTGTCACTATCGCGTTTTATCAGCGAAGTAAATTGGGCTAATGTTTTGAATGGTTTATCCGTAAATGAGATGTATGATAAATTTAGTTCTTATTACGAAATGGCTTGCGAACGTTTTATACCTAAAAAGAATCCGAGGGCTCGAGGTAAGCCCTGGCTGTGTCAAGCAACGATGACTGCTATCAAAAATAAGTACTCTGCCTGGAGATCTTTTATGGCGAGTGGAAGGTGTGAATCCAAGAAACAAATTTATGTCAAATTTAGGAATGAGTGCAATAGAATGATAAAAAAAGCGATCAAAGAATATGAGTTTAAAATTGCTAAGCTTGCGAAGTCAAACCCCAAATTAGTCTACAATTACGCGAGTAGGAATACCGATATCAAAGTGTCTTTCAAAGCTTTGAGGACTGAATCTACGAATATTGTTTCCGATCGTACACAAATAGCGACAATATTAAAGTCGAATGAATTGCCAACTCTATGGAAACAGGCAAACGTCACTCCTTTGCATAAAGGTGGTTCAAAATTGTCTGCTTGAAATTATATGCCTGTCTCATTAACGTCGGTGGTCTGTAAAGTTCTGGAAAGTATAATCAAAGACAAGATGTTGTAACATGTGTTAAATAACAACTTGATTTCGGAGTCTCAGCATGGTTTTTTACCGAATAAGTCATGTTCAACTAACCCACTTGAAACGTTGGACATAATAAGCAAAGCTTTGGCACAGGGTTTTCCAGAAGATGTGATTTATTTAGATTTTGCAAAAGCTTTTGATAAAGTTTCCCATAGGAAACTCTTGCACAAGCTCAGATGTTATGGCTTTGGAGAGATCCTAATTGGTTGTATCCGAGAATTTCTCACCGGTCGCCTTCAAAGGGTGGTCCTTGGTGAAGCTAGCTCAAACTGGGTGGTTGTTGATAGTGGTGTCCCACAAGGATCTGTTCTAGGTCCACTCTTATTTATTATTTATATTAATGACATGCTTGAAAGTATCTCGAATAGCTGTGAAGCTTATGCCGATGACACGAAATGTAAAGTTGTTCATTTTGGTAACTGCAATACTGAGTTTGCTTACACTATAGATTCAAAGGACCTTAAAAAGTCAAATTGTGAAAAAGATCTTGGTATATATATCCAAAGCGACCTAAAATGGAACACTTAAGTGAAAAGTTGAACATCTAAAGCAAATCGGATGCTTGGGGTAATTAGGAAAGCTTTTAAATACCCTAGTAAAGAGATTATCAAGATGTTATACTGCTCGTTAGTCAGACCTCATTTAGAATATGCTATTAACTCGTGGTGGCCATACTTGGAGAAAGATATAAACGAAATGAAAAAGATACAACGTAGAGCGACTAAGTTGATTCCTGAGCTACGGAATCTTAAATACCATCAACGTTTGGTCAACTTAGAATTGTCAGATCTGAAAACAAGAAGACATTTATTAATGCAACTTTTAGATTCACAGTTTTGTCAAAAGAATGTATTTTCTATGAACCGTCTCAAAATATCTATTTATTTCACAGTTTAGATTTTTAAATAAATAATGATATATATTTTTAAACATAATATGTTAAACGTAAACAAAAGCAAAAAATTTAAATTTTTTTTTAAAAGGATAGATCAAATATCAATTGTTACAGTACTAAATGTTAAGTATTTTTGACTTTCTTTATATTTTCGTGTTAAAACTTTTCAAAATTATTTAATTTTTAAATTAAAAAAATTAATGTGTATGCTTTAAGTTTTTTTGTTCCAAGCTTAATCGCCACGTTTTTTTTCAAACAAAAACAATTAACTTCTAATTACCAAGCAAATTTAAAAAAAATCAAAATTTCCTTAATTTGAAAAACAAAAATTGCAATTAATTTATTAATTTTATAAAAAATAAAATTTTAGTCCAAATTAGAGCTTGACTTTCGGAATATTTTATCAAAGTCAAATCAGAATTAAACTTAAAAAAAATTTAAAAGTTAAAGATCATAACTTTGAGTAAAATGTTTTAAAAGTCAAAGTCAAATATGATTACGATCTTATTCTTTACAAACAAATATTTATTTATTTATTTAAAAAATGTTTAAGCCCCATAGGCAATTTAAAGTGTTTGATACCAGCAATTCACTATTTTTGCGATCTCGTTCTTGACGAAGCTTCAGATCCGCAACTCTTTGACTTGGCGTAAGGTCTTCATTAGCATACACATCTTTGAATTCGGGGTTTTTACGAAGGGTTTTTGATTTTCGCAGCATTTCCATTTTTGCATCAATTGATTTCGTCTCAACCACAACAAGAGCTGGATTATTTCTCACATCACATTCTAAAATTTCTGGTAATTCAGTACTTACTCTTTTGCTAATTCGCTTCGCCTTCTTAACTCTTGAACCTGGAATGCCAATATGTGTAACCAATTTCTTTGCGAAATCGGCTTCTCCATCAGCAACAGTAATGATTGATGCCGGAATAGCTAGTAAAACATTTTTAGCCCGTTCTTCTTTTTTCTTCATTTCGGTTGATATTGATGTCATTAACGCTACTGCATTTTCATCTTTGTGCACACTTCCCGAGGCTACTTTAGCCCAGTTAATCGAACTAGATGAAGCCGAGGTCACTGGCCTTTTCTCGATTGAATCGATGCGATCTCGAAGATCGGCAATCTCAGCTTTAAGAGCGTTGATGCTGTCTTCTTTATCAGCACTTGCGATATGCGCCGTCAAGCGACCTAATGACAGCAACCAAGTCAACTTCCTTTGCGTGCGGACTGCCGGATCTGCCTGCAGGCTTGTTTGCACTAAACTTTTGGCAAAGGGCATCCACAAGAACAACCAAATCGTCCGCATTTGATACTGGATTATTTAAATCCATTGATAATTTATTCAAAAAAATTTCAAATTTCAATTTCAAAAAATAAACTTAAACAACCAAGATGATGAAGATTATCAAGAAGATGAAAAATTTTGGATCATAATCCATAGAGGTTATGTGTATCAAGCTTTCAACGGTTGTGAGTTGCTTTATAAACGATGTTTCCCTACCGAACGATTTGTAATCTTTCTTGAGATACTCAAAAACTTTACAGCTGACCGAGTTGTTTAAAATTTTTTTCAAGAAAAATATCTTGTGCTTGTTATATATTTGTCTGATAGATTCCAACTTAAACACTTTATTTAGAGGCCTAGTTTTGGTATACTTATTGAGTCCAATTAGTCGTTTAATCATAAAATTTTGACGAATATCAAATTCTTTTAAACCATATTCACAAATGAAAATATTATCCAAGTGATACCTGAAAATCGATTGGCAGAACTGTTTGTACAAAAAAGCAACATTCTCCGGTTTCATCATCTTTGGTCTATATCCAATGATACTTAGTGAATACAGACTTCTCTCTACTTTTTTCATTTACTCCTCGACATAATCATTAACTGAATATTGATCACCAATTGGCAAACCTAAATAAATCAGAGAAGATACTTGTGTTATTGTTTTACTGTTCATTTTAAAATCAGGCTCACTGCTTATGTTCTTTTTACAAAAAGAGATAGCAGCCGATTTTGAAGCATTGAAATCAATTTTCCACCGGGCAGCGTATTCTTCACATATTTTTAATAACATTGTGGCTTGCTTTTCAGATGGTGATAGTATAATTATGTCATCACAGTACGCAATAATCGATAGATTTTTATCCCCAATCACTGCACCAACATTTAGATCAGTGCAAAGTACCATCATCTCGTTAATAAATAAATATCAAAAAGGTTATCAAATGAAATAAAAATTAAATTTTTTTCATATTATTACATATAAAAACAGATCAATTAATATAAACCAAATAACGATATATTTTTATTTGGAAATATCCAGAGTTGTTTAAAAGTCACAAGTATCAAGTCATGTCCAAGTCCGGGCTTTAAAATTTTGAATACTGAAAAAGAATTGTGAAGAATTTTATGCTAAAATTGCAAGAAAATTCCGATTTATGGCAAATCTATTGCATTAGACAACCCAAGATATGGGACCCATGGGATCTAAACGAGAAAAGTGTGGGAGCATCTTGAAGTTGATGATCAATTCAAAAATTTTATCTTAAGATATTAAAATAAATCGTTGATTTAATTTAAATAACCTTAATGTAACATCATGATATTTAAATTTAAAAAATAAAAAAAAATGAAAAAACATTTTCTCAATCAATTGATAAAATCGATTTTTAATTTATTTATTTTTTATTATGTAAAGTTTTATTTTCATTTTATTTCTTATTTGATATTGATTATTTGTTTTTTTCTTAAATTTTAATTTGAATGCTAGATACTAATAGTTTTGATAAAAAATTTTCAAATAAACTTACCAAAAATCAAATAATACATTTAATTATAATCGATTTTATCAATGGATTGATGGAAAAATGTTTTTTCATTTTTTAAATCTACATTACACGTAAAGCATGTTACATTACAATTATTTAAATTAAATCAAAGATTAAGCTTAATATCTAAAGATAAACTTTTTGAATTGATCATCAAATTCAAGATGCCGAAAGGTGTTAAAATTTAATAGACATTTTTTTTGTTTAATTATTAAAAAAATTTTTGATTATAAGCCGAGGCTTATTTTGGAAATTTTCAAATAAATTGATGGAGTAATATGAAATTAAGTTAAATATTTGATTTCACTTTTAGAGATAATTTCACTGCTTTTGAAAAAAAAATATTATAAAATATTTTAGAAGAATGCGAAATTATATGTCAATTATTTTTTAAATATCTTAATAATAATATTTTTCCAGCAAAATACCGAAAGAGGTGCTCATTAGAGTTACTGTCGGTGCTACATAATTCGTTGATGATGACAGTAGTTCAATCAGACGATTTTTGTTGGATGCATAAAGAATTTCTAATCTTTTTAGGAATAGGGTAGTAGTTGTGGCCACTTTATTTTTAGATTTTAAGTTATTCTATGGAAAATTACACGCTTTAACCGCGAGGAAGCTGCAAGGTTTGACGATATTTTATTAAGAAGATTTATTTTAATTAATTTAAAATTTAATAATATCTCCACATTCCAAAATAATGTCGAAAGAATTAACTTTTTTGATTAAAACATTATTAATCAGTTCAAAGTACCCTTACTTATGGTTTTCAAAACTGTAAGTTAACAAAAAAATTTAAATTATAAATTTTTGTGATAAAAAATTAATTAAATTGTTGTTTTTTTTTAATTTATGGTGAAAAAAAATCATTTAAAAAATTTTATATATTTTTTTTTTAAATAAAAATGTGGTATGAAACTTAATAATTCTTGAAATCGATTTCAAAGTACCTAATAAAGAGTTTCACTAAAAAATAAGAGAAATTAAAAATAATTTTATAATTCATTTACAAATAAAAAAATATGTTACTTAGTAAGAAACATGTCTGAGACACTAATTTTTCTGATGAATCAATGTATCTTTTCTTAACCTTTTTGAAATGATGATAGTATTTTAGAACATCAGACCGATCAAACTTAAATACAAATAACTTTTTACCTGTTAAATGAAACAATTAAAATTTCTTGAAATATCTTTATTAAATTTATGCAAAATGTAATTTATATATTGTCCATAAAATACGATTTGGTAATTTAATTATTTATTTGGCAAGTAAAAATAAAAAGTGCTTAAAAAATACAATTTGATAAATTTTATTAAATTTACGGTAAAATTAAATATATTTAAGAAATTTTTTGATAAACTTATATTTTAAAAATATTATCGCTCAATATTGAATATTAAAAAAAATGTTTTTAATCTGATAGTTTGAAGTAATAACAAATAATTTTATCATTTAAAATATAATATTATGAGAAAAAAATAATTCAAGAAAAAGAAAATAAATTGAAGAGTTGAAAATTAATTATGTCATTCTGACTAGTTTCAGTTCAACTTATTTATCTTAATTCAATTCGATAAAACTAATATAAAGAAGAAATAAATATAAAAAATGAATGATTTTTAGAGTAATTTTGAAAAAAAATTCAAAATTTTAATACCAAAATTTTGCGATTGATTTTAATTGTAAGAATTAGGAAAAAAAATTAACCTTTTTAAAAGATTATATTAAATAAAATGATTTACAATTAACTACCGTAAACTTCATTATAAAAAAATTCAAAACTACATTCAATAAAAAAAAATTAAAAAAAAATTTTAATTATCAGCCAAATCTAAAATTCAATTCCAAATTTTAATTGTCATATCTTTTGAACCACTTGCCAGATCACCATTGTGAAGAACTGCCAGCGAAAAAACTTCACCTGTATGGCCATTCAAAGTCATTTTAATTGTGCCATCATTCAAATTCCAAACTTTTACTGATTTGTCATATGAACCACTCACCAGATCGCCGTTGTGAAGAACAGCTAGTGATCGAACAGTGCCTGAATGACCATTTAATGTGTTTTTTTCTGTTCCGTCAATCAAATTCCAAATTTTTATTGTATTATCTTGTGAACCACTGGCCAGATCACCATTGTCGAGAACAACTAGTGACCATACAGTGGCTGTATGACCATTTAAAGTCATTTTAATTGTTCCATTATATAAATTCCAAATAAAAATTCTCAAATCATTTGAACCACTAGCCAGATCGCCGTTGTGAAGAACTGCAATCGTCAAAACGGTCCCTGTGTGTTCATGCAATGTCATTTTTGATGTTCCATTTTGAAGATTCCATATTTTAATAGTAGAATCACCAGAACAGCTTGCGAGATCACCATTTTGAAGAACTGCAAGTGATCTAACACCCCATCCATGTTCATTCAATGTCATTTTTTCTGTTCCGTCAATCAAATTCCAAATTTTTATTGTTTTATCTTGTGAACCACTAGCCAGATCACCATTGGCAAAAATAGCTAATGACCATACAATGCCTGTATGACCATTTAAAGTCATTTTAACTGTACCATCATTTAAATTCCAGACTTTGATTGATTTGTCATCTGAACCACTTGCCATGTCACCGTTGTGAAGAGCTACAAGTGAATTTACAGTATTTGTATGACTGGTTAAATTCATAGTAGCTAAAAATATATATTAAATAATTTTTATTTTCCTATTTTATTTTTTAATTACTTGTTAAATTAAAATGTTCCTTAGTACATTTTATTTTTTTCTCGAATAAAATTGAATTTATATTTTCTTGATAATTTGAGATATTTGGGCATATTTTTAATAATGTGCAGTAATCCTGTTTCAGAGTGGCCACAAAGCAATCTTGTTTTTTTAAGCATGCCAAAGCACATTCAAAACCATTTTTGTGAGTAATTTTAAAAACTTGTATGTTTTCTGCAATGCTAGTCGAAATTTCTTTTCCGTTTATTTTGTTAAAATACCCCTCATATGTTGCACCAAGATAAGAGTATTTTAAGCAAAAAAAAATATTGAATAAAAAAAATATCAGCTTCATTTTTGGTCTTTCTTTTGATTTAAATTTCTAAAAAATTTTGAAAAAAATAGTTTGAAATATAAAAGATAATTTGAAAAAAATAATTTCTTTTTTTAAATTTTTTTATTAAATATCGAAATTACCTATGAAAAAACATGTCAAAAAATGATCGTCAAGAAGAAAATTTATTATATAAAAATTTTATCAGAATGATTTTGTCTGGCAAATATTAAATTTTTATTCCTTGATTTTAAAAATCATTGTTTCGAAAAGTAGAAGCCTTTTATAAGTAAATCAATAGTTTTATTTATTTTAAATTTAAAATTCAAACATTAAATAATTTTTTTGATAAATCCGCAAGTTCTTATTCTTTTGTAATTTTAAATAATTAATATTAAAAATAATTAAAGAAATTTATTTTTACAAAAGCGTTTTATTTCATTTAAAAAAAAACTATGAACAACATTCCTTAAAATGTCCTGAAAAATGACTTTTTTTTATGACATATTTTGTAAGAGGTACCTTGGGCTAGGAAAATTAATTTTCCCTAAAAATTTCAATGATTTATTTTAAAAATTTTGTAAAACAAAAATGTATTTATACTAGATTCAATAAAAATATTCATATTCCTTTTTCATTATCATCATTATTCTCATTAATCAAGGTTCTTTTTAAATTTAATTTTTTATTCGCATGGAGAAAATAATTAATTGATGCATGATTTTCAATCTATTGTGATTTTTTAAGTTTTCAAGGAGAGGAATTCTTTTGCTTTCAAAAATAAAATTATTTGACTCTTTTGTTTACTCCAAATTTTTGTGTATATTTGCTAAATATTAAATTATTTATAATTTTTCAAAGTTACTCTAAACTTTAGGTTAAGAAAAATCAGAAACTAATTGTTTTCTGTTGTATTGAAATTTGAAACTCGAAAATTTAGTGTCAAAATCTTAAAAGATAAAAATTGATCATCAAGAGACATAAAATTTCATTTTATTTTCAATAAATAAATTAATATTATTTTTACTTTAACTTTCTAAAACTTGTTCCAAAAATGAAAAACAAAAGTCTTTCAAATATTTGCAAACATATGCAAAATTGTACACTATTTCAAAGTATTTATTCGAATTTACAAATAATTAAATTAATATAACAAAATTAATTTTTTAATTAATTAACTTAAATTAAATTTACAAAAATTTAATAAAAAATACCTAAAAAAAACCCAAAAAAATTTCATACGGACAAATAGATAAAGAAAACTTTTTTTAAATTCAGATAAATTTTTAAAAAATTGCTTTATTACACTTGTTTATACAATACGATTAATATACTTTCATTATTTACAAAATCATCGAAATTTTTCTAATTTTTTTTCATATTCAAATCTTGGGCTTTTTTAAACTAACTATTGATTTAATTAGAATTGTGAATTGAAAGATGTCGATTGAAAATTGAAAATAAAATATACTATTATTTGCTCAAAAAACTACTAGTAGGTATTTATAAATCATTTGTAAAATTACAAAAAATATCATATTGATGATTCATTTCAAAGTAATTTAATTTTGAATTAAAATTTTTATTAAATGCTTTATTTATTTATTTTTTTAATCGTAATTTTTTTATTTGATTCAGAGAAAAAAAAATTGATGTAAGTAAAAAATATTTTGTTAAGTTATTTTTATTTGTTGTTAAAAAATATTTTGATGACAAAAATTTAATTTTGATGGAAAAAAATTTATTTTGATGATAAATTTGATGCCAAATTCTGATTTATTTGATGATGAAAATGTTTATTCCGAATTTTAATTTTAAAATTTAAAAGGAAATTTTATTTTTAATTTTTTTTTAATTTGAACTAAATTTCTTTAATAAAAAGGACGATTTATTCTGTATGTAAAAAGAAATAAAAAAAAAAATTTTTGTGGTAAGAAAATAATAAATTTTTTTTTTGAAATTTATGATGAAAATAAATTTTTTTTTCTTTAAATAAAAATGTAGTATGAAACTTAATGATTTGTGTTATCGATTTCAAAGGAGCTAAGAAAAGTTCAAATAAATTTATTTACAAAATTTACTAAAAAATAAGAGAAATTTAATTTTATTTTATAATTCTTTTACAAATAAAAAAATATGTTACTTAGTAAGAAACATGTCTGAGGCACTAATTTTTCTGATGAATCAATGTATCTTTTCTTAACCTTTTTGAAATGATGATAGTATTTTAGAACATCAGACCGATCAAACTTAAATACAAATAACTTTTTACCTGTTGAATGAAACAATTAAAATTTCTTGAAATATTTTTATTAAATTTATGCAAAATGTAATTTATATATTGTCCATAAAATACGATTTGGTAATTTAATTATTTATTTGGCAAGTAAAAATAAAAAGTGCTTAAAAAATAAAATTTGATATATTTTATTAAATTTACTATTTTTAAGAAATTTTTTGATAAACTTATATTTTAAACATATTATTAAAAAATTTTTAATCTTATAGTTTGAAGTCGGTCCATAAAAGTGACGAAGGATAAACAATAATTAAAAAAAAATAATAAAATTCAAGAATAATATTTCGATTCGGCTGTTGATGGTAAACCAAGACCAGGAGGAATAGAAAAAAGCCTCGGAAGGCTAAAAATCAATTTTTTTTTAATTTAATTAAATATTGGCATCGAACTTGATTTTTAAAATAAATTCTCATTATTAAATTAATTAAGTAATTTTATTAAAAGTAAGTCATTTTTTTATTCATCTAGTAAAATTAGTGAAAAATCATTAATTTTAGTCAATGAATCAGCACACGCCCACAAAATATTCTAACACTTAACAAAATATTCTATTTTTTTTTCAAGATGTCAAAAAATAGAAATTAAATGAAAAAATATTTTTTACTAATTATTTATTCTGTAAATTTGAAAAAAAAATTTCCTATCGATATGCAATATATCAAAAAATTTTAAATCTTGTTATTAGAACTATGAATTTTCTTTTTTTTATCAAAACCGAGGTTTTTTTCTATTCACCAAACTATTAAAATAATAAAAAAAGTAAAAATTTTATTTACATATTTTTTAATTATTTGTTTATCAAACACATTTTATGAAATTAAGCTTTCAAAAAAAAATCTTCATTTCACTTGGATTCTACATCTATTTTGATCACATTATTTTCATCTTTATTCAACACTATCACCTGGTTATCTGACAAATTTTGAACTTTTTCCAACACTTCTGTTAAAATCATTGCCTTTTGATCATAAATTTTTCGATTCGTTTTCAAAAATCTGTATTTTTCAACTTCTAGAAATTCTTTGACCGTAAGTTCTCTGCTATAGGATTTTTTCAACTGGAGGTAAAGACAACAATCACTTTGGATCTCATGCACTGACCACGGATCATCGCTTGATTTAGACCAATCTTGAATTTCAATTCCGCAAGCAAAGCACTTGACCAAATCAGAGTCACTATTAAGCGAATAAAAGCCTGCTTCGGCCATCTAAATCAGAAAATAAATCATAAAAGTATTGTAAAAAAAAAATTTAATTTCTTGCCTTTTTTGCCGAACATTTGGAACGCTGTTTGTCGAACACAGTGCCCTTAAAACTCTTGATCCGATTTGGCAAAAAGCTTTTGGAGTCAAAATTTGGATTCATTTTAGAGCAAAAAAATATTTTTTAAAAATTAAATTTTGGCTTTAATTTGAAATTTTTTAAACTTCACCTCAAACAAGCCAAAATGCTTAGTTAATTTTGAAGTTAAATTAAAATTTTCCTAACACGTAAACATAAAATATAATTTAAAATAAAATCAAAGTATTTAGTTCTAATTATTCACAAGTTCTGGAACCATGTCCTGGTTGTTTAACTCAATCCTAAATTCAAGTAATTAAAAAATTGATTTATAAAAAATTTTATTTTTTTTGCTAAAATAATTTAGATTTAATAAAAAATGGTATTAACTTTACCAAGCAAATTATTCCGCTGCAGACAACAATACGTAACGTTTCACTTTGGGAAATGCATGTAAGGCCAACATTTAAGCTGCGCAAAGAGCACGAGGCTTTGTTTAAAAAACCAATTTTAGACGGAAAACCACAGATGAAAGGCGTTGTTCTAAAGACAGTGGTTCGGAAACCGAAAAAACCCAATTCTGGCAATCGAAAATGTGTCATAGTGAGATTGTCAAACGGCAAAGAGAGGGCAGCGTACATACCGGGAGAGGGGCATAATTTACAGGAGCACAACATTGTTCTGGTTAGAGGAGGACGTACTAAGGATGTGCCAGGTTTAAAGTTAAAAGTCGTACGTGGCGCTTATGACTGCTCTCATGTTAAAAAGAAGTAAAAAATTAATTCATAAAAATTTAAATTTATTAATAAAAGAATGTTTAATGATAAGATTGATTAAATTTTTTTGTTGATAATTATTTCGGTTTAATCACTGAAAAGACTCAATTATTGTATTTTTTTTGTTTATGATAAGGGATCAAATTGTTTTTTTAAAGACATTTAAAAATTTTATTTAAGTTTTTATTTTTGAAAAATAAATTAGAGTTAAATTAGAAAAATTCAAAAGTTTAATCCAATTTAAAAACAAGTTTTATTTGAGAAAATTGTTTAGAAATTTTTTAAATTTCAATTAAAAAAGCATTTGCATTACAATTCAATTTGGAATATTCAAGCAAATTCAAAGACTGTAAGTACATTAAGAAATAGCTATTAGCTTAAGAAGTATTTTTTTAATATTTCCCAAAATTTTATCATATTTTTATATGATTTTTATTAATTCAATTAAATTGGAAAGATTCGATTCTTTATTTTCAAAGTAAAATTTAAAAAAAAACGACTTGTCATTTAATTGTATCTTATTCTATTCTATTCAAATGAAATTTAAAAAATAAATTGATTAAAAGATTTTTTAATTTTATAAGCTATTAAATAATTTGTTTGAGTCAGTTAAAATTATAAAAAAAATGTCTATTTTTAAGAAAAAATTTGATATAAATACAGGAAAAAAATATTTGCTAAATTATTTTTAATTCGTATTACTTAACAATTTTTACAGAACGATTTAAAAATCATCTCCCTGTTTTTTCTTATTCAGGTTATATAATATCTGGGTCTTCATTTGAGTTGGGAAACTAAAGTATAATTAACCATGTCTTTGATTTATTTTACGAAATAAAAGACAATATTTTTTGAGGGTCCAAAAAACCCCTCTTCTGGATTAACCAGACTTGTTTTTAAGTCACAAGTCTTGAGTCAAGTCAAGTCAATGACTAAAATTTTTTTTTTTTTTTCAAGTCAAAGTTATGACTTGACTTAATTTTTCGTGTAAAAAATGACAAAAAATAAAGAATCAATAAGATTTAAACATATTATTGATTTGATAAACTCAAAAAAAAAAGAAAATAAAAATTTCATTTTAGGTAAAAAAGTTGCAAAAAAGTATGTTGCACAATGTTGCAGTATTTTTTCTAATATTTTTCACTAACTTTAATTTTAATTTATTAAAAAAGTTTATTTTTTTTTTCATATATTTTTAATCTGAAGGAGCATTAGCTTGGAACAGACCAAAAGATAAATAGAACTTACCCAAATTAGACACAAAAAAAATTTTATTCTATCAAAAAATTTCTTTCATTTTTCGATCTTCGAAAAGTGATTTTTATATTTTTTTAACTTTTTTTTAGATAATGATCTTGAATAAAAACGGACGTAAAAACGTAGGACCACATAATTTTGATGGTCCAATAGCCAACAGTACAGCAGTGAGTCAAAGCATGAACATGACCCAAAATGTCACTTACCTAAACGACACAGACCAATTTTTCACTGACCAATATCCAAAGAATGCTTACAAGCCCCACTTTCCACCAAGTAACAGGAAAAAATAAAAAAAAAAATAAAAAAATTTTTTATTTTTACTTTAGATGGATTTTATGAAAACCAGAGTATGTATGAACAATCTTTTCAGGCAAGTCCGGTTGTACAGCCTCAAGCAAATGTTCCACCACAATTTTTCAACCCGACTCAGAATTTTATAAATGAGCCAATGGCCTCAATGGCAATGATGTACGGCTCCAATTTGGCCGACCAAGGCAAAGAATTTGTGCAGCAAAATGTGGACAAATGGTTCTCAATTTCAAAGCTTAAGTACTATTTTGTGGTGGACACGAACTATGTGGCCAAAAAATTGCTCATTATTCTATTTCCTTTTTTGCACCGGGACTGGTCGGTCAAGTACACTCAAGGCGAGGTTGCCTGTCCGCCAAAATTAGATGTAAACGCGCCTGATATGTACATACCAGTGATGGCCTTTGTCACCTACATCCTAATGGTCGGAGTTACACTGGGACTTGAGGACATATTTACGCCGGAAAAACTGGGCATCTATGCCAGCTCGGCCCTAGGCTGGTTCATCATTGAGGTTTTGATAATTTTTTTGTCTCTTCAAATTTTGAGCATCAAGTCAGCTCTGACAACATTTGACATTATGGCTTTTTGTGGCTACAAATATTTTGGTATGATCATGTGTCTAGTGGGACAATTGCTGGCGCCCAATGCTTACTATTTTGTCTTGTTGTACATGTCTCTCTCATTTACCTATTTTATGGTACGCAATTTGAAGCTCATGATTTTGGCGGGAAATTTGACTGGACAAACTGGCAATGGGTATGAGAGTCACATGTATGGCAACAAGAGACGCATCTACGTTCTGCTGTTTATCTCGTTACTTCAGCCATTTTTCATGTGGTGGTTGACTTACAAGTTTTAGAGTTTTTTTGTGTATTCAGGCTTTTGTGGATTGGACGCGTGAACATGGTTATTGCACAGATAAATTAAAAATTTCGAACTAATTTCTATTTAAGGATATAAATTTCTATTTAAAGCATTTTAGTTTTTATTTTTGAGCACAATTTTGAAATAAATTTTAAAAATATTTACTTTTACATTTAGAAAATTTTAATTTTTGTTTTAATTACAAATGAGATTTCTTTAAAACACACACACACACCACTTTAATTGTTTATAAATCTAATTTTTCTGTAACTTTTTGTTACTGAAGGCTCAGTTTTATCAAGAATTGTTATCTAAAAGGCTTAGTTTTTTGGTAGCCGCTTATTATATCTTATGGTATCTAATTTTTGATACTGTGATGATTTGACTCTAGGGTTTTTACTGTTTTTTTCGTAAAATTACGTAAAACTACCACTTTTTACGAAAATTTAAGTTTTTTTAATTTAAAATTTCAAAATTAAAAAAAATTTTTAAAACAAAAAAAATTTGCATTTTTTACGTGAAAGTACGTCAAATCCGAATTTTTTAAATCGTAAAATTTTGCAAAAAAGTGAAAAAAACAGTAAAAATTTCTATTTTAATAAATCAGTTTATTTTAAAATGGAAAAAATTAATGATTTGACCAGTCTCCATTATTTTGAATCACAATTGGGATAACCTAAAAAAATCATTAATTTTGTTTTGAGTCAAATTTTTTTTAATAATACCTTTTTTAAATGATTTGTATATGATAAACATTTTTAGATGTAAAAATTGTAAAACATGGTAGATTCATGTAATATCAAAAAATGTGCTTTTAATTCAATTTTATTGTTTAAGGATAAAAAGGAAATTTTTTTTTTAAATTTAGAATACTAAACAAAATTTGTTCCTAGTGGAGAAACTTTTGAAAAGGCATTTGAAAAAGCTAGAAATTCGTTGTAAACCCAGCGTTCAGTAAATTTAAAAACTAGAAAAATATAAAAAAATTTTTTCAATTTACAGTGGTGATTTGATAACAGTATTTTACGAAAAATTACGTAAAATATCGTGAATTAACCAAATTTTACCACATTTTACGTAAATTAACGTAAAATCCGAAAAGTGAAAAAAAGGTATTTTACGAAAAATTACGTAAATTTTCAGGATTTTGAGATAATTTTGGTAAAATTTGGTAAAATTCAAAACGGTCAATTCAAAAATTCAAAATTTTTGAAAAAATGTCTTTTTTTTCCAAAAATCGAAAATTTAAGAAAGTTTTTTCATAAATTGGTAAAAAAAATAGTTATTTTTAAAATGGTTATAAAAAAAACTTTCTAAAATTTTCGATTTTTGGAAAAAACAGACATTTTTTCAAAAATTTTGAATTTTGAATTGGCCGTTTTGAATTTTACCAAATTTTACCAAAATTATCTCAAAATCCTGAAAATTTACGTAATTTTTCGTAATATACTGTTATCAAATCACCACTGTTTAATTAAATCTTTTTTTTTAGTTCATTAAACTTTACTTAAATAAACAAAAAAGTCCTTTCGAAAATTGATTTTTAGTTTTATAAAAATAAAATTTTTACTGTTTTTTTCCATTTTTACAAAATTTTACAATTAAAAAATTCGGATTTGACGTAAATTTACGTAAAAAAATGTTATTCTTTTTGTTTTAAATTTTTTTTTGTTTTGAAATTGTCAAAAAAATTCTAAGAAATTGCTTGAAAATTGGCTTTTTTGGCACAATGTAATTTATAGTACATTTATATATTTTGCATTTTTACATTTTTGAGAAAGAAATATTAATCTCAAAATAAAAAAACTTAAAAAATTTCCATTAAGAAAAGTAATAATAAATTCGCAATTAATTAAAAAGGGATTTTCAAAAAATCATCTTTGGTTTTTGCATTTAAATTTTTCTAAAACTCCTTTTTAAGTAATTACGAATTTTTTAATATTTTTCTTGAATGAAAATATTTTTAGTTTTTTTGATTTTGAGATTTTTTTTTCTCGCAAAAATGTGGAAATGTTAAAATCTAAGAATATAAAAATATACAATAATTTTCATTTTGCCCTTTTTCTACCAGTTTTTTCGAAAATAAAAGCAAAATCACGAAAATTTTCGTAAAAAGTGGTAATTTTGCGTAAAAAGCCGTAAAAACACTTGTTTTAAATCACCACAGTAGAAAAACATTTTTTGGATAATAATTTTTCTTTTTATCTAAATAAATTGATTCAGATTAATGTATTCTTAAGTAGATAAATGTTGTCAGATAAAGGATAACATTTAATTACAAGAAAATGTTTGAAATAATGAATATAATTAAATTCAAGAGCCTAATCAACCCACAAGTTTGCAGCTATTTATACCATCAACATCAAATAATATTGAAGAAGCTGTTGAAAATTCAATACCGGTCCCTCTTAGTAATACAGATCAAGTAGCTTCAAGCATTTCAATTCAATTATTAGCTCAAAAACCCGGAAGAGGACGTCTATCAAAGTCATTAAATGTTAAATAAAAGTATATTCTTGTTTAAAAGTCAAGTCCAAGTACGAGCTTTTTTTTTCGAAAATCCAAAAACTGTTCAATCTTTTTTTTCAAAGCTGAATATTATACTTGTAAATTCTCAAGGTATTTTAAAATAATAAATTGTCTTAATCTTGATGACTCGAAATTTCGAGATCCCAAAGTTAATTTTTTCTCCAGTTTTACAAATTAATCAAATAAATTTTTCTGTCTTTCAGAATCAAGGACAATTGAAATTTCTTCCGTTCCAGGTAGTTATTATAACAGCCAAGCAAGTGTTGTACTTTTAAAAAAAATAAAAATTTTAATAGACCGGCCTAATGAATTAGGCTGTTCAATCAATAATTTGGCGTCCCAATGAATAATTTGCCGTTCTACTAAAAAAGTTAGCGCGAAATTCAAAAAATTGGTGCAAATTTCAAAAATGAACTTAAAATATCCGGTCCTTTAATAAAAACTGGAGAACCCATTTTATTTTAAACGATGTGGGAAATAACATAGGTTTAACTTTATAGTTAGGAATTTATAAAATTCTTATTTAGTATCTTATGGTTTTAGATTCATTTGTAATAATCATCAAAGATATTTATTCCAAGTGAATAGCTTACTTCTATTTTTTTTATCATGTAAAAATATGAAGAATGGTAAGAAATATGATCAAAATAGCCTTTTAACTATTAGATGCTTGCTAAAAATTATAAAAATTTAAAATACTCACAGTCTTTAAAAATATTATCTTTAAATTAAAAAAAATATAAATTCTGACTGCTGAAAAGTTCTTAAATGAAAGAAAAAGTAGCAATACTAAGAGGAAATAAATTTTTAATAGCTTTCTTTTATTCTTTTAGTCAATTAAGCTTTAAATTTTTGAACAATAATTTTCAGTGATCGATCTCCCAAATTAATATTTATCTTGTTTAATAAAAAAAAATCCCCCAGATAAAATAAATTAAAATATTAAAATAAGCAACTGTTACACTTCATGTGCTCCAGGCCTGTCTCTCTCTCTCTCTTTATATATTTATGTTGTTTTTTAGTTTAAGTAAGAGTCTTTTTTAGATTAAAAAAAGAAAATCTTCTTTACAATTTATTTAATAGTGCAACCTTTTAAACTAAGATATGATATAAAATAATTTTTATTGTGTTTAACCCTAAACTACAACGCTTTTTTATTTCATCAACCATTAAGATGGAGGATAATTTTAAGTCAAATTTTTTATCTAAGAACTTCTTATTTTAATTTTATATTTTTTTGATTTATATTTTCTTAAATAAGAGAAACTACTGTTATATTTAAGCTCTTGTTTTTTTTTATGCGCCAATATAAATCTCATTAGATAAAATCAAAATAAAGTAAAAAGATAAAAGAAAATAAAAAAAATAAAAGAGATACATTGAAAAAGAAAGTTATAGAGACATTATTATTAGTATATATGTGTTGAGATAAAGCCACTTCAGAATTTAATTTAAAACTTAATTCATTTTTTATTTACAGTGGGTATTTCAAAAACGACATGCCCCCTAAGGTCGCGACCTAAAACCGAACCATTAGCGGCGCCGTACCGAACCAAAAGCGGCGCCGTACCGAACCAAAAGAACAGTACTAACCGAACCAAACGAACCGTACCAGCCGAACCACCGACCGAACCGTAACACCGAACCGAACCGTAACACCGAACCGTAACACCGAACCGAACCGTAACACCGAACCGAACCGTACCAGCGAACCGAACCGTACCACCGAACCGAACCGTACTACCGAACCACCGACCGAACCGAACCATCCGAGCCAACCGGCCCGTATTGAACAGACGGCACTGACCGTATAGTCCAAAGGTGCTTGTCTACAGATAATTATATTTTTTATTTATATATTATCATTTTTTTTTATAAATTTTTTTTCATTTATTTAATCCATTTATTATTTATGTATTTTTTTAATCTTTACACAGTTACATATTGTTTTTAAATTATTAATATTTGTTTGTTTTGTTTTTTGATTTTATTTAAATTGTATTAAATTTATATTTAATTTTTTTATTTCTTTTTCATTCCTTTTTTAATATAAAATAAATCAATAAGTTAAAAATATTTTTTTTTAACATTTATTTAGTTTCTAATCGAGTTAAAAAATAACGAAAAATTTAATTTTTTCACTCATTCGACCATTGACCTTTATTATCAGCAACAATATTTAAAACTTTCTTTAAATGACATATATATTTTCTACACTTTATTCGATTTAAAGTCTTCTCAAAGCTTCTTACTGCTTCTTTTAAATCTTCTAAACTTTTGCACTGTTTTTTACGTACGAATGTTTTAAGTTCACTCCATATCCACTCCATTGGATTGAAATCGGGTGAATTTGCTGGAGTCTTAATCTGAAAATTTTTTAATATGTTTTTTTGTAAAATAAATTCATTTAAAAGTACCCAAGTTATATTGTTATTTATTAAATATTGTGTACAAAGATTAGATGTATGTTTAGGATCATTATCTTGTATTAGAAAACATCTTGCATTTTTATAATTTTTTTGGATCATTAGTTTAAGGTAAAATTGAAGTATGTACTTGTAGGCATATTGATTTAAATTGGTAGTAAAAAGCTAAAAAAAATTTTAGAATCTTTAATTTTTCAATAATTAATTTTACACAAAATTTTGATGGTCCATTGAAACTGATAGCGCCCCAGATATTTAATTTCAGAGGAGTTTTCTCACTTTTTCCAACACAAATAGGCTTTGCTGATTTTTTTCTGCTATGATAGCGAGGATACATGTCTATCTCTATTTTCATTTCATCAGTGAAAATAAAGCGTCTTAAACTATAGGACTTATATCTTTTTGGAAAAAAATGCCTTTGTCGCATTTTTATTTCATTTAAAATCGGCATAAAAAATTAAAATACTTTTTATTCTTACTTTAATAAATTTCTTAATAACAGGAGAAATTTTCTTTTATATCGAATACTTTCGTCTAAAATAACCTAAATTCCATGTATATAGTTTTTTTTTAAACCGATGAATTCGACATCTTAACCCCTGAAATTATAAATAATTAATCAAGTGCTTAAAGAAACAAAAATAAAAAATACATTATTTTTTGGAATTAATTCCTCCGGAACAATATCAACTAATTTCTTGCGTATTTTAACTGCATTGTAACCTTTCAGGCTTAATTTTCTAATCATTTCGCTAATTCTTGCTCGAGTTTCTTTTCTAAAGCTCATATTTTTAAAAATATTTATCTAATTTTAGATTCTAAATAAATAGAAAAAATATTAAAATGGCACCAAGGAAACAAAAAGAAACTTTTCAATGCATTCAGGTACAAATATTCAAGTAACAACCAAATATTGAAAGAGCCAGAGGTAAATAGCTTCTTATTTTGGATTGGTTTGCAATGTTTTAACCGAAAACTGCATAAACTTTCAGAATTTTGAAGAGGTAATTAATTCAATGATTTGTTTTAATAAAGAAATTAATAACTTATGTATAGTTTGAAGTGGACAGCGTAATAACTGTCAGCATTGAAGCCAACAGAAAAAATTATAATGTATTGGCAAGATTGCTCTCAAAAGAAATTTTAAATGAACCTCCTGGTATAGTTATATCAGACATTGATAATTCGCTATCAAGTTTGATTCAAGAGCCAATATCGACTGAGCATGATGATGACCAACCGACTTCTTCTAGATTTAGAATAACACCGATTATCAATCAAGAACATGAAATATTGGCAAATGAAGCTAATGATGAACTCGGAACTATCAGCTTACGAATTCCAATCTCAAAGTCAATGGAAACTCTCTCTCTGAGGGACAATGATCAATGGAGATCAGATGAAAAAAATCAACATCTTAATTCCAATATGGACAAATTTGCTGGTAACTTTTTTGAAAGAAATTTAGAAGTAAGCTTTCATAAAATTTTGTTAAATAAATACTATTCTAAAATTGAATAATTAAAGCTTCAGAAAAAATTGACCAGAATCGAACAAACAGTTAATAATATGAGCAGTTAGCTAGATATTTTGGAACAATATCTTCAATTCTCTACTTTTCAATATAAAAAGTAATTTAATAAATTCAAAACAATATGTAACTGTGTAAAGATTAAAAAAATACATAAATAATAAATGGATTAAATAAATGAAAAAAAACTAATAAAAAAAAATGATAATATATAAATAAAAAATAAAATTATCTGTAGACAAGCACCTTTGGACTATACGGTCAGTGCCGTCTGTTCAATATGGGCCGGTTGGCTCGGATGGTTCGGTTGGCTCGGATGGTTCGGTTGGTTCGATTGGCTCAGGTGGTTCGGTTAGTTCGGTTGGCTCGGATGGTTCGTTTTGTTCGGTTTGTTAAATAAAAGCTGAAATTTCAAGAAAAAAATAATTAAGATAAAAAAGGAAAAAATAAATTTATTTTAAAAAATAATTTTTATTTTATGATATTTTAGTAAAAAGTTAAATAAAATTTTAAATTAAATTAAAGTTCAAAAAAATTTTATTTATAAAACAAAATTAACAAAATTTTAAAATATTTTCTCTTTTTTCTAAAAAAATTTAGAATTAAAAAAAATAAAAATTAAAAAATAAGAGGTACAGTTTGGTTCGGTTCGGTGGTTCGGTTCTATCAGTGGTTCGGTTCGGTGGTTCGGTTCGGTCGGTGGTTCGGTTCGGTCGGTGGTTCGGTTCGGTCAGTGGTTCGGTTCGGTCGGTGGTTCGGTTCGGTCTGTTGTTCGGTTCGGTCTGTGGTTCGGTTAGTACTGTTCTTTCGGTACGGTACGGCGCCGCTTTTGGTTTGGTACGGCGCCGCTTTTGGTTCGGTACTGCGCCGCTTTTGGTTCGGTACTGCGCCGCTTTTGGTTCGGTACGGCGCCGCTAATGGTTCAGTTTTAGGTCGCGACCTTAGGGGGCATGTCGTTTTTGAAATACCCACTGTAAATGTTTATCTGTACCGAGCTAATGCTCCTTCAGAATATATAAAAGAAAATTAAAAAAAAATAAAATAAAATAAAGTTAAATTTTATTTTTTATTTATTTATTTGCTTTCTGTACCGAGCTAGTACTCCTTCAGAGTAAATAAAAAAAAATAAAATAGAAATTAAATAAAATTAAAGTTAATTAAATGAGATAAAAAAAGGAACCAAAATAAAGTAACTGAGCTAAATAAATGAAAGTTAGAAAGACATAAATTGAAATAGATTGTTACATGTGGCACATGTTTACATGGTTCAAGCATCAGGAAAAAAAGAGAAAATAGTAAGGGAGCAATTACACAATGGAGTTGGGTTTTCAATATATCTTGATTCGAAACCTTCTTTGTATTCCTTCACTAGTCTTACAACCAATGGAATTCATATCATACAACATATCTCTCACTCAATTCAAAAAGCCGATTCGAGATTGTAATTAGTAATTTTAGTTTATTAAAAGCCTCATGATGCACGATGTTGGAGGGAGTTTCATATTTACCGTATTTCCTCACTTAATGTTTTAAGGGCAATTAAACACCTTTTAATTTCCCTGAGAAATTGTGCGCAATTTTTGATTTTTTGCAAACATTTTTCATTAATACCTTTACCATATTTCAGATAATTTCCCAAGGAAATTAGAAATTTAAAAAAATATTAAATTTCATAGAATAATCCATAGGATTTTAAGACGTGTTTCCTTTAGTTTCCAAGGAACATTAAGTGAGGAAATACGGTAAACTTAAGAATAGATCTGACTGCTGTTATCTGAATTACTTGTAGTTTTTTGATATTATATTCTGACAATGAATTTAAGCAAGGAAAAGAATAGTCTAAAATTGATCCGATTAAAGATTTATATAAATTTCCTAGTGTGTTTTGATTAAGACCCCATTTTTTGTTTGACAATATCTATATAATATTTAGCCTTTTATTGTAGCGTTCTTTAATTTCATCTACCAGTATATTAAAGTTTAACTTATAATCAAATTTAATACCAAGAAACTTGATTTCTTTTTGGCTCACTATTCTGTTTCCATAAATTTTAAAGTTAAGATTATCACTCTCTTTTTTGTATCTAGAAAAGACTACTGAGCACGACTTTTCAACTGATATCTTCATTTTCCACTTAATAAGCCATTGTTCTAGTTCGTTGAGGTATTTATTGATCTTATTTTCTAGGTTCCCCTTTTTGTTATAAATGAAGAATGTAACTAGATCATCTGCGAAAAGCAGAGAGTATTCATTATTTGTTTTGTTTCTTTTAGGGATGTCATTAATGTATATACTAAATAAAAGAGGACTAATTACTGAGCCTTGAGGAACACCTGCAGTTATTTGTTAACCTTCGCTCAGGTGGTCATTCACATACAAGCTAAATGAAATAAAAAATAAATAAATAAAAAAGGATAAATAATTTAAAAGTTAAAATATAATAAAAAATAAGAAAAGTTAAAAAGTAAAAGAAAAAGAAAATAAATATAGGATGTTAAGTAAGGCGCTCTTTTTTAAAATGTTAATGATTGGCAGAGTTTTTTAATGATAATAAAATAAGATACCATTGTTTAGTGTCAACTTTATTTCGAGTTTTTTCCTAATATTTCACATTGACTTTCTAATTTTTACTTTCTTTAATTTAACACATATTTAAAAATAAATAAACTGAATTGAACATTATAAAAAGTCAGCCCATGGACCTGACAAAATTACAAATAAACACTTGCTAAATTTGACAGAAAAAGGTATATATGTACTTTTAAAAATAATAAATCTTTCTTGGCTTAAAAGTGAAATTCTGGATGACTGGAAAATCGCTAAAATAACCATGATAGAAAAAGACCAGAATGATAGGAATAACCCACTAAAATACAGATCAATAAGTGTTACAAACTCTATCATAAAACTCATCGAAAAAGTAATTCAAACTCGTCTTATTAAGTTTTTAGAGAAGAAAAAAATACTTTCGCCGTACCAGTCTTGTTTTAGATCTCAGAGGCAAACGGCCGACAATGTCTTATTTTTTGTCAAGAAACACTTGAAGCCTTTGACAATGGTGAAAGAGTATGTGGTATTGCATCTGATATAATGAAAGCGTTTGATAAAGTATGGCATAACGGCTTAATTATAAACTTAGCACCAATAGTATTCCAAAAAAACTTGGCTTTTGGATAAAAGAATTTCTAGAAAATCGGAAATTCTTTATACAAGTTGAACAATCTTAATCCATTTTATACTGAATCGAAACAGGAGTACCACAAGGTGCGATAATCTCACCGATTCTATTTTCAATTTTTATTAATGATCTGATTGAATGTAATCGTTTTCCGAATCACTGCATCAAAAGTCTTTTATTTGCAGACGACTTATTTGCATTCAATAATGATAAAAATATTAACAGAATCAGAGTACAAATGCAAAGATATTTAAAAAGGGACGGGTATTAATTGAACAGTAAATAATATTAAACAGATATAAAAATAATTGAGCAGAAAATAAATAATTAATAGGACCCAAAAAATAGTTATAACGGTGAGAATAAATAATAAAAGCGGTAATAAAAATAAATTTTATTGAACAGAAAAAGTTTTTTTTATTTAAAGAAAAAGTTTTTAAATCAAGTAACATTTAAAAAAAAAGAAGTGTAAGATGTAGTAGTATTAATTTTTGCGAGGTCTATCACGTCCTCTTTTAGCTTTAAGAATTAAATCACTTACCTGATTTTCACCTTTTTTAGGATTTCATCAGTATGTTTCTTTCTTCCACTTCTTCAGAATCAGACTCTTGCGATTCATATAATTCAAGTGGGACGTACTCGTCATCACTCATTTTATTTATTGAAATATATTTTTGTAAAATTTATTATTTGAATTTATTTATAACAGAAAAAGAAAGACATTTATATAGATAGGGCCGAAAATAATTGGACTATTATTAACTAATAATTCAATTTACTGATCAAGATTCATTTAATTGGGTTTAATAATTCAATTAACTGATCAAAATTCATTTTATTGGGTTCAATTAAGTATAGTTTCTGTTCATTTCATTCTTTTAGCGGATAACTTAAGGTTATTATCACTTTTATTTTTTATTCCTACACATTAATTAATTTTACTGCTTTTTAAAATTTTTTTTTGGGGTAAAATAATTTTATTTACTGCTCAAATAATCTTACCTCTTTAAAAAGTATCGAAGATTGATTCAACAAATGGAGGCTAACAACAGCTGGAAAAAAGTGTTCATTTACAATTTATTCGAAAGGTCCAATACCAAGAGAACTTAGCAGTGGGGAGTTCAAATTATTTATTTTCAATGAGGCGATTCCCGTAAATCATAACCCAAGTACCTGGGCGTCAACTTAGATCGTAATTTAAATTTCAAATATCATACCGAACTAGTAAAAGAAAAGTCGTTTAAACTTTTGAATATTATTAAGTGTCTTACGTTTAAAAAATGGTCGTTGAGTACAGAACGACTAATAAACGTCTATAAAATACTAATCCGTTCGACCATGGAGTATGTTCCACAATTACTCCTAGTGAACGGCAAAAATATTGAAAGACTACATGGAGTACAATACAAAGCATTACAAATATTACTAAAAGAGAGTCCTAGATGTTCAAATCTTTTTCTACACTACCTTAGTCAAATTGAAACTATACATGATCGTATTTACTCACTTAGTGAAAAGTATTTTGAAAAAAATATATTAAATAGTAACCCTCTAATTTTAGAACTCATCGAAAATCAAACTGTAACAACCAAAATAAATACTCCTCTAGAATTACTCAATAGTCTCGTTTAATCTCATAAAAAAAAAAAAAAATTTTCTTATTTTATTTATTTTACTTGTAAATATTATAAACTGATTAATTAAACTACCAACTAACTTGAAGGCAAAAGAGTTCGCTCTAGCCTTCTCAAATCAATTAATAGACTATTGAAACTATTGAATTTTATAACTTAGTTTGTAAAGAAATCTAATTTATTTGCAAATGCCTACACCGACAAAAAAAGCGGTAAATATTATTTTTTATTTTAAGTTAGTATCTTACTTCTTATCTTTTTCACATCATGTAAACACATTGGGATAATATGTTGAGATTGTCGGAAAATATAAACAAAAAATAATAAAGACAAAAAATATGTCGACACACTCCGAAAAAAAATATTTATTAATTATTCAGTGTAAAATTAAAAATCAATTGGAAAAAAAATGGAAGTTGTCTCATGCGAGCCAACGAACAGCGGCAAGGAGCCAAGTGCCCAAGTAAATGACGATTTGCAACCACAAACACCAGACACATTCACACAATCCCACAAAGAGCCAGATAGCTGGACTTATCGGGACCAGCTGATGCTAATCTCGTTCGCAATAGTAAACGGCGACTCGAACTGGTCCCAAGTCACCGACCAAATGAACAAATTTGGCATGAAAAAAAAGACCTCGGCTCAATGCTCCAAACAATATCGACAAATAATCAATAATTTTGTGAACAAAAGCGAACAGTCCGAGCACAAAAATCAGCTCATAGATTTGAAAAAAATCTACAGCGAAATCGCTGAGCAGCATTTGGCCGAGGTAAACTCGACTATAAAATCGCTCAAAGACCAATATGGCCAAACAGCATCCAAAATAAACAAGCTAATCGACCTCGAATGCAACGAGACCACTGACATGCCTCTAAGTGACAAATTCAAAGCGTCCATTGTCCAATGGGTCAGCCTAAACGTGCACGTTGATCAACAAACATTCAATGAACGCTACAATCAAAGTCTAATAGCCACTCTCAAACAAATTCAAACAAACAAAGAAATGAACCAAGAACTTGTGGATTTGCTGGAAAAAGACGCGAATTTTAAGCGCGAAGAAGACGAACGTCTGAGACTAGCCGAATTGGAGAGACTGGCCGAAATTGAACGCTTGCGCGTAGAAGAAGAAAGAAAAAGACTTGAAGAAGAAGAGAAGCGACAAGAAGAAGAGCAACGCATCAAAAAAGAACAAGAAGAAGAGCAACGCATCAAAAAAGAACAAGAAGAATTGAGCAAAATAGAAGTTAAAGTTGAACAAGCTCAATTTGATGAGGACAGCAAAGACAGCTCCAGGTTTAGTAGCGAGGATGACATGCCCTTGCTGAAAATAGTAAAGAGCAAAGGGCTGTTGGCGGACAATAAGACAAAATCGCCGTCACCATTGCCCAGTGAACAGGTGAGGCGTTCGCTGCGCAAAGCGAAGGGCGACGAGGTCTCATCGCCCAATCACATGTCGTCCGCCTCATCAACTGTGTCCACCATTTCTCACAAGTCTGTTTCGTTGCCGTGCTCAAGTTTGTCAGAAGACAAAGAAAACAAGCACGAAAGTGTGACCTCGAACACAAGCTCTGTGTACGACAATTTGGATGGTGATGAGAATCAAGATGTTTTCAAATCAAAGAAGAAGAGTGCAAGAAAAATAGATGAGGAGGCGGCGGAGGAGTCGAGCAGCGGCAATTTGGTGAGCATTAAACAAGAGCCCAAGGAGGGATGTAGTCTGGATCTGGAGGTTAACAAAGCGGCTAATATTTCAGGCTCGTCGCTAAGCTCTGTGTCCAGTTCAAAGGCTAGCGAAGAGGAGAAAAGTCACAGGGCGTGGAAGAAGTCTATAATGATGATTTTGAACAACATTGCGTGTCACAAACACGCAACTATTTTCATGCATGCGGTCAAGGACGAGATAGCGCCTGGCTACTCTGCTCTCATACACAGACCCATTGATCTGGGCACAATTAAAAAGAACATTGAGACCGGGTCCACCAGGACAACTAAAGAGTTTCAACGAGACATCATGCTCATGTTTACAAATGCGCTGATGTACAACTCGACCAACCACAACATACACCGAATAGCTTTGGAGATGTTCAAAGAAGTGTTGGCCGACATCGAGCAATTGTTGAATGCCCAGGAAGCGTTGGGCTCGGCTGAGAATGCGGAGTCAGGTGGAAATTATGTGCTAAGCAAGCCGCTGAGGTACAAGGAGATGCGCTCTTCGTCTACTGCTAGTGATGGAAAGTCGTCTGTGTTGTCCAGTTTGAATGCGACACAGGAAGTGCAGCACGACGAGGCCGTGGCTGGTCTGTTGGTGAAAAAAGGCCGACCCATCAAAAACAGCAAGAGCAATTCGAAGTCGTCGCTCAAGGATGAGTCGGGCAATGACGCGGGGTCGATCAAAAGCAATTCGAGTGTGTCGACGCCGCGTCAGTCGAGCACTAGATCAAGGGTGTCAAGTGTGGCCAAGACAAGTCAGCTAAAGTCGCCCAAGCAAACACTCGCCAAAAAAGAGGAACCAAATAACAAGAAGAGAAAACCCTCTGTGTCCAATAGTGCAACTAATTTGAATACTAGCGTCGAAAAACTCAAGGATAAAGATAAAGAAGATGATGCGCCCAAGACTAAGCGAAGAAAGTCAGGAAGATGATGTTTGTAAATTTGTTTGTCAAGTTATGTTAAATAGTTTTGATTTTAGATTTTTTTCTCTTTCTCTCTCGAATAAAATTTGGAAAAAAAAAATTTGAGTTTAATTTATTTTTATTTTTTTTAAGGGATATTTATTATTATTATATTATAACTTTTAGCAACTTTTGAACAACTTTTTTGCAACTTGAAAGCAATTTATTTGCAATAAAGAATCCTAACTATAAATATATCCTAATATAAGACCATAATCCTAACTTTATAATAAACTATGTTTATTAATTCAATTCATTAAAAAATTAAAAAACTTTCAAAAAAAAAATATAAAATCTCATTGAAAAATCATAAATTAAATCGGATTCTGTGGACAATCACCCCACAAAAACATCTTAACGAATTTTCCTTGAAACCGATTTCCGGCCGAATATATTTTATCAACAATTAAATTGTCAAATGTATATTTTGTCAACAAATAAATTATCAATTTTAATTATAAAAATCAATTTATCAACTGAATAAAAGATCAACAGTATATTTTGTCAACAATTTTATTTCAAAAAAAAAATTACAATTTGTAAACAAAAAATGTGTAAAAAATAAAAAAGATAATTTAACGAAATAAAAAAATTAAATTTTAATGTTATATTTTACAGTTTTATATTCCCGGATATGATCTAAGGGGTTTGAAGGAAATTCTGTAAATTTTTATTTTTTAAACATTCATTAAAATGAATTCGCATATCACATTGAGAATACTTGAGAGTTGACGGATCGACATTACGACACAAATCGAAATCGTACGCTATGGCAAAAAGACCACAGTCTATTCCGCCAGTTTGAGCTTCAACTTGAATGGTTTTAAAGACAAATCTTCCTGATATTTTCGATGCTTGTTTTATTTTTTTGAATACCGAACGTAATTTGTTTAAAAAATATGTAAGCAATTTTTGCAAATTTTGAGAAACTTTGGCAACTTTCGAGCAAATTTTAGGCCTTATACCAAATTTAGATTTATGAATTTTTGGTAAAATTCTAAATGTACCAATTTTACTAAAAATTTATTGTAAAGTCTTTTAGAAAGACAACTTTTATCATATAGATATTTCAACTCAAAATTTATCTTTTTTTCTGTATCTAAAAGTGAATTTGATTCTAATTTAAGATATGTTTCAGTGTTATCTAAATGCTCATATGCTAGTTGAAGAAAATCCTCATTGCTTATTAAGAGCGTTCCAACATTCTTATCACATTGAAGTATTTTAAATGGTTTTTCTTTTAAATACCTTTTTAAGGATTTAAAATTGTTAAAAACTCCAAAAATGAACTTTTTGGATATTTTATTTGTAGATATGGAGACCAAGCCGTTTCTTTAAAATGTCACCCAGAATATTAAATAAAATTTTTTAATAAAATAAATAAGGATTGGTGTTGCAAGTTAAAAAAAAGAAAATTCTTTAATGTACGAAAAAAATGATAAGATTCATTGACTTATACTTTATTTTTAGTTTTAAAACTCTAAAAACAAAATCGAACAAAATAAATATTGGAAATAAAAAACATTCTAATAATATCTTTTCCTCTTATATATTTAAATAAATAAAAAAGTATTTTAAATGAAAAAAATTATGAAGATTTTTTATCATCCTCAAAAATGAAAATAATCACTAAAATATTAATTGAATAATGATTCTAAAAGCTAATCTAAAATTCTTTTTTGAATATCAATTAATAAAAATTATTTCAAATAAATGATTAAATCTTTTTATTATTTGTCATATTAATTTGGAATATAAAATTTAGCTATTTTCTAACATTAATTATTTTTATTAGTTTTTCATAATAAAATATTAATTCTACTTTAAAATATATTTTATTTAAAAGAGAAAAAATTGACGTAATAACGATTATATCAAGGTCTAAATAATCGTAATATATTAATTGAATAAATTCTTTTGAAAGTATAGATTTAATGAATTTAATTGAAAATCACAAAAATAAAAATTATTGAAAAAAAAAAAATTAATAATATTTTTGAAAAATAAAAGAATCAGCATCACGTAAATGCTTGAGATTATTTTTAGCAATTCAATTAACATATTTTAAGTTTTTTAACGAATTGAAAGAATTTTTTTTTCTCTATAATTTAAAAAAAAACACCAAATTCATGTCAAAATGATTCCAACTGAGTCTGGACACCAATATTAGGTTGAGAAAGATTCAATTTTTGAATTAAATTTACTTCTTAAGACTTTTGCGGAACACAATTTGAATTTTTTTTACTCTAAGCTTTTTCTTTGAATATTCTTGTGTCGTTTTTGCCAAATGCTCTCTATTAAAATTATCGATACCAAAAAAATCTTTTACATCAAAAATTTTACATTTTTAAAATGTATCTTTTAATTTTTTTCATTTGAAAATTTTGAAAAATGAAATTTGAGCAAAATTTTTACTTTTCCAAAAAAATTTTATTTTCTTTTTCGCCAAAAGCTTCATTTATTTTGGCCGATAGCAAAGATGTGTATTTTAATGTAAGCTAATGTAATTTTTCGTTAAATTACATATCCTTACCGACTTACATTCACGTAAGCTTATTATAAATAATAAAAAATCACGTAATATTACGTAATTTTGCCAAATCTTGGCCTTTTGTAAAAGCACTGTTAATAATAGATATGTTTTGACTATTTTTCTTGAGTTATTTTTTAGTATCACATATAATTTTTCTATTTAATATAATATTAGTTATATAAGAAACAAGAAAATTCAAATTGTTTGTTTGGTTTTTGATTAAAAAAAATATATATGATATATGAAATAAAAAAGTCCTTATAATAAAAAATTTGCCAACTATATGAATAAAATAAATTATTGAAAAAAGTAATGCACTAAATTGAAAAATATCTAAAAAATACAACCACCAAAAAATATGTCATTCAGCTAAGTCGAAATATTTTTTTTCTATTTATAATCATTTGGAAAATTTCTTCAAGTTAATTCAATCGCTAGTCTGGAATGTTTGGAATTATTTCAAATATTTCAAAACTAGAAAATAAATATCGGTTAGTTTACAAGTTACCCAAACGCTAAATTTATTTTATTACCTTTTTTAATTTTATAAAATCATAAAATTATAATAAATAAAATTTGGTCATATCTTAAAATTTAAAACTATTGTCATAAAGGTAAAAACATTGTAAAGCCTGAATAAATTATTATTAAAAAATTGAAAAAGCTCTGAAGCTAGATTTTTTTTTACTAAATTAAAATTTTTATTAGCTTAAAAATTAAATTTTACAAAAAAAACAGGACTAAAATAGTATCGATTTTTGAATAGACTTCAACAAAAAATTATTTGTTCAAGCTCGTTTGTTATGATTCCGTAGAGAATCGTCTTATCTTAAGTTGCGTGAGTTTGAGTGAATCAGAGCCGATATGGACTATTAGACTAGCTTTTTATCAAAAGAATAGTTTGAGTAGATTTTCAATTTAATGCAATATTGGTTCAAATATTTCAAAATTTTTTTCTAGGCTTTCCTTTCGGAATTCGAGATCAAATATTTATTTAGCTGATATGCTCAAATCATTAATTAATTCAATATGGTTATAAATTTCTGGTTGGAGTTTTTTTTATTTAAGATAAATTTTAAAATTATATTTTTTTTAATATTTATCAAGATTTTTTTTTGTTCAGATATGGCAAAGATTTAGCCAAGAAGCTTTTTCAATTTTTTTTGATATTTAGACTAATTTAGAAAATATTCGCTTGTCTAAGCAGAAGAATAGTCTGAGCGTTTGTTTTGTTTAACAGTGAGGGATATTTTAGCCGTACTACTCGGAGTTGTAAATCAGGTGGAATTCTTTCTCATTAGAGTTAAGATTATGATTTTTAGTAAAAAAAAAAAGCGATAAATATTGTAAGTTTTATTCAAGTTTAAAGAATATTAAAATTATCTAAAATAAACACGTGTTAAAAATTAGACTTTAACATACTTATTTTAGTTTCGAAAATATGCAATTTTTTGTTAATTTATTTTTATTTTTTTAAATGAAATAGTTTTTATTTAAAATAAAGGCAATTAAACAATTTCAACCGAAAATATGTTTTTCGATTTTTTTACCCACTTTTAAATTTGTTTTGGGTAATTAAGAAATTATAATATTTTTCAATTAGACATTAAATGTTTTTTTCAAAAACCTGATTGAGTAGATTTTTTTAAATAAACTGTATAAAGGTTTATACATTTTTTTAAAATTTAATATTTAATATGATTAATAATATTTTTTTGTTTAGATCACTCAAATTATTAAAATCGAAAACTTTTGAGTTTAACGTTTCAAATGATTGTTGTGTAAACATTTCCAAATTAAAGGTAATTATTAAAGAAAAAATTTAAAAATTGTTTTTTATTTATCAAGTTAAAAACTTTTAATTATTATTTGGTCTTCACTTAATTTATTCGATTAATTGAAGAATTTTTAACAAATTGACTAATTTTTTAACTAGAATTAAATTACTTTTAAATTTAATCACCGTCCAATCTTAACCTTTTTCAAACAAGTTTTTAAAGGGGCTATTAAAATTTTTTTCAATTTATTTAGTTCAATTCAAGAAAGAATTAATTACTTTTTTCATTACTACAATTGATTCTTGTCATTACTACAATTAACAAATTATTTTATTTAAATTACACAAAAATTATTTTCAGAATAAATTTTAAAAATTTTTATTAAGTTACAGATTATATTGAATTTTGGATAGAGATTTTTTACACGATAATTTTTGTCCACAAAAAGGCATAATAAAATCCGTAAATAACAAAAAAAAAATTTAAAATTTTATATTTCTGTAAAAATCATCTAAATTTTATCTTTATTGAGCAAAAAATCATTATTATTCAAAATTAAAAAAAATCTAATAAATGCTTGAATAAAAGTCAGATTCTCTAATAAGGAAAATTAATTTAAGATTTAAATTACCGTAAAACCTTGCAAACTACCCCATGGGGTTCAAACGAGAAAATGGGGGGGTTATAATTTAACAGCAATTTATTCTGTAAAATTATTTTAAAAAAAATAAATTAGAAGCCCGGGCTTATATTGAAATTATTTATTTAAATTGATGGGGTACTACGGAAATAAGTTTAATTTTTGACTGGGCTTTTAAAGAAAATTTCGGTACTTTTGAAAAAAAATTAATAAAAAAATTAAAAAAAAATATTAAAAAAAGAGAAATTATAACTATACAATGTTTTAATATTTTACAAAAACTAAGCCATTTCTGTGTCTGAATTATCTTCATCATCTTCATCATCGTCAAAGTCATCTAAATCTAAATCGTGAATGTTAGCTTCATCCCCTGAAATAAAAGCGTTCAAATCTTGCGCATTATCATCCTCTACATCATCAATAAATTCTTGATTAATAATAAAATGCCTAAGCTGTCTATGAAATAGGTCGATAATGTTGGATGTTATTCCTGCTTGATCAAACGAGTTTTGAATAATCATTTTTTTACTTTGGACTTTTCATGTTAGTTTTTAAGTAAATTTATTTAAGTCAAAATTTTAGAAGAGAATTAAAATATTAATAAAAAAATTACGTTCTATTTAACTTGACTTGACTTTAAATTTTGATGTTCAAAGGGTGGGTATGATGATGCAAATTTCTAAAAATTTTAAGCTCATGGGTGTGTATTATTTTTAATAATGCAATCCCATGAGACAATATTATAATTATTATAATTATCCCATGGGGTAATACTGAAAATCTGTTAGTATTATTATAAGAATTTTAATTAATTTTTTAATACAACCCCGGTGTAATACAGAATTTTTTTTTTTAAACCCATGGGGTTATATCATATATTATGGTGGGGGGGCTATAGCAAATTACACACTATAACCCCGGGGTAGTTTGCAAGGTTTTACGGTAAGATATTTTTTGAGTTTTTTACAAACAAAGCATTTTTGTGTGACTGTCTCTTGAAGATTTTTTTAATGTTTGACTTAACCCATTTCTCTGTAAATTTATTTCACATTTTTAAGTTTTTTTTAAAAAAGTCATTCTAAATCAAATTGATATTATTTTTAATTGAAGACCTGAATGTCACAAAATTCAACATTAATCTCTTGATCAGAAAGCTATTAAAATTTTAAACAAAAATGTCCAAATGTTTATAGATATTGTTATTAGTTCACTAAAGTTCCCGCAATTCCTTAATTTTGATTCAGACCAATTCAAAAAGAGCTATTTCAATTTTAAATTTTTTTTTGTATGATATTTTTAAGATTGGGACAGCATCTCTTGACTCTTCTTACTCAGACGACCTTTCTTTTTTTTTAATTAGAATATATTTTTACAATTTCTTCTGGTTTTACTTAGAAAGTGAAAGATTTTCCTCAATTTGTCCATTTTTATATTAATAAAATAAAAAATTTTAATTAATCAATTTTATTATCATTTGTAGGAGAATCAAAGATTTTTTTTATTTAAAAATTTCAAAAATTACGCCAGATTCAGCGATGAAAATAAAAAAAAAGTCTATTTAATTTACGACAATTAACGTAACATTAAGCGAAAAAAAGGTAAATTCCAATGATCAAATCAACTCTGTAGTTTCTTGAGTTAGTTAAAATTAAAAAGACAGAAAAAATGCGGTGGTGAATATAGGAGCAAAAAAAATTAAAGCAAAGCAAAATATTTTATAAATATAAAAATGGACAAATTTAAGTTCATGATCAAATGTAAATTTCATATCAAAATATTTAGTTTTTGATTTAAATTAAAAGGTATTTTTTATAAATTTTTTAATAATAAATGACTTAATTTTATTAAACATGATTAATAATAATTGTTTAATTTAATTAGACAGAAAATTACGTGACTTTTTATCTGAAGTATAAATAAAATCTAAATCAATATTTTGAAATTTTGCATTTCAAAATTTAACTTTGTTTCACAGTTATTTATTTTAATTATTTTTAAAATATCATTTGAAGCAATAATTTGGATACTTTAATGAGGATTTTAAATTTTTCTTTAAAGTTTTCAAATAAAGATTTTAAAAGAATCAATTTAAGACTGATAAGAAAAAAAAAGATTTGTTTTTTTTTTAATTAAAATAATTAACATCTAATATTTAATTTTAAAATAATAAAAAAAAAAGCTAATTTCATAATTTTCATTAATATTTTAATCAATTGAATTTTGATCATTTAATCATGATCATGAACTTCAAGTTGCCATAAAAATGAATCGGTAGCTTTGAAATTTTAAGCATAAAAATCAAAAAATATTTTATTTAGTTAGAATAAAGTTCAAAAAAACTTTGCATTTAGTTATGTTTTAATAAATATCCGATCTATCTTTCTAAACATAGATTTATTTATTTTTTTAATTCTGTTTACGTTAACAAATTTTGTTTAAAAATGTTAAAAATTTATTTTTAAAATAGTTGTTAATAATTGAATTAAAACTGGGATTAAATTTAATTCAATAAACAGTTTTTGCTCCAAGTTTTCCCGCAGCAAAAATTTTGAAGACTAAGAATTAATAAAAAAGTAAAATCCATTTAATTTTGCAGTTTTCTCTCCAATTTTAGACACATCTGAGATACTTCAACAAATTTTAGATTATGTAAATATAATAAATGTTTTAAAGAAATTGAGTTAAGGCTTTGTAGCAAAACATTTTGTTTAGTTACCCATGATTCCAAAAAGAACCAGATGTGAGACAACTGAATCCATTTTGATTTAGTTAATTAAATTAACCTTGAGCAGTCAAAATTTACAGCAAACTGTAAAAAGGTAGTTATGTATTAATCAATAAAAGTGATAAAAGGTTTGCCCTAAAAACTTCGATTAAAATAAATTTCATTATTTGATAGAATTTTTGTATAATTTATATTTAATCTTTATTAAAAGATTTTTTAAGAAAAAAAAATTTCTGCTCAAATTTATATAAATAAACAAAAACTAATTATTTTATCATTTATTTTAAAATGAAAATTTTAAGTCTTAGTAAAAAAACGATTTGATTTAAGAAAAACTTGTAATTATTTTGGGTGATAGCAAATTTTGGTAAAAATTTTTTCTGCAAGAGAAAAACAAAAAGAAATGGATAAGGAGCAATTTATAAAATAATAGTATCATCTTTAACCAAAGGAATTAAGTTTGAGTTCTTTTAGCTGAAACTAAATAATTTAAATTCAGTTTGAAATTTTTCATTTAAAAATATTATTTTTTAAAATGAAAAATTACTTTAAAATCTCTTATATTTTTGGTAAATTTATCTAAAAACTTTTTTTTAAAATTAATTGTATGATTGTGAAAAATTTTATTTCCTCAGTTTTTTAATGAAGAGCGAACTTAAAAATTATACAATAAGCACGACTTGACCAAAGCTGGCCTTCCTATCTTTTTTCTCAAACCAATAGATACATAAAACCAATCTTCACTTCAATCTCTATTTTGCGCTCTGCAACTCATCCATTTTTTTACCAAAAATTAATTTCCAAATTTATCAAACAGACTAAAGCAAATAAAGTTTTTTTATTCTAAGGAGATTTTTTATGCAAGTTTAGTTTAGATTTTAGAAAGTATTTATTTGTTTTATTGTACAAAAAAAAGTTTTTTTTTATGAATGAAATTTTATATTTATATTTTGTTAAAAAAAGCCCATAACTCGCTTTTAAAAATTCAGTTTAGATACTAAGAATTTAGTTCAATTTAGTGATATAAATAAATATCTTCAGACATAATGTTCTTATTTTAAAATTTGGGATTATCAAATTTCCTGAATCCATTTTTTTTTAAATATTTTCTGGTCTCTTGGTCTACCTCAGCCTGAATGTTTATTTAGCCTGAATAAATCTTATTCAATTAATAATTTTAAAATATTCTAAAAATAATTTAATAGATACTTAATAATAGAAATAAATCAATAAAAACGCTTGGGGATTTGCCCTGGACCCTATCAGTTGTTCGGAATCATCTTTTTACGTTGATTTCAATTATTTTTCGTGTGATGAAAATTTCTAGGGATCAATTGTTTGAGCATGCTTTTTACAACACTAAAAAAATTATTATCTATTTCAATTGAAAAATTGAGTTTCAGTCAAAATTCAAACATAGTAAAATATTAATTTATTTTATTTTGTTTTTTCTTTATTGTTTCGTGATAAAGCTACTTGAAATAAAAAATAAAAATAATAAATAAAAAAAATTGAAATTAAAATGATTAAATTGAAAAAGAACAAGGAAAAAGTTAGAAAAATACTAATATCTTGGAAATAATTAAAAATAGATCTAAATAATCTAAAACCAGCAATTTTTGAATTAATTGAGAGATATGTAGGACAGGACTGAGTCATTGTGTTCCAATGGTTCAAAGAATGGTCAATAACTAGCGAGCAGTTTTCCAATCAAGATAAATCTAATACCAAGTCTCGTATTTGAGCACTAATTTACTAAACCTAATTTCTAATGAAACTGTCTTGACCATTTCAATTTATTTATTTTTATTTTACTGATATTAAACTTTTAACTATTTTTATTTAATTTAATTTAATTTTATGTTAATTATTTATTTTCTGAATTGTTTTTTAATTAATTTTTTTATTTAATTTGAAGGAGCTTAAAAAAGGGAGGTAATGGCGACGGTCGTATAAACCAACGCTTCATTACTTCTTTATTTAGTTTTTCAAAACTATCCAAATAAAAAATTCAAACGAAATGTAATGAATCTTCAATATTTTTTTCTTTAAATTTTTTTTAAATTATTAATAATGCTTATTTTGATCAGTTTTTTCACTAATTAAATGAAGTGAAAAAAAAATTTGTAAAAATAAATTATCTTTGTTAAAGAGTGTTTCCTTTAAAGTTTTTAGCAATTTATTTTGCAATGAATGTAATAAAGAAGATGCAAGGGGAAATCGGAAATTTAAAATAAAAATTTTTTTATAAATAATGATTAAAAATTCAAAGTCATTTTGACATAAAAATTTTTTAATCTAATTTATAACTTTTTACCTGCTCAGTTTTTTTGTTCTCATTCGTGAATTTATGAGTTTGTTAAGAGTTGAAATAGGATTTATAAGTGTGCAAAAAAAATTTATTTTTATTTAAATTTTTAAATGCTCTGTTTAAAGCAAAATATTTTTTTCCATATAAAAATTCTCTTTCTTTAAATCAAAAGACTTAATAAAGCAAAATGCATTACACCGAATACTCTGAATTTAAAAATTTACAGAGCTTATTTTGAATTTTAGAGAAAATACCGTATTAAATTTTTTATCATTTTGTTCTGTTCTTGTAGACTGAATTAAAAAATAATCCAAAAATTAAAAATAAAAAAATTACAAAAGCTGGTTTTATTAATTCAAATCAATTTAAGAGATATCAAACAGTAAGGCTTTATTAAGTTAGAAAATTGATGATTTTAAGATCACTAAGAAATAACTCATTCAACTCAAGAATTTAACTTAAATTCAACAGAAAATATTTGACTCTTTCCTTTCGCCAAAAATTTAAATTTTTTTTAGCACTAGAAGCACGAGCATAAATAATATCTATCCACAAATCCAGTAAAAATCTTCACTAATTTAGTTAAAAAAATAACACAATCAATAAACAATTAACTAATTCAGTTTAAAATATTTATTTCAGAAAAAGAACACAAAAAATAAAAAAATATCACAAAAAAAGATGAAAAAACACTAATTCAATTAAATCATAACTTTATTTTAATTTTATTCACTAATTAGGTAAAAAATTCACTAATTAAGTAAAAAAAAAATTACATAAAAAAAACAAAAAATTACCTATTTTTTTTTGTACAGCCATTTGGACAATTAAAACATCTTTTTTTTTTTAACATTTTTGCGTTACACTTCTCACAACTTATTTGAATGATTTTACATTTGTTTTCTCCATAATTTTTTTCTTTTGGGGATGTCATTAATATATATATTAAATAAAGGAGGACTAATTACTGAGCATTGAGAGCACCTTCAGTTATTTGATATTTTTCGCTCAGATGGTCATTCACATTTACCTTAAATGTCCTAGAGTCTAAAAAGGATCTTATTCAGTTAGTCAAGTAATGAGGTGGATTGAGTACTGTTTTAGTTATATATTTATCAAATTAGTGCAGGTTTTATCTAATTAATGAATTAATATACTAATTTGTGACAGTTTCGCTCTATTAGATATGTTTTATTGATTTTGTGAATAAAAAACCGAATTAGTTTTTTTTTTTAATGAAATAGTAATATTTTTACTGAATTTGTGATTTTTTTTTCTAAATTTGTGGTGACGTTTACTGACGTCCGAGAAGCACCAACATTTTTTAATTCTATTAAAATATAATCATATAGAAATATTTTTAAAACTTAATTACAATTGAGAAAAATTAAAAATTAGGTAAATAAATAAAAGTATCTAGCAAAAATTGAACTATTATTCAATCCATTTCTTGTAGAACTATTAGTGAAAGAATTTTACTTTTTTCATGCAAAATATGTAAACTGTCATTTTCACTTTTTCGAAATGTGTTCATCTTCATTCTAAGTACCAAGGTCTGAGCCAGCTGTTTAAAGATTTTCCAACTTTTTATCACTATTATATGACTAATTCCTTGATTTACTAGCAAAATTTAGTAAAAATTTACAAATTCAATTGAAAATCAAAACGTGTTAGTACTTCTAAGAGTGTATGAAATAAAATAAAATAACCTTTGAAAAAATCTTTTATTAATTTTGCAAAAATTTAAATTTAAGAGATCAAAAATCGATTAGGAGTCATTTTGACTCGTTTGTGCTTCTAGTGTTATAAGACTAATTCGGGCATTATGAATTTTGGTACAAAAAACAAAAACAAAATATTAAAAATACCAAAACATGCGCTGTAAATTGTAGAAATTAGTCTGCCTTTGTACCACCAATATACTAATCCTGAAAAACTCTGCAATAAATCTGCAAAATTCAAAAAATTGTAAATTTTTTATTATATTAAAAATCTAACAACAATCTAATTCACAATGTTCTGAATTTAAAAAATTTTTCAGAATCAATATATTGGTTGTACAAAGGGGGGAATCAGTTGCTACAATTTACTGAACATGTTTTAGTCCTACAGAACTTAGCTTAGGCACTTTTAATATTTTGTACAAAAATTCACAATGATCTAATTGGCGATAACTAAGCTCAAACTTTTTTTTTACCTCTGCACTTATTCCAACTCAATAGTCATTTTTTATCTAATAAATAATTTTTTTTTTAATTAAAATTGAATGCATCTAAATTAATTTATTTTAAAAATAATTTCACTAAAAGTAAGCAATCCGAATTTTTTTATTAAATTATGTCAAAGGTAAGCCCGATTGTGTTTATTAATAATGAAAATAAATGCTTAATTCATCACAATATTTAAAATATTCGCAAACAAATTTTTTCTACCTAACAAATAAAAAAAAATTTTGATAAAAAAAAATTTTAAAGAGTGTGCAAAAATTTTCAAAAACTTCAAAAAAAAATTACCTTTATTTTCCTTAAATTTAGATCTAAAAATGAACATGCATATATTTTTAGTATTTTTTTTATGGTATACAGCCGAGGCAACGCTGAACCAATTCAGCACTACATATAAATGCATTTTAAACGACAAGAGCCTGTCATGCTCGGACACCAGCGAAAGCACCCTCGACCTAAGTCTAATCGACCAAAGCATCGATCACCTAGACATGTCCAACACTCACATACAAAAAATAAAATTTCCACCAAATCCTATAAACATCATTTCCCTAAATCTGTCCAACACTCTTTTGTCAGAATTGGGCGAAAGTTATTTCGCCTCCATGCCTCATCTCAAAAAACTGGACCTGTCACTCAACAAACTAAAAAGAGTGGACAAAGCCGCATTCAAAGGAGCTCTGCTCGAGCATCTTAATTTGTCAAGGACAGACTACCAATTTTCGCACGAGCTGTGCAATCTGGAAGTGCTAAAAACCCTAGATGTCAGCTATTTGGATCTTATTAAACTAGATTGTTTAAACTCGATTCATTTGGCTTCTTTGTTCGCCAAAAATTCTCTAAACTTCGAGTCCTCTTTCAAAAATTGGTTGCCAAGTCTAACAGCTCTTAAGTTCATAGACCTTTCCAGCTCCAATATTGAAAATCTTGAGCCTGTCTATTTCCAAAATTTGAGTCTAACTCATTTCATATTTTCCAACAATTCCCAAATTAACCACACTAGTTTGCGCACTTTTTTCACCAATTCTTCCATTCTGTCCTCTTTGAAATGTCTTGTCCTAAGCGACAACAAATTGAACGAGTCCACCTTTGACTTGAATAAAATAGTTGCTGAACACAATTCGAGCTTGAAGCTGGAGATGTTGGACATTGGCAACAACTTGTTCTCGGGCGATCTGAACGAGTTTTTGTTCAGCCAACAAAATTTGGTCAACTTGGAGTATTTTGTTGGAGGTGGCAACAAATTTCAGGTGTGTAACAAACAGCTGAGGGAATTGGGTGTCGTAAAGCTGAAGTATTTGGATGTTTCGCACAATGGATTGAAAGGCTCATCTTGTTTGTATTCGCTCAAGGATTTAAAATCGCTCACTTATTTGGACTTGTCACACAACTTTTTGAATAGCAGCAATGGTGAGACTGAGTTGAGGCAAATTTTTGTGCAGGCGAAAAATTTGAGCAGCATAAATTTTTCATTTAATTTATTCAGCACATTTGTTTTACGTTTTTCTTTGAACCACACGCGAATAAAATCCATTGATTTTTCGCACAATTTGCTCAAAAGATTTCGCTTCGAACCTTTCGACGCCAAACCAGACCCGGACTTCGAGGACAAGTTCTACGAAAAAGACGATGCTGGCCAGTTTGATGTGATGGTAGAAAGTCCGCTCAAAGTCGAGTCCGACCAGCGCTACATATTCGCGGAGTCCATCAACCTGAGCCACAATAAATTCGAAGTGGTCAACATCCATCACCAATTCCAATCAATAGAAAACATTTTGTACTTGAACATGAGCCACAATCCGGTCATATTTGCCAATGGATTGTCGGACGAAGCAGTTTTGTTCAGCAACATGAAATTGCCGAGCGACAAGCTCAAGAAAATTCTGTGCATTGATCGACTGGACTTTGGCAACAACATCATGAAAAAAATTCCCAACTTGATGCACAGCTGCATCAGCAAAATCAACTTGGAGAGCAATCATCTGGATAAAATGCAGCGCCTAATTGTGTCCAACTTTACCATCTATTTTCTGGACGAGGTCAACTTGAAGAACAACAACATAGAGAGCATAAGTGTGGGCCTGTCAGGACAAAAGTACATGAGCGATTTTTACCCTAGCAAAAATTCACCAGTTGACTATTTTTATGGAAAAGTGAACAAAAGTTTGGTCAATCACACCATTTTGGATATGCGCGGCAACCAGCATTTCAAGTGTGATTGCGCTTTTTTCAAGACCATTCATGAGTACGCCTATCTTAACTTTTTGGTTGATTGTAGACTGAAAGCAGAAGTGATCAAAAATTGTACATTTGTTGCCAAGCCGGATGTGACCAAAACCAAACAGTTAAATTCTAGACTCAGATTTTCGTTTGTGCTGACATGTTTGTTTCTGATAGTGATTAGTTTTTCGCTCATTGTTTTTATGTGTTCTGACATGTGCAAAAATTTCACCTACTTGGACCAAGTGAGAGCGATTGTGCGACAAAAAATTGACCAATTTAGAAAAGATCATAAAAGTGAAAACATTGATGTTCAGTATAGTAAACTAGTGGACGAAGCTACCGTGTCCACAATAGAAATAAAGGCATAGCTTTAGTTATTTATATTTTATTTTAATTTTGATGCTATCTAATTTTTGTATATTTTTTTTCCTTTATTATTTTTGTTAATAAATAGTTTTATTTTTGTTGTGTTTAATTTTTTTTGTTAAAATTAAATATATATTGGATAGTTTTTAGATTATTTATTGGGGCAATATTAAACCGTCACTATTTTTATTAACATGTATAAAAAAAAATATACATGCATACTTTAAATAATGATACTCGATCAGACAATAGATAACATAGTCAAATTAATTATCGATCAATCAAATTATTTTTTTATTTATTTGTATATCTGTACCGAGCTAAAGCTCCTTTAGATAAAAAAAAAATAAAAATTAAAATAAAGTTAAATAAAATAAAATAAAAAATAAAAAAAAATAATAAAGTAAAAATAATTAAACGTAAAAAGTAGATAAATATTAAAATTAAAATTAGATAAATTTTGATAGAGAGTAACAGAGTACATATTTTTAAATATTTGATGATTCAGGAAAAAAAGAAGAAATTGTAAGGTAGCAATTACATAATATAGTTGGGTACTCGATATATCTTGATTCGAAACCTTTGTTGTATTCTTCCACCAGTTTAACAGTTAGTGGAACAGAATGGCTCAGCCCTGTCCTAACATATCTCTCACTCAATTCAAAAAGTCGATTTGAGACTGTTAGTAGTTTAAGTTTATTATATGCCTCATGATGTAATATGTTGGAGGGAGCATAATATCTTAGTTTTAGTATAGAACGAACTGCTGAATTTTGGATTACCTCTACCTTCTTGATATTAGTTTCTGAAAGAGAGTTAAGATAAGGAAAAGAATAATCTAGAATAGATCCAATCAAAGGCTTATAAAGGTTTCCTAAAGTGTTAAAGTCAAGGCCCCATTTTTTATTCGACAGGATTTTTATTAAGTTTAGCCTTGAATTGCAACGTTCTTTAATTTATTCTATCATTGAAGAAAAGGTTAATTTAGAATCAAATTTAATATCTAGGAACTTTATTTCTTTTAAGCTTTCAATTCTATTTCCATAAATCCTTAAATTAAACACAGAGCTTTCTTTGTTGTTTTTAGTAAAAATCATTGAGCAAGACTTTTCAACCGAAATCTTCATTTTACACCTGAAAAGCCACTTTTCTAATTCAACTAAGTACTTATTCATCTTACTTTCTATATTTCCATTTTTTTTATAAATAAAAAAAGTGACAAGATCGTCTGCAAAGAGAAGTGAATATTCTTTATTAGATTTATTTCTTTTAGGAATATCATTAATAAATATACTAAATAATAAAGGACTAATAACTGATCCTTGAGGAACGCCAGCAGATATTTTGAATTCATCACTAATCTGATCATTTATATTTACTTTAAATGTTCTACAGCTAAGAAATTATTTAACCCAATAAATTAAGTAGGCAGGTATATTTATCTTTATCAGCTTGTAAATTATACCTTCATGCCAAACTTTGTCGAAAGCTTTAGAAATGTCAAAAAATAAGCAGCATACTTTTTTCTTTCTATTAAAAGATTCGACAACTTTTTGGATAATGAAAACTAAATTATCTACGGTTCTTCGATGTTTCCTAAAACCAGATTGTTCCTGAATTAGCGAAGAATTTTTTTCCAAGAAATCATATAACTTTGAAAAAATAATACGTTCAAGCAGTTTACCCAGACAGCTTGTAATGCTTATTGGTCGATAATTAGATGGGTTTTGTGTCTTCTTAGGTATCATTGTGATATTGGCACTTTTCCAATCTTTATGAACTGTACCTTCTCGGAGACTAAGATTAAAAAGATCTATTATCTCTTTTAATAAATTTAAAGGGAGGTTTTTTAAAACTCACTTTAAATATGGAAATCGATTCTAATTATAGACATATTAACCTAAAAATAGAACATAACACATTAATTATAGCTAAATTACCTAAATTAGTGCTATCAAGGCAAAATTTTGTGCTCTTATATATGTAATAGTAAATTTTGAGATTAAGTAAATTTATAGAATTACGTGTCAATGCGTAAAATTGTAAAAAAATAGAAAAATATTGGATTCTCAAAATTTACTAAGTAAATTTGTAAATTTACTTATGCTAACGGAATTCTATAGAATTTTTAATTTCTTCTCGTAAATTACTAGATAATTTATGCGTAAATTTTGAGAACAATTTTGCTTAAAAATTAAAAATTATTTTCAATGGTGACCAACGTCGAAAATTATGACAGCGCACTTGTCGCGGCTGAAAATAACCGCATTCAATAAATAAATTAAATTAAATCTTTGAGCACTCGTTAAGCAATCTTTTAGCATTTCGTTAATTGTGCGTTGAAACGTGGCGGGCGCGTTCGACAGCCCCATCGGCATCACAGTATATTCAAACAGGCCACACTTTTTCGTACATTTCTCATTTTATATGAATGAGAAAGAATTTCTGAATTTTGATATTAATATTTGAAACTGAATTGTTCGGTTTCAATAATACCTGCAATCATTTTAAGGTGAAACTTAAAAGCAAGAATACGTTAATTTTAATAAATATTTAATTTTTAGTCTTTTTCATGCCATGATCCTACTTTTATTTTTTGGGAACTATTTTTATTTTTGATTTTTTTTAAAATAATACTAGAAAAACCAATTGAGTCTAAATACTTTGACTTGCAAATTTATGTTTTATTCTCTATATGAATATCCAAAAACACAGCCTTATGTTTTTTATTTTCTAAAATAAAAAAAACAAAAATTATGTTGTATTTCTCTCTTATTCACATTATAAAAAAAAATTTTGACTTATGTTTTATTTTTTTTTCATTCTCTTTTTTTATGTTTTATTATACCTCATCCGGAGTAAAAAGTACTTGCCTGATGTCAATATTGGAGATTATGTATTAATGCCAATACCCGATGTTGACAAAGGGCTTACTGAAGCTCCAAACCTAATATGTCGAGTCATAGACATTGATTTTAAATTTCAATTGTATGAACTAGCTTGTGAAGCAGGCGTTTTTACTGATATGTTCGCTAGAAATTGCTTCGATTTGTTAAAAGACTCAAATCTGACATTAAATGTCAATACTAGCAAATCAGTTAAAGGCATAAGAGCGGCAGTAAATGAGCTCTCAATTGGTGGAGGGCAAGGGATGATTAAATGTAACTGTACATCCGCTTGTTCAACTAATCGATGCTCATGTCGAAAATCAAATTTACTTTGCATTCCCGTTGTCATGGCTCAAATCCGGCATGCAAAAATAAATAAAAACTTTATTTTTTTTAAATTTTATTTTATTTTTCTTTACTTTACAAATTTACTTAAACTTTACAGTTATTCTCGTAAATTACCAAAACATTTCCAGTAAATTACGAGAAAAAATAAAATGTCAATAAATTTTGAGATTTCTTTTTTTTATTCATTTTTACAAATTTACGTATAAGAACGTAATTCTATAGATTTCCGTGTTTTACATTTTTACGATAACATATATAAGAGGTCGGAACAATTTTGACATTGATTGTGAGCCACAACTATTATCATTTTCTCATTTATTTTAAACAACTCCTTATCAGTAAAATTAAATTCTCAAAAATTAGAAACTGAAATTATGTTTTCTTTTATTTACTTGTAATAATTAACTTTTTTTTTAATTTTATTTCTCTTATTTTAATAAACAAATTGTTTTTCTCTAATTATCAATTTAATAGATTTTGATCACTAATCAAATTCTTTCTTACGTAATATTCAGTTATTTGTTTTCTTATTCTTTAATTAGTCATCTTTCTAAAATTGGTACTTTTAGCTATTTATTTAGGTTTAACTTTTATTAATAATAGTTAGGTTTTTATTAAATAGTAGTGATTTGACATGTGAGTTTTAGGTAAATTTACGTAATTTACGTAAATTGTTTTTTCAAGTCTTTTTTAAGACGTAATTTAAAAAAGTCGGTTTATAAATCACTTTTTAAGAAGCTTTTATAGATAGAAAAAGGTAATATATTGGTTAAATTATAGCGTCATACGAGTAGAAAAGGATTTGCTAGCAATAACATATGTTCCATCTAGGAAAAGAATGGCCCCACATTCTGAGTAAATTTTTAAACAAAATATTATCAAAACAAAATAACAAAACTTTTTCTTTCTCTGCTGAGTAGAATATTTGGTCGATTTTCTCATACTCAATGGGAGCTTCTCAAATTGGGCACTCTGGAAAATCCACGGTCTACCTAAATATTCAGTCAAATCTAAATAAATGACCACAGGCGGTCCGCATTTGCTCCTTTTTGCTCAAAAAAACTAGGGGTCTAGAGCATGGACCACATTCCATAGCCATCAGCTCTGAGACCGCCGAATCTTCTGTTCAAAATCAGGCCTTGCGGTTAGCTGCAGCAGGGGCTTAGACCTCAAATTTTGTCTTAATTTTCTCATCCAGATATCTGTCCCGGCTTGGTTGTGACGAGGGTTCGAATATCTTTAGCGCGTCTTAAAAACTGCTTAAACTGCAAAAAAACACTTTAAATTACAAACACATATAAATTGCTTTCGCATTGTTTCGAAACATTGTTAACGTTGTAAGAGCGCAAAGCAGAAAACGAAAATATTTTCCATATTTTTCTGAATTTGGAAAAAGAAAAAGTTTATAAGTCTCATGAAAGGCTCTATATTTTGTTTTAATTGATGAATTTTAAAAAAATATATTCCAATCGAAGTTAAATTTTTCGAACAGGCTAACATTGTCGAAATTTTCGTTATGTAAGAAAATTTCAGATCGAATTAAATGTTTATTAAAATTAACGTATTATTGCTTTTAAGTTTCACCTTAAAATGATTGCAGGTATTATTGAAACCGAACAATTCAGTTTCAAATATTAATATCAAAAGTCAGAAATTCTTTCTCATTCATATAAAATGAGAAATGTACGAAAAAGTGTGGCCAGTTTGAATATACTGTGATGCCGATGGGGCTGTCGAACGCGCCCGCCACGTTTCAACGCACAATTAAGGAAATGCTAAAAGATTGCTTAAAGAGTGCTTAAAGATTTAACGATGGCTATGTATTTGTATTTAAATAAAGCGGAACCGCGATTTGAGCGAAATTATTGATAAATTTACAATAAAAGTGAGAAAATCCCAGGAATGATTGAACTTGAATTAAGTTTTGAGGCCGTTCGTATCTCATCAAAGCTTCAATTTTTTCTGGATCGGGCGTAATCCGACCAAATATAAGAATAAGGCCCAGAAATTTGACTTTTTGTAAGACTAAGTCGCACTTTTTCAGTTTTACCTATTAATGAAGAGGCTGTAATTTTTATATCCTTTTTTAAACGTGTGCAACGTGATCCGTTAGAATCAGCGAGTATATCAAGATGTAATCCAAAAATACTAATACATAGCCATCGTTAAATATTTGAAACTGAATTATAAAAAGCTTTATTTTATTTATTATGGCGCTAGAATTCATCTTAGTTTTCTAATTTTATTTGCTTTATCCGATTGTTCGGTTTCAATGCTACCTGCTATCATTTTAAGGTGAAACTTAAAAGCAAGAATACGTTAATTTTAATAAATATTTAATTCGATATGAAATTTTCTTACATAACGAAAATTTCGACAATGTTACCCTGTTCTTAAAATTTAACTTCGATTGGAACATATTTTTTTAAAATTCATTAATTAAAACAAAATAAAGAGCCTTTAATGGGATTAAAAACTTTTTCTTTTTCCAAATTCAGAAAAATATGGAAAATATTTTCGTTTTCTGCTTTGCGCTCTTACCATAACCTCGAATTTCTCTTGAAACAAATTCCAAATAAACAAATTTTTATTAAAACATTTTTACAATTTGTAATTTTTGTTCCATAATTTCACATCCCCTAATTATTTTGAATTCTTATAGAAGATTAAGAAGATTGATTCAACATTTTCCTTTCATTGATTTTTGACTGCATCCATGAATTAAGGAACAAAAAGTTTTTTTTTTCCGTTTAGTAATTTAAGTATATTCAAAAGTCTAGTAAATCAAAGATAAACCACACAATTTTAATTTAAAAAATACTCGTTATTCGTTTATATTTATAAATTTCCATTTATTATATTTAAATATTTAACAAAATAAATATTTAAATATGATTTAATAAAATAAGATTTTTGATAAAATTTATAAAAAATAATTGACCATAAAATTCTTATAAAATTCTGAAAAATAATTAATTTAGATTTAAAAAAGACATTATTTTATGCAAAAAATGAATAACTGCTTTATGTGGGAATTGTATAAACCAATTCCTCGATCATCAAGACGAGAGTTAACTAAATATTTCGTTAAGTTATAAACCTAGTTTACGTGGAGATAGACATAAAATCACACTTTTCCTTATTTGTTAGTTTATAGTTGGTTATTAATTAATTTTTTTTTTTTTTAAAGAACAATAATGAAAAATTTTTCTCCACATTCAACGTTCCTCATGTATATTTTAATTTCCTTAATGGCTAAAACCGCGTCCATTACACAGTTGTCTTATAAATTGAATAAAAAAAAATTAAAAATTGGTATTTTAAGATTTTTAACACTAGAAGGACCAAATTTTTTTTTACCGAAAAGGACCTTAGGGGTCAAAATGACCCCTTTTTTGTTTTGAATAAAATAAAAAAAATAAAAAGTATTAATTTGTTCAGAAAATGTTTATTATCAAAAAAATGAATAAAAAATAATTTTTTGATTTAATATTTCAGTAAATTACAGTTAGACAAGGACAGAATAGCTTATAATACAAAAATTACTTACATTTATAATAAATATAAAATAAAAAAAAATAAAAAAACTATTTAAGAAGAGTAATTAAAGTTTGATCTAGAACATATATTTTAGTTCAAATTACATGAAAAATAATCTTTCTTATATATTTAAATAAAAATAAACATTAAATTCTATACTAATTTTCTTTATTTTCTTCACATTTCTTACATATAATGATCTTCTCACTCATACAATTTCCACAAGTTACCCGATTGCATTTATTACAAGTTTCATATGCCTTATTTCCGTTACAATTTCTCACTTGACATTTTTTCCTATTTGCACCATTATCTGATCGAGCAACATCACTTGAACTTGGAGTCGTTGAACGGCTTTTTCTCTTACGACTACTAGTAGGGGTCATCGATTCTATTTGCCGCATAGCTAGTTATTCCGCCCTTCTCTTTGAACACTATACGATTTCTAATTCGTGTATTGTCACCTATTTTCATTTTCTCCCACTCAATATTATCTTTCGACGTACGATCTAAATTTGCATTATTTTCGGCATTGTTGTCATTCCGAGTTGTCGTATTCGAGTCATCATTTTCCTCATCAAAATCATATTCATCTTCATCTTCATAATCGTCGTCATCACTTGAATAAATTGTTTCGTCAAGTTCAATTTCTTCTAATTCATTATCCCACTCATCATTGTCCTCAAAATCATCATCTGACTCCTCTGATTCATCAGATTTGTAATCTGGAATCTGACGTAGCGCTTCTAAAGCCTTTTTAGCAGCCTCTCGATTCATCATTTTTAATATAAGATTGGAAAAATTAATCTAAAATACAGGAAAACATAAATTTTTAGTTGGGGGTCATTTTGACCCCTTTGGTCCTTCTCGGTTTATATTTTTTTTAGGGCATTTAGAAAAAGTTTTTTGAATAATTTTTTTTTAAATTAATTAAAAAATATCAAAATATTTTTTATTAGAAAAAAACCAAATTGAAATATTTTAATTTAAGCAGATTTTCAAGCAAAATTAAGTTGAAAAAGTGTCATTTAGACCCCTTGGTCTTTCTAGTGTTAAAATCATTTTTAAACATTAAAAAAATTCAACTAAATAATTTTTAAAATATCGGTCATTTAGAAACAAAAAATTTTTAATTTTTTTAAAGTTAAATAATTTAAATATTTTAATTATAATAACTCAACGAATTAAATGAGTTTGTTATATCTAGAATCTTGCTTGATAGTTTGCTGATCTAAAAGCTTACACGAGGAACAGTTTGGACCATCATTCGGACCACAATACCCATCACATAGAGGAACATTTTCCATACACTTCCTTCCACAGTAAAAAAGTCCTGTCTGAGAACGTCTTGCTCTAAAACCTTCTTTATTTACGAGCCAACCTTTTGTTAAGCACCTATATTTAATATCTAGCATCATGCATTCAGAACAATTACAACCATCGGTTGGTCCACAAAAACCATTACAACATCTACGAGACAAGCCATCAAGTCTACATACGCCATCAAGTTTTTGTCCGCAATAATATTTGCCAGACTTGCCCAATCTCGAAGCTTTTTTCGACAAAGGGTGTATTTGTTTTTCTATTGAATGTATGATATTGAAATAGCCGTCATACTTTTTTCCTAAACATTGATTGATTTCGTTAAAGTCTTGGTTATTTTTGATTTTTAAATTATTTATGATTCTTTGAATGCAAAAAGAAATAATATATCTAGTGTTTTGTCTACAGATACAGCGATCGTCACTGTTTTCATTTCCAACTTTATTCTCTATTTCATTTATAATATTTTTACCTTCAAATTGGTTCTTTTGAAGTTGGTCCAAAATTTTATTTTTTTTAGATTCCATGTTTTCAATCGTACTCAAGTAATTATCTTCTTTTTCTATTTTTTCCAATAAATCACTTGTATTTTCTTTTTCTTTTGTAAATGTTTCTTTATTTAATTGCTGAAACTCTACCTTTATCACATCTTCAAATAATTCTTTTCTTTTTTGATCAACTTTTTTGACCATATCAATTCTAAGGTCATTTATCTCTTTAATTAATTCTTCCACATGAAGATCAAAGTTGTTTTTTAAATTGTCAAAATATTCATCTATATTTAAATGTAAATTGTCTTTTGAGAACTTCTCTAAGGCCATCTCTATTTTTTTTCTTTTTATTTTTTCTTGGTTAATAGACATTTTTAACGTTTGTTCTACATTGACAGTATGACTTCTTTCGCATTCTGGACAAACTAAATCTCCTTTTTTATTCATCAAATTTTTATATTCTGTCCATTTTTCGCAATCCAATCTCAAGGTAATTTTCTCCATTTTTGAATGAATATTTTAGGAATTAATTTTGATGAGTTATAATGAGAAAGATAATAAATAACAGTTGTTAATAAGCCTAATAGAAAACATTTATTAGTTTTCATAGAAACACATTCATAATTTAAATTAACTCAAAAGCAAATTATGATTGATTAAAGATTATATAATTCTACTTGATCTTTCGAAATTAATAAAAGATTTTTGATTTATTTGAATATTTTATTTTTGAAAGTTTTAATTGGATCTTTTAAATATTTTAAAACATTATTAAATTTCTAAGAAAAATTAAAATATTAGATTTGAAATATCAAACTTATAATTTTTTAGCAAAAAAATACAAAAATTTTTTTAATATATGTTTTTTGCTCTTTACAGAACTATTCTTGCACTTGCTAGAGAAAAAAAAAATTAAAGTAAAAATTCTATGATAGAAAATTAAAATATATCTTGCTCCTCTTAAGTATATGGAATAAGAGTATAGATCAAAACAGTTTCTTTTTAAAATTAAGATTAAAGCAGTATTTTTTTTTTAAATACAGTACATATCTAAACTAAGTTAACAATGTTTCGAAACAATGCTAAACCAATTTATATGTGTTTATAATTTAGAGTGTTTATATGCAGTTTAAGCAGTTTTTGAGACATGCTAAAGCTTAAACTTTTTAATTATTTTTAAGCATGCACAAATATGCAAATATATAACAAATCTTTAAAAGCTTTTAAAATTCACAACCATTGTACAGTCGACTCGCTTTAATCCGAAACTCCTTTATTCGTAAAATTCGGCATTCTGACGTTTTTCTACGGTCCCTACCCCCTTTCCAATACTTTCAATACAAATTTTATCACTTTTATTCGTAATTTTAGTTCGGTTTATTTTGCCATTCGTAACAAAAAAAATTAAAAATTCTAAATCTACATGTTATAATTATCAATCTTTTATCCGTAATTTTTTTTGAAGCCATGTTTAACTCTTATCCGTCGGAAATATAAAAAATAACGTTGAAGACGAAAATGGGTCATTTTTGACACAGCAAAAAATTGCAAATTTTTATTACATTGAAGACGAAAATGGGTCAATTTTGACCCAGTGAAAATAAATTAATTTTTTTAAAATTGATTGAATCAATAATTTTAAATATCATTAATTGATTTATATAGCAAATTTTTTATTTTGAGAAATTCGTTGATTTGAAAACAGTCATTCAATTATGAAAAAAATATTAAGGATAAAAAGTAAAGCGTTTTTTTAAGATTTTAAAGAAGGGATAAGCAATTTATTAAATGAAAACTAATTGTTTGATTTTTAAAAGCAAAAATTATTAAATGTTTAGTTCAGATAAGATATGTCAATTAAAAAAACGATAAAAATTAATAAAAATTTGCTTGTGTCAAAAAAAAAACCATTTTCGTCTTAAACGTAGTGCTGGGTCATTTTTGACCCAGATTTCGACGGATAAGGGTTAAAAACACTAGTTTCAAAATTGAAAAAATGTATCTAAAGCCAAAACGAATTAAACATGAACTTAAAAAAGAGCAAAAGAAAAAAATATGTGATTTTCATGTATCCAATCCTAACCAGATATTTATTTCTTCTTTTTAAAAAAAAAATTAATTTAAAAATTATTCCGTTTACTTTAAAATTTAATGTTTATTCAACTATATTTCTATAAATTGTTAATAATAAAATTTTGTATCAGAATTTACATTCGTTAATCCGAAAATTTTAAGATTTTTGTTCGTTTACGGATTAAAGATTAAATAAATGCCAAAAATAATCATATTTTTGTTCAAATTCATCTATATCGGCTGTGAAAACCTCAAAAACATCACAGCTTAACTCCAATTTGTCTCTATCAAAACTCAACTCACATGATGGGAATTTAATTAAACCATGAGCTGGGAAAATTCCAGCTCTTGTTTTATGGAACCAATCTATTCCAAGAAGAACATCATGATCATCATGATCAAAAACGATGAATTCTAAAATACATTTATTCCCACCAATATCGACTTCAACTGGTTTAGTAACACCAGAAGCCTCAGAAATAATACCTGTAGCGGTTTTAATTCTCTTATATGTACGTAATATTTCGAATTTATTACTAATTGCGGTCATGTGATTCATAACAGAATGAGTTGCACCGCTGTCCAAACCTATTTTCATTGAGATACCTTCAATTCTACCAATAATGCTAGGAATCTTTTTTTCAGAACTTGGATCATTTAAAACATATATTTTATCGCTTTCCAAGTCATCAGAGTTAAATGAGACACTATTGATTTTTTTAAGGTCTGATCTACATGCATTAGCATAGTGTCCTTTACGTTTGCACCTTGAACAAACTATTTTTTCATTTTTGTTTTTATTTTCGACTGAAGAAAAATTTTTAAACTTTCTAGAATAATCTGATTTATATTTAGTTTGTCTGTTATTTTGAACCTTTTCTAAATTGTATCTATTGTATTGCTTTTTAAATAAAACATTATTCTTGGATTTGTTATTTCTGAAATAATTAATTTTAGCAACACTATTTGTAAAAGATTCCAATTGAATAGCTAAGGTAATGGCTGAATTTAATTTAGTGATATTACGACATACAAGTTCCCTTTTTGTAGACTCCTTTAATCCTTGAATAAAGTGAAACATCTTTTCATCTTCTGCCATGAATGATATTTTATTAGTAAGGGTTAAAAATTTACTTACATAATTTTCTATTGATAGACCCTCCCTGTTTTTTAAGGATATTAATTCAGATCGAATTTTTTGATCACGATTTATATTTCTGAAAGTTGATTTTAGTTCATTTTCGAAGGAGATCCAATTGCTTTGTGATTCAATATGTTTTTTCAGAATCAGTAGAGGCAAGTCAGATACAAAATTAACAATAGCGTTTAATTTCATTTTTTCCTCAATGTTTGCCGATATAAATCCTTGCTTTACCATAAATAACCAGTCGTCTACATCATCTCTTGGATTTCCAGAAAATTTTGGTGTAGAATTTTCAAGTCCTTTAGTTTTGGTTATCATAATTTTATCTTCGTAATTAAAATTTGACTTATTTGAAATCGTGTTGTCGATAAATTTGCTCTGATTTAAATTTAAATCATAAGAATCCTTTAGAATAGGAGTAGGGGGCAATCTATAGTTTGAAAACCCATAATTGTTTTCATGATATGATTTAGTTCCAAATTTATTTTGTTCATTAACTTTTTGTCTGGCGAATTGAGTTTGTTTAAAGCTTGTCTCACAATAACTTGTTTTTGGCATTGAAATGTTATAATCTTGTTTATTTTCGATTGATTGATCTTCAGTCTCGGATGATTGTTCATCAGGACTAGGGCTTTCTTGGATTTTTGAATCAGTTTGTTCTGATAAATTTACTAATTTATAGAAATCTTTATTTAAGTTGTATTCATTTTCTTCTGACGTTTAACTTTCTATTATTTTAAATTTTACTTGTTTTTCTTTTTTCAATCCATTAATTTCATGTTCTTTTTCTTCAAGTTCAGTTGATAATGAATACAATTTTGATTTTAGGTATTCAAGCTCTTCATCCTTATCTTCACTTGATATAATTTGTTCTTCGGACTTCAAATCTTTGATTTTTAAATTGAGACTAGTTTTCAGGTCTTCAACATTTTTAACTCTGTCGACAAATTCATCTTTGCTAATTGCTATTGAAAATGCAGATTCAAGCGTCTCCTTGTAGATTTTTGTAAGTTTGTCCAATTTAAAAGATAATGATTTTGCTTTCATGTGATGCAAACTTTTTATTTGTTCCCAACTTTTGGAAGAATCTTCTTCGGTTTTCCTTTCTCTATCCATATTCAAATCGTACATTCGCTGCTACCATATGTTACACTTAAAGTCTGGCCACTACTTTAGGCGTAGTAAAAGATAACGAATTCGTTTTTTAAATATTTATTTAATGAATAAGAGTGAATCTATAAAATAACTCAAAATATAGAATAAGTAACTACAATTTATAGTGAAGTTCTTAATGCTAGATTAAGAATGAATATAAATAAAAACTAGGAAGTAAAGCTCAATCATTCCACCATAAAATAAATTCTTACTATACTATTATTAATTGACTGTTGCAATAACCGTTATAAACTGTTGTTTGATACCGGATCTAAAATCATTGCTTCTAAATATTTATGTTATCCATAAATATTAATCTACTGTTTAAAATCAATATAAACAAAACAATGGAGAGTCGGATATATACCGAAACATATCCCCACCATGAAAATTGTTATTCGTCCTCGAATCAACCATTTTTTAAATTTATTTTCTTTTATTGATTAATTAATTCTTTAGTAACCGAGTCCAAACTATCAGTTTTGATTTTTTGGTTTGTCTTGAAATCGTGAAGAGATTTTTCTTCTTCTATTGACTTATCTTGTTCGAAGTTTGTTACTATTGTAGTTAATCTCAAGTTCGTATCAGTATTGTTTTTTACTTTTTTGCGTTTATTAATTAATTTTAATCCAAAGTAAAAACCAAATAAACTTAAAATTAAAAAAATTATTGAAAATATAGAGAAGTAAAATTTGTTAAATAAATATTTCATCTTCTCTTCTAGTTGAAATTCACTATCGACAATTTTTGATCTTGCTTGCGTATTGTCTTCATTATTTGTTAGAAAAAATTCATCTAGCATTTCATTATTAACTGTATCTCGGTAGAGAGATAAAAAATCCATGTTTTTTAAAATAAGTGGATTATGATGTGCATCAAAATTTTTGATTTTATTCGCTAGATAATCGATCGTATAATAGTTAATATTTTCATTTGCTATAATTGTTGACCTCTGTTTATTTCTTATTAAACTAAATTTTGTGCTTTTTAATTTTTGAATCTGGTATAACGTTCTACATTTCACTTTCTTAGTTGTTTTAGTTATTAAACCATCTGTGTTTAAGAAACCATCATACGACTTATTATTTGAATAGAAAATTACTGGTTGCTTTTCAAAACAATATTCATTGTTTTCTACAGAAACGTTGTTATTTAGGACAATGTTAATAACATTAGTTGGCACACATTCTGCCAAATATATAGTTTTCATATTGACATAAAATGTGATAGAATCTCCCTTGCTTGTAAAATGATTTATATATTCATCGTTTAAACGAGAGTAAAGTTTTAAAATTTCTTTAAACATTAAACATTCATTGTACAAAATCATATTTTTTTCTTCGGCTTCTTTGAAAGAGTTAAAATCAATGTTTGATAAAAGTAGTTCTTTTAAAATTTCAACATTTGAATTCTCTTTTGGTGTTTTTGTAACAAGTTCATTTGTTTTTATACCTATGTATGTCCCCTCCATTGTTGTCATAAGATTTAGATCACAATGATTTTCAACTTTATCTACTTGAATAACTAAACTTGATTTGCTTATTAATACGTCACTATCAATTTTTAAAGCAAATTTTTCATAGCTGATAATAAATAAGGGACATTCATGAATAACCACTCTATCCCAAATAATTATTGAATTGTCTAGAATGCATTTAAGGTCTGTAGCTTTACAATTACTATTGAATAATGTATCATTTTCCTTTTTTGCTGATATAATTTTTGGTGTTACTTTACAAGAATAACTTGTTACTGAAAGGTCCTGCATCCAAGAATATCTTGATTCCGGTATTTTTGAAAAACTACAGTGTTCTCCGACGCAATTCATGTTGTATTCGTTACATTTTTTTGAAAGCACCATTATTTTGCATTCATTTTCATTAATTTTAATATTTTCTGTTCTAAGTGATTCATATTTTTGTCCAAAGAATGACATTGATGTTTTCAGGAAATGCTTCTTCTTTTCACATTGGTATCCATTACCATAAACTTGATTTGAAATTTTTCCAAATAAGTAAAATTTTTGGAAAGCTAATTTTCCTATCACTCTAATAGGAAAATTACTGCTACCAATAGCAAGCAAGGCGTTCTGTAGCATAATACTGGAAAGAATCAGGAACTCCTTGGATATTATACTTAGAGAAGAACAAGCAGGTTTTAGACGAGGTAGAGGATGCATAGACCAGATATTTACACTAAGGAACATCATAGAACAAAGTCTTGAATGGAATAGCCCCCTGTATCTTAACTTCATTGACTTCAAGAAAGCCTTTGATAGCATACACAGAGAAACCTTGTGGGCCATATTAAGATCTTATGGCCTACCACAGAAGATAGTTAACTTGATTAAACTCTTCTACGAGAATTTCGAGTGCAGCGTGATTCTGAAAAAAGGAAGATCTGAGAGTTTCAAAGTGTGTACAGGAGTCAGACAAGGGTGCGTTCTCTCTCCGACACTATTCCTTATAATGATTGACTATGTAATGAAGAAAACAACTGTTAGTGCGAGGGGTATTCAATGGGGATTAACTGCAAAACTTGAAGACTTAGACTTTGCGGATGATCTGGTGCTAATATCTAATACAGAAGCACATATGCATATGAAAACGCAAGATTTGCTGAACAACGCTAAACCAACTGGACTCGAAATTAATGGGGCCAAAACGAAAGTTATGTGCATAAACACCAAATTGGATACCCAAATCACCATCGATGGTACACAAATCGAGTGTGTAAGTGAATTCACATACCTAGGCAGCATTATCAGTAAAACGTTGGGAACACACAGAGACATAAAGAATAGACTTGCAAAAGCAAAGAGTGCCTTTGCTAGACTCCGACCAGTATGGAAATCAAATAGCTACAGCAAGGGAACAAAACTTAAACTATACAACAGTGTAGTAAAAGCAACACTGATGTACGGAAGTGAATGTTGGGGGATGTGTGAATCTGACAAGAAAAGTCTAAACACCTTTCACACTGGAAGTCTGCGGAGGATTCTCGGGATACACTGGCCTGAGACATTGTCGAATGCTGACCTATACAGAATGACAAATTCAGAGCCATTAAGTCAATGCATTAAGAACAAAAGACTGCGATGGCTCGGACATATACTTAGAATGAAAGAAACACGGATACCAAAAAGGGCCCTTCAATGGACACCTCAAGGGCGACGTAAAGTAGGACGACCAGCAGTAACATGGAGGTCAACAATCACGAAAGAGCTCATCGAAATGGGAATGACATGGGGAGAAGCAAGGGTAAAGGCAAAAGATCGACTTGAGTGGAAATCAAAAGTAATGACCCTATGCTCCACAAGGAGTGAATAAGGAAAAAAAAAAAAAAAAAAAAAAAAAAAAAAAAATTTTCCTATCATTTTATATTTGTGAACTTTTAAATAATTTTGTAAAATATGAGAAGTATTTTTTGGTTTTTTGCTACACATATCGTTATTATCAATTATTTTGAATGAATTGAATGAGAACAAACTTTGAATTTACCATTTATTTTAAATAATTCCTTATTATTTATTGGTTCATTTGTTTCTCCCATTGCGTTGACAATTAGAAAAAATAATAAAAAATTTACAATGTAATAAAGATTTTGGTTTAGGTAAGCATACTTAGCTGAATTTCTCGTTTGTCTTTTGTTTTCATTCTCATGTTTGCGTTTATATTAGTTTATCAATTTTAAATTATTGAAATATCTTTCAGGTCTCCAAGTCGATTCTGACTTTGGCAATCCTTTCCATTTGATAAGATAAAATATTTTTTTATTTGATATTCTGTGTTTTAATATTTCTTCGATTTCAGCACTTTCTGCTGGTAATGTCTCATCATCAATTACTAGCTTTAATTTATGTCTTGGAAACGAATCCTTTAGTACTTCACCCAAGGAATTGCTTAATACATAATTTCCTCTTTTTGTGTAGTCGTTTACTTTGTAAGGACCTTTAAATCGAGGTTCCAGTTTTGTTAAAAGTCCTTCACATTTAATAAAGACTGTCGAAGATATTGGTATTCTTTCATCTGTTACATTATTTTCATTGTCCTGTATTTTTTTTTGCTTAATCTGTTTTAATTTAATGTTTTTCGCAGCTTCAGGATGAACATTATCAATCAAGTTTCTTATCTCTTCAGATCTTTTCAAAATAGCTTGACTTTCATCGTTATCTTCTCTCCAATTTGTAAAGGGAATCATTTTTCTCCCAAATAAAAGTTCATACGGAGAAAATCCTGTACTATTATGAATTCTTGACCTGTACGCCATTAAGACATAGGGTAAGTAAACATGCCATTTGCTTATGTTTGCTTCTGAGTGTTTCCTTAAAGCCTCGATTAAAGTTTGATTGAATCTCTCTGTGATACCATTTGTTCTAGGATTATAAGCAGAAGTAGTGATATGATTAAAACAAATGTTTTTGCTTAATTCATCCATAATTTGATTGCAGAATTCTTTTCCTTGATCTGAAAGGAGTTCTTCAAATGGTCCAAATAAACTAATATATTCCAAAAGAACTGTAGCGATTTCACTTGCATTCTTTGAGCGTATAGGTTTAGCAAAGGGGTATTTTGTTAAGAATTCGACAATTACCATTACTCCAACATATCCGTCATCGGATTCGCTTAAACCTTAAACCAAATCAACACAGACTCTTTTGAAAGCATTGCTTACATCCGTCGCTAACGCAGGATGATAATATTTTACAGATTTACCATTTCTCTGACAAGTTGAACATTTCATCACAATTTTTTTTATATCTTCAATCATCTTATACCAAAAATAATTATCTTTAAGTCTATTGTATGTTGACTCCGTTCGAAAATGGCCGAAATTATGAGCCTTTAATATTATATCATCTCTATCGTTTATTCTAGGAATTTCAAGTAGCTTTTTTCATTTAAGAATATAAAGCTTATTATTTTCAAATCTATATTGTTTTGCAATATTCTTTAGCTTACGTTCTTCTCTGTTCGATAAGTTGCTAGGAACCTTGTTGAATTGTATAAAATGTAATAGGTTTGTATTCTCCCATATTACGTTTTCAACAATTTTGTCTGGCACAACTGATGATAAATTAATTAAAAATTTATCATGGTCTACTTAATGCGTCAGCATTACAGTGTTGTGATCCCTTTCTATGTATTACGTCGAAATCAAAATCTTGAAGCAATAATATCCATCTGGTTAATTTTGCTGATGGATCGCGAATTGATTTTAACCAAACGAGTGCCCAATGATCAACAACGAGAAGAAATTTCGTTCCATGCAAATAATTTCTGAATTCTTTGAGACCGAAAATGATGCTTAAGCATTCTTTTTCGGTTATTGTGAGATTTAATTCAGATTTAGACAGTAATCTTGATGCAAATGAAACAATATATTCCTTTCCTTCTTCATCTTTTTGCGTTAGTACAGCTCCTAAAGCGAAGCCAGATGCATCTACGTACAAAACACAAGGATGTTGTGGGTCAAATATTCTAAGTATCGGATATGAGCATAATTTGATTTTTAAGTTTTCAAATGCTTCTTCGCATTCTTTGTCCCACTCAAATTTAATATTTTTTGAGCATAGCTTAAACAATGGTTGTGCAATGGTAGAGAAATTTTTAACGAAACGTCTATATTGGTTGCACATTCCTAGAAAACTTTGAAGCTGTTTAAGATTGACAGGTGATTTTCTATTTTTTATCGCATCAATCTTTTTAGGATCCATCTTTATTATATTGTGGGAAATAATATGTCCTAGAACCTTTATTTCTTTTGCAAACCAGCAACATTTGTCTGGATTTATTTTTAGATTAGCTTCTTTGAGTTTATTAAAAACTTGTTTCACATGATCGACATGCATTTCAAAACTTTTTGAATGTATTGTGATATCATCTATATAGATTTCTACAAAATCTAGTTTTCCGAATATAATATTCATTATTCTGCTAAAATCAGTAGGAGCATTCTTAAGGCCAAAAGGTAATCTTAAGAATTCAAAATGTCCATCTGGCGTGGTAAAAGCACTTAATGGGATTGAATTTTCATTCATTTTTATTTGCCAATAACCAGATTTAAGATCAATTACTGTGAAACAATTTGAGTCCCTTAATCGATCTAGTAAATCAATTATATTTGGTAAAGGCCATTTTTCTGTAATAGTCAATTCGTTTAATTTTCTATAATCAATACAGATTCGCTTCGAGCCATCTTTTTTGGGTACCACTATTACTGGAGAAGACCAGGGCGACTTAGAAGGTCTAATTATTTTTGCTTTTACCATTTTCTCACATTCTATTTTGAGGAAATTCCTTTCACCTTTTGATTTTCGGTATGCATGTGTATACACAGGAGGCGTTGATTCATTAATCAGCCTAATGGAGTGTTCATAAACCGAACAAACTCCGAGGTTTTCAATAAATGAAGCATAAAGTTTGGTTGCTTCATTATATAAATCTTTAAAGATCAATTGTTGAGATTGATTTAGTTCACTCTTTGGTACCATTTTAAAATCAGGAGTTTGCCAAAAATAATCATATTTTTGTTCAAATTCATCTATATCGGCTGTGAAAACCTCAAAAACATCACAGCTTAACTCCAATTTGTCTCTATCAAAACTCAACTCACATGATGGGAATTTAATTAAACCATGAGCTGGGAAAATTCCAGCTCTTGTTTTATGGAACCAATCTATTCCAAGAAGAACATCATGATCATCATGATCAAAAACGATGAATTCTAAAATACATTTATTCCCACCAATATCGACTTCAACTGGTTTAGTAACACCAGAAGCCTCAGAAATAATACCTGTAGCGGTTTTAATTCTCTTATATGTACGTAATATTTCGAATTTATTACTAATTGCGGTCATGTGATTCATAACAGAATGAGTTGCACCGCTGTCCAAACCTATTTTCATTGAGATACCTTCAATTCTACCAATAATGCTAGGAATCTTTTTTTCAGAACTTGGATCATTTAAAACATATATTTTATCGCTTTCCAAGTCATCAGAGTTAAATGAGACACTATTGATTTTTTTAAGGTCTGATCTACATGCATTAGCATAGTGTCCTTTACGTTTGCACCTTGAACAAACTATTTTTTCATTTTTGTTTTTATTTTCGACTGAAGAAAAATTTTTAAACTTTCTAGAATAATCTGATTTATATTTAGTTTGTCTGTTATTTTGAACCTTTTCTAAATTGTATCTATTGTATTGCTTTTTAAATAAAACATTATTCTTGGATTTGTTATTTCTGAAATAATTAATTTTAGCAACACTATTTGTAAAAGATTCCAATTGAATAGCTAAGGTAATGGCTGAATTTAATTTAGTGATATTACGACATACAAGTTCCCTTTTTGTAGACTCCTTTAATCCTTGAATAAAGTGAAACATCTTTTCATCTTCTGCCATGAATGATATTTTATTAGTAAGGGTTAAAAATTTACTTACATAATTTTCTATTGATAGACCCTCCCTGTTTTTTAAGGATATTAATTCAGATCGAATTTTTTGATCACGATTTATATTTCTGAAAGTTGATTTTAGTTCATTTTCGAAGGAGATCCAATTGCTTTGTGATTCAATATGTTTTTTCAGAATCAGTAGAGGCAAGTCAGATACAAAATTAACAATAGCGTTTAATTTCATTTTTTCCTCAATGTTTGCCGATATAAATCCTTGCTTTACCATAAATAACCAGTCGTCTACATCATCTCTTGGATTTAAAGTTTCAAACGTTTTATTGATTAAAAATTATTGATTTGAGAATTAAATCTAATTGTACAATAATTGTTATTAAAATATAAAGTAAGAATTGTCAGACATATCGTAAATTGCTACAAAAATATAAATTATAAATTATAAACTAGTTATATGATTAAGCAAGATAGAGACTAGCTCTCGTGTTTTGGCTGTTGGATTCGTTGCGAAGTTTTCGAAGGAACTTCTGTAAGAAGCTGTTGTGATAAGGAGCCTTGTTTGCTTTTCTTGTTTGGAAAGGGAAGCGTGCTTTCAAGCGAAGGTTGCGTGGTAGACATGACGTGATGGGATGGTTTGGGTCAGCCAGAATTCTATTGAGTGTTTGTTCGCAGACATGGTCTATAAACTCGGCTATTGGGAGGAGTTTGTAGGAGTCAGCAGTCTGATCATCGATTCCCATGATTCGCCATAAACGGGAGTTGAAAGCGTTCATCTCACACTTGGCAGCAGCAGAGGTTGAAGTAAGCATTACGGCGCTGTACGTAAAGTGGCTGAGACAATATGCTCGGTATACACAAATGAGCATCGGCGTAGACCAGCCATTGATTTTAAGCTGCTTGAGCAAGAACTCGACAGGGCTGACAATTGAGCGTACACGTCTCCATTGGAGATCGAGGTCGAGCGAGTCAGAAAGCTCAAAGCCGAGATACTTATAGGACTTGACTGTCTCAAGCATTTGGCCGAGCAGATAAACAGGAGGAACACTTGAGCCGAGTACGCGCGGGGGATTAATGAAGATCATTTTGCACTTGCCCACGTTTAAGCGCATCTTATTATCAACACACCAGCGTTGAACGGCATCAACTATCTCTTGAGGGACTTTGCCAAATGTGTTTCCTACAATGTAGGCTAGGATATCGTCGGCGTACTTTAGTAACTCAACTCCAAAAGGCAGGTACTCATTGATGTCGAGTATGAAGAGGAGGAATAGGATAGGTCCAAGGACACTGCCCTGAATAACACCAGCACGTACATCTCGCCATTTTGTTGCCTTACCTCTGTAGACAACTCGTTGCTTACGATGTGACAGCCAAGTTGCAATCCAAGTGATTAGCCATTGAGGAAGCATAGACTCGATCTTGATAATGAGTCGCTCATGGTCAACTAAGTCGAATGCCTTGGCGAAGTCGAAGAAAATTCCTATCACCTTCTGGTTCCCACTGTCTATAGCTTTTCCCCATTCATCTAATACCATAATCAATGCATCGGTGGTGCTTCTACCAGTTAAGAAGCCAAATTGCTTGTTAGTAAGAAGCCTTACACGAACAAGGCGCAATATCTGCTTGGTGATAATGCGCTCCATGATCTTACATGGTGTTGAAGTGATGGCAATTGGTCGCATGTCGCTAGGTGTAGCTGGATTCTGCACTTTCGGGATTGGCGTGATGTTACCAAGTCGCCATTCGTCAATGACAATACCTTTGTTTACGCAATGGTTAAAGATGGTAACTAAAGGTGAAACTAATTCGAGTCTTGCTGAGTAAAGTAGCTTTCCTGAGATGCCATCTGGGCCAGCCGAGGTTGACTTCACGTTGCGAAGTTGTTCGCCTACGTTGGTAAAGTTGAAAACCGGAACGTCGGGTGGCAAGGCATCGCGACGAATAAAGCGTGATAAGTTAGCTTGAGTCACTCCTTGCCAAACAGTATCCGAGAACTGCTCGTTTAGTCGTTCGCCATACTCAGGATCCGGTGGGAGAGTGGTTGGTGGCTTGCGCAACTTGTTTGCATGTTCCCACATGCCGGCTTTACTCCTCGTATACTTCTCGCGGTAGAAAGTAGCTTTGCGGGTGGCGATTAAACCTACAATGCGAAGAGCAAGTTGATCACGCAGGTTGTGTTCACCTGCAGAGTGTAGACGCTGGCGTTCACGGATCAGCTGCTTGATTTCGAGATTCATCCACTCTTGGTCACCCTTAGTCTTAACGATTCGCAATGGCTGGTGAAGGTCTTGTGCGTTACGAATGGCTTGCATGAATCGGTTGATGGAGCTGTGCGGGTCTGTTTCAATGTCAGCGAGAAGGGCATTGGTGTCAAGCTGTCGTATTGCAGCAACTGTGTCGCGAAGTTGACCTGATCGGATTAAAATTTTTCGTCCGGAAGGTCTGGTTGCCGAATAAAGGTGTTTTGGGGCAACGGCCAGGACGATTCGGTGATCGCTGCAGCTCGGTTCGTTGTTTTCCGAGTTTGTACTAGCCTCGTCAGCTAAGTTGAAATACTGGGGTGAGCTGGTTGGTGGACCGAGTGGGTTACGTGTCTCGGAGATGTAACAGTCAGGGGCATTTGAGAGAATTATGTCGAGGCATTTTGCAGCTCTAGTTGGTTCACGATTGATTTGACGTAAGTAGAACTTGGTGCAAAGTGGTCGAACGTCTGCTCCATTGAAATCACCAGCCACGAATATAAGAGGCTTGCTGTTGCTCGAGCACTTAGTCACTGGTTCTTCAAGGGCATGACACAATTGACTGATCGAGCTACGAAGACGCGATACATTAAATTCTGGAATGTAAACGGCTACAGCAAGTACGCAGGAATAGCCTCTTGGAAGACGATGTGGTCGGGTGCGAGTTATCGTGAATTCTAATAAGCCGAGTTTTTCCCGGCCTTCTTCTGTATGCCAGCCTTTAATGATTGGTGGTGTAGCAGGTAGTCTAGTTATGGACTCAGTATAATCAGTTCTCACAAGTACCATCGTACCCCCACCACGTTTACCAATGCGCTCGGTACTCTCGGTGTTATATTGTTTCAGCTTGTGAGTATTGCTGTAGGATAGCTGGGCACAAACAGAGGCGACTGAGTCGGAATTAAGCCAAGTCTCGGTGATAATTACAATATGTGGGCGTTCGTCTTCAAGTATCTGTATGAGGTATGGGACTTTATCTTTCAGTGAGCGCGCATTTGATACTAAAATGGTTGGTAGTTGACGGGAGAGCGCAGAAGATTTAGATACAAATGGTGACGCAAGTGGGTTTAGGGTGCATCGGCTGGCAAAGAGCTGATGAGGCGCAGCTCGGGAAATTCGGCGTACTCGTCATAATCCAAGCTCTTTCTTGGCGTTCTCGGCGATAACTTTGTGCTGAACGATCACATAATTTTTGGCAGCAGCTGACTCCACCATAAAATAAATTCTTACTATACTATTATTAATTGACTGTTGCAATAACCGTTATAAACTGTTGTTTGATACCGGATCTAAAATCATTGCTTCTAAATATTTATGTTATCCATAAATATTAATCTACTGTTTAAAATCAATATAAACAAAACTATGGAGAGTCGGATATATACCGTAACAAAATATTCATCAATATTTAAATGTAAATTGTCTTTTGAGAACTTCTCAAAGGCCATCTCTATTTTTTTTCTTTTTATTTTTTCTTGGTTAATAGACATTTTTAACGTTTGTTCTACATTGACAGTATGACTTCTTTCGCATTCTGGACAAACTAAATCTCCTTTTTTATTCATCAAATTTTTATATTCTGTCCATTTTTCGCAATCCAATCTCAAGGTAATTTTCTCCATTTTTGAATGAATATTTTAGGAATTAATTTTGATGAGTTATAATGAGAAAGATAATAAATAACAGTTGTTAATAAGCCTAATAGAAAACATTTATTAGTTTTCATAGAAACACATTCATAATTTAAATTAACTCAAAAGCAAATTATGATTGATTAAAGATTATATAATTCTACTTGATCTTTCGAAATTAATAAAAGATTTTTGATTTATTTGAATATTTTATTTTTGAAAGTTTTAATTGGATCTTTTAAATATTTTAAAACATTATTAAATTTCTAAGAAAAATTAAAATATTAGATTTGAAATATCAAACTTATAATTTTTTAGCAAAAAAATACAAAAATTTTTTTAATATATGTTTTTTGCTCTTTACAGAACTATTCTTGCACTTGCTAGAGAAAAAAAAAATTAAAGTAAAAATTCTATGATAGAAAATTAAAATATATCTTGCTCCTCTTAAGTATATGGAATAAGAGTATAGATCAAAACAGTTTCTTTTTAAAATTAAGATTAAAGCAGTATTTTTTTTTTAAATACAGTACATATCTAAACTAAGTTAACAATGTTTCGAAACAATGCTAAACCAATTTATATGTGTTTATAATTTAGAATGTTTATATGCAGTTTAAGCAGTTTTTGAGACATGCTAAAGCTTAAACTTTTTAATTATTTTTAAGCATGCACAAATATGCATATATATATAACAAATCTTTAAAAGCTTTTAAAATTCACAACCATTGTACAGTCGACTCGCTTTAATCCGAAACTCCTTTATTCGTAAAATTCGGCATTCTGACGTTTTTCTACGGTCCCTACCCCCTTTCCAATACTTTCAATACAAATTTTATCACTTTTATTCGTAATTTTAGTTCGGTTTATTTTGCCATTCGTAACAAAAAAAATTAAAAATTCTAAATCTACATGTTATAATTATCAATCTTTTATCCGTAATTTTTTTTGAAGCCATGTTTAACCCTTATCCGTCGGAAATATAAAAAATAGCGTTGAAGACGAAAATGGGTCAATTTTGACCCAGTGAAAATAAATTAATTTTTTTAAAATTGATTGAATCAATAATTTTAAATATCATTAATTGATTTATATAGCAAATTTTTTATTTTGAGAAATTCGTTGATTTGAAAACAGTCCTTCAATTATGAAAAAAATATTAAGGATAAAAAGTAAAGCGTTTTTTTAAGATCTTCTTTTTAAAAAAAAATTAATTTAAAAATTATTCCGTTTACTTTAAAATTTAATGTTTATTCAACTATATTTCTATAAATTGTTAATAATAAAATTTTGTATCAGAATTTACATTCGTTAATCCGAAAATTTTAAGATTTTTGTTCGTTTACGGATTAAAGATTATCCCTAAAAATTAATCCGTAATCGTTATTTTCGGTCCCGTCTGTCACGGATTAAAGAGAGTCGACTGTATTAATAGAGAAAAAATTCAATTATTCAATTAATTTATTTGCCAACTAAAGAAAATTTTTTAAATTTTACGAAATTTGTTTTAATCTAAGAAAACCTACTTTTTTAAATGTATGAACTTCAAGTTTTATCAATTACTCGTCTATGAATATGCAATCCATAAATGAATTACATGATAATAAACAAAAAATAGCATTAGGAGCTCTTTAAATTGCATTTATTTCAGAAACTATTTGATAATATCTTTTATGCATAATATTTAATCATGATTATTATTTAGAATTAAAAAAAACCTTGTTGATTTTCGGATCCAAATTATCTTTTTTTTTATAATTGTTGAATTTGAAACTTTGATTGAATAGTTAATTTGAATAAAGTTCGTCGTCGAGATCTCTAAATGAAACTGTCGGTGCTCTCATATTTAGTCGTAAGCGTTTCAATGTTTCAGATAAATTTTTTTAGAATTATATTTTAGTGAAATATACAAATTTTAAAAAAAAATCATAACTTAGATAACAATTAGTATAAAATGTTTTTAAAAAATGCTTAAGGAGTGTTTTAGAGCGGCTTTAAATTCGCTTTAGCAGCCTGTTAACTTTGTTTAGAAATGTACTGTAGGTCACAGTTTTAGATTAAAAAAATAAATAAATTGTCAAAGATTAAATTAAATGATTTTTTTACATATTTTAGTTAGAGTAGAGTCATTGAAGTAATTGATCGTATTTTCCTTTTTTGAATATGGCTTTTGATGAAATGTTTGAAATTAAATCTGAAACGATCTGAATATCATTTGGTTTAATTTATTGTGTTTGAATTACAATATCTTCCAATATCGAATATGAAACCTTGCCGGTTTTATTAATTCAATCATATATGTAACCGGTTTATAATAAACAATGTTAATCTTTTAAAAGCTTTATTTAAGATATTGAACGTTCTGAAGTTCTAAGAATGGAATACTTATTTATACCTATATGCTCATGTCAAGAACACGAGCTTATAATTAAAGTCAAAATGTAAGCTTAGTGCTTAATGTATCTTTCAGCATTTCGAAGCGTCTAACTTCTGAGATACGTGACAATTATAATTCTTTCTTATCTTTGAGCATTAGTTGACAAGCTGATGAATAAATGATTGTTCAGGGTAACATATCCCCCCCCCCCTTTAAGATTGCATCGTCCTCGATGAACTCAATTTTTAGAACTTCAGATTAAAATAAAAATTATAATTGTAAATTAATTGAATGGATAAAATATTAAAAAAAATATTGTTAATTTTATCCCTCTAAAGAAAATCTTTGATTAATCTCAAACATTTAGTCATGTATACTATCCTCTTGGGCTTCTTGTTCTCTAATAAGTCTTCTAAGTTCTTTGTATCCATTGTTTTTTTTAATAAAAACTTCCGCATCGTTAACCATTATATTTGTTAGATTAATTTGTGATTTGATATTATCTATTCAAAGGTTTGGATATTTTTGTCTTATAAGGATAACTTTTTGATTAAACGTTAGTTTTTTCCACTCAACAAGTATCCATTTGTTTTCTTCTTTTGATGCGAACTCTGGAAGATTTATAATTTTCTTAATTGATTCAAAATGTTCCATTTTGTACTAAGAAATATAATTTTTTTTTCTTTTTTTTTTTTTTTTTATTTTACACATTTTATATACAAAAATATAATTGCTTCAATATTTATTGAATCAGTACATCTGCTGGGTTCGTCTCCTTGCTACTTCGCTTGTTTAAGTTATCATCCAAGCAATGATTAATTATGCATTTGTATAGGCGAGAGTTGCATTTTATCATAAAATAGATAAAAATTAAACTCATGAATGCTGCAACTGTAATTATTATAATTCTCAGGAGTCTTTTAAGTTAAACGTATTGGTCGAAGAAACGTGTCCAAAAGTCAACTTGTCCAATTCACTGTCTAATGAATTAATCGTAAAAGAATTGACTGAATTTATAATGGTAACATTTACTTTATTAATAATTGCTATTTTCGCACCAATTTTTCTTATCCAATTCCTTTTATCATTACAGTTGAACGTATTATCTTTCCTTATTATGTTATTTTTTGTAAGATAACCTTTTACAACCTTATCGTTCAAACTGTATTCTATCTGCGGATCTAATGAACAATCCGAATAGCTTTTAAGATAAATGGATTTTATTTTTGAGCAATTAGGTGCAAAAATAATTCCATCTCTTGTATATAGGACTAATGAACCTGAGCCTGTATAGAGAATGTTAAACCTGTCCGCGTGTTCACGAAAAGCTCTAATAGTTGAAAGTTTATAATTGCATATTTCCTCCTTGATTTTATCAATCATAGTAAACGTTTTTAGTTCAATGCTATCTGAATCCACTAAAAGCAAATCGTGGACCGCATTTTCACTTTCTTATTACAGTAAACGGACCACGGTATTTAGGGTGAAGCTTATTTTGTATGCCTGGTATACTAATCCTTACCTTAGTTCCTATTGGAATTTTTTCCTCAGTAGTTGGTCTTATTTTGTTCTGTGCTTTAACTTGCTTATTCTTGCTTTTTCGGATGTTACGAAGTGCTTCTGGATAAGATTTTTCCATCAAAAATTTTATCTCCAAGACTCGTTCATCCAGTGCGTTGTGTTTAAACTCTGAATCAACAGAAGACAAGTTCCTAAATCCGTTCATTTTTCTTCTGAACATTAACTCGAATGGAGAGAATAATGTTGATGTATGGACTCTAGTTCTAGATGCTAGCAACACATACGGTATCCATTTTGGTTAGTCTTCAGTATTCTGCTCACAATGTCGCCTTAAACATTTAACGAATTCTCCATTAAATCTCTCAACCTGACCGTTTGTCCTAGGATGGTATGCTGATGTTAAAACATGCTCAGCGCCGATTCTTTTAATAAGATTATCTACGATAGCGTTGTTAAACTCTGTCCCCTGATCTGAAAGAATTACCTTAGGAGGACCAAACAAGCATATAAATTTCCATAGGTGATCAGCGATTTCAATAGCTGTTTTACTTTTAATAGGTTCTACGTATGGATATTTGGTAAGGTATTTGCTTATTACCAAGACTCCGATAAATCCTTCTTCAGTTAACGGTAGGCCGAACACAAGATCAATAGCTATTCTTTCGAAAATACCTTTAATATTTAGTGTTTTGGCCGGATGCTCTTTTAAAGCTATCAGATTATTTCGTTTGCAAATGTCACATGCCAAAATATATTGTTCGACGTCTCTGTCAATGTTTTTCCAAAAATATTCTTCCCTTATCCTTTTAACTGTTGTTTCTTTTCGAAAGTGTCCTAACACATGAGATTTCTCAATAATTTTTGTTCTTAAATCTGGTTTCGGAACAATCAATGCACACCCTTTTTTGTCAAAGTAAAAAATTAAATCTTCCTTTAGATCATACATATAGCGTGAAGCCTGACTCTTTACTCGTTTTACTTGCTTTGTTGACAATCCCGGGGAGTGTTTGCCATTCTTAAGAAAATTTAATAGTGGTTCATCTATGTAAACGTCAAGAATTTTTCTTCAGTCTTCATCACACAAAATTGTATTCTTCTCATATAAGGTTTTGCATGATAGTACTGGTCTACTAATAGCATCAGCATTTCCATGTTTAGCTCCTTTTCTATATATAATATTAAAGTTGTATGTTTGTAAGAAAATAGACCATCTTGTTAGTCTCCCACTTGGTTCTTTAATAGACATTAACTATTTTAAGGCAATAACGACGTCAAATTTTTGTCCATACAGAAATGTATGATTATTCATGATTCCCCACACGAGAACCAAACATTCTCGTTCTGTAACGCTATAATTTTTCTCAGCACCTTTAAGGAGTTTTGAAGAATATGAACACACATACTCTTTACCACTGTCATCCATTTGAGACAGGATAGCTCCCATAGCATATCCTGATGCATCTGTGTGCTAAATAAATTTCTTCTTGAAATCAGGTTGTTTTAGTATTGGTTCAGATGTAAGAGTTTCTTTAAGCGTGTTAAAGGCTTTTCTCTGTTCAACTTCTCATTTGAATTTAACATCTTTTTTAAGCAATACATATAAAGGTTGTGAAATTTTGGCGTAGTCCTTTATAAAAACTCTATAGTAATTTGTTGATCCTAAAAACTCTTGAACTTGTTTAAGATTTTGAGGGCGTTTTCTTTCATAATTGTTTGGGTTTTAGACGGATCCATCTCAATTGAAGATGATGTTACTACATATCCAAGGACTTTGATTTTTCTTGCAAACCAGTGACATTTGTTTGGCTTAATTTTTAATTCAGCTCCCGTAATGCTTTTCCAACCAATTTAATATGCTCCTTGTGTTCTACAATATTTTTGAATGGACAATGATATCGTCTAAATAAACAACCTCACAGAATGACATATTTCCAAATATGCGAATCATCATTCTACAAAATTGGGCGGGAGCGTTTTTCAAACTAAAAGGAAGTCTTTTAAATTGATAATGTCCATCGGGTGTAGAAAATGCTGTTTTTTCTTTAGAGTCAGGGTGCATTTCTACTTGCCAGTAGCCCGATATTAAGTCTAAAGTTGAAAAATAAGTTGAACCATTTAGCCTTGATAGAATATCATCGATTCTTGGTAATGGCCAAGATTCTGTGATTGTTATTTGATTTAGCTTTCTATTGTCTACACAAAAGCATTTACTTCCATCTTTTTTAGGTATTAACACCACAGGTGAAGACCATGGTGATGTTGAAATTTCAATAATATCATTTTCAAGCATTGTCTTTATCTCTTCTTGTAATATCTCTCTTTCCTTTAAGGATTTTCTATAAGGTCTTAGAAATATTGGGAAAAATCTTCTCAAAAACAATCGTCAGGGTAATTTTTATCTGTCAAGTTTTCAGTTATCACTTTGTTGCAGTATTCTTTTTCTGAAACTTCAAGATACACTACTTCACTAGGAAACTTTAAGCTTCTTTCACTTGGGTTAAGACTAGCTCCTGTAAGCATAAACCAATCAAGACCTAGCAGCCAATCAGATCAATTACTAAGAATTCGATTTCGATTACATGACCTTCGTTATTTAATTTTAATGCTTCTGTTTTACCAATTACCTTAACAATATTATTATCACGCGTTTTAATTCTAATATTTGACTCCTTTACGGTTATTTTATTTCTTTCCACAAAATTTCTGCGTAATATTGAAGTTGTACATCCGCTATCAAGTGCCATAGTTAGTGTGATACCATCTATAGTTGCTGATATATATAAAAGGTTTCCTGTATCACATGTGTACACATATTCTGGATTTTCTTTCCGATTGTCTGAATCATTGTAAACTTCCTCAACCACATTAACCCTTCTTGTATTACGATATTGCTTATAGTTATTGTTATTGTTATTTAACCTACATTGTGAAGTTTTATGACCTGGTTTTTTGCATCCGAAGCATATTAAGTTTTTTTTCAGCTCATTCTGGCCTCTAAATTTTGATACATATTCTTTTCCATTTATGGATGGTTTCATAAAAGAATCCTTTTGATTAAAATTTTTTTGTCTTGAATAGTTGATAACCGTGGGTTTGCTAAAATTGCTCAATCCTTTTGTAAAAACTCGTGCATGCCGGATTGTATCATTTAGCGTTTCTACATTTTTACTCTCTAACTCGGCCCTAACTCTTGGGTCAAGGGCTTCAAGAAAGAACCAGAATAATTCGAACTCATCTATCTTATCTATTTTGTTTGCAATTGTCTGGAATTTCTTTATGTTGTCCTCAAAATTTGACGTTAATTAAATTCTTTTTAGTTCAGATCTTAGCCCTCTCTGAACATCAGCTGGTTTCAGAGTTGCTAATAATTAATTTTTAAATTTTTCCCACGTAACTGATTCATCTCTTTTTTGCATGTTTCTAAGCATTTGTAAGGCGTTTCCTCTTAGGAGTTTTGTAACGCAATCTATTAGCCTACTTCTAATAATTCCTTGGGTCCAAGCCTCAGTTTCTACTAGGTATATCCATTCATCTACTTTATCTCTTTCGTTTCCATATAGTTTTTGTATATCGTCGACTTTAAAATTAATGATTCGTGTTTCCTTAAGTCCGAATCCTACGTTTTCTAAGTATGTAAGCTAAGTGCTTAATGTATCTGTCAGCATTTCGAAGCGTCTAACTTCTGAGATACGTGACAATTATAATTATTTCTTATTTTTGTGCATCAGTTGACAAGCTGATGAATAAATGATTGTTCAGGATTACATTGTACAGGCGACTCGCTTTAATCCGAAACTCCTTTATTCGTAAAATTCGGCATTCGGACGTTTTTCTTCGGTCCCTACCCCCTTTCCAATACTTTCAATACAAATTTTATCACTTTTATTCGTAATTTTAGTTCGGTTTATTTTGCCATTCGTAACAAAAAAAATTAAAAATTCTAAATCTACATGTTATAATTATCAATCTTTTATCCGTAATTTTTTTTGAAGCCATGTTTAACCCTTATCCGTCGGAAATATAAAAAATAGCGTTGAAGACGAAAATGGGTCAATTTTGACCCAGTGAAAATAAATTAATTTTTTTAAAATTGATTGAATCAATAATTTTAAATATCATTAATTGATTTATATAGCAAATTTTTTATTTTGAGAAATTCGTTGATTTGAAAACAGTCCTTCAATTATGAAAAAAATATTAAGGATAAAAAGTAAAGCGTTTTTTTAAGATTTTAAAGAAGGGATAAGCAATTTATTAAATGAAAACTAATTGTTTGATTTTTAAAAGCAAAAATTATTAAATGTTTAGTTCAGATAAGATATGTCAATTAAAAAAACGATAAAAATTAATAAAAATTTGCTTGTGTCAAAAAAAAACCATTTTCGTCTTAAACGTAGTGCTGGGTCTTTTTTGACCCAGATTTCGACGGATAAGGGTTAAAAACACTAGTTTCAAAATTGAAAAAATGTATCTAAAGCCAAAACGAATTAAACATGAACTTAAAAAAGAGCAAAGAAAAAAATATGTGATTTTCATGTATCCAATCCTAACCAGATATTTATTTCTTCTTTTTAAAAAAAAATTAATTTAAAAATTATTCCGTTTACTTTAAAATTTAATGTTTATTCAACTATATTTCTATTAATTAATAATAATAAAATTTTGTATCAGAATTTACATTCGTTAATCCGAAAATTTTAAGATTTTTGTTCGTTTACGGATTAAAGATTATCCCTAAAAATTAATCCGTAATCGTTATTTTCGGTCCCGTCTGTCACGGATTAAAGAGAGTCGACTGTATTAATAGAGAAAAAATTCAATTATTCAACCAATTTATTTGCCAACTAATGAAAATTTTTTAAATTTTACGAAATTTGTTTTAATCTAAGAAAACCTACTTTTTTAAATGTATGAACTTCAAGTTTTATCAATTACTCGTCTATGAATATGCAATCCATAAATGAATTACATGATAATAAACAAAAAATAGCATTAGGAGCTCTTTAAATTGCATTTATTTCAGAAATTATTTGTTAATATCTTTTATGCATAATATTTAATCATGATTATTATTTAGAATTAAAAAAAACCTTGTTGATTTACGGATCGAAATTATCTTTTTTTTTATAATTGTTGAATTTGAAACTTTGATTGAATAATTAATTTGAATAAAGTTCGTCGTCGAGATCTCTTAAAGTCATCCAAAACACCTTTTTGAAAATATTTTCATTTACTTTCCTAAATGAAACGTGGCTTATTATCAATCCTTCAGAATTAAGTCGTTTTGAAATATTCCTTTTACTCAAGCCTGAATCTCTTAAATCAATTATCCTTTGTCTATAAACAATCGGTGCTCTCATATTTAGTCGTTAGCGTTTCAATGTTTCAGATAAATTTTTTTAGAATTATATTTTAGTGAAATATACAAATTTAAAAAAAAATCATAACTAAGATAACAATTAGTATAAAATAATTTTTTTAAAAATGCTTAAGGAGTGTTTTAGAGCGGCTTTAAATTCGCTTTAGCAGCCTGTTAACTTTGTTTAGAAATGTACTGTAGGTAACAGTTTTAGATTAAAAAAATAAATAAATTGTCAAAGATTAAATTAAATGATTTTTTTACATATTTTAGTTAGAGTCATTGAAGTAATTGATCGTATTTTCCTTTTTTGAATATGGCTTTTGATGAAATGTTTGAAATTAAATCTGAAACGATCTGAATATCATTTGGTTTAATTTATTGTGTTTGAACTACAATATCATCCAATATCTATATGAAACCTTGCCGGTTTTATTAATTTAAATATATATGAAACATATAGACTTTATAATATATAAAAAGCACACTGAGGTAATAGCTGAAAATGTATTTGTTAATTAAGAGGTTTAATTTTTATTTTCTTTATAAGCCAAGGTGTTTAAGTATCTGTTTTGATAACCGGCTATATATTCAAACCAGTTTTATTTTATGACTGATTTTTAAAAAACCTGCAACGTTTCGTATTTGATTTGGAGCTCTCCACAGAAAAGAACAACATTTGTGAAAGACAAAGAAGATCGTACCCTAACAACTGAAAAAGAGCAAAAAAGGCTGACTTAAGAGAAGTTTTAAATAGAACAGAACCTAAAGAGTCTAAAACCTGAACCACATAGCACTGACCTCGATTTTGACACCAAAGTGCCTAGTCTAAAAAGAAGCTGCGATTAAGGCTCTTTAGTACAGAAAAGCCCAGGATTTTGACGATCTCACCGCATAAATGTTCAAAGCTGACGGTTGGATCACAAAAGGGATATTGTATTTCCTATTATGCGAAAAATTCCTGTTTTCGTTTTTTGTGAACTTTAAGTTCACCTAATTTTTTTGTTCACGTAAAGGTGAAGCAAAATATGTGATCAAATGTCAAATTAGATGAAAAACTTTTAGACTTTGTGAACAAATCGAATAGAATATCAATTTAATAGAATGCCTAATTCTCGAAACTGATATAAAAATAAACATTTGAAGCTAATTATTTTTTTGCTTCTTTTTTAATTTGAAGGAGCTTCCGAAAAAGCATTTGCTCTGATCTAGTTGATATGGTAATACCCTTTCAACAATTTCTAATGCCCAAATTTCCTCTCTACCTAGATCTTTTTCTAAAACATAAATAATAATAAATAAAGAAAATTAAAATTTGTTTTTCACCTTTCAATTGCTTGACTATACAGTATGTCACAAAAAAATAGAATCAAACTGAAAAAAATAAAAATATTGTTTTTTTGCAATTAAAAAAATAGCTAATTATGAATTTTTATTCTTGATTTAGGTATCAAATTAAAGCTCATTTTTTCTAATTTTTAATCAATTATAACACTTACACTTAAAAATAATAATCTTATAATTGATTTACTTCAAAAAAAAGTAACTATCTTTTAAATAAAAAGAATTGGCACAAAAAGTTAGAATCAAACTTTTTTATCGAAATAAAAATCGGATATCCGATGCTTTGTATAATTTTTTTACCGAATTTGCTAAAAAACTTAATTATCTTTGATTTGAGACCATGCTTGCCAATAAATGCGCAATTTACTTATTTCTTGATCTCATTAAAGTAAGACTACCTAAAAATTTGCCAAAATAGAGAAAAAATGGGTAAAAAAAAAATAACCGATCAACAAAGATGGCAAATTGTAAGTCTTTTGAAAGATCAGACAAAGACTGAAAAATAAATAGCCGAATTAGTTGGATTTTCGCAAAAATGCGTCAATACAACCAAGCGGAATTTCCAAGCGACATCTAGAGTGCACAACTTTGGCAACTGCGGACGACCGCCAAAGTTATCCGATCGTGACGTATCGTATATTTTTAGATTGGTCCGAAAAAACCCTACAACGAGCTAAAGGCAAATCGTTGCAGACTTCAATTCGAAATTCGAGGAACATAAGATTAGTAGAGAAACGGTCCGAAGAGTGCTTGCGAAGAAAGGTATAGAGTTCTATTCCGCCGTTAAAAAGCCGCTTTTGACTCTCAGCGATAGAATAAAACGGTACAACTGGTGTAAAGAAAAACGCAATTGGACCGACAAAGATTGGGCTAAAGTTATTTTTAGCGACGAGTCCAACTTTGAAGTCCTAAATAGAAAATCTAGAGTTTTTGTCAAACGATTCCAAAATGAGAAATATCATCCAAAGTTTTGTGTCACAAGAGTTCAGAAGGGCGGAGGCTCAGTCGATATATGGGGATGCATGTCTTACGAATGAGTGGGTCCACATACACCGGAAGAATAAACCAATATGTTTACATGGACACCCTAGAAAACCACTTAATACCATCCGTACAGCTTTTAATCGAGCCTGACCAAGAGTGGATTTTCCAACAGGACGGCGCGCCTGCACATACGGCGAACTCGGTAAAAGAGTGGTTTAGAGAGCATGATTTTGGGATTCTCCCATGGTGTCCAAGATTACCTGATCTCAATCCGATTGAAAATTTATGGTCGTATATTGACCATAAATTGCTGAATTATAGGATTACTTCAGTCGACCATTTAAAGCAAGTGCTCCATGATGAATGGTTGAAAATTCCCACTGAAATCCGTAACAATTTGATTTCTTCTATGAAAAAACGGGTCGCCGGCTGCATTAAAGCAAAAGGAGGTCATTTTAAAGCTTAAAAAAATTTTGATTCTAACTTTTTGTGTCATTTTTTTGGTTTGTTAAATAACAATAGTAATTGTTTTTTTATATTTTTTTTTGGATTTTTTTTTCTTATCCTTTTTTATGTATTTTTTGCGACATTTGAATAAATTAAAAATAAAGAAATTTAAAAAAATCTGGATTTTTATTTTTTTTGATGACCGAAATAACGAACAAAAAGTCAATCCAATAGAAAAAAAAAGTTTGATTCTAACTTTTTGTGACATACTGTAAAAAAGATAGATTCATCTATTTCAAAAATTTAACCTACACCGGAAAACTTTAAGTTTTTTTTCATAGAATATTTTTTTTCTATCTTATTTTAAAATTTTTACTTTTTAATTGAATTATTATCTCATAAATATAACATTTAGATTTTTTCTAATAGATAAATAGATAAATTAATATCAAAATAGATTGATAATTTTTAGATTGGGTAAATAAATCACAAAACCGACTAAACCGAAAAACTGTGTTTTTTTCTTAATTAAATTTGACTTCAGCCATAATTGAAGTTCGTTTGATGAGTTTTTAATGAAATTCAATTAATAAGAAATGAAAAACAGATCGTAGATAGTTTTTTAAACTACAAATATTATCTAAAAATCATCATATCACAAAACCAGTGTCAATTTTTAAAAAAAAAGTTTTTCATGCTTGCAAAATTTACTAAAGATTATTTTTTATTTGAAATTGAAAAAAATATTTAAACATCACACTTATTTAATTTTATTTCGATATTGGATGATATTGTAATTCAAACACAATAAATTAAACCAAATGATATTCAGATCGTTTCAGATTTAATTTCAAACATTTCATCAAAAGCCATATTCAAAAAAGGAAAATACGATCAATTACTTCAATGACTCTAACTAAAATATGTAAAAAAATCATTTAATTTAATCTTTGACAGTTTATTTATTTTTTTAATCTAAAACTGTGACCTACAGTACATTTCTAAACAAAGTTAACAGGCTGCTAAAGCGAATTTAAAGCCGCTCTAAAACACTCCTTAAGCATTTTTAAAAAAATTATTTTATACTAATTGTTATCTTAGTTATGATTTTTTTTTTTAAATTTGTATATTTCACTAAAATATAATTCTAAAAAAATTTATCTGAAACATTGAAACGCTAACGACTAAATATGAGAGCACCGATTGTTTAAAGACAAAGGATAATTGATTTAAGAGATTCAGGCTTGAGTAAAAGGAATATTTCAAAACGACTTAATTCTGAAGGATTGATAATTAGCCACGTTTCATTTAGGAAAGTAAATGAAAATATTTAGCTTTAAATGAAAATATAATAATTTGCTTTTGAGTTAATTTAAATTATGAATGTGTTTCTATGAAAACTAATAAATGTTTTCTATTAGGCTTATTAACAACTGTTATTTATTATCTTTCTCATTATAACTCATCAAAATTAATTCCTAAAATATTCATTCAAAAATGGAGAAAATTACCTTGAGATTGGATTGCGAAAAATGGACAGAATATAAAAATTTGATGAATAAAAAAGGAGATTTAGTTTGTCCAGAATGCGAAAGAAGTCATACTGTCAATGTAGAACAAACGTTAAAAATGTCTATTAACCAAGAAAAAATAAAAAGAAAAAAAATAGAGATGGCCTTAGAGAAGTTCTCAAAAGACAATTTACATTTAAATATAGATGAATATTTTGACAATTTAAAAAACAACTTTGATCTTCATGTGGAAGAATTAATTAAAGAGATAAATGACCTTAGAATTGATATGGTCAAAAAAGTTGATCAAAAAAGAAAAGAATTATTTGAAGATGTGATAAAGGTAGAGTTTCAGCAATTAAATAAAGAAACATTTACAAAAGAAATAGAAAATACAAGTGATTTATTGGAAAAAATAGAAAAAGAAGATAATTACTTGAGTACGATTGAAAACATGGAATCTAAAAAAAATAAAATTTTGGACCAACTTCAAAAGAACCAATTTGAAGGTAAAAATATTATAAATGAAATAGAGAATAAAGTTGGAAATGAAAACAGTGACGATCGCTGTATCTGTAGACAAAACACTAGATATATTATTTCTTTTTGCATTCAAAGAATCATAAATAATTTAAAAATCAAAAATAACCAAGACTTTAACGAAATCAATCAATGTTTAGGAAAAAAGTATGACGGCTATTTCAATATCATACATTCAATAGAAAAACAAATACACCCTTTGTCGAAAAAAGCTTCGAGATTGGGCAAGTCTGGCAAATATTATTGCGGACAAAAACTTGATGGCGTATGTAGACTTGATGGCTTGTCTCGTAGATGTTGTAATGGTTTTTGTGGACCAACCGATGGTTGTAATTGTTCTGAATGCATGATGCTAGATATTAAATATAGGTGCTTAACAAAAGGTTGGCTCGTAAATAAAGAAGGTTTTAGAGCAAGACGTTCTCAGACAGGACTTTTTTACTGTGGAAGGAAGTGTATGGAAAATGTTCCTCTATGTGATGGGTATTGTGGTCCGGATGATGGTCCAAACTGTTCCTCGTGTAAGCTTTTAGATCAGCAAACTATCAAGCAAGATTCTAGATATAACAAACTCATTTAATTCGTTGAGTTATTATAATTAAAATATTTAAATTATTTAACTTTAAAAAAATCAAAAATTTTTTGTTTCTAAATGACCGATATTTTAAAAATTATTTAGTTGAATTTTTTTAATGTTTAAAAATGATTTTAAAAATCTTAAAATACCAATTTTTAATTTTTTTTTATTCAATTTATAAGACAACTGTGTGATGGACAAGGTTTTAGCCATTAAGGGAATTAAAATATACATGAGGAACGTTGAATGTGGAGAATATTTTTCATTATTGTTCTTTAAAAAAAAAAAAAAAATAATTAATAACCAACTAAAAACTAACAAAAAAGGAAAAGTGTGATTTTATGTCTATCTCCACGTAAACTAGGTTTGTAACTTAACGAAATAGTAAGTTAACTATCGTCTTGATGATCGAGGAATTGGTTTATACAATTCCCACATAAAGCAGTTATTCATTTTTTGGATAAATTAATGTCTTTTTTAAATCTAAATTAATTATTTTTCAGAATTTTATAAGAATTTTATGGTCAATTATTTTTTATAAATTTTATCAAAAATCATATTTAAAAATTTATTTTGTTAAATATTTAAATATAATAAATGGAAATTTATAAATATAAACGAATAACGAGTATTTTTTTAATTAAAATTTTGTGGTTTATCTTTGATTTACTAGACTTTTGAATATACTTAAATTACTAAACGGAAAAAAAAAAACTTTTTGTTCCTTAATTCATGGATGCAGTCAAAAATCAATGAAAGGAAAATGTTGAATCAATCTTCTTAATCTACTATAAGAATTCAAAATAATTAGGCAATGTGAAATTATGGAACAAAAATTACAAATTGTAAAAATGTTTTATTAAAAATTTGTTTATATAGAATTTGTTTCAAGAGAAATTCGAGGTTATGGTAAGAGCGCAAAGCAGAAAACGAAAATATTTTCCATATTTTTCTGAATTTGGAAAAAGAAAAAGTTTTTAATCCCATTAAAGGCTCTTTATTTTGTTTTAATTAATGAATTTCAAAAAAATATGTTCCAATCGAAGTTAAATTTTTCGAACAGTGTAACATTGTCGAAATTTTCGTTATGTAAGAAAATTTCAGATCGAATTAAATATTTATTAAAATTAACGTATTCTTGCTTTTAAGTTTCACCTTAAAATGATTGCAGGTAGCATTGAAACCGAACAATCGGATAAAGCAAATAAAATTAGAAAACTAAGATGAATTCTAGCGCCATAATAAATAAAATAAAGCTTTTTATAATTCAGTTTCAAATATTAATATTAAAATTCAGAAATTCTTTCTCATTCATATAAAATGAGAAATGTACGAAAAAATGGGGCCTGTTTGAATATACTGTGATTCCGATGGGGCTGTCGAACGCGCCCGCCACGTTTCAACGCACATTTAACGAAATGCTAAAAGAATGCTTTAAGAGTGAATCAGTTGGTAAAAACAGCCCCGAAGCAACCAAAGAAACAGTCAACAAGGCCTTGACCAATTCAACCAAATCCAGTCGACCCAAGGGTCGAAAAGAAGTTCCTTATGATCCTACGAATTCAATTGTAATTGAACGATCAACTCTAGAGTACTCTCCCAATAATACACGCCAAAATAGAAGCTCAGATGAGTCGATTTTCAGTTCACTTGACTCCTTATGGTCATCGCCTTCGGCATCATCGCATTTAAATTAAACATCTTGAGAGCATGCGTACTAATCTGGTCGACTGCAGCTGACTTATTGCTGCTCAACTTCTTGAGTTTTGCCAAAACCTTATCCGGAGTCACCACATCCTCAATTAAAAAACTTGGATCATGTCCAGCTTATACTTCGAAATTAGCCTCAGCGGTAATTACGGCTGATCTAGAAGTCGGTGGCTCGAACACTGAGAAGAAGTAAGAATTCAGTCTTTCGCAGATGCTCACTTTGTCTGTGACTAGTAAAACATCAATTTAATAGTAAATAATAGAACATTTTTGAAGATAATTTTATTTTTCTTTAGAATTGGAGTTGATAAATTGAAAATTTAGAAAATTCAGAATTTTTAGAAACGATTCTTCTTTTTTTCAACCCCAATATTCTGAATTTTTTTAAGGTTAATGTTTTAAATCTTAATTTAAAAAATAAAAACTAATAACTACTTGGACAAAATGAAAAATAGAATCCAATCTGATTTTTTCAATTGAATTATTTTTTTGACAAATTCCTAAATATTTGTCAGAAAATAATTTTGTTTTTTCATTGCAATTTAAAAACTCATACCAAGCCATTTTCATCACATTTAAATTGTTTAAATCTTCTTGAACCAAAAAGGGCTGAAAAGAATTTAAATTACATGGTCTACAACGTGATCTATCTCTCACTTCGCAATTATAAAATATTCCAGATCTTTCGGTCGATAGAGATATGTTGAATACTAATTTTGTATCATGACCAAAACAGTCACTATAAAATTGACCATTTAATTTATCCGAGCATTCCTTTATTACATTAATCGAATAGAATTCAAATTAAGTGCACATTCTTTTTCGAGTACATTTTGTGAAGCTGTTTATTAAATTTTTGGGTGCTTTCAATTCATTTAAATTAAACAAAAATCTTTGTGAAAAAAATTTGTTTTTTCGCAAACCACGATCTTCTATTGTAACCATTTCATCTTCATTATACATTAATACTTTTATTTCCTCTTTTGCTGGCGCTGAGTTAATTTTAGGTTTTAAATTGCTTATTATTAAAATATTCAAAGTTAAGTGAACTGTTAATAAGACTACAAAAATAACCAAACTTCCAAGACAAATTAAAGCCTTTAGTTTTACATCTTTGCTTCTAATAAATGCTCCAAACCAGGCTATAAAAACTGCCAGAATAATAATTAAAAATAAAAACTTTAAAGTAACCCTGGCAATTATTAGTTCATGGGAGGTAAAATTTATGCAGGAGTAAAACTTGAACGCAATAGGCTCAGTGATAATTAATGAGCCTAGGCACAAGAGTATGTAGGCCACATAAAAATTACCAGCCTCGTCATTTGAATAAAGAAATATAATTAAAACAGTAATTAAAAAAATTAATGTAAGAACAAATACCCCAATGATAGTGTACGCGATGCTTAAACTATAGAGAAAATATGCATTATTTGATATACCATGAAGATATTTTTCAATAAATGATGAGTTTTCTGATAAAAGCTTGGTTTTGTGAAATTCAGTACAAAATGATAAAAAGAACAGAAAAAAATATAAAAAAATTGAAAAACTTTTTTTCTAAAGGTTTAAACTTAATTCTGTAAATGCAACATAATGCAACATTCAAAGTTGCATCAAATATCAAGGCCTGCTAAATTTGCAGAGTTTAGCAGAAATTAAATTTCAATATAATCGAGCGTAGTGCATTTTGCAGAGATTTTGCACATCATTAGCAGACTTTTAAAGTTGATGCAACTTTGAATGTTGCATTATGTTGCATTTACAGAATTAACTTTAAACCTTTAGAAAAAAATTTTTTCAATTTTTTTACTTTTTGTTCTGTTCTTTTGTATTAAACTTCACAAAACCTAAAAGCTTGAGATCTAATCCAAAAATTCCTATTGATAAGATCAAGACAATGGATAAAATGGTAAGAAATAAAACATTTTTAAAATCTAAATTTGCCATTGAGCTTTAAAATTTTTATTTTTACATTAAATTTTTAATTTATATTATTTATATTATTAAGAACAATATTAAATTCGTATCTATTGGTTACTAAAATATTAGTTAAAGGTAATATAAATAAAAAAGATCTTTAATTAAAAGAAAGACCAAAAATACAAAGCAAAATTTTGAAATTAAACTTATATGTACAGATTAAATTAATTTATTATAAAATTCAAATGAAACTTGTATTCCATCATTAACACTATAAAGCCCAGCGGGTCAAATTGACCCGATTTTAAGTTTTAAACTTCAATATAAATTGTAATGAACAAGATTATTTTTTATTTGTACTTAATGACAAGGAGAGGAGGGTGTTTCAAAAATTTATATCTTCTTTTCCCCAATTTAGCAAGTATATAAAATACTTTTACTTCAATTAGTAAATATTTTATCTTTTAATTTTTATACTTATTAATAATTTTCTATTTAGTTTCTAATAAACATAATTTTCCGTAGCTTTAAAATTTTTGCATAAATTTTTAAAATGTGAATGAAGATTTGCTGATATATTGAGAATTATCATTGTAAATATATCAACCATTCTTCATAATTAATTATTATTTTGTAATTAATAAACAAAAATTAAGAATTTTATATTATTTTAAAACACCTAAAATAACCTTTATTAAAAAAAAATTAAAATTGAACACAACATAAATTTTTTAATGGATTATTATTAAATGGGTATTTATGTTCATTATTTGGATGTAAGAAAAAATATTTTTTTGGGTATTTATTTATTGTCAATATTATTGCAAAAGATATTAAAAATGAGTACATAAAAATTACTATTGGGTGATATAAAAATTACTATAGTATTATCAAATTATTATTGAGCATTATAAAAATTATAAAAAAATTACTCTTTAATAAATGCTTTTTTAGCTTAGGTAGGTCTGCCTCTCTTTCTTTTTTGTCCGATTGGTACTGATTAGGCTAATAATGGAGAGCTGACTTCTTTTAGTATGATAGTCATACCTTATTGTGGTTGTCGGAATAAAACAGACTTGTTTTTAAGTCACAGTTTTAAGTCTAAGTCACAAAAATTTAAGTCAAAGTTATGACTTGACTTAAATTTTTTTTTTTTTTAAGTCAAAGTCATGACTTAATAATAAAAATTAAAAAAAATTAAAATGTGGTATGAATTTTGATGAAAAATTTGAGTTCTGTAATCTGGTCTCTAATTTAGATCTCAAAAATTTTTTGTTTATTACAATTCGGTCCATCAAGTAACAAAAGATGAACAGAAATTTTGAAAAAGTTAAATAATAAATTAATTTTTTAAAATTTAATTTAATTTAAATTTTAATAAATTGCATCAAACATTATTTTTAGAATAAATTCATATTTTTAAATCAATTAAGTAATCCTATGAAAATAAAAAAAAATTTAAGTCATTGACTTGACTTAAGACTTGTGACTTAAAATCAACTCTGATTCAAGATATCGAAGCAGCACTGTAATTTAAAAAAAATTTAGAACTCAGAGTAAAACAAAATCAGAATATATCTTTGTCATCGAAATCAAATGAAGATTCTTTTCAGGAAATTGAATCTGATGAAAGTGATGAACTTTCAGAAGAAGAAAACCAAATATCTCAATAAGTTGGTAATGAAATCATATAGGCAAAAAGAAAGGGAAGGGAAGGATCGGAAAAAATATTTAATGAAAATAAGATCCATATGGAAATTTTGAAAAAATAGGATAATTTAAATTTAGTTTATTTTTATATTATCAAGTAAAAACAAATCAGTGTATTTTTCCTGATTAAAACTTAATTATTACTGACCATTTAAATAGAATACTGACCAAAAGCCAAAAGATACTTACCATTTAATTACTCCGCTTTAAGAATTGTATTTACTTAACATTTTAGGATAAAATATTACCGTATTACTTTGTTCGAGATTGCAGCATCATAATCCGTAGCAAATGGTACCCTAAGGATGTGTTTTAAACCTCGTGTCCGCATTAAGATCAAGTTTTTTAAGCTAAATGCGACATTAAAGCTTGAGAGTTTTGTGTTAAATTATTTTTTTTAATTTTACATTTGATATAGCGCTTTAAATTGAATTAAAAAAAATTGAAAAATAATATTTTTTTTTTAATTTTTGCGAATAATCTCAATGTAAAATCATGTAAAATTTTCTTTATTTAAATGTGGAGTTTAAGCTTATGTCAAAACCAGACAAAGCTTTTTAACATATGTGTTGGTTAGTCATCAAAAAGTCTCAATATAAGTCATCAAAAAGTATTTTTGCAAAAAAAAGTTCAATTATATAGAAAAGTTTCTTATAGCCAGAGTAGGCCAAAAATCAATGTTCATTATCCAAAAAAACAATTTTTTTATATATTTTTTTTTTTTCAAATTTTTTGTCTTAAAATTAAATCTCCGATTATAAATTCAAAGTCAGACACTGACTTGAGTCTTGAAATAATTAAAAGAAAAATCTGACTTTGACTTTTGACCAACTTTGAATAAAAATTTTTCAAAAATAAAAACTTAAGATTTTTTTTAAATAAAAAATTTGAATTTGAATTTGCAACAAAATTCATCTTTTTTTATTCCATACTTTGATTGATTTTCTTTAAAAATAAACACCGCATAAAAAATTTAGAAAAAAAAATTAAAAAAAATGTGTAAATATTTTCAAAATTTTTATTCGATTTTTTTAGTTATGAGTTTATAAATAATAAAGAGAAAATTGAAATTTAAGTAAATATAATATAAGGTGAAATAGAAGCGACGAAAATAAAGTTAAAAATGCTAAAATTAAGAATATAACAATCGAAACAAAATCAAAAATCTTTCGTAAAGAGACTGACGTTAAAATCGTTAATAGAGAAACAAAAAAAAATAGAGAAAAAATATCAGAAATCCGGTTCAATTCGATTGCAACAAAATTTTCCCAACTCTTCCCTATACGAATTACATTTCAAACATCATCATTATTATTATTATTATTGTTATTATTAATCAACCAGAGGAAATGAAAAAAAAATAAAATATGACAAAAAAAATTTAAAATTTTTATATTTATATTCTGTAATAGATAAATAAATCGCTTGTTTTTGAATATTCATTTTTTTCCTTTGCTTTTCTTTTCTTTTTCATTTTTTCAAATTTAATCTAAAATAAAAAAATATTAACAAAATTTTATTTCTCTTTTTCAATTTAATTTTCAACCAAATCCGAAAAAAAAAATTAAAAAAAAAAATTTTTTTTAATTTTAATTTTCAACTAAATCTGAAATAAAAAAAAATTAAAAAAAATTTTTTTTTTCAATTTAATTTTCAACTAAACCTGAAATCATAAAAAAGAAAAAAAATTACCTTGTTGATATTGTCCCATTTGAGCGTACTGAGGATTGCCCTGTGGCTGTCCACCCGAGCCAGAGTTAGCGCCGGCTGGCGGCATAACGCCCCATCCCTGGATCATGGGGTTCTGGTAGCCGGGATATCCCTGCCAGTACTGAGCGGCCTGCTGATATCCGGGGTTGGCGGCCCAGGGAAAATTGGCCGTCCAGTTCTGGGACTGTGACTGAGCAGGGGTGGGCGCGCCGCCGTTGCCCCACGGGTTGTTTGAACCGAGCTGATTCTGCAGCTGGGTGCTTTGGGCGACGAGGGCGGCGGCCGTGTTGGCGAGGCCGGCGTTACCCGACGGATACAGCGAGCCGAGCGCCGAACCCGACGGACTTATCTCAATGTTCTCTTTGCCCCACGAGCACTTGGCTATCGAGCCGTTCACTTCGGTGCCGTGCACGCCGCAAATGGCGCTGCACGCCGCCTCCTTGGTGGCGAAGCGCACAAACGCGTAGCCCCTGTCCGGAAACGGGTGAATGCCGATTATTTGTCCATAGATGCCGAACGTGTTTCGGATGAGCTCTTCGCTGATGTTGTTGAGGCCGCCACAGTAAACCGTGGTATTGGTGTCGCTCGATCTCGACCACACTTCACTGTAGTCCAGTTTGTTGCCGTACTTGGGCTGTCCGTCGGCCATGCCGCCCGGCTGCACCTTGCGGGTCGCCCAGTTGGTGCGGATTTTGCGCGTGCCCAGCCACTGTCCGTTCATTTGGGCGATGGCGGCCTCGGCGTCCACTTTGTTCACAAACGAGACAAAGCCGTAGCCCTTGTGCACCAGTGTTTGCGGGTCTTTCATTATTTTGACGTCGGATATTTCGCCGAAGGGCGAGAAGGCGTCGCGCAGCGTCTGCTGGTCGATTTCGGGCGCTAAGTCGCCCACGAATATGTGGTAGTGTTCTAAATGGTGAAAGTTAGAGCGTGGTGAGTTAGTGGTGCACAGATGAGAGTTACTGCTCGAGTCTACTTTGGTCTGGTGGGCGCCGGACGTGGTCGCCCAGTTCACTTTCATCTCCTTGCCGAGACAGCTGCGCTTGTTCATGGCGGAGAGGGCGGCGGCGGCCGCCTGCGTCTCGGTGAACTCGATGAAGGCGTACGGGTCGTTGCCCGGCTGCAATAAGGTTACACATGACGCACAGATTAGTTTAAGAGAAGCATACCTCGTGAATTATTTTGCAGCTTTTGCATTCGCCGATTTGGCTGAACAGTGCTATGAGCAGTTCTTCGGTGACGTGTGGACTCAGGTTGCCGACGTAGCTTGAACAAAATGGGGTTAGGTTGGGGAGAGAGAGTTTATTTAGATGGCACAAGGTTACAGTGTGCGTGGTGATTGGTCTTCGCCTGTCATATTGAACATTTTACAAAAAAAATTTCAAAAAAAGATTAAAAATCTAAATTTATTTTTATTTGTTTAATAAAAATTAAAAAAAAAAAATTTTTTTTTACAAAAATTAAATGAGCTTGTTACTGTCGAATGTTAACGACATGTTTTTAGTGTTTTTGAGAAAGAGAGAAAAGAGAGAGAGAATGAGATTCTGATTTGTACACTCGCTCACGGTCCTACGTAGTTTGGTGCGTGAGACACACTGCGCCAAAGAGAATTATTATTCTAAAATTGATTCGGCAAACGCATGCTCTTTTTGTTGCTTACATACAAAACTAAAGTCGAAATTTTAAATTTTGACTCGACTTGTTTGGACAAAGCAAAATAAAATTCAGTTTTTTTCTGCACTTACACACTCACACACTAAAACGCTCACTCACTCACTCACTCACTCACTCGCTCACTCGCTCACACAAACACATACACAATGTTGTTCAAAATTTTTTGATTGAATTTTTAGTTAAGAGTTGTTGCAAATTTAGATTGGCTTTTTTAATCAAACTTCTTTTTTTTTAATTTTTTTTTTGGATTTTTACCAAAATTTTTTATATTTTATTGGACGATATTACAAAATTTCAATGAGATATCCCAAATTTTTTATTTTTTTCGCCAAATATTTAATAAATTTCTCAGTTATTAAGTTTATACATAAAAAATTAATTAACACTTAATTAAATAGAAATCCACATTATTTAACTTATTTACATTTTTTATTAAAAAATGGTAACAAATTTAAGAAAAAATACCTAAATTTTGCAATAATAGTACAATAATGTTCCTCTTTTTTATCTTTAAAATTTAAGAAAAATAAGTTAAATTTGCGTAAATTTATAAAAGTAAAAAATCATAAAGTTAACAGATTTTACATTAAGAACTTTGGCCTCTTTTGAGTGAGTTAATCTAAAATGTAAATTCACTTTATGTTTCATAAATTTTAGATAAAACAAAAAGTGGAACATTACTTTATTTTTATTGCAAAATTTAGGTACTTTTTCTTAAATTTATTATCATCTTTTTGGTAAAAGGTGCTATTTTTTAAGAAAAATTGTAAATTATTTAAAAATATTAGTTCTCCCACCAAACACTAATTTTCCTAAAATTACGTAATTTAATGCAATAATTTCTTAGGTCTTCTATCTTATTATTTTAGCAATACATGACAAATGCTCATGTCAAGGGAATGTAAAATCTAAATCTGTTTCACAAAAAGGTTCAGTTTTAAGTCTAAGTCACAAAAATTTAAGTCAAAGTCATGACTTAAATTTTTTTTTTTTTAAGTCATTAAACATATTTAATTATCTTAAATATTTATTTTTTTATGATCTTTTAACCTCTTATTTTTCAGCGTGGCAGCCCAAAATTCTGGCTGCCGAGCTGAACTGCTAAATGACCGCCCGCCACAATGTTGACCGTATCTTTGACTGCCCGCTTTTTTTTACCGATTTTTTAAACGGTCCAAAATTTTGACCGTCAAGCTGACCGGCTTTACTAAGCCTTTTTCTAAAAAAAAATTTTAAGTCATTGACCTGACTTAAAAAAAAAAAATTAACTTGACTTGACTTAAGACTTGCGACTTAAAAACAACTATGAGCAAAACTTACTTATAGATGTTTAATTTTTTGTGTTTGAATTACAAAATGTATCCAATGTTGAAATAACATTGAAAAAGTTCGATGTTATAAATATTTTTTTCAGTTTTAAATAAAAAAATAATTTTAAGTTAATATTGCAAACATGACAAACTTTTTTTTTTTATATAAATTTTGACTTTGGGTTTGTGACATGATGATCCTTAAGATAATGTTTATAGTTTAAAAAACTATCTACGCTCTGTATTCTATTTTTTATAAATTGAGTTTTTGTTAAAATACATTAAACAAACTTCATTTACAGTCGAGTCTGGATAATACGATGTGTTAAGGCGGAAAAAATGGACATGTAATTAACCAATATCGTATTAATCAAATTTGCATGTTAAAGGATGGGAAGAAAAAAATTGAAAATAATTTTTTTTTTAAGGAATTATTGTTTATTAAATAGATTAAAAAGAAAAATATTTATCAATTTTACTTTGAAAGGCTGATGCTACAAAATTGATCCATTTTAGACAACTGATCAATTAATAAAGAACAGTCTTCGTTCTTTTGGGCAAAATACAATCGTAGTTTATCTATGCAGTTCGTTGCTTCTTTTTTTGAAATTTTCAATGCGTTTTCATTTGGCTCAACATGTTCTTCTTTGCCCAATTGTTCATCATCTTGCTCTCCGTTGATTGTATTTATTATATCTTCGTCTGAATATTGTCGGTTTTGTGAAATTCAGTAAAAAATGATAAAAAGAACAGAAAAAAATGTAAAAAAATTGAATTACTTTTTTTTCTAAAGGTTTAAACCTAATTCTGTAAATGCAACATAGTGCAACATTCAAAGTTGTATGACTGCAAAAACTCTGCAATGTACTTGCACACTTAATTAGAATACTTTTTAATGGCGTGCAAAATACAGAAAATTGCAGAGTATTTTGCAGGCTTATTTTAGTGCATTAAGCAAATTTGCTTATAATTAAACATTTTATAGAACTAAATTATCTCTTTTTATAAAAAATTTATTCAAGTTTTTCTGAATTGAAAAGATCGAATTGAATCGAACTTCACAGTCTCTAATTTATAAAACTGGAGTAAATATTCTTTCAGGGATCTCGAAATGTCGAGGAATCAATTAGGACAATTTTTATTTAAACACAACTTAAGAATTTTCTAGTCATGATATTCATCGCAAAAAAAATTGTTAAGTTTTTGGACTTAACTTAACTTGGTAAAAAAAAATCTTAAGTCAAGTCATAACTTAGACTTAAATTTTTGTGACTTAGAATTAAAACTATGACTTAAAAACACGTTTGTTAAATTCTAAAAAAAAGAATTTATCTTTGAAATCTATTTTTGACTCATATTTGTGGACTTTAAATTCAAAATAAACCTCGTGCTTGATACTATAATTCAGAAAAATCACAGAATTTACATTGTTTCAACTAGCAGACTAGGCTCAATGATTTTTTCATTCAAAATATCTAGACACATCATTTTGTAGATTTGACCACTGTTGTATAACAGTCTTAAAGTCAATTAAAATTGTTTATAAAAAAAAAAAGTATAAAAGTTGCAGATCATCAAAAATTAAAAAAGCAAAAATCGGCTATTTTTTTAATTCTAGAAATAATTTTATTATCCACCTCAGAAACTCTATTCATATGACTGCAAATTTATAGACTAAATCTGTTTGAAATATTACAGCATTAAGGCTTTCTTAGATAAAAGTTATTTTCAACTTAATAAGTATAAGTCAAAATTTTTAAGTCAAGCAATTTTTCTAAAAAAAAAACATAATGATTTGACTTGAATTCGAAATAACTTTAAAATTATTCTTTATATTTTTTAAGTTATTTCTTATTCTATTTGACAGAGAAAATTATTTTTTTGTTTAATTTGATACACCCAAAAATTTTCAAAATTTTTTTATAAATGAAATAATGTAAACTTAGTGTCATACAAATAGACCCAAATCTCATTTTAAAAACCTTTTTAATAATCAATTTGTTAAAATGAAATGAACTTTATTTATTTTTTAAATTTTAAAAACAAAAAGTCAAAAATATTTCCGTTTTTTTTGAATAAAATGAGATTTTTATAAAAATTTTTATAATCATTGTGGATACATCAAAATTGAAATTTTTTTTCTCCGAAAAATTTAGAATTTTTTTTCTTTTCAAAAAATTTTTTGACTGTAAAAATTCTTGAAATTTTTATTTTAAATTTTTCTACTTTTTTAAGAGAATAAATCTAAATTAATTTATAATAATTTTACAATTACAAATTCCAGTTTAGGAAGTTATAAAAAATAATGATAAAAAAATATAATTTTGGAAAGAAATGAGTCTAAATTAGAAAAGGTAGCTTCTATTGTTTTTTTAACTGAAAATGAAATATATTTTTTTTAAGAATTTAAATTTCCTTAGCTCTGGATTAGACTGAGAGCTTTTAAATTAATGTAGATTCTAAAAGATTTTAGCATTGTAAGATTCTATCAAAAATCAACAATAGAAAATTAGTTGTTTAAATTTTTTATTTTCTTAAAAGACTACAAATATTAATATAGTTTTTAGATAAAAATACATGAATAGAAAAAAAAATCAAATTAAAAATTTTCAAAATTTTGTGTTTTAAATCTGGATTAGTGATAACTTTTAATTGTATTTCAATTATCATTTGATACAAAACTATTATTTGATCACTTCTTTCAAAAAAGTTTTGAAATTATTTTGTCTATTGCAATCTTGTTATCATAAAATGAAGGTGCCTGTAATATTATGGCCGCGGTGCCTGCTAAACATGCTGTTGAAAATATTGCCAGAAGTATTCGATCAATTACTAATGCTATTAACCTCCATTCTTGCTTTATCTAAATAAAAATCAATTTTAAAATGTTGTAAAATAAATATTTTCTTATGAACCGTAATTTATCTTTCAAATTAATAAATAAAAACGCGAAGATTCAATTAATTTTTTATTGACTTTAATTTGATTGATTCTAAGATAAACCTATGATTAAAATCAGGGCATCATGGCTCCTAGTAAAAAACAAAATTCTGTAAATGTTATTAAGTCATAGACAAGTTAAGTCATTTGTAATCAAATCATATACGCAATTACTTGGAACAGGATTACAGATATTTTGCAGACATTATTTAAACAAATTGTCGAATTTTTTTTTAGATAATTCATCTCTTTAATTTTACAAAAAAAAATAATTTAATACATTTAAGTTATATAGACAAAGAAAAGTAAAAAAATTCTAAGCTTTTTGTAATTTAAAACACTATACCTAATGAATGAATAAAAAATTCTTTAATACATTTCTAAAAAATATCTCTTTATTTACAAACCTATATGCTCGTATGATTCATAAATTGTTCTGAAAACGAAACATTAAAAAACAACCCTTATTTTACCTAAAGAGCAAGTCAGTAAAAAATATAAAAAATTAGAATATTATTTGATTTGAAATTTGAATAGTCTATTTTTTAAGTCAATGTAAAATGCATTATTTTGTATTTGGCTTTTTTTTGCAAAGTTTATTTACAAGTTTGTAAGGTGCCCCAAATCATAAATCATAGTTCCTTAGGATTATTAGAATTTCATTAAATACTTAAATATTAATTTTAAGAGTGAAAAAATTGATTTTAAACACAAAAATACTTGGTGGAACATATAAACAAGGAGATCCAGAACCTGGCCCTCCTAACAGCTGGACACAACAGATAGGCTGTTATTGGAATATTAATTTTTTTGATTTTTTAAGGAAATTTACGTTTAATTTTTCAAGAATTTTTTAATTTTCCAAAAAAAATTTTTGATCATGTTTTAAATAAAAAAAATTAATTGAATGTACTTTTTTTACTAAAATGTCTTTAAATTTTATTTCGTCAAGATAATTGTAAAAGTTCAATCAAATATTTTTACTAGATTAATTAGAGGCTATTTTAAAAATAAATAGGTGAGCTTTTTGAAGAATCTTGATCTTAGGATCTGAAATTTTGGGACTCTTGAACTTTAGGATCAAAAAAATCAGATCAAATAGTATTTTGATTGTAACTTTTGAATGGTATTTGATTAAGTATCTCTGCAAAATGCTAACTAATGCAAAAAACATGCTAAGTATTAGATAATGCTCTGCAAAAACTCTACAATAAAACTGTGCATTTGAATTAAGTACTTTTTAATGACGTGCATTTTTCTGCAAAATTGCAGAGTTTTTGCAGAGCATTATCTAATATTTAGCATGTTTTTTGATCCTAAACTTCAAGATGCCGAAATTTTGCATCTTTTTTTAAACAACTAAAATATTAAAATTTTTAAATCAACTATTTTGGGTTTTAAACCATTTTATTTCCAAGGAGGCACTTTTAGATATATAAGTGATGAAATTTTATTTCTTTTTTTATATTTCTCAATAAAACTTTATCATCGCTAACAAGAGCCCTTTATTCTATCTAAATCAGGTTGTTTTAAAAAGAAATTATAAAATTCTTAAAAAATATAAATTAAATTAAGATGACATTTTTACTAAATTAAATGATTATGATTTTCAATTTTTAGTCTCCGAGGAAGGCTTCATATAGCCGAAACCGGTCAGTTTACAATAAAATTAAAAATTTGAAATTAATTTTTATTAAAAAATAAAAATATTTTTATTGTCAATTTTTTATAAAAAATTATTAATAATATATACTATTTTAATGGTTAAATACGCCTTTGGCTCACTGTCTTAGGGCATTGATACATATGATGAAAACTCGGCTTTCTGCTTAAGGTTTTTTCGACGGAATCTTGCTTAACTAGGTGATTTATGTCTAAAAATTATCTTATTTGATAATCTAATCATTTCAATTTTACATTCACCGTTTAATTAAAATGCCTTATAAACGATTCTTCAGACTTTCGCGATCGATTTTTCTTGATAAAAATCGTTCTATAAGAAAACTATCACTTATTTTTACTAATGAAAGTACGAACCTTAATAAAAAAATAGTTATAAGAGAAAGAAAATTAATTCCATCGAGATATTTAGCTTTAAAGTTGTGATTTTATTCAATTTCGGCAAATATTTGAAGTTAAATATCTTCTTAAAGAAAAAATCAAAACCTAAATTTTTTTAATCCTAAATTAACTCATAGCATCTTTTTTTTAAAATAAATAATTAAAATATTTTTAATATTATTTCTTAACTCTACCAAATACACTTTCTAGATAAATTTTTTGGTATTTTTCAGAAATAAAAATCACAAATAATTCGTTATTTCAAACCTAAAAATTTAAAATCTATGTTAAAATTAGATAAGTTAACAATTTTATTTCTTAACAAGTGTTTATCATTTGGGACACCTTACCTAAAATTAATTAAATTGAGACCAAATTTATTTAAAAATGTAAAAAATTCTAAATTTCTTTCTCAAATGCATTTTTTTGTTGAAATTACATGAAAAAATTGTTAGGCTAATTTCCAAATTTGTTTATTAGTCACATTTTTAAGTCTAAGTCACAAAAATAAAGTCCAAGTTAGGACTTTAATTTTAGTGAATTTGACTTTAACTAGGCTAATAACTACCTGAAACTGTAAAAGGAACATTTGGCCGCGGCATTAACTACCTGAAACGGCAAACAATTCATTTTGTTCGGACTTTTTTTTTTTAAATTTTTAAGTCATTGACTTGACTTGACTTGCAAGCATGCAGACTTAAAAACAAGTCTGCTGATTTCTTAACTAGGGTTTATAATTTGGGGCACCTGACTTTAGCAAATAAATTTTTTAAATTCTTATAGATCTCATAAAATCATATCATAACCAAGCAATAAAAATAGATAACTTTCTATTAATTTTTGATTTTTTTTTTTGAATTTTTTTTGAAAACAATAATTAATTTTATAAATTTATGATATTTTATTAATGATATTTTTTGTAGAGAATATTTTAATAATTTTAATGGAAGATTAAAAATAAAAAAATGCTCTTACTTTTTTCTCTTTTTGTTCATACTTTACACTTTCTTTCACATTTGAAATAAAAATTAATGCTTCCGCTCTTTTTCTTTTATTTTCTGATGGTCTAAACATAATTTTATCATTTATTTTTGAATTTTTGTTCTTCGAAAGCAAACGCCTGTCTCTCATTAAATCACAATTATAAAAATCTTGCTGATTTGAAATAATTCGGCAGGTTGAATTGAAACTTTGGAATTTGATTTCTTCTAAACATTTTTGACCATTTTTTTTTCGAGCAGCTTCAGAAAAGTCTTTGGCCAAAACACGTGTTGAAAATTGGGAAGTTAATTTTGGCCGCTTCATCAATAAAAATTTTGGCAAAACATTTAGAAATAATCTTCTGGCCCATTTTGGAATTATGTGGGTACTCAGCGCACGAAAATGGACATTCAAAACAACAATGGTACATGCTATGGATAGAGTCACCACAATTATGATGAAAATAAGGTATTTTCCTATCAAAGGAACAACTAACGAAGTTGGTGGCATGAGATCATTTGGCAACGAAATGAAAACAGTTAATGACAGCAAAATACTTACACATAGAGAAATTTTCTCGCCGCTTTCACTTGGTAAATAGAATGTCAGAACAGTTAAAAATGTTAAACTTATACAAGGTATTATAAGATTGCATGTGTAGAATAAACTTTTTCTCTGAATTGAAATACTAAAAGTTATCTCAGGATAAAATTCATCTGAGCCAAAATTTATTGAGACGCTTCTTTTTGCAGGCACCGACATTATGTCCCATTCGTGGTTTTGGTGGAAATCGATTAGGTCGATTCCAATCGGAATTTCAGATTCTAATTTTTTTGGGTCGTTGTCTTTTCTCTGAGAAATGTGAAGAAGATTCACCTTTTTTTTAAGACAAAAATGATTTTTTTAGTTAAATGAATGCACAACAATGCGCTCACGCTATTTAATTTCATTCCTAACTGTGCATCACTTGGGACGAAATGGTTAAATGAATGGCAAATTGAAGTTTGAGATCAAGATCAAAAGATCAAAATATTAATTGTAATATTTTTTTTAATAATAGAGAAAAAAATAATTTTTTCCAATTTTAGCAATTACATGACATGTCATGTCAAATTTATTTTCATATTTAAAATTTTAAAATGTCCCTTTTTATTGAACGATAAGATTAAATATTTTAATTGATTTTAATGAAAACTTACTTTTAAAGACAAAAAATTTAATGTTTTAAAATTTATAATCTATTTAAGTGGAAAAATAAAAATTTTTAAGTTTGAATGAATGAATTTAAAAGATATAAATTTGAATTTTTGAATTAACTTAACCTGAAATATTTAAATTATTGATTGTTTTTGCTAAATGAATTAAAGATCCATCATTTTGATTTTAATTTGATAATGAACCAGTATTAGGCATAACATGTTTTGTAATGTTTAGTATTTATTTCATAAAAATTATCAAATCAATAGATTAACCATCTTTAACCATTGCGTAAACAAAGGTATTGTCATTGACGAATGGCGACTTGGTAACATCACGCCAATCCCGAAAGTGCAGAATCCAGCTACACCTAGCGACATGCGACCAATTGCCATCACTTCAACACCATGTAAGATCATGGAGCGCATTATCACCAAGCAGATATTGCGCCTTGTTCGTGTAAGGCTTCTTACTAACAAGCAATTTGGCTTCTTAACTGGTAGAAGCACCACCGATGCATTGATTATGGTATTAGATGAATGGGGAAAAGCTATAGACAGTGGGAACCAGAAGGTGATAGGAATTTTCTTCGACTTCGCCAAGGCATTCGACTTAGTTGACCATGAGCGACTCATTATCAAGATCGAGTCTATGCTTCCTCAATGGCTAATCACTTGGATTGCAACTTGGCTGTCACATCGTAAGCAACGAGTTGTCTACAGAGGTAAGGCAACAAAATGGCGAGATGTACGTGCTGGTGTTATTCAGGGCAGTGTCCTTGGACCTATCCTATTCCTCCTCTTCATACTCGACATCAATGAGTACCTGCCTTTTGGAGTTGAGTTACTAAAGTACGCCGACGATATCCTAGCCTACATTGTAGGAAACGCATTTGGCAAAGTCCCTCAAGAGATAGTTGATGCCGTTCAACGCTGGTGTGTTGATAATAAGATGCGCTTAAACGTGGGCAAGTGCAAAATGATCTTCATTAATCCCCCGCGCGTACTCGGCTCAAGTGTTCCTCCTGTTTATCTGCTCGGCCAAATGCTTGAGACAGTCAAGTCCTATAAGTATCTCGGCTTTGAGCTTTCTGACTCGCTCGACCTCGATCTCCAATGGAGACGTGTACGCTCAATTGTCAGCCCTGTCGAGTTCTTGCTCAAGCAGCTTAAAATCAATGGCTGGTCTACGCCGATGCTCATTTGTGTATACCGAGCATATTGTCTCAGCCACTTTACGTACAGCGCCGTAATGCTTACTTCAACCTCTGCTGCTGCCAAGTGTGAGATGAACGCTTTCAACTCCCGTTTATGGCGAATCATGGGAATCGATGATCAGACTGCTGACTCCTACAAACTCCTCCCAATAGCCGAGTTTATAGACCATGTCTGCGAACAAACACTCAATAGAATTCTGGCTGACCCAAACCATCCCATCACGTCATGTCTACCACGCAACCTTCGCTTGAAAGCACGCTTCCCTTTCCAAACAAGAAAAGCAAACAAGGCTCCTTATCACAACAGCTTCTTACAGAAGTTCCTTCGAAAACTTCGCAACGAATCCAACAGCCAAAACACGAGAGCTAGTCTCTATCTTGCTTAATCATATAACTAGTTTATAATTTATAATTTATATTTTTGTAGCAATTTACGATATGTCTGACAATTCTTACTTTATATTTTAATAACAATTATTGTACAATTAGATTTAATTCTCAAATCAATAATTTTTAATCAATAAAACGTTTGAAACTTAGATTAATTAATTTTTAAAATTTAAAATGATCGTATTGATCTTAAAATTTGATCTGAAACTTCAATTTGCCTTAAATGAATTTCGTATTTTTTGTTTTTTTTTATTCCCATGTATTTAATTAAATTTTAATTAACTCTTTTTATTGTGTTTATTTTACTATGCTTTTACTTTTACTATGAATTTTATTTATTTTCAAACTTTAAAATTTTAAGTTGATTTGAAATTTGTTGTTTTAATCTTCAAATAAAGATTTCACAAGAATCAATTTAAAAAAGATAATTCTTTTTTTTGTATTTAATATTATATTTTGATGCCAAAAGATTGAACTGGATATTTAATATTTAAATGAAAACAAAAAATAAAATTCATCTCCATATTAGAAAATCAGATAAATCTATCTATTTGATGATGTAAAGTAAAGATAACTTTAAGTTAAAAAAAAAACTCATTTAAAAAAATCCAATCTTTTAAAAGAATTTTCGTAGATAATAAATTTGGACCTTTTTTAAAAATTAAGTATTGATTTGATTTTCTTTTAAATATTTTAATTAATCCAAAAATTAAATTAAATAACTTTTTTTTGGAAAAAAGGAAATAAAATAATACGTTAAAATTAAAATTTTTCGTACCACTTGCATATAGTATTGCACTTGTATATTGTTGTAGCTTCCCATGTTAAAATTCTTATTAGGAATCTTGACGAATCTTAGGTCTAAGATATTTTTTTTTATTTTTTTTTAAACATAAAGGATTCTATAGGATAAATCTTAACTTTCATAGAAAATCTTACTTTCTCCTATTTAGGACTATGGGTTAATTTCAGGGTTGTTTAAAAGTCCCAAAAAAAATTCCAAGTCCGGACTTTAAAATTTATTTTAGTAAAAAAGTCCAACACTTGCTTGGCCTCCATAAACACCACTTGGAACGGAAAAAATCCATAACTAAAATATTAATTTTGACTTAAAAAATAGATTTAAGTTATGACTTTGAATTAAACTTGTAACTTAAAAACAAGTCCGATTCTAAAAAAAGTTCGGATTTTTATTTTTATGTAAGTGTAAGAAGCAGAGTTGGTCAAAAGTCAAAGTATAAAGTCAAAATGGTGAAAAGTCAGAGCCAAATTTTTGACCTAACTTAAAAAATAATTATAAAATAAAAAATTCCGGGCTTGGACTTTTTTTAAAAAAAAATATTTAAGTCTTTGACTCGGACTTTTGAAAAAAGAAGAAAGTCCGAACTTGGACTTGACTTGAGACTTGTGACTTTTAGACAACTCTGGTTAATTTAACCTTTTAATTTAATCTTTTCTTTTGTTTTAAATGCTTAACTTAATAAAATTAATTACCATCTAACAAAAGATGCTTTCACATACTGCTAATTAATAAAAGCGCGAGTGCATTGTAGAAATTTTATTTACTTGATGGCCATCATAGGTCCAACTTCCGAACTGATTAATAAAATAAAAATTTTTAAACATTTTTTTAGATTTATTTTAAAATACCTTCATGGCACAAAGTTGATGATCAAATGGAAAAAATTCAACGTCTATTGTACAATAACTTTTGAAAATTGCTGGAGGCTCCCAAACCACATTTCCATCATAATCAACTTGAGCTCTAGTCATCAGCGATATCTCATATTTTCCATCGGCACTATTAAAAAGGATGACATCAGGTATCCAAATGCTAGTCGATGGAATTGATATTTTTGTCAGATTTGAATATTCTCCAGGATTCCATTTTAAATTTATGTCTTATTTTTAAAATTATTTTTTCATTAATTTTCTCTTATTGGGTCATGTTCTATTTGTGGACAATATAAATAAATTTATAAGAAAATTTAAAAATAACCTCGTAAATAACATCATCAGCAGTTTTTTTCTCAATTAATTTAATTTCATATACAAATTGAACAAAAATTCTTCATTTTTTGATTTTTTTTAATTGTATTTAATAAAAAATACTATAAAAATACTGCAACATAGTGCAGCATACTTTGTTATTAAATAAAAATATTTGAAAAATTTAAATTTTTCAATATAAAGGATTTTCTACAAGAACTTTGGTCACTTCTTTTTTTTTAAAGTTATTAATGAAAATTATCGTAAAATTTTGAAAAATCCTTGTATCAAATTACCACACTTTAATATTTAAAATTATTCATTATCAGAACCCCACTGTGTCATTGAAATATATTTTTACATTTTCATGGCTTTCGAGGCTTTATTTTTAAAATAAAAAAAAAAACTATCAAACTTGAATCATTGTCCATAAATATAACTAGATCCGTTTACCTTCAAATTTACCTTTCCAAATCTTGAAAAAAAAAATGATTTAATTTTAGACAAGTTGATAATAATAATTAATATTATTACATGTTTGACCCATACTTTGGTAATCATAATTTGATTCTTTTCATCCTTAAATTTAAATTCTTTATCATTAATTTATCCTAAAATATTTTGTTTTGTTTCTTACAATGTCTAGGATCTGAATAAGCTTTATGCCTAGTTTTAAATCTAAAGTGTCAATATTTTTTTCGACTGGCCTAACTAATCGGTTGTAACCTGAAATAAGCTTTTCTTGAAGTCTTTTTTCATCCTCACATCCTTAAAACGATTAATTTAATTCAAATAAATTAAAGTTAAATTGTTAATAAATCTCATATTTAATAAAATTAATAAGTAATTTATTTTTTGTTGTTGCTTTGAATTGCAAAATAATTAATTTTAAAAAAACATAACTTTTTTTTCATAAATTCACACTGCTTTACAGTAAAAAAGATTAAAAAAGATGGGGTTGTGAAGTTCATTTCAATTCGATCTTTTCAATTCAGAAGAACGTGAATAACTTTTTTACTAAAAGAGATAATTTAGTTCTATAAAATGCTTAATTATAAGCAAATTTGCTTAATGCACTAAAATAAGCCTGCAAAATACTCTGCAAATTTTATTTAGATTTTTTAAAAATATTATTTGCAAAAGTTGAATTATTTTCCTACAATGCAAAAGTTGAATTATTTTCCTACAAATAGTGACCTTTTTCTTATTCTTTACGATTTTAATAAAGAAATATTAATATTGTTGATTTTTCTTTCAAATGAGACACTTTTTTACTAAAAAAATAATTCAAATAAAAGCAACTTTCTTTAATTTTTGGTTCGTTTTATTTGAGGAAATAAGTAAGCTTATTTTCTCAAATAGAAGGAACATTAAATATTAATATATTGTTTTAAAAAATAAATTTAAAAATAATTGAACCTAAGCAAGATTTATTATAATTTTATTTAAATTGACTTTGCTAATATGAAATAATGTTAAGGTCTTTTTAATTTCTTGTTATTATTATTTAATTAAATATTTTTAACACTAACAGGCAATGTGAAATTTTAGTACAAAAAAATTAAAAGGAAAAACGCTATTATTTGTTTTCTTCATAAGTCAAAAGATTTTTTGAAACAAATAAATTCATTCAAGGAAAAACTTTATTTCAAAATGTGGTAAAACCGAGACATCAAAAATCAAATTTTAGTATTTTTTTTGTAATCGAATAATAAAAATATTCAAAAAAATAATTTTCATTTTTATGACGGAAACTCTATTGTTAATGCTGCATTAAATTAAAAAACTTTACTTTAAACTGATCCAAGACTCGATATACAACTTTGACGCATGCGGTGTAAGTTAAGAATGCTTTTAGATTTTGTATTGCCTGCGCCAAAGTTGTGTTTCGGGTTTTGATGCTGCAATATCGAACGAGAGAATACGTAAATGTATTAATTTAAATATTTTTTTAGATTTTTATAAATATTTGAAATATGTATTTTATGAAAATTATCACACATTACTATTCTATTCAAAGTGATATGATTAATTCTGTTTTACAGAACAAACCTGTTTAACATTTTAATATGTAAACAGATTAACTTTATTAGAAATTATTTTAAGATTTTTTAGGAAAACTTATTTTTGTAATCAAAAATTAAATTTATAAATAATTTATCTGTTTTTAATGGCGTTTAATTGAAATTGGTTAGTTTTTAGAACTTTTAAGGCATTTATAATTATAAGCCAATTTAGGTTTATATTTTTGATTCTCTAAAATCTTTTCTATTAAGCTTATAGAAAAGTGATTAATTTGAATGCGATTGACAATGAATAAGAATAAAATGTTTTTGTTATGTTCCTAATTCGCATGTTAGTATGTAAGTAATTTAAAAATATTATACATGATAGTTTCAGTGACAATTAATCTTTCTTTTTGTTAAAAGCCTAGTTCATTTTTTTTTTTAATTTTTAGAAAATTCAGCTTTTTAAAGTGTTTATTTTCTAGAACTCTTTCAGGAAAAAAATGACGAAAATTCATTAAAATATTAATAATAATACCTTAAATATAAGTTTTATTTTTATGGAAAAAGTTTGGATATTAACGAATAGTTTGTGCACTCATTTGTGATTCCTTTTATGAAAATTTTGAAAACTAATAAACACACAAATAATAATTTTAAGCATTCCAATAATCAACACAAATACCCATTTAATTATAAAAAAAATAATCCAATTTTTTTTTAATTTAAAACCCTTAAAGATTTCTATTAAAAAAATACAGCAAGTTCTTGTTCATTCTTCAAACAAAACAACATGAAATTGTAATCATAATTTAGAGTCAGTTAGTCTGGGAATTATTACGGAAATTTCATAATGATAACTTTCTTTAAAAAAATATCAAAATAATGTTTATTAAATTTTAAAGGATTTAAATATTTTTACATTTATCAAATTTTTTATAAAGATTAAAATAACCCCTTTTAGGTTTTAAAGTGTAAAAGCTTATATTTCTTTTAAAACGAATAATTAAAATTAATAATATACACAAACAAAAAATTAACACAAACAAAAAAAAAACTTACCATTGATAGTTTTGAAAATCAAAAGAACAAAAAAACAATTCTGTATGCAATTCATTATTGAAAATTGATTATAATTTTTTTCAAGTTTTTAACAATCTCACAGTATTTACTGAATATTCTAAATTAAATTCGAAAATTATAGATTTTTTTGTGATTATAATATTAACTTAATATTTGCTGTGAACTAGAATTTTTCATTCATTTTTTTTTCTCATTTACTTGCTGATCTGCTCTTAAAATTGGAACATATTATCCGAAAAACAATTTATTTATTGGAGATAAAGACAGTGTTTGGTTGAGAAAAAAATTAATCTTAAAGCTTTTTATTTTTTATCTGAAATTAATTCTTACAAAATAAATCCTTAAATAAATAGTATCGAAGAATTGAACAAAAATGTTAATATGAGAATTTTTAAATGAGTTCGAGGAAATATAATTGTATTTAATATTCATATCATTATATTTTATTCAAGACTTTTGGTTGGAAAAAATGGGTTAGCACAGAATCAAATTCTAATTGAATTAACTTTGATTTCTATCTGCCATAAACTCATTAGCGTATGATTGAATTGGGTCTATACTAAAATGAAAAATAATAACAATATTGGTTTATAAAAATAATTAATTTTTAATTTTTTAGCGGTATTTGATAATCGTTGTTTTTTGTTCAAGTTTAACAGCATAAAAAATTTTAAAAAAAAGTTGAGGAAATACCAAACTTAGCCCAGTGTTGAATAGCGATAGTTAAAAAATATACCAAACATGTTTAATGGTATTTTCGAGATTGTAGATTACGAATTTGAAGTCGAAAAGGCATTATTTTATCCAAAAAGTAAGCACATAATTTTAACCCAAAGAAAGCGTTTTTCTGTTAAGAAAGCTATTAAAATTTTCTGGAAATCATAATCTTGTATAAAAATTATTATTTGGTTAAAATATTTTTCATAGTTTTTTAAGTTGATATTCTAAAAAATTCGATTTTTCGGACTTTTTAAGCCTAAAGATAGTCTCAAGTCTTGAATATTTATCGTGGTAAAAAAATGTTGCATCCAAGAAAATTTTAGTTAGGAATTAAAAAATAAAGTCCACTATTTTAATTATCAGAGGAAATATTAATGATCAAAAAAAATATCGTTATTTAATATCCGTTTTCTTTTCGATATGGTTTATGAAATTTCTTAGATGAAATATTTTTATATGATTTTGAGAAATTTTTTTTCAAAAAAAATTTCTCAAAATTAGAATTAGAATATATCAATACAAAATTAGAATTAGTAATTAGAATATATCAGTGATATATTCTAATTACTATTTTTTCAAGGGGTTGAAAGGAAGGACTCAGTTTCATTCCAAACAGCCTGGGATTCCATCCCAAACTATATTTTAAATAAAATATTTTTTTTCAATTTGCTTATTTATTTTATTTAAATGTTAAAATTCTGTCATCACAAATTTTTTTTTGAATTTGGTGGTTATAATTGTAAAGGAATACAATTTAAATGTTTAAACTGGCTCATTTTTACAGTAATCGAAAATTAGTATAGCAAAAATTAAATTTTGCACAATTTTTGTTTCACCTTTCCAAATTTTTAAAATTTTCTAACCCCCTTATTTTATGAGAATTTTTAGAGCTTTCAAAAAATGTGTTTAGTTTTTCTTTCTAAAAAAAACAATTTTTGAAATATTATAAAAATTCTTATAATAATTTAAAAAATTTAATTTTGATTGTAATATTTGATAATTTTTGTTCTGTTAATTTAAAAATTACAGACGATATCTCAAATATTTTAATAATTAAAAATTTTATTAAATGAAGAAGATTTTTTATATCAATTTATGCTATCTTTTACCTCTTTTTTTTATTCTAGGTAGAATGTCCTTTCATAGATGAACTATTCTTCCTCGACAAAAAAAAGAAACATTTTTGGAAAGCCCTTGAAATTTTCTCCAAAAATAATGGGGTTCAGTCGCATAAAATTAGGAGCTGGAAAGTTTTATAAAAAATTAAAAAATAATTAATTTTTTTTAATTTTTTAAGGACAGTAAATTACAAACTAAATGACCAAATATTTAACATTTAAAATTTTTGCTCCTTTATAAAATAAGGCTAGAGAGTTTTCAAAATATGGAAGTCAGTGTTTGAGTAACTGACCCTTAACCCTTTTGTACTTTTACTGTTTTTTGGTATTTTTATTTTCTTTTTATAGGAAGTCTATTAAAATCAGCTCAAAATTTTAAAATTATCAAAAAGTGCTAAAAGTACAATTGTACTTTTAGCATCATCTTTTAGTATCCTTTTTGTACTTGTTAACAAGTACAATTCGCTAATTTACTAACCATGACTAAACTATATGACATGAGTATGAAAACAGGTGAATTTTTAGAACATTTTAATAACAATTATTGTACAATTAGATTTAATTCTCAAATCAATAATTTTTAATCAATAAAACGTTTGAAACTCAACCCATTTTTACAAGAAAGGAATATCAGCAGTCAAAATGGATATTTTATTTTAACTTTTAACTGTTAATTTTAAAAACAACATGAATCTAAATAAAATAACTAAAAATAATTCTATTTTCTTTAAAATGAATAATAAAGGAATTTAATGTAGATATAAAAAGAAAAATTTTTTTGATAATTAAAATTATGAATTTCTTTTACTAAAAAAACTTGTTCAGGCTATTTTTATTTTTCAAATTAAAAGAAAAAAACTTTGTTTTTGCGAATTAAACTATTTTTAAAATTTTTAATATTTAACATCGCCAAGCCTGGTGTAATTTTTTTAAAAAATTAAATTAAATTTTAATACAGTCAATGGTCTTATTTAATACTGAACTCTTTTGGCCTAAAAATTCTTTTTATGGAGTTTTTTATTAAAAACGTTTGAAGCTTAAAACTAACTTTAATAAGTAAAAACCATATAAAAAACAATTAATGAATTAATTAAAACATGTCAAGTCAAATTTTTTGTCGAAATTAGAATTTTTGCTTTACAAATCAAAACCCAAATTACCCATAAATTTGTTTTCAATTTCCTTTCATAAATCATAAATCATGCCAATAGAAAATAAATAAAAATAAAGTTTTTGGAAAGAAAGTAAATTTATCTTTTTGTGGAAGCATTGTATGGGTCCAATTAATCCTATAAATTTGGCACCAGTAAAAAGAAGACAAGCAATAATTAAAAATGATCATTTAAATTTTATTGATGAAAAATTACCTAATTTATTTTACAAAAAAAAATTTTTAATTTTAGCATAAAAATTTATTTCTTGAAATAGGTTACTCAAAGTTATATTAAAAAATGTTTTCCTTTCTTTATTAAGCTAACAAAATTAAAATTTATTGAGCACAAAAAATTTTCCCAAATAAACCATTAATTCACATAAATCAAAAAAGAAACAGATTGAAGCAAGCCTCGATGGACTTTTACTTAAATGTGGGAAACTAATTAAAAATAGGTCGCTTAATTGAAAATGTTTTATTTTAATCCTAAGTTATAACACAAAAGTATTAGTAATATGCCTTCTCCTTATTAAAAAAGAGTCGATTTGCCTCTGAAGAAACGACTAAACTTCTATTTAGCCTTGATATAAAAAAAGGTTTAACAATTCATAAACATTACAAAGGTTCTTCTGGTTTTTTATATCCTCCTTAGCTTTAAGGTTCCTCTGAGTAAACTGTCCTTAATTTTTTTCTACGTTTTGATTGTGCGAGGAGTGTTGGCGATTTATCATGGAGTTTGATTCCGTATCTCCCAAAATGCTTGATCCTTTAATATAAGTTTTTCTCTGTAAATCTAGTTGTCGTGTATTTTGGTCTGTTTTTATTTGACATTGGGTATTGGGTTTGTATTCCTGTAGACAATTTGGGAGGTGGAACCATTATCGTTGACCAAGTGTATTGCGACAATTTGCGAAGGACCCAAACCATTAATGTCACAATTATTGTGAAATCCATGATCGAAGTGGTTTCTAGCATCTGTATTTTCAGTTCAATTTGATTGAGTAACTTATCAATGATAATTGATATCAAATCTATTACCGTTACCTCATCTGGTGGCTCCATTTTAGGTTTCTGGATTGTCTCTGGTGTATGTGCTTTGGCAACTTATCTTTCAACCCCTCCTCTTGCCAAAAGAAATATCTTACTATGTATGTGCGTACATTTATTACAGGAAATGGGTAATGTGGTTTTGTTCCTTTCTGCCATTTAATCGGGGAATAGATGAACGTTAACCAGAAGTTGTGTGAACTCTTTCTTAACCACTTACAAATGTCCATGAAATCTCTTACATTATTCCAATAATAGCGATCCATATGAAAATACTAAATTTAAATTTAATTTATTCTAAATTTATATTTTTTATTTAAGTCATTGACATGACTTAAAAAAATAAAAAATTTTAAGTCATTGACTTGACTTGACTTAAGACTTGTGACTTAAAAACAACTCTGCTTAGGATTTATTATAACTCAGCACTAGCTGTTTTATCTCTTCCAAATAATCTAACAACAAAACCCTTTAAAATTAAAACTGGTGTAAAACAAGGAGCTATTTTATCTTCATTTCTTTTTAACATATATATCGATGATCTAATAATAGAATGCCTTAACAATGAGCTTGGAGCTCTTTATAAAAATCTTAATATTTCTATCATTGTATACGCAGATGATATTATCTTAATAAGCCCAGTTGACTCCCATCTACAAATGCTTTTGGATATTTGTTGGTCTTATGGGAATAAATGGAGAATAAAATTTAACCCTACTAAAACAAAAGTTGTTAACTTTGGCATTCAATTATTTAAGTCGGTTTTTCAGCTTAATGGATCCGAACTTAAAGAAGCAAATCAGTTAGAATACTTAGGATTCATCATAGATTCAAATCTTGACCTTAACACACAGGCAGTTATAAATTTTCAAAAAGTTCAGAGCAGCTTTTTTGGAATTTCGTATCTTCTACCTAAAAATAGTCCTTCTTCTTCACCTAAATTCAAATCATTTATATACAAAACATATTGTTTATCTAAATTCACATATGGTCTTGAGGCTCTCACTCTTAATAAATATAATTATCTATCATCACAATTTTTAAAATATATACTAAATGACCCCCCCTCTAATAAATCTTTTTCCTCTGACTTGTTACTTATTTCCAAATACTTTAAAATTGAAACCTCAAAAATTACAGTAAAAATAAACCAACTTAAAGAAAATCTTAAGATTAATCTGATTTGTAATGATGGTATATCTGATTCAATTTGGTCATGTCTTTGCAATTTAAAATTAAAACATTACAGAACTCTCCTAAATGAGCTAAATCAAAATAAAAGAAATTCATGAATTTTGGTCCAAATTATCTTGCTTTCTAACTTTCATGCCTTCTTCTATTTTCGAACTAATGTTCCTTTTTTATTTTTATAATTTTATTTTTAGGTAACAATTTTTCATTTTTTAAAAAAACACAAAAACACAAAAAAATTTTATTTTTATTTTTATTTTATTTTTATTTTTTTACTTCTCCTTAAAGGAGGTTAATTCAATTCAATAAATAAATAAATAAATTAGCATCGATATCAACTTCGAAGTCGTTAAGTCCATTGCCATCTCGTTATTTTTGAATGACTCTTCCATGTCTAAAAAATTGTTATTTATTGAGTCTAATTCAAGTTTAGTGAAATAACTTGGATTTTTTTCGAAGATAAACTGATTGAAATTAATTTGGTTAGGATTTATCATTAATTAATTATTTTTCTTTGAATTAAATATTGCAGGCTTTTTTTCTATTTTAGTTACAAAAAATTAACTCTAAAATAACTGATAAATTTACTTTTTGGCAAAACAGCAATATGATGAACACAAGATGTATGTAGGTTCGAAATTAGCTTAACTTTTCTATCAAATGAGTTCCAAACTTTTAGACATTTGTCATATGATCCACTTAAAATATCGTCATTTTCTAAAATATGAAGATAATTATTCTAACAAATTAATCTGTTTGATAAATTAAATTTCTAAATAATTGATTTGATTCTAAATTCCAAATGTTAATTGTGCCATTAGAGCGATCACTTGCCAAATGCGCATTTTATAAAAATGCTATAGAAAGAACACTAACTGAATGATTTAATAATTTTAAATTGAACCATTTAATATATTCCATATTTCTAATGCTTTATCATATGAACAACTAACCAATATATAAATAAAATCATAATATTTCAATTTACATTTGGTTTAATTTTTTGTGTTTGAATCAAAAAATGTATCCAATGTTGAAATAACATTGAAGAAGTGCGATGTTGCAAATATTTTTTACAGTATCAAATAAAAAAATAATTTCAGGTTAATATTGCAAGCAGTTTTTTATTTGAAATTAAACTTTAAACTAGTGAAATTGAATGGGTTTAATTTTTATTTGAAAATTTAAAAAAAACATTGAAAATTCTTTTGTTAACTTTTAAATAATTTATTTGTTTATCTGTGCCGAGCTAATGCTTCTTCAGAATGAAAATATATAAATTAAAAATAAAGTTAAATAAGTAAAAACAAAAGAAAAAATAAATAAAAAAAAGATTAAAAATTCATTTAGATTTAAAATTAATATTAAATAGTTGAAAAATTGGATCGAGTCTGAATTTCAGACTGTGAAAAACATTTAAAAATTGGCAAATTATTCTCCACTAAACACTGGCCACTTTGTGCAAGGTTTCCTCTGCAAAACAAATGACAAACTTTTGACTGAATTGGATCCATTACATCACAAATTAAATACTGATTTCCATTTATTGTTTCTAAATCATCCTTATTATAAATGTCATCCGCGCATACTGAACACTCTGGTTTGGTCAATGTTATGCATGATTTACATGCACGTTCGCCCAAAACAATTCATACAAGAGCTGAAGGCAAATGAACAGCTACCTAGTGTACATGAAATGAGCCAGTATTTTGAATTAATTTCACTCATTCCTTCACTAATGACCACAAGGGCCAAAAATAAAAACAAAATTGTATTCTTTTTTACCATTTTAATTTTATTGAATTAAGGAAAAAATTTAAATTTATTAGAAAAAAAAATCATTTGTGATTGTTTCCAAAAGTTTTGTATCTTTTATTTCAAAGAAATATTCTCATCTTTCATGTTATTTTGAGAAAATTATATCAAAACTCTTATTTTATCCATGAATTTAAATTCAATCAGCGTTGGCTTAAATAAAACCAGTGATAGTCACCTATTTACATTAGAAGGCGGATTTTGGTCGATTTTTGTTTTTGAATCAAAATTTACACATAAAATTACAATTTTTTTTTCTCATTTCTCTATATAAACATTAAGCCTCTAACTTAATTATTTAGAATTAAAACTTTATCAGGCTTACTCTGACTAAATATTTTAAAACACTTCTGTTTTTAATTTAGACAAATAAAATCGAAATGACGTAAAAATTCACCACACAATTTGATATTTTTTGCTACTCTTCACATACTATCAAAATCAATCTAAAGCCTTTGAAATAATTTGAAATAAAAATCAATATTGAAAAAAAAAAAACTTTTTTTAAACATTTTAAAACTAAAAATTACAAAACCTTTTAATTTTCTTTGTTTTTAAGAAAGAAAAATAATATTATAAAATAATAAAATTTGGCTGAAAGGAAGCAAAGGCTCCATTTCGGCCTACCTGGATAAATATCAAACTTTATTTTCAATTAAAATAAATAATATAAATTAGAGTCTTACAAAGAAGCTAGTTTATTTTACTAATCTTACAAATTACCCGCTGATGCTACCTACAAATTAATGTGGAAAGGTTCTTTGGTTCTATATTTATCTAATCAACTTTTATTTCAAATAATTTAAATTAAATTATGAAAAATTTAATTCATCTCTCTCTTATGAATGTTATCTAGAATAAATTATATTTAGATTTAATTAAATTAAAAAAATTACTCTTAAATAACAAAATCATCGTATTCTATTTTTTAGATAAAGATTGGAAAAAAACTAGTAAATAGTTGATATTTTAAAATGGGCCTAAAAATTTTGCAAAACAAAGAATCATCAGTTATGATTGTTTTTATTTAACGAAATTATAAACAGTTTATCGTTTAGGAATTTAACAAGTTATGGCCTAACTAAATTCAATAAAAACTTAAATTTAAGACCATTTAAAATATTCTTTCTTTTCTAAAATAAGAAGACAATTAATAAAAATTATTTGATATTATAAATTGATTTAAACGAAAATTTTTATTTTTATAAAAATTGAACCATAATAAAAATACAATAAAATATAAAATATGAGTTTAATAAAATTTAAATTTATCCTTGACTTTTTCGACAATTTTGCTATATTTTAGTATCAAATCGAAAATAAGTAAAAATTATTCTATAATTAACTTTCACTTTTTCACTAAAAAACATTAATAAAATAATTGAATTCGAAAGTTATAAGGAATTTTAAATTTTAAATATCAATTTAATATTCTCAATATTTGAATTAAGAGGGTGACGTTTAATGAAGCTAAATGGCTATTAAGCACCTGCACATTTACAAATTATTTAAAAAAATTATCAATTAATATTAATAAAAAAAAATAATAATAGAAATGGTTAAATTTTTTGTGTTTGAATTACAAAATGTAAAAAAGTGCGATGTTTCAAATATTTTTTTCAGTTTGAAATAAAAAAATAATTTTAAGTTAATATTGCAAGCATTTTCATATTTAAATTAAACTCGTTGAAATAGAATGAGTTTAATTTTTATTTAGAAATTTAAAAAAAATATTGAAAATTCTTAATTTAAAATATAAATATTTTATTTATTTATTTGTTTATCTGTACCTGTAGGTATCCTATAAAAACAGCACCCATCAAAAAAGCGAAAAAAAAGCACCCTGTGTAAATCGCATTAAATATAAAATATTTTTTTTTTGATATATTTATTTCTAACAACCTCAATTTTAATAAACATCAATATTTATATTAAAAAAATATTGTTATTATATAAAATTTTCAAGTTTAAAAATAATTTGTACATAACACTTTAAAACACCCTGAAACACCATTTTGATTCTGATAGAGGAGAAAAAGTTCTGCTTGACAAATTATTTTTCAAAAGGTCTGGACATGTGAAAACCCTATATTTATTTATTTATTTGAAAAATAATTTAGGAGTTGGACTCCAGGGCAGTTTCGAGCGGTTTAATCCCTCTTTTCAGCCCTCTTATTAGTAAATTTTTTATTAGAAAAGTTATGGTGTTTTTGATTAAAAATTTTCAAATACGCTTCCCAATGGTGTTTGGAACCTGTTTAAGGCTTCGGCAGTCTTGTTTTTTTTAAACTCGTTTATTTCTTCTGCAATTAATGCGTGATTAGATCTCGATTTGAGAAATTTAATGAAAAGTGAGTTGGTTCTCTCATCAATTTTTTCTATGTTGAGCGTTTAGTGGATTGTATCGACACTTGTTTTAAGTGGAAAAAATTTAATAATTCGTAGAATTTTGTTTTGAAAAATTTGCAGATCTTTTTTAATTTTTTGAGTGCCAGATTTTAGAATAACGAAGCAGTAATCAAATAGGGATCTTATCAAAGATTTGTACAGCGTTTTGTTAATCGAAATCGAGTTACTCCATTTAAAACCCTTTATTTTCCTCAAGATGTTAATTTTGGAAGACACTTTTTTAACAATCTCCTTGAAATGGTCTGCAAATTTTAGTTTTGGGTCAAGTTTGATACCGAGGAATTTAGGTTTAGGCTCTAAAGGAATGGGTTCAGATTCGATATGAAGGTCCATCGAGTATTTTCTCTGATAATTGTCTCTAAGCCCAGCTGTAGTGAAGACAGAATAGCAGGTTTTCGATTTGTTAATTTTAAAGCCCCACCTTATACAAAAAGAGACTATATTGTCCACTGCTCTTTGAAGAATTTTTTTTATCTTGTTTTTGGATTTGCTTGTGTACCAAATACAAAGATCGTCGGCAAAAATTGCAACTTGTATTTCTGGCGGAAGACTTTTTACTATATCACTAAAATATAATATGAAGATTGTAGGTGAAAGGGAGCTCCCTTGTGAAACACCGGCACTGATTGGCTTGAGTTTTGACAGTGAGCCATTTTGAAAAACTTGAAAAGTTCGATTTTCCAGAAAATTCTTAATCCAGTTTAACAAGCTTTTTTTAATTCCCAAAGCTTGGATTTTTTTCACTATTCCGGTATGAGATGTCTTATCAAATGCTTTTTCTAAATAAAAAAATACTGCACCGGTCATTTGCTTTTTATTGAATCCATTTACGATCGATTGGTTAATTCTGAAAATGTGGTCTTGGGTACTTCTCTTCTGTCGGAAGCCTGATTGACATTCTGGGAATATTTTCTCATTTTCAGCATAGAGCTGAACTTTATTATTTATGATTTTTTCGAGCCATTTTACAATACAATTTTGAAGTGAAATTGGTCTAAATGAGGAAATTTCGTCGGGAGGCTTGTCTTTTTTAATGATCATGATTATTTTCGCTTTTTTCCACTGAACAGGTATGTAACCAAATTTTAGTGAGGAATTGAAAATTTTTAGAATTTGTAAAATTTTATTGTTTGGCAAATTTTTTAGAACTTTATTCGATATGCGGTCGAATCCACACGCAGCTTTTGAGTTTAATTTCTTAAGACTTTCCAGAAGTTCGCTTCCGGTGATTGAAGAATCTGTGTCATTGTCTTCAATAAGGTTCGGAGTAAGCAGTTGATTATCCAGCTCTCTCACGGATTCATCGGTTGAAAAAATGGATTCAAGATTGTCAGCAAAAATATTTGAGATCAAATCTGAGTCATCTGTTTGCAATTGATTATTGACTTTGATTGTAGTTGATCTGCTAGATTTGGTACAATCGCCTTTTTCAATTTTTGTGATTAACTTCCAGTGCTTACTTGATGATGTGTTAAAATTTTTTAAAGTGCTTAGGTCGTCCTCAAGCTTTTTCTGTCTAATTTTAGCAAGTTTTTTGTTTAAACTTCTTTCAATAAAATTATGGAGTTTTTTTAGAGTTGGATTATTCGACCCTGAGCATAACCTTTTAAGCTTCCTTTTTAGTTTAATTAATTTTAGAATGTCGTTTGGTACTGTGAGTATTTGTTTATTTGGGTTTTTTATGTTGTAACTAATTGTTGATTCCTTTAAAGAAAAAAAAACAAAACCCTATAAAAACCGCTAAAACTGGTTTAGACCGGATTTATCAAAACACCCTGAATATTTCTTTTTGAATAATAATAGATCGAAAAATATCAAATTAGATGGACAATTTTTAGTTTAGGTGAACTAAAAGTTCACAAAATCTGAGAACAATAATTGTTCAAGTAAAAGGTGAACCATAGGACTAGACCCGGAAAATTTTGTTTTTTCTTTATAAATTTTGGCTTTAGTGACAATTGACATTCGTTTGATGCATTTTAACAAAAAAATCAATTTATAAAAAAATGGAAAACAGAGAGTAGATGGTTTTTTAAACTACAAATATTATCTTAAGGGACATCATATCACCCAAAGTCAAAATTTATAAAAAAAAACAAAGTTTTTCACGCTTTCAATATTAATTTAAAATTATTTTTTTATTTAAAACATCGCTCTTTTTCAATGTTATTTCAACATTGGATACATTTTGTAATTCAAACAAAAGAATTAAACCAAATTAAATAAAAATTAAAAAATAAAAATTTTAATAATAGTAAAAATATTTTGGAAAATTTTGAAAATAAATTATATTGTATAAAATTTAAATGTGATCATAGGTATCATGTCCAGAATGTGATCAAAAATTGATCACCAAATTTTTTTTCTGATCACATAAAATTTTTTTTGTTGAAATCACAATTTTTTTTCATTCTAGAAATTTCAAAATTTTAAAATTATGTTAATATTGAATGAAATAAAAAAAAACAAAAAAAAATTGCAACTCACCATAATAAACTATAAGTTTTTGAAATATATATTAAGATTAAATAAACTATAAGTTTCTAAAAAAATTAAAATTTAAAAAACTGTAAGTATTTGAAAGGAAAAAACTAAAATTATTACAACTGAAAATTTATCCGATAATGAGGATGAAAGTGAAAATTTTAACACAGAACCATTGACTGTCAAAGAAAATAATGAGATAATTTCAAATGATGATGAAACAAATGACGAGTTGGAGGAGAGCTTTGAAGAAATTAGACAAAAATTGCGGAGTTAGAGTTAAAAACCGTAAAAGAAAAGGCAGTTTTTTACAAAGAAATGGCTTTGGCCCCAGTAGAATCGTCCGAAGAAGGTTAATTAGCTGCAAAAAAAGCATTAAGCAAACGTTCAAATCCGGTAGCATGTAGCATTTTTGGTGAATTTATGAAAACTGAAAAAGATGTTAAATTGCACATGTCAAAACAACACAAAGAATAATTTAGATTTTGTTTTATTTTGTTTTAAAATTAGAGACTTAAATTTTTCTTTTTGAAAATTGGTCATAAAGTTTAATATATTTTAAAAAATTTCCAGATCACCAAAAAATTTTTCTGATCACCAAAAGAAAATTATTTTTATTTTTTCATAAATTAGAGGCTTTTTTGATCACGAAATATGTGATCATTGATCACTGATCACATTCTGGACTTGAAACCTATGATCACAATTTTTGGTGAACACTTGATCACATTCTGGACATGACCCTTAGTTAATTTGTGGAAAAAATTTATAAAAAATTAATTTTATTATAAATATAATCTAAACTACGAATTTATAATTTTAATATTGAAATGGAAGTATTGAAATTTTAAAAATTGAATTTTTTGAATATCGAAATGAATGAATTTCATTTTAATAATTATTTAGAATTTATTTTTGTGAGTAAAGCAATCCTTGGAATAACCAATATTTGAGGAAAAAAAATAAAGCAATGCTATAAATTTAATTTATTTAAAAAAGAAAAAAAAAATTTACATTTATTCTTGCTGATTTATTTTCCTATTTCGTTTTTCCAGTGCCCGCTTCAATTCATCTATCAAAAGATCATTGCGTCTTTCGAATTGAGCCGGACTTGGCTGAATGGTGAACACCTGGTTTGGTGACATTTTTGGCGCCGGTGGCAAAACATCACTTTTTTCTTTTTTTTCTTCCACTATCACAAAATTTTCCTTTTTCTGCTCTTTTTTACTCTTGAAATAAAAATCTATCAAAAAATTAACAAAACCATCTGCATCAATATTGCCATGTCCACTTTTGTTAAACAAACTCAAATTTTTGTCCATCAAAGCCACCAGTCGATTCATCTCGTTCATGTCAATGCTTGTCTGAGTGTGCTGGTCATGAGTCTCGCATTGGACTCGACATGGCTCGGTAAAGGTGGTCAACGAAATAAAGGACTTGAGCGAACAATCAATTGGTGACGAGCTGTACATTTTGTTCCTAATCAAAGTATTGTTATTGTTCATGTTGACATAGTCCGAGTCTTGTTCTGTGAATGTGAGGTCTTCGATTTTGTAAAATGAAGAGTTGAGAGTGTTGAGCGATAAATCAGATGGCAGATAGGACAAGATTGGACGCTTGATGAACCTGTCCTTTTCCTGGTCGTGCTGGCCAGTTCGAGTCTCGTTCAAGTATTTTTGAAGGCGGTGTTGACGCAGCTTTTGGTACCTGTTCAATTTGTCGTAGAAGTAATTGTGGTTTGAGTTGGTGGATCCGAGCAAGTTGTTTTTTTTGGATGATGTAGCCAGCCTTATCCGATAACGTTTTGACTTTTTGTACTTAATCATTGAGTTACTCTGAATTGGTTGTGAGATATTTTTTTGATTCATTATAATTTAATTTGACTAGTGACGAAAGAATGGGTCTACAATTATCAAAAATATCTATGGTAACTCTTTAATTGGGAAAATAGTAGAAAGTATAATCAAGAGTTTGGATTTCAATCTTGTCAAAGATCTTGCTAAAATGTGAAAAAAATTCCTAGCCATGACTTGACTCAGGACTTGAGCTTCAAAACTGCGCTGGCCTTTGGCTTAGCTTTTGAGTAAATAAAAAAATGGAATTAATTAAATCGTCAGTATTTTTTTATCTATTTTTTTTTATTTTAGGAATTTTTCTTTTTTCCTGAACTATCAAATATTTAAACATATCTTACTTGTAGTTTTTTAAACATATCGTTTTTAATTTTTTTTCGACTTATTTATCCATTTTTTTATTTTTTATTTATTTAACATTATTTTATATTTTTTTATATTCTGAAGGAGCTATAGCTCGGTACAGATAAACAAATAAATAAATAATAATTAAATGATTAGTTTAATTTTTTGTCGCAGAAAGATAGCTACCATAGCGAAACTACATCTAGTCTCGCTCCGCAGGTCTCCTGCTGTAGCTTATTATTATTATTATTATTATTATTAGTATTTTTTTATTAGTATTTTATTAAACGATCAGCACATAAAAATAAAAATGAACAAAATTTAGTAAACTTGCATTGCAGCGTTCTTTAATTTCATTGAAGTTGAATTTTATTTAAAAAATCAAAAAGATAATGAGAAGAACTGGTCTATTCATACCTCATTTAAATGTAAAAAAAATCAAGAATTTGGATTTAAATTTTTAGCCAATGTGAACATTGTCACAAATTTTTTCTTTGACAATCATGAAAAAATCTGATCAATAAAAAATTGCGTGTGCTAATTCATTAACTAAAATTACTTAATAAGACATTAACTAAATAAGACATTTATTCTTCCATACTTTGACTATGCGCTAACGCTAGTAATATATTTTCCAAAATCAACAACACAGAAACTATTTAATCTATTTTATTCTGCCTTGTTTAAACTGTTTAAATTTGACTTTTCAAATTTTGAACATAACGATATAAATAACTTTCTTGAGAAATATGGATTATTTGGGTTCCAACACAGACTTTTATCTAGACTCCTAAACTTTGGTTTAAAAATATTTAAACTGGACAATGGTCCCATTTTATTAAAAGAAAGTTTAAAAGAAAATAAAATAAGAAACCTTATATACAATTTAAAAAATAAAAATAATTTAATAGTACCAAAAACAAAAACAAAGTTTGGAGAGCTAACTTTTTATGATTTTTTTCTAAAATTAATTAATAATTTTGTTATTGATCGTCTATGTTTATCCTTCAATCATTTCAAAACATCTATTTTTAATAATATAAATACTATCTTTCTTAAATCAATTAAAATTTTTGATAAATTTAATTTGGTTTACAAAAACTTTTACAAATTAATTAATTAAATTAATTAAATTTTTATTTTTTTTTAATAATCTTTTTATATAAAACATTTTGATATACAGTACATCCTAAAACTAACTTCATCGATTTCTTTCCTCTCCTCTTCCTTTCCTCTTCCTCTCTTCTTCCTCTTCCTCAAAACCCAAACTCTTGAAAAAATTTCACAATCAAAATATGCCATTAATTACTTCTCGTACATCGTCTCAAATCTTCCCGTAAACAATCATGAAAAAATCTATAAAAAATTATAATTTAATTTTAATTTTTTTTAACAAAATTCATTTTGTAAATAATTTCAAAATCATGAAACAATTTAGTCACAAAAATTTTTGAGACATAAATTAATAATATTTTTTTGTTTGCTCCAATTTTTGTTCTTGTGGACAATTCTCAAATTTAATGCATTTATTCTAAAATTTAGATCAGTAAAATTTTTTTTTCAAATTCTTCACTGAAAAATGAAAATATTGTAACAAATGATAAAATAAATTTCTATTAATTTAAGTTATGTGACTAATAAAAAAATTAATGTGATCAATAAGTAAAATAAAAAAAATAAAATATTAAAATATTATTTATGCATTTTTACCATGCTACCATTAATTCCTCTTTTTTATGAAACTTTTTCGAAATTCACTTTAAAAAATTATTTGTTTTACTTAATTCAATCTTATTTAAGATTTTAGAAAAAAAAAAATAAGTTTTCAAAATGTAATCATGTGGTTGAAAGGAAGAACTAAGTTTCCATTCCAACCGCCCAAGGCTCCGCCTAAATTATGGTTTAAATAAATAAATAAATTTATTAATTCCTCTTTGATTTTTGATTAGTTGACAAAGAGAATTAGTTTGATTAGTTGAACTAGATTTCAGTGTTTCCTTAATGCATTTTTAACTACGAACTGTGTAACTTCTGATTCAGCAATGACTTCAGAAGTTATATGAGTAAATTTTGCTAGTTTTTACTTAAATAGATTCAAATTAATATTTTATTAATAAATGGTTCAACGATTCCTGTTAAGGGCATCTTGAAGTTGATGATCAATTCAAAAATTTTATCTTTAGATATTAAAATAAATCTTTGATTTAATTTAAATAATTTTAATGTAACATGATAAACATGTTATGTAGATTTATAAAATAAAAAAATTTAGTAGAATGGGTGTTTTGTTGCTGATTATTAGATAAACTATGGAGAAGAAATGGATTAAAATTACGAAATTGAGAATCAAGGTGGTGTTGACGAATTAGATGAGTTGAGATGCTAAAGATGTTCCAATTAATGAAAAAAGTAAACTTGGCCATCCAGTCTAAGCACCACGAGCACTCATGAAAGAAATAAACTTTTTTTTGTTTTATTTATCTTACCTAATAAATATATTATTTTACCTAGCATTTCTGTTTTCTTACCTAGAAAAATTAATGATTAACACTAAGCACAAAAATTTTTTTTACTTGTGTATTTTTTATTTACCATTTTTGGATTTTTGAATTCTATACCGAGTGAAAATAAAGCAATGAATTTATATTGAAAATAGAACATAAAATTTTGAGATCAGTTTCAAAAGAGATGGCAGAACATTGGGAGCTATTGATACGACAGGACCAATAAAATATTTTTATCAAGTTCAGATTAAGATCAGATTCTAATATAAAAATGTAAAAAAATAAAAACTTTACTTGTCAGACCACAACTTTAATTTAGATTTTTTGTTTTATTTTTTTTAATTATTTTTAATTAATTTTTATTTTCGATTTTTAAGCCATCAAAAAATCCGTTTTTAAAAATATCATTTTTGAATTCAAATTTTAATTTTTAATGAGGTGATAACTAAGAATTTATAACCATGTCAAATATAAAAAATCATATTATGACACTTAAAGCAAAGGTTAAAAAAAATTTAGTAATTTTAATATTTGTTTTGGAAGTTTTGTATGAATTTTGACAATGCTGAAAATCTTCTGAATTTTTCAAATGGTCGTTATTAATTACTAAAAGTAATAAAACTCTTTATAAAACTAAGTAAAATCACATTTCAAAGAAAAAATAAATTAAAAAAAAGAAAAAATTGAAAGATAGCTGGAAAGTAATACTCATTTTTTAAAATTTATCTAAAACAATTCCATTAATTTCCATTGTTGAGAGTCAGGTTAACCAGAAAAATATTCAAGCTAAGATTACATGAAGTCAATTTTATAACAAAAGAATCTTAAAAATAAAGCATTTGCGTAAATAATTTTTTTTTCATTTTTTTGTATTGTAACTAGTTTAGAAAAATAAAACAGATAAAATATACGACAAATTTCATTTTTTGGTTTTAACTTACAAATAAAACATATTTTTTAACTCTTGAAAAAAATTCACAATCAAAATATGCAATTCATTACTTCTCGAACATCGTCTCAAAACTTCCCGTAAACAATCATGAAAAAATCTGATCAATAAAAAATCTATAAAAAATTATAATTTAATTTTAAAATTTTTTTTTAAGAAATTTATTTTGTAAATAATTTCAAAATCATTTAGTCACAAAAATTTTTGAGACATAAAATATTAATATTTTTTTGTTTTCTCCGATTTTGGCTCTTGTGGAGAATTTCCAAATTTAATGCATAAATAATAAATAAATTAAAATCAACTCTTATTTAAAGCAATTTTTTGACTAAAAATATTTTTATAATCAAAATGGTAATTTTTTTTGTGATTCTTTAAAATTTTAAACAATTTTTATTTAAATGATTAGAAAAAAATATCCAAAAGAAGAGCTATAATTACTGGAGCTATAGCTGGCGTAATTTTACACATTTTTTCATAAAGAAAAAAATTATGAAACAATCTTATTTTTAGATAGCCGCAGCTCTTATTACACGTAAAATAGTCAATTCAACTATAGTAATTTTTTGCAATTTTTGTTTTCTTTTATTTCTTATTTTGTTTTAAAAAAGAAATATAGAAAAAAAAAGGAGGAAGCTCTTGAATTAGAACCTCGTATGGCATCAACGATAGCTATCGAATCAGGGGAAGAATGCAATTTGGAATATTGTGATGAGGCTAATGATGACCAATATGAATATTTTGATGAAAGTGAGATAAGCCCAGATGACTTAGAATCCGGGCTTTATGAAAAGTGCGAGTGCGTTGACATTGAAGAAGAGGAAGAAGTTGAAACTGAAGAAGAAGAAGAAGAAGAAGAAAAGGAAGAAAATACTGAAGAATAAAATTATTTTTGATTGATTTCATTAATTATTAATATTTTTTACATTTATTTGTATTATTTTTTTTTAACACTCTGAGACCAGTAGAGATTTTTAGATTTATTTTCACTTTTAAAAGTAAAATAAAATAGTTTTTTGATTCCTAATTTTAATTTAACAACAAAAAAAAGCACTTATCTTGATAAAAAGTTGAAAAATAATCATTAATAAATCTCACAAAAAGACTCGAGTTATTTTTTAGACTTCATGTATTAAAATTCTTGATCAGGATCTTTAACACGATCTTTTAAAGATTCTCCTAGAGAATCTTATCCAAATCTTGAGTAAAATCCTAATAAGTTCAGGATAATGATTTTAATAATATTTAACTACAGATCTAAGCTAAATAATATTTTAGAAAAACAATTTTGAGAAATTATTTATATTTTTATTTTTATAATTGCTGCTCATCCAGCAATCAATGCCTTCTTTAAAGCTGTTTACATTGGGGGCTTCAACTAAATCATTTGGCAGCGAGTTCCATATGTTAGCGGCTCTGTTGAAAAAAAAGTTATCTCGATGTTGGAGCCTCGAAATTTCTTTGTGATATTTGAGGCAGTGACCTCTTCCTTGGTTTTTTGTGACATTAAAATCGTTGCTTTTTTCAACCGATTCTATTCCATGCATGAACTTGTATAATTGAATTAGATCACCTCTTTTTCTTCTTTCCACCAGATTTGGAATGTTCAAAGCCTTCAATCTGCTTTCATAAGGTTTGTTTTTAATTGAAGAAACAAATTTCGTAGCTCTGCGTTGAATCCTTTCAGCATTCTCACAGTCAGACTTAAGAATTGGAGACCATACATGCACAGCAAATTCCAAAAGAGAACGAACAAAAGTTAAATACAACGATCTTAATAACTTACAATCAAAACGAGCGAATGATTTCTTGATGCGACCTAACATTTGATTTGCTTTGTTTGTAGCCTCTATCACTTGATTTTTCCATTTAAGATTTGTATTGAAAATAACTCCAAGATCTCTCTCGGTTTCTGACGTTGATGACTTATTACCATTAATAAAATAAGGAAATTATTTGTTTTTTGACCAAAATGCATAACCACGCATTTTGATGTGTTGAAGAGAAGTAGCCAATCTTGAGTCCACTTCAAAATTAAATCTAAATCTGATTGTAGTTTCGCGGCGCTTATTTCTAATACCGTTTGCGAGAAAATTTTAGCATCATCTGCATACAATTTCACAACATTCTCTATTCCTTTTGGCAGATCATTGATAAACAAAACGAACAATAGTGGACCAATCACTGACCCTTGTGGTACACCGCTAAAAATCTCAACCCAATCCGTAAAAATTTCACCTTGAATAACTCGTTGTTTTCTATTTTTCAAGAAAGCTTCAATCCATTTTAGCGTCAGACCACCAAAGCCATACACGTTCAATTTAGCTATTAGTCGTCTGTGCAGAACAGTATCAAAGGCTTTCGCAAAATGGCTATCATTTTCTACCTTCACTAATATATTTCCAATTCGTCATCTAATTAATATCTATTCGTCATCTAATTAATATCTATTCTTCATCTAATAAATTTCCTTTTGAGTATAATTATATAAATCTACACTAACAAATTAAATGGAACCTAATATATTTAGAAGTCTACTCTAATTAATTAAACCTCGTCTAAATAAATTCGTCATCACTAACCAATTCTGAGAATTTCGAGGAAAAAAACTTGGGTCTTTTAGTTACTTTTAATGGTCTTCTTGAAATGTAAGCTTTGATATTTTTTACTTGATTCACTCCGCAAGTGTCAACTGATATGGCTATAAATAAAAGATATTAATCTTATCATTTTTATCCTTTCTAATCTCATCAAGAAATAGAATAGAATAGTATAGCCATACCAGTTGACATGGATGTAACCGCCGATACAAGTACCAGCACCGTCATGACAGTCCACAAGGCTTTCGATCCAAATGCTATTAGCGACAGCGAAGATGATACTAGTGGCAGTGAAGAACCAGCAGCCAAGAAGAAGAGGGCTAGGCGTGGACCTGGACTTTTCTATGTTAAGTTGAAGACTTATGACTCGTACAAGGATGCTTTAGCTGCGATTTCAACACACATCGAACAACAATGGGCTCAGCAAAATATCAAAGACACCTTCGAGGGACAGAAGATATTTTCGAGATCAAGAACTTGCCTATGGGAGAAAAACGAAAGCGTGGTGCTCCTAAAAAAGCTATCAAGGCTCTTGTTAGGATGTAAAAGTTTGTTGGTCGCTTATTTTTCTAATTATTTCTTATAATTTCTCATTATTTTTTTCTTATTTTATGTTTGTTTGTCGTTTAAAAATAAAAAATTATTATATTGATTATTACTATAAACTATCGATTTATATTTATATAAAATTGATTAGATAATCCCCAAATTATATAGTGGAGCTATATATTATTAGTGGAGCTTTATATTATTGGTGGAGCTATATATTATTGGTGGAGCTTTATTTTATTAGTGATGATGGTAATATATTAGTGAAGATATGGAAATATATTAGTGAAGGTAAGGAAATTTTTCCCTCGCAAAATCTTGCAGAATCACATCAACTGGAATACTTTGATCTAGACTCATTGAGATGAAATCTAGAGTATCCAGAAGATTAGATGTACATGACTTTTTCTTAACAAATCCATGCTGTTCTTTAGATATAATATTATTCTTATAAAGATAGTCTTCCACTTTGGTTCTTATTATGCTTTCCATAATTTTGCAAGGAATTGAAGTTAAAGACACAGGACAATAATTGCTTGCCGTTGATTTATCACCTTTTTTATACAATGTAGTAATATTTGCTGATCTGAATTGTATTGGAAGCTGACTATTCGATAGTGATTCTCTGAAAATCAAAGTTAAAGGAACAGTAAAGGCTTCTGCAGAGTTTTTTAGCAAAAACGGATGAAGCTTGTCTACACCACATGATTTATTTTGATTCAGGCCTTGTAATTTATTGAAAACCATTTCATGACTAATGTCATTTGGCTCAATGTCAATATATTCTGACCTGTTTTCATTAAATTCAACTTCAAAAGGAGGAAGCTCACCATCTTGTTCAATAACAAAAACATCTTGAAAACATTTATTAAGAAGATTTGATATCTCTTTCGGTTCTTGCGTTAATTCATTGTTTGACTTTTTTAATGCTTTGATAGATTCTTTGAGTACTTGTTGATCATTTAGGTATTTGAACAATATTTTTGGATTCTTCTAAGCTTTTTCAACTAAATTCTGTTCATAAGTTAGTCTGGCTCTTTTTATTTCTGATGAAACTAATTTACAGATACGTTTGTAATCACTACAGTCTTCTCTCTTTAATCCGAGCATAAATCGCCCGGGAAAAACTTATTCGGATTAAAATATTCGAATTATCAAATAAAGCTTATTATACAAAAATAATTTATTTAAATTTACTAAATTAAGTTTTTTAATTGGAATACAAAAATTAACGAATAAAAATCAATTTAATTAATCAAATTTTTTTTAGAAAAATAATTATCAAGAGTTGATTGTAGAAGGCTTAAAGCCTTAACATCATTTAATCGTGTTTTAAAATAAGCTATTGAATCAACATCTGTATTGTTCATTAAACCAGATTGTTCCATAAACAAACAAAACTTTTTAAAACCTTCAAACGCCTCCTTAGAGTCAACTTTCTGAATTTCCTCTTCAACAACCACTAATTCTTCATTGTCTTCCGATTCATTTTCTGGTGACTTTTTAACTAACTCAATAATATCCTTATCAGACAAGCATTCTCCAGTCGGCTCTTCCATGTCAGCTTCTATATAATCTTTAACTGTGTTCACATAATTACAATAACCTTTACGCAATCGATGTAACATTTCTTCAACTTCGAGTTCAAGAACTTTTTGTTTAACTATTACATCAGGAACCACTTCTGTATGCTTGTCAACAATGTCACACTTTTGCCAACAATTATTATATGTAATTTTCCAATTTTAACCCCGAGACTTTTGTCCGAATGTCGAATTTAACCGAACAAAAAATTCGAATTAATAAATGTATTTAGCATGTAAAGGTATTGTAAAGAGCTCCGAGCCCGCACATTTATGTCCGAATATCAAATGCTTCGGATAAAAGTGTACTCGGTTTAAAGAGAGATGACTGTATATAGATTCATATCCATCCAGTTACATGAACAGTTCCTATGTCTAAGATTCTTTATATTTCTAATTAGAACTTTGAGTTCATTTTTTATCCAAGGTTTTGAGATACTTTTCTTTTTATAGCCATCCGACACTGGGATGAATCGATTACTAGCTTCGCTTACATAGAAAATTAACTATTTGTACATTTCCTGAGTATTTAAATTCTCAAAAAAGTGCACCCAATCAATATTTGATAGAAAATGAGAAATTTACAAAGTCAGATTTACTATAAATAATTTTTTTACAGGTATATGATTCCTTACTAACCTTGTTTTTGAGAACAAAATTGAAAAAGATAACCAGATGTCCTTTATTAATGTTGCCAAGAACAAATTTTGTATATATTTGAATAAAGAGAAAATTAACATTAAACATGACATTAAACGGCATCTTGAAGTTGATGATCAATTCAAAATATCATTTCAATTCAAAAATTTAATCTTTAGATACCAGAAAAAATCTTTGATTTAATTTAAATAATTGTAATGTAACATGCTTAACATGCAATGTAGATTTAGAAAATTAAAAAAAAATTTTTAAAACTTTTTCTCAGTGAATTGATAATTGATTTTAATATTCAAATGTATTAACTGATTTTTTTAAAGTTTATTTGAGATTTTTTATTTCAAAAGTATTTGTGTTTAGCATTCAAAATTAAATTTAAAAAAGAAATTTTAAAAAAATTTAAAATAAGTTATAAAATGAAGACCAAACTTTACAAAAAATCAGTTAACTAAATTTAAAATCGATTTTATCATTGGATTGAGATAATGTTTTTAAAATTTTTTTTATTTTCTAAATCTACATTGCATGTAAAGCATATTACATTAAAATTATTTAAATTAAATCAAAGATTTATTCTGATATCTAAAGATTAAATTTTTGAATTGAAATGATATTTTGAATTGATCATCAACTTCAAGATGCCCATTAAACCTTAAAAAAACTTGAATTTGAAACATCATATTAAATAACTTGTCTTTTTAATATTTCTTAATCCATTGAATAAAGATAAAAATAGGTCTCGATATTTTTGCTCAAAGCGGAATAATTCAATACTCTGGCTACTGAAAGTGTTTTCTGAAATCTGGCTTATTTATGTGTATATAGAGTGCTAAAACAAAAAATATTAAGAGTGCCAAAGCTAAAGTTCTGATGGACCAAAACATGTTCTGTAAATCGTAGCAACTGATACATCCACCACTTAAAGTTGAGTTGGATTTTTAGTATAATACAGTATGTTGCAAAAGTTTTGAAATTAATTATTTTATTTATCTTAAATTGTAAATTTTTTGTATTTGACGAAAAATTGAGTGTAAAAGAAAAAATAAAAACTTGTAGAATTTTTTTTCTCTACAATTTGATATATAACACTCGGCATAAAAATATAATCAACTTTAAATATTTACAATGAAAAAACTTCCTTTAAAAATTGAAAAATACAAGTCGGTTCAAAAGTTTAGAAATTCGGATGATCCAAAAGATTAAACAATTATAACAATATTTTTTCACACCTTTATAATTAATTCTTATATATTTTCTAATTTTGAGTAAAGTGTTCTATTTAACTCCTCATTTCCTAGTATTGTGAATTTCAAATACAAATTGAACAAAAATTCTTCATTCTTTGACAAATAAAAATTTAAGTTAATTAAAAATATTTGAAAAAATACTGCAACATAGTGTAACATACTTAGTTGCAACTTTTTAGCATAAAATAAAATTTTTATTTTTTTTTTTTTTAGTAAAAACAATCAATAATCTATTTTAATCTTGTTTTATTTTTTTTTTATCTTTTGATTGAATTAGCCTCCTTTAAGAAGAAGTAAAAGTAAAAATAAAAAGTTAAAATTAAAAAAAAATGAATAAAAAAAAGTTCAAAATATCATTTTAAAAATCTATTTATCATAAAAAAAAAAGAAAGATAAAGAGATAAAAAATATACTTATTTAAAGTATTTCGGACATCTTTACGATATTCCATCTTATTTTAATTGCTCATTGAGCTAAATTTTATAATATTTAAGCCTACTGTTTTTTAAACAAAATTTAATTGAGTCAGATATACCATCATTCGAGATAAAATTATTAAGCAGTTTTTTTTAGGGTTCTTCACATTCTCCGCGATTTCTAAATGAAAAGGATTTATTTGAAAGTGCGTCTGTAGACAGAGATTTGAATATCTGTTAAGACAGGTAGTTAAATTTGATTGAATCAATAAAAATTAATTAAGAAAAAATATACAATTCTTCAAAATTGAATACTCTTGAGATTTTCAGCATTCTTGACATATGACAGTAAGGAGCTAACTTCAACATATATCTAATCAGATTGTTTTGAAGGATATTCAGAGTTTCTTTTGTACATTTATTAAGGGTTAATGACTCAGGCCCATGATTAAATTTTGATAAACAATAAGCTTTGTAAATGAAGGATTTAAAACCCGGACACAAATTTTGGATTAGATTTGGGTGAAATAAATGAAATACTAAAAAAACTCCTTTGGGCTTTTTTAAAATTTTCGATAGCATGATGGTTGAAATCTAACTTAGAATTTATTTTAAATCCTAGATATTCAATCTGATCTGCTTCTACGAGTTTATTCCCGTTTAAGAAGATACAGAGTTAAATAAAATCGGTCCTAAATTAATTACATGAGTCTTAATAGGATAAAATTTAGTCTCCATTTGGATCCATATTCCTCACAAACATTTAAAATTTTTTAGAGGTGAGAGTCAGCTGGACTTATTAAAATTATGTCATCGGCATAAACAACTATAGAAACATTAAGATTTTTAAATTGAACCCCAATTTCTTTTTTTAAACAATCTTCAATTAGATCATCTATAAATGAGTTGAACAAAAATGGAGATAATATTCCACCTTGTTTCACTCCCGTTTCAACTTTGAAAGGCTCGGACTGAGAGCTATTAGGAAATGAGATAACAGCAAAAGCAGAGTCATAATAGATTTTTAAAAGAACCCAATATGAACTGTGAAGTTTTTTAAGGATTTAAAAAAAAAGACCATCCCCCAGACCTTGTCGAATGCTTTTTCTGCGTCGAGTGACGTCAGTCGACAACCTGAGCCCTTGTTGATGTAATTAAGAACTGTTTCTTTAACTACAAACGTTTCTTTAACTTTCTTTAAATTTAAATCTTATTGATTCGCTATTTTTTTTCTATTCTTACAAGAGAAAAATTATTTAAGGTAAAAGGCATCAAATACATTCTGCACTATAAATAATCACAAGTTGCACTATAATATTTACATGCACTATATTAATCAAAGCTGCACTATAAATAACATTCTTACACTATAATATTCTTTAATAAGCACTAATACAATTTTTATTTTGCACTAAAATAATCTTTACTAAGCACTAAATTAATGTTTAAAAAGCACTAAAATAATTTTGGGCCTGAACTATTTTAATTCATTTTTAGATAAATAAATACAACAAGCACTATTTTTTTCGAAAACTTTATTTTTTTAAAAAAAAAGAAAATACATATTACAATTTCAAATATGTGATTTAATTTTGGAGAGAAAAAAAATATAGCAATACATACATAAGAATAAAATTACAAAAAAAATAATATTGTATGTATTAAGAAGCCGATTCGTTATTAAATTAACGAATTAAATAAGCTTTTAAGCTTTTTTGAATCCAGTAGGATCTACCACTAATGCTGCTGCTGCCAAAGTGGGTCTTCCTCGACTACGTTTTTTTCCTAATGGCTTGTTGACCGAAGCGATGTTGTCGAATGTTTCCTTCTCAAACAAACACGCGAAATCAATATGATTTTTATTTTATTTATTTTTTTTTAGAGTATGGGCTATTTATAGAAAATAAGAATTAAAGATATAAGAGAGACAGGAAGTAGCATAGTATTTAAGGGACGGAAAATAAAATAAAATAAGCTTTTTTGAAAATAAAAATAAAAATAAATTCTAAATTAATATTTAAAATTATTTTAGTTCGAATCAAAAATTATTTTAGTGTAACTCAAAAATTATTTTAGTGTAACTCAAAAATTATTTTAGTTCAAATAAGAAAATTATTTTAATGCAACTCATAAATTATTTTAGAAAAAATCAAAAATTATTTAAGTGTGAAGTGATTTATATAGTAAAGTTTTGAAATATAAAAGTTCTGATTTGAATTATTTTGGTAAAAAACCGAATAATTCAGTGCACATAAAATAATGTAGTACTTTTTGGAAAAAATATATTGCAGCTTGGTATTAAAAAAAGTGCAACTTCTGATTAATTTATAGTGCAACATTAAATACAAGCCAAGGTAAAATAGGTGCAACAAAGTATGTTGCAGTATTTTTTCAAATATTTTTTATTTTATTTGATTTTAATTTTTCAAAAATTGAAGAATTTTTGTTCGATTTGAATTTAAAATTCACAATACCTCATTTCCTTCTAAAATAACATTACCGAAAAATCCCAAAATTACAATTTTCTGAGTTTTGCACACTAAGTATATGGGTGGTACAAAGGATGTATCAGTTGCTACGATTTACAGAGCATGTTTTGGACCTTCATAACTTAAGCTTTGAAACTTTTAATATTTTGTTTTTGATTTTTGTAGCAAAATTTATGCCGTTAAATTTTGCCTTGCAAAATTTCAAAATATTGATTAAGTTTTTAATTTATTCTAAATAAAAATTCATATAATTTTCCATGAAAGCATAGATTATACAAATCATGTTTAATAAAGTTTAGTAATTTTCAGACTTGGGCAAAAGTCATTAAGTCAAATATTTTTTTAATTTTGTTTTTAAATATCAAAAATAGAAAAAATTAACATTATTGTTCGACATCAACATTTAGTTTTTGAAAAAAGCGTCATCTTTCAAAAAAAATATTTTTTTCTCTCAATTTTCCCTTTTTTAGTGATCTTTTAAAAAAAAATTTTTAGTCAAGTCAAATGACTTTTTTTTTAACTTTTGATCAGAGTTGTTTAAAAGTCACAAGTCTTAAGTCAGTCTTAAGTCTTAAGTGTGACTTGTTGGAAAAAATTTAAAAAGTACAAGTCTTAACTTTGACTTGTTGGAAAAAATTTAAAAAGTACAAGTCTTGACTTTGTAACTTTAAAGTTTTTATAAATATATTTAAAAAAATTAATAATTGATTAAGAAATATTATTAAATAAAAAATATTTTCATTTCATATACTTATTTCATTTCATATATTTTATTAAAATAAAGTAATTAAGAATTTTAGGAATTTTTTATTTAACTTAAAGATAACTTTTATTTAAAAAATATTTAGTTTTAACTTAAATCTTTAAAAGATCAAAATTTCACCGCAAAAGTGTTGTATTTTCTAAATTTTTTACTGTCATTCTTGATCTATGTGGTCTGTTTATATAGCCAACATATGAAAATGTTCGCTCAGTTGGACCTGATGATGCTGGAATTGATAAATTTTTTAAAACCAAAATATATAAATCGGGGAAAATTGATTTGTTTCGTTGCCAAAACGTCTTTAAATTAACATCTGGATCATATTCAATATTTAAATACTCATCAATCTGACGTCTGAAGAATTTTTCATCGTTAGATTGCACACCACCATTTTAAGATGTAAGTCATTCAAAAAAATTTTTTAGAAATAAAACGACATTAATTTGTTTTTTTAAGCACTTAATATTTGAATCGTTATTAAAATTTCTTTAAAGATTCTGAATATTTGTAAAATTTTAGTTCTGACCAACATAAATTATTATATATATTCAGATATAAGCTAAATAAATTGAATCAAAATGAAAATTAAAAATGAGTGAAAATTGCAACCTAAAAACCATGAAAATATTTTTTATCAATAATTAACTTCTTTAAATAAATTAATAATAGCTTTAAAGTTACAAAGTCAAGACTTGTACTTTTTAAATTTTTAAAGTCAAAGTCTTGACTTTGACTTTTTAATGACTTTTTGAGACTTTTTTTCGTGACTTTTGTACAAGTCTGCTTTTGATCAAGTCTGGTAATTTTTTATTAAGAAATTGAAAAAAAACACCTTTTTTTTGCGAAATTAAAATAATTGAAAAAAAAACTTTTTTTTTTGCAAAATGCGAAATTTACAATTTTCTGAGTTTTGCAGATTTATTGCATAGTTTTGAAGACTAAGTACCGTATTCCCTCGTTCGATTATGGTGCACCATAAGCTAAGTCCCCAGCTTTTGGACCATGCATCAAAGTACATTTCACCCATGCTAAAAAATTCTTAGTTTGATATTTTAATTTGCATGTCTTAGCTTGTGGTGCAGCATAATCGAACGAGGGAATACGGTATATTATATATATATTGGTGGTACAATGGATGTATCATTTGCTACAATTTACAGAACATTTTTTGGTCCATCAGAACTTAAGCTTTGGCATTTTTAATATTTGGTTTTTGTTTTTTGTAGCAAAATTTACAATGCCGTTAAATTTTGCCTTGCAAAATTTCAAAATATTGATTAAGATTTTAATTTACTTTAGACAAAAATTCATATAATTTTCTATGAAAGCATAGATTAAACAAATCATGTTAAATAAAGTTTAGTAATTTTTACTAAAAAATTGAAAAAAAAAACCTCTTTATTCAAATCAAAAACTAAAAAATTTGATTTGAAATTTAAATTTGATCATGAACTTCAATTGAAAAAAAAAATAAAATAAAAGAAAAAAATCAGCGTTTACTTTTATTTACAAAATTAAATAAAATTTAACTTTATTCTTGTTCGTCAACAACAGCCTTCTTCTTTTCAGCCACAAAAGGCACAGTGCCAGGCTTGCTGTGAGCCCGTCTATTCGCCTCTTTTCTTTGTCTGCTAGCCTTGATAATTCTATTTTCCTTAATGGCATTATAAACAGGCCTTGGCAAGTGTCTGTGCCGCTTAATGGTCTTAATCTGTGGAAAGTACTTGAATTTCTCTTTCAGCTTTTCGCCATACTCCAGCTGCTCTCTTTCTCTCGGCTTCATCAAGCCCAGCTTCTCAGCCGCCTGCGCCTTCCACATCCTAATATTCATCTCATCACTTCCCGATATTATGTACTTGTCGTCCAGCGACCACTTGATCGCCATCACATGCTGCATTCGCTTCGTGTGGTACACCTCTCTCGAATGACCATTGTTGGCCTCGAAAATTCTAATTGTCTTGTCGTAGCTGGCGCTCACAAACTGCTTGCCCGTTGGCGAATAGTCCAGGGCCATCACTGCGCCAACATGGTCCTTGTGAACCTGCAGCGGACAGTCCAGCTTTCTCATGTCGAACGTGTACAAATTGTGGTCCTCATTGGCCACTGTGAAGATCATGGCCTCCAATGGGTTCCAGCATATTTGATTTGAGCTCATGGCCAGCACAACTTTTCTCATTGGCACAGACTGGCGAATGTCGTACAATATGATGGACCTGTCCGCGGCCGCACTCGCCAATATGTTGTGCTCAACTGGACTGAATTTGGTGGAATAGTGGGAGTCGACGCCCCACGAATAGCTCTTGATCGGCTCCAAGTGGTTGATGTCCCACACGTCCACTCTTTCGCCACTGGTCGCATAGACCGGCTTCTTGAAATGATGGTCAATGGAAGTGAAGAACGTTTTGCCAACAATGGTCTGGATGGCATCGCAGATTGTCGATTTGCTCAGCGGGTCGTAGTTCCAGTGTTTGATGATTTTGTCGTTGCCGCATGAGAGGAACATGGAGGCAGAGGGGTTGATGCAGATGCCGCGCACAAACCCGTCATGAGCTATGTAGGTCTGGAGACACTTGCGCTCCGCTAGATTCCATATCTTTATCTCGCCATCGCATGCACCCGAAAGCAGAATGCTCAACTGGGTGGGATGCTTGCACAAGGCGTGCACGCCGTCCTTGTGACCGTCGAGACTGCCCAGGAACGGTTTGGCGAAGACGCGTTCCAGTTTTGTGGAGTTGAGAGCCCGCGAGTATTCGCGCGGCACTTCTAATGGATGCAGGGATGAGTCGTAGTTACGGGGCACTAAATCAAGCTTGTTTTTTAGATAAAGGTAATTGAGGCAAGCAGAAAAGTTGTTTACTTTTAAATATGTCCTTTTTGGTCTCGCGAACGTAGTCGTTCGGATCCCGGCACAACATTTTTACCTTCATGGTCGTTTTATTTACTTTTTTTTTTTAAAAAAATTGAAATAATTTTTTAAATGAGTTTATTTTTTTTTCAAATATGTAAAGATTTAGACTTTCAAGCACATGAATTTTAAAGATTTACTTGACAAAATTTTCTTTACTTTTGAAAAAAAAATTTAAATTTTGGCCGAAATTGTATAACATAGGTGCACTCCAGGGTTATTAGTGCGAGAACGGATAAATTTAGACTTTGGTGGCCTTATAATAATTTTTAATGGGATTGGTTTTAATATTTAGTTAAAATATTAAAAAAAAATTGTCAATACAGTGCTGCTACGATACCTTGAATTCACCATATTTTACGTAAATTATGGTCAATTCACCATATTTTACAATATTTTTCGTAAAATATGGTAATCTAAAATAGGGTATTTTTCGTAAAATAACGATAATTATCGTAAAATACCGAAAATTATTATAAAATTCAGTGAAAAAAAAAATTTCCAAAATTTCTCGAAAAAAAACGATTTTCATGAGGAAAAATTTTTTTTTTGAATTTTTGAAAAAGGAAAAAAATTAAAATTTGATTGAATTTTTTGACCAAAATTGACGTAAATTTCGGTAAATTTTTGTAAAAAAAGGTGAAAAATGGTAAAAATTCAACAATGAAGGAAAAAATAGATTTTTTATTATTATATTCTATTTTGTTTAACAAATTATGAAAATTAATATTTTAATATTATTTACAAAACAGATTTTATTTTCTAGCATTTATTGCTTCTGAGCTGCTTGCTGCCTTGTCCCAAGCATCTTTGAATGTGGATCCTTTTAGAATTAATTTCACATTTGTTAGTTTTTCCAGATCGGTGTTTGAAAATTTCAAGTGCGATTATATTAAATTTTTATATTAATTACTGAAATTATCAAAAATCATATAAACAAGGCTGTATTAAAAAAAAACTTTTAAATCAAAATTTAGTGAATTTAGCTATTAATGGTTTTCACGAACTTTCTATTTGTAATTTGCAGATCATCATATCAAAAAATTTCAATACTCTTGGGTTGTCTAATGCAATAGATTTGCTGTATATCAAAATTTTCTTGCAATTTTAGAATAAATGACTTCATAATTCTTCTTCAGTATTCAAAATTTTAAAGCCTAGACTTGGATTTTTAAAAGAAAATTTAAAAAAAGAAGTCCGGACTTTGACTTTTTTTTTAAAAAAATTTAAAGTCTTCGTTCGGACTTTTGGAAAATAAAAAAAGCCCAGACTTGTACTTGACTTGAGACTGGTGACTTTTAAACAACTCTGATATAAATCTTCTTAAAAAAGTAAAAAAAAAAATAAAAATTTCAATTTTTTTTTGATTAAACATATCTTAGATCACTAAATACTGATTGAATATCTTTTTTCTTTTTTAATACATATTTATGATTTTTGATAGTTTTTGTTTTTAATACAAAAATTTAATATGCTCGTACTTATAAAATTTTAATAATTATAAGTAAACACAGGAGAAGTTAAATTATTGATAAAAAAAGCATAGGTCTAAAATAAACTATAGAGTATTAATTTAATTTCAATACTAATCAATTTGTTATATTTTAATCAATTTATTCCAATACAGGTTTAAATTAACATCAAACTTGTTCACAGTAAATTTGTAACTAAAAAATAAAAATGTTATTGTTTTTATCATATTAATGTGTCATTGAATTGATTTTGTCCTTATTTTTATTAAATTGTGGATAAATATGAGCCATATTAAAATATTAATTTTCATGATTTGTTAAAAAAATAGAATATAATAATAAAAAATCTATTTTTTCCTTCATTGTTGAATTTTTACCATTTTTCACCTTTTTTTACAAAAATTCACCGAAATTTGCGTCAATTTTGGTCAAAAAATTCAATCAAATTTTAATTTTTTTCCTTTTTCAAAAATTCAAAAAAAAATTTTTTCTCATGAAAATCGTTTTTTTTCGAGAAATTTTGGAAATTTTTTTTTCACTGAATTTAACAATAATTATCGGTATTTTACGATAATTATCGTTATTTTACGAAAAATACCCTATTTTAGATTACCATATTTTACGGTAAATATGGTGAATTCAAGGTATCGTAGCAGCACTGTATATTTAAAATATTCAAAATTTAAATCAAATCGCATGATTTTGATACTTAATTTAAATAAAATAAAACATAAATTCAAAAAAGTAAAACCATAGATTTGTTCAGAATTTTGTCTAGTTTTTTTTTAAAAAAAAGTGGTTTATTTAGTAATCCCTGGGACTACATACGATTTAACTGAGAAAAAGTATTCTTTTTGGCTTTTTTTAAATATTGAAAATCGACACACCCTTTTTCAAACAAAACCAGGTTGTAGAAAATTTTATACTCTTTCAGAATATTTATAATTTTAACAAAGATTTGAATTTTATCTTTGAGTAATTGAGTCTGAAAGACCTTCAACTTTTTAAAGGGTTAGTTCTTTTTAGACCACTAGATATAAATTTTTTTTTTAGCCCCCCAAAAAATGAATTTTAGGGTCAAAAACTAGAAATTCAGATATCACTTAAGTTTTGAATTTCTGGAACCTTAGCACTAATCATAGGTTTACTAGTTTTTTTTGATGAGTTGTTTATCATTGATTTTATCTTTGATTTTTTAATTTTTTTTTTTTTTAATATTTAAATTTAAAAATTTTCGATTGATCAATTATTTCCTAAAACTAATTTAATTGACAATAAAAGTAACGCAACAAAAGTAACAATCAGTTATTTTTTAAGATGAGGCTTACTTAAAAAAGTGATTAATTATTAATATTATATTTGTATTTAAAGTGTCAAAAATTAAGTAAAAAATATATGTTAAACCCACAAAAATTTCAAATTCTTTTAAATTATTTTAAAATTCAAAGCTTTATTTAAAATAAGAATGAAAAAATATTTATTTTTAAAAATTAATTTGTATGTCTATAATTAATTGGCAATATTTTTTTGAATCGGAAAAGAATCACCAAAATACCTATCGTAACAATCGTCTTCTGTAAATAAATTATGATCTCCAAGTGGAATTTTTTGATCAGTATATGATGATGTTTAAACATACTTAATCGTCTATATAACTCAATTGAATTTTTTAAATACTTCATTTGCGTTACAAGAATAAAAACTAATAAACTCATAAAAAAGTAAGACTAATGAACGGATTTATAGATTATAAACTCGCATTATTAGTTGTCCTTATTAATATTTATGGTGGCCGTGTGAACGACGAAGAATTCGATAATGTATCATTTATGCATAGTTTTCTCAAATCAATTTTTTTATGTCAAATTTTATTTGAATCTGAAAGATCAAAATTTATATCTAAACATAAAATAGTATGTGTTTTGAAGACCAAAATAAAAATATAAAAGTATTAAAAATTAGAAATAAAAATAAAAAATTTCTAAAAGAAAAAAAGCTGAGAATGAGTTAAATAAACGAAGAAATACTGTGTAGATAATTAAAAAGAAAAGAAGACCATAGAAAAGTGAAAGATAAAATAAAAAGTCAAACTTATAGAGAAATTGTTAAAAAGAAAAAAAATAGTTATGAAATAAATTATTTCGCGCCTTGAATTGAATTCTTCTTATGAATGAATATATTATTTTAGTTAAAAATTAAAAATAGAAGCTAAATTTGCAAAAAAAAAATATTTAAAAAATGTTTTAAAATCATTTTTTCTGGTTTAAATTCAATGTTATTCTGGTCTTTAGGAATTAAGCAAGAATAATGATTCTGGTCAAAATAGCCGCAAATACAAAAATTTGAAGAACTCTTTTTTGGTGAATATTTAATTGTATGGCATACGTTTGATATAATTTATTAAATTTATTATATCAATATTCGTCATTTAAAAATTGAAAAAATCGTAGATAAATTTTCGTTATTTAAAAATTGAAAAAATCGTAGATAAATTTTCGTTATTTAAAAAAAATAAAAGCCAATTCAATTTATTATTCGTAAATTGAAAGTATTAGTTTTTTTTATTTGTTTTATCTGTGCCGTTGTCACCGATTTTACTGATTGACACTATTAATTACTTAGTGTCAATCAGTATTTAATTTGCATCTATGTAATTTATTATTTATTATTTGATACAATTAACCTCCTTAGAAGGAGAAGTAGTAAACAAAAAATTAAAATTTAAGTTACAGACGTAAGAAAATAGAAAAAAAGAATAAAATTAAATTTTTATGAGCTTTAATTTTAAATTATTAATTTAATAAATAATAATTATTTTTTTTTTCTATCGTAAAATGATAAAAATTTTCGCGAGAATTATCTAATTAATCTTTATTTTTTACTAATAAAAGATTACTTTAGATTTACTAATAATTCTATTAATTCCTTCTCTTGTTAATAAAATTTTTTAACATCATCAACAAAATTTTTATACTCTTTCATTTCAATATTCGAATTTGAAAACAAATTCAAAGTCTGATTCTATGAAAAATTTCTCAAAAATAAAAATTAGTGCTTAATTCAATTGAAATAAAGGTGTAACACTTTATTTTAAATAGTAAGAGTAAGACTGTTGTTAAGTCTTTTTCAATACTTTTTTTATATTAAATGAGAAGCATCGCCCATTCTCGTATCATCTTTTAACATCGCGAACGAGTTTTGATTTATTGTCAAATACAACCATGTTAAATTTTTAAAGTAATTTATATATTTATTATATTAAATATTAATACAGTAAAAGTATCTCTAAATAAAGATAAAATATCTAAATTTTTGAAAAAAAAAGCTAATTTAAGAAATACATATACTTTTTTCTAAGAAATTTCATTAAGTTTAAGGATTCTCTGCAAAAAAAGTTGACCGTATTTTTGGTGGTATAAAATTTTGACTATTTTGTTTACCGCCCAAAATTGACCGGTTAATGTGGACACGATCACAGTTTTTTAAAATTTTGCCTGGTCTTATGCCATTTAAAGTTGAGTTTGAGATATCCTGGATATGTTTTTTTCCATGTTTTAAAATAATTAACAGCCATGTTTTAGATATTAAAACTACAGTCAAACCTCGTTATAACGAACTCCTTGGGCGGAAAATTCGGTATTCGTTATATCGAAATTTCCATATAAAATGATAGGGACACAAAAAAATTTTAAACCAAATTTTATTGATTAAAAAAATTAAAATAAAAATGCGAAAAAAAACAAAAAGTTGATTTTTTTTGAAAAAAATCGGTAATAGACGGTTGTTTGTTAAAGCTACTTTCAATTATAAAATTTTCAATATTAAATAATAAATTAATTACATTAGAATTATCATCTTTTTTGGTTAAAAAAAAATTGATACAGTTCATTTAATCTATCGATTGCTTCTTTTGAGTTAATCACTTGTTTATTTGCATCTTGTCGCTCTTCAATTTCTGTATCACTGTCTTGCTCTTGCTCTACTGGATTGTTTGTTGCTATTGAATCGACGATTTCTGCCTCTTTTCTAGCTTTGAAGTGGTTATTTTTTGCTCAATATGTTTTTTTATAATTTCTATCTTGACTTCAATAGAGATACATTTTCTCTTTTTGCAAACTTGCTTTTCATTCATTTTTATCAATTAGAATTTTTAGATAATCAATAATAAGTAATTGTCAAGTATTTATTTGCTATTTTTTATTATCAAGGATTTTTAATTTTAATTAATTTTTAATTAACGGATGTCATTTTTATAAAATTCGTTATATTAAGCGTGGATGGTACTTTTTTCGCGATCCAAAAAAGAGTACTTTTTTCGCTTGCGAATATTTTACTGTTTTTTACGAGACATAAAAAAAGTACTTTTTTCGCTAGCGAATATTTTACTGTTTTTTACGTGACATAAAAAAAGTACTTTTTTCGCTAACTATAATTTATCCAAATTTTTGGGATTTTCCTTAAAAAAAGTGAAAGCTTTTATCAAACAAAGTTTTATAATCTTCTAATATTTATGGTAGTTATCCCATTAGATCAAATAGATACTCAATGGCAACAAATATCAGATACTAAATCTCTTTTCTTGGAGCTGCACAAAAATAGTAAGTTTACTGAGTTCTTAGATTATTTTGTAAATACTTATTTTGAGGGAAATTATCCTATTACTTTTTGGAATCATTTTGACACTGAAGGACCTCGGACTAATAACAGTTTAGAGGCATATAATAATAAACTTAAGTCCCATTTAAATTTAGCACATCCTGATATTTATAAGTCTGTAGGCTTTTTTCAAAAACAAGAAACATCATCTTATATAAAATTCCAAAACGCTTTAGCAAATAAACCACCACCTCCAAGGAAAAAGTTAGACATTGGAAAGGATAATCAACTCTGTACTTTTAAGAAATTGTTAAAATATGGGGATTTAACGATCTCAGGGTACATTAAAAATGTCATGCCTTATTTTTAATTGAATATAAAAAAGTACTTTTTTCGCTAGCGAAAAATTTATTGAAAAAAAAACAATAAATTAGTTAACTTTTAATTGAAAAATTGAAAATTATCTTCCCCTTATATACTTCATTTTGTGCATTCAATTTTGACTTGAACATTTTTTATTTACACAAAATTCTTATAGAACTGTCAAATTTCGCACTTTATTCTCTTTTATTTTGTTTCCTTGATTTTTTTTGTTCACTCGATGTTTTTTGTTGAACAGAAATTCGCAGCAGGCGCCCCAAAACAGTCCCAACACAATGATAAATCCCTGAAGATTGACTTGACATGATGTTATCAGAACAATAATCTGGGCCAACAAATGGTTGGGAACAATTTCTGTGACAACAACGCCAACTACATAAACAAACCAGGACAGGCCCATAATTATGGCCAATTTTAAAAACAAATTATTGCCTTCGGTGCACTCCGAGCTGTCCAAAGTAGACCGAGTCTTTAGGTACACTATCACAAACAGGGTTGAGTTCATGGATAAAATTATAAGTACAGGAAAAGCAAAGAACACTATTAGGTACAAAGGCTGGCTCAGAAAACAACTGTTGATTCTGTCCTTGCGTCCCAATTCATAGACATTTGACTGTTTGACCGCAAAATGAATGGCAATGGAACAAGCGCTTATCACAAAAGTGGCACCATAAATGTAGAAGAAAATTTTTGATGCTGATTTAAGCCAGTTGTCTTTGCGCATCAAATTGGCATTCATTGTTTTGGACAGCTTTAAGTATATCTTGAACGAAATGGCATTCGAATGAAATAAGCAAGATAGCCACAAAAAGTGTTTGAGAATGCCAACCACAAGACACATTAGGTCGGTGCGGACAAAACCGCTGAGAAAATACTTGCTGGCCAATTTGTGCAGGGGAGTTATCAGATGAGAGATGAATAGTGATGAACAATAGGACAGGACCAGGTACTCGTTTTTGACAAGTTTGCGTACTACCGACATTTTGGTCTCTTTTGCATGGTCGCGCGCCTTGATATGCGCAATGATGTATGTAATAGTTACAATCAGTATGGAGATAAATGAAAGTGATGAGAGGCCGATGGTTAGCCAAGTCTCAATTTCATACAAAGTCATGTCAAAAGGTTGCCATGAGTTGGAAGAGTTTATGGATGGTGTTGTGTGGAAATCATACAAATAGAAAAACATTTTTGATTTATTTGATAGACTAAAGGGGTTTATTTTTGGTGAAATTTTTGCATCAACACAATTTGGGATATCTTATTTTATTTTTTTCTTTCAAGATGCATTTGGGGTATTTTAAAAATCAATATTTGAAAAATAATTATTAAAATAAAAATGTCATTCAAATATATGATTAAAATGGATTATAAAAGCTTTTTACTCATCTTTTCACTGCGTCAGCAATGTTATTAAACAACAAGTGTAATTTGAAATGATAGATATTGATTCTATTTTTTTTTTATTTGTTTAAATGTACCGAGCTAAAGCTCCCTCAGATTAAATCAAAAATTTAAAAAATAAAATAAAACAAAATGAAATGTAAGTAATAAAAGGCGCATTTTCGAATAATTTTTTTTAAAATAATTCCTTATTTCGTTGGATGCTAACTAAGTTGTTTAAAAGTCATAAAGTCAAAGTCAAATAAAGTCATTAGACTTGACTTTAATTTTTTTTTAAATAAAAGTCTTTGAATTGCTTTGAATTTTTTTTTAAATAAAACTCTTTGAATTGACTTGAATTTTTTTTTAAAGTCTTTTGCCGCTCCATGTAGTTTTTAAGGCGGCCATTCTTATTTGAAAGTCTTTGAAATGACTTTTTTCAGAAAAAAAAATTTGACTTTGAAAAGACTTTAAAATGAATTTTTTTTCTGACTTTTGCGCAAGTCTGGATGCTTAATATTTTAAAGTATATTTTAAAAGTATAACAAAATAGGTATCTAACTTAATCAAATAAAAAAATTGTTATTTTTTTTGAGTTGCATCTAGAACACAAAAATATCTTCTTTTAGCTATTGGCATGTTGCAAGTTGAGCAAAATTTATTTTCTCCATTTTGAGTACCATTATTCTAGAGAATACTTTCGCTACTTGACATTTATGGACTATTTTTGCTAAACTAATTTAAATTTTTTTTGGTTTTTAATATAATATTTATATCTAATTGATATATGATTTATTTATTAATATAAAAGACCTCAGCTGAGCAAATGGTCAAATTTTAGTTAAAAATAAACTTGTTGTAATGAAAAAATAATAAGTTTTTTTTATTGTTTTTTTTAAATACTTAAGATTGTTAAATTTAAATTAAATAATTAAAATTTGCTTAAACTATTTTTTAAATCACACAAAATAATTTACTGGTTAAAAAGAATTAAATTTATGCTTATACCAGGTCTATATTGAAAGGTGACCATTTGGTCACATATTATGTGGCGGACTAGAATCAATAATGGTGTTGAACTGTTTGAAAGAAACCATATCAAAGAAGCAAAGAGCAAGCTCGAAGCCCACAAAAAACGCCAAAGACACATATCAAATCAGATTAATCAGTCGAATTCCACATCAACTAACCAACAAGTATCCACACAGCCCATAGAACATTCAAATCATCCACAAGTAAATCAACTAAATCAAAAAATACAACCGAAAGCAGTTCAATAGCCAGAGAGGGACTGATGACTCAAGCACCTCTTTTCAAAAATTTAAGCCGAGCTCCATTTTAAAAGTTCAATTTATCAAAAAAAGCTATAATTTTTCAGTCAAATTGTCAATTTTCAAAAAAATAGAAAATTAATTTTTATGAATAATAATTTATATTTAAATTTTATAATTAAAAAATTGAGTGTTTTTTTTTGTAAATTCAATCTAATAAAATTTTAAATGAAAAAATAAAAAATTCCCACTTCGAGCTCTCCTCATTTGAAAATGTCTGGCTGTACTCCTGCCAACTAATCTTAAAAAAGTTTAAGTCATTATATAGAAAAATATACACCGTATATATAGTTAATTTATTTTTAATTAATTTTTGCCAGTTAACCCATTCAACTTAATTTTAAAGGATCTTTGTAGAAATTTTAGAGAAATTTGTAGAGTTATTTTAGAGGTCATCGTTCATTTTTAACTAAAATATCTTAAAAAATTTCTTTTATTTTTCTCTAAAAAATCTTTTTCTTCTTATTATTATTATTATTATTATTATTATTATTATTATTTTTTTCTTCTTATATATATTGTATTTTTCTTTAAGCTAGAAGTGGCCAAAAATATTTACTAAGAAGAATTTCGTTTATTTATTTTAAATATTTAAAGTACAAATAGCTTTGTGTCGAACAAGTAGGTTTATTACATAACTTTATAATTTTAGAGTTTTATACCTACCTTGAAGATTATAACATAAGTAAAGAAACTGTTCAGAAAATTGGACGTGGTCGTGGTAGAAAAAAAGTAATTGTATACCGTAAGAGAAAAATTTGAAGATAATTTTATTATTGAACTTTGGAATGTTAATTATTTATTTATTTGTTCTCTGTACCGAGCTAGAACTCCTTCAGAATAAATTAAAAAAATAAATAAATAAAATAAAAAATCAAAATAAAGTTAATAAAATGAGATTAAAAAAAATCAAAGTAAAGTAAATAAGCTAAATAAATGAAAGTTAGAAATAAATAAATTGGAATAGATAGTTACATGTGGCACATGTTTACATGGTTCAAGCATCAAGAAAAAAAGAAGAAATAGCAAGGTAGCAATTACACAATGGAGTTGGGTATTCAATATATCTTGATTCGAAACCTTGTTTGTATTCCTTCACTAGTCAAACAAACAATGAAATAGAATGACTCAGTCCTGTCCCAACATATCTCTCACTCAATTCAAAAAGCCGATTCGAGACTGTTAGTAATTTTAGTTTATTAAAAGCCTCATGATGCACGATGTTTGAGGGAGTATCATATTTTAACTTAAGAATAGATCTGACTGCTGTATTCTGAATTGCTTGCAGTTTTTTGATATTATTTTCTGAAAATGAATTTAAGCAAGGAAAAGAATAATCTAAAATTGATCAGACTAAGGATTTATAAAGATTTCCTAGTGTGTTTTGATTAAGACCCCATTTTTTGTTTGACAATATCTTAATAATATTTAGCCTTTTATTGCAGCGTCCTTTAATTTCGTCTACCAGTATATTAAAGTTTAACTTAGAATCAAATTTAATACCAAGAAACTTGATTTCTTTTTGGCTCACTTTTCTGTTTTGATAAATTTTTAAGTTTAGATTATCACTCTCTTTTTTGTACCCAGAAAAGACAACTGAACACTACTTTTCAACTGATATCTTCATCTTCCATTTAATAAGCCATTGTTCTAGTTCGTTGGTGTATTTATTAATCTTATTTTTAGTTTCCCCTTTTTGTTATAAATGAAGAATGTATCTAGAACATCTGCGAAAACCAGAGAGTATTCATTATTTGCTTTTTTCTTTTGGGGATGTCATTAATATATATACTAAATAAAAGAGGACTAATTACTGAGCTTTGAGGAACACCTGCAGTTAATTGATATTCTTCGCTCAGATGGTCATTCAAATTTACCTTAAATGTCCTAGAGTCAAAAATGGATCTAATCCAGTTAGTCAAGTAATGAAGTGGATTTATTTTAACCAATTTAAAAAGTAAACCTTCATGCCAAACCCTATCAAAGGCTTTAGAAATATCAAAAAAAAAGGTCGGTTAATAGCCGTGTAAATGAATTTATACCTCGTACAAATAATTTTTTCAAAGCGCTGCATAACGCCTTTTCAAGTATGTAAAATAAGCGTCCTTATGTTTATTTATTGGTAAATTCATTTAAACAATAACAAAGGTGAGTTGATCATAAACTTGTAAAGTTGAGAACTCGTATCTATAAGAGTCGGTCAAAGTATATGCTTTTGGATGACCGCATTAAGATTACAGTCGATCCTTGGTATAACTAGCGCATCTTTATTACGAGCTGTATTACCGGAACCGATTACGAGCAATAGAAAAAGATATGAAAATTGTTTCGATAGAACGTGCTTCGATATAACGAAAACTTGATAGAACAAGCTGTTTTGAAAAACCGCTTAAATTATTTTCTTAAGAAAAATAACTTTACATAACGAGCTCGAAAAAATTTTTCACATGTAATTTAAAAAGAAAGATTAAAAAAATTTTAAATTTAACAATTAATTTCCGATAACGAGCAGGAAATTTTTTTTTTCACATTTTAATAAAAATAAAAAAACAATAAACTTAATGTCATTATGAGAAAAGCTTCATGATATTGAATTTGCTTCGGAAATGCCCAAATTATATATTCTCTGAGCGATTTACAAATTAAAAAGAGCTTGTGATGGTGTCTCTTCACTATTTTATTTTACTATTTCACTATAGACATTATTATTATTTACAAATAAATAATAATAATGTCTCTTTACTAACAATCCAAAGATGTTTTCGAAAAGATGGTTTCAATGGGATTTTTTATTCAGTGATTTAGAGAGCAAAAATGAAGAAAACAAAGATTTCGCAGAATTATCGAAGTTTGAAAAAAAGTTAGCCTTCGAAAAGTATGCTTATGTTTCAATTGATTCAAATTTGGAAGCAAGAGGTTTTTTATCTGATCTCGAAATTGTCAACTGAATAACCGTTACAGAGGAAAATGCTGAAAGTGATTCAGATATCGAAGAAATTTCCAAATCAGAAAACAGATATTAGTTCGAAAGATGCAATTGATCGAATTAATGATCTAAAATATTTTTTTTTGAATAAAAAGGAAGATTTTTAAACATCGCTGATATTTTATTTAATAATAAAAATATTGTAAAAGAAAATTACGATACAAAACAAGCATCCATTTCTGATATTTTCAAATAATTTTTATTGTGTTAAATTTTTCTTTATTTTTTTTAAATAAAATTTTAGAATCTAAAAATTTTTTTTCCATCTTTTTTAATGGGATTACGATACAACGAGTTTCGGTATAACGAGCAGGAGAATTTTAGCCAGACTTGTTCGCTATATCAAGGATCGACTGTATAATGAAGAATTACGATAGAGAAAACAAAAAAGAAATTTAAATCTAATTGTGAAATATTAATGTATTTGATTATTTAATTTTCAAGTTTTTTTTTCATCAATAAAATTGTATTATTTTTATTTTTTCTTCTAAAGCAGTCCGCATTGCTTAAACATAAAATTTTAAAGAGAATATAAGGATAATGACAAAACTATTTATAATGAACTCAATAAAATTTAATTAAGCAATATCAATAGGGCGTAGCACTACTTGAACGAATTACCAAGGGCTCATAGTTACAGTTAAAAATAAGTGCTAAACATGCACACAACTCAATCTTTGACTAACCAAGACAAAAAATACTGGCTTTAAAAAAAATAATTATGATTTTACTATCGGTAATAGATGCGCAAAAATATATGTTTCAGTATTTTATTAAGTATATTTTATTAACTTTAATTTTAATTAATCATAAAGGAAGAATTTTTGTTCAAATTGTATTTGAAATTCTCAACACCGCTTTTTTTATGATAATAAAATAAATTTTAAATTGTTAAAGCATGTTTCTTGAAAGCAATCATTTTTAACGATTTCAGGTTCAAAACTTTATAGCTTTCCAAAATTAATACTGAAATAATAACTCTTTTAAAAGATAAAATTTTAAATTTTTTTATTAATTTTAAATTTTAAGATTGGGTCTAACGACACTGAAGGCAAGACGCGAGCGTGGAGACTTAATCGAGATCTTTAAGATAACGAATGTTCTAAGTAAAATCCAGTTGCAGAATCCGCACATTAAAAGCCATGCACTATCATCTAATTGTCCAGCTGGAGGAATCCGAGGGCATCCAAGAAGATTGACCAAACAATTGACACGAATTAAAAAAAGAGATAGCTTCTTGACAAATCGAGTGGTAAACGAGTGGAACAAATTACCAGTAGAGGTTGCTAATGCAAAATCCAAAAATGAATTCAAAAACAAACTTGATAAATTTTTGAAACTAAAATAATTAATTTCTTCTATTAGCATAATTTTGTAATTATAAGGATTTATGTTAAAACCAGACAACTACCATAGCGAGGCTACTTATAGCCTTGCTCCGCAGTTAGTCTGCTGTAGCTTTTTATTATTATTATTATTATTCTTTTTCGAATTTATTTAATAGAAAAAAAATTATTTATGACTTTACGACTAAAAAGATATTTTCATATTTAATTGATTTTAAAACAAGGCAATTATTATTATTATTATTATCTAATAAAATTACGCTTGTCTTGACGATGTTTAAAAGAAAAGCTTAACAATAAAATAATTTTAATTATTACACTGAAAAAAAACAAAAGCGTCTTAGAAATAAAAAAAGTGAATTTTAAAAAAAAAAAAGCGACTTCTAAATTTTTTTGAGTAAAAAACGACTTAATTAACCAAAAAGAAAAAAGAGACTTCATTTATAAAAGTTAAATACAAAATAAGCTCCTCCTTTTAATGACTAATAAGAAGAAAATAAAACTCTCCTGTAATTTTAACGGACAATTTTTATTTTCATAATTATAACAGATGTTTTGCAATTTTATATTATTATAATTTCGTTTGAATTCAAAAGTTCAACATTATTTTTCTAAAATTCATATTGTCCTTAATGAATGTTTTTTATTTTGACGAGCCGCAAATGGCTTGGACCATTTCTCCTGTTATTAATCTTAAACAGTTAAAACACACAATTGTGTTTTTTACAAAACACTTTCTTTTTAGATTACGAAAATTATTATATAAATTGTTCTTTTCAAATCGTTCGAAATTATTGTTATTAAAAAAACTTTTTTTTTTTTAATTTTTTTCTTTAAACGGCATTTTTTTGGGTTTTATTAAGAAGGCCGCTTCAATAGCTATCTGGAACGGCAATCCATGTCAGGATCACAATCATATGATTTTTTGCCATTCCAGGTAGCTATTGTAGCGGCCTTCTAAATAAAACCCATAAAAGCACCGTTCAAACAAAAAAATTTAAAAAAAAAGTTTTGAATCTGACTTTATTAAAAAAATTTAAGTCTAAGTCTAAGTTCAGACTTGACTTTGACCAGCTCTGACTGAACTTCACTAAATATCTATTTAAGATGTGTAGAATCTGAACGATTATTATCATAATTTTTAGGCCATCTGTTTTTTTATTAAATTAATATTAAATATATTTATAAAAATCGTCGCTTTGTCCAAAAGTACTGCAAGATATCAAAGTTAGTCCTTAGGATGAATTTTTTTCAATTAAATTTGATAAGTAAATAGTTATTATTGACCAAAATTGAATTTAATAATTAAATTTTTATTTGTTTCACCATTTTGTAAATAAGTTTCTCTTCTCTTAATTCTAAATTCTATTTTTAAAAACAATTTTAATATTTCAAATAAATTTTTGAAAAAAATATTAACTTTTAATATCAAAATCAATATTTAAAATTAAATCCTTGATTAAATTAAAATATTGTCAAAGAAAAAAGAATCCCACAAAATCTATCTATAAAAGCTTCTTAAAAAGTGACTTATTAACCGACTTTTTTAAATAACGTCTTAAAAAGTGACTTAAAAAAACCAATAGAAGTGACTTTTTATCCAACTTAATATCCGTCTTAAAAAGCGTCTCCAATACGCTTTTTTTTTTTCAGTGTAGCAAACAACTTATGTGAATTGATAATTCCCAAACTGACTTAAGTGCTTTCAAATTAAATTTATTAAACAATAATTTAAAATGAAAATCTTGATTTTTTTTTGCCAATTTAATTTGAAAAAAAATAATTTAAAATATATTATAACATGGCCTAACCGGGTGACCTATTTTTTTATTTTTTGTCTATCGACACAGTTTTGCATAATAATGCGAAATTCGTTCACCCAATTAGACCGAAATTTTCGGGTCACCCCATTAGTACATGGGGTTAATAGGGTGAGGGGCAATTAGGTTAATGTGGTTAACCCATTTGCCCCATTTTTTTGGACAGTTACCCCGAAAATTCACCAGGTTAGCCGAATTTTAACCCAATTACCCCGTTTTTTAACTATTTAACCCTACTTTCTAAAACAAAAGAAAAAATTAATTATATTTTAGTTGCTTTTTTAAAAAAAAATAGAGTTTTTTTTCCAAAAATTTATTTGAAATTTCAAAAATCTTAACAAAAATAAATTATTGTAACGAGAACAAATTTTAACAAATTTTGAGTTTTTATACATTAACGAAGCTTAATTTAAATTATTTTAAATATTTTAAAGAAAAATTACTTTTTTAAACAAATTTTTAATTTTTAATTTTTACATTTTGCACATAAAAATTCCATAGTTTTATCTTTTTATTCTCTATTGGTAAACAATTATAGCACGACCAACTGGTACAACTTTCACATGTTAGCCAACTATTTTTGCTAGAATTACCTAAATCGAAGTTAATTTTACAAATAAAACAAATTATAGAATTATCAACTATTTCATTTTGCTTTTTTTTATTAACACTCCTAGTTGTTAGACTTTCTAAATTCTCGTTTTTTTTATCAATTTTTTTTCTTTTTTTACTGTTTTTTTCTTCAGTTTGTGCACGTGCGTCATCTTCAGTTAAAGATTGAGCATAGTCTCTTTTCAATTTTTTTCTCTTTTCATTTACTTTTTTATTTTGAGAAAAAGTTTCTTTTAAGAAATTTAAGACAGCATTTTCAGCAGATTCTTTAACAGAAACACTTGATGAGCCATCATTTCGAGACGTGTCAATCAAATTTGGTTCGTCATTTAATGTGCTTTTTGAGCCAGATCCTAATGAAGTTTAAGGGACTGAAACTCAAATTTGCAAAGTAATAAATACAAGCTTTTATATGACTTGCTTCAAACATGAATATTATCCACTTTAGTCTTAAACAATTTTAGAAATTTTACAAAATTACAATGTAAATGTATCAAACTTTCAATGCATAAAACTGTTTTAAATTAGAATTTTTGCATTTTACTTTTAAAAAAATTTAGTTATAAATTCAAAAAAACAAATTTAAGTTACCATTAAAATAGCTAAATTAAAATATCTTTAAAAAAGCATTTTCAAAGATTAATTTCGGGTAAATGGGTTAAACAGGTGAATTTGCCGGTTAACCGGGTGAATTTGCGGGCTAACCGGGTGAGTTTTGGCATAAATAGGTGATACCCCATTAACCCCTTTGCCCCTGAAATTCACACCAAAAAAGAACTCATGTTATTTTTTTATCAATCTTATTCAAAATTTAGGGTGACGTTCTTGATTCTCTTTGGAACTTATAGGCTAAATAGGTAATTTGGAATAAATAAAATTCACCAGCTTTGACCAATTCTCCCAAATACATAATTTGTTCCAAAATCACCCCTTTTGACAAAATTAATTTTTGAGTCTAAATTTGGAGGCTAAGATAAAATAATCAATGAAAAAAGGATCGTTTTTTATAAATTTTGGCTCCTGAAAAATATAAAAAATATAAAATCTTAGGAAAATTTATTAGTTTTCAGCTAGAAAAAAACGAAATTTAAAAGTTGTCACCCCATTCACACATTAAATAATTGCCCCATCTTACTATAATATTCTTTTTGTTTTTTGACCTGTTTTCAATTTATAACAGCGCAAGAGGTTATAGCAAATCTCTTCCAGAAAAATAACAATTCAGAATGCTTGCTTTTTAAACAAATGGTCGATATTAGAAAGCTTGTCTCTAGGCCAGAGTCTTTTTCAACTTATAGCTTAACAGTGTTTAATTTTTACTCATGGAGCCAACTTCACTTTGAGTGCTTTGCTTTTGAAAATTTTTTCTACTTGGTATTGACTTGGTTCCCAAAAAACCAATTGTATTAGAAAAAAGTGATAAGCTAGCATTCAATTTCTCAATAGCAAATGATTCACAATTTTCCATTAATTTTGTTAATTTCAAAGGAATTGATGTCAATTTTAATATGTTTAAATCGATGCCAATTTTTTACCAAAATTCACTAGTTTTCAAATTTACACAATTTATTTTGTACAGCAACCAAACAAAAGTGAAATATTGGCATAAAGTCTTACCTTTATTTAGAAATATTCAATCATTATATTTTTCAAATACAGTAAAATATTCACAATTTATTTTCCATTGTTGTTTAATGATACTTATTTTGACTATCTCATATTTGATGGCATATTTGACACTTTTATAAGAAAAAATGTACTGGGATTTTTGAATTTAAATATTTCATGCACAAACAAAATCACAAGTGTTCAGTTGAAATTTTATAATTTTAAACTTTCGAATTCTTTGATAAACAAACAAATGTTTAATTACACCAGCTTTTTAAGATTAGAGGGTACTTTAAAAAGTATCGATATCAACTCTTTTTTTAAGCTTGATAATTTGAAAAGTTTACAAATTTATTTAAAAAATTTATATGCCTTAATTTCAGATGATGCAACTTGGCTTACTGGCATTGGATTTAAAATTGAGCTTGGATTTTTAGATGGTTATTCTTTTCCTGATCAAGACTTATGTGTATTTAAATCATTCAATAGTTATATTGAAATCGCCATTTTTAGAATGGAAACAGTTTGTACATGTACAATCATGTATTTATGGTCCCAAAGTAGATCTATTAAATTTTTGCCATTTAATTGCTCTGATTTTAAACAAGAGTGCAATTTTACACAATTAGCTTTAGCTTGTGACAAAAATTTAAAAATTAAATACAAGGAAGATCAGTATGATTTTTATTTTAAGTCAGAATATATAAGCTTCTTCAATTTAGTGCTATTACCAATTTTTGGTCTTTTGGGTTTAGTCACAAATGGTTTGAGCATATTAGTTCTAATCAATGGAAACAAAATAAATACAATGAATGAGAATAAGTCTTCTGATAAAGGCCTGATAAAGTTGATGCAAATCAATTCATGTCTAAATTTTACCTATTGCTTCATATATTTGTTTCATGTGGCAAATTTTTGCATTTTTTTTGACGGAATATTTTGCTCGTCAGTTAAACGAACATATTTTTTTCAAATAATCGAAAAATATTTTATTGAATTTTTTGGAAATTCAATCAAAACAGCTACCAACATTATTTGTGTATTCATAGCCAAAGATCGTCTAAGTCTTTTAAATGGAAGAAAAAATAAAAAAAACTTTTTAAAGAAGACTGTTTATGTAGCTATTGTAACAATTATGTCACTTATAATAAATTTGGAGAGTATTTTTACAATTGAAATAAACGATGTTAAATTTTTGGCTTTTAAGAAGAAAAAAATTGGAGAGAAAAAAAAAATTTTGAATTCAGAACGACATTTACTATTTTGGTAAATTGTTTCATTCTACTAATCTTTCGATTATTGGAACTGACAGTTTCAGCCTTTATCTTATATAAAATAATTGTAACTAATGATTGCAGTTTTACAGAAAAGATATGCACCATTATTTACCATTTAGGCAGTATGATCTATTTAGTTTCTTGTTCTTTTAATATAGTAAATTATTCCAATTCAAATTTTGTATTTCGTAAAACTGTTGATAACATTATTATTTTTTTTAAAAAGAATTTTTGTTCAATTTTTAATTTATTTAAATTTTAAAAATTAGAAAAGATAATTTTTTTTGTCAAATTTAAATAAATTATAGTAATAGCAAATAAAAACGTGATTTATATTTTCTCTTTAACCGAAGTATTTATATTGTTGTTTTAAAAGCCGTCTAAAAGCAAAAGTGATATAAGACCTATGTCCATATCTAACTGTCTAGCTCTAATGCTTGAAAAATTAATCTTAGTTAATTCATCAGCCCTAAATCGTATAACTAAAAACCAGTTTGGATCTAAAAATTTATCTTAATGGATATATTTTGTGTCAGTAGACAAATATTTTTTTTAGTAGATAATTTTATTTAAAAAAGTAGATAAAAGTTTTTATTAGATGGTATTTATTTTTTCAATTTGGATGATAAAAATAATTAACAAACTTATTAACACTTATCTACTTACTCTTTTTGGCACTTATTTCCTTACCACGTTTAGTTTCTCAGCAACTTCAATATTGTTTTCGACAAGATCTTGTACTGTTGAACTTGTAGCCAAAACAAGTTGATTTTGATTAGTCACATTAACGATTGAATTATTTACACTTAGAATCGTACTTGAAACCTCTTGTTGAACTTCTTGTGGATTTTGATGGTCTAACTGCATGTTAATCGGAGCTACAGAATTTTTCTCTAAAGCTGATCTAGCTTTTTTTTCGACCTCGTTTTGCATTTCCTTCGATCCCTAAGTCTAAACCCGGGAATTTGTTTAGGTTCAAAAAGTGCGAAATTCCGATTGTGTTCTTGCATTTGAAGTTTTTTTGCCAATTATAACAGGAGCTAGTGCTCGATTCCCAATTTTTCGAATCGATTTTAACCGCAATGAATTTTCTACTCCATTCCAATAACTCATCAAAATCAAGCCAACCATTTTATTTTGCCCAAAACTCTTTGCACTTCGACTCAATACGTTTTTGGTGCTCGGATAACCATTTCTCACCAGCCCAAAGTGTTCTCGCTCATCCATTGTAAATTGAAATAGTCGAAAAACTTGTTAATGTTTTTATTGTTTCTCAAAAAAAAATCAAAAAAATTACCACTTTAATGATAAATATATACTCTTTTAAACAATTATCTACCTTTGAATAAAATTATCTACTGAATAATATTTTTATCTTATTACAAAAATGATTTATCTACTTTTTATTTTATCTCCTTTTTTTAAATAAAATTATCTACTAAAAAAAACATTTATCTACTAACGAAAAACTATGCCTTATCTTAATTACGTATTAAATCAATTATTTTAGATGATATTTTTTTGAATAAAACTTTTTTTAAACAAAAAAAAATTGATTTTTATTTAATTTCCTTTATTTTTACATGGAAGACGCGTCTACTTGCTTTATTTTCCCTTAGAGCGTCTACTTACTTTTTATTATTATTTATTTATTTGTATATCTGTATCGACTTACTTTTTAACCCCTGCTCTCAATCTTAATCTATCACAAAACAACCTAATCAGACAAATTTATTTATTTATTAAAAATTAAAGTCCCATGGACAAGTATAAAAAAAAAAAAGTTATTTTAAAAAATTATTTTTAGAAAATTTCATAATTTATGAAAAAAAAAATTAAATTAAATTTTAATTACAAGATAAAAAAAAACTCCCATTCAAGCCGTATTAAGCTAAACTTCTGTTATGCGCAGTTTTGGTGACAAATTATTTATTTATTTATTTGAATGAATTATATATCATAGACACAAAAAAAGAGATTAGAGAAATTTAATTAAGTTGTATGATATGTACAAAACATAAGTAAAATTAAGTGAAAAAATCTACTTTTAGAAAGTCGTTTAGAATATTAAACAAGTAAAAAAAATTCAAATTCTGTGACATTTCAATCCTAAGTTGTTGAACAACAAATTTAATTGAGTCCACCAAACCTCGGTTTGCACAAAGGAAGACATGGTCAATAATAGAGATTGACGTTTTTGTATTATTATCGAATGTATCGATATAAATTTTCTTTTCTAAATTGTTTATCTGTCTACAATACGAAGAGTTTTTTTGGTCAAAATGTACATATCTTCCTTTTAAAAAAACCAATAGGCTATTACACAAAACACTTTGACGAAGTTGTTTTAGAAAGAAGATCTTATGTTTGCAGTAAATTTGCTCAATCGTTTCTACTTTTATGGCCTCTAACATTGGTCTAAATCTTGCAAATTTCTTGATACCGAGTGCTCTTTTTAGGAGCAAATTCTGTCTTGTTTCAAATTCACTGAGTTTATCACCACCAATCCAAACTGTATCAAGATGATACCTAATATTATTGACAAAATTGTTTGTACAAGAAGCCCAGTAAATCAGGATTTGTCATTTTTGGCTTGCAACCCAGTCCATAAAGTGAGTAGAAGCTCTTCTCCACCTTTTTCCACTTTTCTTCTACAAAATCATTAAAAAATTTTCCATCACTAATTGGAAGCCGCAAATATTCAATTCTCTCAGATTGAGAAATAGACAAATCATTTAATTTTAGGTAAGGCTTATCCTTTATTTTCCCTTTTTGAAAAGTATTCGCTGCAGACTTACTTGGATTAAAGCCGATTTTCCACATAGTAGAGAAGTTTGAAAACACATCAAGAAGAGCTTGACAATGCCCGAGCGATGGTGCCATAATAACAATATCGTCACAATACGATATAATTGATAGGTTAATACCATTTACGGCTGCACCAATTTTCAATTCAGGACATTCGTTTAATAGATCGTTTATGAAAAAATTAAACAAAAAAGGAGATAAAATACCAACTTGTTTAACACCCTATGTCGTTTCTATCATACCACTCGTTACACCTTCATGCTTAATTAAAATCTTGGAGATGCTGTAATACTTGTACAATATTCGCCAAACCCTGTTCGGAATATTATTAATTAATTTGTAAAAGAGATCATCTCTCCAAAGTTGTCAAATGCTTTACTTGCGTCAAGGAAAATTACATGCAATTTTGAACCATCTTGTCTATAGTAATTGATAGTTTAATTTACACAAAAGTAAGCATGTTTACACGAAAGTTTGTTCTTGTAGCCAAATTCGTTCGGATAAATTTCGTCAAAACATTCCATCTTACTCAAAAGAAGTGATTCAAAAATTGTCGCCAATGATGTTGAAATCGATATTGGCCTAAAGTCATTTGGGGTGCTCATAACTCCTTTTTTTTTGTATTGGTGTCACCATCGAGACATTAAATTGATATGGCAAATAACCATAGCCTACCGAGGCATTAAGAACCACATGAGCAGATAAATGAGATTGTCACTTTTTCCATGGATAAAGAATTCATTACTAATGGCATCGAAACCAGCTGTTTTTTTAAATTTTAATTTACTTATTGCCTTTACCACGCCTTCAGTACAAAATATACATTCCATTTTCAAATCACTTAGATACTTGAATATTTAACCTTCGAAGACAAATGTTTAACCTTCGACAAACATGTCAGATGTCAAGAGTGCCAAAAGTCTTGAAAATATTTAACTAAGAAGACGTTTATCTCTCAAAGCCATTTTCATCAACTCAATAAGATTTAACCATCTTTCATCTTCCATCTTATCTTTTATTCGATGTGCGAGTAATCACCATCAAATAACTCATTCTTAACCGATCTTGCTCTTCTCTCCAGATTTTTTAACTGAAACTTGTCAACAGCCATAAATCATAAATTAATAAATCAGTAATAAATTTCAAGTCTTCTTCAATTTAATTTATTTGTTCTAACTTAACAAACTACAAAGTTAAATAATACGTAAAAATATGCTTTATGCTTAAACATTGTAAACATGTATCACATGCAACTGTATTCCTCAATAAAACTTATAAATTTTTTTATTTAAGTAATTTTACTAATATACTTTATTCGAATAAAAAAATTTAAATTTGATTTTAAAATTTATTAATATAAATAACAATATTGTAGAAAACGACGCGTTTCGACCGATAAGCCTTCTTCAGGATCTAGATGAGCGAGAATTACAATTTTTTAACGATTTATTACTAATAAATCATGAAAAAAAATTATGAAAAAAAGAAAAATTTTTTTGAATTTTAGAAAAAAACTTATTATACTTCATTTTTACGAATAAAAATTATAAAATTTTTTTCATTATTTGAAATATTAACTAAATATAATTTACAATTAAACTATGAATTTAAGAAAAGGTTAAGGTTCTAATTTTATCCAACTTATAGATTTTTTTATTTAAAATTGGAATTTGAAATTTAATGATTAAATTAATTAAATCGTCTTCAGTTGATTTTCTTATGGAATCATTATCTATATTTGATTTGAATATTGAAATGGAAAAATCTTGATCACTGTGACCATCTAAATTGAAATGAATCGAGACTTCGGAACATTTGTCAAAATTACAGAGCGATTTTCTTATGTTTTTTCTAAAATTATTTATTGTGAATAAATGTTCTAAAATTCTTTTTCTAGCTGATCTTTTCGATTCCCCGATGTAAAATTCTATACATTTTAAACACTTTATTATATAAACTATTCCAGTAGCATCACAATTAGAATCACATAAAATAGGTAGATTACCTTTTAACCAAAAGATTACCTATTATACTATTATACTATTACCTATTATACTTATTAAAGATTAGATTTGATTACCTATTATACTTGTATTAATTATTTTCGCTTCCAAAATGAGAAATTTATTTTCGAAAATACAGATGTTTTCTCATTTTATTTGATGTTTAAACTAAAGAAAGAAGACTTTATTGATGATTTGCGATATTTGTCTCATCGAGTTATGAATCATATAAAAACATGTAAATTGTGTAGTCAACGAAGTCACATTTGTGGCATATGCAGGAAAAATGAGTTAATTTTTCCATTTGGTGCAGCCCCCTCCGCACCTCCCCTGCAATATTTGTTTATCTTGCTTTAGGTTTAGCATTGATTTTTTTTTAACTTTTTTAATTATCAGCTAGTACAAAAGGTACAAAAGGATATTTGTATAATTATTTCCTATGTAGGTAATTTTGCTATTTTAAAATCAACATTTAAAATTTGACGTTTTTGTTCCCCAGCCTGGTACATTTCGCTTGATTAGCCTGGTACAATTCGCTTGGTACAATTTTCTTTCGCTTCATTATTAAATCAAATTAAGTAGTTAAGCCATTAGACTTGGCTTTAAATTTTATTTTCTTAAAAAAATTCATTTAACTTGATTTTTTTTTGATTTTTTTTAAATATCAAAAAAAGAAAAAATTAACATTAAGTGTTAGACATCAACATTTATTTTTTCTTGAAAAAAGCGACATCTTTCAAACAAAATATTTTTTTCTCTTAATTTTTCATTTTTAGTGATTATTTTTTTTAAAAATTATTAAAGTCAATTTACTGAACCAAGTCTGATCAAATCAAGCTAAAACTATAAGATAAATTTTAATTTTCTAATACAATTAGTGCAGATGTAAATATTTGGTTCTTACATACTTTGTTAAATCTAAAGATAAAATCTGCAAAAGTCTGCAAAAAATCATTCACTTAAAATAGCATCATTTCGATGATGTGGACAAGACTTGTTTATAAGTCTCAAAAAAAAGTCCAAGTCCGAACTTTATTTTTAAATTTGCTAGATCAGGCTTCATATCAAATCATTTATATACTCTTGAGTTGTCTAATGCAATTTTAAAGCCTAGACTTTTGAAAAAAAAGAGTCCGGACTTGGACTCGACTTGAGACTTGTGACTTTAAAACAACTCTGGTGTGCACTCTGCATTGTGCATTTTGATATTGCAGAGCTTATTTTTTTATTTAACATAGCCTGTTAAATCCAAAAATGTAACTATGCATTATTTCAATTAAAAAATAACAATTTATTTAATAGTTTTAGTTAATTATAGATATGATCATTTTGAGCATCAAAAATTGATCCTTGACTTCAAATTGCCAATCCTTTTTTAACTTATTAATACTTAAAGACAAGATTTTTGAGCAAAATTTGCTAATTTGTGAAAAACATGAAAATAATGTTTATTTTCAAAAAAAACATAAAAAATATAATTTTTATAAAAAATAAAAATTATCTTAAATAATTAATAATCAAAACTAGAAATAATTAATAATAATTAATAATCAAGTCGCGGAGGGCACCGCGCACCTCCCCTGCAATATTTGTTTATCTTGCTTTAGGTTTAGCATTGATTTTTTTTTAACTTTTTTAATTATCAGCTAGTACAAAAGGTACAAAAGGATATTTGTATAATTATTTCCTATGCAGGTAATTTTGCTATTTTAAAATCAACATTTAAAATTTGACGTTTTTGTTCCCCAGCCTGGTAAATTTCGCTTGGTTAGCCTGGTACATTTCGCTTGGTTAGCCTGGTACATTTCGCTTGATTAGCCTGGTACATTTCGCTTGGTTAGCCTGGTACATTTCGCTTGGTTAGCCTGGGTACATTTCGCTTGGTTAGCCTGGTACATTTCGCTTGGTTAGCCTGGTACATTTCGCTTGGTAGCCTGGTACATGTCGCTTGGTTAGCCTGTACATTTCGCTTGGTTAGCCTGGTACATTTCGCTTGGTTAGCCTGGTACATTTCGCTTGATTAGCCTGGTACAATTCGCTTGGTTAGCCTGGTACATTTCGCTTGGTTAGCCTGGTACATTTCGCTTGGTTAGCCTGGTACAGTTCGCGTGGTTAGCCTGGTACATTTCGCTTGGTTAGCCTGGTACATTTCGCTTGGTTAGCCTGGTACATTTCGCTTGATTAGCCTGGTACAATTCGCTTGTTAGCCTGGTACAATTCGCTTGGTTAGCCTGGTACATTTCGCTTGGTTAGCCTGGGTACATTTCGCTTGATTAGCCTGGTACATTTCGCTTGATTAGCCTGGTACATTTCGCTTGGTTAGCCTGGTACATTTCACTTGGTTAGCCTGGTACATTTCGCTTGGTTAGCCTGGTACATTTCGCTTGATTAGCCTGGTACATTTCGCTTAGTTAGCCTGGTACATTTCGCTTGGTTAGCCTGGTACATTCGCTTGGTTAGCCTGGTACAATTTCGCTTGGTTAGCCTGGTACAATTCGCTTGGTTAGCCTGGTACATTTCGCATTGGTTAGCCTGGTACATGTTAGCTTGGTTAGCCTGGTACATTCGCTTGGTTAGCCTGGAACATTCGCTTGGTTAGCCTGGTACATTTTCGCTTGGTTAGCCTGGTACATTTCGCTTGGTTAGCCTGTACATTTCGCTTGGTTAGCCTGGTAACATTTCGCTTGGTAAGCCTGGTACATTCGCTTGGTTAGCCTGGTACATTTCGCTTGGATTAGCCTGGTACATTTCGCTTGGTTAGCCTGGTACATTTCGCTTGGTTAGCCTGGTACATTTCGCTTGGTTAGCCTGGTACATTTCGCTTGATTAGCCTGGTACATTTCGCTTGGTTGCCTGGTACATTTCGCTTGGTTAGCCTGGTACATTCGATTGGTTAGCCTGGTACATTTCGCTTGGTTAGCCTGGTACATTTCGCTTGGTTAGCCTGGTACATTTCGCTTGGTTAGCCTGGTACATTTCGCTTGGTTAGCCTGGTACATTCGCTTGTTAGCCTGGTACATTTCGCTTGGTTAGCCTGGTACATTTCGCTTGGTTAGCCTGGTACATTTCGCTTGGTTAGCCTGGTACATTTCGCTTGTTAGCCTGGTACATTTCGCTTGGTTAGCCTGGTACATTTCGCTTGGTTAGCCTGGTACATTTCGCTTGGTTAGCCTGGTACATTTCGCTTGGTTAGCCTGGTACATTTCGCTTGGTTAGCCTGGTTACATTTCGCTTGGTTAGCCTGGTACATTTCGCTTGGTTAGCCTGGTACATTTCGCTTGGTTAGCCTGGTACATTTCGCTTGGTTAGCCTGGTACATTTCGCTTGGTTAGCCTGGTACATTTCGCTTGGTTAGCCTGGTACATTTCGCTTGGTTAGCCTGGTACATTTCGCTTGGTTAGCCTGGTACATTTCGCTTGGTTAGCCTGGTACATTTCGCTTGGTTAGCCTGGTACATTCGCTTGGTTAGCCTGGTACATTTCGCTTGGTTAGCCTGGTACATTTCGCTTGGTTAGCCTGGTACATTTCGCTTGGTTAGCCTGGTACATTTCGCTTGTTAGCCTGGTACATTTCGCTTGGTTAGCCTGGTACATTTCCTGGTACATTTCGCTTGGTTTAGCCCTGGTACATCGCTTGGTTTAGCCTGGTACATTTCGCTTGTTAGCCTGTACATTTCGCTTGTTAGCCTGGTACATTTCGCTTGGTTAGCCTGGTACATGGGGTTTCGCTTGTTAGCCTGGTACATTTCGCTTGGTTAGCTGGTACATTTCGCTGGTTAGCCTGGTACATTTCGCTTGATTAGCCTGGTACAATTCGCTTGGTTAGCCTGGTACAATTCGCTTGGTTAGCCTGGTACATTTCGATTGTTAGCCTGGTACATTCGCTTGGTTAGCCTGGTACATTTCGCTTGGTTAGCCTGGTACATTTCGCTTGGTTAGCCTGGTACATTTCGCTTGGTTAGCCTGGTACATTTCGCTTGGTTAGCCTGGTACATTTCGCTGGTTAGCCTGGTACATTTCGCTTGGTTAGCCTGGTACATTTCGCTTGGTTAGCCTGGTACATTTCGCTTGGTTAGCCTGGTACATTTCGCTTGGTTAGCCTGGTACATTTCGCTGGTTAGCCTGGTACATTTCGCTTGGTTAGCCTGGTACATTTCGCTGTTAGCTGGTACATTCGCTTGGTTAGCCTGGTACATTTCGCTTGGTTAGCCTGGTACATTTCGCTGGTTAGCTTGATTAGCCTGGTACATTCGCTTGGTTAGCCTGGTACAATTCGCTTGGTTAGCCTGGTACATTTCGCTTGGTTAGCCTGGTACATTTCGCTTGAGTAGCCTGGTACATTTCGCTTGGTAGCCTGGTACATTTCGCCTTGGTTAGCCTGGTACATTTCGCTTGGTTAGCCTGGTACATTTCGCTTGGTTAGCCTGGTACATTTCGCTTGGTTAGCCTGGTACATTTCGGCCTGGTTCAGCCTGGTACATTTCGCTTGGTTAGCCTGGTACATTTCGCTTGAGTTAGCCTGGTACATTTCGCTTGGTTAGCCTGGTACATTTCGCTTGGTTAGCCTGGTACATTTCGCTTGGTTAGCCTGGTACATTTCGCTTGGTTGCCTGGTACATTTCGCTTGGATAGCCTGGTACATTTCGCTTGGTTAGCCTGTACATTTCGATTGGTTAGCCTGGTACATTTCGCTTGGTTAGCCTGGTACAATTTCGCTTGGTTAGCCTGGTACATTTCGCTTGGTTAGCCTGGTACATTTCGCTTGGTTAGCCTGGTACATTCGCTTGGTTAGCCTGGTACATTTCGCTTGGTTAGCCTGGTACATTTCGCTTGGTTAGCCTGGTACATTTCGCTTGGTTAGCCTGGTACATTCGCTTGGTTAGCCTGGTACATTCGCTTGGTTAGCCTGGTACATTTCGATTGGTTAGCCTGGTACATTTCGCTTGGTTAGCCTGGAACATTTCGCTTGGTTAGCCTGGTACATTTCGCTTGGTTAGCCTGGTACATTTCGCTTAGTTAGCCTGGTACATTTCGCTTGGTTAGCCTGGTACATTTCGCTTGGTTAGCCTGGTACATTTCGCTTGTTAGCCTGGTACAATTCGCTTGGTTAGCCTGGTACATTTCGCTTGGTTAGCCTGGTACATTTCGCTTGGTTAGCCTGGTACATTTCGCTTGGTAGCCTGGTACATTTCGCTTGGTAGCCTGGTACATTTCGCTTGGTAGCCTGGTACATTTCGCTTGGTTAGCCTGGTACATTTCGCTTGGTTAGCCTGGTACATTTCGCTTGGTTAGCCTGGTACATTTCGCTTGGTTAGCCTGGTACATTTCGCTTGGTTAGCCTGGTACATTTCGCTTGGTTAGCCTGGTACATTTCGCTTGATTAGCCTGGTACATTTCGCTTGTTTAGCCTGGTACATTTCGCTTGGTTAGCCTGGTACATTTCGCTTGGTTAGCCTGGTACATTTCGCTTGGTTAGCCTGGTACATTTCGCTTGGTTAGCCTGGTACATTTCGCTTGGTTAGCCTGGTACATTTCGCTTGGTTAGCCTGGTACATTTCGCTTGGTTAGCCTGGTACATTTCGCTTGGTTAGCCTGGTACATTTCGCTTGGTTAGCCTGGTACATTTCGCTTGGTTAGCCTGGTACATTTCGCTTGTTAGCCTGGTACATTTCGCTTGGTTAGCCTGGTACATTTCGCTTGGTAGCCTGGTACATTTCGCTTGGTTAGCCTGGTACATTTCGCTTGGTTAGCCTGGTACATTTCGCTTGGTTAGCCTGGTACATTTCGCTTGGTTAGCCTGGTACATTTCGCTTGGTTAGCCTGGTACATTTCGCTTGGTTAGCCTGGTACATTTCGCTTGGTTAGCCTGGTACATTTCGCTTGGTTAGCCTGGTACATTTCGCTTGGTTAGCCTGGTACATTTCGCTTGTTAGCCTGGTACAATTTCGCTTGTTAGCCTGGTACATTTCGCTTGGTTAGCCTGGAACATTTCGCTTGGTTAGCCTGGTACATTTCGCTTGAGTTAGCCTGGTACATTTCGCTTGTTAGCCTGGTACATTTCGCTTGGTTAGCCTGGTACATTTCGCTTGGTTAGCCTGGTACATTTCGCTTGGTTAGCCTGGTACATTTCGCTTGGTTAGCCTGGTACATTTCGCTTGGTTAGCCTGGTACATTTCGCTTGGTTAGCCTGGTACATTTCGCTTGGTTAGCCTGGTACATTTCGCTTGGTTAGCCTGGTACATTTCGCTTGGTTAGCCTGGTACATTTCGCTTGGTTAGCCTGGTACATTTCGCTTGATTAGCCTGGTACATTTCGCTTGGTTAGCCTGGTACATTTCGCTTGGTTAGCCTGGTACATTTCGCTTGGTTAGCCTGGTACATTTCGCTTGGTTAGCCTGGTACATTTCGCTTGGTTAGCCTGGTACATTTCGCTTGGTTAGCCTGGTACATTTCGCTTGGTTAGCCTGGTACATTTCGCTTGGTTAGCCTGGTACATTTCGCTTGGTTAGCCTGGTACATTTCGCTTGGTTAGCCTGGTACATTTCGCTTGGTTAGCCTGGTACATTTCGCTTGAGTTAGCCTGGAACATTTCGCTTGGTTAGCCTGGTACATTTCGCTTGGTTAGCCTGGTACATTTCGCTTAGTTAGCCTGGGACATTTCGCTTGGTTAGCCTGGTACATTTCGCTTGGTTAGCCTGGTAACATTTCGCTTGGTTAGCCTGGTACATTTCGCTTGGTTAGCCTGGTACATTTCGCTGGTTAGCCTGGTACATTTCGCTTGGTTAGCCTGGTACATTTCGCTGGTTAGCCTGGTACATTCGCTTGGTTAGCCTGGTACATTCGCTTGGTTAGCCGGTACATTGCGCTTGTTAGCCTGGTACATTTCGCTTGGTTAGCCTGGTACATTTCGCTTGGGTTAGCCTGGTACATTTCGCTTGGTTAGCCTGGTACATTTCGCTTGGTTAGCTGGTACATTTCGCTTGGTTAGCCTGGTACATTCGCTTGATTAGCCTGGTACATTTCGCTTGTTAGCCTGGTACATTTCGCTTGGTTAGCCTGGTACATTTCGCTTGGTTAGCCTGGTACATTTCGCTTGGTTAGCCTGGTACATTTCGCTTGGTAGCCTGGTACATTCGCTTGGATTAGCCTGGTACATTTCGCTTGAGTTAGCCTGGTACATTTCGATTGGTTAGCCTGGTACATTTCGCTTGTTAGCCTGGTACATTTCGCTTGGTTAGCCTGGTAACATTTCGCTTGGTTAGCCTGGTACATTCGCTTGGTTAGCCCTGGTTTCGCTGGTAGCCGGTACATTTCGCTTGGTTAGCCTGGTACATTTCGCTTGGTTAGCCTGGTACATTTCGCTTGGTTAGCCTGGTACATTTCGCTTGGTTAGCCTGGTACATTTCGCTTGGTTAGCCTGGTACATTTCGCTTGGTTAGCCTGGTACATTTCGCTTGGTTAGCCTGGTACATTTCGCTTGGTTAGCCTGGTACATTTCGCTTGTTAGCCTGTACATTTCGCTTGGTTAGCCTGGTACATTTCGCTTGGTTAGCCTGGTACATTTCGCTTGGTTAGCCTGGTACATTTCGCTTGGTTAGCCTGGTACATTTCGCTTGGTTAGCCTGGTACATTCGCTTGGTAGCCTGGTACATTTCGTGGTAGCCTGGTACATTTCGCTTGGTTAGCCTGGTACATTTCGCTTGGTTAGCCTGGTACATTTCGCTTGGTTAGCCTGGTACATTTCGCTTGGTTAGCCTGGTACATTTCGCTTGGTTAGCCTGGTACATTTCGCTTGGTTAGCCTGGTACATTTCGCTTGTTAGCCTGGTACATTTCGCTTGGTTAGCCTGGTACTTTCGCTTGGTTAGCCTGGTACATTTCGCTTGGTTAGCCTGGTACATTTCGCTTGGTTAGCCTGGTACATTTCGCTTGGTTAGCCTGGTACATTTCGCTTGGTTAGCCTGGTACATTTCGCTTGGTTAGCCTGGTACATTTCGCTTGGTTAGCCTGGTACATTTCGCTTGGTTAGCCTGGTACATTTCGCTTGGTTAGCCTGGTACATTTCGCTTGGTTAGCCTGGTACATTTCGCTTGGTTAGCCTGGTACATTTCGCTTGGTTAGCCTGGTACATTTCGCTTGGTTAGCCTTGGTACATTTCGCTTGGTTAGCCTGGTACATTCGCTTGGTTAGCCTGGTACATTTCGCTGGTTAGCCTGGTACATTTCGCTTGGTTAGCCTGGTACATTTCGCTTGAGTTAGCCTGGTACATTCGCTTGGTTAGCCTGGTACATTTCGCTTGGTTAGCCTGGTACATTTCGCTTGGTTAGCCTGGTACATTTCGCTTGGTTAGCCTGGTACATTTCGCTTGGTTAGCCTGGTACATTTCGCTTGGTTAGCCTGGTACATTTCGCTTGATTAGCCTGGTACATTTCGCTTGGTTAGCCTGGTACATTTCGCTTGGTTAGCCTGGTACATTTCGCTTGTTAGCCTGGTACATTTCGCTTGGTTAGCCTGGTACATTTCGCTTGGTTAGCCTGGTAACATTTCGCTTGGTTAGCCTGGTACATTTCGCTTGGTTAGCCTGGTACATTTCGCTTGGTTAGCCTGGTACATTTCGCTTGGTTAGCCTGGTACATTTCGCTTGGTTAGACCTGGTACATTTCGCTTGGTTAGCCTGGTACATTTCGCTTGGTTAGCCTGGTACATTTCGCTTGTTAGCCTGGTACATTTCGCTTGGTTAGCCTGGTACATTTCGCTTGGTTAGCCTGGTACATTTCGCTTGGTTAGCCTGGTACATTTCGCTTGGTTAGCCTGGTACATTTCGCTTGGTTAGCCTGGTACATTTCGCTTGGTTAGCCTGGTACATTTCGCTTGGTTAGCCTGGTACATTTCGCTTGGTTAGCCTGGTACATTTCGCTTGGTTAGCCTGGTACATTTCGCTTGGTTAGCCTGGTACATTTCGCTTGGTTAGCCTGGTACATTTCGCTTGGTTAGCCTGGTACATTTCGCTTGGTTAGCCTGGTACATTTCGCTTGGTTAGCCTGGTACATTTCGCTTGGTTAGCCTGGTACATTTCGCTTGGTTAGCCTGGTACATTTCGCTTGGTTAGCCTGGTACATTTCGCTTGGTTAGCCTGGTACATTTCGCTTGGTTAGCCTGGTACATTTCGCTTGGTTAGCCTGGTACATTTCGCTTGGTTAGCCTGGTACATTTCGCTTGGTTAGCCTGGTACATTTCGCTTGGTTAGCCTGGTACATTTCGCTTGGTTAGCCTGGTACATTTCGCTTGGTTAGCCTGGTACATTTCGCTTGGTTAGCCTGGTACATTTCGATGTTAGCCTGGTACATTCGCTTGGTTAGCCTGGTACATTTCGCTTGGTTAGCCTGGAACATTTCGCTTGGTTAGCCTGGTACATTTCGCTTGGTTAGCCTGGTACATTTCGCTTGGTTAGCCTGGTACATTTCGCTTGGTTAGCCTGGTATATTTCGATTGGTTAGCCTGGTACATTTCGCTTGGTTAGCCTGGTACATTTCGATTGGTTAGCCTGGTACATTTCGCTTGGTTAGCCTGGTACATTTCGCTTGGTTAGCCTGGTACATTTCGCTTGGTTAGCCTGGTACATTTCGCTTGGTTAGCCTGGTACATTTCGCTTGGTTAGCCTGGTACATTTCGCTTGGTTAGCCTGGTACATTTCGCTTGGTTAGCCTGGTACATTTCGCTTGGTTAGCCTGGTACATTTCGCTTGATTAGCCTGGTACATTTCGCTTAGTTAGCCTGGTACATTTCGCTTGATTAGCCTGGTACATTTCGCTTAGTTAGCCGTGTACATTTCGCTTGGTTAGCCTGGTACATTTCGCTTGGTTAGCCTGGTAACATTTCGCTTGGTTAGCCTGGTACATTTCGCTTGGTTAGCCTGGTACATTTCGCTTGGTTAGCCTGGTACATTTCGCTTGGTTAGCCTGGTACATTTCGATTGGTTAGCCTGGTACATTTCGCTTGGTTAGCCTGGTACATTTCGCTTGGTTAGCCTGGTACATTTCGCTTGGTTAGCCTGGTACATTTCGCTTGATTAGCCTGGTACATTTCGCTTGGTTAGCCTGGTACATTTCGCTTGGTTAGCCTGGTACATTTCGCTTGGTTAGCCTGGTACATTTCGCTTGGTTAGCCTGGTACATTTCGCTTGGTTAGCCTGGTACATTTCGCTTGGTTAGCCTGGTACATTTCGCTTGATTAGCCTGGTACATTTCGCTTGATTAGCCTGGTACATTTCGCTTGGTTAGCCTGGTACATTTCGCTTGGTTAGCCTGGTACATTTCGCTTGGTAAGCCTGGTACAATTCGCTTGGTTAGCCTGGTACATTTCGCTTGGTTAGCCTGGTACATTTCGCTTGGTTAGCCTGGTACATTTCGCTTGGTTAGCCTGGTACATTTCGCTTGGTTAGCCTGGTACATTTCGCTTGGTTAGCCTGGTACATTTCGCTTGGTTAGCCTGGTACATTTCGCTTGGTTAGCCTGGTACATTTCGCTTGATTAGCCTGGTACATTTCGCTTGGTTAGCCTGGTACATTTCGCTTGGTTAGCCTGGTACATTTCGCTTGGTAGCCTGGTACATTTCGCTTGGTTAGCCTGGTACATTTCGCTTGGTTAGCCTGGTACATTTCGCTTGGTAAGCCTGGTACATTTCGCTTGGTTAGCCTGGTACATTTCGCTTGGTTAGCCTGGTACATTTCGCTTGATTAGCCTGGTACATTTCGCTTGGTTAGCCTGGTACATTTCGCTTGGTTAGCCTGGTACATTTCGCTTGGTTAGCCTGGTACATTTCGCTTAGGTTAGCCTGGTACATTTCGCTTGGTTAGCCTGGTACATTTCGCTTGGTTAGCCTGGTACATTTCGCTTGGTTAGCCTGGTACATTTCGCTTGGTTAGCCTGGTACATTTCGCTTGGTTAGGCCCTGGTACATTTCCGATTGATTGCCTGGTACATTCGCTTGGTTAGCCTGGTACATTTCGCTTGTTAAGCCTGGTACATTTCGCTTGGTTAGCCTGGTACAATTCGCTTGGTTAGCCTGGTACATTTCGCTTGGTTAGCTGGTACATTTCGCTTGGTTAGCCTGGTACATTTCGCTTGGTTAGCCTGGTAATTTCGCTTGGTTAGCCTGGTACATTTCGCTTGGTTAGCCTGGTACATTTCGCTTGGTTAGCCTGGTACATTTCGCTTGATTAGCCTGGTACATTTCGCTTGGTTAGCCTGGTACATTTCGCTTGGATTAGCCTGGTACATTCGCTTGGTTAGCCTGGTACATTTCGCTTGGTTAGCCTGGTACATTTCGCTTGGTTAGCCTGGTACATTTCGCTTGGTTAGCCTGGTACATTTCGCTTGGTTAGCCTGGTACATTTCGCTTGATTAGCCTGGTACATTTCGCTTGAGTTAGCCTGTACATTTCGCTTGTTAGCCTGGTAAATTTCGCTTGGTTAGCCTGGTACATTTCGCTTGGTTGCCTGGTACATTTCGATTGGTTAGCCTGTACATTTCGCTTGGTTACCCTGGAACATTTCGCTTGGTTATCCTGGTACATTTCGCTTGGTTACCTGGTACATTTCGCTTGGTTAGCCTGGTACATTTCGCTTGGTTAAGCCGGGTACATTTCGATTGGTTAGCCTGGTACATTTCGCTTGGTTAGCCTGGTACATTTCGCTTGGTTAGCCGGTACATTTCGCTTGGTTAGCCTGGTACATTTCGCTTGAGTTAGCCCTTGTACATTTCGCTTGGTTGAGCCTGGTACATTTCGCTTGTTAGCCTGGTACATTTCGCTTGGTTAGCCTGGTACATTTCGTCTTGGTTAGCCTGGTACATTTCGCTTGTTAGCCTGGTACATTTCGCTTGGTTAGCCGGGTACATTTCGCTTGGTTAGCCTGGTACATTTCGCTTGGTTAGCCTGGTACATTTCGCTTGGTTAGCCTTGTACATTTCGCTTGGTTAGCCTGGTACATTTCGCATTGTTAGCCTGGTACATTTCGCTTGTTGCCTGGTACATTTCGCTTGGTTAGCCTGGTACATTTCGCTTGTAGCCTGTACATTTCGCTTGGTTAGCCGGGTACATTTCGCTTGGTTAGCCTGGTACATTTCGCTTGTTAGCCTGGGTACATTTCGCTTGATTACGCCTGGTACAATTCGCTTGGTTAGCCTGGTACATTTCCGCTTGGTTAGCCTGGTACATTTCGCTTGGTTAGCCTGGTACATTTCGCTTGGTTAAGCCTGTACATTTCGCTTGGTTAGCCTTGGTACATTTCGCTTGTTAGCCTGGTACTTTCGCTTGGTTAGCCTGGTACATTTCGCTTGGTTAGCCTGGTACATTTCGCTTGGTTAGCCTGGTACATTTCGCTTGGTTAGCCTGGTACATTTCGCTTGATTAGCCTGGTAACATTTCGCTTGGTTAGCCTGGTACATTTCGCTTGGTTAGCCTGGTACAATTCGCTTGGTTAGCCTGGTACATTTCGCTTGGTTCGCCTGGTACATTTCGCTTGGAGCCTGGTACATTTCGCTTGGTTAGCCTGGTACATTTCGCTTGGTTAGCCTGGTACATTTCGCTTGGATAGCCTGGTACATTTCGCTTGGTTAGCCTGGTACATTTCGCTTGGTTAGCCTGGTACATTTCGCTTGGTTAGCCTGGTACATTTCGCTGGTTAGCCTGGTACATTTCGATTGGTTAGCCTGTACATTTCGCTTGGTTAGCCTGGTACATTTCGCTTGGTTAGCCTGGTACATTCGCTTGGTTAGCCTGGTACATTTCGCTTGGTTAGCCTGGTACATTTCGCTTGGTAAGCCTGGTACATTTCGCTTGGTTAGCCTGGTACATTTCGCTTGGTTAGCCTGGTACATTTCGCTTGATTAGCCTGGTACATTTCGCTTGATTAGCCTGGTACATTTCGCTTGGTTAGCCTGGTACATTTCGCTTGGTTAGCCTGGTACATTTCGCTTAGTTAGCCTGGTACATTTCGATTGGTTAGCCTGGTACATTTCGCTTGGTTAGCCTGGTACATTTCGCTTGGTAAGCCTGGTACAATTCGCTTGGTTAGCCTGGTACATTTCGCTTGGTTAGCCTGGTACATTTCGCTTGGTAAGCCTGGTACATTTCGCTTGGTTAGCCTGGTACATTTCGCTTGGTTAGCCTGGTACATTTCGCTTGATTAGCCTGGTACATTTCGCTTGATTAGCCTGGTACATTTCGCTTGGTTAGCCTGGTACATTTCGCTTGGTTAGCCTGGTACATTTCGCTTAGTTAGCCTGGTACATTTCGATTGGTTAGCCTGGTACATTTCGCTTGGTTAGCCTGGAACATTTCGCTTGGTTAGCCTGGTACATTTCGCTTGGTTAGCCTGGTACATTTCGCTTGGTTAGCCTGGTACATTTCGCTTGGTTAGCCTGGTACATTTCGCTTGGTTAGCCTGGTACATTTCGCTTGGTTAGCCTGGTACATTTCGCTTGGTTAGCCTGGTACATTTCGCTTGATTAGCCTGGTACATTTCGCTTGAGTTAGCCTGGTACATTTCGCTTGGTTAGCCTGGTACATTTCGCTTGTTAGCCTGGTACATTTCGCTTAGTTAGCCTGGTACATTTCGATTGGTTAGCCTGGTACATTTCGCTTGGTTAGCCTGGTAACATTTCGCTTGGTTAGCCTGGTACATTTCGCTTGGTTAGCCTGGTACATTTCGCTTGGTTAGCCTGGTACATTTCGCTTGGTTAGCCTGGTACATTTCGATTGGTTAGCCTGGTACATTTCGCTTGGTTAGCCTGGTACATTTCGCTTGGTTAGCCTGGTACATTTCGCTTGGTTAGCCTGGTACATTTCGCTTGTTAGCCTGGTACATTTCGCTTGGTTAGCCTGGTACATTTCGCTTGGTTAGCCTGGTACATTTCGCTTGGTTAGCCTGGTACATTTCGCTTGGTTAGCCTGGTACATTTCGCTTGGTTAGCCTGGTACATTTCGCTTGGTTAGCCTGGTACATTTCGCTTGGTTAGCCTGGTACATTTCGCTTGATTAGCCTGGTACATTTCCCTTGATTAGCCTGGTACATTTCGCTTGGATAGCCTGGTACATTTCGCTTGGTTAGCCTGGTACATTTCGCTTGGTAGCCTGGTACATTCGCTTGGTTAGCCTGGTACATTTCGCTTGGTTAGCCTGGTACATTTCGCTTGGTTAGCCTGGTACATTTCGCTTTGTTAGCCTGGTACATTTCGCTTGGTTAGCCTGGTACATTTCGCTTGGTTAGCCTGGTACATTTCGCTTGGTTAGCCTGGTACATTTCGCTTGGTTAGCCTGGTACATTTCGCTTGATTAGCCTGGTACAATTAGCTTGGTTAGCCTGGTACAATTCGCTTGGTTAGCCTGGTACATTTCGCTTGGTTAGCCTGGTACATTTCGCTTGGTTAGCCTGGTACATTTCGCTTGGTTAGCCTGGTACATTTCGCTTGGTTAGCCTGGAACATTTCGCTTGGTTAGCCTGGTACATTTCGCTTGGTTAGCCTGGTACATTACGCTTGGTTAGCCTGGTACATTTCGCTTGGTTAGCCTGGTACATTTCGCTTGGTTAGCCTGGTACATTTCACTTGGTTAGCCTGGTACATTTCGCTTGGTTAGCCTGGTACATTTCGCTTGGTTAGCCCGGTACATTTCGCTTGGTTAGCCTGGTACATTTCGCTTGGTTAGCCTGGTACATTTCGCTTGGTTAGCCTGGTACATTTCGCTTGGTTAGCCTGGTACATTTCGCTTGGTAAGCCTGGTACATTTCGCTTGGTTAGCCTGGTACATTTCGCTTGGTTAGCCTGGTACATTTCGCCTCGGTTCGCCTGGTACAATTTCGCTTGGTTAGCCTGGTACATTTCGCTTGGTTAGCCTGGTACATTTCGCTTGGTAAGCCTGGTACATTTCGCTTGGTTAGCCTGGTACATTCGGCTTGGTTAGCCTGGTACATTTCGCTTGTTAGCCCTGGTACATTTCGCTTGGATTAGCCTGGTACATTTCGCTTGATTAGCCTGGTACATTTCGCTGGTTAGCCTGGTACATTCGCTTGGTTAGCCTGGACATTTCGCTTGGTAAGCCTGGTACATTTCGCTTGGTTAGCCTGGTACATTTCGCTTGGTATAGCCTGGTACATTTCGCTTGGTTAGCCTGGTACATTTCGCTTGGTTAGCCTGGTACATTTCGCTTGGTTAGCCTGGTGCATTTCGCTTGGTTAGCCTGGTACATTTCGCTTGGTTAGCCTGGTACATTTCGCTTGGTTAGCCTGGTACATTTCGCTGGTTAGCCTGGTACATTTCGCTTGGTTAGCCTGGTACATTTTCGCTTGGTTAGCCTGGTACATTTCGCTTGGTTAGCCTGGTACATTTCGCTTGGTTAGCCTGGTACATTTCGCTTGGTTAGCCTGGTACATTTCGCTTGGTTAGCCTGGTACATTTCGCTTGGTTAGCCTGGTACATTTCGCTTGGTAAGCCTGGTACATTTCGCTTGGTAAGCCTGGTACATTTCGCTTGGTAAGCCTGGTACATTTCGCTTGGTAAGCCTGGTACATTTCGCTTGGTTAGCCTGGTACATTTCGCTTGATTAGCCTGGTACATTTCGCTTGGTTAGCCTGGTACATTTCGCTTGGTTAGCCTGGTACATTTCGCTTGGTTAGCCTGGTACATTTCGCTTGGTTAGCCTGGTACATTTCGCTTGGTTAGCCTGGTACATTTCGCTTGGTTAGCCTGGTACATTTCGCTTGATTAGCCTGGTACATTTCGCTTGGTTAGCCTGGTACATTTCGCTTGGTTAGCCTGGTACATTTCGCTTGGTTAGCCTGGTACATTTCGCTTGGTTAGCCTGGTACATTTCGCTTGGTTAGCCTGGTACATTTCGCTTGGTTAGCCTGGTACATTTCGCTTGGTTAGCCTGGTACATTTCGCTTGGTTAGCCTGGTACATTTCGCATGGTTAGCCTGGTACATTTCGCTTGGTTAGCCTGGTACATTTCGCTTGGTTAGCCTGGTACATTTCGCTTGGTTAGCCTGGTACATTTCGCTTGGTTAGCCTGGTACATTTCGCTTGGTTAGCCTGGTACATTTCGCTTGGTTAGCCTGGTACATTTCGCTTGGTTAGCCTGGTACATTTCGCTTGGTTAGCCTGGTACATTTCGCTTGGTTAGCCTGGTACATTTCGCTTGGTTAGCCTGGTACATTTCGCTTGGTAAGCCTGGTACATTTCGCTTGGTAAGCCTGGTACATTTCGCTTGGTAAGCCTGGTACATTTCGCTTGGTAAGCCTGGTACATTTCGCTTGGTAAGCCTGGTACATTTCGCTTGGTTAGCCTGGTACATTTCGCTTGGTTAGCCTGGTACATTTCGCTTGGTTAGCCTGGTACATTTCGCTTGGTTAGCCTGGTACATTTCGCTTGGTTAGCCTGGTACATTTCGCTTGGTTAGCCTGGTACATTTCGCTTGGTTAGCCTGGTACATTTCGCTTGATTAGCCTGGTACAATTCGCTTGGTTAGCCTGGTACATTTCGCTTGGTTAGCCTGGTACATTTCGCTTGGTTAGCCTGGTACAATTCGCTTGATTAGCCTGGTACATTTCGCTTGGTTAGCCTGGTACATTTCGCTTGGTTAGCCTGGTACATTTCGCTTGGTTAGCCTGGTACAATTCGCTTGATTAGCCTGGTACAACTCAACTCAATTTAACAGTTGATCTTGAAGGCGATAGAGCTGGAGCAGTCAATTTTGTGAAAGCTAGCTTGATTTTTCAATCCATTTATATATAATTGATCAATAATTCAAATTTTTTTTAAATTTAATTTTTTATTTCTAATTAGCGCTTTATTCAATTTAAATAAAGGCCCAACAATTTATTTTTAATAGTAAGAGAAAGACAGTTGTTAAGTCTCTTTCAATTAATTTTTTTATATTAAATGAGAAGCACCGCCCATTCTCGTATACATATCTTTTAACATGGCGAACGGGTTTTGATTAATTTGTCAAATACAACCATGTTAAATTTTTGAAAGTAATTTTATATATATTTATATTAAATATTAATTAATTAATACTAATTAAAAATTCACAAATTAAGTTTGTTGAATGTTCTGGTTTAATATTTGTATATAATGATTCAAAATCGCAAGAGTATAGATGAAGATCATTACAATTGAATTTAAGACTTGCACAAACCTGGAGAAGTTCCTGTAAATCCTTTAATATTGTTTCACATTTTTTAACAATAGGTTTAAACAATTGTGTCAAAAAAATTACAAAGTTTTGATGTTGGATGATCTATGCAATTAATTTCAGGTTTTATCCCAAACTTCATTTTATGAATTTTCGGTAATACTCTAAAAGAGCATATTTTGCTATTATTTACTAAAAGTTTATTTAAGAGTCTTTTAGATAAACATTTTTCATTATATAATTTATTTAGTTCATCATTAATACAAATTTCTGTATTAAATAAGAGGATTGTGATCAATTTATTCATATGTTGATATATTATATAAATGTTCTTTAGCAATATTTATAAAATCCTCATTACAAATTAAAATTGTACCTACATTTTTATCACATTGAAGAACTTTAAAAGGGTTCTCTTTTAGAAATTTTTTTAAGGATTTAATTTTTAAAAAATTCAAATTACTATCAAACTTATTTTTTAATTTACTTTTACAATTTTCTAAAATTTCATCTCTTAAAACAATGCTTTCTATCATTATAGGTATATTTTGAAAATTCTTTTTTACTTAATAATTTTGACAAAATTGATTAATTAATTTATCAAACTGAAAAGAATCTTCTTCATTATCAACCGATTCAGTTTCCGAATGGGAATAAAGATCTTCATTCAAATCATTTGATACCGATTCTTTTAGGAATTTTTTTAAAAGAAAAAAGATTTTTGAATTAAATTCAAGAAGAGAAGTGTCCAGATTAATTTAAAAAGATATCATAAATTCGAACCTATTTAATTTAGTATTAGGTACAAATTTAAATCCTAAATTTAGTAAAAAAACTATGATTTTAAAAAAATTAATATCAAAGTTCAATTTACCAAAAGAAAAAACAGAATTATCCAATTTGTAAATCAGTTTTGGACAGTTGTTCAAGGTCAAAATCTTCGATTCAATGTTTAAGCTGATGGAAAATTTTGGTATCGTTGGTCATTAGGAGCTGGTCTTGACTGATAATTTTGAAAATAGGACATTGGTGCATAGTCATAATAATAGGGTGAAGAAACATTCGTATGGTAAAATTGTCTTTGAATTTGATTGAGTCGAAATTTGTTAATTCTATCTTATTCAACTCTATAATTGTTCGTTTGGTAATTGCCATATAAATTTCTTAAATTTGAAAAGTTTCGGGTAGTTGAGTATTTCCGATTAAAATTATAATTAAAACCTTCTCTATGTTTATTATAGTAGTTAAATATATTTTTTCTTGATTGAATTCTTCCATGATTGACTGCTTTATCGTTCTTAATTCTTTGATTATTTATATTTTTTTGGCTATTTTGATATTGATAATTATTGACTTGATTTAAGATTGGTCTTTGTTGCTTTTAGTTATTTTTTGAACTATTATTTACTTTCATAGATTGTTTTGTTTGATTAGACTTGTTGTTTTGATCAATATAATCAACGGATTTATATTTTCCAACATGCTTTGGTTATTTGGTAGAATATTCAACTGAAAATATTTTGAGCTATTTTGATTATTTGAAGCATATCTGCCTTTTTCATTTGATTTTTGACTTGATTTTACAATTTGTCTCGCAATGAAAGGTCTAGCTACCACTCTAGTTGCTTTCTCATGTGAATCGTTGAAATCTTTTTCTTTTTCTTTAATGACAACTTTAAAAAGGTAGTTAATCAAATCATCTTTTTCATCATCAGGCAAGTTGAGTTTCTTTTTAGACTCTTTAATATTGTTCCTTAACTCTTTTATTTGGCATTTTAATCTATTAATCGATTCGTTCATTATTTCTATTTGACATTTTTTAATTATTTTGTTATAATTTTCAACAAACAATGGGTCGTAATTCAAGAATGGAGTTGGAAATTTGTCGAAGAATAGTTGATTTGGAGTAGTTTCATTATTGATGTGAAAGTTCAAAAGTTTTATATTATTTTTCTTAATGAGTAGACGACGAATCCAATGTTTAATATCCTTAACATTACTTTCATCTTTGAAATTATCGACAATTTGTCGCATATCTTGAACAAATTCGGCTGAATTTTCATGTTCATATTGGAATTTATCAAGTATAGACTCGTTGCAAATTGATTCTAAAATCTAAGACTCATTTTCAGCATTAATGCGAATATTTTCTAAATTATTTATCATTTGATTTGTAAAAATTCCTTTCCCACCAATATTTGGGTTCTCATTAATAAATTTCAAGAAACACACATTGCTGTAAATTTTTCCAAAAATCATTTTGAATTCTTTTTTATTTGGTTTTTAGAAAGGCTAAATGAATTTACTTAATTAAAATAATAAAAGAAGTTGAGTAAATATGGAATGGTATTTATATCAAAATTCTTAAAAAGTATTTTATGGCAATTTTTAATTTTTATATAATTTTAAGCATTATCTTGATTTTCTAGCAAATTTCATAAAAATTAGATGTTTTAAATATTAAATTAATTTTTTATCTTTATAATATTATTAAAGTTATCCGAAACGTAGAATAATTGAAATAATTGAAAGACTTTTTAAGTATAAAATATTGATAAGTTGAAAAAATTGAAGAATTAAATAATTGAAAGTTGAGCTTTAAAAGAAAAAGTTTATTAGTCCACAAGGCGTAAGATCTATTGAAATGTTGGAATTGAAAGAATACTTATCATTGAAAATATGAATAAAAACAGTTTCATTAGCCAAGTCAACAATCAACCAAAAAAAAAAGAAACTTCGTTTTTTGAAACCAGTTTAAAATTTAAACTTTTTAACCTGACCTTAAATTCAAAAATATATTTTGGTTCTGCTAGAAAGTATGATGATGACCATTCATTTATTAGAATTAATAAGCTTTTAAGAATCAAGTAAAGAATAATATTTGTTAATAAAAAACAAATCATCTTCAACATTAAAGTCCAAATAGGCGTCATCATCTTCGGGCAACTCACTGGCTACTTCATCAATAATCTTATGAGCCTCAATTTTCTTTTTATCAATTTTGCTTGAGCAACCAGGCAACACTGAATCGAGTTGGCTCTCTAGATCTGTGCCGTCTTTACTTTTGTTGTTATTAATAAAATCGACAATCTTGTCTAAATTATTGCCTAGCTTTTTTATACACATTTTGCACAGTTCTTCATCAAAACCCATTGAAACAAGCTGACCTACCAGTCCATCTTTGTCTTCTTGGTCGTCATTTACTTGTAAAAACTTAAAAGATATTATTTAGTTATCTAGTAAAAAGTAACATCAGAATCTTACATCCAAAGCTAGATTAAAATTATTATTTGATTGAATTAATGCTCTGGCCGCTTGACTTTCACTGTATCCAATTTGAATCAAATCTTTGAGTATTTTTGGGTCAACTCTTAATTTTTGACAAACATTAAACAAATAAAATAAAAAATTATAAAATATACCCTCGGTCCAAGTTGACACATCGACCGTATTTTTCTTCCAAAGCTTTACACTTTTCATTCAATTTGGTCTCTTCCAAAAGTTGTTTTTTCTTAAATTAAAATTTTATTAAATTTTCTAAAAATTATTTTATAATCTCATTTATTTTGCTGATATAAAAATTAATTTTAGTAACAAAAACAATTTAAAGCCAAATCATAGTCTTATCTTTAGACAGTTCATTAAGAATTTTATTCTATCTCTGGTCAGGAAATGAATTAATTCAAGAAAAGAATTAAATTCATTTGAAAAGTATTTTATATAAAAAAATTTAAAGAAAAAAATTACTAAAACGGGGTAAATTATTGGTCTAAAGAAGGGTCAATTTTCTGATCAAATTATTATTGAAATAAATTTTTTGTTTTCATATTATTAACTAATTAATTGAGTACAAATAATTTAAAATTAAAACTTGAATTCTAAGTTGCTAAAGCTTTGACTTTATTATCAGATTAAATTAAAATAAAAATACTTTTTTTTTTTTGATGAAAAATCTAGCAGTCTAGATTTGATTTGTATTATGAAAAAAAAATTAATTAGGTTTTCTCTAATTGAATTGAATCTGATGATGAAAATTATCAATCTAAGTTTTATAATACTCAATAAATTTTAAAATTTGATCCTAATATTCAACAATGGATAAAATAATTTAATTAGAAATTTGAAATAAGTCATTTGGGATACTAAAGATTTGTATAAATGGTGAAAAAGGTAAAAAATCAACAAAAAAGGAAAAATTGATTTTTTTGAAATTTTAATTAATGGAAATTAAAATTTTATTCTCATTTACAAAATATCAAGAAAATACTTAGAATTCAAAAAGAATTTAATTATTTTTAAGTCTTTAATTTTATTTTTTCGTTTTTTTAGCTTTTTAGCTGTTAACTTATGGTGTATATTTTTGTCTGTTAATAAAAATTGATCAAGGGAAAAGTTCGGTGTTTCAAGTTATGTTTTTAAAAATAAATGGAAGTTACTTTTGCAATCGTATTCCATTAAAATTTAAAAAATAATATCAAACATATACTATTTAGTTTTTATTATTTTAAAACAAAAATCATTAAATTATTTTTGACAAGTAGGAAAAAAGTTTTATTTATAAAGATAAAATTTTATATTTTTTCTAATTTTTTCTAATTAATTGATTACAATAATTATTAGGATTAAAAAAAGCTAATCAAAATGCTCTTAAAAAAATTTGATTTTTAAAATTTAATAATTAATTAAAATTTACTAAATTAATATTCATTATTCTTTATTTAGCTAAGTATTTTAAATCCTTGAAAAAAAAACACTCATCAAAGTAGTCAAAAACAACTCCTGATGCGAAATAAAACATTTTTCATTAAAAATAAATTTTCTTTGTTCAACTTTATTGACCACTCATTTAATGTCACTTGATTTTTATTTTATATCTATTTTCATGCAAAATTAAAGCTCCCATCTTCGAATCCTAAAACGCTTGATTTTAAACTTGAAAGAAACTCTTGATGAAATGCGAAAAATAAAACTGAGAATAAGATTTTAATTTTATTTTCGGAATTTTCGGAATTTTTTTAAATATTAATTTTAATTTTATCTTAATACACTTAATGTATTTAAATTTATTTATTTCAAGTAAATTTTTACAGGCGAAATTTAATTAGTGAAAAAAAAAGTATAGATCTTTTCAGAGTTGTTTAAAAGACACAAGTCTCAAGTCAATTCCAAGTTCGGATTTATAAAAAATAAATAAAAGTCTTTGAAAAAAACAAGTCCTAACTTGGACTTAAATTTGGGATTTTTAAACAACTATGAGCCGTATACATATATTTTTAAGAATTTATATTTTTTTCAAATAGAACATTTGACTTTGATTTGATGGTGGATCTTCTCGCAAAATTAAAAAAAAAAAGAGAAAAATTGAATATAAAAGAGAGTACAAAATGAATAATAATTATTTAAATTAAAAAAAAAAACAAAAACAAAATTAACATTTAAATTAAATATTTTATTCAATTTTTTAGAAAACACTTACAATTCGTCTTATTTATTACATTTTAATTTGGCATATATTTTTTCAAGTAGCTAATTTATTTTTTTCGAGTAGCTAATTTATTTTTGAAAAATAGATAAAAAAAAAGTAGCAAAAATATTCGAAAAAGTAGCAAAAATATTTTATTAATAGCAAAAAAAAATACAATAAAAAATTTAATTTTTTAACTTTTTTCGACCACCTCTTGGGCGCTTAGTTTTAAAAAAAAAATAAAAAGAAACAAAAATATTTATTATTCAAAGCTAGCAAAAAACGAATAAAAATTTAATTTCTAACTTTTTTTGGGCGTCCTCTTGGACGCTTGGATGGTTCGGCTTGATTTGTTAAATGCTTATTTATGATACTGGCAATCATAGTCGTAACCTACCGGTCAGATATGTTACTTCTTTTAATTTATCTCCTTCAAGAAAAGTTTTTGAAACTAATGCTATTTAAAGAAACTCAATGCTTTAATTTATACTTTATTTTTATAAATAAAATTTCTTAAATTCGAATTTACTTGATCAAAATATTACATCCTGAAATTTGACAATTTTCAATTTAAAAAATCGTTCAAAGAAATTTTTTTAAATGGATATTTAATTTTTATTACAATGAGAGATTTCTATTTTTTTTTTATTTTTTTAAATTTAAAAAATAATTTAGGTGGAAGACCGCCAGGGCTGCTCCGAAAGGCTTTCGCCTTCTTTTCAGCCCCGTGTTTTAATGTTATGTGAAGAAAAATAAAAAAAAATTTTTAAAAAATTAAAGTTGCAAATTAAGAAATTGTTCTATTAATAGAATAAAAATGGAATTTTAGGTTTGTTTTTTTTTTTTTTTTGTTGATGTACAATTTTTAAGTATGAAAAAGAAAAAAAGGAGTCTAAAAACACACATAAAAAGAGATTTCTATTTTGGCAAGATGTAAATAATTTTACATTCTTAGATTTTCTAATATTTTTGTGTAATATTTCAGTAAATTTTTATTTTGGATTTTCATAAGTAATTTTTTTTTTAATTCTCTGATATGTTTCACAAAAAAAGTAGAAAATACACAAATATGAAAAACTAAAAATGATTTTCTCTAAAATTGCTAATACATTTTGAGATTCTTTATACTACATAAATTTTCTTTTGTATCAGTTATATTCTTATAAAGGAAATCAAAATGAATCCAAAATGGACCAAAATAAAAAACACTATTTCTAAATTGTTCAATATCGGCTGATCTACTATTATTAAGTATGTTTATTGAATTTTCCTTCTAAGAGTTTTGGGAAAGAACTTAGAGTCTAAGAGTTTCTAAAGTTGACAAATGATCAACAAGCATAATGAGCATATTTTTAACTTTTAAATTAATTTTTTTACTTGTAAATACATGTCAAAATTTGTGAACAAATTTAATGAGAAATTGATTTTTTTATGATTTAAAAATTTAAATAATATTTTAATTTATACAAAATCTAGATATTAATTTTTCTACTTTAATTATACACATAAAATTAATACATATCTTAATCATATTGCAACCATGTGGGCTAAAAAGAAGGCTCTGCCATTCGGAACTGCCCTGGAAAAACTTTTCCTAAATTATTTTTTTTAATAATAAATAATAATTTAAATAAAATATAAAACCATCACCTAAATATTTATACTACTAAATGATGTCAATTAATCAAGAACGATCAATTAATTAAGAAAAGATTTATTTAAATTAGACCTCAAAATCATTATTAAAAAGTTGCTACATCAAAATATAGATTACTTATTATATGAAATTATTTAGCTACTGAAAAAAATATTTTTTTTAATTTAAATTTTAGCTATTTTGAAAAGTAAATTAGCTACTCGAGAAAAATAAATTAGCTACTCGAAAAAATATATGCCTTTTTATTTTTAACTTTTTTTTACATCACCTTTAAGGCGATCATTGAAATAAATAAATAAATATGAGCCTTTTACATATTTTTTTAAGAATTTAATTTTACTAAACATTATTTTCTTACCTTAAAAATTTGCTCTACTGCAGCATCTACATTATTAAAAGTGGCTCTGAGCGCTAGTTTAGCTTCAGTGTTGCTAAAACCCATCGACATTACTTTTAATTGAGAAAAAAAATAAAATAAATGAAAAAATTTAAAAGCTAAAAGCCAACCTTGAGCTACCTTGTCATCATCAACCAAAATTTTTTTCATTTCCTGCATGGCCGTGTCCAAAAACTGTCTTGTCTCATTTTTTTTACCCCGGTAATATTTAAGGATAGCTTTTAGAAGATTTAATCTGACAAAAATTGGCGTATATTTGTTGACCATGTCGCTTTTAAGTGACATCAACCGACTTAGATCGGACCCATAGCATCTTTTCAAGCCATCCTCGCAAATTTTCAATCTTTCCTCAGCATTCTTCAGATCATTCAAGCTCTCCAAGTTCAAGTAGCACCAAATGATGTCCAAATTGAGCAAAGCATAATTGTCCACACTCTGAAGCAGCGATTTGTCTTGACAACTCAAAAACTCCTTATCTGCTTCGGCCAGAAGTATCAGCGCTTTTAAAAAATCTTTTTTTTTGATCAAATTTTTGGACTTTTCGTGCAAAATCATGGCCATGGTCAAACAAGATTGGTCATTTTCACTCAGCGTCAATGTGAACCCATTCTGGTTCTGTAATTTGATGCCATTTTTGAGACCTTGCCCTTCGATTGATTCCCTGGCCAGCAAGTTGACCGCGTCCTTTATGTCCACGACCATCTTGGCCTCGCGTGTGTTCTCTTTCAAATTTTGAATTGTCTTTTCGTAGACACACATGGCCATCAGGGTAGAATGATTTTTGATGTCTTGACTGAACAATGGATGGTTTTCTTTGATTACTTTGCCATTGCAGATTATTTTTAGGCTGTCGCAGTCTAGGCAAAAATTGTGGATCAAAAATTTGGTCAGCTCGTGTCCAGTCATGGAAATGTTTGTCTGGATGGACGTGTCTATTTTGTTTTGGTTCAAATTTCCGATCACTTTAACCCGGAATATACAGGTGCCGTCTTTTTGGAATTGTTTATTCTCTTCCAGTTTCTTGATTGAATGGTGCTGGAGCTTGAGCAAAATATGCTTGAGCTCGGCTTCCATCAAGCCTGATTCATCGCTTATTTTCATCAACAGCTCGTTCAGCTGGCTCTGGTTTTGCTCAGAGCCAAAGTCAGGTTCTTGCCATAGCTTTATTTTGTGCAGTGTGAGCAGGTTTACCACTGAGATGCATTTGGGGCTATTCAAAAAAATTTCAAAATTTGCTTCTGATTCACTTTCATTTAAATTATTCATTTTTAATTTTATTTTTCAATTAAAATTAATTTTTTTGAAATTTTTATTCTCTTATATACTAATTTAAAAGCTGCATTAAATTATTTTGAAATCTAAATTTCTAAATAAACTTTAAGAAATACTCGCATTGAGCAATTTTTGAATATTAGCTTAATTTATTAATTAATTGAGTAATTTATTGGATTTGAAGAAAACCGGTGAGATTTTGGGCATGTTTTAAAATGAGCCTCAATAGCGCAGTCGGTAGCGCGTCAGTCTCATAATCTGAAAAATTCTACAGAGTAATCTGGAGGTCGTGAGTTCGATCCTCACTTGGGGCAGATTTTTTTTTTGCAATTTTAACAATAACGTGATAATTCTTTTGTCTGTAGCTTACTAAAAGGATGAAAAAATCTTTTTAAAAGTTTTTCCGAGCAAAAAATTTTAAATAGATCCTTATTCTTCATATAATCTTGTGAATAACATTAAATAAAAATAAAATATATTACTGAAATATAAAAAAACATCGAAATTTTTTAAGAAATTAGTCATAAATGCTTATTTTAGAATTATATTTTGACCCTTATTTTCGATTTTAATACTAAGTCAGTTTAATATTAAAAGAAAATAATACTAAGAGAAATTAATACTACGTGAAATTAGTACTAATCGAAATTGAAATTTACTGCGTATTGTCAATTTTATCCGACAATAAAAACCTTAAGTAAAATAAATTGATTTATCGCTAATAATTCTTTATTTAAAAACTTATTTCTCATATTTATATAAGATAATTCATAGTGTTCTCAATTTATCTTAGAAAATTTTAACGTCTAATAAACTCAAAAAACATTCTAAAATACAGTTTTGAAATTTGAAATTGAAAAATTTTGAAAATTGAAATTTTGAAAATTGCAAATTCAGTGGCAAACGAAAAGAACATGTATCCGCAGTTAAGCGATACTGAAAACATGCTCCACCAGGCTCACCAAACTCTGGATCACCCTCCGGAGTACGGTTTGATGAGACCCACATACGCGACCATAACAAGACCATCACCATACGATGCACCATCAAGAAGAGCAATCATTCACAAACAACAACAACAAGTTCACACGTACCAACAAGCATACCAAGGTCCTCAACTATACTTGAACCAAGCACTGACGCCATTCAACATCCACATGAACCAACAACCATCATCACAAGCAAACAAGAATTATTTTCAAATGAACCCGAGTCAATACAACAATAACAAGAACCCGATAAATAACTTAAACGAATTCGATAGTCAAATAGACCATGAAGCAAACTTAACCGAACCGAAAATGTTTACGTTAAAATTCAAAAGCAACAAGAAATTTGACAACAAATTCAAAGACTATTTTACTTTAGAAGACTACATTAAAGAATTAAAACCAAACGTACCGCTGAGTACAGCGTATATAAACAAAAACGACGAACTGGTTTTAAAATCTGACTGTGAAGATCAAATCGAATCTCTTAAAACATGGCCCAGGGACGCTTTCTTGTATGGAATCGTCGAGGTCATTAAAACGAGAAATTTTTACTTGGCCTTACACAATGTAGACGTCAACTTCAACATTGAAGCATCGCGTGCAAAGGAGCACTTAAAGCAACAATATGGTACAAACAACGTCCTTAGAATGGTTAAAAAACAGTCAGGACAAAAACTCGAAATAGTCAAAGAGGTCATGTCGGATATAGACAAATTCAACGCACTAATTAAAACTGGCAATATTAAAATTGGTTACAGTCGCATAAAGATATCACCATGGCGGTTTGGCATTACGCCTGACCAGTGTTTTAAATGCCAAAAATTCGGCCACGCTGTGGCTAACTGTACAGCCAAGGTTGAAACATGCCTTCGTTGTGCAAAAAACCATAACTTTAAACATTGTCCGATAAAGGATCCAAAAGAATACCACTGTGTAAATTGTGGACAAAATCATGCTGCCTGTTCAAAGACATGTCCCGAATTGGTAAAAGCAGTCGAAGCTAAAAAACAAAAACTAGACAAAAAAGTTATAATACACCAAGGCCAATGACGAGAATTTATTCACAAAATTATCACGATGGAATTCAAAACAAACAAGCAATCGGCATGGTCAAGCTAATGGTAGAACTTTTCAAAAACATAAGTAAAATCACTGCGGCTGCAAACGAAGACCCCGGTCCAATCTTGGAATTAATTAGCCAAAATTTAGATAACGACTTCATTAACCAAATGAGTAACATTTTATTTAAAAATTTCGACAACGATGATCCATTCATGAAAGATAGATTCCTCGAGAATGATCAATTATAATTATCTAAAATTTCTTCACATTAACTGTCAATCAATCAAAAACTCCATTAAAAAATCACAAATCGAAAATTTAGCTTCAAATCACGGAATCGATTTCATTAGCTTAAACGAGACTTACTTAAAACACAATTCAAAATAAGAGTTAAAAAATTACCAAGTTTTTCGAACAGACAGGAAATCAGACAAGAAAAAACATGGTGGTGGTGCAGCGCTGCTGATTAAAGACTCATTCAAGACTGAGATCATCCAATTGTCCGATATTCTACTAAATAACGAATAAATAAGTGGCGTTGAATTGGAATTAGACAATCTAGAAAAATTAGCGATTTTCTCGTACTACTCAAGTCCAGACTCGGCACTAAACACGCAATTCTTCGAACATGTTGTTCAAAAATATACGAATTTGATTATACTAGGTGACTTAAATGCAAAGAGCAAAACATGGTATTGTAAAGAATCCAATAACAAAGGTCTTGTTCTAGAAGAACTGGTAATCAAAACTAATCTGTTCATTTTAAACACAAAAGAACCAACGTTTCTACGCAGTTCAAATGTCTTAGATCTATCAATTTGTTCAGCAAACATGATGAAATATTTCTCAAAATTCGAAACGTTAAAGTACTCAATCAGCGATCATAAACCGACAATCACTAGCTTTAGAAATCTCAAAGATAATGCAGATCCAAAAACAATAACAAGAATCAGCTGGAATAAATTTAAAACTTGTTTAAACAACGTAATCTACGATGATAGTGTCATTCATACAAAAGAACAACTAGAAACACAGGCCGATCAGCTCATTTCAAGTATAAACAAAGCAATAGAATCTTCGAAAAACGAATTCAAAGTAGCATATACCACAGCCCAAATTCTAGCTGTACCAGAAGAACTATTGACACTTATAAGGAAAAAAAGAAAAGTAAGAAGAATTTTTCAAAAAAGCCAATTACCAGAACACAAAAAAGTTCTTAATTCGATCAATCGTAGAGTAAAAAAAGAACTAAAAGCTTTCAAATTTAACAAACTTAAAAACGAATTTGCCGAACTCTCAAACTTCAATTCATCTTGTTCAAAACACTGGTCTTTGATTAAAAAAATCGAAAACGGCCCAATCGAAAAAACTAACGATATTAGATTGGTCAAAGGCGAAATAGCAATCAATAAACCGAAAGAAATCGCTGAAGCGTTTGCCGAATATTTAGCAGATACATTTGTCACGCCAATAAATGGATGACACAAGCAAGGATAAATAAAAGACAGTTTTATTTCACTTGCCAGTTAGTAGAATATATATTATATATCTGCTTTGGTAGCTGGCTCGTACATTTATTTATATTAAAAGTTTGAACAAATAAATAAAGTTTTCACAATCAACTTATAATATTTAAAAGCGACATATTTTAAATATTATAAAGTTACTTCGTTTTCAAGATAGTTGTCTTTGGGTATGACATCCCCTTTTCTTTTTTAAAATTTTTCTTTTATAAAGGAAAATTTGAACTAAATATTTATTTTTCTTGAAAACGAAGTATTACAAAACTAAAATAGAATTGAAATAAAAAAAATTAAAAAAATATAAAATTTTAAAAAAAACTTTTAAGTTTTTTGTATGCTGCATTAATGAGTTTCATGCGTTCTCCATCATAATTTCCCTTGTCTGGATGGTATTTCAAACTAAGTTTGACGTACTGGTTTCTTATTATTGCTAATGTAAAATCTTCTTTTAATTCTAAGATCTCCGAGCAATTCTCACCAGTTGGTAGTTTAATTTTTAACTTTGATCCGCATGATTTCCTTCGCTTTCTTTTGTCTGACTCGCTATGTTTTTCGTGTTGCTCATTGTTTGTTTTTTCCTGATTTTCTTTTTCATTGTCTTTTTGTCTGTTTCCTTTTTCCCATTTTTCCCTTTTTTCTTTTATCAAAATTGCTCTTCTTTGCTTGTAATTCAGATTTATGTAAATATCCTGCTCTTGCTTAAATTTTCGTTCTCCTTCTTTGATTTTTGCTTTAACAAATTCACTTAATTTTGAAACTTCTTTTTGTTTTGTTTTCTTTCCCATATTTCTTTGTTTAATTTCATCTTTCATTGCCTTCCGATTTGCGTATGTATTTGGTGAAGGACTTCTTTTCCTTTCGTAGTTCGGGAGTTTCGTAGTCATTCCATATTTGTTTATTAATTCCTTCTCTTTTTGTATTTTCCAAAGCTTTGATTTTGAAATTGGCATTTTCGTAATTCCGCTGAAACTAAAATCTTCACATTAAATGTTGGATATATTTATACTCGTTTAATTCTAGGCCTAAGATTATATGAATAATTTGGCTTTACTAAATCCATTGTAGTATCATTGCCAAATCTTACATGTTTTTTAACTTTCGATTGACTGCAGTAGTTTTGTTTTTTTAAAATGCTTTTTGGTTCGTTAGTTCGATACAAATTTTCGGCGTGCTTCAATCTGTTTATATGTACTATTTTGGTTTTTCCTTTTTCTTGTTCTATTTCGGCGTTTACATCATTGATAATTCGTTTAACTTTAAATGGTCCTATCCATTTGTTTCTATTGAGCTTATGAGTTAGACCTTGCTTAATTGCGGGAGAATTTATTCTTACCAGATCGTTTTTCTTGAAATTGACCAAGCTACGCTTTTCGTCGTAATGTGTTTTTCGTCTAACGTTTACCCTTTCGATCCTTAACTTTGTTTCGTGCCATATTCTATTAAAATCTTTTAATTGGATAATTGCATGTTTATCTAATTGGATTGGTAGTCTAGCATCCCTACAATATAGTAATTCAAACGGCGTTTTTCCGGTGGTTTCATGGTGACTAGTTCTGTATGCAAATAATGCTACATTGACATATTCGTCCCAATTGGTTTGATGGTCGTTACAATACGTGCTAAGGATTTGGCAAATAGTTTTATTAAAACGTTCAGTTTGCCCGTTTGTTTGAGGATGATATGGTGTTGTAGCCAGTTTCTTTATTCTCATGTAGTTACAAATTTCTTGAACTAGATTCGACATGAATTGTCTACCCTGATCTGATAATAATTTTTCCGGTGCTGAATGCCTTGTAATTATTTCCTCGACAAAAATTTTTGCTATTGTCGCTGCATCAATCTTTTTTATTGGAAAAGCTTCTACCCATTTTGACAGGTAGTCTGTAAATATAAGTATGTATTTGTTGTTTCTTGGGGTTTCCGGAAGAGGGCCTAATATATCCACCCCTAGCATATCGAAAGGCTTGTTGAAATTGTTAATTGGCACTAGTGTAGCTTTTGTTGGATGTGGATTTTTAGTCATAGCACAAGTTTTACATGAGTTAATCCATTCTGTTATGTCTTTGGGCATATCAGCCCAGAGATATTTTTGTCTTATTTTGGCATATGTTCTTTTAACACCTAAATGTCCTCCGCTGACTTCTCCATGGCATTCTTTGAGAATTTTTGGTACTAGACTTCTTGGTATCATCATTTTTGCTTGATATTTTTTATAATTTTTGAATAATATTCCATTTTTCAAAAAATATCGTTTACTTTTACCATATTTATTCAATCTCTTAAAGATTTTCTCTAAATTTTCATCCTGTCTTTGCAAGCTTGAAATATTTGCTTCTTTTTCTACACAAAATACTTCGATTCTGGACAATGCGTCAGCATTTTTATTTGAAGAACCTTTTTTATATTTTATTTCTTTGTCATATTCTGCGAGCTGGAGTCTCCATTTTTGTATACGTGTTGATTTAATTTTCATGTTTTCGAGATAAGCCAAAGGATTATGGTCAGATTCAATTGTGAATTTGCGCCCGTAAAGATATTGTCTAAACTGTTCGCATGCCCATACGATACCCAAACACTCTAACTCAATTGCCGGATAATTTCTTTCTGATGGCTTCAGATTTCTACTCGCATATGCTATGACTTTTTCATTACCATTTTTGTCATATTGATAAAGAACTGCTCCTAATCCAACTCCCGAAGCGTCTGTTGCAAGGTAAAATCTTTTATTAAAATCTGGAAACGACAAAATCGGAGGACTGATCAGATGATTGATTATCTTTTTAAAACTATCTTCACATGTTCTTGTCCATTCGAATTCCGTATTTTTCTTTAAAAGTCTATTTAATGGTTCCGCGAGATTACTGTAACTCGGAATAAATTTTCGATAATGTGAAGCAAAACCTAAGAATCGTTTAATTTCCTTTGGATTTTTGGGAACTGGATAGTTTTTAACCTTTTTAATTTTTTCTTCATCGGGTTTAATTCCATCGGGAGATATAATGTATCCCAGGAATTTTACCTTCTTTACCCCAAATTTGCACTTGGTTGTTTTTAATTTGAGATTAGCTTCTCGAAGTCGAGTAAAAAGTTTCTCCAAATGTTTTAAATGTTCTTTAAATGTGGAACTAAATATCACTATATCGTCAATATAAACAAGCACATTATGTAAATCCCCTAAAATAGTCTCCATATTACGTTGAAATGCTGCCCCTGCGTTACTTAGACCAAAAGGAACGACCTCAAATTGATAGAGCCCTTTATTCGTAATAAAAGCTGTTTTTTCTTTTGATTCTTCTTCAAGTGCCATTTGCCAATATCCACTTACTAGATCCATTGAAGAGAAAAATTTTGAATTTCGTAGCTTGTCGATAGTTTCCTCAATTAGTGGTAACGGGTAATTGTCTTTTACGGTAACTGAATTGAGTTTTCTAAAATCGATGCAAAATCTTTCCGAACCATCATTTTTTTTTACGAGAACAATTGGTGATGCCCATGGACTTTTTGATTTCGAGACTATCCCATGTTTTAGCATATCATTTACCATTCTATCGATTAATTCCTGCTTCGCATACGGCACTCTATAGGCTCTTTGTTTTATAGGTCTATTGTTTCCTGTGTCTATTTTGAACTTGTTTTTATCACAATAACCGATGTCTCCTTCTCCTTTTGAAAAGACATCTTTAAATTTATTTATTAAATCTAGAAGACTCTTTTTTTCTTCTGCTGAAAGGCATGTTTCGGACCAGTTAATCAAATTTTTCAAATCTACTTTGTCATAATTCCCATTCTTCCATGGAACTTCTATTTGTCTATTGATTTCTTCAACGTGAGCTATCACAGTTTGGGGGTTAATTTTTATATCATATGGATTTTTGTTTAAAATAATTAATGGAATTTTTCCTTTATTACTTTTTGTTACATAATCTGGGACTATCCATTCTGTTGATTTGTTTACTGCTTCAATGTAAATAGTCTTGCTTGATTCGAACGGTAAATTTAGCCATATTGTCTTCTGAGAGTTAGCTTCAATACAAGCTGGTGATTTTATTGCCAAACATGCTTCTCTTTGGTTCTTTTTTACGATCAACGGGCAGAATGTCCCCCCGATACATAAACGTTTTTTGCTAAAATCAATAATAGCTCCCTGACTTAAAAGCATATCAGTGCTAAGAAGAAGATTTGTTGCCAAATTATCGATTACTTCGCACTTTTGAATAAAACAATAGTTTCCAAAGCTAATTTTTGCATTTGCATCCCCTTTTGAGATTAGCTCGCTGCCGTTTGCTGAGACCCACTTGTTCTTGATTGCTTGTTGTAATGGCTTCATATTTAATTGTTTAGCTAATACTGAGCTTATCATTGTTTTTGCGGCTCCGCTATCTAAAGTGGCTAAGATTTTTGTTCCATTGATAGTGACTTTTACGTATGTTGAAGTTATGTCATTGTGAGGGTTTGTACTTGAGTGATAGAGCACTGGGAGACCCCACGGACTTCCAGTGCTTTTTAATTTAAATTTTTGTTTTTGTTCTCATAGGGATAGTTAAAAGTGTTTCTCTTCCTTAGGAAACAATTTTTTGCTATATGTCCCCTCTTTTGGCAAACATAACATTTTCTTTGAGGTGATACTGATCTACTACTGCTTCTACTTTGATTGAACTTCCGGTTTGAATAGTAACTCTTTGACCTATTCCGTCTATTTGAAAATTCCTCCCTATTAGCTCCTCTACTTTTTCTAGGATCCTCCGCGTTAGTTTTATTATCGTTATATCGATCTGTGTCGATCTTGTTAATTGTCATCGTGCTTAGTCTTAACTCGAGTGATTTTTCTATTTTACCCGCCAATTCTACCGCTTCTTCGTAATTTTTCGGTTCCGTTGTGCACATAATACTCTGTATTTCCGGTATTATACCTGTCCTGAAACGACCCAATAATGCCTTGTTGGCATCTTCGCTTGCGCTCGATTTAAATGCTTTATTGAAAGCTTTTTTCAAAGTTGCCGAATAGTCGTCAATTGTTTCTCCATTTTTCTGTGTTTTGTTAAAAAATTCTTGTAGATATGCTATATTGTTTGATCTGTCCATTTTATCTATTATTTTAAATTTCACTCTTTCGTATACATGTTTACTTTCTTGAGGCATATCATACCATGTATTAAGGGCTTTGTCTTTCAACCATACAGGTAATTTTCTCCCTTTTTCCTCTCTTGACCAACCATTCGCGAAAGCTATTCTATCATACTGGTTAAACCATTCATCCACATCATCCTCATTTCCTGTAAGTGGTTCAATATTGTTAATGAAAGTTGCATTAAAATTTGTCTTTTTTTCGACAGTATCACTTCCTCCACACATGTGTTGCTTCAACTCATCAAGAACATCGCAATCCACGAATATTTCGTGTTTTTGATGATTTTCAATAATTTTTTGTTCATGGTCAGTTAACTTGGACACATCTACACTCGTGAAGTATTCTTCTACGAATGTCCTAACAGTTTCAAATTTAAAATCTTCGTTGTACTTTTGTAGATTACTAAAATCTTTTACTTTATCAGTTTTAAAACGCTTAAAAGCTGCTTCGTCAAACGTTCTACCCTCTCTACAATACCAAGCGAGAGTTTTGAATAACGCCTTAGTACCAACGAACTTATCCATTTGAATAACGATTAGTTTGTGTAATTTTGAAAACAAATCGCCGTCACTCTGGAATTGTAATCCTACCTAACTAGTTTAGAGTTGGAAAAAGTCCGGTTATACCCTTTAGGTACCACCTGTTAGGGTGTTTACCGCGAACTCAAACTTTCTCTTTGAGTTTTTTCTTTTGTTGGTTGCAAACACCGCTGCCACCAATTATGTCACGCCAATAAATGGATGACACAAGCAAGGATAAATAAAAGACAGTTTTATTTCACTTGCCAGTTAGTAGAATATATATTATATATCTGCTTTGGTAGCTGGCTCGTACATTTATTTATATTAAAAGTTTGAACAAATAAATAAAGTTTTCACAATCAACTTATAATATTTAAAAGCGACATCTTTTAAATATTATAAAGTTACTTCGTTTTCAAGATAGTTGTCTTTGGGTATGACACATTCACAAGTAATTATGAACGGCTTAGATAATAATATCCAACAAATTTCTAACTCAAATTTCACATCTTTCGATTATATTTCATCCAAAGAACTAATACAATCAGTCGAGAAACTAAATCAAAAAGCTGCAACTGGTATAGACGCAATTTCCAACAAGGCCCTCAAAAACGTGCCGTTCAAAACTCTCAAATTTATGCACAAGCTATTCAACTCGTCAATAAAACTAGGGCTCATACCAAAAAAATGGAAACAGGCGAAGATAATTATGATCCCTAAAAAAGGTAAACCCCCGGATCTAGCAACGTCATATAGGCCTATATCATTACTCAGTTGTCAAGCAAAATTACTCGAACGTATCGTAAATAACAAGCTACAAATATGGGCAGAAGAAAAAAATATATGGCCAGACTGTCAAGCAGGGTTCCGAAAAAAAAGATCTACTAAAGAACATATTCTTAGACTGGTTCAATCGGTGAGTCACGGCTTCAATCAAAAGAAAATAACAGCAACAGTCTTCTTCGATCTCGAAAAAGCGTTTGATAAATCATCCCATGCAGGCATAATCAAAAAGCTTGAGAGTCTAAATTTAAGTAAGTGCACATTGAATTGGATTATTAGATTTTTATCAGAACGGACTTACGAAGTACACTACAATAAAGCGAAATCTAACGAGAGGCCAATCAATTGCGGAGTCCCTCAAGGTAGCTCCCTCTCCCCAACACTTTTCATAATTTACTATAGCGACGTAGTAAAAACAAATTCCAAAAGACATCAAAGTCGCACTTTTTGCAGATGACCTGGGAATATGGATTACATGCTTGTCAACAAAAGAAGCCGAAATCGTCATTCAACAAGCAATAAACAAAATTCTAGATTTTTGTCAAACATGGGGTTTCAAAGTAAACAGTTCAAAAACGTGTTACACTGTCTTCACTACAGCAGGTTTAAGAAAAAATTACAATACCAAGTACAAACTCGACCTAAAAATAAACGAAGATAATATACCCCAAGATCCAAACCCGACATTTCTTGGTATAAAACTCGATCCGAAACTGTGCTTCAAATCGCATCTCGAATACATGGAAAAAAAATTAATACCAAAAACAAATTTATTAAAACGAATAAAAAATTTTAAATGGTCGAACTCAATCTCACTAAATCGTACTCTATATAAATCACTAATACGTTCATTATTCGATTACTGTTTCGTTATATTAAACTCAGGGACCAAAAAAATCAAATCTGCTCTTCAAAAGGTACAAAACAAAATACTCAGGACAATCAAATACTTTCCAATCAAAACCTCAATCGAAACAATACACAAAGTACTTAGACTAGAAACGGTACACGAAAGATCAAATGCTTTATTTATTAAATTTATAACAAGCAAATCAAAACTCAATCTAATCGCCAATGAAATCCGCGAATACCAGTCGGAAGCACACACGCCAAGACGATTTGAAACACCATTCGATATGTTTTAAAAACAACCAGATTATTTTTTATTCTTAATTCTTTCTTATTCGAACTGTAAATACCTGGCCAATTTTTGTAATCAATTTTATTCTCTTTTTTGTAACTAAATTTTAGAATTTTTAACAAATGAACTCAAACATTTTTTTTTTTTACCATTTTTTCGATAGCAATAGGGTTTAAACGAAGGCAAAAGCCATTCGGACAAACCCAGGGGTAACCCAAAATTATATTTTTAATAAATAAAAAAATAAATTTTGAAATCTAAATTTCTAAATAAACTTTAAGAAATACTCGCATTGAGCAATTTTTGAATATTAGCTTAATTTATTAATTAATTGAGTAATTTATTGGATTTGAAGAAAACCGGTGAGATTTTGGGCATGTTTTAAAATGAGCCTCAATAGCGCAGTCGGTAGCGCGTCAGTCTCATAATCTGAAAAATTCTACAGAGTAATCTGGAGGTCGTGAGTTCGATCCTCACTTGGGGCAGATTTTTTTTTTACAATTTTAACAATAACGTGATAATTCTTTTGTCTGTAGCTTACTAAAAGGATGAAAAAATCTTTTTAAAGGTTTTTCCGAGCAAAAAATTTAAAATAGATCCTTATTCTTCATATAATCTTGTGAATAACATTAAATAAAAACAAAATATATTACTGAAATATGAAAATACATCGAAATTCTTTAAGAAATTAGTCATAAATGCTTATTTTAGAATTATATTTTGACCCTTATTTTCGATTTTAATACTAAGTCAGTTTAATATTAAAAGAAAATAATACTAAGAGACACGTGAAATTAGTACTAATCGAAATTGAAATTTACTGCGTATTGTCAATTTTATCCGACAATAAAAACCTTAAGTAAAATAAATTGATTTATCGCTAATAATTCTTTATTTAAAAACTTATTTCTCATATTTATATAAGATAATTCATAGTGTTCTCAATTTATCTTAGAAAATTTTAACGTCTAATAAACTTTAAAAAAAATTTGAAAATATCCGAGCCAACTTTAAGCCAAATTAAAATTTTGTTGGCATCTTAGAAATCATAAAAAGTGTACTGCCTCAATTAAACAGGACTTCATTTCCACGATCAGCTCACATTCACGTTTACATATTATCTTTCTGTGTATGTTTTCTTAGTGAAATTAATGCTATTGTCAACAATTTTTTATCTTAAATTCTTATTTTGAAAAAAAAAATATAATAAAAATATAAATAATAAAAAAATTACACAGTATTAGCTCAAGAGCGTATATTTTTTGAATTTTTTGATTCAAGAAGACTCTATTATGCATAAAAAAAAAACCCACACCGTGGCTCCAGTTGAAATTATATTTAATAATTATAAGATTAGATAATAATTTTGTATTCAAGCCAAGGGGTTAAAGTTTTAATATTAAAAAAAACATGGTAATGACCAAGACTTAGGTAATTATGGTTATTTACACATCAGAAGCCGGCATAATTTGCAAGGATTTACGGAGTCTTTTAATTTTGATGTCGGTCAAAAAATTATTTAAAAGGCCCAGAATTGGCTAAATTTCGTAATTTTACGTGAATATGTCGGTAATGATTCAAAATTCCTTAACTGTTTTTACTTAATTTTACATAAAATTACTCAATTTTTGGTAATATTTGGTAAAATTTAATAGTGAAAAATGACTCTTATTATTTTCAATAATAAATTGTAATAAAAGTTACCACAAATTGAATTAAAAAATTACAAATTTATTATGACAATATATAATTTGAACGTAATTGTAATTTATTAAATAAAAACTAGCATAATTAATAGAATTAACACAAAATTAATTAATTAATCTCTAATATTATAAAAGATTAATTATTTTACTTCAAATTGAACAATTTGTTTAAAAAAAACAGATAAATGTTCACTTGGACTATTTTTTATCATTTAATTATCTTTCTGTTTATTAGTATTTTGGAGTTAAAGAAATTCTTAAAATCGAAAAGTCTTATAATTGAAAAATCGTTTTTTTTAGGTAAAAAGGTCCAACAAAATCTGTTTCATTATATTGCAGTATTTTTTCTAGTATTTTTTATTAACTTTAAATTTTTATTATTATTAAATGAAGAATTTTTGTTCAATTTGTATTTGAAATACACAATAACCTGAAATTTTGAAATTAAAAATTTTCAAAAATATTAATTTTCATTAAATTGCAGTATTTTTTCTAGTATTTTTTACTAACTTTAAATTTTTATTATTATTAAATGAAGAATTTTTGTTCAATTTGTATTTGAAATACACAATAACCTGAAATTTTGAAATTAAAAATTTGCAAAAATATTAATTTTCATGTTTGCTTGAAGATTTTTTACCATCTTTTTTTTAAAAGATAAAATTATTTGGCTTATACAAATTTTGTTCTAAATGCAAAAAAATGAAAAAATATTTGATAATCGTCATTTTCAAACAATTTCTTTCGAATTCTAGTTGCAAATTAAATTAAAAAAAAAGCTTAACTTGAATTTTTACAATGATTCTAAAATTCTCTATTAAAAATATTTCTATGGTTTTTTAAAATTAATTTTATCAATTAAATATTTGAAAAAAAATTAACAAATCTTCAAAAAATGAAAAGCGAATATTGCAACAATCAAAGAAGAGTTTCTAAATGTCATAGTTGCTTTTTGGAGCTTCCACAATGCATTTGCTTTTCTCGTTCGACAATCAGTATAAATCAAAAGTGCGTATCTTACGACGCCTTTCTAGTATTCACCTCGTTATTGATCACATACTGGCTATTTGTCAAAAAATTCAATAATTTTTTCCTACCTCTGCCGATAATAAGCAGCTATTTGATGATTAAATTTAAGCTTTTTTCGCCCAACAATTCCATTCTTGTCTCTTTTACTCTCAAAGTATGTAGATTTTTCGTATGTCATTACAAACTGATACTAATGATGCTCTTGCTATCGGCTTTGTCATCTTTTTTTAATATAAAATTTGCCATTTTACTTTTTGTTCTAATTTTGGTTTACATATTCGCCAAATATGCAAACAAAACCTCTGACACTGCCAAACCACAAGAATTGACCACTTATTCTGAAACCAACACAGAAGAGCCCAAAAAAAGCTCTATCTATAGTGTAAATGATCGTTTTGTTGATTTTAAAATGAAATGAGTTTTTTGTTTGTTTGTTTTTTAAAGTTTAACTTGTTAAGTTATAAATTTTCTTTTTCTTCAATAAATATTAAATTTCAAAAATTTTACATTTTTGTTTGAATCTTAATTATTTCAAGGTTAAATTAAAATTTATTTAAGGGATTAAGAATAAAACTTGGAAGACAGTATAAAAAAAAATTATAAAATTAAATTAAATTTTTTATTTTATTTAAAGAAAAAATTTTTTTAAAAACTGATTCGGGTCAGCTCAGAATCGATCAAAGTCCTTCTTTTCAGCCCAATGTAAATAATATTGTGTTCTATAATTTATAAGACGAATAAGAAATTAAAAAAATTAAAAATTTAATTTTAATTGAGCATAATTTTAAAAACAAAAAAAAATATTATTTTTTGATTCATTTAATCGCTAAGTCTGGCAATCGACTTTTAGTAAAAAATAGTTTGAACACTTTTTTTTTTAAAATAACAATTCTAAAATTTTTCAAAAATACAAATATTTAATGACCTGGAGTTTTGAAAAACTATTTAATGTAAGAACCGGATGGTCTGTTTTTAATTTTTAATTTTATTTATGTGAGGTGAAAATCTTATCACCCCTTCTGCTCCAAGGTTTTGACTCATCCATTTGTACGATGGGTTAACCATCATCACATTTTTGTCAGCATTGTTCCATAAATTAACCCGGCTACCTCAAAATTCAGCTCTTTCTCCAAGTAAATCATCCCATCATCAAGGATTTAATGTTTTCTTTGAAATTTTTGTTGAGGTATGTTTTGATAGTTTTTTTTTAACTAAAACAATTTTAAAATTATTTTTTTGCCATAGGGTAAAGTTAAACTTTGATAAACAATTGACCAATTTATACCAAAATGAAATAATTTGTATATCGACAAACTAAAAAATGTGGCTTGTGAAATTTCATACAAAAACTTCCAATACAAAAAGAAAAAATTTCATAGCTTTTTTTTTAATTGTCAAAAACTTTTTGAAGATTAAACAAAGTGAAAAAAGTGTTGCTTCATTTATTGTGGAATTCTGTAAAATTTCTTGCTATTTACTAAATTAATTTTGTAGACAATAGTAGTCTCACTCTGTTTCATCTACAGTATAATTGTTTGACCATTAGAACAAAAGTTATAAAATTTTTTTCTTTTAGTATTTGAAGTTTTTGTATGAAATTTCACAAGCCGCATTTTTTGTGAACTAAATTGTGAAATAATTTAGTTAGAAATAAAATTCTTTAGTTATTTATTTTATTTAAAGAGGAAAAAAAGTTAGTCATTTGAAAACAATTTGTTTCATTTTTGATTTAAATTTCAAATTAACATTAAAATCGAGTAATTAATTTTTAAACAACATTTATTTGACTTATTCTCGTTTAAGTTTTTAGGCATTGATAATCAAAATCTGTTATCTTAAAAAGTTGCCATTTTCATTATTCTCTTCAACTACAGGCACAAAAAAATTAATCAGATATCAAAAATTCTACGGAATGGAAACATCTAAGATCTTAATCAATTAAAATTAAAAAAAAATACTCACATGCGACTTTTAAAAAGGTTTTATCTTTTTTTTCTTTTTTTTTGTTAATCTCAATATTTGAATATTTAATCTAAAATTAAAACTTTTGTGGTATTTATGTAAAAATTTATTTTAATATTTTAATTTCTTAAACATAATTGTAAATTAAAAAAAGGAAAACTCCTAGTACAAAACTCCTTTGTATTTTATTTTATTTTATTTTTAACATCGCCTAGTCTGGCGTAATTTTATGAATAAATAAAAATAATAATAATAAAAAAAATCATTTTCATTATCGACGCATTCTTGAATTTATTAAAATTTATTAAATTGAATCAAAGAAAATGTGCAATTAGATAGAAAAGAAATTTTTTTTTAGTTTTATTTTTTTTTCAAAAATTAATTAAATAAATAAATGAAAATAAATTGTTTAACATTTAATTTTTGCTAAAGGTTTCCTTATTTCTATGTACCTGAATTACTGAATTTAAAATAAAATCGACCAGCACTTCTCTTTCAAATGTATCGGTACTTAGCTCCAATTCTTACCCTTTGGTAAAATAAGTGCAACGACTGAGACTGAGATCGGGATCATATGAATGAACATTAGAATTAAATTTGACTATTAATATTCTATTTAATTAGAGCACAATTCAAGACGAAAATAGGACTGAGACTGTAGACAGAACCTTCTGTGGTTCCAGTATCAGACCAATTTATAAAAGGTATTTGGCCGATACGTCTGTTTTTTAGCACCGATGCCAAACTTAAGTAATTATCCAAATTAATTTTAACATATCTTTAAAATAGAGTATTATATTTTAGTGATATAGAGCTATTTTTTTGAAAAAAATAAAAATTCATTATTAATGACTTATAATTAAATTTGAATAAATTTAAAAATTATTAAATATAGTTCCAGCTTTTCTGAAATTCTTTTAAAAATGGACATTTAATTATGGTTTAAACCTAAATGAATCTGAATAAGCGGGTGTATTTTTTAACAAAAGTAAATTTATTCCTTTTTTAAGACATGTCATATAAATTAAATATTGCTATTTTTTAAAATCGGTGTTCATTTTTTACTGACATGTTACTAAATTCGGATAACAACTTTAATATTGAAAAATAGTTTGAAAAAAATCTTTTTTCCTCTATATAATTTCCTCTATTTTTCAACGGTCATGAATAAACTCATTATTTCAATGTATTTAAATGTATTAAAATGATATCTAAATAAATGAATTTATTATCTAAATGAATTAAAGTATTATCTAATTAATTTTTAATAAATTTCGATAAAGTATATATGAAAGTGCTATCTAAATAAAATAAATTTGTATCTATTTGAATCAAGTTTTTATCAAAAAAATGAATTAATTTATTATTTTAATGATTAATATTGTATCTAATTTTTAGAATAATATTTAGAATAGAGTATATACTTTTTGAAATGCTTATTTAATGTAAAATGAATTGATAAAAATAATTTAAAAATATTAATAATATATATAAGCTACAGCAAGACTAGCTTGCGGAAGTGGCCTACTAGGAGGTCACCTATGGTAGCTCCTTGCATATAGTAGAAATAAACGTAAAATTCAATCCAAAGAAACATAACTGTTTAATTCCTTAAGATAATAGATTCATTTATTTTTTCTCTCATTCATAGGGAAAAATTTAGATAACACTTTAATTCATTTAGATATTTATTTAATTTATTTAGATAACAAATTAATTTATTCTCTTTTTCAACTGATTTCATTTCTTTTTTTTTTCTTAATTTTTTTGATTTTTATTTAATTTAATTTCATTTAACTTTATTTTAATTTTATTTTATTCTAAAAGAGCTTTAGCTTGGTACAGAAAAACAATAAAAAATAAATAATGATTAAAAATTGAAAAAAAAATTTGTTTTTTAATTTTAAGCCATCAGAAAAAAATGTGCAAAAATAAATCTTTGTTTACTTGTAAAATATAAATAAATCAACAAATAGAATAGAACTATTTAGCAGTTTATGACTAAGATTTTGCAGAGCTTTGTTTATAAATAAATCAGCTAAACCATTTTCTTGGAAATAAAACGAATAAAAGCATAAAATTTTCAAAAAGTTTTATAGAATTAAATAAAATTTAATTGATTCAGAAATATTGTTGAAGAATAAAATAGCAAATAAGATAGCACAATAAATGAAGTCAATCGAATTTTTTATTCAATTTAAACTCTAAAATAAAAAAATAAAAATTTTTTTAAATCGACGTAAAATTTTAGTATCCATCATTTGAAAAAGTGATGCTATTGTAGTCTGGAAATTTTTCTTTAAGTAATTCAACGCTTATTTTGTGATCAGCTAATCCAAAGCCCTACAAAAAATTGTAATAAAATCAAAAAAAAATTCTGTCAAACCAAAGAGTATCCGTAGACTAGAATTGATTTTTTTTCCGGTTCATGCAAGATTCTACCACCACCTACACATTCAATTGCGACTCTTCTATCTCTGTTCGCTTTTTCAAATTCATCTAAAATATCCGCTTAATAAATTTTAATTAAATTCCTTTTCTTATTTATTTATTTAAATATTTTACCATGAAACTCAGCCCAAGCATAGCCCCTTACAACAAATTTTTCATTTGCGCTAGATTTTACTTTGATAAGGATATATTTGAACCTTCCGGATTCATCAATGTCAACACTGGCTATATTGTTCATTATAAGCTCAACTCTAAATATATATTTTTTTTTAAATACTAGGGTTTTTCATTTCTAAATCAAATTAATTATGACTTTATTACTGACGAATTCAAATAATAAATCAAATTTTTTAAAATGAATTTCAGTATCCTGATTATTTTTTTCCCATTGTTAAGGGTATTGTGAATTTCAAATACAAATAAAACAAAAATTATTCATTTTTTAATAAATTAAAATAAAAGTAGATAAAAAATATTAGAAAAAATACTGTAATATAGTTCAACATACTTTGTTGCACATTTTTTACCTAAAATAATTTTTCTTATGTAAAAAATGACATAAAATAAAGAATCTTTAAGATTTAAATAGATTATTGATTTGATTTACTAAAAAAATAAGAAAAAAAAATTATTTTAGGTTAAAAAGATGCAAGAAAGTATGGTGCACTAAACTGCAGCATTTTTTCTAGTATTTTTTTTTACTAAATTTAATTTTAATAGATCATAAAATGAAAAATTTTTGTTCAATTTGTATTTGAAATTCACAAAACCATTATTAAGTACAGTAACAATATTAACTTGTATCAACTCTTGTAGATTAAACCGGATTAATTATTTAAATTTTAATCAAATTTAAATTAACTTAAATTAAATAAAAATTTAGTAAAATCTTTAAGAATTTTTTTCTTGAAATTAAAGAAAAATATCATCCAAAATATTATAGAAAATTCTGAATTTTTTGTGGTAAGAAAAATCGGTATTTCATTAAAAAGATCATACAGGCCTTTTTTTAACCGTACATTTAAATTTTAAAAAAATAATTTTTTTTTAGATTTTTTAATGCATTTTCTATTAATAATAATAATAATAATAATAATTATAAAACATCGCATTTAATGATTTCGGTAGATAAACACCGAGAGAGAGGGGCGAAAGAGAAAACGAGAGTAAACAAAAAAATTAATTTTTTTTAATAAAATAAATAAAATATGAAAATACTGATTGATCATCAATTTCTTTAAAATTAAAATTAATATTCAAACGATCAAGTATGCCATTGATTCTTAGTTCCGGGTCCTCATCAGTTATTTGAACAAGAAAGCCGAGATTTTCAAGCTTGTCTAAATGATTGTCTATTGAGTCTATTGTCTGTTGAATTGACTTTTTGGTGTTTGTCTCTTTTAAAAGACTATCAGTGAATCCTTTATCTATTATGAGGTCGAAGAGGCCTTGTCTGTAAGGCAAATTTTTGCAGTCACATTGAACAAAATCAATTGTTTGAGAATTTGATTTCAATCTAAGTAATTCAAGTGCTTGGTGAGAAAAGTCCGAGCAAATTAAAAAGTTAGCTGATGGCATTGAAGATTTCAGCTTTTGGCTGAATTGTGAAGTTCCGCAGCCAACATCGAGTATCAATGATTTATTGGCGTTGTAGGTTGCATTTTCTATGAGGCTCGAAAGGGAATCATCAAATTGTATCAGCCATTCGAATGTGTCAGTCGAATGCTTGGAATAGAATTTTTGCCAGAATGATTTTTTTGACATGTTGTCAGTCCAGTCATTGTTAGAAGACGACAAATAGCGTGATAGTTTAAACTGAATTTTTATTGTTTTTATCAAATTTATAGCAATTTTTTGCATTTTAATTATTTTTGAAAAATTATCATAACTAGAAAATGATTCAAAATTTATTTTATTTTAAGTCAGTTTAAGGCTATTATTAAAACAAAAATCTAATTTTAATTTTTTTTTTCTAGGTAATAAAGAAAAATAAAGAGTTGTGTAAAAAATAAAATTTATACGCCAAGTCTGCTATAAAACAAGCAGATTAATTTTTTTTAAAAGAATGATCACAGAAATAAATACTTGAGAATTATAAAAAGATTTGAATCGGTCGACTGTAAAATAAAATGCTATAACTTAAGCAATTTAGAAGATAAATTAATTGTTAAATATATAAATTAATTGTTTTTAAATTTGAAAAGAGGTTCATAGGAGGTAAATACAAGTTTGAACTCGATCAGAGATATTTAAAATTTTTTTCTTTCAAAAATAATTTTTGTTTTTGTTTTTAAATTCAAAATAATTTGTTTAACACTAGAAAAATCAATTTTGTAAAATATTTTTTTAATCAGAGAAGTCTAAAAAACTTCTTAATAACATTAAGAGAAAAAATAGCTTTGTTTGTTTACTTTTATCCTTTTATTGTACAATTCTATGTTTTTATTGTTGGTAAAATTTGAAAAATTGACAAGTCTTAAAAATTTTCGGGTCTCTAATGTCGCTATATCACAAAAAGTATATATTATGCAAGTTAATTTTCATCAAATCAATTATTCAATTTTTCAAACAAATGATGACTTAATCTTCTATGATACTGTGAATTTCAAATACAAATTGAACAAAAAAACTTAATTTTTTGATAGACAAATTAAATTATATTATTAAATTACAGTCGATCCTCGGTATAACGAACCACCATATAACGAAATCCCGATATAACGAACTAATAAAAAAAAAACGAGTAATACTTTTTTTAATTTATTTGTTTTCTGTACCGAGCTAGAGCTCCTTCAGAAACTACTTTTCTTAAGAAAAAAACCTTTATATAACGAATTTTATAAAAATGACACCCGTTAATTAACACCTTGATAATAAAAAATAGCAAATAAATACTTGACAATTACTTATTATTGTTTATCTAAAAATTCTAATTGATAAAAATGAATGAAAAGCAAGTTTGCAAAAAGAGAAAATGAATCTCTCTTGAAGTCGAGATAGAAATTATAAGGAAACACACTGAGCAAAAAGAAACAAACAATGACATTGTGAAATATCATACAAAACTTCCAATACAAAAATAAAAAAATTTTATAAATTTTGTTCTAAGTGTCAAAAACCTGTTCTGTAAATGAAACAAAGTGAAACAACTGTTGTTTCACCTTCTGCGGAAGTCTGCAAAATCTGTGCGAATTCTGCAAAATTGCACCCAATTTAAAAGCCTTAAAAAAAACTGAATTAATTTGCACAGATTTTGCAGACTTCCGCAGAAGGTGAAACAACAGTTGTTTCACTTTGTTTCATTTACAGAACAAGTTTTTGACACTTAAAACAAAAGTTATAAAATTTTTTTATTTTTGTATTGGAAGTTTTGTATGAAGTTTCACAATGCCACAAACAATCCAGTAGAGCAAGACAGTGATACAGAAATTGAAGAGCAACAAGATGCAAATAAACAAGTGATTAACTCAAAAGAAGCAATCGATAGATTAAACCCAGTCAAGCCAAAAACGATGACTTCATGTGTGTTTCATCTATGAATCATCTCATATTTTATAGATGAAAGATGTTTTTAGATTAAAACCATAAAATTTTCATTGATTCTCTTCAAAACATTTAGAAATGACCCAATCATGAAAAACTTAACATTTTCATCTTTATTTCATTCTTGAATTATCTCATAAATTATGAATGATTTTTTTTGGATTAAAACCAAGAAAAAGTTTATGTACTAATTGAATTTATTGTGATATATTATTGGTTCTTTGTAAAATTTGTTGCTAAATAGATGTATCTATTTTGACTTTACTTTTTCATTAATTGGCTTGTGTCAACAACAGACCATCCCTTCTTCTCTTGTTATTTGAATTTTATCATGAGAAAACTTAGTTTTTCTAACAGCAATTAAATCTTATCAGTCCAAAATTTAAAAAAAATACGTTAACGACCAAGACGGGTCATTTTTGACCAAAACAAAATAATCAAAATATAAAATAATTTACGCTTATTTTATTTTATTTAAAAATCAATAATTGTTTATTTCATTTTAAGTTTTAAAATCAAGAAACTAATTTTTAATTTTTTTAGATAAACCTTAAAAAAAATCAATTTTGATATTTAAGGGAATAAATCTTAAAATAAAGAAATTCAGTCAGTTTAGAAAAATTACATACTCTACTGACCGAAAGATATGAAGCTTAAATATCTAATACTTCTGGAAATTTAACTACACATAAAGCCGATAATTAGTGTAAATTTTTAATCAATTGTGTATCTAGTGGATATCCCCTTAACAAAAGATTTTATATCTAGTTGGATTGCTAGCAATGTTCTTTGATTCAAAAATTTACTTTAGCTGCCTTTAGTCTAGTTAAAAGACAATAAAGCAATTCTAAAGCAATTAATTTACTTAATAGTAAAGAATTTAATTTTTTCTATTGATACAAAGTAAATTGATGTTTTTCTTGAATCCAAAGTGTTGTTAAATTTTGAAAAAATTTGGAAAAAAAAATTAGTTTTTTAAAATTTCTGCTTATTATTATGCTTATTCTTAAAAATAATTTGAAAAATTTAAAAAAAATTATATTTAAAAATTAAATAAATTACGATGTATTAGTATATTTTTTCATCGATTATTTTCGATGAAATATTCTAATTTTCATCGATGAATTTCGATGAAATGGTTCCTAACTCATTAATGATTCATCTATCAATTTTCATCGATTAATCATCGTTTTTTTTGTGACTGGGAATGAACTGAAACAATTTTTTTAACCAAAAAAGATGATAATTCTAATTTAATTAATTTATTATTTAATATTGAAAATTTTATAATTGAAAGTAGCTTTACCAAAGAGCCATCTATTATCGATTTTTTTCAAAAAAATTAACTTTTTTTTTTTCGCCTTTTTATTTTGAGAATGACTACGGAAAGATATTTTATCTTTACGTAGAAATTTCTTGTGACCAATAAATATCTGTAAGTAGACAAAAAAAAATTAAAAGATATAATATCTTTTTGAATTAAATTAGCTCTATAAAGATACTTTGATAAAATTGAAATTTTGTGGCTACTTTTATAGGTTTCACTTTCTTGATTTACTTCAAATTAGTTGACAACTAATTAATCAACTAATTAACTATTATAAAAATGTCTAGCAAGTATATAATCTTTTCCAATTTTATATATTCTTAATTTTCATTTATTTAGCGTATTTACTTTATTTTTTAATTCTTTTTTTTTTTTTTTTTTTTATATTATTTTATTAACTTTAATTTTATTTTTATTTTATTTTATTTCATTTTTATTTTATTTTTTTAATTTTTAACTTATTCTGAAGGAGCTCTACCTCGGTACAGAAAACAAATAAATAAAATAAACACTTAGTTCTAAAGAATTAAAAATGTCACAGATACAATTAGGAGAAAAATTTGGTAATATTTTTATTTTAAAAATCAATCTAATATCTTAACCACTGCCACCAATGTAGTACAGGCCGAGTGTGTGAATGATAAGCTAAGTTTTTAGTTAAACACTTTATTTAAAATAACTTTAGAAATAACAACTGAATCTCTTTTCTTTTGAAGTAAAAAGTTATATTTATTGTCTGTTATTGAATAAAATAAGTTTAAAAATTGATTAAGCCATTTCTGACTCACAATAACCTGAAGGTATTTAATTAAACAGCAAGCAAACTCTAATAATTTTTTCAATCTGATCTTGTGATGAAGAGATATTTGTAGGGTTGACATTTTAAAATTTTTGTATTGACGGAGTCACGGCAGAAATGTTGTAAGCTGACAAAAGAATCACGAAAGGGATATTTTGTGACCTCTTCGGCAGGATGCTGGCAAGAAATCATACTAGAGGACTGGTTAAAAGGCCTCAAATTCAAGAATCCCTAAATTCCACACTTATCATTTTTAAAAAAAAAATTTTTGGAAAAAAATTTATTATTATATAAAGTTTTTAAAATTTCAAAGTTGTTATCCTATCCACACATTAAATTTATTTTTTTAATGTTTTGTAAAAAATGAATATAATTAAAATTGAAAAAACAAAAAACTTTCTTATTTTTAACAATAAGCACCTTATAAAATAAATGACCGAGGCTATAAATTAGCATACCACAAAGAATACTGGATTTAAAAGAACTAGTTTTTTTTTTTATTATTGGCGTCAATCATTTAAATGAATGGACGATTTATTTGAAATGAATAAAATTTTTTAATCTATTTTTTATTTTTTTGACAGATTGATAATGGTATGAATATTCAAGTTAAATGAAAAATCAATTGATTCTAAGTGACAATTGATCAAATTATTCTAAGCAAAGATTTTTGTAAATAGTTTGAAGCGCGATAAAATCAAATGAAATAAATCATAAATCTTTAGAAAAACATTTTAAAATTAAACAGATGTCAAACAAAACTAGTTCAAATCGGCTCAAGTTTTTATTCTAAATTTGTTTAAGGTACATGGTTCAAGATTTGATCTCTTGGCTTAATTCGATAGCTAGCAGATTTATCTCATATTTATTCAAAGATAACGCAGTATTCTTTGTATAAACGCTGCTGGATTTATCAGTTTTGAGAAGAATTGTTTGTTGAATTTTAACAAATGATTAGCAGAGCTCAATTTATTTGAAATAAAAATAAAGAAACTTTATAAGTTTGTTTAAACGGCTTTTGCCTAGACAAGAAAGGCTGCAGATTTGTATTTTGCACTTTTATAGCAATGCTAGTTCAACTTGTGTATGTTTAATTATCAGATTAAAAAAAATGGTTATAAGGTCTGTTTTTTTAAAGGTTTTTGAAAAATTAGTCCGAATTTATTCAAAAAAAATATTTGAAATTTTTTCTGATAATTAAAAAAAATTAAATCTAATTTAAAGCATAGTTACTGAAGAAAAAAAGAACTCAATTTATTTTATTTAAAATCAATTTTTTTGTTGCTAAAATCATTCTTTATCTCATTTTTAATTCTTCTGTTATTTTTTATTTTGTTTGTTAAGCGAAAAACATTTAAAAATTTTTATTTTTTTAACTTACTTTTTTATTTTAGTTTAAATCTAGATCACCTTTTAGGGTGATCTTTAGTTTTAAAATTTAAATGTTTTAGATTTTTTTAATTAAAAAATCAAATTTTTGAGAGGTAAAGATATTATTATAAAGTTACAATCTTTTTGATACTTAACATGTTTTCTGAATATAAGATTGATTTTTTTTTTAAATCATGGGTAGACAGTAAGAATATTGTATTAACCAATAATTTTGTTTTATTTTTTAATAATTATTTATATTTAAATAAGTCAAAAAATAAATTGATTTTTATTTTATTTTGCTTTTATTCTATTCTTTTTTATTATTTTTTAAAGGTGAAAAGTACCAGTTTTAAGCGACCTTACTAAAGCTTCCGACCAAACTAAACTCAATTCCTAAATTGGGCTTTATTACAAATTTTGTTCCATATTAAAAAAGAATAATAATTTTAAATGAATACGAATTCAATAATTAATTAAAATTCATAAAGAACAAAAAGTGCATTAAGAAACAGGATCAAATCAATAAAAAATACCAAAAAATACTGCAAAAATTGTCTTTTTATGACATTCTAATTGTCTATCCATGATTTTTGATGCATAATTGAAAATTTTTTTTAAAATTTATTTTGAAGCTTTGGTTTTCTTTGGATTTACATTAGGTTAAAAAGAAAAATTGTTAATTTTGAAAAAAAAAACTTCAACAAATTATTAAATCAACAAGATTTTATTGAAAATTTTTAAATAAAAATTTAAGTTCTAAAATTATTATACTTTTTCGGGAAAAAACTAATTCGAGCCTGCTTGTAACAAATTTTTCTTAAGTATGAATTAATTCTTCTAATAATTTCTGTCAACAAAAAAATTTAAATTTTATTAAAATCAGTCAAATAATAAAATTTTGTATTTTGTATGCTTTTTTTACAGTATAACTATTTTTTAGTTACATTTTAATTCGAGGATCTATTTTTATATAAATTTTGCCTTTCATTAAGGTTCAATCGAAGGTCTCGAACTATTCTGACGTCTCCTGGGGTTAACTCCTTAACTTTTTCTTAAATAAATAAATAATAATTACCGTTTATGTAGTTTTTTTTAATCAAAAGTGAAAAGTTCTAATGAAATCAAGATGAACATTCTTCTGGAGTAGCAAAAAAAATAAGAAAAATTAAGATTTTTTTGATTAACCCAAAAAGATAAGCTTCAAATAGGTTGAATGATTTAATTAGACAAATTTATGTATTTTAATTATTTAATTTGTTTTTTTTTGTCTCAAATAAGAATTTTCTTTTGAAAAAAGTTTATTTTCATCATTTTTAAAATACTCCGAATTCACATTCAGATTTCCTTTTAATCTTCTATTTTTCTGCGAATCTGTTTTTCTTAATCTCTATACATTTCTACTATAGCCATATTTTAAAGCCATAGAAAGACTTTGTTAATCTTTATTGCACTTTTTCAAAAAAGAAAATGATTTTCACAATTTTCAATGTAAATCAGATTTTTTGCTTTTTAATTTTCTAATGAAAAATACCTTTACATTTCATTTCTGAATGTTAAATAAAAAATGGCAAATTTTTGTCAAAAAATATATAAAATACAAAAAATTTAACAAAACAAATTTAATTTCAAATTAAGTGTCTTATGATTTTGTGAAACGGTTTGTTTATCTCCTAATTCAATTCGTATGTTTTTTTCCATAAATGCTTTAAAATCGTTCTTAAAAATTAGAATCTTTTTTTCAAACTGAATAAAAAATTCAATTTTTTTAAATTTTTTAATGAGAATTTTACTTTTTTACGAAAAATTCAGATGTAAAATTAAAAAAAAGTAAAAAAGCTCTAATTTAAAAAAAATATTTGCTATGAATATTTTAAATTCTTTGGAAAATTTTTCATAAATTTCTAACATACTGACATATGATTAAACATTTTTACGTAAATTTACGTAAAAATGTTTAATCATAATCACCAGATGTTATTTTAATATTTTTTTCTCCAAAATTTCTAATAAATTCAACTTGAACTCAATATTTGCCGAGTATTTTATAAAATTTTTATTCAAAATATCAAAAGAATGTGTTGTGAGGTTTTTTTTTTCAAAAGAATACCAGTGGTAAACTTACAGTTTATTATACAATCGATAAGGTTGTAAATGAAATATTAATATTTTTTTTGTTTTTTTTTTTGAAAATTTTCGTAAAATTGTTCAAGAATTTTCGAATTTTGATCGTGTTTTAAATTTATATTTAATATGTTCTTAAAATATATTTCGTCAAGATGATTACCAAAGGTTACTCAGATATTTTTACTAGAAAAGCTAGAGACTTTTTGAATATAAATAGGTTTGCTTTTTTGAAATTAAATATTTAAGAGTTTTAAACCTTTTTGTTTGTTTAATTTCCAAGGAGGAACTTTCCAGATGTAACAGTGGTGAAATTTTATTAATTTTTTATTTATAAAAAAAAACTCTCCCATCGCTAACAGAAGCCTTTTATTCTATATAAATCAGATTTTTTAAAAAAAAAAATTTTTTTTGAAATAATTAATTTATTTAATTAATTCGTCAAGTTTTTAATATTTTAAATTTACCGTTTAATGAAAGTGCATTTTTAACGATTCTTCAGACTTTCGTCATTGATTTTTCTTAATATAAATCGTTCAAAAAGCAAACCATAACCTTTTTTTATTATTTAAAGTACCAACTTTAATATGATAAAGAAATTAGGAAAAGAAAAATTTATTCCATGGAATTATTAAGCTTTAAAGTTGAGATTTTTTCAATTTCGTCAACAGATATCTGAAATTAAATAAAAAACAAAAACCTAAATTTTTATTCTAAATAAACTCAATGGTTAAAATCATTTTATTGTTATTTGGTGCCTCTACCAAACATGCTTTCCAGATCAATTTTTTGGGATTATCCAGAACTAGAAAATCAACCATAAATCGTTACCCCAAACTTAAAATTTAAAATCTCCGTGAAAAATTAGATAGATACACAATTATTTAGAAAAAATTGTTGAGCTAATTTTTAACTGGAGCTCGTTTTTTTTGTGATATGATATATATCTGAGATCCTGAAGAAATGGACTAATTTTAAATCCATTTTTAGCCAAAATTAAGTCTACAGAGCAAAAAGGAGATAAAATTACCTGTTTGTATTAAATTCTTAATTTACGTCTTTTTTAAAAGACAAAATAAATAGGAAAATATAAAAAGAAATGCAGCATTTGTATTTGTTTTTCAAAAATAATTTATTTTATATCATTTTTTTTTCATTTTTTGATCAAGCAGATCTATCTAGTTTTCTTTTTGTTGCCCACTCGCTGTCTCTTTCTTCTTCAAGTCACTTTTTTTTTTAAACAGGTTGCTCATTGAAAATTGAAAAATATTTATAGATAAATTACAAGAAAAAATTGGCTGTATGTTTTTAAAGGTGGTTTTATTTTAATTAATAATTTTTTTCTTTCTCTAATTCATTGATGATACAGAAAAAATTAATATGTTTTGATTATTTTTAAAATAATTTTTTAATTTTGTTATTGCTAATTAAAATTAACCCTATTTTCAGTATTTTTGTTTTAAATGTATATTATACGCAATTATTTACTGGAAATTAAATCAAATTTTTTTTCTTAAAATTAAGATGCTAGAATTATTTAGTAGTTTATTTATTAAAATAAAAAATTCAGCAAATGTTTAATTTATTTAAAAATTTGACAAGCTTTTTTTGCAAAAAAAAATCTTCACTTCTTAGCTTCATTATGTTGTCTAATTAAAGACGCTTTGATTTTAAGATTAATTGATAAGCTAGTACACTTTTAAGACTGATTAAAAATTTATTTATTTAAATTCAGTATAAGAATATATTTACATTAAACTTTAAAATAAAAAATAATTTTAAATAAGAAAAAAAAATCACTCTATTGTCTGATTAATCACGCTTTCGGTTAGCGGCCTAATCAAACTTTAGGTTTTCAAAATACACTCGTAATGAAATTAGAATTTAAACTTATACTTTAGGCGCGATGAAACTTAGTGTAATAGCCCCAACAAAAATATTTAAGTTAATTCAAATTTCATTTTAATCTTCTATTTTTTTGGTCAATTTAAGGTACCCAACATTATGCAAAATTTTTCAGTCACAATCTTCAATAAATTACCACATTAAATCGATATTTGGATATGCGTGGTAACATGTTGATATCTTTTTTCGTCAAAAGTTTTAATCCTTATAAAAAATTGTTTATTTAAAAAAATTTAGATGTTTTTCTAGAAATTTGGATATATATATTTTGTTTTTTATTTAGTTTATTTATGTTTTCCGATAATTACTTTCATAGAGAAATACTTTTTAAAAGTATAATTTTTGTGATGTAACATATATAGTAAATTAACTTGAGGTTTAAGGGACAGATTCACATTCATTTTTGAATACTGTACTTTAAAATATACAATTGATTGCAGAGATGCGCAGAAACAATTCAAAGCTAAAAAATCAATTTTTTTAAAAAATATTTTGAATATTTATTTATTTGATTTTATTAAAATTAAGATTGTTTACAATTTAAGAAAGATAAATTAAAAATGATTTTTTCTATTTTTCTTTTTTCTCAAATTGTGTATTAAATTTAAATTAATATAGAAATTATTTGTACGAATTTTATGTGAATAGAAAGAAATTCTTTATTCCAAAATTTTCCTTCCAGAAAAACTCTACTTATCAAACGAATTTTAAATTTTTCAAGGACTTTGGCTTAAAAAGCTAACAATTTAAGGCCAATTAAAATTTTTCAAAAATTTAAAAATAAAGCTTTGAAATTTTATAAATATGTAAAAATCTGCGATTAACTTTAATTACGCATTAAAAAATTTTCTGAAAGAAAAATGAAATTTAATCATAAATTTTACCTTGCCTTAATCAATCTGTATTTTTTATTTTTTCCAAAAATTTTTTTCCAATGATTTTTTAAAATATATTTTTAAAGTTTTCATCTAATTTCCAGGATTCAATATAAATTTATTAAAATAATTTTAGATTAGATTAGTGAGCTGAGCATTGTAAATTCGAAACAAAGAACAAAAAAAAATTTAAATTACAGATTTTTTCGAGTCTTAATTTAGTTCTTCAAAATTCATCAACTTTGTATCATCCTAATTTAGTCTATTAAATAACCGTGCAAGTCTATAAAGCATTTTAAAATAGTTTTTTTTTTATCCATGCTACTTCTTAAATAGGTTTCTTAAATTCAATGCAATCCGGAAGAACACTCATTTCTTTTATTTGATATTTAATAGTTCTAATTGTTTGGTTCTTAACTTTTATTTTTAAGCGTAAAGTACTTAGCATTAAGCTCAATGAATTTTATTTATTTACAATTCAATTAATTTGTATTAATTTAGAAAAAATTAAGGATGACTGAAATAAAAATAAATTTTTTCTAATTTAATTAGATATTAAAATATAATCTAAATATTGAAATAAATTTTAAAAATATTACCCAAGCTTAAAATAAATTCTAACAAAAATATCACTACTACTATACTGCTAAAAAATAATTTTATACTGAGGCTTTTTTTTCTAAATTTTTAATTATAAACCAACACCATAATTTACCATCCTAACCAGAAACGAATTTTTTCAAATAAAAAACTATTTTTAATTATTTTACTTTATTTTTTAGTAATTTTTAATCCTAATTTTTAACCGCGCACCATAACTCAAAAGCTTGAATTTGTTGCTTGAAATTCAATTTTTAATTTTTAATTTTTAATGCGGAGTCAAGTAAGCATTTTCGGTTTTTGACCCAGCATTATTGAAAATTTTTTGAATTCTAACACCGCGTCAAAACATGAAAAGCACAACTTATCTTAAAATTTGGTAAGATTTTGTTTAAAATTTTGTAAACTTTTTGATAAAGAAATAGTATAATTTTAATAAAACTTTATCAAATTAAATAATTTTAATCACTATTATATTTTATTTACCATAAATCTAATAAAAGTCACAAAAAATTTCAAAATGTTATTGCTTCCAATTGTATTCACAATAGGTATTTTTTTCATTTTTAATCCACAGGTTTTACATTTATTTTCATTTAAGTTTGATCGGTCGGATCTTCTCAAATACTTTCTTTTCTCAAAACATGCTTCTAACTAACTTACTTATTTTTTTTATTTAATGCGTGTTTTTTTTATAAGAATTATGAAATAATTAGCACATTTATGGCTTTTTAATTAAAGCCTTAAATGTTTTCTTTTTAAATTTTTTTAAATTGAAAAATTGAAAGAAAATTCTAACTAAAATTTATTTCGAATTTTTTTTTGTCTACTAAGAGTCAATTTTCTCGCCAAATTTATTAAATAAAATTTCACCCTCATAAAAAAAATAATAAAGATGCAAAAGATTTTTAGAAAATATTCAAAATTAAAAAGATAATAAAAGTAAAAAAATATATTTTTCATTAGATAAAAAATATGATCAATTGGTCGCAAAATTTACTAGCCTCGAAAATTTTGTTTTTTCCTTGTTCTTAAATTCACCAAGTCTTTAGTTTATCAATTTTTTTTAACAAACCAACTCTACTCTGGCAGCATCTAAATTCATCAAAGGGTTAAACAAAATAACATTTGTTGCTGATTATCTTTTTAGCTTCCATAATAAAGAAAGCCTAAACAAACTTATGAATCAACGGTGCCCTGTGAAATAATTTTTTTGAATTCATTGGTAATTAATAAATCTTTATAAATTTTATTATAAGTTTGAATGCTTTGTTCAATTTATTAAATGAATAAACCCAATATTATGTGAGGGTTCTCGAATAAATGGTTATTTCAAAAATGGCGTCGAAAGACTTATTTAAGTGGAACAAAATATTTCTTTTTAAAATTTAATTGCTTCCGCAATCTGACTAAATAAAAGTTTACAAAGAGCTAGTAGACTTGCTAAAGAAAGAGTTCCCTACTGCTATTTGTATTTCAGAATAATTTAAAAGAATAATTATTTTTCTGAGCTTTAGACTAAAAAAAATTTAATTTTTTATTTTTTTTATTAAAAAAAATTTAAAAAGATATCCAAAAATCAATTTTTTTTAATTCAAGAGCTGTCACTTAGTTTCAATAAATTGTAAAATTTAAAAAAAATCTCAAAATCTTTATTCAAATAAAGGGAAACAGAATTTTTTTATTCATTAATATGTTTGACATTAATTTTATTTGTCAATTAATAATAACCAGTAGGTATGTCACTATGAAATAGAAGTTTTTATTTTTTCTTTCTTCGAACAAAGAACATAAATTTTAAATTAACAAAATTTTTAACAGAAAAAAAGAAAAAAGCTGAATTTTTCTCTGAGCCGTTTTGAGAACCATTTTTTTTTCTCTTAGAAAGAAACACTAATAATTCTGTAAATATTTTTTTTTTAAAAATAATTATATTTTGTTATCAAGTGTTTCAAAGATATTTAAACTTAAAATTAATTATTTTAAAAAATTTAACTTTCAGTTTCAGCATTTTTTAGGCATTTATTTTTAAAAAGACCATCAAGAAGAGCCAAAATTTTTTAATTTTTAAAAATTTTTCTAGAAAAAAGTTGCGTCAAATTTATTTTCAAAAAATGTTAAAATTTAGCATAAGCAAAGTTAACAAAAATTAAAAAAAAAAACTCAAGTTTCATAGTTTTTAAATTAGAAATCATAACTTAGAAGAATATAATTATTCTTAGTTAATTCATAAAATAGCCAAAATTATGTAAAGGATTTGAATGAAACAAAATAATTTTTAGATTAGGTTAAAATTCGATCTATCAAAAGAATATAAAACTTGTATTTAATCAGTTGTTATGCGAATAAACGCAAAATGAATAGCTGAACCTAAATTAAAAAAATATTTTCTAAATTACAACTGGTTGTTTACAATTTATGCCTATTAATATTTTATCTTTAGTTAAAAACTGAAATTTATTCCATCTTAATGCATTTTTGAAAATAAGAAATACAACCAAAAAATAATCAAAAATGCGTTCGGTTGCAAATTTTTGCAATCGAAAATTTGCTGGCTGGCCTAATTTTGAACTGTGTCGAATTTAGCGGCCATATTTAGCAATTTAAGAGCTCAATATTCTAAATAATGGCCACGGGCTACATTAGTTTTTGTCCAACAATTAAAAAAACATTTCCAAGTTGAAATTTTCGAGTGTCAAAAACTAATTTCAAGCCTGGCTTGAGCAAATTTAGATTTAAAGTCTTGTTACCTTTAAGTGTATTCTAAATTAATTTTAGTTTTTTCAAGTTTGTTCGTACCTTGACGTGCACACAAATTTTTGTGTTTATCTTTTTTAAAATTTAAAAAACATTTAAATTTATTACTCGATTTAGATCGAGATTTAATGTAAGATCTTGGAGCAAACTTAAATTTTAATTTTCAATTTTGAAAATTTGGTTTGATTTCAATGCATTGGTGAAATTTTGAAAATTTTTTTTTTTTAATTTTGAAAGTTGTTTATTTGTAATTAATTAGCCAGATTGATTGAAATATATCTAGGTAAATTTAATTCTTACAATTGAATTATGTTTTTAATTATTTTAAAAATTTTGAAACGATTAAAGTTTGCTTTTAAATGCTAGAAACTGAAATTTAAATATTTTTATTCAGTATTAGTTACCTTTAATGACATTTTTTTAAGAAACATTTTTTATTTCTAGATAATTTTTTTTCAGCTTTTTTTCGAGGCAAATGGATATCATTGACCCAAACATTAAGGTCTTATAACAAAATGCAAAACAAACCTAAGTGATCAACCATCTTCTATTTCTGTATATTTTTAATTTTAACCATCATCTATAAAATATTTTAAATATTTAGTAAAAAAAGTTGCATTTTTTTGGTTCTAAATTCGTGAATGGACACGTGATTTTTGAAAACTAGGTTCTAACAAGTTCTGTAGACTTTATAAACGAACAATTTTTAAAATTTCTTTTTTTAAAGATTAATAAAATTAATTAATAACAATTTCTGTCCCTTTTGTTATAAAATAAAGAATTTTTAAACTGTGATCAAAGTTCCAAATTCAACTCAAGTTTCAAAAAGATAAAAAAAATTATTTATTTTAAAAATTATTTCTAAATCTTTTAGTCAAAATTAAAATTTACAACACATTTTGTCTATCTTTTTTAATAATTTAATGATATATTATGTAACATAAATAACAAAATTTAGATTTATTGACTTTTCACTAAATTTTGAAAGAATTTAAATTTTTTTTGTTATTTAATGTTTATCTTTGAAATAAACTTGACAATCCTAAAAAAATAAGAAAATAGGAATTTTTTTATTCAGTAAAAAATATTTAATTCTGTAAGAGAATAATTAATTTTCAAAATGTTTTAATCAGGAATATTTTGGTTGTTATCCAGACATTTTACATTCATTTTCATTAAGGTCTATTAAAGCTGAATTAGAGTTGCTAATTTCTCGATTTTTTTTAATTTGAAATTTTGGCAATTTTTTTTGTCTTAAATTTAATTAAAATAAACTTAAAATTAATGGTTTTATTATATATTTTTGCCAACAAATCTTACTTAAAAATCATTTCTTTGTAGATTGTTACTACCCAAGCCGTACTAACTTATCTTTCATCAAATAAACTCAAATATTCAACATTTTTCTTAGCAAAAATTAAGTTAAATTCTAGAAAAATAAAACTTTTGGAATTAATTAAAAAATTAAGGAAACGATTAAAAAAATTTGAGTTTCTCTTGAATTAATTTAATTTTTATAAAATGGAAGATCAGTTAAATTAAAGTTTATTTCTTAAAATGATAAAAAATAATTAGTTTGAATGAGAAAACCCCAAAAGAAAAGAATTTGAAGGTCGTCTACATTCTAAGAGTACAAGGCTAAGGTTTGAAATAAGTAAAATTTTTTTAAAGTCATATAATTATTACCTGTATCTATTTTATGCAACAACAAAAAAAAACTATAGTGCTGAATTTAACAAGATTATTGATAATTACACAAATTATTTATTTAAGTGCAATGTGAAAACTTTAAAATATTTAATAAAATTTGTAAAAATATAAAATATTTAATTATGCATTTTTAGAAATTGTAATTGAAATAATTTTTTGTTGCATTTCGATGTGCAAATTTAAAAAGAATTCTAAAAACATTAAAAAACAAATAATATCTAGTTTGGTGTATCTATTTTTAGATTTAAATTTTTGTTAAATAAATGTACTAAGTTTTCACATTGCCTTATTTAAGATTTTTTTCAAGTATAACATAACTTTAGTTCTTTAATCTTAACAAATAAATGAAAAAAAACAAATACATTTCATTGTTTAAGAAAATAATTCTATCTTTTTATTTTTTTTTCTATTCAACTTGTCTTCCACTATTTTTTTTAATTATTTCTTAATTTTTTCCAATATACTCTTTTTTGAAGGTTGTTGCTTGAATTAATCTTCCGTTTCAGACTTTTTCACAAATACTGATGCATGTTTCCTTGATTGCTTGAATTTCAGTAAGCTGTTTTGTCAATGCTTTTGTTAGTTTTACTGAACGATTTTTTCTTTCAAGTGAATCATTCACTGCATTTTTTTTTGAATGTGCATAGTTCTAAAAAATTAAAATTAGAAGATAATATATTTTTTAAATTAGTTTTGTTTTTTTTTTAATTGTAAATTAGTTTCATTTTTATCAATTATGTGTTATAAAATGAGGAAAGTGATAAAATGAAACGAAATTGAATTAAAAAATTCATTTTAAATTAATCAATTTAGTTCCTTATTCAGTAATTTAGTTTTTTATTTATAATTATTTAAAAATATCGACCCTATTTGATGTGTATATGAAGATTTAATTGAATAAATAGTTTAAGATGTTTTTTCTTAATTCTTCAAAAAATCGATACAATATAAATTATTTCGAGCCTTAACAAGTTGGTTTTTAGATGTTTAGAAAATACTGAATTGAATAAACTTATTTTTTGGCTATTTTTTGTAAATTATTTATACATTTTATTTGTATTTTGTTTGTTTCTTAGTTTACTAATTCGGGGTTTCAAAACAATAGTCTGTGTGGAGTTTTTAATTGAATTAAAAAAGAAAAAAAATTAAAAAGCACATTTAAATTTATTGAATAGTTACATATTAAAAAAGTAAAATAAATAATTTATTTTTACAGAATAGAATAAAAAATTCTGTTTTCTGGTTATAAAAAAATAGAAGTATAATTTGAAATTTTAAATTTTTCCATGAATTTAGCCACGATTTTAAGAAACATCACGTGAATAAAAGTATAGATTGGTCAAACAAACAGATTATTTTGCTCTCTAAATAGCCACCTGCAAGGTTAAAGTAGAAAAAGAACTTTTAAATTGGGAGTATAACATAAAAAAAGAGATCTCATGTAAACAAAATTTTTATCTTATAAAAAAGAGAATAAAACATTCAACCTATTTGAACTTGAACATGTTTTGCAAATTGGGCTATTAGTGATCGGTAAAAACAAGCAATAATATTAATTCTAAATCTCTGATATTCAATCACTTCTTTTTCTACAATCATCTAGTTTCGTTGTTTTTTTAATTTATTTTAAGCTACATTCAACTGAAAAATAGTTTTTCAAGCTAAGTTTAAATTTATGTATTCTTTAAAAGATTAAATAATGGAAAATTCAGATTTCATTAGTTTTAATGATGTTTGAATGTCGATTAAATTTCCTTTAAAATTTTATTATTTTTTCAAAATTCCTATTTTTCTAACTTTTTAATATCCAAATTTTTACTTTTTTCTAACAAAAAAGCGAATAAAAATTAGATAATAAAATTTTTTATTCTAAAATTGGTTCTGTAAATTATATCAACCCATTCATTTGGTGTATTACCTAAATCCAGCTCATGCAACATATTCTAAAAATTTACAAAATACATATCTTTATTAAAAGACCAAAAAAATTATTTTACTAGCATATTTTTTTTCCAATTTTTACTCATATTTTTAACCAAGAGACGTTCTCTAGAATAAATTTCATTTCATGATATTTAAAAAATTATTTGGAAAAGTATTAAAAGAGGCCAGAGTTCGGTAATACGCTGAATATATCACCTGATTCAATTATTAAACAAATTTTAGGCCGAAAAAAATTATTTAATTTTTGTTTTTAATATTTGTATTCAAAATTTACAATACCTTAAAGTTTCTTGATTGAAAAGTTAGATATGTAAAAAATTAAATATAAATCAATAAATTTACTCAGTATTTAAATATTCTAAAAAATTTCCAAAGAATTTTTGTTATTTTTTTTAATTCAGAGTAATTTTCTAATTAATCTCAAATTTAAATAGTTATCTGAAAATTTCAAGGTAATAAATTTATTTATATCTTTTTATCTAACTAAAAGCATTCAAAGGACCTTGCTTAGAAAAAAATTATAGATTTTTATAGACTTTGATTTATTAAGCGCTAACTTTGATTGATTAATTAATTTTTTTAAAAATATTTTAAAATTATGATTCTGGCATATAATTTTGGATTGAAAAATAAATTTGTATTTATTTAACCTTCAATAAGTTATCTATTTTAAAAAGTATGTTTTTATAACCTTTGGTAGCTGCCATATGTTTTCATTCAGTTTATAAGAGATCAAAATATTAAGATGAGTGCTGTTCATCTAAAAATCAGAACATGCTTTAAAAGTATTTATTCAAGATGTGTTTATAAGTTCCTTTGAAAAAGTTTTTCATAAATTTGATCCTCTAATGAATTTTTAAATGTGCGTGTTTTTTTTTAATAGATTCAAAAAGTCGAATCGGTTCTCTCTTTATCTAATTTTAGCGAAACTTTGTTAATTTCTATGGATCATTAGAACTAATAATACTTTTTGCACCATTTTGATTTCACAAAATTAATTTTTTTTTTATTATTAATAATTTTATCCAAGTTGGTTTCACGACAAGATATGAAACACACTATTTTTCGTAATTTACAGGAAAAAAATTTTTTTTCGTAAAAAGTCAAAAAAAAAAGTTAATAGATTATTTAAACTTGGAATTTCTTTTTAACAAAAATCAATATTTATTTTTTTTAATTTACTAAATTGAACGTTTTAGAAACAATTTTTTATCAGTATTTACTAATTATCAGCGTTTACGATTACGTTTATAAAAATAGTTTTTTATTTTCTAAATAAAAAAACTTTAAAGTAGATTATATTTTTTTATAGAGTTATTTATGTTATCCGATAAAGGAATATTTTGTCCTTTGAATTTTTCAAAATTAATTACGAAATTTAATTCAAAATCTAAGATACAAAAGTATCTAACTAAAATTAAATAAGGTAGTAAAAAAATTCAAATTTTTTATAAAAAAATAATAAGAAAAATTAAAAAGATACAATTTTCTTGCTTGTGAATGAAGAAAGTTAAATTAAATAAGTAAATTACTCTTTATTCCAAAAAGATTATTAAGATCGAGGTATAGATACAATGAGAATATATTTAATTAAAAATCCATTTCAAGGAATGAAATTTTTAATGCATTAATTGTCTATCATACATTTTTAAATTTTCATTATTTTTATTTTCTAGTATTTCAGAAAATTAAAAATAAAAGCTTCCTTATGAAAATCGAAAATTTTCCTAAGTATTAAAAATAAAAAAATATGGAAATTTAGAAATGTAAAATTATTTGAATTTTGTCATCTAAATGAGAAACTTTAAATTGAAAAAATGATTAATAAAATAAAGAAAACATTAATTGTTTGATAAGAGTATTTAAAAAAAATAAAAATTTTTCATCACAAATTTAAATTCAATTTACAACCTATAATCTTTATTTTACTCAAAAAATTATCAATAATAGCTCCCTTTTTATCTGATCTAATAATAAGGATAATTATTACATGATTTTTTTATCGATAAAAATTTCAATTATTTAATTGACTTTATTGATTTCTTCGATCATGTATCATTTTATCAAAAAACTACTTTTTAGAATATTTGTTAAATCTTTTAATAGTCATTTTAATCTAAATTTAAATAGAATTTTTTTCCATTACATTATTCTCACGGAATTGTTTTTTATCGATATTATGTGTTAATTTTTAAAAGAAAAAATTCATGAAGTATCTTTAAAATTTAGAATTTGTTTAAATTAAATTAATAAAAATTAGAGCGAATTTTAGATTTATTTGTAAGATTGATAATCATAATCAATACCTATAAAAAAATTCATCGCAATGAAAATTTAATATTTTTTTAAATTTTTTTTAAAAAACAAAATTTTTTATCTTTTATTCTTCGAAAATTACCACAAATTTGTGTACCATTAAAAATTATTTTTTTATTCTATGAATTGAATTGAACAGATAAACCTACAGTAGTGATTTAATATAAAGATTTATGGTAAATTTACGCAATTTTACGTAAATAGAAGTAAAATTACCAATTTTTACGTTAAATTATGTTAACTCCAAAAATGCCAAAAAAATCTCAAATTTTGCTGTTTTTCATAAAATTTTGTTAAAAAATACGATTTGATATCTGAATTCTTTTTTTAATTTAATTTTTTATCATTTTTACGTAAAACTGGTAAAATACAAAATTTTTTAATTATTCAAATTTTGATTTTTTTAGATGACAAGTAGACTGAGTCAGCCAGAAAATTTCTTGAAAAAAATTCCCAATCACACAAACGAAGACAAGACAAAGTTTTTTCAAATTTTGAAATCAATATTCGCCGTATTTGACCCGGACTGTACAGGCTCAATAGACATAAATGAGCTAGACGTCCTGGGCGTCGACAACAACGAAATCTTCAACGAAGTCCTAAATTATGTCCGATCCAACAAAGTCCTAAAGCCAGTCAATCACAATTTAGGTGCTCATAAATTTCTTGTAAAATTTGAAGAGTTGGTCAAGGCTTCGGAAGTTGTCCTGGACCAACGCAAACAAAACAGCTCAAATGGTCACACTTTGTCCCAGGCTTTTGAGCCACACGGTCAAAATTCGTCACTCAACACACTTGATCTGACCAGTTTGATTGACAAAGAAAACTATCTTCTGCGTCAAGGACTCGACTCCATCGATTCCTTGAAGCAATGGTACACAACTCAACTGATTGAAAATAAAATAAAGCAAAATAATTTAAATAAACTCAAGTATCAGAATTTGTTTAGCATTGACAAATTGCTGATTGATTTGAAGCAGCTGAATGACTTTAATTTGGCTTTGAGTGATTTTTTGGTCAAGAAAAAAATAGAAAGCTCAAGTGGTGAGAGTTTTTCGGAACCACCTAATTACCAGGATTACATGCAACAATTTGGAATACATGGCTTAAAGCGGGACATTGATCTAGACAATTATTTGAAAGAAAAACAAGAGCGGATTGACTCGCTGCAAAAAGAAAAGTCGAGTTTAATCCGAAAGTTGTTCGAAATTAAGTCAGAATCTGAAAATATAAATAAGAACATGCTGAAGTTGAACCATTTAGAAAATGTGAGCGAACAACATGGAACTAATTTGTCTCATAGAGAAAAAGAAATACCAATTATTATTGATAAGAGTTTTAATCAAAAGCATGTATTTAGACCTGAAAATTTTACTCTGAAATTTGACAAAAAAAAATTCGCCAATCCCGAATATTTATAAATATTAAAGATTAACTAAAAATTTGTAAATTTTATTCAATTTTTAAATTTTAAAGTAAATAAACTATTTTAATTATAATATTTTGATTTTATTTTTCTGTCCTTCGGATAAGTGAAATGAGCTGACCAAAAGTCCCATTTAGTTAGTCTCCAAACCCAGTCAAGCTAAAAATGATGACTTCATGGATGTTTCATCTATGAAATTTGATAAATAATTTTCGTTTTTTTTTTCGAAAAAGTTTCGTTGAAGATGGATAAAATTTTCGAAAGAAAAGCGTAAATTTAAACTAAATAGTTTCCGACTGTAATTATTAATTTTTCGAAAATTTAATAACAATTAAACACATAGAATAAAAATTGAGGCTTATGTAGTAAAGCTAAATAAATTGTTGATTGATTTGAAGCAATTAATAAAATTGTTAAATATTTTTTAAATTAAAAAATATTTAAATATTTAAATATTTATTTTTTAGCATTACTGCATTAGCTACTATGAAGAACTTTGAACTGGGACTCAGAAAATAAAGACCTTTTCGATTTAAGAAACTCTAAAATTAAAAACAAGAATTTGACTGAAGTAAATTACCTCTGCAAGCGTGTATTTTAGGATAATTACCAATTTTGCATTATTCTTTGCCCAAATTTCATGATCAACCACTGCTAATGCCATCGGTCAGAGAGATTCTTACTTTCTATTTTGTTTTTTGGCTTATGTCAACCAACCTTCTTTTCTTCTTATTATAATTTGGTCATTAGAAATCTCAGTTTTTCAAACAGCAATTAAAGGAGACAAAATTAGCTAGATATAGAGGCAAAAAATGAATATAAAAGAGAGTACAAAATGAATAATAATTATTGAAATTAAATAAGGAGAAAAAAAAAACAACAAAATTAGCATTTAAATTAAATATTTTATTCAGTTTTTATTTAAATTTTTTAGAAAACACTTAAACTTTGTCTTATATATTAAATTTTATTTTTAAAATTTTTATTAACATCGCCTTTAAGGCGTTCATTGAAATAAATAAATAATATCATCTATAAAACAACTCAGTATGCAGCCAAAGTAATTGAGCTAGATCCTGAAAGAACCTGATCGAGCTTACTTGGCGAAAATTATACAAACAGACAAAGATAAGCTCAATAGAAAAATTACTAACTTGTGTGATCTAATATGCAAAGATCAAAAAACTGTGTTTTTTGCAAAGAAATTTTGAATGCAGTGCTGATAAATTCAGCATCATGAAAAATATTAATAAATAATTAAATAAATTTGTATCAATTATTTTAGACGAAATATAATAATTTTCACCGTCTAATTTTTTTGTGACTCGGAATTTCATTCTTTTAATTTCAATTTACAATTAAATAAACTTTATTCTTAAAGATTATTTTTTTTATTTTCAATTTTAATCAACCGGCCTTGTCATGATAGAACTAACAACACTTAATTAATTAAAACAATTTAAAAAAAACTAATTTTTAGAGATTCAAAAAAAATTTAATTCTTAAATTTAACACTATTTTTTCAAATTAAAAATCAAAAATTAATTTTAAAAATTAGTATTTAATTTAAATTTGATTTGAAAAATTTAAGTTTTTTAGCATTTTATTATAGACAGAAGCACTATAGCCTGTTGATTAACCGTGAAACTTCTATTCTTTTAGTCTCCAATTAAATTCTTTGAATTTCAATTAGAATTAAAAAGATCATTTTTATCATTATAATCAAAGTTTTTCATAAAACTATGACCATTTTTAGTTCAATATTGTTAAAATGTTGAGCTTTAAATTGCAAATCTTTAAAGTTATTACATATTTTATTTGGTTTAAGATTTATTTTAAATCAATCAGGATTTATAAATGACTAGTTTTTATTAAAGTTTTTAAATTAAAAAATATCAGAAAAAATTAAAAAAAAACAATTATTTTTTAAAATTAATTGATCTTAATACTTAATTTTAAACAGAAATAATTTTGTATTTGGTGCAGCATTAGTACTTAAATTTTAAGATGGTTTAATTTTTTGTGTTTGAATTACAAAATGTATCCAATGTTGAAATAACATTTAAAAAGTGCGATGTTTCAGATATTTTTTCAGTTTCTAATAAAAAAAATAATTTTAAGTTAATATTGCAAACATTTTCATATTTGAAATTAAACTTTTTAGTGAATTTTAATGGGTTTAATTTTTATTTGAAAATTAAAAATTCTTTTTGTTTAACTTTTGAATAATTTATTTACTTAATTGTTTATCTGTACCGAGCTAATGCTTCTTCGGAATAAAAATATGGGAAAATAAAAAATAAATAAAAAGAAAAAAAAAGATAAATAATTCATTTAGATTTTTAATCTAAAGAAGCTTTAGAAAAAGCCTTTAATCTGATCAAGTTAACCTGATATTATCTTTTCAGCAATCTCAAATACCCAAATGTGCTCTCTACTTAAATATTTGCCTTTAAACATAAGTAATAAAATTTAAAAAAAATAAAAAAACTAATTTTTCACCTTCAAGTACTTTGGAGAACATAAATTCATTTATTTCCAAATTTTGCCTACTCCGCCCAATTTTAATTTTTTTATTTAATTTTTTTTATCTTGTTTTATAATATTATATTTAGTTTTTTTTTAAATAGATGAAAAAATATCAAAATAGGTGAAAAAATATTAAGATAAAGTGAACTATTAATTCACAAAACCTGAGAAATTAAAAGTTGTTCGAGTAATTGTGTTTTTGAAGAAGTGTTCACCTAACCAACCATAAAAATTTGTTTTTTTTTTTATAAATTTTGTTTTTAGTGACAAATGAAGATGTTTCTAATGAACAAAGGAAAATTTCATTGAAAAATCAGGTTATTTATTTTTTTGGGACTAAAACTAACTTGACTTAAGGTTTTGTTTTTCGTTTAGATATACGTTTTTGTTTTAGCGTTCGAATTTAGACGCGTTTTGACGCGTACGTTATCGAACGCTGCATTAGAACGCGCCCAGACGCGTTCAAACTTACAGACGCATTGAGACGCGTTTTTAAACGAAGAAAAATCTGGTTTAATTTTTTGAGTTTGAATTACAAAATGTATCCAATGTTGAAATGTGATTGAAAAATTGCTATGTTTTAAATATTTTTTGTTTTAAATGTTTTAAATATAAAAAATGGAAAACACAGCGTAGATAGTTTTTTAAACTACAAATTTTATCTTAACATCATCATATCACATACTCAAAGTCAAAATTTATAAAAAAACAAAGTTTTTCATTCTTGCAATACTAGCTTAAAATTATATTTTAATTTGAAACTGAAAAAAATATTTGAAACATCGCACTTTTTCAATCACATTTCAACATTGAATACATTTTGTAATTCAAACTCAAAAAATTAAACCAGATTTTTCTTCGTTTAAAAACGCGTCTCAATGCGTCTGTAAGTTTGAACGCGTCTGGACGCGTTCTAATGCAGCGTTCGATAACGTACGCGTCAAAACGCGTCTAAATTCGAACGCTAAAACAAAAACGTATGTCTAAACGAAAAACAAACCTAAAGTCAAGTTAGTTTTAGTCCCAAAAAAATAAAATATCCCATAATTTTTATTTAAAATATCAAATAAACATCAACGTAAAAATTTTAACCTGAAAATCTATATTGTATTTTTTAAAAATGAAGCTATTAAGTTAGAATTAATCGATCAAATATATTATTAACACAACATTTTCTTTTTAGAATAATTATTTAGAAGCCCAAGTTGTTCAAAAGTCACAAGTCTCAAGTACAAGTCCGGATTTGGACTTTTTTTTGGGCCTTTTAAACTACTCTGGTTAAAACTCTAATTGAGTTCAGTTTTAAGAATATCTGGTCTTGTAGACTCAGTTAAGTTTGTTACATACAAAATAAGTCAAAGTTTAGAACAAAAGAGTGATCTTATTTACTGGTACGAAGTTTTAAATAATCTATTAAAAATTTCTTTTTAGCATTTAGTGTATTGTAAATTTCAATAATTAAATTATTTATCAAAAAATTCAAATACGAATAACTTTTTAATTCACTTTTTTATTTTTTTTTATTTTTTCTATGTGAATTAGAATTTCTCATTAAATAATAATAATAATAATAATTAAAACATTGATACTTAAACTTAACAAACACGAAAAGAGTTGAATCTTTTGAGCCGAAAAACGCTATCGTTCTTTATAAGTAATATAAACCCCACTAGCACACGGAAAACACAAATAGAACTCTTCTTTGGCTTTGACAAATTTTCAAATTAATGAGTTTTACTATTGAGAGTGTTGAGTACATTGACAGAATCTCCAAGACATACCTTTTTCAACAACAGGAATGTAAACATTTGGAACAATGCCATTAACTCATTCACAGTGAACTCACTTTATAACACCTACGACAAACATTTCGACACCAATACAGGGCGTCATCTACTGTTAACGCGCTTTGCATGATTTTTTTTATGATGTGGTAATTTACTACTTCTTCTATTCGACATCTTGAAGTTGATGACCAATTCAAAATATCATTTAAATTCAAAGAGTTAATCCCTAGATATTAAAATTAATCTTTAAATTAATTTAAAAAAAATTTTATTTTTTAAATATCTTTTTGTTTAATTAATTAATTTTATTCAAAAGCAAGCTTGACAAAACAGCAACTTAATTACGGCAAGTGGCTACCACACAGGGTGTCGTCACCCATCGCGTTTTGCATGCAAATCGCGCGACTTGTAGCCTACCCCTTACTACTACTACTACATTGAGTTTTATTCTAAATTCTAAATAGATGAAAAAATATTAAAATAGGTGACAATTTTTAGATAAGGTGAACTAATAGTTCACAAAACTTGAAAATAAGAATTATTCCAGTAATGGGTGAACCATATTTCATCTAAGCGACCAGACCCGAAAAACTTTGTTTTTTTCTTTATTAATTTTGGCTTTAATGATAATTTACGTTCTTCTGATGCAATTTAACAAAAATTCAATTTATAAAAAATGGAAAACAGAGCTTAGATAGATTTTTAAACTACAAATATTATCTTAAGCATCACCTTATCACAAACCCAAAGTCAAAACATTCATGGGCAATTTGAAAAATTATTCAAATTTGAAAAATGTTTTTTCAACTTTGGGTCAATTTGTATTTAACAATTCTCTCAATTATTTCAATTATTCAACTATTACAGTTATTCAACTTTCTTCAACTTTCTTTAACTTTTTCAATTTTTATTAATATAAAAACCCCTTCAATTATTTCAATTATTCAACTTTCTTCAACTTTTTCAATTTTTATCAATATAAAAATCCCTTCAATTATTTCAATTATTCAACTATTACAGTAATTCAACTTTCTTCAACTTTTTCAATTTTTATCACTATGAATTTTTGCTTTAAAAGAATAAATTTTAAAACATTATGATTTGCAAGTTAAAGAAATCTAATTTTAAAATTAACCATATATTGACTATGCGTAAAACGTCGTCCGACGTTTTACGTATTGTCAATTTAGGGTTTATTTTTAAATTAGATTTATTTTAACAAAATTTAAGATAAAATTAAAGGGGTCCGGGGCGTAGCCCTGGTTTAGGGATTTCGGTTCAGCAAAAAGAGATAGGAATTTTTCTTAATTAATGCTTAATTAATTTATAATAATTAATTGTTTAGTGATTGATTTTTTTAAAAGGTATAAACACTCAGTAAAGTTTTCTCATTTTTTAGTATTTTCAATTCTAAAAAACGCCAAAATTGGATAAGGATTAAAAAATTTCAATATTGATAAAAACTGAAAAAGTTGAAGAAAGTTGAAGAAAGTTGAATAACTGTAATAGTTGAATAATTGAAATAATTGAAGAAGTTTTATTGATAAAAACTGAAAAAGTTGAAGAAAGTTGAATGACTGTAATAGTTGAATAATTGAAATAATTGAAGGAGTTTTATGGATAATAATTGAAAAAGTTTAAAAAAGTTGAAGAAAGTTGAATAACTGTAATAGTTGAATAATTGAAATAATTGAAGGAGTTTTATGGATAATAATTGAAAAAGTTGAAGAAAGTTGAAGAAAGAAATACAATTATTTGAATAATTGAAAAGTTGAATAATAACAGTAAATTGCCCATTAGTCAGTCAAAATTTATAAAAAAAAAAAAAACAAAGTTTTTCATGCTTGCAAAATTAACTTAAAATTATTATTTTTTTTAAACCGAAAAAAATATTTAAAACATCGCACTTTTTCAATGTTATTTGAACATTGGATACATATTTTAATTCAAACGCAAAAAATTAAACCATATACATATCCAGATTATAATCCTTCAGAATATATTTATTTTTCTATTTCCATAAATGTTTAAGTTAAGATTATCACTCTCTTTCTTGTACTTAGAGAAGAATACTGAGCACGACTTTAAAAAATATTAAAAAAAAAAAATTTAAAAGCAGCTCTATTTTGGCAAATTGAAGTTCATGATCAAATTTAAATTTCAAATCAAAATTTTTAGTTTTTGATTTAAATAAAAAGGTTTTTTTTTTCAATTTTTTAATAAAAAATTACAAAACTTGATTAAACATGATTTGTTTAATCTATGCTAAGATAGAAAATTATATGAATTTTTATCTAAAGTAAATTTAAATCTTAATCAATATTTTGAAATTTTGCAAGACAATATTTAACTTTGTTTTGTTTGTTTATTAGTATTAAAATATCATTTAAAGCCATAATTTGGATACTTAAATATGGATTTTAAATTTGTCTTTAAACTTTTCAAATAAAGATTTTAGAAAAATCAATTAAAAATCAATCAGAAAAAAAAATTTGTTTTTTTTCAATTAAAATAATAAACATCTTATGTTTATTTTAAAAAATATTTAAAAAAGCTAAAAGCTAAAGCTATCATTTGTCCTTTGTGAAATTATTTAAACTCTAACACTATTTATTATTATTATTATTATTTATTGACAAAAAAACTCGTATAGGTCAAAAAGTTATATATAAAAAAAATAATTTCAAAATTAAATAAAATAAATATAAAAGTAATTAATTTTGACAAAGTCAATTTTCGTTTTTTTACGACGAATTTAAATATTCAACCTATATGCTCATATAAATTTATGTTATTTAAATATTTAAATTTTATACTATTTAAAAATTTATCTATCAATGATGAAAAGAGTTTAACTACTCAAAGCCATTTAAAAAATTTATTTATTTTTTTTATTTATTTGTTTATCTGTACCGAGCTAATGTTCCTTCAGAGTTTAAAAAAAAATAAATAATATAAAAAATTAAAGTTATGGTAAATGAGCCTAACCGGGTGACCTATTTTTTTTTATTGCATAAAAATATCCCATTTTGTTCGAAAACTCCAAAAATTGTCACCGAATTAGACCTATTTTTTTGACTCACCCATTTACCTCCTGCGGTTAATTATGTTAGGGCTAATAGGGATAATTGGGTTAACCGAAATACCCCGAAAACCATATATATTTTGCCCCAAAACTAACCTCTTTTCCAGAATATTCACCGAATTAACCGAATTTACACATTACGGATTAAAATGAATTTTTAAAATTTTTTATTTTTTAATTATAATGAAAAATAAAAGAATTAATCAAAACAAATTATAAATTAAACGAATCAAAAATCTTAAGTTAAAGGAAAATAATTTAAAATTTTTTTTTGAACAATTGCCGTCGTTTGAGGTTATTATGATAATGGGGTAAAAATGATAATACTTTTTTTGATTACTTACTGATCTTGATTGGATGATTATTTTTGAATGAAACAAAAAAAAATAAATAACAGAAGAAATTATTTATTTATTTTTTTTAATATTTATTTTTATATTTTTTTTTGATATTCACCGAATTAACCCAATTAACTCAATAAGAATTAAAAAAAGGATTTTTTGTTTTTTTAATAATATAAATAATTAAAATATTCTTAATTATTAATCTTTTAAATACACGCTACAACATAACTATTTAGAAAAAAATTTAAACAAATTATTAACGAATTTAAAATAAATTTTAAGTTTGATTTTTTTTAGTTTAAAAGATTAGTTGAGACATACATACATCACAGTGAAACTCTAACCCTTTGTTATTTCTTAACTTTTTCGGTAAACATTCAAAACAAACCCAATATTTTTTTTAACTTCTTTTTGTTTATTCTGATTCATTTTTATAATATATTAACTATTTTTGATAATACAGAACGAATATTTTTATTAAATAAAATCAAATTATTTTTGTAAAAAAAAAAGCAAACTTTTTTGAGAAACAAAATTTTAAATTTTTCATAAAACGGCGTCAATGTGATCATTTTTGTCTTTTAAGCCTAATTAAGTTAAATATTTTATTTTTAGGGGTAAATGGGTGGGATTTTTGGGTATTGAGGTGATACTTCATTAACCTCTTTACCCATAAAAAATAATAACATTAGACAACGGACCCATTGGCTATCTTAAAATTCTAGTAAAATTATTTTCTACTAATTAAGACCCGCTGAAAACGATAAGCAAATAAGGTCAGTTCAAACTTGTTCCGTCATCGGATCAAAAATTGTCAAACATAAATACTAATTTGAAAAATTCTACCGAATTAGCCGAAAAAAACCTTTAATTAAAAAAAAAGGTTTAAAAATTTTTTTTGAATATTTCATATATATATTTGGATTCCTCCCTTCAAGATCTACAAGAATATGTGGGTAAAATAAAAATATAAAATAAAACGACTGATATATTTGGTTTTCAAATTACGTCACCGAATTTACATTAAATACATTTAGGCTGTGTTACCATAAGTAAAATAAAAAAAAAAGGTAAAGCAAAAAGGATTATAATAAACGAAATTAAAAAAAAAGACATAAAGATATATAATAAGTTGATTTTTAATTTTTAATTTTTTTTTTTTTAATTTAGTAAATAATCTATTAAAAAGAAAAAAAAATGCACAAGTAATATTAAAGCAATTAACAGCTCGCAAAATCAATATTATAACTTATTTTCTAATAAGGTGATAAAATTTTTTAAAATAATACCAAAAAAAAATGCATTCTGTTAAAACAATAATAGCTCTAAATACAACTTTAAATCGGATAACTCTGACTTAATTACCTCCATTATTAAAATAAATTTTATTCACACCTTAAAACATGACTTTCTCATTCTTAACAAATAACATCCAACATCCAAACTTGATGATGAGTCAATCGAATATTCGAACCAAATATTTACCCATTTCTATTTGTTCCTTCAAATTTCAGTCAAATATTTTTCAAAGAATTTTGTATACATTTGACAATCTCTTGTTCAAATAATAAACAGAATAGAATAGCGGTCGTGCAAAGACCAATTAAGTCAATTGAAAACAACAAAAAGCTGTTAATTTAACCTCTATTTTACTAAGCTCTTTTTTGTCTTCACGAAAACCACCATTCATTCATTGGTTGCTTATCTTAATCAAGCCGCTCTTCCACTCTGCAACACCATCATATTTAAAAGAAACAATTTTTTTTCCTCCACCAATTCTTTCTAATTATAAAATAAAATAAAATGCTATTTCTTTTATTACTTATTTCCTTTGCCCACTGCCTTGAAATTGAGCTCAGTTCAAATTCAAGTCAGCTAGTTTCACGTGGACAGGCCATCGATCTCATTTGTCCACTAAGCCACAACCAGTCATCATTTCTGCTTTCATGGTACAAAGATGGAAGCAAACTTTCAGCTGCCTTGACCAACAGTCGACTCCAAATGCATTCAGCCAAATTAGCCATCAGTCATTTTTTCCAAATTGACAAAGGCTCATACAATTGTGAGCTTATCACCGGTCAAGGTCAAATAATACTCAGCTCATTTGTTCAACTAATCAGCAATAGTGAGCCGAACCAAAGCTCTTATGAACAAGTCACGAGATCAATTGACGGCCACAAGCCACAATTTATCCATTCATACTATGCCACAAGCCACAATCAATACCAGGATGCATCAATTGAATTTGATTGTTTGGCCAGTGGTCTGCCCAAGCCAAGTGTGCTATGGTACAAACATGGTCGTGTGCTAAGTGAAGAAGAGTATGGAATCGTTCGAAATTTGATGGTGTTCAAATTAAATAAGCTATTCGTCAGTGACAGTGGTGAATATAGATGTCAAGTGTTTAATCAGTTTGGAGAGATAAATAGACATTTTAAAGTAGATGTAATAAGGCGGGAAAAGGTAAAGATTGGTCACAACAGAACAGTAAAATTGGAATGTTCTGATCATATATCAAATTGGTTTGTAAAATATAAAAATAAAGAGTATTTAAGAGAGGACAAGATTGTTGTAGGTGAAGATGTATTTTATTTATTGTCCTCGGATTTGTTAGATCAAAAAAATTTGTTGTTAAGACAAGTAAATTGGTTCTCTAGTGGGCTGTATGTTTGTTATGGTGAAAGTAAAGTGAAGTCGAGGGTGTATGAATTGGAAGTGGAAGGATTTGTTGTTAGTGACTTTGAGAAAAAGGGTTTAGGAGATAAAAATGATAAATTGGTATCAATTGATTATCCGCTTCCGGTAATAATCATAATTGTGTTATCTCTAGTGTCTTTTGTTTTAATCACACTCTTGGCTTTGTATTATTTGGTGAAATTAAGAAAATGTTCAAATAGAGATGAAAGTTGTGAAGATATGAAGCAGTCTTATGATAAACATCAGTTGTATCATGGTCAAATTGATTATTTTAAGACAAGAAGATCAATGGCTGTTCCTTGTTCTTCAAATGTTCCACTGCATGTGTATCCACTGCCAATATTTCGCTCTCAAATGATCAGGCCTACACAATCGACCCCTCAGTATTATCAGTCTATTCGACAACAAGAATTTCCAAGCAATATTTCATCAAATTCAGTCAGACAAAAATGGAGTCATTGTGGTGATAATCAGTCGGCAAGGATCGATTCGTCATCAGTAACACGATCAAGTTCCTTAAGATTTTGCAGTAAATTTTGATTTTAACTTAAAAATTATACCGGGCCATTTTTTTATTGATTTTTGTAATTAATTCAAAAATAATATTACAAGTACTTTTTTGCTACTAGTTGTAACACTTATATTTTTTTATTATTTAAATAATCATTTTTTCTTTTAAATAAAAAATTAATTCGAAATTTTTTATTTGATTTCTTGGTCTGTAAGACGTTCGAGATATTTTTGTAAGTTTTGCAAAGATGATTTTATAATTTTATAGAGACTGCTAAATCCGGCTAATTTTTGAGTTAAACTTCCGGGTAGTAAAAAAAATAAATGTTTAAAAATTATTGATAATTATTATTAATTATTAATAATACTAATTTTTAAAATTGTAGCAATATCTATTTCAATTTTTATAATATTAGATTATTTTAGAATTGAAGGCACATAATGATTATGACGCCAAAGCAGATTTTTTTTAAAGTCACAAGTCAATGACTTAATTTTTTTTTCAAAGGCAAGTCCAGACTTTTAAATTTAAACAAAGCATGGTCCTAAAATGAGTTTTTTTACTGTTCCATTGAATTAAAAAGAATTTTAATTCAAGTAACTTTGATTTGAATTTTAATGATTATAAACTAGTCTGTGCCAAAGGATTATGCTACTTATGACATACCGTTTTGTAGATAATTAAAGTCTCTATATTCTAGCATAAGAAATATAAATAAATTTTAGGGCTCTCGGCCAAAATTTCTATTAATTTGATTCTCTAAATTAATGTTAGAATATAGAGACTTTAATTATCTACAAAACGGTATGCCATAAGTATCAATTCTTTGAAATTGAAGAATTCTCCCAAAAAAAAGATTTTTTTAGTTTTTAGAATCAAAATTTAATTTTAAGAAAATAACCTTATCCTATCTTTTTTTCATAAAACAAAGTTAAGGGAAATAATAAAACCTACCGTGAATCCTAGAAAATTACCCTTATTAGGTTCTGATGTAAAATAACAATAAACCTAAGATACCTAAGTTAGACGCCAAATTTTTTAAATTTCATTTACACTTTTAACCCATTTATTATAAAAAAATTTAAAATTAACCTGATAATTTCAATTATTACCTCATTGTGCTTTATTTAACTCTACCATATAATCTTAAAGGATGAAAAAATTGCAAATAAAATAAACTTATACTATGTCGATTTTTTACATATAAATCCATGTAAAAATTTGCTTTAAGAGTTTTTTTAGATTCAATTTTTTGAAAATTTTTGTTTAATTTCATAAATCACAATTTTAATATTGTGCGCTATTAAATAAAAGAGATATAAATATGTTAAATAATTTTTAATTTTTTTTTCATTAAGTTTAAAATTGTTGAACTATCAATTTTGAGAAATAAATATTGGCTATTTTTTTTTCATCTAAATTTCTGATTGCATCACTAATATTACTGATATCATAAATTATTTTTCTAAATTTTCCTAGCAAATATTATTTATGTTTAACTTCATAATACATACTTAATTCTCAATTGTATTTTCATTTTTCTCAAATTATAACAAAATCTGATGATTGAAATCGAAATTGAAAATATTATTCATAAAAATCAAAATATTTTATCTGAATGGACCTGAACCACAAGAAAGTGACGATGAAGATGAAAGTGATCAAGATGAAGATTATATCATAACTTCCAAAAAAACTAAAAAGAAAAATAATTCATGGGCTTTTCAAAAGCAATTTTAAAACAATTTATTTGGTTCGCCTAGGAAAAAAAATGGAAAATTTCAACATTTACTTGTATTGAGTATTTTAAAAACCTATGTTAGCTTTTGATTCAGTTATAGGTCAAAAGCCGAAACCAGGTAGAAAAAAAAGGCCAGAACTTAGGATGTAATACAAATAATTGACTAAAAATTAATAAAAAAATAATAAAAGTTTTATTATTTTTTTATTAATTTTTTATTAATTTTTTATACAAACTGGTATAAACCAAAATTCTTGTGTTAATCTTTAATCTAAAACAAAATTAGAATTTCTAGCATGCTGCTTGTAAAAATAAAATCATCAAGTAAAATTAGTGATAGAATCATAAATTTAAGTGATTAAAAATTAAAACGCCATAAATATTCCCTTTAAAATCCTAAAAAATTTTATACTCATTTAAGGAATTCTCCAAATTATTTATGTTTTTGTTTTCTTACTGAGATATAAATTACAATTTCAGAATAAAATATATTTAAATTTTTAAATGCGCAATTAAATTTCATCGCATATTTTTATATTTTATAGCATTTCAAAGCTTTCTTTTTAGATTTTTGTAAAAGGATTGTAATTTGCAAAAAATGCTTTGAAATTAAATTTCTCATTTAAAATGTTTTAATCAAATTTGAAAAATGAAATCTGGTCAAAAATTTTACTTTTCCAAATTATTTTTACTTTTTAATATTTTTATTGTTTATATCTTGTTCTAAATCAAGTCGAGTCTATGCTTCCTCAATGGCTAATCACTTGGATTGCAACTTGGCTGTCACATCGTAAGCAACGAGTTGTCTACAGAGGTAAGGCAACAAAATGGCGAGATGTACGTGCTGGTGTTATTCAGGGCAGTGTCCTTGGACCTATCCTATTCCTCCTCTTCATACTCGACATCAATGAGTACCTGCCTTTTGGAGTTGAGTTACTAAAGTACGCCGACGATATCCTAGCCTACATTGTAGGAAACACATTTGGCAAAGTCCCTCAAGAGATAGTTGATGCCGTTCAACGCTGGTGTGTTGATAATAAGATGCGCTTAAACGTGGGCAAGTGCAAAATGATCTTCATTAATCCCCCGCGCGTACTCGGCTCAAGTGTTCCTCCTGTTTATCTGCTCGGCCAAATGCTTGAGACAGTCAAGTCCTATAAGTATCTCGGCTTTGAGCTTTCTGACTCGCTCGACCTCGATCTCCAATGGAGACGTGTACGCTCAATTGTCAGCCCTGTCGAGTTCTTGCTCAAGCAGCTTAAAATCAATGGCTGGTCTACGCCGATGCTCATTTGTGTATACCGAGCATATTGTCTCAGCCACTTTACGTACAGCGCCGTAATGCTTACTTCAACCTCTGCTGCTGCCAAGTGTGAGATGAACGCTTTCAACTCCCGTTTATGGCGAATCATGGGAATCGATGATCAGACTGCTGACTCCTACAAACTCCTCCCAATAGCCGAGTTTATAGACCATGTCTGCGAACAAACACTCAATAGAATTCTGGCTGACCCAAACCATCCCATCACGTCATGTCTACCACGCAACCTTCGCTTGAAAGCACGCTTCCCTTTCCAAACAAGAAAAGCAAACAAGGCTGCTTATCACAACAGCTTCTTACAGAAGTTCCTTCGAAAACTTCGCAACGAATCCAACAGCCAAAACGCGAGAGCTAGTCTCTATCTTGTTTAATCATATAACTAGTTTATAATTTATAATTTATATTTTTGTAGCAATTTACGATATGTCTGACAATTCTTACTTTATATTTTAATAACAATTATTGTACAATTAGATTTAATTCTCAAATCAATAATTTTTAATCAATAAAACGTTTGAAACTTTAAATATTTTCTTCACTAAAAGAATTTTTAAGAAGCTCTCAAAATTATTGTGTAATTTTAAATAATATTGAAATAAAATAGGAAATTATTTTAAAGAGTTTTTGCATAATTTTGCACAGGGTGAAACAATAATTGTTATTTGTTACATTTACAGAATAATTTGTTATAACAAAAGTTATAAAATTTTTTTAAAGTAAGTCATAAGATATTTCACAATGCCATTTTTATTTGATCTAAAATGAACTTAAAAAAATTAATTTGACAAAAAAATCCGCTTTTCAAGTTTATAATAGAAATTTTGGGGTTGTGAAGTTCGTTTCAATTCGATCTTTTCAATTCAGAAAAATTTGAATAACTTTTTTACTAAAAGAGATAATTTAGTTCTATAAAATGCTTAATTTTAAGCAAATTTGCTTAATTCAGTAAAACAAGTCTGCAAAATACTCTGCAATTTTCTGCATTTTGCACACCATTAAAAAGTATTCTAATCAACTGTGCAAGTACATTGCAGAGTTTTTGCAGACATATATTTTCGGATTAAGCAAAATTGCTTAAACATTAAGCATTTTACAGAACTAAATTATTTCTTATAGTAAAAAAGCTATTCAAATTTTTCTGAATTGAAACGATCGAATTGAAATGAACTTCACAACCCCAGAAATTTTTCTAAAATTTAAATTCAAATTAGCTAATTAAATTAATTAAACTACTGTTGTTTTTGAAAAAAAAATTACCATTCTGGATTAATCTTTACATCTGACAAAATCTTCAAAACAGTAATTAAGAATTTTTTGGGATTATTTTTCAACCAAGTTAAATTAAAATATCGATTGAACATGTAACTAAGTAAATAAAAATATTCATTTTCAATTTTTTTTTAAAAAATCGTATTTCCCTTGTAAAATTTTAGCTTCCTGAACTAATCAAATAAAAAAGCAAGGTATTTGAGTAATTAAAAAGTTCCAAAAAGTAACATTCAAAATTATGAAACAGAAAATAAAAAAAATTTATATGTAGGAAGCTAAGTTTTGATTTGATTTAATCTTTTTATTACTTTAAAAAACTAAACTCAATTCATTAAACTCTAGAATAAATTTAAAATGCATTTCAGTTAAATTATTTACTGAACTAGAAAGCTAAATAAAGCATAAAGATTAAATTTTTTTTTCATTTGAAAAAAATTTAAGAACGAATTTTCTAATCTCCTTAGTTACCTGTTCAATCGATATATTAATAAACCTTTGTGGCACATAGTTTTAAAAATTTAAATTTTATTCTTGAAAAATCCTTCTAAAAAAAGAATGAGTATTTGTCCAGTAACACAAGCACCCGATTCGGCAAAAGAATGGATGAATCGACCCATGGCGATTCCTGGCTGTCCTCCTGGTTTGGAATATCTGACTCAACTTGATAAAATTAAAGTCGAGCAGTTGGTAAGCTTAGTTGAAGCGTTCACTGGATTCGAAAAGAACAACAAATATGTCCTTCGAAATGCCAATAATGAACAATTTTTATATGCTTTTGAAGGCAATTTTATCTCATCTATTTTTAATTTTTGAAATTTTTTTTGCGAATAGAAACCGACACTTGCATGAGAATTTGCTGTGAAAATCAACGTGGATTCAAATTTCATGTTGTGGACAATCTTAAACAAGTACATGATTTAAATTTACTTTAATTCAGGTAAAATATGTTTTTATTAGGAAGTGATGATGATAACTAGAGAACTTAAATGTTGTGCAGGATGTTGTTGGTGTGCAGGCTGTTGCATGTGCTGTGCTTTTGAAGTGAGAGTTGAGGCACCACCAGGAAATTTGATAGGCACAATTAAACAAAAGTATGAATTAAAAATTTAATTAATTGATTTAAATTTTATTTATTTAATTTCAAAAAGGGGTTCATTTTGGAAAGACAACTATGATATTCTTGACGAAACAGAAAATGTTATTTTAAAGATAGAAGGTCCATGTTGTATTTTGGATGGTGCTTGCTGTCCATGTGATAATGAATTTAAATTATTAACAGCCGATGGAATGACTCAAATTGGAAGCCTTACCAAAGAATATGCAGGCTTTGTAAAAGAGTTATTTACTGTTGCAGACCAATTCTCTATTTCATGTAAGCTTTCTTTTCCTAAAGTGTCTTTTTTCGCCTTGCTTAAATCTGGTACACTAGAATAGAAAAAAAAATTTTAAATTCTCACAACTTTTTCTTCAAAACTAAAGAACAAATTCTGTAAATAAAAAATGGTGCAAAATTCAAAGTTGCACTATTAAGAAAATTTTGGTAATACTCTCCAAATTCAGCAAAATTTTAATTTTGATAAATAAATGAAGACTAGAAGACTTAAATTATTGATGCAACTTTGTATGTTGCACTGAGTTTCGTTCACAGCTAAAAATCTTTAGAAAAAAGTAAGAAGCTTTTTAGCGTTAAATTGTGTTCTCTTTAGTTATTTTGTTGCAAAATTCACAAAATTTTAAGTCTCCAGAGAGTTAAACTTTTTTTTAAATTTAGTTCCAATGGATTTGTCGGTAAAAGCAAAAGGTAAATTTACAAATTATAAATGTTTTATCAATTAAATTAATTCAAAAGGAACTTTGATTGGTGCTTTGCTCTTAATTGTAAGTTAATCGTGGAGAATTATTTTAGATTTTAAAATTTTAAATAACTTTCAGGATTTCATGCTTTTTCAACAAAATGAAAACAGCTAAACATGTTTGTGGTTTTATCTTTATTTTATTATGAAAAATTGGCAATTTAAAAAAAAGAAAAATTTTACACCATGAATAAAAATTGACTTTTTATTGAATTTTTGAAATAAAACTTAAATTAATTCTACTTAATACATTTGTTCTTGATTTTTACAATGATCATATGAATTCCTTAATATTCTTTTAAAATTTGGAATATAACGATTAAAAGGAGTTGTTATAATAACTGAATTTATTACTAGCACAAGACCTAAATTTACTTAATGTCTAAAGTTTATATCCTTTTTTTTAAAGTTTTTAGATTAAAAGACTAGAAAAATCAAATAATCTTTAAAGCAAGGACAGATTCTTATTTTCCTAATAAATAACCTTTTGTGTATATTTTCAAAAATATGATCCGGAATGCTTTGATTCTGTCGATAAATATTTTAAACTAGCAGTAAATAAAAATTTTAAAAATAATTTGACTAATCGCGAAATCTAAAAAAATATCTCATTTCCATCGCAAATATTTAATTTCAATGGTTAAAAAAGAATTCTAATAGTTGATCAATATCCAAATCATTTTTGAAAATTAAATAAACATTATTTCAGCTCCAAAGTTTGAATTAGCTGATTAATTTGGCATCTTGAAGTTGATGATCAATTCAAAATATCATTTCAATTCAAAAAGTTAATCTATAGATATTAAAATAAATCTTTGATTTAATTTAAATAATTTTTATGTAATATACTTTACATACAATGTAGATTTAGATAATAAAAAAAAATTGTAAAAACATTTTCTCAATCCATTGATAAAATCGATTTTCAATTTAGTTAACTGATTTATTGTAAAGTTTTGCTTTCATTTTATAACTTATTTTGAATTTTTTATTTGAATTTCTTTTTTAAATTTAATTGTGAATGCTAAACAAAAATACTTTTGAAATAAAAAATCTCAAATAAACTTTACAAAAAATCAGTTATTACATTTAAATATTAAAATCGATTATCAATGGACTGATAAATGTTTTTTCAATTTTTTTTTATTTTCTATATCTACATTGTATTTAAAGCATGTTACATTACAATTATTTAAATTAAATCAAAGTTTAATACCTAAGGATAAACTTTTTGAATTGATCATCAACTTCAAGTAGCCATTAATTTTTCAAAATGAGTCTTAGACCTAATCAAAAAAATATTTAAATTAAAAAAATTTTTTTGGTCTTTGCTCCAAAATTGCCATAAAGGTGCCATAAATTTTCTGAAATTTTTGGTAAAATAATTCCATCAAATCGGGACTGGAGTTTTTACCACACGGGACCTCAATGATTCACATAAAAAAGTAAAGATCTAATATTTGCTAAAAATCAAAAAAAAAAAAATTATGAAATATTCAAGTGTTGACGAATTAAAGTCTAATAATTTATCACATGTTGCCAAACTCGGAAAACATTAGCCTAGACTTTTTTTTATCATTAAGCTCTTGACTTATCTATTTTGATGATAAAATTTATTGAAATTAATTAAAATAAAGTACTCAAAGCAAAATGAAAAAGCAAGATATCATGAAATAAGCTCAACTAAGTAATTCACACTTATCACATTTGTTTGATATAAAAGAATAAAAAAATTTTGAAAATTTTAAAATATAATTGAGAAGATTAAAAATCTAAAAAAGATGTATTTCAAAATTATCACCATTGGTTTGATATTTCAATTGGCCAATGCCAATCTGCAAAGTAACTAGGCTGATTTAATCTTTAAATTTTTCTAAATAATTTTTCTTAGGTCGAGCTAGACAAAATTTCAATTGTGATGACAAAATAAATCAACAAATTGCCAAAGAGTTTGAGGCGTCACAGATTTACCTCTCTTTGGCCAACTATTTTGGACACGACAGAGTTGCTTTGGAAGGATTTGCCAAGATGTTCAAACACAGCTGGAAAGAAGAATTGGAACATGCTCAAAAATTGATCGAGTATGGTTTGTTGAGAGGGGCCAAAGTAGACACCCCGTCTGTGCCAAAGCCAGTCGATTCTAAATGGCTTGAAATGAATACCTGTCAAATAGTTGATTATGTGCTAAATTTGGAAAAAAGTGTCAATGACCATTTGTTGCAAGTTCACCGATGTGGTGAATCAGATCCACAAGTAAAAAAAATGAAACAAGAATTGAACAAAAAATTAAATATTTTATTTTTTAAAGCTCCAAGATTTCATCGAGGGCGAATATTTGAAGGAACAAGTTGATGCTAACAAAGAATTGTCTGATTTGTTGTCAAGACTCGAAAGAACAACCATGCACCTAAAATCAGACGGTACCAAGACTTCCCTTTGTGATGGCTTGGGCCTCCATATTATTGATCAAGAATTATCGAAAAAATTCGCATAGTTTGTTTATTTTTTTAATAAATAATTTTAGATTTTGGTAAAATAAACTTTTTTAGTTTCTTATTTTTAAAAAACTTAATTTAAAGTTTTTCACTATTTTAAACAGATCCTCATACATTCCTCATAAACCCAAAGTTTTTGAGGTCTGAGTCTGGGGTCTCTATTGAGATAATAATTTTTTTTGTATAAATACAGCTACGTTGTAGATTAACTCAAATGTTAAAAAGATTTTGCTAAAACATGAATCCCTTTTTACTTTATTTAACAAATAAATTTTTAAACATTTTGACAAGTAAGTTTGAAACTTACTCTTCTTCTTTAAACATTTAATAATCTCAACAGTTACAAAAAATTGAGTTCAGTTTTTGTCCAAGAAGTGTACTATTTAAATAAAAAAAAGGAAATCTTATATGTTTTGAAGATATGAATTTAAAAACGTCTTTTTTTATAGCCCCTCTAAAATTTTGAAGAAAAATGATTCAAGAAATTTTAAATAGAATTTAAGAACATCAAAAATATGATTTAACCGAAGAATGGAGATAGACATTTGTTTTATTTTAAATTAATATTTAAATCAGAAAATTATATCAATTATTTTTTTGAATTCATTTTAATTGTTGCTTTTTAAATTAATGATTAAATTGGCTTGAATTTAGAAATAAAATAAAATTTAAGTTCTATTAGTTCCAGAAATATTTGTTTTGTAAAATTCAAAGATAATAGAATAATTTTAAAATAAGATAATAACTTTTTAATTTTAAATTTAAATTTTAAATTTCTCAAAAAACATGAAATAAATAATTTATGAAAAATAAGGTTGGGTGTTGCAAATTTTGAAAAAATAATTTTTTAAGTGCAAAATAAGTGATTAAAATCAATGATTTATGCTTTATTATATTTTTTAAAATTAAAAAACAAATTCGAACAAAATAATTGAAATAAATTGAACTTAATTTAGTTAAAATTTCAAGAAGATCGATTCAATAATTCTCTTAAAATTTATTTACAAAATTATGAGAAAAAAAAAGTACGTCGACGATTATTCAATATTTTAAAAAAAAATAATAGGAAAAACTATCAAATAATATGATTTTATTAAAAGAGATATTTTGAATTTTATCCTTTTGATTAAAAAAAAAATAGTTCTTTTTTTTTAATATTATAATAATTTCTTTAAATCTGAGTTATAACAACTAGTATAACTAGAATAACTTTTTCTGCACGAGCTAGAAGAGGATTCGCTTGACAAACGGTTTTTCTTTTTTCTTTTCTTCTCTTCTTCTTTGTCTTCACTTCTTGTTCATCACTTTCTATCTTCTTCTTTTGTTCAGTTTTCTTTCGTTCTTTTTTCTCTTCTTCTTTGTCTTCATCTACTTTTTCATCAATTACTATCTACTTTTGTTAAGCTTTCATTCGATCTCTTCTCTCTTTTCTTCTATGATCTTTTCTTTCTCTCTTAATTCATGCTTTGATATAACACCCATAGTTATTCACATAGCTTTTGACTCCTTCTCATACCTTAGGAAGTTGCTTCTACGATATTTCGAAACGAACTTTCACTGCCCCTAAAAAAGAATAAGTACAAATAAAAAAATTAAATCAAAAAAAAATACTTTTAAGCTTTCCTAGTCTGTATGTATCAGTAAGCTTTTCTCTTTTTTTGATGACCTACGACTTGCTTCATCCGATAATATGGAATTGGCAAGTTCGTCCCGAGTAAATAAAACATCTGCACATGCATATGCAAATAAATTTACTCGGTCGCCTTCAAGAGAAAGTAAGTTCACCCTATTATGATTCTAAAAAAAATATATATATTTTTAATTAAATTAAAACGGTACAGAAAACAAATAAAAAAAAGAAAAAAGTAAGGTTTCTAACTAATTTCTAATATTTCAATATTAAAAAAAAATAGGAAAAGCAGTTGCAAACGTTTTTGATTGGATAACATAATTTCTTGTTTTAATTTTAATTGATCATTTTTTAAATAAATCATGTAAATTTTTTGTTGCGTTTATTTTATCCAAAAAAAATTTTACACAGTTTTAATGAATAAACTTCATATGCAATAATTAAAAACTCCTTATTAACAAATGAATTACAATCTCTTCCTCGATATCCTCTTTTTTTTGAAGTACGACCATCCTCTCAAGGCGTTCAATTCTTTCTAAATATCCCTATTAACTTATATTTGTTTTATTTTTATCTTTATACTTATTTTTTATTTTTTTACATCAACTTAAAGGCGTTCATTGTAATAAATAAATAAAAAATACCTAAAATAAAAGAGAAAAATTAAAAATAAAAAAAAATTTAAAACTTAATTATATCCCTCTCTTTAGTTTGTTTTGATGAGCAGGCTAGTATATCAGAAGACTTAACAAATTAAGTATAATTCAAAATTTAATTTATGATTTTTTTTTTTACTTACAGTGGTTTTTTGTGATTTGAGACTTATTTCCTCCTATAAATTTAATTTACTTTTTTCTAATTCGTAAATAATAATAATATTTTACCTGTGTAAATTCTCTTGTGATTTATTTTGATGAACCCTGACTCGGAAAATTAGCCTAAAAAGTTAAAAAATCGTATTGAGCATTAAATTAAGCTTAAGATAATTAATTTGCCAACATTCACTTTTTCACATTCTATTTCATAAGGTTTTGTTAAATTATGAGTTATTTCAATATCTCTGCTTATTATGTAAATTTTTCATATAAAATTTTTATAATAATGACACGAATAAAAATTACGCGTATTTCTGCGAAAACATTTAGTATTATGCAAAATTATGTCATTTTAATTTAGATAAAATATTTATCCATAATCAAGCATAATCCTCCATAAGAAAAAGAGTAATTACGCGTAATTATGGATACATTTTTTGTGAAAATTCTCAAAATTACGTTTATTTTAAATGAAAAAAAAAAGTTACGCGAAATTATATATGACTAAAACTATTTATGCGTAATTAAGGCGAAATAATGTCAGGTAGTGATGGAGTAAATAGCAGGGTCCATTAAGAATCGGTTCTTGGTCTAATTAATTATTAATTAATCTAATTAATTATCTAAACGTTTGGATTATACAAAACAACTCTTTAACGTATGCAGACGATAAAAATGATAATAAAAATAATAAGAAGCCTTCACATTTGCTATAAATTACATCTCGAAATTGACAATATTTTAAACGGAATAAATATTTTCATCATCAAATAAATCAGAATTTGGCATCAAATTTTTACTCAAATTTTTTGCCCTAAAATTAAATTTTTGTCACCAAAAATATTTTTTAACAACAAATAAAAAATAACTTAACAAAATAATTTATAATTTTTTTACATAAATTTATTTTTTCTCTGAATCAAATAAAAAAATTACACTTCAAAAAAAAAAAATAAAGCATTTGATTAAAATTTTACTTCAAAATTAAATTACTTTTCTGAAATGAATTAGCAATACGTTATTTTTTGTAAAAATTACGGAATTTTACAACTGATTAATAAATACTTATACCAGTAGTTTTGTAAGCAAACAATTGTATATTTTATTTTCAATCGACATCTTTCAATTCACAAATCAAATTAATTCAATAGTTAGTTCAAAAAAGCCTAAGATTTGAATATGAAAAAAAAAGAAAAAATTTCGATGATTTTGTAAATAAAGAAAATTTACCTTCCAGATATCAGCTGATGTAAATGATGATGATAATAAACGTCTTTATTTAAATAAATAAATAAATATTGGCTCGAGCTTTCGCTCCTTTGCCAAGCTTAAATAAAATGTTTCAAATAAACAAAAGTAAGAAATATAAAATAAAACTATTATCTCATAAGTTTTTTTTTTTTTTTTTTTTTAAATACGAAAAAAAAGAAGAATAGAACATAAAAAAAAACAAAAAAAAAAAAAAAACGGAATATTTACAAAAAAATAAAAAATAAAGGACAAATTAGTAAATGTTTCTTTTAGTTATTTTTTCTTTTACTGCTACACTTTTAGGTTACCAAGAAAAGTTTATTCTACCTCTTTTTAATAGTTTGTATTCGTTTATTAAATCATTAATTAATGGATTTTTATTCTGAATCGAATCGCTTAAGTAATTTTCATTTAGTTCCTTATATCTATCCTCTAGAACTTTAATGCCTGCTATTCTATGAATGTTTTGAGTGTTTTCCCGATAATTTAGCTTAAAAATTACATTAATAGCACAATTTTGAATTCTCTGTAAATTTTTTAGATTTGTTGCAGACAATCTTGGTAAAATTACCGAAGAATAGTCTAGAACCGATCGTACAAGAGCAAAGTAGATTTGTTTTAAGGTATTTTTAGACAATTTCCACAATTTATGCGAAAGAATTTTCAAGCAATTAAGTCGCTGCTGGCAATTTTTTTTAAGAAATTCTACCTGATTTTTGAAACTCAAACTATGATCGAATCTTATACCCAAAAAACAAATGTTATCTGAAGATGTTAGGTCTCTTTTAAACATTTTAAACTTCAATGTTTTGGTCAGATTTTTCTTCGTACTTGAAAAAATTATATAATTGCATATTTCTGCTGCCATACTTAAGCGCCACAGTGAGAGCCACTGATCTATGTTCCTAATATAACCATTTATCATTTTTTGAATGTTATTGTACTTATTAAAGATAAAATAAGACACTAGATCGTCCGCAAAAAGTAGCGAATAATTTTTGTTTTTATTATATTTAGTTGGTATGTCATTTATATAAGTCGAAAAAAGTAAAGGACTTAACACTGCTCCTTGTGGGACTCCTGCTTTTATATCGTAAAGTTTTGATTGTGTGTTTCCAATATTAACGAAAAATTTCCTATTTTCTAAAAATGCTCTTAACCAAAAAATAAGATCAATCGGTATCTTCATTTTGATCATTTTATAAAGAAGACCTATATGCCAGACCTTGTCGAATGCTGCCTGAATATCGAAAAAAATGGCACAAACTTTTTTTTTTCTTTCGAATGTTTCAATTGTTTTTTGTATAAAATGAAATAAATTATCCCTAGTTTGTCTATGCATCCTTAACCCTGATTGTTGTTTAATTATCAGCTCATTTTTTTCAATAAACGTGTTTAACCTTTTTAAGACAAGTCTTTCCGACAATTTACCTAGACAACTTGTGACACTAACTGGTCTATAGTCTTTAGGACTTGTGCTATTTGCTTTGTTTTTGGGGATCATGCTTATTCTTGCAATTTTCCACGCGTTAGGCAACGCATTTGTTCTCGCAGACAAATTTAACAAGTCCAGAATTAGTTTTTTAAAATCATCAGAAGAGTTTATTAAGTATAAATTATGGATATATCTGGACCTGGTGCTGAACTTATATTTAATTTATTTATTGCTTGCTCTAACTCAGATATTTTAAAGCTAGCTTCGTTAATTCTCTCCTTTGTCAAATAATTAGCTACCTCCTCTTCTACCTTTTCCTTATGTTTGTTATCATAATTATTTAAGTTTTTGTCCTTAAAAGTTTCTTCCAATAGCTTACCAAATAGCTCAACTTTTTCCATCGCTGTATTATACTCTTTGCCATCATAGGTTAATTTAGGAAATTGACAATTCTTTGATGATTTTTTAGAATCATTCCTGTTCCTATTAACTTTTCGTCAAAAATGCTTTGAAGAAACTACGTTCTTATTTATTTTATCGAGAAAATCTTGCCAATTTTTGTCTCTAAAAGCTGCAATTTCTTCCCTAACTAATTTTGTAAAAAGGTTAAAACGTGCTTTATTTTCTGGATTGTTGTGTTTTTTAAGACGATTTTTTGCTCTATGTTTTTCATCAATTAATTCCAGAATATAGTATGGCAATGTTTTTTTAAAATTTCTAGTTTTAAAGGTAGGAATTGAATTTGTAGCAGCATAAACAAGGCTTTCCGTTATAAACTGGTTAAATTTTTCTAAATTATTTTTGATTTCATTTGGGACTTCTTTTGGTAGAAGCCCTCTAAACTTATCCCACTCGGCCTTATTAAGATCCTACTTTTTTAAATTATAAATAACTTTTTCATATAAATCAAATTCAAATTTGAGTTTAAGTAAAACAGGATAGTGGTCACTGCCCATATCATGTTTTTTTAGACTTGAAAATTCAACTTTTTTGCTGTAAAAAGAAGGTTAAGCAATAAAAAGATCTAAAATATCCTCTTTTTGTGTTGTAAAATGACCGTGAGTTGGAGATTTATCATTTAAAACACAAAAATTACTATTTAATAAAATTTTTTCTAAAAAAAAACCATTTGGGTTTTTTTCTACGCAATTTATAGCTTTACTTTTGGAATTTAAATCACCTGCTAAAACAAAATCTACTTTACTTTCATACAATTTTTCGAAAAATTCTTTTTTTTTCGATGTTTGGAGGGTTGTAGTACGAAAAAACTAAAAAATTTGAGTTTTTTAAAGTTAATTTTTAGACATAATAACTCTAATTCGAATGAATCATATTCTTTTTCTAGACTATAGTTGACATTTTCCTTAATTAAAAAAGCTACCCCTCCACCTTGACCATTCTTTCTTTCTTTATGTTCGATTTTATACCCTTCAAGTTTATGAATAGCAAAAAGTTTTCTAAATGATACATCATTGCATTTTGTTTCATTAATTGCTACTAATTCAGGCGAGTAAAGTTCTAAAAAAGATAAAAATTCACATATTTTGTTATTTATAGAGTTAGGATTCCAATGTAAAAACTTAAAACAATTCTCATCTTTTTCTTTATCCATTAATTACATTATTTAATGATTGATTTCCCCATAGCTTAGAGCAGTACCCCCAAAAAACATCTAAAGAAAAATTACCTAATTTATGATGAGTAAATCGTTCATGAATTTTTTGAGCAAATAATTGTTTGTTCGCTTTGTTAGATGGAGTTACCATTCTTATAACATCTGTGACAAAATGACCTACTATTACATTATTACTTTCCATTATTTTGTTAAACTCGTTCACTTTATTATTCAGCTGCACTATTTTGTTGCTTAAATCACTCACTGTTCCGCTTAGTTCAGCTACTTTCGTCTGAAGTTCCTCAACCTTATATAACGGTTTATCAATTGACTCTACTGTTTTTCTCATTTCCAGCAATTTAACTATGTTTTGGCCCATTTTACGCATACAGCTATCGTTATTACTTGAAGGCTTGGCTACATACACTGCATTTGAGTACATTGCACTCTCATTTCGATAAAATCCACTTGGCGCGTCTTGTGAGTTTGAAGCCTGTTTATTATTATTAATGTTATTGACCAATTGAGCGAATGATCTCTTAACAGCGTCTTTATAACTAGGACATCCTCTGTAATAAGCAGAATGTTTTCCACCACAGTTTACACATTCGAGTTGACTTGTACACTCGCCCGTATGAGCTTGTTTTTTACATTTAGCGCATGATTTGTTCAATTCTTTACAGCTGAGAATTGTATGGTTGAATTTATGACAGTTAAGGCATCTTTTCGGTGGTTATTCACATTCTTTAACTGGATATTTTGTGTATCCCAACCCCATCAAGCCGCTCGTGACTATTTCTTCAAATACACTCACATCATCTAAAATAATCTTGCAAACTTTTATTTCCCTTCCATTGCGCTCAAACGGTATAACCTTAACCATCCCATATTTTCTTTATCTTCTTGTTCAATTTCACTGCCTGCTATGTTCCTGACAATAACACTATACTGCTTCGCTACACCAATGTCAATTTTTTCGTATCCTTCGAACACCTTTTCATCACTTAGCATAACCGTTTTATGCTCCTCTTTTTCAGGGTAGATCATTAAATTACCATTGGCCGTAGGTTTAACTCTTATATCATCTGGCCTGATTCTAAGTTTCGCTTAATTTTCTCTTAAATATTTGTTCAAATTCAATGAATTTCCAAGTATTTTAATGTCAAGTCTACGAATAAGAACTGCCGCTAATTCTGAGTAATGCTTTTGCTTGCTTTTTTGTTGGACACCTGACGGTGAATGAGTCAAATGATTAACACCCCTTTTCCGCCGATTATCTTGACTCTCTAGCATGGGAAACTCGTTGTCATGATGGACTTGAGGAATATTTTCATCCTCCATTATGCAAATGAAAATGAAAAAAATTGGTTATAATATACGAGAATTTTATGTGATTGTCCAAGATATTCAAAATGTTAAAAATGCAAACATTTCATCATACTTTCACACTTGAAAAAATTCAAGTGTTAAGTGTGAGTGTGATTGTTTACACTTACAATCAACACTTAAACTTTACACTTGATTTTTTCAAGTGTAACACTTGGTTCTGAAACTTGGTTTAAAAAATTTAAAAATTCATCTGACTTGACTTCAAATATTTTTTTTAAAGTCAAGTCATTTGACTTGACGTTCCGCTGAGTTAATTAGGCGACACATAGTTTTAGTTGCCGTTCCTTTTCAAAAAAATTGGCGTTCCCCCTAATATTTGCCGTTCTATCGATAAAAATTGCCGTTCCCATTAAATATTTGCCGTTCCGTCGGCTCAAATAGACGGCCCGTTGAATAATTAGGCAAATATTAAGGGGGAACGTCAACTAAAACATTGGGCCGCCTTATTCAACAGACGGAACGCTAGTTATTTCATTGGAACGACTATTTTTATTAATGGACCGTCATATTTAAGTTAATTTTGAATTTATCGATAAATTTTTATAATGGAAAGGCTAATTATTCAACGGGCCGCTTATTTTAGCCGACGGAACGGCAATTTTTGTCGATGTAACGGCAAATATTAGGGGGGAACGCCAATTTTTTTGAAAAGGGACGGCAACTAAAACTATGTGTCGCCTAATTAACTCAGCGGAACGTCAAGTCAAATGACTTGACTTTTATACCCAATTAAAAAATAAGGAAATTGTCCCCGAATCAAAATATACCCTAAATAATTTATCCCCATTTCGAAAATCTGGAATTAATCCCCGATGAAATAATTTCCAAAACCAAAAAAATTAGACAAATAAAATTTTTTTTTAGTAGAATATTTAATTTTTCAATTAAATTATATTGTTTAATACTTCAATAATAATTGTGTTCAAAACATGATCTAAAACTATTTAAAAATTCACAATTTTATTTAAGCTAAATTGAGAAAACCATTTTTTATGCTTATTACTTTATTATTATATTTTTCTAAATGTATAAAGATGGGGTCAAAAATGCCCCAAAAATTATCCAAATAATCTTTCCAAATCAAAAATAAATATTTATTCTAAAAAAATGTCCGATGAACAAATTGTCTTTTTTTCGTTGCGAAATGCAAGTGGTGTGCATGACATATTACTATTTCAAAATAGACAAAATTGGTATAAAGAACACAATTTAAAATCGAATACCATGCGATATGTTTGCTGCCAAAAAGCTAAAAATAAATGCTTTGCAAACATTTCTATTTTGATTTAAAAAAATCTTCAAATCTTTTTTTCATACGTCAAATAAATTTTTATTAAATAACCAATTGAATATTTCTTTTCTCTTTAAAAACAGGAATAAAAAAACCGGGGATAATTTCCAGTTAATACTAAATTTTAGTTTATTAATTTTTCGGATATAATTTACTTTGGGAATAATTTGCTATGGGAATGAAAAAAACGGGGATAATTTCAAGCTATATCAACTACAATAATTTTAAAATTTTTATGCTATTAATATTTTTATGATTTTTTACATCATTTTGAAAATCGATAATTAGAGTAAATCAAATACAATCGAAATTAATTTGTTAAAATTTTAAAGTCAATCTTTTTTTTAAAGTAACCAGTTGATAGCTTAAACATCAAAAGCTTTAAACGCTTTCAAAAATTCAATTATAAAGAAAAAATTGATTATAATTATTTATTATTGTAAAAATTTATTTTTCAGAATTATATTTAAAATAGCCTTTTGAAATTATTTAAAAAATATCTGGCGGATCATCTTAAAATTGTGGTTTAATTAAAATAATTTGCTTAAGCTATACTCAAATGTTTATTTTTGGAATAAAAATTATTGCTTAAAAAATCAGAATTTTTCATTAAAATTTTTCAGCTATTTTTGCGATCTAAACTAATGAATTTTACATCTTAAAATATTATTTAATTACCAAATATTTTTTATTTTTGTTAATTTTTTATTTTGTTTGAATTATCTGAATTTGAAAAAATAAAAATAAAACTTTTAAAAGTTTGAATTAAATAATTCTTATTTTCTTAAAATTAAACGTCATTCAGATCATATTTTAATTTTTATATTATAATTATTTTTATGGTTTTCTACATCATTTTCAAAATCGATAATTAGAGTAAATAAAATACAATCGAAATTATTTTTTTAGAATTTTAAAGTTAGTCTTTTCATTTAAAGGAACCAGTTGATAGCTTAAACATAAAAAGCTTTAAACGCTTTTAAAAATTCAATTATAAATAAAAAATCTTTTCAATAAATCATATTATTTTTTTGTCAAAGAAAAATATTTTTTAAATTAAAAATAAATGGGGAACAATTCGAATTTTCACAACCATAGCATTCTTTATTCTTACGAATGGAGAAATGAATTGAATCAGACTCTTCTAATTGTGGCACTAATCACCATCATGCCTGTTGGTTTAACTTTCAACTTGGTTCAAATAATTGTCTATCTACGCAAAAAATTTTAAAAAAATTCAATGTGCATCTATTTAATAACTATTTCGCTCAACAATATAATTGTGCTAATTTCAGTGGGACTGCGATTTGCCAGCTCAATTGAAACAAATGACTACCAAGAAAACACAAATCTTGGATGCATTTTAGCTCAACTTTTTATTAGACTCTAAATGAGTTGTTGCTTTTGGCTAAATTTTTTGTCAACTCTAGATCGCTTGATTTTTATTTTATATCCTAGAAAATTCAAAACATTACAAAAAAAGAGCAATATTATAAAATTAATTCTTTTCTTGTACTTGATGCTGATTTTGCTTAATTTTCCAAATTTTTTCTACAGGAGCTCTACCATTTTACATAACAAAACGAATAGCACAAAATTGGTTTGTGTGGCACCAAAAGTAATTTCTTTTTTGAGATCAGTAAATGTTCAAGTGGTTGGAATGTACACACCTTTCATTTTAATGCTTGGTACAAACATAGTGCTGGTTCAGAAGGTGACCAAATCGAAAAAAAAATTCGGTTCAGTGAGAGATATGAATTTTGCTTTCACTTTGATTATTTCGAATATTTTATTTTTTATTTCTTTTATACCTTTTTCTCTTTTTTTAGTGTCGTTTTTGTTAGTTATTATTTACCCGAATTTAGCAAAAGATCCGGATTTGGCTTCTATTTTAGCTCTGTATGAAACATGTGCATTCATTATAGCATGTTATAACTATTCATTAGGTCTAGTGGTACAGTTATTATTCAATAAATTATTTCGAAAAGAATTTTTCAAAATGGTTTTAGAAGTTAGCTCAAATTTTATAAGGAAAAAAAATTAATTTAACATCTCAACCAGACAAAAAATAAATGCTTGGGTTCATTTTTTTGATATTTTGTGAAATGATTTGTGGAGTTCGGTGCAAAAAAATTTTATAATAAATTCTTTTAAAAATTTTAAAAATTTTTTAATTTAAACCAGAAATAAACAGTTTTTTAATTAAAATCTTTTAAATTCTTCTCACAATATAAATTAATCTTAGATGAGGATTAAAACATAAAAAGAAAACTTTTAATTTAAAATGTTAAAAAGTGCATAAAATGAATTTATCGAAATGTAAAAATCACATCAATTAATTTTTTCTAATCAAAATTAAATCATAAAAAAATGAAGTCAAAAGGGTCTGACACCAGACGTGCCAGTGTAGTCAAAGCTGAAGTCAATATCATCTGCCATAATTTTAGTATTTTATGTAAATTGGATAGAGGAATTATTAGCGTAATTTGGCATATAATTATTCAGGGTTTTGTGAATTTCAAGTACAAATTGGACAAAAATTCTTCATTTTTTGATGTATTAAAATTAAATTTAATAAAAATACTAGAAATATACTGCAACATACTTTTTTGCACCTTTTTTACCTAAAATAAAATTTCTATTTATTTTTTTTTTCAAGTAAATCAATTTACAATTGGCTTTTTTTACACTAGAAAAATTATTTTGGGTAAAAAAAATGCAAAAAAGTATGTTGCAGTATTTTTCCAGTATTTTAAAAAGTATGTTGCACTAAGTTGCAGGATTTTTTCTAATATTTTTTCTAAATTTTAATTTATCAAAAAATGAAAAAATTTTGTTCAATTTGTATTTGAAATTCAGAATACTATTATTCACTTATATTGCCCAATTTTGCCTCCCTAAATGGCATTTAGGGAGGTAAACTGCATCAAAAAAATAAAAATAATTTATACCCTAACATAAAATAAAGAGGCGCTCATCTTCTTTTCTAGTAACTTTTTGAGAAATGGCTCCGATCTAACAAAAGGTTTCTTTATTGAGTTGATCTTATACACTGCAATTTTTTTTAAGTACTTACATTAGCACATTTAAAATGATACCAGCATTTACAGTCATTTAATTAAATAGATTTATCATGGCACAATTCTCGACAGACTGGGCACTTGCAATAATCGATTCTTTTTTGGTAGATAAAAAATTTAATTTTATTTCAAGTTTTTTTATTAAAATAAATCAGTAGTTTGTAATGTTTACATTAGTACCCTTGGGCCCGTCCATCCGATCTCTCTCGTTAGACGTATTGGAACATGTATTTATGCTCCATCTTAACTTTAACGCTCATGGTTAAGTTAATTAACTCCAGTGATATCGACAAAGATGTTGCTATATCACATCTTCCCCCGCTTTTATAAAGCGTAAGCTAGGGAACTGACGACCATTGTGACCACTGTCGGATCACCAATGACCGGGACCAACCATAGACTATTATTTTTCCCAGGTACTAACTGACACTCGTCAGGTAGCCGTTGCACGCACTATAAACATTACTGCCTCTAAGAAGCACTTTTATTAGTCTTCTGGGGCTTTTATCCTCGTCGCCAGTTGTTGTATCTCTTCTTAGGGGATTCAATAAGTTGTTAACAAAGGAAGTAGATAAATTGTATATATGTACGTAGTTTATTTCTAAATAAAGTGAAGAAAGAAGTGGCGCCACGTTCCTGTGAGCCACTGAGTTAGACTAATGTAAATAGCGTAAATAATGTATATAGAAAATAATGTATAATGTAAATAGAATTGTAAATATAGCATAGTTGAGACATCCACTTCAACTGCTTTATATACTAGAAATATTATATAATGGCACGTTGAAGTGACACGAGACTAATATCTTTGTAAATATAATTTTGTATAAAAACTTAATAAATCTTGTAAATAATTAAATGTAAATAAAACTGTACATATAAATGTACAGTACCAGAAGTAGAGTTAGTGCAATTCTAACATACAAATTGCACTATCCTACATAGTTATTCAAAATAAAATTTATTTAAAAACTAGTCTACTATGATCGGTTTGTAACATAGTTGTTCAAAAGTTCCATATTAAAGTACAAGTAATTTAAAAAAGTCCAAGCCCGGACTTTTAAATTTTATAAAATAGAAAAATAGTAAAATTGATTTGATAAGGAAAATTTCTGAAATAGAAAAATAGAACTATTTGAGCCATTTTCAAAAATAGTAAAATAGTATTTTTTTCAACTAAACATACATCTTTTTAAAAAAAAAAAAAAAAGTGGCTGACTTCGAATTTGATAAAAAAAAGTCCGGACTTGGACTTGATTTGTAACTTGTGACTTTTAAGCAACTCTGGTTTGAACCATGTTTTCCTTAATTTTACTTTTTCTATCTAAAATTTCACTAAAAGAGCTTCTTTTAGAACAAAAATCAGTACTACTAAATATTCATGATGATTATTTAATGTTGGAAGCTCATCTTTATTGTGCTTAGTATTTCAAAGTAAATAGTATTTGATTGATTATGATTCAAAGTGATAAATTCCTTTCTTTTTTTTACCAGTCTAACTTCTTTTTATAGACTCAAATAAACTTGATAGAATTTAAATTGGAGTTATAGACAATGTTGGCAAACAAATGTTTTTTTCATCAACAACCACATTTAGTTTATCATTAAATTAAACCTTATCATTATAAGCCATCCATAACACTTGACTTATTTTTAAGTTAAATTCATTTTTAAAATTAATGGTGGAATGATACAATTATTTTTATTCGGCATATTCCGACACTAATTTCTGCAAAAAAATTCTGATTAACTAAATTGTTGAATTCTGAATTTTGAGAGTTAAAATTGTTAAATTTTTTTCATATTGAACAGATAAAATTCAGTAGAATATTATTTTCCAAATTTGTCTGTTTTAATTTTCTTTTAAATTAAGTAACTTATATTATTTTTATATTAATTCACTTTAAATTTTAATTTAGATCTGATTTAATTTGATTTTTTGGAGGAACTTTACTTTGGTACTTCTTTAAAATCTGTATTTTCGATCTCCAAAACATTATTCAAAATTCACCATTGAAATGAAAAGAAAATTTTTATATTTATACAATTTCTATTTTAATTTTGTGAAAAATATTCGATGTAGATAATAAGATTCTCTGAACTATATTTGCTGAAATACTTCTTATTTCAATAGAAAAGTTTTCGATGAAGCGTGGTAGTTCAATTTTTTAATTTATATATAAAAAAGCTAAGCTTTTCCAAATTTAGACTAAAAATAAGTTTTTTGACTTTTCCTTGAAAGTTTTTCAAATTTATTTTTTCTCTCCTGTTAAATACAAAAATTAATCAGGTAAATAAATTTTTTTATAATAAAAGCATTGTTCACTTAATTTTGTAGTAGCTTTAGATGGCAGAATTAACTCAATCATTAAGCCCAGAGTTGGTCAAAATTCCAACTGAAATCTGGACTTTGACTTTTATTCAAAATTTTTACTAGTTTTCGAGTAAAGTAATGTTTTAAATAAAAGACTTGAAACTGCTTAATACAGTGCTTTTATAAAAGGTGCAGAATGGGCGAATGGGGAATTTTACGAAAAATGAAGTTAGCCTACATTAAAGCTTACTGCCTAAAAAATGAGGATTTTGGTAAGAAAAATATAAAATAAGCTTATTTTCCAAAATATTTAATTAATTTTATTATGAAAAATTTTAAAAAAATCCACATTCCATACCTTTTCTTACTTTTATTTTACTTAACATTACACAATTTTTAGTAGAATTTGGTAAAATTTTGCAATGAAAATATAAATCATTTTCAATAACAAGATTTTTCGCATTTGGTTCGGAAACCCATGTTAGGTTATTCTAATATCTTAAATTTCATATAATTTTTTTTTTAATTGACACTGCTATTTCCTAGCTAAAGACGAAATTAGATAGTTTTAATAATTAAGAATTTATTTCCTGCATTATTGAATAAAATTTTCAATAGCTATTTAAAAAAATGATGATATTTACTTTGAATTGTTATCAGAGTACCTATTAAAAATACGTCTGCATACACTTTATTGAAAATAATTTAATCAAAATGTATCATGCTGTGTAAAACAATCTAGCTTTTCAATTAACTAATTTAAAGCAACCTTTGAAAATGTTGAAGTTAAGGCAAAATTTTTTTAGTATTAATAGTCAATTAAATTAAATTGTATGCTCCTAATATTCATATCATCTTTTTACAAAACAAAATCAGAAAGTTAAATGTCGTATTAATAAACAATAGATAAGAAACAATATTTCTTGGCTTTGTTTATGTTTTATTCTATATGTGCAGTAAAAATTAATTTCAAATATTCGTGAGTTTTACTGTTTTATATTTTATTTTTAATTTAAAATTTAAAATTTAAACAAAAAAAAATTCAATCAAAGTCAGTTAATGATTTACAATTTTAGTAGAAATTCAACTCAAATATGTTGTAGCAAGGTACAATTTGCAAAGATTTTACATATCATTAGAAACCTTAAGTTTTAATGGCAGAACTACAGTGTTTTACATTAAAACGGCATAACGGGTAATATTATATCGATTTACGCAATTTTACACCAAAAAATGTAAGATTACGTAAAATTACATAAAATAAAGGATTTAATTAAATGTGAGCTTACGTAAAATGATTCAAAATAACGTTATTTCAAGTCAAACTTAGCAAAAATGCTGACAAAAACCATAAAATTAGATTTTTATTAATTTTTTAGTTTTTTAACAATTTTTTCAGAACTTGAAATATTACATTTTTTAAACTTTATTGAATAATTTTACACAAAATAATGCTGTAAAGTGTAAACAGTTAACTGTTTGTAATAAAATTAAATTTTCAATAAATTTTATTTTTTAATGAATAAAATTCTTTATTACTTTTATTGGAAAAGTAGCTTGTAATCTCATATTAAGAGGCGTTTCTGAAAGTCCAAAACAATTTTTTTAATATTTTCTTAAAAAAATTTTAAAAAATACTCGCACAAAATACTAAATAGTTTATGGTATTTTAAACTTTTAATTTTTAAGCATATATTCTATATTTTGAAATTATTTGAAAAATATACTTAGAAAAAAAAAAGTCTTGTAAATAGTTTTGTCACTATTTAGTGTACAAATATTGTATAATTTTTTAATCAAAACATTTAGAAATCGATTTGAGTAAATTTATTAATCTTCTATTAGAATTTAATGATGTGCGTCTTGTGCAGAAATTATCAATTGACGATTCTTTGGTCTTGATTAAATTTTGATTTTTCAGCTCAGTGCAAAATAGAATTATCATGTATTTTTTATCAAATTGAAGGGGAGGTTTGTTTTATTAAAATCAATTTTTATTTATTAGATTTTGAAAACAAAATTTAATTTTTAATGTCTTAATATATAAAAAAATTAAATAAGCTAATGCGTCTATATTTTAGTGCAATAATTTATAATTAATTAACTTTTTGATTGACTAATTTTCAATATTTTTTCAATATTTTTTCAATAATTTTTGATAGATTTTTGTGATTTATTTTTCTATTATAAAGATTTATAATTTGTTTGTCGAAGATTTGTCATTTGTTTTGATTTGTAAAGTCTATTTAACTCTTTGAAAACATGAAATTATCTTTTAAATAAAATTAAAAATAAAGTTTTAGAATTTAAAATGAAACAAGTAACATCATTACCAGTGAATTTTACTGAAAATTTAATTTTATTACAAAAAATTACCTTTTTTTTAACACTCAAAGGACCAAGGGATCTTAAAGACCCTTTTTGATGCTTATTTGCTCTTTGCTCAATATATTTAATCATTTTTGACAATTTTTTTTTTCATCAAATCTAAAATCAAAAAAAATATTATAATTAATTCATTTTTGTTTTAAAATCTTTTTATTTTTCAGCCAAAAAAAAAATATATACGTTTAGGCCCAAGAGGGGTTTTTTGGACCCAACAGAAATGTTGTCTTATATACCAAGCTAATTATGCTTTAAATTTCAAAATCTACTTAAATTAAATAATTCTTTTTATAAAATATAATTTTATGAACCATGTCTCGACGAAAAGCTGTCTTACAAGCCCTTGAACTTGTTAGAAATGCGGATGATACCCAATCAGTAGCCTCTGATGATGATGATAATGATTATGAGGATAATGATGACTTTGATAATGATTCGAAGATGAAATGGAAACAAAAAATCAGCCTAATGCTGAATATGATTCAGATGAAGACTCTGATAATGAAGAAAATGAAGGCGAAGAAGAAACTGAAGAAACTAACATAGACAAAACTTCGAAAAATGGAATGATATGGATAAGATTGAAAGATGGAGAAGAGACAAGTCTTAGAAAAAAGATAAATTACAATATTTTAAATTTAGTCGGAATAAACAGCTGGATCTTTTATAAAACTAGTAACAGAAGTAAGATTTCGCGTCGAATGTATTTGAAATCATTGGCAGATGAATTACTGGAAATGGTAAATAAAAGTGTACAGCCTACAACTCCAATTACTCCAGTTGCTTTTAGAAAGTGCTTAGCAAGCACTGAGATTGATTCATCTGCAAAAAAAAAGTGTCAAATTAGGTTATGTAATGGAAACAAATCGAACTTTAATTGTGACAAATGCAAACAATTTACATGTGGTCCTTGTCTAGGGTAGAAGGTTTTCAAATCGATTTGTAACAATTGTTACGATCAAGAACTGAGAATTTAGATAAAATTTTAATTTTTTTAAGATAAAAAAATTTTTTTCTTGAATTTTTATCAAATTTTTATTATAAATACTTTTAGGATTTTACTTAAATTTAGACATAATTTTTTTTGAAAGTATAACTAAAATGATAAAAGACATTTGTTTTTGCAATCTGTAACATTTTTTTACATAATTTGAAGAAATAATCTAGTTTGTTTTATCTAAAAAGCAAATCTTATTTTGGACCCCTTTGGTCCTTAACGTAATAAAAAGAACTGGGCCTTTGAGTGTTAAAGTTTATAACATTATTTAGAATGAAAGTATTTTGTGTAAAATATTATTTAATATTTCAAGTTGTGAAAAGCTTGTTAAAAAACTAAAAAAATTTAATTGAATAAAAATCGAATTTTTGTCCGTCAGCTTTTTTGTTATTTTTAATTTGAAATAACTAAATTTTACATTATTTTACTATATTACATCCTTCATTTGATGTAATTTTTCGTAATATTACATTTTGGATGTAATATTACCCTATCTGTGGTTTAAAGTAAAACACTGTATTTCGAAAAAAAAAGTAACAAGCTTTTTTAGCTTTAAATTCTGTAATGTTTTATTTTTAAGTACCAAATTTCCCTAACCCTTTCATACCATATAATATTTTTTGAATACTTTTTTTTCAATCTTTGGCCAATGAATATTTTTTTAAATCATTCACGTAACTTTTCGAAAAAAAATTTGTCTAATCTAATAGGGCCACAAATTGTTCAATATTTTCGTTTTTTAATAAAATTAAAAAAAAAAAATAGAACAAAAAAAAATCAGCAAATAATTAGTTGGATTTAAACGAGCTCTTAATAATTACACTCGTACTCCTAAATTTAATTTAATTCATCTAAAATATAGCAATTAAAAATTTTTTTGTTGTTGCTTAACTGTACAAGTCTATTCTTATTATCCCTGTGTGTTCCCATCGCTGTACTAATGGTGCGTATATGAATTTTCTTACACTCTCGATTCATGTACCATCTATGGTGATCTAGGTATTCAATTTGGTGTTTATGCTCTGTAGTATCCTAAATATAAATGCTAGTTTATTTTGGTTAGTAAATTAAGAATCTTCTAGAATAACCCTGGTTAACCCTGTACCAGATTTGAATTGACAATAAAAGAATAATCACACCATAAAAGCACGACTTTCTTTTGTAAATCTTAAGCTGTGCCAACTTCAAGTTAATGTAAATACAACTTATTTTTAATTCTATTAGGGAGCAGTTTTGTTTTGAATAAAATGTTGACAAGAAGCTTAATATTTGAATATTTCAATGCTCATAACTTTCGTTTTGGCCTCATTAATTTTGAGTCCAGTTGGTTTAACATTATTCGCCAAATCTTGTGTCTTCATATGCATTTTTGCTTAAGTATTAGATATTTGCACCTGTTGACCTGCAAAGTCTTAGTCTTCAAGCTTGACTGTTAATCCCTGTTGTATACCTCTTGCACTGACACTTGGTATCTTTATAACATAGTCAATCAGTATTAAGCAGAGTTGTTTAAAAGTCACAAGTCAAGTCCAAGTCCGGACTTTTTTTTTAATCCAAAAACTTTTCAATTTTTTTTTCAAAGTTGAATATCATGACTAGAAAATTCTCAAAGTATTTTAAAATAATAAACTGTCTTAATCTTGTAGACTCGAAGTTTCGAGACCCCAAAGTCAATTTTTTCTCCAGTTTTACAAATGGGTCTCCCTTTTCAACACAAAAAAATAACCATTCAACACAAGTGAAAAAAATACTTTTGGCACAAAAATTAAAAATAAAATAAATGCATTCAACAAAAAAATTAAAGCTTAAAAAAAAGAGGTAGAGCAAAAAATGCGGAAAAATGGTTTTCTAGTGACTAATTATTTTTAATTTCTTTTCTTTAAGCTTCGAAATTTACTTTATTTACCTAAATTCCACTTATAAATATCATTAAATAAAATATAAAATTAAAAAAAAAATTTATTTTATTATAAATATTTTTGCGTTGAAAAAAATTTCCTTTAAGAATAATTTTCAAAAACAATTTTCAATTATTTTTTGTTAAATGTTTTTTTTTAATATAATTTTTTGTGCTGAGAAGAAATCGAATTGTGTTGAATGTTTTTTTCATTGTGCTAATCAGAAATTTATTGTGCTGAAATAATATTCCCTTTACAAATTAATCAAATAAATTTTCCTAGTTGTTTATTGCTTAGTAATTGATTGTTGAATCAAGAACAAATTAAATTTCTTCCGTTCCAGGTAGTTATTGTGGCGGCCAAGCAAGTGTTTGACTTTTTTTAAACAAAAAAAAAATAAGAGTCCGGACTTGGACTTTTATTTTAATGCCTTGGAATTATTTTTGGGACTTTCAAGCAACTCTGGTATTGGGAATAGTTTCGGATAGAGAACGCACCCTTGTATGACTTCTTTACACACTTTGAATCTCTCAGATTTCAGAATTTGTTGTAATACTTTTTTAATTTATTTTATTCCATTTTGATTTTATTTTTTTTTACACATATTTTTAATCTGAAGAAGCTTTTAGCTAAAATTTATTTTTTGTCAACTTTGTGATCCTCATGATCAATACATAAGTGATCTTATTCTATTTTTTGGTAATCGATACACAAGTTTAAGAAAAGTACCCATTTGAGATGATATTTGGAAAATTAAAAGACTTCTGTGGTGTCTAAAGAACGGAAATTGTGACCAAAACCATACTCAAAATATTTAAAATATATCAAAATGTTAAAATGATAGATTTCAAAATGTTTAAACCTAAAATATTTTATTTCTAAAGTGTAAAAAGAGAATATTCCGTATAATTTTACAAATGATATAATAACGCATTTAAAATATTGTAAGCATGTGTAGTACAGGCCGAGTGTGTGAATAATAAGCTTAGTATTTAGTTAAACACTTTATTTAAAATAAGTTTAGAAATATAATAACAGCTTCATCTCTTTTGAAATAACAAGTAATATTTAAAGTCTGAACACGTCACCATACTACACATGTTTGAAATTCTGAAATTGAAAAGCTTGGATGTTTAATGTCTATGAACAAATTTAAAAATATAATCAACACGTTGAAAGATCTAGATTTTTATTCAGGGTTTGAATTTTTTAAAACAAATCTGTTTAAGGATCTAGATAGAACTGTAAATGTTATTATAAATAGAAACAAAAGCTTTAAAGTATTGATATGAATTACAATTTTTTTATACCAAAATTTAGAATATTTTCTTTTTTTTTCTTTTTTATTTACTTTTACCTAATTTTAATTGTAAAGATAATGATTATATTCAAATTAATCTTTATATTTTAAACTTACTCAACTACTCTCGGAAAGTTTCTCTTCCTTTTAGTAGTTGAGTCTAAATAAGAATTCAAATAAATAAATAAAAAATTCTTAACTGTTGTATTATAAAAGTGGCTTAGCATCGAATATTTATTAGCCTACGCTTTTGAATTAAATCGTCCCAACAAAAAGAACGATCACTTTTTTTAGGAATTTATACAGTAATTTAATGATACGGGGTTCTCAGACAAAATAAAGATATTTTAAGATTTATGGTCTTTATTACAGTTTGAATTTATTTTTAATTTTAAATTAACTGTTTAGATAATAATAAAAAAACCTTGTTTTTTAAATTTTTTTTATAATTTTTTTCTTCAAAAAATAGCATTTCACGTAATTTTATAAACAGAAAAGAAATTTTATTAACGCATATTTAAAATTCAACCGACACTTCTATCGCAACCAATAGCTTTTATTATTTCCTTTGATTTATTTTTATTATTTTCTAAAATATTATTTTAATAGATTTTATAGAAGAATCCTTAGAAGATCATGTAGAGGATCTATTAAAAAAATTATCATGGAAAGAATATGCTATTTTATTCTTAATAATATGTTTATTTAACCGATATTAAAAAAATTTTAAAATTTAAACATTTTATTTTATAAATACAATAGTGATTTGATACTTGGGTTTTTACGTAAATTTACGTTTTTTCTAATTTTAAGGTGGTTTAAATCTTGTTTTTTTGGAACAAATTTCTCTTCCCTTTATAATTATAAGACTCATTGAATTCTACACGCTTGAAATACTTTATAATTAATAATTAAAATTTATAATTAATTGTTTGACAAATTTAACACTTGAAGCACTAACGAGTCAAATTGACTCTTTTTCGATTTTTAATTTCTTAAATTTAAATTAATTTAAAAGGTATGAATGTGAAATTTTATTTTCAGAATAAAAAACTGGTGAATTTAGCAAAATTATTAAAAAAGTAATTTTTTTTCACAAAATCATCCATGCACTGCACCAAAACGAGCTTTTTTTACATGAAAGAAGTAGAATTACTTCAACAAAAAGTGTATTTAGTATTTTTTTCTTTTTTAATTATATTTAATTAATTTTTTATTATCTCTCAATTAAAATTAACTCTGAATATATTTATGCATATTATGAATTTTTTATCCATTAGATTGTCATAAAATTGTCAAATTTCTCTAGTATTAATGATCATGGCTAAAAAAGTTTTTATTAGATTTAAATTAGAAAAATGTAATGTGAGGAGTTTTGCTTTCATGTACTGAATTTGATTTTTATTACAAGTAGATACATTTTGCATTGACAATTCTGTTAAAATTTTAAAATTTTGTATATCTCAATCCTATTCTGGTTAAAACAGCAAAAATATGGAATTAAGAAATTTTGAATCTTTGAACTAATATGAGCATCTGCCTCCTTTTAAAATTTACTAATCACGGAAAGATTCATGCAGTATAATAGAAATTCATGGAAATAATAATTTGAGATTGAAAGAATGTTTGAGGAAAAGGAAGAAATGTTAAAATGGAAAGGAAAGAATAAATAATATTTTATGATTTCCGAAAAATTATAGACTAAAAATAAACGCTGATTTTTCACTTTAAAAAAAGACTTTAATTTTGAGGAACATGTCGAGACTGAAAATTTTTAGTAACATGTCGTTTTTTTTTTAATTTTTGAAACAAGTCAAGACTTGTTATTTTTAAAAAATATATTTTCAAGTCCAAGTCATACTTTGACTTGTTGAGACTTTTTTTTCCTGACTTTTATACAAGTCTGATTATATTAGAAATGAATTTATTCATTTTGTATCATCAATTCTATTCGATTCTATTAATTGTGATAGTTTTTATTTAATAAATTTCAATACGTTTAAATTGCCAAATTAAATCTGTTATTTTTAATCCAATTTGTGAATTTTATTAAATTTATTACTGAAAAATATTACCGTAAACTCGTGACCATTACTCTTGGAACTATGTCAAAATTTGGGTTTATTCCATACGGAACTAATACCATCGAAACCATTTTATAAACTTTTTTTATTTTTTTTTAGAATAAACCTTGACGTCTGCCTTTAAACTAAGAGTAAGCGCAAAAGTTTGATTTTATTCTTAAAATAATTTCGAATTTATTTTTAAATAAACTTAAAAAATTGTAGAGCTAAATTCGAAATTAAAAAAAATTAAAAATTAAAGTTTATTCTAATTTTGTATTTATTCTAAGAGTAAAAGTTAAATTCGATTAAAAATTAAAAATTAAAATTAAAAAATTCGATTTAATAGCCAAAAAAAGCTTTAAAGTTGCTTAAACATTAAGCATTTTACAGAACTAATTTATTCTTTATAGTAAAAAAGTTATTCAAGTTTTTTTAAATTGAAACGATCGAATTGAAATTAACTTCACAACCCCAGACAACAGCCAAGTAGTCGAAACTCTCTTAGGGAATTGAACCTTCAGACCAACAAGGCAAATCACAAATTTCAATAAATTCCAATATCGAAACTCGTTCAAATCAATTAACACCAAAGAAACGTGGTAGAAAAAGGCTACCTCGTGACGAAAATCGTAAAATTATTAGGCAAAATTTATAAAGTTTTTTTTGGATATTAAATCGAATTTTTTAATTTTAAATTTTATTTTAATTTTTAATTTTTAATCGAATTTAACTTTTACTCTTAGAATAAACTTTAATTTTTAATTTTTTTTAATTTCGAATTTAGCTCTACAATTTTTTAAGTTTATTTCAAAATAGATTCGAAAAAAATCAAACTTTTGCGCTTACTCTTAGTTTAAAGACAGACGTCAAGGTCAAGGTTTATTCTAAAAAAAAAAAAAAAAAATATAACATGGTTTCGATGGTATTAGTTCCGTATGGAATAAACCCAAATTTTGACATAGTTCTAAGAGTAATGGTCACGGGTTTACGGTAAGAGTAATGAATATAATTTAAATTCTGGACTTAGTCAGTATGGGAAAAAATTTTATTACCGGGTTTTGTGAACTTTTAATCAAAAAATTATTTATCTTATTTAAAGTAATATTAAAGGTAATATTAAACAAACAGATAAATAATACACAACTTTGGAGATGGAGGAACAATATCAATTTGGTTAAATAGAGAAATTGAGTATTAGCAAAGTAATTCAATTGATAAATACTTAGCATGCATTCTTTATATTAAGATAATATTTAATAACACTCAATTTTTTAATTATAGTCTTTTTTATTCACCAAATCGCGTACTTCTTTTTAAACTTTTCCACCATATCTAAAAAAAGATGTTGACAATTTATTATAGGGTATGATCTTGATGCAATTGAAGTACATATTTCACATAATATTAAGTAAAGTCTTTGAATTTACTCAGGTCTTCAAATCAAGAATATCGATGAGCTAAATGAAAAAATCTCAAAAAATTTTATTTATACAACTTAAAAAAGTGGTCAACTAAAATCTTAGAAATTTTTTGCTCTAATTTGAAATTTATTCACCTAATCCCATTTTAGTTCACCAGTTCGTGAGCAAAAATATTAGGCGAACCATAGTTAACATAACTCATAGATTTGTCTTTTTCGCAAATTTTATCTACTACCTAATTTTTTATCTGATAATGATATAATTTTTTTCTTTTCTATTTTTTAATATTACATTTAGTTTTTTTCTAAAAAGATAAACAGTTTTCAGAATAAGTGAACAGTTTTTAGATAAGGTGAACCAGAATTTATTAATTTAAGCCAATTAAATAATGAGCAAATAGTGAAAGTTGAGATTATATTTATAAAATAAAATGTTTAAATTTTAAAATTTTTTTAATATCGGTTAAATAAACATATTATTAAGAATAAAATAGCATATTCTTTCCATGATAATTTTTTTAATAGATCCTCTACATGATCTTCTAAGGATTCTTCTATAAAATCTATTAAAATAATATTTTAGAAAATAATAAAAATAAATCAAAGGAAATAATAAAAGCTATTGGTTACGATAGAAGTGTCGGTTGAATTTTGAATATGCGTTAATAAAATTTCTTTTCTGTTTATAAAATTACGTGAAATGTTATTTTTTGAAGAAAAAAATTTTAAAATGATGTCAAAAACAAGGTTTTTTTATTATTATCTAAACAGTTAATTTAAAATTAAAAATAAATTCAAACTGTAATAAAGGCCATAAATCTTAAAATATCTTTATTTTGTCTGAGAACCCCGTATCATTAAATTACTGTATAAATTCCTAAAAAAAGGATCTTGTAGATCCTTAAACAGATTTGTTTTAAAAAATATAAACCCTGAATAAAAATCTAGATCTTTCAACGTGTTGATTATATTTTTAAATTTTTTCATAGACATTAAACATCCAAGCATTGTCCTAAAATTTCAAACATGCTCACAATATTTTAAATGCGTAATTTCATCATTTGTAAAATTACACGGAATAATCTCTTTTTACACTTTAGAAATAAAATATTTTAGGTTTAAACATTTTGAAACCTACGGTGCAATCAATTACGCATTTTAAATATTTTGAGTATGGTTTTGGTCACAATTTCCGTTCTTTAGACACCACAGAAGTCTTTTAATTTTCCAAATATCATCTCAAATGGGTACTTTTCTTAAACTTGTGTATCGATTACCAAAAAATAGAATAAGATCACTTATGTATTGATCATGAGGATCACAAAGTTGACAAAAAATAAATTTTAGCTAAAAGCTTCTTCAGATTAAAAATATGTGTAAAAAAAAATAAAATCAAAATGGAATAAAATAAATTAAAAAAGTATTACAAACAAATTCTGAAATCTGAGAGCTTCAAAGTTTGTAAAGATGTCATACAAGGATTCGTTCTCTATCTGACACTATTCCTAATACCAGATAATTGCTTTAAAGTCCCAAAATAAGTCCGGACTTAAAAATTTTTTTTGTTCTAAAAAAGTCCAACACTTGCTTGGCCGCCATAATTTTTGCCAGGGACGGCAAAAATATAATTTTTCCGCAACAATAACTACCTGGAACGGAAGAAATTTCATTTGTCTTTGATTCTACAATGCAATCAACAACTAGGAAATAACAACAAGGAAAATTTATTTGATTAATTTGTAAAACTGGAGAAAAAAGTGACTTTGAGATCTCGAGACTTCGAGTCTACAAGATTAAGACAGTTTATTATTTTAAAATACTTTGAGAATTTTCTAGTTATGATATTCAGCTTTGAAAAAAGAATTGAAAAGTTTTTGGATTAAAAAAAAAAGTCCGGACTTGGACTTGACTTGTGACTTTTAAACAACTCTGCTTAATACTGATTGACTATGATGAATTAAAAGAGCGTTTCAACTCTAGGCTAAATTTAATTAAGATTTTATCTAATAAAAACTGGCGCCTTTATCACAAAACACTTGGAAATTTATATAAGTCTCTTATTGGTTCCATTCAGAATATAATTTTCCCTGTTTAAACTCTTTATCTGATACTAACATTAAAAGACTTCAAACTATTCAAAACTTAGCAGTTCGATCCATTCTTAAACCAAGGTTTGACACCCCCTCAAGCATTTTATACCACGAGGCCCAAAACAAATTAAAAATTCATACAATTGCGAATAGGGTTGTTAACATTAAAATTTTTTAAATTTTGGAATAATATTTTCTCTTTTCTTTTATAACTTTTAAAAGAAAAATTGAAATCTATATTTTGTATTATAACATTTGGAAGAGGATAGGAAATCTTATTTTGAAAATTGTAATTTAGTTATTTTGGTTTTCAAAAGGAAATATTTTAATTGAAAGAGATTATAAAACCTAAATCGAATTTTTTGAAATAAATTAAATTGTAAAACAATTGTTTAAACATTAAAAAAAAATATTTTCACACTTAAATACTACACACAAAAATTATTATCGTTTCATTTCAAACGTTTTGAATGCATTCATGTGCATATTTTTGTTTATCATTTTTCATTAATTATTAATTCAATAAATTTTTATGACTTTAAAAAATAGTGAAATTCTAATGAATAGGTTCAGTATTTGAAGACATCTCAACTTTATTTACATATTAAAAGATAAAATAACATTTAGTAAACGATGAAATTAGATTTTTTTTTAATTTGAAAAATAATTTTGGAGTAAGATTCTATATTTATTAAAGAAAAAAGAAAATATATTATATAATAATAATATATTTGTTTGTATATTTATAATTCCTAAGATTCTGATTATAGAATAGAGAGTTTTGAAATTTTAATTTTGAACTTTATAATTTTGTGTCAAAATTTGTCCGTTTTGTTTTATTTTGAATTTTTCAAAAGGAGTGTTTCTGAATAAAATATTTTATTTTGAAATTATAGATTTCCAAAGCATTTTTATTCAAAAGAGAAAATTCTGATTCAAAACAAAAATTTGGAAGCCTTCCAAATCTTCTTTTGAATGTTAACAACTCGTAATTTACGAACCGACTTTTTGAATTAAGCGAAAGATATGTGAGGGCTGGACTTACTAATTCTGTTCCATTGCTTCTTAGACTGGTAAATAAGTATAGACGAGGTTTCGAATCTAGACTCTTTTTTCTCTGAAAACTAAACAGAAATAGCTTTTGTGTCTATTTTCTGCCTTTCAAAAACGATTTTTTTTCTTTTCTTCCTTCTTTTTTGTCTTTTTTTTTTCTATTTCCTTTTCACATTTCAACTATTTAACTTTATTTTTTAATTCTTATTTTATTTTGTAACTTTTATTTTAATCATTTTATTTTGATTTAATTTTATTTTTATTTTTCTCTGAAGGAGCTAACGCTCCATACAGATTTACAAATAAATAAATAAATTGCTTAATGAATAGTTATAATTTTACTAAATTTGTGATTTTTTTTCTAAATTTGTGGTGACGTTTACTGACATCCGTTTTTATTATAATAGTGTGTTATGAATTGATTTTGTTCTTATTATTAAAATTGTGATAAATTTAATGAGGGCCTTTGAATTTTTTATCTTTTTTTAAATAAAAACTCTGAAAAATAATTGGTAAATGATAAATTATGCATTAAACTTAGCTATTGATTAAACATAAAACTATGCTTCTGAAAAAAAAAATAATTAAAAATAATTTTTGACCCTTTTTAATTGTAGCAGTTTTTGATCATGATCATTTAATTTGATCATAATCTTCAAATAATAATTTTTGAACTTACATTTTTGGTTCCTTTTTTTTTAATTTTTAAAAGTTCGCATTCGCACCTTTTCACAGTATTAAAACGACACGTAAATTTCAAGGAAGTTGTCAATTTGTTTTCAAATGGAAGGAAAAATTTTTAATTTAAAAATTTCGATGCACTAAATAAAAATAAAACTTTATAATTTTAAATAACCCACTCAATTTGCCATTAAGTTTTTTAATACAATTTATTTTTAAATGTCTCAGCCTTAAAATAGTTTCATTTAAAATTATTTATTTAAAATAGCTAAATTTTTTAGTTATTTTTCAGCTTAATTAGCTCATCGTCAAAACTAACGTTATTTTTTAAAAAACCTAATTAACTTTGTCACTTCGAGTGTAAAATTTTCAGTAAAATTAATGCTTATTTAATTGTAAGCTAATTTTGGTACTGAATTCAATCGACTAGGTTTCAAATTCATTTCTAATAAAATCTGAATTGATACAATGAGATCTTAGAGAGTTTTAGGCGACACAAAAATTGTTTATTTTGTAGAAAGTGAAGAGGCACAAAATTTTGACTCAAAAAAAGTGACTCAGATAAAAAAACTTTAAATGTCTTATAAATTGTTTCAGTGCTCGTTTCTAGCGAGAAAATTTTGATTTTTAAGAATTTTATTTCAAAAATTTTTAACCTTACTTTTACTAGAAAGTTACTTTTAATTTTGTTGAGTCTAAAATTATAAACAATAGTCGAATAAGATCTGATTATTAATTTTATTATTTTAGTCCATTTAAATCTTTTGATTTTTCCAAGGTTTTTTATTTATGGTGAGATTTTTTTTTATAATTGATTTTAAATGGTGTGTGTACTTCAATATTGGGTCTAGTTTTGAAGCTAAAGAAGGTCGGATTGGCTTCTAGAGGTATTCGCCCAGTTTCGATCGAGTATTTATTTATTTTAAATTTAATAGACAGTTAAATTCTATTTGGTTTAACTTTTTGTGTTAGAATTACAAAATGTATCTAATGCTGAAATAACATTGAAAAAGTGTCAACTTGAAGATTATGATCAAAAGATCAAATTGGTTATAATCTTAATAAAAATGATCAAATTAGCTTTTTTCAATTTTTTTAAAATTAAACATAAGATTTTTACTATTTTAATTAAAAGAAATAAAACTTTTTTTTCTAAATGATTTTTAATTTATTATTCTAAAATCTCTGATTGAAAACTTTAAAGACAAATTAAAAATCTAAATTAAGTAATCCAAAGTATGGCTTTAAATGATATTTTAATATTAGTTAAATTATATTAAAGTGAATCAAAGTTAAATTTTGTACTGCAAAATTTCAAAATATCGATTAAGATTTTATTTTTACTTCAGATAAAAATTCATAAGTTTTCCATCTAATTAAAGATCAAAAAAATCCTGTTTAATAAAGTTTAGTTATTTTTTATTAAAAAAAATTGATAAAAAATTATTTAAAATTTAAAAAGAATTTTCAATATTTTTTTTTCAAATTTTCAAATAAAAACTAAACTCTTTCTATTAAAAATATGTCTTTTTAATGTTTATTTTAGGCCTCGCGATGTAAAATGCTGGAGGAAGTGTCGTATCTTAGAATATTATTGCTTGTGAATTTGGGATTACTTGTATTCTTTTAATGAGAATGTGTTAAGACATGGGAAAGTATTTTCCAAAATGGATCCAACTAAAGATTTATAAAGGTTTCCTAAATTTAGACCCTATTTATTGCTTGATAAATTAATGATGAAATCGAATTAGTTTTTTGGACACAAATTGAAACTTGAATAAATACGAAATTTGAAAAAACTATTGAAAAAATAGTAAATTCGAATCAAAATCTTAAACATAAGATAAATTTTAATTTAGATTTGATTTATTTTTATTTTTTAAATCAAATGCGGAAAGTTCCTATTAATTTTAGGTCAATTCATCTTCTAATTTAAAATTTTTAAAATTTGAATTAGATATTTAATAAAATTAAATTTTTGAATATTTATATTTTTATTTTTTTATAGCGTTGGTTTAATCAGAATAACTTTTTTCTTGTGCCGGGTTAGGTAGAAGGGACTGACGTGATAAAAAAGTCCAATTAGAGACTAATGTTGACTGGTGAAAATCTGGCACACTGTATCCAAGTTAAATTGAAATTCTACATATTTTGTGAATTTTTTTTCGATTAATTTATTGATTAATTTTTGTTTTCAAATATTAAATCGAATATTTATTATATTCAATTCATGATTCAAAAATTTTCTTTTTTCAAATTTTAATTCGAATATTTTTAAGAGACTTAATTTTTATTAATTAAAATAAATTAATTTTCAAGCATATTTTCAAAATTATTTACGTTCAAAAATTAAATTCAAATTTAATTTTCATTCGAAAGCCTACTAATTCGAATATCGGTTCGAATATGCATATCCAATTTCATCACTAGACATAATCTTTAGAAAAAGTTAGCCTTGAATTACAATGTTCTTTAATTTCATCTATCATTGAATTAAATTTAATTTAGAATTTAAATTTATACTAATAAACTTGTTTATTTTCTATTAATTTTTTTTGGACGATCATTACCTATACTGTTAAAATACTTAAAACATTGCACCGAGTATTTTTTTTATGTATAAAAAAAAAGTCGTCTTGGTTATGCAAGTCAATTTTTTTTATTATTATTAATATAAGTGACATAATATTTAGAAAGAAACACTCATTTTTTTTCTTTAATTTTTTCTTAATTTGTTGTACAAATTACTTAATTTACCGCCTAAATTATTTAAATTATGTTTAACTCCGATTGGAAAATTGTGGATTTAAACCAAAAGCCAAATCCGGTAGAAAGGATAAGGCTAAGTCTTGTTTGGTAAAACAATTAAATTAGGGTAAAAACTAAGTAAATTAGGCTATAAATTAAGTAATTTTTGTTTTGATTTTTTTATTCGTTTTTTTTTTCACTTAAACTTGACTAAATAAAATAAGCATAAAATTAATAATTTTGTACGTCTTTTTTTGTATTAATAATTTTGTTCAATAAAAAATAAAAAATTTTATACGTAAATTAAGTAATTTGTACATTTTTTTATTTGAGATTCTAAGTAAATTAACAGCACAGGTAATATTTCTTCATTTTTTCATAGATTTTTAGGTTCAGGATAGCATTTTCTTTATTATATTTTGAAAAGACCATCTAACAATACTTCAAATGATATCTTCATTTTTCACTTGCATAGCCAGTGTTCTAATTCATATAAGAATTTTTGATTTTATTTTCTTAGATCCCCTTAGATTCATTATTTATTTTATTTATTTTAGAGATATTGTTAATAAATGTACTCTTAAATTTGTCTTTTTTAATTTTATTTTTTTTAAATCTGAAGGAGCTTTTGTTCGGCACAATATTTTGAATTTCAAATACAAATTGATCAAAAATTCTTCATTTTATAATAACTGAAATTAAAGTTAATAAAAAATATAGAAAAAATACTGCAACATATTGCTAAATAATTTGTTGCATCTTTTTTACCTAAAATAATTTTTCTCATGTAAAAAATGACAAAAAATAACTAATCAATAGGATTTAAATAGATTATTGATTTGATTTACTAAAAAAAAATGAATATTTTATATTTGGAAAAAAAGGTGCAACAAAGTATGTTGCACTATGTTGCAGTATTTTTTCTTTAATGTTTATTAACTTTAATATTAATAAACCAAAATATGAAGAATTTTTGTTCTATTTGAAATTCAAAAAACTGTTCAGCACAGATATACAAATAAATAAAATTTTTTGCAGGATAAAATTAAGAGAAATAAAATAATGAATTTCTAATTGATAAGTTAAAGGCCAGTTTTAAGAAATTAAAGGCCTTGATTTAATTTTACTTTTTTGATTTTTATTCTTTCACCTGAAAGAGCTTTAGTTCGGTACTGATAAACAAATAATTTAAAATAAATTATAACTATATCGATAAGCTCCAGTTTTAAAATACATTAATAAAAAGGCAAATTGAAAAAAATTTTAAAACTCTTACCAAATTGCAACCAACAAAAAATTCACTAAATGTTATAACAACTTCCTTTTTAGAAAATGTATTAATTTAAAAAATTTTATTTTATAAAATAAAAAAATCAAAATAAAATCAAAGTGAATTATGGAGCCAATGAATGCAAGTGTATCTTCTTTTGAATGGAGATATAAAGTAAATCAAAGCTTACTGCAAATAGCCTTGTACACTCTGATGCCAATTGGAGTAGCAATGAACACAATTCAAATTTTTGTCTATTTGCGCAAAAAATTTGTAAAAAACTCAATGAATCCATTCTTAATCGCTTTGCCATTAAACAGCATATTTGTTCTGATCTTAATCAGCCTCCGTTTCGCCGACACAATTCAAATTTTCAACTATGAACAAAACACAGATCTTGGCTGCAAGTTTGCCTCGTTTTTTATCCGACTTTTTTTAAGTGGATGCTTTTGGCTCAACTTTTTGTTGACAATTGACCGTCTTTTTTTCATCCTCTACCCAAATAAATTCAAAAAATTGCAGCATACCAACAACATTATAAAAATAATATTCCTAATGTACTTTTTGCTAGCAATCTTGTGCAGTCCGAGCTTTTTTTTCAACAGCTCTCGAACTTTCAACAGTAAAACAAATGAGACAAAATTAAGTTGTGTAGCCCACCCAGCTCTGTCAATCTCGAGGATAGCAATTGTTCAACTATTTGGAATGTTTGTTCCATTTTTTCTGATGTTTGGAACTAATATAGTGCTGATCCGAAAAGTGGCTAAATCGAGGAAAAAGTTTGCCTCAGCAAAAGAGATGAATTTTGCTTTTACTTTGATAATTTCGAATATTTTATTTTTAGTTTCTTTTATTCCATTTTCAATTTTTTTGATTTCAAATCTGCTCAAAGTCATAAATCCAAAGATAGCAAGGGACCCAGAAATAGGCTCATTAATAGCGCTCTATGACACTTGTGCATTTATTATTGCTTGTTACAACTTTTCTTTGGGACTCCTGGTCCAGATTATATTTAACAAATTGTTCCGCAAAGAGTTCACAAATATGATGGGTGAGCTGGTGTTAATGCTGAGAATAGGCAAAAAGGTTTCATCGGCTTCAATTTCTGATCAGACTTTAAAGTAAATTTTATTCAATAAAATAAATTAATTTTAAAAGATAATTTTTAATTTTTGACTTTTTTGTGCATGTTATCGGAAATGTGTAAAATGCGGAAATATTTATATTTACGAAATCATTCGTAAATGTAAAAATAGAATTTTAAAAATTTAATGTTTTTTTTTCTGTTTATTAATAATTTGAGTAATTTCCTAGAAAATTCTAGTAAATTACCTAAAATTATAAAATAAAATTGAATAGAAAAAATTTCATTATTTCATTAAAATTATTATTAAAAAATTTGAAAAAAATATTTTAAAATTCTTTTTTTTGAGTTTTTGTTAAAGTACATCAAACGAATGTCAAACAAATTTACATAGATAAAAACAACGATTGAATATAAATTTAAATCTTAGTAAATTATTTAGAAATTTAAAAAAAAAAATTCAACATTTTTATCCAAATTTCCAAATAAAGATTAAACTGGGAAAAGTCTTTTGACAACCAAAAAACTGCTTTTCACACACACAAAAAAAAATTCTAGATCAAAACTATTAAATTTTTAAAATCAATTTAAAAAAAAAAAAAATTTTAGACGTTGTGTGTGAAAATCTGTTTTTTGGTTGTAATGAGCAGATTTTTGGTTGTCAAAATACTAGACCCGATTAAACTCAGTCTATTTCACTAAAGAGTTTAATTTCAAATATGAAAATGCTTGCAATACTAACTTAAAATTATTTATTTATTTAAAACTGAAATAAATATTTGAAACATCGCACTTTTTCAATGTTATTTCGACAGTGGATACATTTTGTAATTCGAACAATAATATAACAAAATTATATTTTGTTAAATGTATTAGAAAAACTCATCTTTTAAAACAAAAATTTTTTAATTTTTAATTAATAATTTTACAAAGTTATTTAAAATTTTATGATCTATAGTGACATGTTGCTATCTTAGACACTAAATTATGTAAAAATCATCATTTTTAGGTCTTTTTGGGCTTTAGTGATATGTCAATAAAATCGAGCAATTACGGTGCTTATTTTTATTTACAAATAAATTAATTGGTATTTATTCAAAAATAATAATATGAATTTTTATAGAAGATATCAAAAAAATACAAAAAAGATTAAAAAGAAAAAAAAAGAAAGAAAATAATTAAGAATCTCTGTTGAAATTACTTAATTAGTTTAATCAAATCTTTGAGTATATAAACACATAAATTTTAATAATCATCTAATTTAGTTTTTAAATTGAATTAAATTTTTTAATAAATGTGTTTTTCATATTTGATATTATTTAAAAAAGATAGAATCGTTTGATTGTTATTCAAGTACAGCAAGTGTGAATTTTATGAGAGCTTAACCCGTTTACAGTACTGATTTGTTCCAGTGGTTTTACCAAAATTTACGCGAATTTACCAAAATTTTAGTAAATTTACGGGAATTCCGGTTACTATTTACGCAAACAGTATTTTACGCAAATTTTATTGATTCTAGTAAATAATAGTAAAAAAAAAGTTAAAAAAAAAAGAAAAATTTAAATTAAGTTTTTTTAATATTGAAATTATTAGATATGTCGTATAGAACAAGAAAAATAAATTATTTAGCTAAAATGAAAAAAAAAATGCAATTTTACCTAATTAAAAATACATATTAAAATTTAGACTAAATCTGAATACAATTTAGCCTGAAATTAATTAAGGGATATTCAAAATAATTGCGGTGAAAATTTGAAGACTGCCGCTGAGGCGATGGCTATGCAACACATTCACAAGTTAGATGAGGCCAAAGTTAGAGATACCGTTCAAGTATCAGTTCCGAATGTAGACCGCGGACCTGCTGATCCGGTTAATATACTTTCTGCTATCACAAAAATTAATAATCATAAGTTATATCAACTAGCAACAAAACATGGTATTATTAAAGGTTGGCATGCTAGAAATTCATTTCAAATATGTAAGCAAAAGCTTATAAAGTTTGAACAGCTAGATTTAAGTATAGAGCGTACTTTACGAGAAATAAAATTTCAGGTGGGCAAGGATTCATGAAATGTAATTGTAGCGGTAAGTGTCGGAAAAACTTTAGTTGCAGAAAAAATGGTGTGTACTGTAAGGTAATTAAGGAAGGTTTAAACAAATTATAAAATAAAAAATTGATTGTTTTTTTTTCTTTATTTTCATTATGCAATAAAAGTAATTTTCATTATGCAATAATAGTAACTAAATTCGTTTTAATTTAGTTAAAATAAATAAGAAATTGATCATTCTATTAAAATTATAAAATTCAATATTATTTTGCTTAAATTGTTTTAATTTTAGCTAAATAATTTATTTTGCTTGTTCTTTGCGACAGATACATATATTTTAGTGTTTTGACCAGTCGCCATTTTTCTCAATTACAATTTCAATTACCTAATTTATCAAAGTTAACTTAACTTTATATTTTAAAAAGCCAAAAACTTAAATCTAAATTTCAACCTTTTTCAGATGATTTATATATTTACTACTTTTAAATAGGGCTATAAGAGAATTTGAAAAATCACTAACAGTTGAAAAATGTAGTAATATTATAAATCATCTGAAAAAGGTTGAAATTTAAATTAAAGTTTTTGGCTTTTTAAAATATAAAATATATGTATCTAATAATTTAAATATTAAAAAAACTTTATTTAAATTTTATTTTTTTTTTTTAACTTTTTTTCACTTTTTTTACTATTTTTCACTAAAATCAATAAAAATTTACGAAAATTTGCGTCAAAAAATACAATTTTTTTTTTATTTAAAATTTTTTATTAATTTTGAAAAAAACTAAAAAAAGTGAAACAATTGCAAAAATTTGTTTTTTTTTGGCCATTTTGATTTTTACGAAATTTTACATATAATCCTTTAAATTCTGGTAAATTTACGGGAATTCCCGTAAATTTACTAAAATTTTGGTAAATTCGCGTAAATTTTGGTAAAACCACTGGATTAAATCAGTACTGTAAGTCGATCTCTATTAAAACAAAGTTTAGTTTAAGTCGAAAAATATTTGACATGTTAGGCTTAAATTGACATCAATTATAATTTTTTTTTACTGAACCGAGCCTAAAATCCTTCAGAAAAAAAATAAATTAAAAAAAAGATAAGTCTTAAATAAATTTCTTAAATTAAAAATAAAAAAATTGATTCCTTTAATTAATTATACGCTTCCTATACAAGCATTTTCCCGTCACACCAACAATATCTAATAAAATTAGTAATCAAAGCTTTGGCATTTTTAATATTTAGTGTTCGTTTTTTGTACCAAAATTCACAATGCCAGATTTGAAAGATTACCTAATGTTTTTGATTTTAGACCCCATTTTCTATTTGATGAATTTTTTCTTTGGATTAAAAATTTACTTCAACCGTCACTAGGATGGAAAAATCCACGTCAATAGTTTAAATTTGACGATACTTCTTCCAGGTAAAATTGACGGAGTTCTATTATGCTGAGAAATTTGAGTAAAACAATTTTAAAATTTGTTCTGTTATAGATAAAAGAAAGTAAAATTGATTCAGATTACCATATCGCGGGACTTAATAATAATTATTTTGAGTTATTAGTCTAATAACCAAAATTATTAATTAATAAATTACAGCTGCTGGAAATAAAAAAATTTCAAATTATAATTGCAGAATCAGAGGTAGTTTTGAAATAAAAAATTGAAATTCTAAACTTTCACATTAGCTATATCCTGAACATATCGTTTTCTTTTTGAAAAAAAAATTAATTAATTTTCCTCTAATTAAAATAATAAGATGATCAAAAAGACTTGTTCAATATTTAAATGTCACTTTTCCTGGTTTGAAATTTTAAAATTGTCAACAAAAAGGCTCGAAAATGAATGTAACCAATTTTACATTTGAATGGCGATATGATCTCAACCAAATGCTTTCGCTGTATTCAATTTTTTCATTTTTACCTTTAGGCATCTTATTAAATTTTATACAAATAATAGTTTATCTTCGCAAAAAATTCAACAGAACAACTATGAGCAATTATTACATTCAAATATCACTAAATAACATCCTAGCAATTGCATTGACCATTGTTCGTTTTATAGGCCAGATAGAATTCTATCCATTTGAAGAAAATACTGAATTTGGATGCAAATTTTTGGCTTTTTTAACCAGATTTTCATATGCATCATGCTCATGGTTCAATTTCCTAATGACAATGGACCGGCTAATGTTCATCCTTTTTGCCAATACCTACAAAAAAGTCCAGAACAAATGGTTCATTCTAAAAATATCACTAATAATTTATTTATTTTTGTTAGTTATAAATACGCCGAATTTTTTTTTCAGCTATACAATGATTACTAGAAATTACACAACCAGATCAGTGGTGTTTTATTTTTGTACAGGATCATTGGAGCTGAATTTGGTGCGAGAGATTTTGAGCCAAATATTGGGCATTCTGGTACCCTTTGGTCTAATGTTGGCATCAAACATTTTTTTGATCAAGAAAGTAATTGAGTCCAAGAAAAAAATCAATAGTAACCGTGAGACAAACTTTTTGTTTACAGTGATTCTGTCAAATGTGATTTTTCTGATTGCATTGGTACCATTTTCGATCAATTTACTCATCCGTCTGATAGCCATAGCTAACCCGATGGTCGAAAGACAAATCGAGAGCTATCTCACTTTTATAACTTTATTTGAGACCATTGGTCGAATAATAATGTGTTTTAACTTTTCTTCAGGTCTAGTGCTTCAGATATTGTTTAATAAAATTTTTAGACAAGAATTTATTCAAATGGTGGCAGATGTATTGAACTTTATTGGCATCAAAAATCAAAGAATTTCGGTTTCTACTACTTCATCAAGCAAAATTTAAAAAGAGAGAATTTTTTTTTTATTTCTATTTTTCTTGTCCTGTTTACCATCGCAGAAATCATGGAAAATTTTTTAGTTAATTTTTTTAAACTTATTTTTACCATTTTAAATCCCTAAAAAATTTTTGTAAAAAATAGAAAAAATCAAATAAGTGGCTTTTAAATAAAGTTTTAATATTTTTTTTTTATTGATCAAGTTTTCCAGTCTCAGTTTGGTGATTTTCTTAAAGGATGATACCAGTTGAAAGATTAATTGTTTTGTTAGAATATGATTAATTGATTTAAGTCACCCACTATTTTTTTGTTCTTCAAGAGTTGCGAGTCGAAGTATTTCAAGTTTATATTCGTAATTAGTGATGAAATTGAATAATTTTTTGGGACATAAATTAAAATTTGAATAAATACAGAATTTAAAAAGATTATTGAAAAAGTATTTCTTCCGAAAAGCATCTTGAATTTAAGATGATTTAATTTTTTGTGTTTGAATTACAAAATGTATCCACTGATGAAATAACTTTGAAAAAGTGCGATACTTAAAATATTTTTTTCAGTTTCAAATAAAAAAGTAATTTTAAGTTAATATTACTAGGGCAGAGTGAAGTTGGGAGCAACTTTTAACAAGAGCAGAGCAATTCATTTAAAATTGTATAAAATTCGAATTTATTAGTAAACAAAAATGGTTCAAAAATCCATTTTTAATTTTTAATAAAATTTGTTAATTATTTTAAGAAAAAATTTATATATCAATCTTTATTTTAAAAAAGTTATTAATGCTTTATTTGAACAAAATTGATCTACTCCGAAGAATTACTAATCCTAACCCTAATTGCTCCTATTGAAAGCATTTTCATATTTTAAATTAAGCATTAAAGTAAAATAGACTGAGTTTAATTTGGCATTGTGAATTTTGGAACAAAGAACTAAAACAAAAATCTTAAAATGAAATATTTTTTTTATCTTTGAGTCTAAAAATTGATCGGCAAAATGTATCAATTAATACAACCTTTGTTCCCCCCAAATGTATAATAGTATCTGCAATAACTCTGCAATTAAATTTTAATAATTTTCTAAAACATTTAGTTCTTTGCAGATTTGCAGAGTTTTTGCAGGGGCTAAATTTGGGTGGTACAAAGTTTGTATCAATTGATACATTTTGCAGAACAATTTTTAGACTCAGAGTAAAAAAGTAATTTCATTTTAAGATTTTTATTTTTGTTCTTTGTTCCAAAATTCACAATGTCTTTAATTTTTATTTGGAAATTTGAATAAAAATTTGTTCACGTTAAGGTGAATTAAAATAGAATTAGGTGTACAAATTTTAAATCAGGCGAAAAAAATTTAGATTAGGTGAACAAATTGAGTAAAGCCATTTAATAGAATGCCTAACCCTCGAAACTGATATAAAAATAAACAATTGATGCTAATAATTTTTTGTCTTTTTTTAAATTTGAAAGAAAAGCATTTGCTCTGATCTGATTGACCTGGTATTACCCTTTCAATTTACCCAAATTGACTATCTCCTTAAATATTTGCCTTTTAACATAAATGATTAAAATTGGATATATTTTGTAATTCAAACACAAAAATTAAACCAGATTAATTTTAATTTCGATTTGATTGATTTTTATTCTTCGAAATTAACTTGAATTTTAAATAAATTCAACATTAATAATTATAAAATTTTTAATTTGAATATTCGGATAAAATATTTAAAAAATTAAGTTTTTGAAAAATTGTTTTTTTGTTTTTTCTGTTTAATTAGAACAACTATTTTCTAGTGCCCAGTAAAGTGGATAGGACTGTTATAATAAAATAATTCTAGAAAATGTTATAAGAGTTATGTTGACTTGTTGTGGTGAAAATCTGGCACACTTTAAGTATCCAAGTTGAATTGAAATTCAAATATTTTTTTGATTAATTTTTGTTTTAAATATTAAATCAAATATTTATTATATTCGGTTTTTGATTAAAAAATTTTCTTTTATTAAATTTTATTTCGAATATTTTAGATATTCAATTTTTAATTTAAAAAAAAATTAATTTTCAAGTATATTTTTCAAAATTATTTATGTTCCAATAATTAAATTCAAACTTTACTTTCATTCGAAAGGCTACCGAATATCGGTTCAAATAAGCATATTCAATTTCATCACTTTTCATAACTCAAATTACCCAAACTCATTACACATTTAGTTGCTGTTCTTTCTTGAATTAATCACTGAAAATTTTTTTTTATTTTTTTTATAAGACTGCAAACACTGAGAATATAATATGTTGGCACTTATATTATGGATAAATTTTTATTTAACTCTACCAAAGTTTTGTTTGATATTCGCAGATTTGTGTCTTTTTTGATTCGTGACTTTTTGGTAATATTATTTTCTGTTTTATTAAAATTGAAAAAAATAGCTTACTATGAAATCAAATTTCGAACAATAAAAAAACATAATATTAATAACTTATGATGTATCGACTAATATGTGCAGAAAAACTAAAATGATCAAAAAAAAAAAGGGAATATGTCACAAAAAATAACAAAAAATTTCCGCTCAATATCCTTCCTTAAATAATCATGATATGATCAAATTTAATTAATACATAAAAATTAAAAATTAATTCTAAGAACTAGTGCGCAAGAAATCTCTGCGGAAGTAAGACCTCAAATTTGAAATGAGATAAGCTCAAGCCATTTACTTATTTTAATCAAATTAAAGCAAAATTATTTTAAAAATTAGAAAAAAAAAATCCTCAGTTATAAATACGAGTTTGAGGCAATTTTGATTTAGATTTTTCAACAACTTCCTTCAAAATCAGCACAACCTTCACCTCATGTCACTTCTATTAATTTTTTTCGGACGTCATCATAATTTTTCATAAAATTTAATTAACTCTAATTTAGTAATACTAGACTCAATAATTAAACAGGCAAATAAATAGAAAAAATCTATACAAAAGAATGAGGGATTTATAAAAATGGATTCTAGAAATTCTACCTTAAAATTTGACCAAAAAATTTTTTTTTATACCAATTTTATTTTTTTACCTCTCGGTCTATTGATCAACTTGTTACAAGTATTTTTTTTTGCTCGAAAAAGATACATGAAAACAACCATGGGTCCATATTTTATAGCTATATCTGCAAACAACATTTTAGCTCTTAGTATGACAGCTATAAGATTCATTGGACTCAGCAATTTCTACCAAATCTTTGCAAAAATATCACTTTGGTGCAGCATCATTCCTTTCTTGACACGTGTGGCATTCCAAGCATGCTCATGGCAAAATTTTTTTTATACTTTTGACCGAGCAATTTTTGTCCTATACCCAGCAATTTACAACAAATACAATCACAAGAACCTAGTTGTTTGCCTCGTCATTTTGCAAGTCTACATCATTTTGGTGGTTTTTAATTTACCAAATCTATTTTATGAAATAAAAGATGTTGAATTTGCTCTTCAAAATGAGACCATTTCAGTGTGTTCTGGCTCGGTGGTGGTAAATTTAGTGAGAGAAATGCTTTCCCAAGCAGTGGGCATCTATATTCCATTTTTGTTGATGATAGCAGTGAATTTTTGCCTAGTTTGGAAAGTCATGGAATCAAAAAGAAAATCTAAAAGTGTCAAAGAGCTGAATTTTGCCTGTCCTCTCCTAATTTCAAATCTTTTCTTTTTGTTATTTCAATTACCTTTTTCTGTCTATATGATCTATTCAATTATTTTAACACTGAACCCAGAGCTTCATATTTCAGAAAATTTTAATTCGTTTATGCCAACATTGGACATAGTCTCTAGAATCATTGCTTGCATTAACTACTCGTTTTATCTGGGCGCACAATCACTTTTAAACAAAACAAGTCAAAAAGATATCAAAAAATTGATAAATTCAGGTTTTACCAAGTGTTTTAGCAATAGCCAAAGGATTTTTCCTTCATCTAGAACAACTTCAAATTAAATTTTGCTATAAAATTTAACTTTTTAATAAAAAAATAAATTTTAAATTTAAAAGATAGTTAAAATTTTATGATAACGATAGCTTAGGAAATGGACTTCAAACTGAATATTTCTAATTTTTTACAATTATATTTTAAAAAAAAATTAATTTATTAGAAAATTACAGTATTTTGACTTAACATGTTTTTATTGGGCATGATCCTCCACCCAATCATGTCTTAAAACCCCAAACTTTTAAAAAATATCTTTAAATCTATAAACTGGAAAATTTTCAGCCGTTCCTCATTAGAATTCTCTGAGTTATTTTAATCGCGTATGATATTTTTAAATAACATTAATATGAAATTAAAAAACTAAAATACTAAATTAGGAACTAAATAAAAGCATTTTATTTTTTTTTGTCTTTAATGTCAATTTTTTTTTGAATATATCACTATTTTAATTTATTTATACATATTTGATTGAAATGAACTATTATACAATCAAAAAAAAACAAAAATTAATTATTAATTAATCTCATATTGTTTAATAAAAATCGCCGCTTTGAAATTTATTTTATCTGTCTTGTTTTGTTTATCAAATTTCTTTTTATTTTACATATATATAAACCAATATAACATTGTCTTGAAATTCACTCTGTAATTTAAAAAAAAAATGTTTTTAATAAATCTCAAGGAATCCCTAATAACATATCTCAAGATCAGGCTTTTGAACCTAATTCTAAGGAAAAAACTAGAGGAAAAAGTAAAGCTTATTTTCCTTTTTGTAGTTTTCGGGTTGTTCCTAAATTACGGAAACGGAACAACGGAACTGGAATTTAAGGTAACTTAAACACGGAATCAGTCCTCCGAAAATGGGCCCTAAATTGCTGAACTGAAACCTGCTAAAGTTCAAAAGATACGGAATAAAAAACTTTAAGAATAAATTATAAAAAAATTTTATTTACAAGCAAAATTTTTTTTTTCAAGATAAAAATTCTTATAATTTTCTATCAAATGAAATATTAAACAAAGGCATGTATTTTACGTGATATCAAAAAAAAAATTTTTTTGGTATCAAAAATAAATGATATCAAATCGGTTTATTTTTTTATATTTTTATTGATAACTAATTTATTTTAAATAATACCTAAAAAATTATAATGATACCTAAAAATTAGAATGATATCAAAAACTTAAAAAAAAAGAAAATATTTAAGAAAAAAAAATTTTATGTTCTAGTTTTTTTATTAGCAGTTGCTTTATTTTTGATGTACAAATTCGTTACTTGTTGATTTTTCTGTCATTTTTTTTTAGATAATATGACGTAAGACTTTTTCATTTATTTATAACATACTCAATTTTTGATAAAGTACTAAATGATCAATAATCAATTACTTTTAAAAAGATGTGATTTTTATAGATTAAAAAAGATTAACACTTCTATCAATTGTCAATTTTTGAAATCATTTTTTTTATTTTTTCTAACTTATAGAAGATAGAAAAGCCGAGCTTTATATGCGAGTAACGAGACGTCATTGATTTTTTTTAATTTCGTAAGAGGGGTTAATAGAAGAATTATTGTTAACTTAATAAAGCAACTTTTATTAATTAAAGCTCGTCACGGCTATTCTTAAGTTAAAATATGATACTCCCTCCAACATTGTGCATCATGAGGCTTTTAATAAACTAAAATTACTAACAATCTCATATCGGCTTTTTGAATTGAGTGAGAGATATGTTGAGACAGAGCTAAGTCATTCTTTTCCATTGGTTGTAAGACTGGTGAAGGAATACAAAGAAGGTTTCGAATCAAGATATATTGAATACCCAACTCCATTGTGTAATTGCTATCTTGCTATTTCTTCTTTTTTTCTTGATGCTTGAACCATGTAAACCATGTGCCACATGTAACTATCTATTCCAATATATATCTTCTTAAGTTTCATTTATTTAGCTTATTTACTTTATTTTGATTTTTTTTTAATCTCTTTTTATTAACTTTAATTTTTTTTTATTTTTTTTTATTTTTTAACTTATTCTGAAGGAGCTCTAACTCGGTACAGAAAACAAATAAATAAATAAATTAAATAATTTTAATTGGTATCAAGAGTATTATTTTTTTTATCAGAATAATATTATTTTATATCATTATAAAATATAAGTCTTAAAAAAAATCATGTTTAATAAAGATTATTCATTTTTTATTTAAAAAAAAATGAAAGAAAATACCTCTTTATTTAAATCAAAAACTACTTTTGCCTGTAAATAAAATTTTTTCATAATTTAAAGTTTTTTATTCCTTATCCTTTGTTCCGAACTTTAGCAGGTTCCGGTTCAGTAATTTAGGACCCAGTATTGTCATATAGTTTGGTGGAAATTATAAAATCCAATTTAACCATAAGAAGATTTTTTTGAATGAATCAACTCTGAGGAAAATAAATTCATAATTTTTGAAATTTTATTTAGAAAATCTCGTTAGTTAATTTAGAAAAAATAGCATTAAAATAATGAGTAAGCAAAAAAAATTCTAAAATAAGAAAACAATTTAGTTTTTGAAGAATTAAAAAAAAATGTCTATGCAAGAAAACTCAAGTGAAATAAGTATTTTTTACAATGATCTAAATCAACTTCAAAATGGTTTGTACCAAGAAAAAAATCATCTGTAAACTATTAATTTGTTTTATTTAATTTAAATCTCATTTAAATAAAAAGATTTTTAACCAAGCATGTTAATAAATTTTTGACAAAGAGAGTACTCATTCCATTTTGTGGAAAATCACCTGAAATTGCTTGGTAATTTTAATATCTAAAAATTTGATAGATTGTGGATTTTAAATTTGCTCAAGGCTTGCTTCAAAAGGCTTTGAAGTAGTAGGAATTGAAAATAGAGAAGAAAATTGTGAACATTTTTTTAATTTAATCTACAGAATCTTGAATGCTTAAGAAGCGAAGTCAAAAATTTTAAATTATTTGCTGTATTTTTATTATTTAAGTAAGAATTTTTTTAATAAAATTCGATTAATTAAAGAGCAAAGATGGTAAAATAAAAATATACAATGGGGATATATTTAATTTTACGAATGAATATGAGACAACGTTTGATAGCATTTGGGACAGAATGACTTTTTGGACTTTAACTGAAGAAAAAAAGACAAGGTGAGCGAAAGATAAAATATGTATGTGTCAATAATCAACAAGTTTTTTTATAGATATGTAGATCATTTGAAAAAAATTATGGGTCCAGAAATTAGATATTTGTTACATACTTTTGATCCAGAATTACCATCTTCAAATAGCCCACCATATTGCTGCAAATTAAACGATTTGCAAAATATTTTTGGTATACATTTAATTTTGAAATAAAAATTATTTTTTTTAAATTTAAATTTAATTTTGTAGGTGATGATTATGCAATTTTATTGATTGAATCATCAAAACCAGTCAAAGTTGAATTTTTAAAAAAGCCTGTCATCGTTCAAGAAAATTTTTACCTTGTGAAAAAGTTCATGAAAAATCGCTGCAACTTTTATGCATTTTAAAATTAAAATTCGACTAAAAAAATAACTTTTTATTTTTTCTTGACCAAAATTAGAATGAACGAAATCTTATGACGTTTTCGGCTGCCTTTTCCGAAAATATTATTAAATTTAATTATTTGTTGTGGCTCTTGCAAAAGCTACAACAATTGTCTCCTCAGTTAAGAATTAAAACTGACTAAGTAAAAGCAATTTGCTGCAGTTATGCAAAGCAAATTGCAATTATAAAATGGTTTGCTTTTTTAGAATACTTTTTCTCAACTTTTTTCTCTCTTTCACTTTTTGTAATTTTCCCCTTACAGACTAGAAGTGTCTTTTATTATTAAATAAAAATATAAATAAAGGAGAAATTATCTTTATTTTTGTTTAATCTCCTTATTAAAAATAGAGTAGAGTCAAAGGATTTTAACATATTTTTAAATTTTTAAATATTAGTTTCGTTCTATTTTTTCTTAAAATTCAAAAAGTCCTGCTTTCAATTATACACGAATTAAAGAAAATTTCACAGTTGTCCGAAATCAAAGTTTAAAGACTTTAACTCTGGAAAATTTGAGTAATAATTTAATAATCAGTATTTTATAATTCATTCAGATTTATTTTAAAGTCAGAAGTTTATGTCAAATTCTTGACTTGTTAATTTTATATAAATATTTATATAAATATAAATATTGTTCTCTTCCCTTAAAATTTAAATTCATTTCTGAATTTAGTTATTATTATTAGAAAATTATAATTGAAAAAACGTCCTCTTTCTTATTATTTGACAAAATTACTGAATCTAATGTCTTTGACCTATCCAAAAGAAACTACCATATAAATTTTCATCAGAATTATGAGAGTTCCTTTCAAATGACGATTTTCTAGTCGACTCACAACACTATAATGAACCCATTACCATGAATGAATTGATTGGGTCTGGCATGACTGATTAACACAAATTATATCCCTCTGTCCCAATATTTCACTCCTTTTCCCTGATTTTATGAATTTTTTTATATATATTTACAAACTAATATTTTGACACTTTTAATGATTATTTTTCGAAAAAAATTTTAAGCTATTTTTTTAAATGATATTGATTGATTCTCATTTAGTAAGATGGGGTAAAGCTAAAATGTTTTAGATGGTGAAAATTTTTGGAAACAATTTTTTCTAATAATTTTTATTATCAAGGTCTAAAGATCAAAACGAATTCTGGTTGCTTAGGATTATTGATTTCATATCTAAATTTTTTTCAATTTAATCCAGAGCATGAAATTGAATTGAAAAAACACTTTTTGAGAAAAGATTAAAATTCGAGTAAATAATTAATCTTAAAATTTAAATCAAAAAAGCAATGTGGAATTTTAGTACAAAAAGAGTGCAATTTTTTGTAAAATGTGCAGCATCAAGGTTTTGTAAAGTTAAGTACAAAAGAATAGAAAAAGATGATAAAAAATTGAATGACATTTTTTACTAAAATTTTAAAATTAGTTGCGTGAATACATGGTGCAACTTTCAAACGATTGACGTCATGATTTTTTTGCCGTTCCATTAAGTTATTGTGGCGCAGCGGTGAAGTTTGGAGCAAAGACTTTAGCAAAATATTTTTTATTAAATTGAGCACCAATTTTATTTCAACTAGTAGCAATTATTTTCAAAATAAATCTTTAAATTAATAAAAAAATTAAAAAAAAAAGATAAATTTTGATTGAATATTGATAGAAACAGTAATAAATGATTTGTTGACTTTTTTTCTGAATTAATAAAACTTTATTTGATTTTTATATTAAAAATTTTAAAAATTATCAATTTATTTTTTAATTTTGAAAATATTTTGCTTTGATTTCATTTTTTTGCTCTAAATTTCTCCGCTTCTATTGTAAAAAATTAAAATCAACTAAAATTAATAAAATTATGTTTTATTGACTTGTGAAATACTCTGTTTTATTCTAATTTCTTTTCAACTTTATTATATAAAAACTTTTAATTTTTTTTTGATATAATAAAAAAGCATTAACCTTAAAACACCTCAGGCATAGTAGATACCGATAAAAGCTAATATATCTCCTTTTGTAAATGAAAGTTTAGGATCTTCATCTTTCGAATGACTATTGGTGAAATTCAATATAAATTTATCATGGACAAGTCAAAAATAATGAAAAATGCTGACAGTTTTGTCTCAATTATTTATTCGTCGCAAAGCCTGTTGGTCGAACTTTTTCATTAAAAATTTATCTTTTCTCTGAGACTTGTCCCTTCTCAGTCATTCAATCTTACCCATATCGTTCCTTTTTTCGAAGTTTTTTCATTATTGGTTTCTTCTTATTCAGGTTATTTATTATCTGAGTCTTCATCTGAGTCATATTCAGTATAAGGTTGATTTGATGCTTCCATTTCTTCTTCAAAATCATTATCAAAGTCATCATTTTCCTCATAATCATAATAATTTTCATCAAATACTTCTAATAAGGTATCATCCGCATTACTATGAAGTTCAAGAATTTTTAAGACAGTTTTTCATCGAGACATGGTTCAAAAATTATTATTTATTATTGGAATCAAGTAGAGTTTGGATATTATACCTTCCCTGCCAAGTACATAGTTGAATTTGCTTAACAATGTGAATACAAATTAATTAAATAAAAAAAAAATATTAAATAATTTTTATTTTTATATTTAATTAATCTAAATTTTGTAGAATTAAAATTGTTAACAAGAGGGCTGAAAAGAAGGCTATGCCATTCGGAGCTGCCCTGGAAATTCCCCTTTCCTAAATTATCTTTTAAATAAAATAAATGACTAGAGTTTGGAATTAAAAAGCATAATTAGAATTGGTTTTGATTTATTTTACAGAATTAAAGACAATATTTTTGGAGGGTCCAAAATAAAACCTCCTAAGGTTTTACGTATTCTTTTTTTCTTTTTGCATGAAAATAAAAATTTTTTGTAATCCAAATTAATTAATTATAATATTTTTTTGATTTTAATTTTTATGGAAAAGAAAATGGCAAAAATGATTAAATTTACTGAGTAATGAGCAAAAATAGTACCAAAACTGTTTTAAAAAAGGTATTGTGAATTTAAAATGCAAATTGAGCGAAAATTCTACATTTTTTAATCATTTAAAATTAAAGTTAATTAAAATATTAGAAAAAAAATACAACATAGTGCAACATAATTTGTTGCACCTTTTTTAACAAAAATAATTTTTCTCGTGTAAAAAATGACAAAAAATAAAGAATCAATAAGATTCAAGGCAATGTGAAAATTTAGTACAAATATTACAGTACAAAAAGTAAAAACTTTATAATTTGTTTTCTAATTGTGCAAAAATATTTCAATACAGAGCACAATATTATACAAATTTTTACAGACGAATTCCAAGCTCTGAAAAATCTCTGCAAAACTCTGCAATTTATCACATATTCAAATATTTTTTGATGGTGTGCATTTTACAGAAAATTGCAGAGTCTTTGCAAAGCTTGAAATTCGTTTGTACAAATTTTTACACAATATTTTTCTCTTTAAAGAACCATTTTTAAATAATTAGAAAAAAAACTATTAAGTTTTTACTTTTTTATTGTAATTTCTGTACTAAAATTTCACATTTTCAAGATTCAAATAGATTAATTTGATTTCATAAAAAAAGAAAATAAAAAAATTAACTTTATGTAAAAAAGATACAAAAAAGTATGTTGCAGTATTTTTCTAGGATTTTAATTAAATATAATTTTAATAAATCAAAAAATGAAGAATTTTTGTTCAATTTGTATTTGAAATTCACAAAACCTCGAAAAAACCGAGTTTTGAGTGTTAATTAATCAATTTTTAGCTGCCTTCATTCAACGTTCTGCAGTGTGAAGAACGCTGACAAAAAAACGCTGAAAGAACGCCGTTTTAACATCTCTTTACAAGCGATTAAACCAGAGTTGATTAAAATTCCCAAAAAAAGGCCAAGTCATTAAAAAAAATCCAAGTCCGGACTTTTAAATTTAAAAAAAAAGTCCGAACTTGGACTTTCTTTTTTAAATAAAAATTTTTATAGCCCAGACTTTAAAAAAAAACTAAAAATCAAAACTACAATAAAAATCAGGATTTGGACTCTTTTAAAAAAAAATTTAAGTCTTTGTCCCAGACTTTAAAAAAAAATTAAAAAAATGTCTTGGACTTTTAAAAAAAAAAGATGAAAGTCATTGGCACGGCTTATGCTAAAACATTGACCAACTGTTTTCAACAGGTAAAAAAGGGTACAAGTAAGGACTTTTTTTTATTTTTTCTATTTTTTTTTAAGTGCGGGCCACAGACTTTCATTTTCTTTAAAAAAAAAAACCAAGTCCTCTTTTTTTTCTTAGTTTTTATTTTAAATTTCATTTATTAAACTCCAAGCCAAAGACTTTTATTTTTTTCAACAAAATGTCCAAGACCTGTTTTTTTTAAGTTTTAATTTCCAGTTTTTTGTTTTAAAGTCCGAGCTAAAGACTTTTATTTAAAAAAAAATAAAAAGGGTACAAGTAAGGACTTTTTATTATATTATTTCTATTTTTTTTAAAGTCTGACGGTAAACTGCCGACCACCGACCATTTTGCAGAGAATTTAATATAAAATAGTAAAAAGTCCTTACTTGTACCCTTTTTATTTTTTTTTAAATAAAAGTCTTTAGCTCGGACCTTAAAAACCTAAAAAAAAAACAGGACTTGGACTTTTTTTGTAAAAAATTTAATAAAAATAAAATTCTTTAGTTCGGAATTTAAAAAAAATAAAATTCTTTGGCTTGGAGTTTTATAAATAAAATTTAAAATAAAAACTAAGAAAAAGAAATCAGGACTTGGACTTTTTTTTTAAAGAAAATGAAAGTCTGTGGCCCGCACTTTAAAAATAATAGAAAAAATAAAAAAAAGTCCTTACTTGTACCCTTTTTATTTTTTTTAAATAAAAGTCTTTAGCTCGGACCTTAAAAACTTTAAAAAAAAAGAGGACTTGGACTTTTTTTGTAAAAAATTTAATAAAAATAAAATTCTTTAGTTCGGAGTTTAATAAATAAAATTTAAAATAAAAACTAAGAAAAAAAATCAGGACTTGGACTTTTTTTTTAAAAGAAAATGAAAGTCTGTGGCCCGCACTTTAAAAATAATAGAAAAAATAAAAAAAATCCTTACTTGTACCCTTTTTAAAGATAAAAGTCCTTGGCTCGAATTAAAAAAAAAACAAAAAAAATCAGGGCATGGCCTTTTTTAAAAATGAAAGTCTTTAGCTCGGACTTTAGATCAAAAAACTGGAAATTAAAACTAAAAAAAAAAAAAAAAACAAGTCATGGACATTTTTTTGAAAAAAATAAAATTCTTTAGTTCGGACTTTAAAAAAAATTAAAAAAAAAAAGTCCTGACTTTGACTTGTGACTTTTAAAAAACTTAGTTTTAAACAGCGTATAAGACAAATAATTTGCAAGTACAAATACATTTCGCATAATGCTCTTTTCTCTTAACATCACTGATCAAATGCAAATGAATGAATGCATTGCTCGTCCAAAATTGTTGATAAATTCAACAATAATTTAGCAATTGAAAACAAGAGCCATTCGCAAAGGTATTCTTGCATTTAATGGTAAACCTACAGCCAGAAATGTCACGGAACTATCCACCCGGGCCCAATCCGGCCAACATGGGCCTCAATCCAAACCAGCACAACCCACCAATGCACCCGAATCGTGCCCACCCGCCCAACCAACACTCATCCCGCAATATGCAGCGTCCAGGACCGCCGGCCCATCACCACGGCCATCACCAGCGGCCCGCCCAGCCCAACAGAGCCCAAGAGCAGCCCTTGTCCGACCACTTCGACTGCAAGGTGCTCGAGAGCGCCCACTACCCATTTTGTCCTGACCACTCCAAGTACGAACACATCGCCAAAATTGGCCAGGGCACGTTCGGCGAAGTGCACAAGGCAAAACTGCGCGGCACCACCCAAATAGTAGCTCTCAAAAAAGTTCTCACCGAAAACGAAAAAGAAGGAGTAAATAGCTCACACCGCTTAAACTAATCTAAATTTCTACCAATTTTTTTAGTTTCCCATCACCGCTCTCAGAGAGATCAAAATTCTGCAAGTGCTCAAGCACGAGAATATTGTGCGTCTCATCGAAATATGCACCACTAAAGCCAGCGCTGAGAACAAGTTCAAGAGCGAGTTCTATTTGGTGTTTGAATTTTGTGAACACGACCTGGCCGGTCTGCTCAGCAACGCCAAAGTTAAATTCTCGCTGAGCGAACAGAAAAAAATCATGCAACAACTGCTCAACGGCCTCTACTACATACACAAGAATTTTATTCTCCACCGGGACATGAAAACAGCCAACATTCTGGTGACCAAAGAGGGAAAGTTGAAGCTGGCCGACTTTGGGCTGGCCAGGGCCGTGGCGCAGACCAACTCGTCGGCCAAATACACCAACAGGGTGGTGACACTGTGGTACAGGTCGCCGGAGCTGCTGCTGGGCGAAAAGTGCTACAACAAGGCGATTGACATGTGGGGCGCTGGATGCATAATGGCTGAGCTGTGGACCAAAGAGCCCATTCTTAAAGGAAGCACTGAGCAACACCAGTTGGAGTTGATTCAGAATTTGTGCGGTCCGATCACTGGTGACGTGTGGCCCGAGGTCGACAAGCTCGAGTTGTTCAACAAAATTGTTCAGCGAGCTGACCAGAAGAGAAAAGTGAAGGAAAGACTGGGAAATTATATTAAGGATGTGAATGGGTTGGACTTGCTGGATAAGCTGTTGACCCTTGATCCAAAAAAGAGGATTGACAGCGATGAGGCGCTTGATCATGACTTTTTTTGGACGGAGCCGTTGCCGTCTGATCTTAAGCTTGAGGCTATTACGTCTAGTAATTTTGAGTACACGGCTGCTAGACGAAATCAGTTTAGACAGGCTGCACGCCACCAAAACACTGACCAGCAACACTATGATAGAGTTTATTAGAATTTTTTTTTTTGTTCTTTTTTTGTTCATTCAAATATTGTTTAGTATTGTTTCTGTTTAATTAAATTAAATAAATATTCTCTTGTTTTTTGTTGTTGTTTTTTTTTTTAGTTAAAAAAAAAGGATAAAAGAAAGAGTTGATAATTGAGTGTCATTTATTAAACGTCATAAGAAAAAATTAAATCTTCATCTAAAATTTAAGGCTTAGAATTTTTCTATCACCAAAAATCATCATTTTTCTAAAATTTCTCTTTGCATTCTAAAAATGCCCTCGTGATACTAAAGTACTTTTTTTGTCTAAAAAACTCTCTTGGAACAAAGTAGGCTTCTAATAAAAAATGAACTATTTCTTTCTTTGTAAAGTTAGAAAGCTTATTAAAATTTACAGTTAGTCAAACAATTTTAAGATGGCTTTAAAAAAAAAATCGTCTGATTCTAGTTTGAAAAATTAAAATTTGTTTTTGGATTTTAACGTGCGATGGAATACGCTTTATCTTATGCTTGAACGTTTTTTAAAATTTAAGTTTATCATAAATTCAATTACTCTTGGTCCGACTGAAATTCCTAATATAACACTCAAAAAAAAAGAAAAGATTGAAAATATAAGAATTTATTCGAATGATTGGGAATTAATTGAGTCTTTAGTTTGTGTTTTGAAGCCTTTTTATGAAGCAACTTTGAGATTACAGAAAACAACATTCATAATCTTTGGCTTAAGTAAAATAACTGAAAAGGTTCTTTTAAAATGGTGTACTAAGCGAATTGCAACAAGTACTAATAGAAATATCAAAATATCGACCAAAGCTTTATATGAAAATTTGAATAAGCATTTAGTGAACAAAATAAGCGCAAGTCAAAAAATTGATTGTTTGGTATTTAATTTTTACAATTTTAAGATTATTTTTTAAACAAATTTTTTTTGCTAAGATTTCCGCTTATCTTGATCCCGTTGCCCACAAATATTTAGAAAAGGACGAAATTGAGCTTGTTGAAAGAGAATTTGAAAAATTTTATCATTTGCCAACTGGCAAAAGAAATCTTCGTAGTCGAAATAGAGAACACAGCGAGCCGTCTAACAATGGAAACAGTCAATGATGAAGCTGATAAGAGAGAAAATGATGACAATATTTTTGATATTGATAAATTTGTTTATAGTCTGGGAATTCAGGCAACTAATTCGCTAAAAGATTAGACGAATATTGAACAAGAATGTTTTTATTTTCAAAAATTGATAACTACTGAAAAACAAGTAATCAATAAAAATGTAAACTCTTGAAGACTAAGGATTTCGCAGGGTTTTAGTCAACTTATGTAATTATATTCCCTAAATTGTCCAAATTAGTGAGAAAATTTAATATCAAATGCGCAACTTCAGTAAAAATATTTCATTTATAATCTTGTATAATAATTTTAAATTTTTTCCTCAAAGGTTCCGTCTGAATCCGCCTTTAGCATTTCAGGCTATATTCAGAGACAGAATCGAATGCGGTTAAGAAGTAGGTCATTACGTTTTATAATGATTCTAAGAGAAAAAGAAAAATTAAAAAATTTAAATTTTTGCTAAGAGTTTGGTGTGTTAATGATTGAATAAAAGGTTGTTTTGTACTTTAAATTGTTTCCGGAGTATTATCTCCTGAGCTATTATTTCATGGCTTTGCCTTATGGTGATAAATTTTGAAAAAAGCTTGTTTGCTCTGTCAACGATCAAATCGATTCTTAGCTCTTTGTGGATTGTTTTGATACTTGTCTTTAGTGGAAAATACTTAATGATTCGTAAGCTCGATTTTGCATTTTTTGCATTTCGGCTCTTATGTTCTGAGTGCCAGACTAAAGTATTTTAAAACAGTAGTCGAATAATGATCAAATGAGTGATATGTAAAAATTCTGTTGATTTTAAAAGATGATATCCATTTAAAATTTTTAGTTTTCCTGATTAGGTTTATTTTGGAAATTTGTTTTGAAATGGTAATTTTCAAATGTTCTTTGTAGTTGATTTTGGGATCTATATTATCAAGGAAGTCTAGAAAATCACAACTCTTTTTTTCCATCTAATGTTGTAAACATAATAAATCAAGTAATAACATCTACCATACAACAAGCAGCCTTGGCGGCATTCCTCTAGTTAAATCAAGGAAATTTAAGAGGGGGGTAGATTAAAATAGAATCGATTATAATAAATTGATTAAAATAGCAAGGTAAAAAAACAAATCATGTAACAATCTTTTCCAATTTTATATATTATTACATTTCATTTATTTAGCTTATTTACTTTTTTTTTTAATTCTTTTTTTTTTTTTATCTTATTTTATTAACTTTAATTTTATTTTTATTTTATTTTTTAATTTTTAACTTATTCTGAAGGAGCTCTAGCTCGGTACAGAAAACAAATAAATAAAAAAAAAAAAAACAAATCAATTAAAAGAGCAACATTATTTTAGCAAAATACCTTTATTAATTAAATAAAACAATTATCTTAAAGAAAAAAGTGTTTAATATTCTAAAATGAACGAAAGATTTAAAATATCTTAATTATAAGGAACTAATCAAATAATACAAAAAATACAAATAGCAATAAAAAGCTTCAAGAAAAAAATAGCAAGTGTTAATTGAAATATAATTGAAAGAGCATAATTGAATTAAGAAAAAAAAATAGAAAATGAAATTAATAATTGGCTTATATTTAACAGCGTAGCTAATTTAATATATTCGTAGCTAAAAAAATTAAAAAAATAGATAATAAAAATAGAATAAGTTGACAAATTAATTATTTCGTAGCTAAAAAAATTATTTCGTAGCTAAAAAAAAAAAATTGTAATAGAAAGTTAATTAGATGTTTGTATTTTTATTTAATTTTGGTGGACGGCCTCTTTTTTTTGGAGCCTCTTTTGAGTTTAGTCTTGAAATAGTTATTGACGAAGTCGGTTGAATGAGCAATCTATTTTTAACATTGTTCTCTTGTCACTAATGTCATATTTGCTTGTTTTCGTCTTCCTCTCTTTGAATTGCATTCTATGTTTAAATCAATAGATGGAAATTGACATAAGCCAAGATTGTAAGCAACAGCAATGACGAACATAACTTCTATTAGCCTTCCTTAATTTTTTGCTAGGCCTTTCTTCGATTTCAGCATCGTTATCGGTGTCGTCATCTCTATTGTTGATAGGTTTTAAAATTAATGTTGAAGAGGATTCTGTATCACTCATTTTAAAAATTTACTTATCATTATTCAATACTTATCAGTAACTCATCAAATATTGAACATTTATATAGAAAAAATAACTTAAATTAGAATAAAACTCATCAATTTTCTCTAATTTACATCTGCTACAAAATTAATTTTTTAGCTACTAATTAATTAATCTGGCTACAAAAAAATCAATTTAGCTACTAAATAATTAAATTTATCTTTTTTTATTTAGCTACTTTTTTATTTTTAAATTAGCTATGAATATAATTAAATTAGCTACGCTGTTAAATATAAGCCATTAATAATTTGATCGCTAATATCGATCAAATAACATTTAATAACGGAAAAGTGACAGCATCACAAAAGCTTAATCCACAGTTAGTAAACGTAAGCCGGCTTATTATTATTATTATTATTATTATTATTATTATTATTATTATTATTATTATTATTATTATTATTATTATTATTATTATTATTATTATTATTATTATTATTATTATTATTATTATTAGTAGTAGTAGTAGTAGTAGTAGTAGTAGTAGTAGTAGTAGTAGTTTTGACTGTAGCTGGCTAGCCAGCGAGTGTGCTGATAAGGCACACTAAGACAGCTGATGTGATTGATTGCTGCTCATCCAGCAATCAATGCCTGCTTTAAAGCTGTTAACATTGGGGGCTTCAACTAATTCATTTGGCAGCGAGTTCCATAAGTTAGCGGTTCTGTTGAAAAAAAAGTTATCTCTATGTTGGAGCCTCGATATTTCTTTGTGATATTTGAGGCAGTGACCTCTTCCTTGGTTTTTTGTGACATTAAAATTGTTGCTTTTTTCAACCGATTCTATTCCATGCATGAACTTGTATAATTGAATTAGATCACCCCTTTTTCTTCTTTCCTCCAGATTTGGAATGTTCAAATCCTTCAATCTGCTTTCATACGATTTGTTTCTAATTGACGAAACAAATTTCGTAGCTCTGCGTTGAATCCTTTCAACATTCTCACAGTCAGACTTAAGAATTGGAGACCATACAGGAACCGCAAATTCCAAAAGAGGTCGAACAAAAGTTAAATACAAAGATCTTAATAACTTACAATCAAAACGAGCGAATGACTTCCTGATGCGACCTAACATTTGATTTGCTATCACTTGATTTTTCCATTTAAGATTTGTATTGAAAATAACTCCAAGATCTCTTTCGGTTTCTGACGTTGCTAATAGCTTACCATTAATAAAATAAGGAAATTTTTTGTTTTTATGACCATAATGCATAACCACACATTTTGATGTGTTGAAGAGAAGAAGCCAATCTTGAGTCCAATTTAAAATTAAATCTAAATCTGATTGTAGTTTCGCGGCGCTTATTTCTAATACCGTTTGCGAGAAAATTTTAGTATCATCTGCATACAATTTCACAACATTCTCTATTCCTTTAGGTAGATCATTGATATACAAAACGAACAATAGTGGACCAATCACTGACCCTTGTGGTACACCGCTAAAAATCTCAACCCAATCCGACAAAATTTCACCTTGAATAACTCGTTGTCTTCTATTTTTCAAGAAAGCTTCAATCCATTTTAGTGTCAGACCATCAAAGCCATACGCTTTTAATTTAGCTATTAGTCGATAGATTGGATTCTATAGTAATTCAACAATTTTCTTTGTAACAACCGCGCGGTAAAAACCAATCAAAAAGTGTGAATTTTTTTTTAACACAGGAAGAAAAATAAAAATTATAATTTATTATATCAAATTTTATTTGTCAAGAAAAATCACCAATAAAAATTATAAGATAAAAAATTCAAATTATGAAAAAAAATTGCAACAAAAAAAATTAATACAATTTCAAATCTCCAAAACTATAATTTATAAAATTCAAATGGTTAGCATTAGTAGGATCGATATAATAATAATTACAAATAGGAACAATCGGGGTGAAATGAACGTCTTTCAAAGATAAAGTGATAGGATATTTATTTAATTTACTTGTATCAACGTACATACTCATAGAAGACATTGAATTCCGAGCAACTAACATGGTGATCTCAGCGTCATCAACATGATCATGGCCTTTATGCAAACTATTAATAGATACTACTTCATTTGCATCATTCGATCTTAAAAGCACTTTACATTTACAATTAGAATAATATTTGCGACAACGCCAAATTGTAATCCCATGTATATCTCTTTCTTTTAATTTATTATACAATTGATTAGCGTGGAGTAGGAAATATTTCCCTTCTTTTTCTGTTGGTATGAGTGAAAATTTGGACATTTTTGTTTTTTTTCGAGTATGGTCATTTTTATTAAATACTCATCTTAATGTGCTTAATTAGGCTAATTTAGGTGTTGCTGCAACTAACTGCAACAAAAATTTAAATCACTTCAAATCAATCAATTATTGCAAGTTAAGAGATGGCATAATTAGGTTAATTAAAGTTGAAATTATTATTATTAGTTGTCATTCAACAAGTTTTTTAAAGTTATGTGTTATATTTTTTATTTCCGACTCCTCCCAAATTTGTTGAATTACTACAAAGAAAAAAAAATTGTTGAATTACTTTCAAGTGTGAACAAATTGTGGAATTACCGTGAGCCCTCTGTGCGGAACAGTATCAAATGCTTTCGCAAAATCTAGCAGAATCACATCAACAGGAATACTTTTGTCTAGACTCATTGAGATGAAATCTAGCGTTTCCAGAAGATTAGATGTACATGACTTTTAGTATATAAAAAAAAATGTCTAATTGAAAAATAATTAGCGAGCGTTATTGGCTTTTAGTAAAATATTTACATAATTGCACAAATAGAAGTAATCTTCATTAATGAACATCGCCACTTGAATTGAACGAAATTAAAATTTTACTGAGTCGATTAAACCTTTGTTGTCAGACTGAAAGATGCTATCAATTAACTACAGTGAGAACTTTTTACCATAATCAAGACAACATATACTAAACTTACTCTCAAATGTATCCAATTATTTGCAAAAGGATTAGTCGTTTCTAGGAAAATCTATAAATTTATCATAAAGCTCGTTAAAGATATTTCTACATAGTTCGTTATTATAAAATTGATTTAGAAGGTAGACTTTGTGCTTTAAATTGATTTGACTAACGGATTCAAGTCCTAAGACACCATTAATGGGACTCATTCGGCAAAACCTGTTAGCCGGCTTATGAATTTTTAGATAAAGGAATTGAAAAAATTATCATGGATTATTCAATAGATAGCTTCAGGTTAATTTATGAAAATCTTTCGTTCATTTTAGAATATTAAACACTTTTTTCTTTAAGATAATTGTTTTAAAAAATACTTGCTATTTTGAACTTGTCAATTTTATTTAACTAATAAAGGTATTTTGCTAAAATAATGTTGCTCTTTTAATTGATTTGTTTTTTTACCTTTGCTATTTTAATCAATTTATTATAATCGATTCTATTTTAATCTACCCCCCTCTTAAATTTCCTTGATTTAACTAGAGGAATGCCGCCAAGGCTGCTTGTTGTATGGTAGATGTTATTACTTGATTTATTATGTTTACATCATTAGATGGAAAAAAAGAGTTATGATTTTCTAGACTTCCTTGATAATACTCGAGCTAGCTTTACAAAAATTGAATGCCTCTGATTTTTTTTCTACAGTCATTCGGAAGCCAGGGTTTACATTTATTTCTTCAGGGAAATGATCACTTGTCATATCATGCTCATAAAGGACTCTAAAATTAGATGTCTAATCACCAAGATTATAGGAACAGATAAACAGGTCTAAAATTTCACTACAATCACGATTGATCAGATGAAAAGAAGGAGAATGATCGTTTAAGATGATTAGTCCTAAACTATCAATACAGTTTTCAAGAATTTCAATATTTTAATTTTGATTTAAACACATAAAATTAGATGATTTAGAATTTAAATCAACACCTTGAATAAAAGACGGACATTTCTTTTATTGTGTGAAAAAATCTGGGGAAATTAGCTTATTTGGTGGGTTATTAATTGTAAAAACCGAGATTTCTTTATTTAGGGGCTTAATTTTGATAGACAGAAACTCAAGCTCAAAATGGTTAAATTAACTATCTTTGACAAACTCAAAATTATTTTTCACTAAAAAAGAAAGTCCTCCTCCAAATCTATTTCTCGTTTGGATAAAACCTCGTACCCATCAAAGTTTAAAAAACAAATTACCCGAGTTTGAATCAAACTAGTCTCGTTAAATAAAACAATATCTGGAATAAATTTTTTATAAAGTTTTTAAAAATATTGCATTTAATTGTTAATATTAGAAAGTCATTTAAATTTGATCCGAACTAAAGCTACTTCTGATTAAAAAAAAAAATCAAGACAAAATAAAATAAAATAAAAATGAAGAAATATAAGATAAAAATTTTAATAAATTAAAATATAATATAAGAGAAAGTTAAAATTGATAAATTGTAAATAATGACATATGCTAAATGTTTAAGTATTAAACAGTTCAGGAAAGAAAGAAGAAATAGTAAGATAGCAATTACACAATGGTGTTGGGTTTTCAACATATCTTATTTCAAAACCCGCTTTATTTTCATCAACCAATAACCAATGGAACAGAATGATGCAGTCCTCTCGCTACATATCTTTCGCTCAATTCAAAAAGTCGATTCTAGACAAATAGTAATTTAAGTTTATTAAAGGCCTCATGATGCAAAATATTGGAAGTAGTATCATATTTTAGTTTAAATATAAAACGTACTGCTGAGTTTTGTAAGACTTGAACTTTTTTAATGTTTGTCTCCGAAAATGAATTCAGACACGGAAAAGAGTAATAAATTATAGATCCGATTAAAGATTTATAATGGTTTCCTAGTGTGCAACAGTTAAGACCCCATTTTTTTTGGCAATATTTTAATTAAATTCAACCGTGAACTACAACGCTGTTTTATTTCATCAACCATTGTGGTAAATGATAATTTTGAATGAAATTTTATACCTAAGAACTTGATTTCCTTTTGACTCTCAATTTTATTTTCATATAATTTCAATTTTAAGTCAATATTTTTCTTAGTCCATTTCATTAATTAGTCTTATTACTGAGCCTTTAGGTACATCTGCAGTAATATTGTATTCATTACTTAGATGACCATTTAAATTTACTTTAAATGATCTTGAGTCTAACAACGAATTGATTCAGTGTATTAGGTAATTCGGAAGGTTCATTTTTATTAGTTTAAAAATAAGACCATCATGCAAAACCCTTTCAAACGCCTTTTAGATATCAAAAAATATGGAACAAACATTTTTCTTTATATCAGATGATTCTAAAATTTTTTGAAAAAGGAAGAAAAGATTATCAGTGGTTCGTCGATTTTTTCTAAAATCTGATTGTTCCTGAATTAGTAATGAGTTTTGTTTTAAATAACTATTTAATCTTGAGAAGGAGATACGTTCTAAAAGTTTTCCTAGACAGCTTGTCATACTGATTGGTCGGTAGTTAGCTGGGTCTTGTGTTAAAATTGACTTTTTAGGTATCATAGTAATGTAAGCAGATTTTCAAGCATTCGGTATTTTACTTTATATCCAGGCGTTTTTGGCATCATATTCGCATCATTGTCTTTTTGGTCAGCTTCAATTATTATTAGTAGTAGTAGTAGTAGTGTGAGATGTAACACATAAGTGTGAGTGCAGTTCATAACGCTGCATTTTATCAGCTTTATTGATTGGGTTTCTTCCTGGTATGTTTATGTTAGCTGCCAAAAAATTAGTTAAAAGTAATTTAATGCATCGCACAAAATTCGCAATAAAATTATTTTTGATTTAATTTCTTGGGCTGGACTTACTAACTCTGTTCCATAACTTCTTAGACTGGTAAATGAGTATAGACGAGGTTTCGAATCTAGATTTGTTAACTATCCAACTCCATTGTGTAATTGCTACCTTGTCATATACTCTTTTTTCTCTGAAAACTAAACCGATATAACTTTTGTAACTTTGGTGTCTATTTTCTGCCTTTCAAAAACGATTTTTTTTTCTTTTTGCTTTTTTCTTTTTTTCTTTAATTTATTTCCTTTTCAAATTTCAATTATTTAACTATATTTTTTAATTCTTATTTTATTCGGTAACTTTTATTTTAATCATTTTTTTTATTTATTTTTATTTTTTATTTTTCTCTGAAGGAGCTAACGCTCGATACAGATTTACAAATAAATAAATAAATTTCTATTTTATTTTAAATTTACTAAAATTTGGGTATTTTGAATTTTGAAAAAAAGAACAAAAAAAATTTTAAATAGATTTTCAGAGTTTTTGCAGATACTAAATTTTTGTAAAAACCTTGTACCAGCTGATATATATTGCAGAACAATTCTCAGACTCATAGTAAAAAAGAAATTTAAAATTTAAGTTTTCGCCCATGCTTTTTGTTCTATAATTCAAAATGCCTAAAATGTGCCTCTTTTAAGATAAAAATTAGTAAAAAATTTTAAAATCTTTTTTTATATTAAAGAAAAAAATAAAGAACAAAATTTGTTAAATTTTAAAATACGTCCTTTTTGAGCTTTTAATATTTTACCATTTTTACGAAAAAAATTGTAAATTTCAACAATCAACTTACAGATTTTTCTTTGATACCGACCTTCATAAAACGACAAAAATTCAAATAAAAGAATATGAAAATAATATTTTTTTCAAACATTATCTTTAAAATAAATTAAAGAATTAAATCACAAAAAAAATCATATTACAAAAGATTTAAGAGTAAGAATGCTCTAAAAAAAGCAAAACTGCCCTAAAAAATTCGATTAAAAATATTTTTTTATTTTAGTTAAATAAAATTAAAAAAAATTTTTATTTCTTTGAATTAAATCACAAATCGGTCAAGTCTTTGCAATCAACAATTATCTTAATGAACAAAGTGTTGTCTTTGATGTATTCATGGTCGGACGACAATAGTTTACCTAAAGGACAAAAAAGAGGCAGACCACTGGCTATGTTCATATCCGAAGTGGGCCTGCGAAACGAGGACGAATTCGGATCGGGCCTGAAAGCGTCTATCAAATTCTCCCTGGATTCTGTAGTAGATTGATCAATTAGAATAAAAGTTACTTTTTGCTTAAAAGGCCATCTGAGCAGAGCATCATTTTCGCCTCTGAGAATAACAAAAAAAAGACTCAGATGGCTGTTGCGTCCATTTCCGTCTCCATTCAAATAAACTCTGCCGCACATTTTGTACCCACTTCGGCTAGTGTAAAACGGCGGAGAATAAAAACTAATCTGTCTGCCTGACTTGGCCTCCTGCATTCGCTCCTGCACATTATTTACTTTCCACAACAATGTTCCATCATAGTTTGTCTTTTCCAAGTTGACCAGTCTTTCCTCCAGTGTCAGCAAACTGACCTGGGCCAGGGCCAGTGTTTTATGAAGATCCTGGACTAGGATTTTATAATCAGTCAAGCCCTGCCTCAAAACAACATTCTCTTGTTTGAGCTTGTCGTGCAGTCTGTTCGTTTTGGTAAGGTCACTTATAAGACTATTTAGATTGTTAAACATCATGTCCATTTTGCTGTTCAGAGAGCCCAGCGAGACCGAATTTTGCACCTCAGACATATCACTTATTTCATCACCACCATTGCCAACACCATGCCGTGTTCTATTCTCTACAAAATGTTTACCCACTTCCTCAAATTCTCTCAGACGTTTGAGCTCTTTTTCGATGTACTCATAAACTAGTTTTAAATGTTCGTGCTGAAATGCATTCAAATGTTCTTGGTAATCCTGTCTCAAAAGCGGAGTTTTAAATGGGCATACTTTTTTAAAGTCACATTCGATCAACTGTTTGGCACAGTTGCCTGTTTTCAAGTCTAAATGCATCTCTAATTCTTGCCTATTTTCGAATTTGAGCAAGCAATTTGGACATTTGTTTTCCAATTCAAAATGGATCTTGTAATGGTGAGTGTACTCGCGGAGCTTGCCCGACCAGCTACAGTCAGTGAATGAACAGTTGATAATTAGGTTTGAAATTTCGTTTTGGAGACGTCGATCGGGAAATTTTTGCTCGGATTGAAATTTGATTCCGCAATTTTTGCAAACGTGTCCTGGCACAAGAATTTGGGCAAGACAATTCAGACAGTATTGGCACCCACAGTCGTCCGCTTGATGAGCGTTGACAATTATTTTTGAGCATTGAGGACATTTGAATTTAAGGTCTATTTTACTGGAGTCAAAAGGTGGATAGCCGTTTGGCGTGGACAGAGAATGTGTGCCAACTTGATCCATTTGATTTTCCCGTAATTTTTATCTCAATTTTGAATTAATTTTTAATTTTCCTTTGGAGGTATATGTTTCATTGTTAAAATTAGTTCATTTAAAATGCTTAAATTTTTTGTCTTTTGATTAAATTTTGTTTTTTTTTTCAAGTTGCATCTCACTATTTATATGCACTTGGAATAATTTGGGAAATTTTTCATAAATAATTATGAAATTATTATTTGTCAGTAATTTTTTAATTTTTTTGTTGGCTCGTAACCTTAGAAATTTTTTAAGGAGATAAGAAAATAAGACTTTTTCATGAAAATAATACATTTTTATGTTGATGCATTCCTCAAGCTTAAAAATAGATTACTTTTATCTCATTTTCTTAATGATTCTTATTTTGATGGGCAAAAATTTTTGAAATAACTATAAAGAGCTTTATCTGGTAAAAAATTGTCATCTTTAGTTCACTTAATAATTAATTACTTTTTTTATTTGAATTAAAATTTATTAATATTTAAAAAATCTAAATATAAAATTTAAAATTGCCAATTAAGAACTTAACTAAATAAATGAAGAAAATTATTTGTCAAACACGGGATTAGTTTGCAAATTCAAAAATTAGAAACGAATGTTTTTTTTAGGAAAATTTCCGAAGTTTAAAGATAAATTGAAATATACATAAATTTTCTGATAATAAAATTATTTGGAAAAATTTAACGATGAGTTATTCTATCTAAATTTTAATTCAAAAAATTTGGCAACAATCTTATGAAAATCAAATTTTTAAATTCCAAGGTAAATCAATTAGCTAGTGCCTCAAGAGACTGTTTAACACTTAATTTATTTAAATTCATTAAAAATGATTATATTAAAAATAAAAAAATAAAAATCCTACATAAAAATTATTCAATTTATAAAAAAAAGAAGTTTTTGATTACATTTTTATTTGAAAAAATATACAACAAGGTATTTATGTTAAATAATTCAAATTTTGCAACTAAAACTATATAAATCAAGTTAATTTTATTGAAAATTGAAAGCTTAAATGTTGAAAACTCAACATTGATCTCTTGATCACAAAGCAATTTATTAATCTTGAATGAAAAAATTCAAAGGTTTTTTCTCCAAATTTCGATTTGACCATCGGTTGTATTAGATTATTGCTGTTTATTAATAGTGTTGTGAGTCGACTATAAATTTGAAAAGTCGACTCAAGTTATTTCGACTTCAAAAAAAAAAGAAAAGACACTTTCTTTGATAAAATAAAATAATTCACGTGATAAATTTATTTTGTATTCATTTATTTAAAATCCTTAGTTTCATTTTCTTTAATATTTGCACCTTAGTTTCTAATATTCATTTTAAAAATTTTTCAAGTTTTATAAATATATTTTTGAAGAAAAATTTTTAGTAATACATAAACCTTTATTTTACAAAAGATTCATTGATGATATTTTTTTAGTTGTCAAAAAAGATTTTAATATTGATCAGCTTAAAGAATTTTTCAAACCATTGTAATTGAATATCTGCGGTGGAAATGAGATAGTTTTTTTAGATTTAGCGATTAGTTTAAATTATTTTACAGGTAAAACGATTTTTAGAATTTATATTAAACCTACTAATAGTTTTAGTTATTTATCGACAGAATCAAACCACCCAGATCATATTTTTAAAAATATACCTAAAGGATTATTTATTAGGATTAGAAGAATATGTTCTTATTTTTCTGATTATTTGATTTTTTCTAGTCTTTTGATATATCAGCTTTTAAAAAAAGGATTTAAATTTTCAACATTACGTAAAATTAGGTCATGTATTGGTAAGATAGATCGTAACAATTTGATTGAATATAAGGAAAAGAATGATTTTTTGTGTAATGATTCACTGATTATAAGAACTCCTTTTAATCGTAATATTCCTAATTTAAAGAAAATATTAATAAACTCATATAATCATTGTAAAAATCAAGAAAAAATTTATTAAGTAGAATTAAGTTAAGCTACATTTCAAATCTTTCTTTTAACTTGAAGTCCATTTTTATTCACGGCTTAAAATTTAAAACCTTTAATGTTTATTATAGTGATAAATGTAAAATTATGAACTGTAAGATTTGTGCTTTCAATGATAGAATTAAATTTTTAAATTTAAAAGATTTTTATTTACCAATCTTGTCAAATAATAATTGTGAAAGTATTAATTCTATTTATATAATTAAATGTATGAAATGTAAAGATTTTTATTATATTGGTCAAACTAAACATACAAAAATAAGAATTAAACAGCATATTCTTGATATAAAAAATTTTATCCCATATATTAAAACAACATCTGTAGCAACACATTTTAATTTAAAGGATCATGATCCTTCTATACATTTTAAATTTTATGTTATTGAAGATAAAATAGATGACTTAGATTTAAGATTAAAAAAAGAAGCAACATTAATTAACTTATTTTTGAAACTAAAAACGAATCTTATTAATGATTTCATTCCTAATTTACATAATATGTTTTAAAATATTCTTTCATGCATTGTATTTTTATTTTAAATTCATAGCGTCTTTTTAACTTTAATACATTGTTATATTTTCTATTTTTTAATTTTCTTTGAATTATCTAAATATTAATTTATTTATTTATTATTTTTGTTTTAATTTTGATTGTTTTTAAAAAATGTTTTTTTAGCCTGAAGAAGAGACATAGGTCTACGAAACCGGTCGTATTTTATTGGAAAAAAATTAATAAATCGTCTTTTAAATTAATCGTTTTTGTTTTTTTTTTTTGTCATCTCTAAAAAAACTGAAAAAAATTAAAATGTCTTCAAAGCAAAAAATTATTACTACTAGGTTGTTAATGATTAGTTAAATATTTTGACCAATTTTTATGAACTATGAAAATTTTAAACTTATTTTTTTCAAATTTATACATAATTAAAACATAATTGAATAAATAGTTTTTGTATAAAAGAAAATATTTAATGAGAAAAATGTTCGACTTAGTCGACTTTAGTCGATTTTTAAGGCTATTATTCGACTAGAAGTCGATTTTCTGAAAATTGGAGTCGATTAGTCGAAAAGTCGACTAGTCGACTCTGGTCGAGTCGACTCACAACACTATTTATTAAATAATAATTCAAATTTCTTGAGTCATTTTTCTTAAGGCCTATCTTTTTCAAAATCTTATCTATCCTATCTTTTAAAAAAATAAAAAGGTGGTTACTTTTTAAATCTTATTTTATTGAAATTAAATAGATTTTACTAAAAATAATCAAAAATGACGATTATTTTTTTTTTTTAAAGTAAATTTGTTAAAATTTAATTTAACGACCAAATTCGATTTCGACCATATGGCCTTCTTCAGGTTTTTAGATTGAATAGAAGTAGAAAATAATTTTTTTTTAAAGAATGAGATAATTGTAATTCAAAATTGTAACTTTGGCAAAGTAAAATTTTTGATCAAATTTCATTTTTAAAATCTGATCATAACATTTTTAAATGCGCAATTCAATTTTATGATTTTTTTTGTTCATAGGTAAATTTTATTTTAATAAAAATTTTTTAAGATCAGTTTCAATCGATTTTTGAACCAAGTCTTGGTTCAAGTCAATTTTTGTACATAGAATGAAAAATCATCTTTTACATGATCTATTTTATTAAAGTGAATTGAGAATTCTGAACATAAACTAAAATTACTTAAAGATTTTCTAAAATATTTTTTAAATTTCCAAATAAATATAAATAAAAACTATTCAAATTAACTAGAGACAATTAAAGACATTCAAAAATTAAATATTTTTTAAAATTTAATTGTATAATTTTATAATTCTTTTTTTTTATATTTTTTATAAACTTTTTTTCGTAAAATTTACAACACAAAAATCCAGAGATATTAGACATCTGAGTAAAAATTATTTGAATTAATTATTTTAAAATTTAAAAAACAGATAAAAATAAATATGAAAATGTATTTTAAAAAATACGGATTAAAAAAAAAAAAAGAATTTGAGTTTCCTTGATTGGGATCTTTATGAAGCTTGATTAATCTGGTTAATTTGCTTGATTGGATCGGTCTAAAAATCTAACGAGTAGAAAAAAAAAAGAAAGAGAAGAAAAGAAAAAAAAAGAAAAAGATTAATTTAAAATTCAAAATGCAACGGTGATGTAGTATATGAAAGTATGAAGTAGTATATGAATGTTTTTTTTTTTTTTTATTATTGTTATTGTTATTATTACATACCACAGTTACCATAGATGGGATCCTACTGTTTCCCATCTTCGCAAGTCTAGCTTACTAGCTTGCTGTAACTTATATTATTATTATTATAAATATGAAAATTTATTTAAAAAAATACTTAAATATAAGAGTATTTCATGATTAGTTTATTTTGTTATAATAGTAATTGTAATCAATTTTGGAAATTTTTAAAGAAGATAAAATGTTAATCTTTCGTAAAGAACATTTTTTTCTTACTTGTATAAAAAAATATGATTTAAAGATTTTTGTTTCATTGTTTTCAATGACCAACGGGAATCATTTATCATTTTTTATAACCAAAATTTTTAAAATAATGAGTTTTTAAAATTCTTAATTCAATTTTTTTTCTAATTTTTAAAATAATTAAAAAAAATTAATAAATATTTGCTAATCAGTTTTGAATTAATGACCACTAGCCATTAACTTTGAGTCCTTGAATCTTTCGGTTAATTTGCATATTTCTACATCTTTAGGCAATCTTTCCAAAAATCACATCAACTGTAAAATCATTTCTAAACTAAACAGAAAAGATTTCTCTTTTAACTCTTAAGCCATTTCGGCCAGGACTTTGTTCTAATGATCTAGAAAATGGCTATTTGACTAATTTGGCATTGTCAAATTTCATAAAAAACTTCCAATACAAAAAGAAAAATATTTTATAACTTCTGTTCTAATAGTCAAAAACTTTTAGACGAAACAAAGTGAGACAACTTTTGTTTCATCTACTGCGGAAGTCTACAAAATCTGTATGAATTCTGCAAAATTACATCCTATTTAAAAGTATTAAAAATAAATGGAGGTCCAGTCTTACCACAAATTTAAGCAATTTCACCCAAAAGTGTTTTTCTCTACTGACAAGATTTCACCTACATTCAAACATTCCAAGTATCTTATTTGCTTTTGTACATGCGCTTCTAATTGACCAGTCGACTTATGATGACACCTAAATGATCGTAATACTTTAATTCCTTTCTCAGTTAGTAACATCTTACATTCCCAATTTCTTTCTTGATATAAACTACATACTTATTCAACATTATTTACCGTAATTAACAAAGCCTATTTGAATAATCATTATGTTGAACCATCTGCAAAATCTTTGAAATTTAAAATATAAATGGTTTGACAAAAAAAATTAAAAACATAATAATAAGAAAGATAAGAAAAGAAAGATACTTGTGAAACTTCAATTTTTCTTTGCAGATAAGGTATTTTTTCATCAAAGCCTTTTAATGTTTTGAGTTGTATTTTTATTGATTAAATTTTTATAAGAGTTTTAAATTGAAAATTTCGCAAAAATGTTTTCGTAAGTTTTAGCAACTATCAACCACCTGAAGGATACCAGGTTTACCATCATTTGTTTATCGATAGCAAAAAATAGATTTTAAGTAATTTATTTTATTAAACAAATGAAAATTCAATCTAAAAATATAATTAATAATTACAGAATTTAGAAATTTATCAGTAAAATAAAATATTATCTAAATTTAATTTAATTTTATTATTTTCTATTGAAATAAATTTAAAAAATAAACATTTAATTTGCGACAACACTTTTATCTCATCCATAAACCATTAAACAAAATAAATCCAAAAAATGTAATTGCAAAAGAATATCCTTGAATTTGATTTGAACCATTTAGTTTACTAATTGTATTGCAGTAGTTAGTGAAGCAAGAGTAATAATTTGCCAAATTGTTACTACTAGAAAATCGTGGATCGTAACATCCTTGATTGTATCTAATTGTGTAAGGTGTACTTGGGGCTCGCTGAACATAGCACCCAAAAGGACAATAGATTCTTGTTCTGCTAAATGCTCCTGCATTACATGAATTGCACGAATAACAGTTATATCCATTTGCTTGCTCGAAACAAAACAAACAAAGCAGGACAATTGAAAAAATCATTAATTTAATCATTTCTTTTTAAATGTTAGAATTATTTTTTAAAAATTTTCTTTTACCTTTATTTATACTGAATTTTTATCCCTTACAGTTCCATATTACGATTTCTTGTTGGTTGCCAAAAAATCTTTAATATTTATTGAACATATTTATTTGCATAGCAACTGGCATTTTCAAAGTTTAACTTGTCTGCTTTTGAATTAAAATTATTTTAATTGACGTAATTAGAGGTAAATTTCGCATCAGCAGTAATTCATAAAAAGCAAAAATTTGAATACTTTGATGAAAGTTTAGTTAGAAGTTATTGAACACCTTTTCCCAAATTAATTTTCTCTTATGTTTTTTCGAAATTAAATCAACAATTGAGAATCGAAACAAACTCTTTAAATTGAAATAAAAATCAAAAATGAATAAGCTATGAAAATTTTGAATTTAATATGTAAAAAAAAGGTAAAATTTTAGACAATAATAAAAAATTGATGCATTAAATAGGCTTTGTTGAACTTTTTTCAAAAATTATTTACAAAATCTTTTTTAAGTGCTGTAAAAATATTAACTTATATTTCTTAATTTTGAATAAAGTGAAGTTTAGCACCACCTTTTAATGTCCCGAGTTTGTTGATTTTAAATTTTTTATCGCGATTTTTTATTTTGATAATTCGATAAATGAAAAAAATTTAAAAAAAGGGAAAATATTTTTTTTTAATAATTTTGGGTTTTGTGAATTTCAAAATACAAATTGAACAAAAATATTTCATTTTTTGATAAATTAAATTAGAAAAAATACTGAAAAATAGTGCAACATACTTTGATGCATCTTTTTTGCCTAAAATAATATTTATATTTTCTTTTAGTTAATCAAATCAATAATATTTTTAAAATCAATCAATAATCTTTTTATTAATTCCTTATTTTTATCTTTTTTTATTTAAAAAATTGATTTTTCAATTATTAAATTTAAAGAAGAAGCATCTTTTTTCAGCATTGAATGTTAAATTTCTGAATTATTTTTAAAATTTCGAAAATTTTACTTAAAAAATTAAATTCTCTTTTGATGTATTTAATTTTTTTATTGAATTGTTATTATATTGTCTAAATTTCATTGCTAATATTTTCTTGAACAAATATTTTTTTTCACATTGAAGAAGCGTTTTATATAGTTAATATTATTCATTAATAAATTTGATGCCAATTTCAAACCATTTTAGTAAAATCTTTCCAAAAAGACTTTTGAATAATAAAACCTAGAAAAATTCGAGGCATTGTTTTTTAATTATTTAAATAAAGTTAAAAGGAAAAAATTTTGAACTCAAGCAAAGACTTGAATGTTTTAAATTGTATTGTTTGACAGAAATTGGAATTTCTTGATCAATTAGAGAAAAAAAGAAATTTTTAATAAAAAAATATTTTTGTTATTTATAAAAATAATATTAGATATTAAAATAATATTAAATATGTGTTTATTAAAATTTTATGAGGAAGCATTAATTCTAAAAAAATTTGTTATTGTTTTTTGGTAAATGTTGAAGATGAAAAAAATTTGCTATCATAAAAAAAAAATTTTAATGGGCAGTTTTTTGAAGATGATTGCAAAATTTCTGTTTTGGAGTGTGGAAAGATTTCTAAATATTTTGTTCCTAAATATTCCTTATGAAACAGTAATAATAATAATAATAAAGCTATAATGTGGTGAAAACTACATGGAGCAGGCTTTTAAAACCCAGCAAAAATAATTTAGTTTATCTTACCTATAAATTTATCAAGTCAAAAAGTATTTATCAATTGATTTGGTAAATAATTCCATTCTGCTGTAACTCTATTAATAAAAACGTTTTACCCAATTTATTTATGAGCATAGCAACTGGAATTTTTAAAGTTAAACTTTTCTGCATTTTATTTTTTTTATTAAATAAAAAAAAAAAAACTTCAAAATAAGTTTGGATCAAGAAAATACTCTCTCAGAGGAAGTATTATTGGAAAACGAAATAGCAATTGTCAAAAAAATGGATGCAAAATTTCAATGTATTACAAAATAACCGATAAAAAAGAAAATGGTTCAGCTTTTATATTCGATGGAGAACACTCTGGTCATGATGAGCAAGGCTAAAAAAATGCAGTTTGTGCAAGGCTAAAAAAATGTGCATTTGACATTGTTGCCATGGATTAACCAATCCAACCGAATCGTAGGCGTGGTGCCCCAGAAACGAATAAACCAGCTCTAATAATACAACCATCAGATACAGTTGAAGGTGGTGGAGATCCAAAAGGCATCTCTTATGATGATGATGATGATATAACCTAAGTTGTGCCTAATAATTAAAAAAAACAAAAAACATTCAATCAAGAATCTACTCAAAATAATGAATCTAAAACACGAGCTAAGGCTACTCTATGCCACGGTGTGCAAACAAGTCAAGACAACAGTGCGCAACGCCATCTGTAAGTTCAAAGCATCTATTGTCAGGGCCTGTAAGCTTCAGCCAAAGCTTCTTTATAATTACTCCAGCTGCAAGATTCCGGATGCATGGAGACTCGCCCAGATCAGCCCCATCTTCAAGAAAGGTAGCAGAAGTGAACCTGGTAACTACCGATCTCCCTGACGTCAATTCCCTGCAAGTTGATGGAACGTATGGTAAGAGACGTCATGATGGATCACCTCTACAGAAACAACGTCATTGTCCCCGAGCAGCACGGTTTTCTCCTGAGGAAGTCGTTGGTCACGAACCTTCTGGAAACTGTTGACCGTATTAGTGATGGCATTGGCAAATGATTCCACGTTCTAGTGGTCTTCTTCGACTTCGCATTCGATAGAGTTTGTCATGCGTCATTAAGAGCTAAGTTGGTAGCCTGTGGCTTCTGTCCTGGCATCGTCGACTGGGTCAATGATTTCCTGTGCAGGAGGCAGCAGCGGGTTGTGATGGGTCAGCACACAGCCTATTGGGTCGATGTGTCGAGTGGTGTCCCCCAAGGCAGCGTCCTCGGTCCGCTCCTGTTCGTTATCTTCATCAACGATATGCCCGCGGCAGTCAGCCATCTAGTCAAACTATTCGCCGACGACAGCAAACTGATCGCAACGATACGCAGCACAAACGACCTAACCACACTGCAACTCGACCTCGACGCTCTATCCGAGTGGTCGAATACTTGGCGAATTCTCTTCAATGCGGGCAAATGTAAGGCTATGGATTTCAGCAAGTCCGGCAAGATCAACCACGCACTGCCTGAACTACATATGGGTGAGGATGATTCCAGGAGCGCGCTCGCCTTCGTCGACACCGAAAAGGATCTGGGAGTCACATTCGCACGTAACTTAAAATTTTCTATCCACATTAAAAATCAAGTCAACAGAGCCACAGGAATACTCGGCCAGTTGAAGAGATCTTTCAGGTTCTGGACCTTAGATACGTGTAGGACCCTCTACTGTGCCTATGTTAGACCCCACCTGGAATATGCCGCTGTTGTCTGGTCCGCTCCTAGCAAGAAAGACGCCAAGATGCTGGAACAGGTGCAGAGGAGGGCTACCAAACTGGTGCCCCGTATCAAGAACTGGCGTTAAGAAGATCGCCTTGCCGTCTTAGTTTTAACTTCTCTCCACGAGCTCCGGGTTCGTGGAGACCTAATCCAGATGTTTAAGCTCGCCAAAGGCATCAACGAAGTTGAATGGGTGAACCCTCGGGTTCTAGCAAACTCACTCTTCCTGACCGGACCGGCCAGAGGCATCAGAGGTCATGCGAGAAGACTGTCCGGCCAGGCCTCCATCAAGTGTCTTCAAAGAGCCAATACATTCACGAACAGAGTGGTTAACGAATGGAACGCCCTGCCTGTCTCCGTCGTCAACGCCAACTCGGTAAACCAGTTCAAGAACCGATACGACGCCGTCCGGCCTTATACCCAAACTACCGTTCCATAGGCACCACAAACAACTTTATTATTTATCCGTTCTATTTTTTTTTTATTCTTGCAAAAATTATTTATCTTTTTTTAGCCCTAAAATTTTGATTGTATATTTCTATCAGTGTTTTGTCTCATTATGTGCAACGAGCTACCATAGGCGACCTCTCATGTAGGACGCCTCCGCAAGCTAGTCTTGCTGTATTTTTTTTAAAATAATAATAATAATAAATAGTATTTATCCAAATTACCCTAATCAAAGGTAAATTTTGCATCAGCTGTAATTTTAAAAAGAAAAACTTTGAAAACTTTGGTTAAAAGTATAAATGAAAAATATCGAAAACCTTTTCATTAATTAATTACTCTTATGCAATCACCAACTGAAAATTAAAAAAATTAATAGACTTTGAAAATTTTGAATTTAAGAGCTAATAATCTTAAGGTGGTAAAAATTTAGAAACAACTAAAAAAAATGATGCATTTAGTAGGCTTTTAAATATCAATTAAAAGGTAATTTATATATAGAATTTTTTCTAAAAGTTTAAATTTAGTTCTGTAAATGCAACATGGTGCAAAATTCATATTCAATGCAAAATTCTACTAATGCCCTGCAAAATCTCTGCAAAATATTTAAATACAATTTCTGTTTAATTTGCAGAGTTTACAAGACTGATAATTGTTGTAACTATGTAACTATTATGTATTATAATAATAATATAAAACTAAGGGTCTTAGTTTTATACATAAGAATTAATAATGTACAATTTAATTTTGACACTTAAAAAATTAAGAAATTCAAGTGTACCAGTAACAGTAAAACGTAATTTTGGTAATTTTAAGTTATTTTTCTAAGAATTAAATATGTAAAAAAAGGCTTATTTACAAAAATTTCGGTTGTTTTACTAAAAAATTTCATAAAATTAAAAAGGACAAAAATATTCCATTTTTAGACCATTTTTAAACTTTTTTTCGGTAAATTACAGTAATGATTGATTGATTTATACCAGTGGTTTTGCCAAAATTTTACCGGACTTAACGTGAATTTACCAGAATTTAGCGGATTTTACGGTAAATTTCGTAAAAACCAAAAGGGCCATAAAAATTCAATTTTTTTTTAATTCTTTTAGTTTTTTTTGTTTTTTTTTATCAAAAATTTTAGTAAATTTTTACTGATTTTTGTGATAAATGTTAAAAAAAAGTTAAAATTAAAAGAAAAATTTAAATGAGTTTTTTTAATATCGAAAATATAAGATACATACATTTTTTTGATTTGATCAGATTTGATTTTTCTCAATTAAAATTTTGAATAACCCAATTTATCAAAGTTTAAGATCAAATAAATCTCGGTATTTTTTCAATGCAAGTTTTTCTTTATTCAAATTTTGCGCTGAGAAATCGATTTCTTTTTTTGGTCAAATTTAAATATTCATCTTTAAACTTAAATATGTGTGATAAACATAGAAATCAAAGCAAATTTGTTTTTACAGTACTTGATTTCTATGTTTATCACACATATTTAAGTTTAAAGATGAATATTTAAATTTGACCAAAAAAAGAAATCGATTTCTCAGCGCAAAATTTGAATAAAGAAAAACTTGCATTGAAAAAATACCGAGATTTATTTGATCTTAAACTTTGATAAATTGGGTTATTCAAAATTTTAATTGAGAAAAATCAAATCTGATCAAATCAAAAAAATGTATGTATCTTATATTTTCGATATTAAAAAAACTCATTTAAATTTTTCTTTTAATTTTAACTTTTTTTTAACATTTATCACAAAAATCAGTAAAAATTTACTAAAATTTTTGATAAAAAAAAACAAAAAAAACTAAAAGAATTAAAAAAAAATTGAATTTTTATGGCCCTTTTGGTTTTTACGAAATTTACCGTAAAATCCGCTAAATTCTGGTAAATTCACGTTAAGTCCGGTAAAATTTTGGCAAAACCACTGGTATAAATCAATCAATCATTACTGTAATTTACCGAAAAAAAGTTTAAAAATGGTCTAAAAATGGAATATTTTTGTCCTTTTTAATTTTATGAAATTTTTTAGTAAAACAACCGAAATTTTTGTAAATAAGCCTTTTTTTACATATTTAATTCTTAGAAAAATAACTTAAAATTACCAAAATTACGTTTTACTGTTACTGGTACACTTGAATTTCTTAATTTTTTAAGTGTCAAAATTAAATTGTACATTATTAATTCTTATGTATAAAACTAAGACCCTTAGTTTTATATTATTATTATAATACATAATAGTTACATAGTTACAACAATTATCAGTCTTGTAAACTCTGCAAATTAAACAGAAATTGTATTTAAATATTTTGCAGAGATTTTGCAGGGCATTAGTAGAATTTTGCATTGAATATGAATTTTGCACCATGATGCATTTACAGAACTAAATTTAAACTTTTAGAAAAAAGTTGATCATTTTTTATTATTTTTTCGGATCTTTTGTACTGAACTTCACAAACTGGATTGAAGTGTTTAGTGAAAGACGGTTGAACAGTTTATTTTGAAAACACGAAACAAAAAATTATTATGATTGCAATGGGTCTGCGATCTCCAAAAATCTAATTATTTAAAATTTCACGAAGTTAGCGAGTTAGCAAGTTAGCGAGTTATCGATGTCAAGGTCGAAAGTTTTCGATGTCAAGGTTGAATAGTGAGAGAGAATAGATTATTGATTGATTACCAATTATCAATTAATTGACGATTTGATCGTTAAATCGACCGACAAAGAATTTGTAGAGTTAATCTATCCTAATATCGCCAATTAGTATGTCTTTTAATGATACAATTTAATTTAATCTTGATTAATATAAATCTAATTCAATATAAGTGATAATGTAGATGCGAACGAATCAATTGCATCAAGAGCTATTTTAAGGCTTTGCCGAACTATATTTTAAATAAATAAATAAAAAGAGCTATTTTAACAGCGAAAAATGTAGACGTCGATAAATTCAACTCAATAGCTACTTCAAATAATCTTCTATAAATCTTTAAAAAATTCTATATATAAATTACCTTTTAATTGAATTTAGGGTGAAGAGAACAAATATTTATCAGCTGATGCTGTTTTGAATGACGCACATAAAGCTTTATACCCGACAGAATTTTTAAATAGCTTAAATTTATCAGGAATGCCATCTCATAAATTAGTTCTTAAAAAAGGCCAACCTATTATTTTACTTAGAAATGTCTCAGCTTCGGATGGATTGTGTAACGGTACCAGGCTTATTTGTAGAAATTTTTACAATAAAATAATTGAATGTCAAATAGCTGTTGGATCTAATGCTAAAAAAATAGTTTACATACCGAGAATGCCATTGATTCCAACTGATGCAAGTTTACCTTTCGAATTAAAAAGGCTTCAATTTCCTATACGACCAGCGTTTGCAATGAGTATAAATAAATCTCAAGGACAAACTTTAGAACACGTAGGGGTTTACTTAAACGAACCTGTTTTTACTCATGGGTAATTATATGTAGCCTTTTCAAGAGTGACAAATAAAAAAAATCTCAAGATTTGCATGAATCATCCAAATAACTTAACAAAAAACATAGTTTATACTGTTTTTCAGTAAATTTTTTAGTGTGTTCTGCAATTTTTTTTCTTAATTTTATTTAATTCCCCCGGCAGCGAAGCAACGGGTATCTACTAGTTGATTATAAAAAATTATGCCAAGATAGTCTAAATGCAAACACGGATTCAAAGCAAGGCTTGAGATATGGATAGAAATGAATGAATCAGTTGTTGCATCCAATCTTCGGATTGGATTTAACCAATAAGACAATAAAAAATTTCATTTAATATTTGTGATTTACTTATAATTGATTAACTTTTAAAATTGATTGAGAAAATTGGAAAATAAAATTTATTTTATTACTTCTAAATAATTTATTTTTAATGCTATACTATTATATATATCTGCCTAATACACTTTTCATTGACAAAATTTAAATATTGAGTAAAATTCACAAAAATTATGATAATTTGTTAATTTTTATTGTGGTTTTTGGTTAAAATGGAAAACGTTAATTTTTTAACTATATTTTATTTCATTAGCCTTTAAGGAACAAAATTATAAATTCTTTTTGATGTTTTATAAGAGTTATTTGCATTTGCATAATTTTTTTTAATAAGTAAACAATACTAAAAAAAAATAGTTTAAAAAAAGCATTTTTAAATACCTGTTTTCATTTGATTTTATGTCACTAAATTGACCAAATGTTGACATTTTTGTTAATACCTGGATAAATATAAAATTTAAACGAATTGTTATTGAAATCGCTTTTGCTTTTCTACTCTTAATTTACTTTCTACAAGCACTTATTTTTAACCAACAAAAATTTAATCAAAATAAAAGTGAATTATACTGTTCATGATTTCGAAATTATAATAATAAAATTTTTAGTTTAAATCACGAGGACTACTTGAATCATTATTATCGTCAATTCAGTTCTTTTATTTTTATAATAATGGAGCTTTTTTCTATTTTTTTTATTTTTTTATAAGTCGAAGAGTAGAAAAGAATGACTAAAATTATTCAAAAATTCATTGAAAAATTTCGAAATAATTGAAAAATAAATTGTTCAAGTAAATAGTTAAAATGCTAAAATTTACCTTATAAAAGTAAAATAATCCGAATGTCTCTAAGATATTTAAATCACTATTTTCAAAATAAGAATTCTAAAAAGTTTGATTTGGTAGTTTTAAATAAATTCGAAATAAATAATGAAGATTTTATAATTTGTAAGGTGATCAAAAAATTCTAAGGTTTCTACTTAATATTTAGACCAAGAGAATAATTTTAAAAATAATTTCTTTAATAACACATAATTTATTTTTAAGAAAATTTTTTTAAATTTTCAGGATGAATTTTCACCCAGTCACACAAAACCTGGTTCAGCAAATGAATGGATGAATCGTCCTATGGCGATTCCTGGCTGTCCTCCTGGTTTGGAATACTTGACTCAAATTGATAAAATTAAAGTCGAGCAGTTGGTAAGCTTAGTTGAAGCATTCACTGGATTCGAAAGGAACAACAAATATGCCCTTCGAAATGCCAACAATGAACAATTTTTCTATGCATTTGAAGGCAATTTTATCTCATCCATTTTTAAATTTTTATAATTTTTTTGCGAATAGAAACCGATACTTGCATGAGAATTTGCTGTGAAAATCAACGTGGATTCAAATTTCATGTTGTGGACAATCTTAAACAAGTACATGATTTAATTTTAGTTTAATTCTTGTAAAATAAGCTTTTATTAGGAAGTGATGATGATAACTAGAGAATTTAAATGCTGTGCAGGATGTTGTTGGTGTGCAGGCTGTTGCATGTGCTGTGCTTTTGAAGTGAGAGTTGAGGCACCACCAGGAAATTTAATTGGCACAATCAGACAAAAGTATAAATTAAAAATTGAATTAATAGATAAAATTTTTTTTTTTTTTATTTTAAAAAGGGGTTCATTTTGGAAAGCCAGCTATGATATTCTTGACGAAACAGAAAATGTTATTTTAAAGATAGAAGGTCCATGTTGCATTTGGGATGGTGCTTGCTGTCCATGTGATAATGAATTTAAATTATTAACAGCCGATGGAATGACTCAAATTGGAAGCCTTACTAAAGAATATGCAGGCTTTGTAAAAGAATTGGTAACCCTCTCTGACCGATTTTCCATGTCATGTAAAAATATTTTATTTTAAACAATTAAATTTTTTTTAAATATATTTTTTTGATTTAGTCCCAATCGACTTGTCAGTAAAAGCAAAAGGTAAGCTTGTCAATTTTTTTTTTTATTATTTTAATTTAACTTTAAAAGGTACTTTGATTGGAGCCTTGCTATTAATTGTAAGTTTTTGATAAAAAATTAAATTTTCTATTTAATTGAAGTTTGAATTTTATTTAGGATTTTATGTTTTTTGAGCGACAAAATGATAGTTAAACTATGGTTATCAGTATTTTTTAATCGTAACAAGTTCTAAAAGCTTTTAACATTTAATTTAAATTCATGATCAAATGTAAAATAAAAACAAAATTTTTGCTTAACAATTTAATTAATAGTTGTTATTAGTCAATTTTTTATAAATAAATAATAACCTTTCCTATTTTTTATTTGTTATTTGTATTTAACCGTGAAAAATTTTATTAATTTTAAACCAAAGTAAAAATTAAATGTCAATTATTATTTAGAAATTTTTAATCGAAATATTTATTTATTTATTTATTTTACAAATAGCCATTTAGGCCGGTTGCTTGGAGATCTCACGCATCCCTTTCAGCAAATTAAGCGCTATACAAAAATTATTTACTTGAATTACAAGTTATAAAGTTTTTAAATAAACAAAAAAGTTTTTTAAGCATAAATCAAAGTTGACCAAAAAAATTTTTTTAATTGAGATGTTTTAGTACTGATTTAATCGGTTTAATTGTATAGTTGTTGCATGAGTTAACTTTTTTTGCAACCTCTTCATCATATAAAGTTGAGAGAGTTAGATATTTTGTTGTTAATTTTTTGAGCCTTTGTTCTACTGTCGACATTTCAGCGATTGTTTGGAGTATATTATTACTTGTATTTCGATTGACTTTGAAAATAATTTTGTGATTTTTGTTTTGAATAATTTGAAGTTTTTTTCTGATTTTTTCGCGAGTTATATGATATGGTAACATACTTTATTGAACTATTGATTGTAATGTTAACTTATAGACTGTAATTAGTGTTTTCGATTTGATCCCATAATGTTTTGAGCTTAGAATTTTAAGCAAGTTTAATTTATTGCTACATTTGTTGATTGTTTCGGTGAAATTAGTTTCGAAATTAAGACCGGGGTCAAAATTGATACTTAAAATTTTTGCTTGTTTTACTTTTTCAATTTTTTGGTTGTTTATTTCTAAGTTTAAGTTCGATGAAAGCTCATACGATGGTCTATTGTAGTTGTTGGCAATTAACATGTATTTTGTTTTGCGAATATTGAGTTTCAAACCCCACTTTTGTGAATATATTGATTTTGTCGATCGCTTTTTGTAACAATTTGTTTATTTTTTTAAAACTTTTAGCACTAAACCAGACTGTGATGTCATCAGCAAAGAGCGCGAATTTAACTCCGATTTGTTTAAGTTCGTTTTTAATGTCGTTTATGAAAATCGCAAATAATAGGGCACTTAGGCAGCCACCTTGGGGTATACCTGATTTGATCGGTTTTTTAGTTGAGTATACTCGTCATTTATTTGAAAAGTTCTTCCTTCCAGATAAGATCTGATACATTTTCCGATCATTACTGGGCACCTGTGTTTATGAAGTTTTTGTAGTATATTGGCATGTGGCACTGAGTCGAAAGCTTTTTCAAAGTCGAATAAAACAAGGCCAGTTTTTTTTTTGTTTTTTAAATTTCTAATTGTTGGTTCGATTATTTTGAAAAGAACGTCTTGAGTTGATCTATGTCTACGGAAGCCAGATTGTTCGTTTATTAATATTTTTCTTTGTTCAGCCCAAGTTGTAAGTCTCTCGTTTAAAATTCTTTCGAGTATTTTGCCAAGACAACTCAACAATGAAATTGGTCTAAAAGATGCTGGATCATTTGGGTCTTGTGGTTTTTTGTGTATCATAATCACCTTAGCATTCTTCCACAAACTTGGAACGTGTCCTAATGTAAATGAAGCGTTAAAGATTTTTAAAATGTTGTTAAGACACTTTTGATTTTAGTTCTTAATTGTTTTAGTACTGATTTTGTCGTATCCTGTTGACATTTTTGTTTTTGCTTGATCAATTGAACTCATCAACTAGGTCATACAAATTGGTTGATTGTATTTTTTTGACTTGTAGTATTTAAAATAAGTGCTTGAGCTTTTATTTTGTGAGTGTTGATTTGAAAAGACGTTTTGAAGGTGATCTGCTAGTAATTCTACTTTTTCATTGTTTGTTTTATCAGAATTTGGTAAAAATTTTTTTTCTGTTTCATTATTTGTATTGATTGCTTGCCAAAATTTTCGTTCACTTGGATTTGTGTTTGTTATGCTTTCGAAAATAGAGTTCCATTTTTGGTTTTTTAGCGATGTTACTGTTCGTTTGATTTTGTTATCAAGGTTGTTTGCTTAGTTTTTTGTTTGTGTGTTTCCGGTTTTCGAGTATTCTCTAAGAAGTTTTTTTTTAATACAAATAATATATAATAAAGTACCTGGTAAATTTATTTTTTGATTTTGGATTGTTTTTTCAGTTGTTGCGTTTTCTAGTGATGTTTTGATTGTTTCAGTGAATTCATCGATTTTTTGTTCAAGTTGTTCGATTGTTTCAATCGGATCAGTAATTGGCTCAATATATTCTATACTCTCTCTGAAACATTCCCAATTGATTATCTTAATTTTCGCCCTTGTTAATTCGGTTTGAGCTTCGAAGCTAATTGGATAGTGATCTGATGCTGTAAAGTTCGTGTGAACTTTAAAATTATTTATACAATTTGCTAAGTCGTTTGAACAAAGAGCCAAATCAAGGATGTTTTAGCTTTTACGAAATGTTGGGGTGTCATTATTTACGATGCAAATTTTATTTTGGTTCAATCAATTGTTTAATATTTTGCCTTGTTTATTTTTTTTTCAAAACCAATCTGAGCTAAGAGAATTAAAATCTCCAGTAATGATTAGCTTTTTCTGGTTTATTATTTTTGATAAAAAATCAAAATTAGTTTTGCTGTTTGGGTGAACATATATCGATAAAAAAACGATTTTTTGCGATTTGTCTAATATTTCAATTGCTATTAGTTCGTATTGTTCAATTGATAAAAGCGTGAGAATTTTGAATTTCAAATTGTTTTATATAATTATGGCGACTCCACCACCTTTAGAGTGTGTTCGATCGCATCGAATTATTCGGTGATTTTTTATGAAGTTGTGATAATTGGTTTTTTTTGATAGATTCGTTTCATTAAGAGAAAGGACGTCGATTCCTTCTTTTTTAATGAAATCGAAAATTTGTGTAAATTTGTTTGAGAACGAGCGACAATTTAAATGGGCGATTTTTAGCTTATTCATTTTGTTTTTGATTGCTTTATTTATTTGATCTAGACTCGACGTGTCTATTGATTCTAGGGTAATTAGCGTGGATAAATTGGCAATTATTCTGGTGATAATTGTTTTGTATTCACTTGTAGATGTATTTAAGAATTCGTTTGCATTGGTGTTTTGAGAGTTAGAATTTTGTTTCATTATTTGGCTTCGGTTGTGTTGAGTAAGTGGTTTTGTTACTTGAGTTGCGTAAGTTTGATTGTCTAGATTTTGGTTTTGAGTTTGGGATGTGACTGTTTGTGGTAAATTTTGTTTATGTCCAGCTTGATTAGTTTTTTCATGGTTTTTAATTTTTTTGGTCAGTTTGTTTGTTTCGTTATTCACAATTTTGCATACTTTACTAAATGCTGGATGTTTGCCTTGACATTTTGAACATTTTATTTTTTTTTGTGTGTTTCGATTCGGGCAATTATCTAGTTGATGGTTTTGTGTACATAGTGGGCATGTGAATACTTTGTCTGTGCATTCGTTTGTAGTGTGTCCAAATTTGTTGCATTTTCGGCATTGTTTTGGTCTTGGTTGGTGTTTCCATGGTTCAGTTCTATAGTTGACATAACAGATTTGGAGACCTTGTGATAAAATATGGTAAGCGCATAGTTCGTCTGTTACTTTTATTTTTAAAAGTGTAAGCTCTTTGTTTTCGCTTTTTTTGGTAATTCTATATAACTCGATGATTGGAATGTATTTACGAATTGTCTTCTCGTCTTTAATGTCAACTGATGTTGGAACTCCTCTGTATCCCATGAATGTTTTTCAAGATGTTTTATTGTATCGAAATTAAGACCGGGGTCAAAATTGATACCTAAAATTTTTGCTTGTTTTACTTTTTCAATTTTTTGGTTGTTTATTTCTAAGTTTAAGTTCGATGAAAGCTCATACGATGGTCTATTGTAGTTGTTGGCAATTAACATATATTTTGTTTTGCGAATATTGAGTTTCAAACCCCACTTTTGTGAATATATTGATTTTGTCGATCGCTTTTTGTAACAATTTGTTTATTTTTTTAAAACTTTTAGCACTAAACCAGACTGTGATGTCATCAGCAAAGAGCGCGGATTTAACGCTTGAAATTATGTTTTGTTGTTTGTTTTTACTGTTAATAAAAGCTCTGTCTATTTGTTTCATCGTATTCAATGAATTTATCAATTTCTTCTTGCATTTTTATTGGATTTGAATAGTTCAATAGATTGTTTCCTTCAAATCTAAAGACAGTTTCTCCTCTGAATTCAAATCTACACCCATTTCAGAATTAATATGTTCGTCCATGTTTGCTTCGTTTGATTCTTGATCGTCTAGCATTGTTGAATTTTCATCCAATCCGAGACTAAGGTGTCCAGTTTCGGATGATTGTTTTTGCCAATTTTTTTTTACGATTTTGTACTTCGATCGTTTTTTTTTTCTTTGGTGATGGTTCTATCGATGTAAATTTGTTAATTTCAGCGTCGACGTTTCGTTTAATGTTGGTGATTGTTTCGTTCGGTGAATTATTTAAATGAGTGCTTCTTATTTTTTTTGTTCGTCTTTTGTGAACACCTCTATGGTTCTTGTTCATAGACTTTTGTCCGTTTTATTGTTGTTTTAGAATTATGGTAATGCGAATTAATTATGAATAATCAAAAAAAATCTTTAATCGGTACTTTGATTGGAGCCTTGCTATTAATTGTAAGTTTTTGATAAAAAATTAAATTTTCTATTTAATTGGAGTTTGAATTTTATTTAGGATTTTATGTTTTTTGAGCGACAAAATGATAGTTAAACTATGGTTATCAGTATTTTTTAATCGTAACAAGTTCTAAAAGCTTTTAACATTTAATTTAAATTCATGATCAAATGTAAAATAAAAACAAAATTTTTGCTTAACAATTTAATTAATAGTTGTTATTAGTCAATTTTTTATAAATAAATAATAACCTTTCCTATTTTTTATTTGTTATTTGTATTTAACCGTGAAAAATTTTATTAATTTTAAACCAAAGTAAAAATTAAATGTCAATTATTATTTAGAAATTTTTAAAAGAAATATATTAACATTTAATTAGATTAAAAAAGACACTCTCCTTGATAAAATCCAATATTGTTTAAAATTCACAGGTCTCAAGACAGGTCCAGGTCAGGTCAGGAATTCTTTTTTTTAAATTCGGTCTTGAACTTTAATTTTTTAGTGACTTTTTCTTTGACTCGATCGCAACAAAAATTACTAAAAAAAGTCTCGTGATTGAGAAATATTTTATGATCAATACTGACAATTATGTCTGTGAAGTCATGGAAGATAATAAAAAAAAAATAAATATTGATAACGAGAATTAACATAACAAAATATGATTCACTCATTTCAGCAAATAAAAAGTAATTTTAATTGACACGGGGAATAGAGTGCAACTGTTTTCGACAAGTTAATTTCGGTATTTTATGAATTTTCCCCCCGTAAAATTTTTCCCCTTTTTTTTTTGTCCCCACTTTTTTTTCCCCCATTTTCCCTTTTTAGAAAAAAAAATTGATTAACCAATAAAACTTTTTGGTGTCTAAATATTCGACAGTATCGATTTTGATTTCCTTTCGAATTTTGGTTTTGGTTATTTTTCAAGAGTTTGAAACAGATTTTAGGATTTAACATTGTTTAATACTTTTAATATCAAGAAATTTTTACGGATATTTATTAATTATTTGAATTAGAACAAAGTTATTTATCAGGAAGCTTTATTATTGAAGATATATATGTCGCTTTTTAAACTTTTTTTTATCGAAATCGGAAAACATAGCTCAAAAAATCCATATACAAAGCCGAGAAAAATTATTATAGAGTGTCAAAAATCTGTGAGTAAAGAAGTGGCTGCTTATCTGCCTACATATAATGAATGTAGGCAATTGTGTAATAGTGCTCTTGTTGATCCGTATGAGAATTAGAATTATACCAACTGATCTGAATTTTGAATTGGATGGAATTTTTACTAAACTTGAACGATGGAACTTTAAGAGGAGAATGTTTCTTGTTGCATGACAATTTTGAAGAAAGTGATAATAAAAATCGTATGCTGATATTCTCCACTTAGAAAAATCTTCAACTTTTAAATGAGTATCCTCACTGGTTAAGTGATGGGACTTTTGATGCAGCACCATCTATATTTACTCAAATGTTTTCAGTTGCTATCATTAAAAACGATAAGAGTTTGCCTTTAGTCTACGGTTTATTTGTGAACAAGCTAGAGAATACATACAACCAATTTTACAATTAAATTACAAATTCACCAAAAAACTGTCTCTACTGACTTCGAATTAGCAATTATTAATTCAATTGAAGAAATTTTTCCAGAAACTAAAATATTCGGATGCTTTTTTCATTTCAAAAAGTCGATATGGCGGCATATTCAACAAGAAGGTCTTTCGATAGAATACTGTGACATGACAATTCCGCAAAATTTAGTTCGGTTGAACTGTAAAAAGTTAGCTTGCTTAGCATTTATTCCATTAGATGATGTTTTAGATTCTTTGATTTTATTACAAAAAAATGCTCCTGCTAAACTAAAAAAATTATACAAATGTTTTGAATAAACATATATAGGATTGAAAGGAAGAGGTCGATTTGGAACTCGTAAAGAGGAAAGATATCCTAATTCATAATGAAATTGTTAGGATCCCACTAAGCAAGAACTTCCAGGAATAAATAACAATTTAGAAGGTTGGCATAATGGATTGAAATCAATAATAAAATCTCATCCTTTTTGTAATTTGTTAACTAATTGAGATAATAACATTGAAAAGTGTAAATTGATGTCTAATTTTTAATTTGATAAAAAAATAAAAAAAAAAAACATCAAAAAAAAACCTTAGATAGCTTTTAATAAACTAATAAAATAACTTTAAAAACAAATTAGATAATTTTTAAAAACTAATTTAATTAATTTTTTCTTAAAAACATAATCGTTTTAAAAAATATTTTATATTCATCTACTAAAGTAAGGCTAGATATAGCATTAATCCGCAGTTAGTCTACTGTAGCTTTATTATTATTATTATTGACCTTAAACGAATGTTAGTGTTAACAAATACCAAATATCAATTAAGCTTACAGTAGTGCTACGCCACGTGAATTACGTAAATTTACGTAATTTTACGTGAATTTAAAAAAATTACCGTTAAATGTAAAACGGCCAAAAAACAGTTGTAAATTCAATATTTTAGACGATTTTCTTGAAAATTTGAATTTTTTAACATATTTAACAAAAATTTTCAAAAAAGTAATTTAACGTAAATTTTCGTAATTTTTCGTAATATTTCGTAAAATTCAACTTATTTACAAGTTAATTATTCAACTACAGGGCTATTCGAATTATCCTAGAGTTGAATAATCTAATAATCCTAAAGTTAAATCTAATAAAAATTAGTTGAAATTAATAATTTATGAATTGTTGAATAATTGTATTTAATAAAATATTGTCCATACCTTAATACAATTATTCAATAATTCATAAATATTTAATTTCAACTAATTTTTATTCGATTCAACTTTAGAATTATTCGAATAGTCCTAGGGTTGAATAATCGAATTATTGAATAATTGGTAAATATAGAATTTTGTCCATGACTGAAAGCTCTTTGGCAAAAGCCTGGAGTGCGTACTCTCTCCCTTTTCTTTAACTCTTTATTAGACTTATCGGCTCGAAAACATGCGTCTCTAAGACAGGCCGCTTCTAAGCAGATCTATTCAAATTAATATAGGAGGAGACTGGTAAATAAAAGTCAAGGTCTTCCTTTTAAGACAACTTATTTATTCTCTTCACAATTATAAAAGGGATGAGAATAATGATAATTGGATTGCGTTTCTTGACGCCGAAATCTCAACAGTATAGTCTTACATAATATTAAGATACCCTCTAGTTTTTGTTTGTAATGACTGAGATTAGGAAGAGCAATTTTAAGTCAATGGATTTGAAGAATCTGAGACTGAGATGGATGATGCTGACGATGAACTGGCTCAGCTACTATAGGATCAAACATAAATCCCGACATCACCATCCATTCTTTTGTTAACTCGGAATTGGCTTTAGAAAAAACGCAACACTGCATTTCGACAAAACAAACAGTAATCTTAGAGTCCCAAGGGTTAAATGAATAAAAATAGAGTGGATACTTTTGATACTTATAGTCAAAAGCAAGAGGATGGTGAATGCTTCTGAACAGAGAAAATTCGAGTTTTCAGAAAATCGGATCAGACTTTTTTTAATTAAGTGCCAAACGGGAGGACCAAGTCGGTATTTCCTATTTTGAACTCCAGCAAAAAGATTTCATCTCTGATGGATGAGTTCAATCCTGAATAAAATGAGGAGGCTAAGTTTAAAGCATACAATGGCTAGCTATAAAGGTATATGAAAAGGCGAGACTTGGTAATTAGAACAATTTCTGGTTCTGGTAGATCGCAATTCAGGACTTCTTTAATTGTTTTTTTAAATTAAACTAAAAAATCCATTCTGTACTTTTTTGTTTTATTGGCATGTCACCATACAATTTTATCCGAAAAATGACTTGTGAGTGTTCGTGTACGTGTACTTTATACGTACATGTGCCCGTACTTGAACTAACAAAAAACTCGGATATTTACATGTACACGTACACGTTTCTTGTAGAAAAGTCTTTTATTTTTAATATCCGAACAAAAATAAATATAAAATTTATGTTTCAAAAATTTAAATCAAATTTTCATCGAATTTTGTTATGTTTTTCAATTATTTAAAATTAAAATAATAATTTTTTGTTTAGTTTACAATTTTAAAAAGATTCATTTTTGAAGAAAAAAAAAAAAATTTATTTCAATTTTTTTCTTTTTGTATAGAAAAATTAATTAAATTATGCCACAAAGATGGACAAGAAATTCAAATCGATAATGAAAATGTTGTAGGCTTACCTACTTCCCTATCAGAATTCATTTTTAAATAAAGAAACAAAAGTTTGTGTTTAAAGCTCTTTATTATAACTCCAAAGTTCCGCCAAAATATACCAAATAAAATCTTCTTTTTATATACATACTTTGGTATTATATCTCTAAGCCACCAATTACAGTAGTAAATATAATTAACAACTAGGGAATCATAACCAAGAAGAGTAAAGTTAGCTACGAACTAACAAGTTCATTTAGCCGCTAACACACTCCCCCTTCCCAAGTAACCCTTTTTGCAAGAATTTTTCAATAAGCTAGCGATTTTGCCTTATCGATTTTAACACCTAAAAATTGGTTAAATCTCACGATAAGGTAACGATATTAATTATCGCTTATATTTCGATTTTGATTATTATTATATTATCAATATTTAATATCGGTTATTTATCTATTTTAATTATTATTATTTTAGCAATATTTAATATCGCTTATCTATCGATTTAAATTATTATTATTTTAGCAATATTTAATATCGCTAATTAATCGATATTATAAATAAATAATATATTTTTAAATAAAACAATTTAAAATAAAATATTTGAATTTTTATTAATAAAATTTATTAGTTATGGAATTTACAATATAAAATATTTTAGAAGAAAACAATATTTGACAAATATTTAATAGATAAATTTAACAAAAAAAAAGGTTTTAATTTCCTAAAGACCTTAATTAAATACTTATAAATCTTACAAAAAATTCCTTTTTTAAATTAACAAATAAAAATCAATTTTTAATCACACAATCTCATAAATTTTCATTTTAAAATAGTTTTTCATTTAAGTTCATTTTTCCTTTTTCTCTTGTACACAAGTCACGCAACGCTGTTTTAAAATCAGTTTCAGGCAGTGTTATACCTTTGGTTATCATAAATTCTTAAAAATTAAAATTTTAATATCAAAATACAATAAAAAATTGGATACAATTTAAAACCTCTTGCTGCTTTCATTACGTCACAATATTTTTCTCGCATATCCTCACCTTTGCTTTTTGCCCATATAGTCATGTCTGGTATCAGGGATGTTATAATTTGTTTAAAAATGGCTTTATTCGTAGAGGCACTAAATGCAGTATTTAGTTTGAAAAGCTGGGCTTTTGTTCCTCTAACATTCGGAAAATTTGAGCTCAAACTAACTTCACCACCAAATTCTTCACAGTCTAATCTTAATTCCTCCTTTTGAGTCTGTGTTGCTAAAAATTTAACAACCATGAGTGATAAGGAAACATTTTTTTCAATGAAATCTCGATCTTAAATTCTAAAAATCAATATTTTATTAAATTAATTAATTAGTATACCTTCAAGAACCTTAGCCATATTTAGTTTATCTTTTAACATTTGATTTTCTTTTTTCAATTCTAAGTTTTCATTCTCCAATGTCTCAATCAGGCTATTTCGATCTTCTAATTGCTTAATTAACTCTGAGCATTTCTCATTTGAAGAATTATTTAAATTTGTTGAACTTTCTGAGCAGGAATTATCCTCACTTTCACTTGGTTGAAATTTTTTAGCATGAATTCTAGATTTATTTCCTACTTCTTTGTCGCCTAGAATTTTTTTTTTCGTTCTATTATTGTACTCCATGTTTTTTAGCAAAGATTCACATTTTGATTTTTCGCCAATAAAAATTGACTCTACACGAAGTTTTTCTTTGTTCCATTTTGCATTATAAATGCCATTTATTTCCAAATCTTCATTTTTACCAATAATAATATTTGACTTGTTAATAATATCGTGCTTATTATCGTCCAGCCATTTAACTAATGCATATGATTGACATTTTTTTGTGCAAATGCTCATTTTAGTAAATTATCTAATCTAAGTTTTTTGAATTTAAGCTTTCTTTTAATTTAAATTTTAAATTTAGATAAAGAAAATTTGAACTAAAATATCAATAACAGGTTCTATATTCGAACTTTTCTGAGTCAATTTTAAATCATAATATTTTTTAGCCAGAAATTAAAGGTCAAATGACTTGACATAAGATTTGACATATAATTCAAATCTGAAAAAAACATAAGCAAAAAATTCATCTCTTTTATATTGCTAAAAGGGTTTTAAGCCTCTAAATTTCATTCAGAAAAATAAATTATTAATTATTCATTATTTGGTTTTATTTTTCTAAAAATAAAATACAAGAAATTTTTATCAAAAAAAATTATTACATTTTAATAAAATATTGTTGAAAAAAATTTAATTTAGTATATGAGAGGATGAAAAATTCGACACATAGCAAATTTCTTCATGTTCTAACAAAAAGCATTTTTTTAGATTACAAATTTCTTCAATTAGATACTGATCACTCAGAGTACACATTATAATTGATGACTTCAAATGTTTAAATTTTTCATTATAAAAAGGCTGAATGAGCTTGCTTAATACTTGACAAATGGCAACACACTTCTTCTGGTTATAACAAAAGCAAATTATAATACAAAATTTTCCATTTATTTCTACACAGTAATTTGATGATTTTACTTTCTTATAATTGATTGATGTATAAAAAATGTTTTTTTTTCTTACAAAGTCTGTCACAATAAAATCATCTCTGAGATCAAAATGATTTTGCTCAAGACCAACTCTAATTTTACAATTTAAAATTTTCCTATTTAAATTTCTTCCATAAACCCATTCATGGTAAAATCGCTTGCTCCAGGAAAAAATATCTTCTTTTACATTTTTTTCTAATGAACACATTTGATAAGTAAAAAACTTCAATATTTTTAAAGAGTTAATTATCTGAACTCCTGTATGATTTTTAGCTTTTATAAAATTAGACACTTGTCTATTCATGTCTGCAAATGCGAAACAATTTAACTCATTTATAGAACCATTGTTTTTAATATCACTAGTTATATGAATCAGCTCATGAACTCCGGAAAGCATTGTATCTAAACCATAGTAGAATTCCATATCACGAACAAAATCTTTTAATAAGCAATTAATATCGTCCAAATATTCTACATTTAGATTTGGATGAAGTAAATTCTCAACTGCAACGACTAAATTAATCATATGATTTAATTGTCCCAAAGGCATAATCCATCTAAATAGAGGTAGTGAATAATAAACAAGAAATGAGAAAAATTCGTTGGCTTTCCATTTTACAATTTCAAGTAAAGATCTAGGAGATCTTGGTATAAAACTAGGAACTTTAATTTTTACTAAAGATTGGTCAATATTTTTTAAATATTTTCTCAAAGAAGAAGACTTATTAGAGAATTTTTCATCAAACCAATACTTAATTAAACTTTTTACTACTCCCTCTAAAATTGAATGCATATAATCAATTACTGTAGATTCAATCGGAAAATAAAACTTTAGATCAGATAATAAACATGGGCCCTTAATACCTTTTATTACATTATTTTCTTTAATTGATTTTTCAACATCAAAAACATACTTTTCATGTGTTCTTTTTGGTCTGTCATAGTGATAATTCTGGTAAGGATAAACTCTTATATTACCATTTTTTGCTGACTTAATATTCTGACCAGGTTGATAGCATTTAAGACAACCAAATTTTCCATTATATTGTACTGTATTTAAAATTGCTGCTCGAGCAGGTTTTTCAAAAACACCATGAGTTAAAAAAAATCTTAAAATCTTATCTCCAATAACTAAACCATTTTCCAAAATGGACTATTTTGGGACTTTTTTTTAACGACTCTGGTCTTCTAATATTTTCAAAATTTTGTTCACCTTTTATGTTTTTGCGCAAGAGTCAGAAGACAAATAAATTTTAAGTCTTTTAAAAAGTCAAGTCACTGACTTTTATAAGTCACTAAATTTTTAAAGATCTTGAGGTCAAGTCTTTTTACTTAACTAGAATTTTTTTTATAAAAATTTTTTTGATTTGACCTGACTGTGACTTTATTACTTTAAATAAATCTTTATTTCTTAATTATCATAAATACTTAACACGGGACTGAAAGGTTAATTACAATTCCAAACTGCCAAGAGTCCTCCCCTAACTATTATTTAAATAAAAAAAAATAAATATAATTTATTTTACCTATAGGAGGAGTAATATTTGAATATTTAGGTGTTGAAAAAACTTTTTGAAAATCAGACCCATTCATTTCGATAAGAGTTTTCTCTTGAATGGAAGTTGTGATGCACTTGTCAAATTGTTTGTTGGGCATTTTCGACTCTTTTCTTCTTCAGTGGCAATTAAATTTCGAAGCTTTTTTAAATTGTGTCGTCGCTTTGTAGAATAAGGGATATCAGCTGTTTGGTTACGTTGCCACAAACGATAACTTTTACCGGCTGATATGTCAGTCATTTTGATGCTTTTCTAAATTTTAAAACTAAAATAAATCAGAATATTTTTTTGAAAAAAATTTTGTAGAAAAAATAAGCACACATTTAATAAGCACACAAAAATTAAAAAAATTTCTCAACGTCTTTTATAAAAGTCTAGAATCATATGTATATAATTTACTAATGATGTCATTTATTTTGTCTTAATTTTAACTTTAATTCGCTAATTTTTTTTTATATGTTCAGATCCAAATACAAGTATTTTTTACAGGATTCTTTATTTTATTTTTCAATGAGCTTTAGATTGTTTTATGGTTACTGAATACAATTTGATTTTTCTTCATGTTTATTTTATTAAGTAAGATGAATTAATACATACCCTGGTTCGATTAAACTGCACCACAAGCAAAGACACGCTTTTGGACCATGCACTCAAGTACATCTCGACCGTGCAAAAGCATTTAACAATTTGCTTTGCCTAAAAGCGTAATCATGCTCTTAGATCGGCATCAAACATTGACATTTTTTATTAAATTCGTAATCAATACCCGAATATAGAACAAAAAAAAACAATTTTTTGAATTATGCATTTGGTGTTGCACCAAAATTAAGAAAAAAAAATATTGGAACAATTGATTTTCTTTTAATATTTTTTGTTGTTTAAAGTTAGAGACCTGATAACGCAACTGAGTGTTTGATGCTGATCTAAATGCATGATTACGCTTTTAGACTATGCGTTTAAAATTAAAAATTTTTTTGCACAAGCGATATGTACTTTGGTGCATGACCCAAATCCTTTTCTTGTGGTGTAGCATAACCGAAAGAGAACAATACAGTATTTTAATTTAAATTATTGGATTAAATAGTACCAAGTGTAACACCCTAGTCTTAACCAGCTTATTCATTAATAATATAAATATTCATCTTTCTATTTTAATAAAGTCGGTTAAAAATTGAATTAAATACAATTTTTTATTTGCTTTTTCCTTTCCGCTCCTACAAAATAATGGAAATAAATTTAATAGGACAAAAAAATATAAAAGCTTAATTTAAATCTCACACTAAGTAGCTCGAAAAAGATTAGCAATTAAAAAAATTTATTTTAAATATTATTAATTATTAGCGCAAAAGTCTAAAAAAGACAAGTGGCCTCCTTGACTTTTAAATATTTTGAAGTCAAGTCGTTTGATATGACTTATTTTTTTCTGAAGTCATTTCAAAGACTTTGATATAAAAATGGCTAATTAGTCATTTTTAATTCAAAATTTTTTTGAATTTTTAACCGTTCCATGTAGTTTTAAAGTGGGCTCATTTTTATTTCTAAGTCTTTGAAATGATCTCTATTTTTTTTTATTTTCAAATCATGCCTAGTGACTTGACTTTGGCTTAAAGACATATTTACAACTCTGATAAATAAAATACCGACCAAATTATACCGACTGGTGTGTTTGAGGCTAGGCTTAAAAAAATGAATAATAACTTTAACGGATTGTTTTTTTAAATACCAGTCCCTGCTTGTGAAAAGGTGGGATGAGTTTGATTAGATGTAATAAGAGTTCATCAATAGACATAATTTTCAAATTCATTTCTGTTATTCTTTGTCAAAATATTAAAACTAGTCGGCATTATTTCACAAAGTTAGGTAATACCTAATGAAGTATTTTATTTGGCTGATGTTGAAATGAATTAAAATAACTGAATGCCAATTTTACCCTAATTTAAGATGACTAATTTTTTACTGTGATCCGAAGACTTTTTTAGAAAGTGTACGATAAGTTTTCAAAAAATTAAAACTAAAAAACCTATTTATATGAACAATAAAGATAAAAAAAAAATTCAACGATACAGTAACGCTTAGAAACGATTAGAAATTTATTGAAATAAAAAATTAATCGATACTTAGCGAAAAATTTGCGATAATTAAGGAACTTATCGATAATTCTCGTTTTTGTATCGTTAAAAGGTTTACTTGGTTTACGTCGATTATAACAATTAATTGTTATAATCGACGTCCTTATCGAAGACATATAGGTTTAATCACAAAACAAGTTTTATCTGCGTCTACTACGGGTGCAGTCCAATCTCGAGGATTGGGGTATTACATTCCGTCGCCGGTTTTTTGTGGAACGCCTGGCGATCCCTCTTCGGGAAAACAGCCGATCGTGATCCACTACCGGGGCGAATACCCATGCTCAATTACGGCTACTGAGTATCTTCCTAGTTTTTTTGAACTTAAATTAATGGCTTTCTTATCTTATCTAATATTTTTTTTTTTTTTTTCAATCAATCGATGTTCTTAAATAGAATCCATAATTCATATTCATCTCCGAGTAAGCAAATAGCAACTAATAATTTAATCAATTAATATAATTAATTGATTTAATTGTTTGATTAATTGATTTGATGAATTCATTAAAATTTTCAAACAAAAATTACACACAAAAAAAAAACAATAGAATTAATCAAATCTTTTATATGCTCGCAACCGTTGAACATGGATAACAAAAGTTTTGTTATCCTTTTCGATCCGATACGTCAAATTACTCAATCTAGCAATTACTTTATAAGGACCTTTCCAACTTGGCAAAAGCTTTTGTGTGAACCCTTATTTAGGAACCGGCCAATAAACCATGACTTCTAAGCCAACTTCAAAATTAACAGGTTTGTGTGTTTTATCATATTGTTCTTTATAATAGTTAATTCTTCTTTCCCTTTGTTGTTCTATATTTTCAAAGCTGGTTCTCAACAGATTAAGCAGCTTTATTTTATAATCAAATTTGTCCTCAGTATCATCTGCCTCAGCATTTCTTGCTGTACCAAACATAAGATCAGAAGGTAAAACGGCATCTCGCCCATACAACAAAAAGAAAGGTGTTTCCATAATAGTCATATTAATGGTAACTCTATAGGCCAATAAAATGTCATCGATTAATTCATCCCAGTTATTTTGATTTCCTTTAACTAACATTGCAAGTGCGTTTGACAGGAATCTGTTAAAACTTTCAGTTTTCCCGTTAGTTTGCGGATGTTTGCTACTGCATTCCAGCTTATTAATATTGAACTTCTTGCAAAGTGTTTTAAACAAATTCGAGGTAAATTGAGTTCCCTGATCTGTTAACACTTTGCTTGGGCATCCATGTCGCGTAATTATCACAGAGTAGAATTTTCTAGCCACCTCTTCAGCCTCCAAAGTATGCAATGGACAAGCCCTTACCCAATTTGTAAATAGATCAAAAAAAACTAATATATACGTAAAACCATTCTTTGACCTTTTAAGTGGACCTAGAATATCGAAACCCACAATCTTAAATGGGTATGAAACCTGAATTGGCTGTAACATTCCATTTATGACAGGTTGACTCGGTTTAACCCGATTACAACTAAACAAGCGCTTACCCAACTCCTTATATCTGAATACATACGCTGCCAGTGAAACTTATCTTTTAAGTGATGATACATCTTGTCATGACCTACATGAGCAAGTGCTTTTTGATGATGGTTTTCTAGTAAAATAGATATCAATTGTTGTGGGAAAGCTAACAGGAATCCTTTTTCTCCATTGAAATAGAGTATCGAGTCTTAGATCGTGAACCTAAGGGAGTAGTTCGAGTTATTGTCTCTTAAAAGACTGTTGAAAATAGAATGTAAATAGGGATCCTTAGCCTGCTCCTCTATGATGTCAAAATTTAGAATGGAACTTGTCTCTATTCCATGTTGAATAATCCTTACTAATAAGTAATGGTCAATTTCAATTACATCAGGCTCTATTCTTCTTGGGACAAGTCTAGATAAAGTGTCAGCATTAGAGTTTTAAGAACCTTTCTTGTGTCTTATTTCAAAGTTAAATTCACTTAGCCTCAAGGCCCACCTTACAAGTCGTGCAGGAGCTTGAGCTTCCATTAACCATTTCAAGGATTCATGATCAGTTTCAATTAAGAATTTCAGTCCGATAATAAATGGTCTAAACTGCTCACATGCCCATAATATAGCATATGCTTCCTTCTCCCTAACAGTCCAGTTTTTTTCAGAGGGTTGTAAACTTCTGCTAATATATTCGATTACCTTTTCTTCTCCATTGATACGTTGACAAAGTAAAGCACCTAACCCCACGTCACTTGCATCAGTTTAGACGATAAAAGGATAGTTTAAATCTAGGTGACTTAAAATCGGTTGTTGAGTTAATAAAGTTTTTAGTTTATCGAAACTTTCTTGATGTTTTTCCGACCAAGCGTATTCCATGTTTCATGGGTTAACTCATATAGGCATTACGCAATAGTAGAAAAATTTGCAACGAATTTTCTATAATATCCACATAATCCCAAATAACTTCTTAACTCACACTTCGATTTAGGAACAGGTATCTCTAAAATAGCTTTTATTTTCTGCGGGTCAGGGCTCATACCTGCAGCACTAACTTTGTGAGCAAAATAAATCAAGTCTCTTTTACAAAAAGAGCATTTCGAACCCTTAACTTTTAAGTTGAATTCTCGCATCCGTTCGAACACAGATTTTAAATGCTTTATATGGGCGTCAAAAGTGCTCGAGAAGATGTTAATATAATCAAGATAAATCAGACAACAAAGCCATTTTAATCCTGCGAACGCGATGTCCATATATCTTTGGAAAGTCGCTGGAGCGTTAGTTAGTCCGAATGGCATGACCTTGAACTCGTACAATCCGCAGTGGCTTATGAAAGCTGTCTTCTCTTGGTCGTTTTGTGCAACAGGAACTTGATAATATCCAGAAACAAGGTCCAAACATGAAAAGAAACTACATGAACCTAGGCTGTTTAAAGTGTCATCAATTCTTGGTAAGGGATAAGCATCTTTCTTTGTTATTTTATTTAGCTTGCGGTAGTCAACGCAAAATCGTAATGAACCATCTTTTTTTCCAACTTAAGAAACGGGAGCTGCCCAAGGACTTCGTGATGGTTTGATAACTTTCTTTTCCAACATATCTTTAACGTGCTCTTCTTTAACTTTCTTTTCATTCACTCCTACGCGTCTAGGAGCACAACTTACAGGATTATTTTTTTCAGTATCAATATTGTGTACGACGCCTTTTGCCGAACCCGGGTTTCCTAATGTTTGACTAAAGAGATCCTTGTAATCTATAAGAAGTTTAGAAAGTTTTTCCTTCTGATTATCATTGAGCGAGGTAGTCGAGAGATCTACTCCTTCAGGGAATGTCATATTTTTGGTAGGTTTCTCATTTTCTTGGGGATTATGTTCCAAGTCTTGAGCGATTAAAAGAAATTCATTGCTATCAAATTGTGATAAATTTGCCACAACTGTTCTTTTTGGTAAACAAACTGTTTCTTTCGTTAAATTTGCTAAACAAATGCACACTTCGCTTTCATCTGACAGAACACCCTTTCCGGCATAAATCCCGAATCTCTCTACAAGAGGATAATAACTGGTTACTAGACTTTGGCCTTTGTGAGTTTTATTTACAATGGCCGGAACCAAAATTTCACAAAAAGGAGGAATAAAAACGTTTTCAGAGCAAACTAAATAATTTTCAGGAATTTCACTGGGATTGGTTCGAACAAAGTCTGGATCAATTTTGATTGTTTTAGTTGCCGGTCGAATTAAGACATCATAAAGCGTGATAAAGTCCATTCCAAAAAGAATATCATAAGGTAACGTTTCTAAAACCTGCAATTCTAAAGGATAGAAATCCCCTTCTATGTCAATATCTAACTTAACTCTGAAATTACTTTCTGTTAACGAAGTGTCTCCTTATTTAATTTTCAAAGGGCTTTCTAATTTGCTAAATTTGATACTTCCTGGTTCTGCAATTTCAAGAATTTTATTCAAACATTCTTTCTTAATCATTCTTCTGTAGCTCCTGTGTCGAGGACATTCGATACATTAACACCAAATATGTTAGCAGATATTTTCATTAGGTTGCTTGAATTTAGGTCAAAGGAGATGAATTTGTGAATGTTGATTTCTTTTGCTTCTACTAAAGAAGAAGATTGTAGAACTGGAGTAAATGGTTAATGGAATAAAACTGGGTCAAAGAAAAGCTTTATGCACATTTCTAAAATTTTTTAGTAAATTTGAAGTTTGGGTAGCTGCTGTCATTACTCTATTTAGAGGTGAATGACCTGTTCTTACTCTGTTCGGACAATATGGTCTAATATGTCCCACTTGATGACAATTGTAGCATTTGCGAGTCTCATTAGGATTAGTTGGAGTCAAGCCAACTGACTTTGATCAGGTCCGTTTGAGTGTTTCAAATCAAAATTACTATTTTTCTTAAAACGTTTATTTTGGAATCGTCGGTTAGTATCTAATCTATTGGCTGTGTAATGTTTCATAGCACTTTATTTTTCAAAGCATCTTTTTTTTCATAGCAGACAAATAAATTTTCATATCATTTGTCGAAATTTTCATAGCATCTATTTTCATAGCACTTATTTTTCATAGAAATTAATTTTAAATTAAAACAAATAAATAAACTACATGACTTAAATTATACAAAAGAATAAATAAAAATTTTGTAAAGCAATGTTCAAATTTTTCGCCTTCGGTTAAAAATTTAAGATCGAGACGTATAGTTTCAGTTTCTGATAACGCTACAACTCTTGATAAAGGCACCATAAATTCCAATTTGTAAATAAATTATCAATAAAATGTATTATTTACTCAATCAATTATTTTTTTTATTATATTAATTTGTGCTATGAAAAAAATGCTATGAAGAAAAATGCAATGAAAAAAAGTGCTATGAAACAATTATGCTATGAAACAAATATGCTATGAAAATAATTTGAGATGCTATGAAAAAAAAAAATGCAATGAAATATTACATGCTATGAAAAGATGCAGCCCCAATCTATTATTTCCTATATCTGTTTTATTTCGGTCATCACGCCAAGTTTGAATTTCATTTATTAAGTTCGAATAATATTGTTTCGATAAATTTACTTGTTTATTGATCTTCTGATCTAAAGTTGACAGATTGTTTTCCAAATTTTTCGAATCATTTTTCTTTTTAGCGTCTGCTTTAGAAGTGGATTGGTTTGTTCTTTGTTTGTCACCACCTTCAGAATAAGGCTCTTCCGATTTTATCTCATTGACAAACAGTTGCTACTTCTTTTTAATTCCTTTATCAACTTCACAAATCTCAGCAAAACGTAATCCTTCTTGCAGATCAGTTGGTTTTCTTACACGAACAATTGCCGCTAAATCATTCGACAGTCCTCTTAGAAAGTTTTCAATTTTCAATTTTTCTAATACAATTGGATCGGCAATCATAGGATAAGCTTTCTTTACCATCTGAGCTATCTTTAAACTCAAGAAAACTAAAGGTTCGGAGGAGTCACGTTTAAGCTTAGTTAACTCTAGCAGGTAATGCTCAGGATTTGTTTTACAAAAGAGTTTTCTCAGCTCGAAACTTAATTTGTCAAAAGTGTTTATATCTTGTTCATTAAGGCCTACCATGCATTCCCGTGCCTTCGATCCCATATAAGCTTTAAAGAGCTCCATCTTACGATTTTCCTCAATTCTCGAGGTCTTCGTTTTGAATTCAGCAAGCCATTGTTCAAAATCTTCTCCTGGTGTTCCATTATATAGCCGAATGTAAATATTTATTGGGTATTGTAAGCGAGAAGTCACAACTGTTGCTTCACCATCGACTTCTTCCTCACAGACTTCTTCTCTTCTTGCTATTTTCCTTGGTCTACCAGGTCCTCTTTGCTTGTTTCCAATTGTACTTTCATCTCTTTCTCTCTCCGCGGTTCTTTTAGTCGCAGCGCCATTATGTTGTAGGCTTACTTGCCTTTCAGAATTCATTTTTAAATAAAGAAACAAAAGTTTGTGTTTAAAGCTCTTTATTATAACTCCAAAGTTCCGCCAAAATATACCAAATAAAATCTTCTTTTTATATACATACTTTGGTATTATATCTCTAAGCCACCAATTACTGTAGTTAATATAAATAATAATTAGGGAATAATAACTAAGAAGTGTAAAGATAGCAACGAACTACTTCATTTAGCCGCTAACAAAATTATGCCACAAAGACGAACAAGAAATTCAAATCGCAATAACAATGTTCAATCGAATTTAGCTTTAGAAAATTCATCGAAAAGCTTTCATTCTGAAAATAATGAAGAAACAAGCCAAACATCTAGTCAAACAACTCAACCATCTAGTCAAACGACTGAAAATTACTGAAGAAGGTAATTATATTTTAATTAACTAAAATTAAAAATACTGGTAATAAATGTTTCTAAAAATATTGATTTTATTTTTTCGATTTCAAAAATTCGATACTTTATAAAATATTCAAAATTTTTTTTTTCTTTTAAAACTTAATGTGATAAAAGAAAATAAATTAAATTTTTTAAAAGCATATTTAAGATAGAGCTTTTTTTATGTTGAAAAATTTTGCATCTTTTGCATTTTAAATGCTTATAGTACTATATAATGGAGGCTTTAGACTTTAAAAAAAGTGAGTTTTATTAATTTTATTATTAATTAAGATCAGGTCAGACTTGACAGGTTGATTAATGATGGTTTAAATGATGTATTTCAAAGGAAAATAATACAAATTAATGGCAAAAATATCAAATATTCGGCAATTCTTAATTTTATTGATTTTGTAACCGAATTCGAAACAAAACCAAAGAGATCAATTCAATTTAAATGTTTTCAGTGTGATAAAGTATATAAAGCCAAGTTTGGAGAATCTGGTAATTTGAAAAAACATTTAGAAAAGCGTCACAAATATTAAGACAATTGGCTAAAGAGTTACCTAAAACATATAAACAGAAATTCAAGAAAATGGAATTTAGACAATAATCTGATTTGGCCAAATATTTTTTGACGTCCTCAACTGCAATGAATGAAGAATTAGATAATCCTTATTTGAGAAAGATGTTAAATTTTGAAATACCATCTCAACAAACTTTTAAATCTAATATTCTTCCAGATTTTCTTCATAATATAAACAAATAATTCGAAGAAATGTTAAATTAAGCCAAATCAATTTGCCTTATCACAGATTTATGGTCAAATAGATCAAATGAACAATATTTAGCTCTTGATGTCTCAATGATCAAAAATAATCATTTCAAAAAGATTAGAATAATAGGGATGACTCCAACAAATGGTTCATCAAATGCTGAGTCAATCAAAGAGTGTATTGAACGTATCATTAATGCGTTCAATTTTGATAAGCGAAAAATAATGGTATTTTTTGTGACCAAGATTCTTCTTTATTAAGGCTTTTCAGACAAAATCAATATGATTTATTTGATGATCATATTTTTTTTCCTCAAAACGACAGTTTTAGTAGAAATTACTCAGTTCGAAATGAAAATCACGAATTTGAACTAATTTATGCATTCTCTCAAATTGATAGAGAAATTCAAGAAGTAGTTAATGATAAAGTAATATATATTGAAGAAGTTCATGTCGAAGAAGACGATAAGGAAATAGAGGATAACGATGTAGAATTAAATTCAAGTTCATTCACCTATCAATTACTTAACAGCGACGAAAATCCAAACTCGAATTACCTAGATGAAACAGAATCAGATCAGATTTATTTTTTGAATAGAAATCGGAACTGATTCAATTCCTCGGTATTCATGTGCCGCTCACAAAATAAACTTATCAGTAAGATCATCCATAAAATCATTTAGATTGTTAAGTAAAATGCTTTCGCGGCTATCAAATTATGCAGCATCAATTAGAAGATCAAATATCAATTCGCTTTATTTTATAAATAAGAAATGCAAACTTCGTTGTGAAAATGGAACAAGGTGGTCTTCATCTTATTTAATGTTGGAATCATTTTACAACGCATATGAAAAATGTGCCTTTAATAACAATAACCGATGTCCTTCTTCGAAGGATAAAATTATTTCATATTTAAAAATTCTGTATCCACTTTATACATTTTCCATTTTGTCACAAAAAACTGATTGGCATTTTTGTGATATTATTCAATCAGTATGCATAATTTTAAATGAATCACTTACTGTGACAAACGAACGTGGTGAAAGAAAGAAATTGATCGAAGAATTAAATAAAGCCATCCGTACAAGATTCGATTTCGAAATAAATTCCAAAATATATTTGGCAGCTGCATTGCTTGATATATCCAAAGTGGAATTGTGGTATACTGAAGAATATGACTTAGAATACAGAACAAGAGCAAAAGCATCATTTAAAGAAACAGTGGCATTCTTTCTTAATGATATTATTGAATCACCTGAAGATGGTTCTAGACCAATAAACCAACAGAGGGTTAGAATTTATCAGAAAAGTGATAATAGATTATTTAAAGTATTAGTAAAATCTAGACCATTTCAAACACCTGCACATTCTACGAGAATTAGTTGGTTAAATCAATAAATAATAAACAATAAATTGTGATTCTTATTTAGATTTTATTGATGATGGAAGAAAAATAAAAAAATCAACTCAAGGATTCTGGAATGAGTTGAGCTATAAATTTCCAAATTTAAGCATCGTTTCAAGAAATTTTTTTCATTTCCAGCTTCAAGTGCATTCATTGAACGCTTTTTTAAGTATTTGTGGATTAGCATGTGATAAAAGGTCAATGAACATGAATTATATCCGAAAAATGACGTGTACGTATAAAGTACACGTACACGTCATTTTTTCGGATATAATTGTATGCATGTCACTATGCTATATCGACATCTATAGTGGTTATATACTAAAAAAAAATTACAATTTCGGAAAAAGTGCAATTTTAGGCCCGTTTCCTTTATGGTGACATGTCATTATATTTATAGTGTATTAAATAACCTATATTAGATAAACTTAATATATTAAATAAATTTAGTACAACTTTATAAAAAAAAAATATTTATAACATCTCATTACTTTACATTTTTTACGAAAATTTACCAAATTTTAACTGGTAAATTAATATACATAAAATTTTAAATTTTAATATTTACATAAAATTACTTTTTTTTAAATTTTTGTTAAAAAAGTGGGAAAATTCAAATATTCAAATAAATCGTCGAAAATTTTGAATTTTCGACTGTTTTTTGGCCATTTTACATTTTACGATTTTGTTGGCCGTTTAAAAAACTTAGTGGATATTATACACATATAAAAAATCCTACTGAAAAATTCCTTGTCTACCTTGTTTTGATCAATGTGCGTCAGTTTTATATTTATTTTCTTAGTATTTAACTTAGAAAATAAATAAAATATAATTTTTACAATATTTAAGTTACTCAAATTTGATTTTGAAAACTTATCAAGTGAATTAGTTAAAAAGCTTTTAGTACCGCACGGACTCACCCTGGCAGTGTGACATGATATAGACAGACTAAATAAAGAAAATGATACTAAGAAAAAAAACATCAAATTACATAGTAAAAAAAATATCGAAAGAAAAAGTATATAATTCAAAAAAATAGGACAAAACTATACAATTATACATTGAAAAAATAGTCTAATTAATTTTTTTTCAATTTTTTTTCGCCAAATAGTAAATTATTACGTAAAATTTTTAAAATGCTTCAATATTCTCACTTTTCTAATCTGTCACTAATCGTAAAATTCTAAAATTAATCTCATGTAAGTCTTTTTTTGTTCACCCTTTTTGATTCTAATCTTATCTGAATCAATTTTATTAATTTAAAGTTTTAGCCAGATTATCTATTTTTCTCTATATTTAAAATTTTCTTTATTTCTTTCTTTTTTTTGTTATGTTTTTATTTTGTCTTTCTTTATTTTTAAAAAAATCTACATTTCGTCTTTCTTTATTTTCTCCGCCTCTCCTCACCTTTTCATAATAGACTTATTTTCTTTTTTATAAGTTTTTACTGCCAAATTAGCTATTGACAAGACCTCCTATCGATCAAAAAGATAAGTTATGTAATATCTATTAAAACTTGATAAGCAATAAAAATAGAAAAGTTTTTCCAATTTTTTCAAGAACAAAATTTGGAAAGTTAATGTTTCGAATCAAATTCGGCTATTTCTTCCAATCTCTCTTCTTCCTGCCTAGCGAAGTGGTTAGAGAAAATAATAAATAGACAACTTACGAATTTCGTTACAAGCAAAAACCTTTAATCATTTGGCCAAGCTGGTTTTAGCAAACACATGAGTACAAATGACCACTTTCTTAGATTTTATCAAGCAATTGTAAATGGCTTCAACAGTCGTCAACTCATTGGAGCAATTTCGTTCAACCTAGTAAATACTTTCGACTAAATCAGTAATCATTCACTCCTAAAAAATTGCTTAAATAAAACTCGAATAATAATTAGCCTCTCAGTCTAAATTAATTATTAATTTAATTGCTAAATCTCTTTAATATGTATGTAAAATTTCAGATCAATTTCTAATTCTGGTCGAAACATATATTTTAAAAAACGATCATTTAACTGAATTTTCACTTTTTCATAAAATCTTATGATTTTGTTGTTTTATTTACATAACTCCTACAAAAATCATTCGATTAAAACAAACAATAGCTTATTATAATCATGATAAAATTCTGGGTCTATTGCGTTATGTGATCACTGGTTCACATAAAAGGTAAACCAACTTACCCAACCTAAATAGGAGATCAGTTGTGTTCACTTTTTAGGTGAACCAAAAATATGTGTACAAAAAAAATATTTCGAAAATCAAAATTTATTTTTTAATTTTTTTGAATTATAGGTGGGCAAAAAAAAAAAAAAGGTGAGAAAATTATTCGTCATGTAAAAAAAATAAGTGAGCCAAAAAAAAATATTTTTATTGATTCTTATGCTTGACAGTTATGTGTCTCTTGAGACCATTTTTTTAAAATAATTTCCACAAAAATCACATTTTATAGGATCTTTTTTGTTATTTAAAGTTATTTTCACAATTTCTTCTGTAGATGAAGAAAATTTATTCTCATAAGTTTTTTTTTCAATAGTTAAAGCCTGACGCTTAACATCAGATATTTTGACATTTTTCAAACTTAAATCTAATTTGTCAATTATATCTTCTCTAGAAGTGTAATAACGAGTATTTGATTTACAAGTACACATTTTGCTAAACACAATACCTTCTTCTCTATTTTCTTCTTCTCTAATATCTCCATCAGTTTCAGTTATTTTTTGATCATTTACATCATTATCAGAATCTAATTCCGTATTATCTTCTAATTCAGCTTCGGTATCATCATTATTACTAAGAGACTTAATAGTATTAATTTGAGTTGTTGACCCACTACCTGTAATTGAATCGTTTTCATTCTCTGACTCAACACAAAATTCTGAAAAAATGTCTTCAGCATTGACTTCATTTTCACTTGATGAACCACTAGAAGAACAAGTCTTAAAATTTTCATTTGACAGTTCATCTTCTTCAAAACTTGTTCTATTTTCTGATAAGACTTTTTCCTCGAATTCATTTAGACTTTAAAATAATAAAAATAAATTCATTGAAATTTTGAATAATCTAAAATAAATGCCTCATTCCTGGTTTATAAAATTTACTTATTTCTCTTAAAATCAAATTATAACAAGCTATTCTATCAGTGGTTACATTATTGTTAAAACGCCAAATATATTCATCAATATATGATTGAATGTAAACACGCTTACATCCATTCATTTTTTTGAACTTTTGTTTACAAGCCCTCCACAAACTTTCTATTCTGTTTGTACAGGCACCTAATAACTATCAATAAATATATATATTTTTTAAGGTAAAAATAAAATAATAAATTACCATTATTTGGATCTAAAAAGTTTACACTGTGATTGACGGTCTTATGAGTAAAATTTTTAAACATAGCAATTTTATTGTAACTAGCCCAGCAATCTGAAAAAATTATACTTCCAGATTCACATTTATCATAGATAAATCTTAAAAGTGTTTGAGCTTCTCAGTCTTTAACAATTTGCATATAAGTTCTACCATAACTTTCACCATCTGCTCGTTCAACCAACCCGAATACCCAAACTGGCCTCCTCTTTAAGTATTTTCCTTTAAAAATTTAAAAAAAATTTTAAATACCGTAACCGCTTGATCAAAACTCCAGGAATAAAACTGTAGTTCCTTCTTTAAACTATTGGAGTTAAGACAATACCCGACATGTTATAATATATTTTAATTAAAATTCTGGAGTAAAGGAGAATTTAATATTTTAAGCAATTTATAAAGGCTAAAATTCAGCTTTATTCCAGGAGTAAAGGCTGAAAAATAACGGACATTTTTGAAAAATTGTGGAGTTAATTTTGAAAATCATTAAAGTCAAATTTAGCTTTTATTCTAATTTTAAAAAAAAAAGTTCGGTTTTATTCCAATATGAAAAACTGAGTGTTTTAAAAATTATTAAAAAAAATTTTCTTTTAAAATAAAAAACATAGCTTAAGCTAGAAATTGAAAAATGATAAATGAAGAAGACACAGGTGTTACTGATGCTCTAGAAGACGATAAAAAAGAAAAAACAAATAAACAACAATCAAAATATTAGAAATCAAAATAAATCAACTGCACCTGCTGCAGCGTCGAATTCGATTGTAAATGGTTTGGTAATTGCAAAAAAAAGCGGTCGAAAACCTTTGCCAAGAGACGAAAATGGCAAAATTATTCGAAAAATAAATTAAAAATTTTTTGATATACTTTGACAAAACTTTAATTAAATATGGAATAAAACCGAACTTTTTGTTTGAAATTAGAATAAAAGCTAAATTTGACTTTAATGATTTTCAAAATTAACTCCACAATTTTTCAAAAATGTCCGTTATTTTTCAGCCTTTACTCCTGGAATAAAGCTGAATTTTAGCCGTTATAAATTGCTTAAAATATTAAATTCTCCTTTACTCCAGAATTTTAATTAAAATATATTATAACATGTCGGGTATTGTCTTAACTCCAATAGTTTAAAGAAGGAACTACAGTTTTATTCCTGGAGTTTTAATCAAGCGGTTACGGTATTTGTAAATAAATTTTTCTCTTTTTAATTTCCTTACCCTTCCAGTGCTTACTTTACAATAAAGACTTTCGTCAATTTCAACAACTTTGCCTGAACCTCCTAATTTTAAATTTTGTTTATCTATAGCAAGTGAACAAATCTGCCTCAAACGAGCATAAATTCCGAGTATCATAGCTTCAGTTAGTTGATGTTCAAGGTTCAAGTTTATTACTGATTTTGATTGGTTGCTGAAATTTGAGCAGCCCAACATTTAATAACTGCTAGAATTATTTTTACTGGTTTTCTAAACAATGAAAAAAAAGACCCAGCATATACCGAATTGTAAACACCACAAGTTCTACATCTCCAATTAAGAATTAGATTTTTGGCGTTTTTTTCTCTTTTTCTGAGATTGGGTTCCATTTCTGATTCAAAATTTTTACAATTTTCGTTTCCACGTGTTTTAATTGGTAAAACTAGTCCTAACTCGCTAAGCTTTACAAATTCTTTATATTCGTAACTCTCTTTTACTGATTTAAGCTTATCGCTCATTGTTTAAAATATCTTTTTGATCAAGTTTTTAAAATTTAAAAAAGCGTTCAATTTTCTTAAATTATTATTTCAAGCATTTTATTGTAATTTTAATATTTTTAGTGCAAAAGTTTTGTAGTTTTTTAAAATAAGATGTCTATTTATTAAAGCTAAAATTTTGAAAAATCAAATTTTTATTTACTTTGTCATAATTTTTTTGTAAGTATCATTTTAGGTGATCACTTTTTATTTTAGGTGATCACTTTTTATTTAAGGTGAACACAATTTAATTTAGGTGATCATTTTGAAAAAAAATTTAATTAATTAGTACACATATTTTTGGTTCACCTAAAAAGTGAACACAACTGATCACCTATTTAGTTTGGGTAAGTTGGTTCACCTTTTATGTGAACCAGTGATAACATAACGCAATAGACCCAAAATTCTCTACAAATTGATATATCATACTGGTATTCGAATTTTCTTGACCATCGAGGTCAATTTTGGGTGAGGGTATCTGTCACACCTGAGAATAGAGCATGCGAAAAAATGAAAAATTTAAGAAGCCATTAATATTTTCGAAAAATAGACAAAATTTTGAATCAGACTGTAAATTTTCATAATTTTATCATTAATTGAAGTTTGGGACAAGCTATTTTGGCCACCCGTAAGTTGGTCTGGATCCTTTCAACAATGAAGCTTAACTATGTATGACTAAACTTTTACTTTTTAATTTAAAAGATAATGAATAATTTCAAACATATATTTATCTTATAAACTAAAGATTAAATTTTTTTGGAATATTCTATTTTAATTCAAAAAGGAAGGCAATAAAATTTTAAATTAAAGAAATTTATTGGTATAACGATTATAGAGCATTTTGTGTCTTAATAAATTTTTGTTTTAATACAATCATCAAATTTTCGGAAATTTTTGAAAAAAATTTAGAAAATTTTGTACTTGTCGTTTTATGTTGTTTTTAGATTTTTTGTTAAAATATGTAGGCTTAATTGATACTTTGTATTTTTTAACATTAACATCTTTTTAATGTTATTTTTTTTTGTTGGTTTTATTTTATTTTGTATTTTTTTATCAAATAAAAGTTTAGACCTCAATTTACAATGTTATCAACTCACAAAGTTAACAAATTACAAAGAAATAAATTCAAAAAAGATTATAGAGACCAAGAAAAATAAATCTTTAAATATTTGTTTTTAAATGAAAATTAATATTTCCCGCTTCAATTAAAATTAATTTTTATTTGCTGAAATTAATAAATCATATTTTGTTATAATAATGCTCTTTATCAATATTGATATCTATTTAAATTAATTAAAAAAAACTTAGATTAAAGCGAAGTATAAAATTTTGATCAAATATCATATTTTTCGAACTGTTCAGAGCAATTTTATTTTACAATTCCGAAATATTAAAAAAATTTTCTAAAATTTAAAATTTATTAAATTCTTAAATCTTAAATGAAATAATTTCTTGTTATAAATAAAGCATATCCTCAAATACTCATTCATTTAAACAATTGATTTTTCAACTAAAATTGCAACTAATTAAGAATGTATTTATGATTATTTTTAAATGTTTTACGCGCTTATTCTAATTAATTACTTGATTTTTAAAAAATTTAAAAAAATTAATTTTGTATTAAAAATTTAAAATGAATTTTCACCCAATGACGCATGAACCTAGTTCAATAAATATGTGGATGAATCGTCCCATGGCAATTCCTGATTGTCCTCCTGGCTTGGAATACCTGACTCAACTTAGTACTATCAGAGTTGAGCAGTTAGTTAGTTTAATTGAAGCGTTCACTGGATTCGAAAGGAACAACAAATATGCCCTTCGAAATCCCAACAATGAACAATTTTTCTATGCTTTTGAAGGCAATTTTATCTCATCCATTTTTAAATTTTGATAATTTTTTTGAAAATAGAAACCGATGCTTGCATGAGAATTTGCTGTGGAAATCAACGTGGATTCAAATTCCATGTTGTGGACAATCTTAAACAAGTACATGATTTAAATTCACTTTAATTCTGGTAAAATATGCTTTTATTAGGAAGTGATGATGATAAATAGAGAATTCAAGTGCTGTGCAGGATGTTGTTGGTGTGCAAGCTGTTGCATGTGCTGTGCTTTTGAAGTGAGAGTTGAGGCTCCACCGGGAAATTTGATAGGCACAATAAGACAAAAGCATAAAATAACTATTGTATTGATAGATTAATATTTTGTTTTTTTAAATTTTAATAAGGAGTTCATTTTGGAGAGCAAGCTATGATATTCTTGACGAAACAGAAAATGTTATTTTAAAGATAAAAGGTCCATGTTGTATTTGGGATGGGGCTTTCTGTCCCTTTGATAATGAATTTAAATTATTAACAGCCGATGGAATGACTCAAATAGGAAGCCTTACCAAAGAATATTCAGGCTTTGTAAAAGAATTGGTAACTCTTTCAGACAGATTTTCCATATCATGTAAAAAATTTTTCTTTTAAACAATTTAATTTTTTTCAAATATATTTTTTTGATTTAGTCCCAATCGATTTGTCCGTAAAGGCAAAAGGTAAATTGGTTTTCATTTTATTTCTTTTGTATAATTTTTTTTAAAAGGTACTTTAATAGGAGCTTTGTTCTTAATTGTAAGTTTTAAGTCTAAAATTTAATTTTTTATTCAAATTAATTTGAATTTTATTTAGGATTTTATGTATTTCGAAGAAAAAGACACAAACGAAAATTTGTTAAATCAAAGACAGATACTTTGAAATTTAAAAAAAGTATTGATTTATTTTTTTTTATTATCTGTGCAATTTTTTCATTATCATATTTATAATAAATATTTTCCAAGAAAACATTGGAACACAATTGATCACATTCTCGCTTTAAAGGCAGACATTTTAGTCAAAGTCACAATTTCGACTAGAAAAAAAAAATAATATTTTAATTTGAATATTTTTAATCAAAAAAAAACTACATAAACTCGGTTTTATATGAAAATGTTTATTTTATTTGCCTACACACACTTAAAATCTAACAAACACACTTCAGTTGAAAATATCCTTAACACTGTTCTTCCCAAATTTTTGGTAATTTTTAGTGAATTAAAAAAGTCATTGTAAATTTTTATACAAAAATTCCAATTCTTAACTAAAATTCTTAATAAAAAAAGAATTTTAATGCAGATTTTTTTTCAGCTATAAAAGGCGAGAAAAAAATGTATTTATATATTGATTATTTTTAATAAAATTCTATGATAATTCAGAATGGCCCTATAATATCGATACCCCAAATTTTGAATAAAATACCCCAAAATTTAATTTTTTTACCCCGATTTTTTAATTAATTACCCCTTTTAATTAAATTAGAAATATAAATTAAGATTTACACCTGATTTAATAAAATGAAACCAATTTTTTTGACACTTAAAAAATTCTATTTAAGAAATTGAAATTATTAAATGTTCTTCTCCTTGCTTGAATCGCAAATTGAAGTTTCAGAGCAAAACGATCATTAAAAATTTTAAAACTTAATTAATACAATGATTTCGATAATTTTTAAAGAAATAATTAGCATCAAAATGATGGATCTCTAATTCATTTAACAAAAACAATTAATAATTAATAATTAACAATAAATAATTAACAATTATTAATAATAATTAACAATTAATAATATAAATAATTCAGGTTAAGTTAATTCTCAACTTCAAATCTATAACTTTTGTATTCATTCATTCAAGCAAAAATAATTTTATTTTTTCACTTTAACAAATTTTAAATTTTAAAACAGTAATTTAATTTTGTCTTTTAAAAAATTTTTTCATTATGATCAATTAAAATATTTAAACCTATTAAATTTCAATAAAAAAGGGACATTTAAAAATTTTAAATATGAAAATAAACTTGAACGCTTGAATTCATTTTCAGAAAAAAATATTAAAAAACTTCAAGCAATTAAGAATACATCAGTCAGATATTTTCTCAAGTTAAAATATGATACTTCCTCCAACATCGTGCATCAAGAGGCTTTTAATAAACTTAAATTACTAACAGTCTCGAATCAGCTTTTTGAGTTGAGTGAGAGATAAGTTTGGACAAGACTGAGTCATTCTATTCCTTTGGTTGTCAGACTGATGGACGAATACAAAGAGGATTTCGAATCAAGACATATTGAATACCAAACTCCATTGTGTAATTGCTACCTTACTATTTCCTCTTTTTTTTTCTTGAAACTTCAACTATGTAAATATGTGTCACATGTAACACCCTATTTCAATATTTGCCTTTTAAATGTTGAGAATTAACGTAAATGTTCCATTAATCAAAAATGTCTAGTTCTGCAAGTATTCTAGGAAATAACTTTAACGATACATACAATGACGCTGATGACATTCCCAAAAATAAAAGAAGTACAGCAAAGGCTTACGATTGTGTTCAAGAATGTGATTCATTGGAAGAATTCAAAAGACTGGTCAAAAATTTACATTTCGACAATCTCCCCTGGTATTTTCACAGTACAAACAATTTAGCTGATTTCGATAAACACACATACAATTGTAGATTTAACAAAAAAAGTTGCAAAAAAATCAATATATATTTCAAAGTTAAAAATGGTGAAACAAATGGTTCAGTTTATGTTTCAGACAATCATTATTCAAATCATTCAAACGATGAAAATTCTGCTGCTTTTCCTTTTCAGACAAAAGAAAAAAATTTGTATTTTCCGAAATATAGCTGAAAAAAGGGAAGACCAAAATAAACAGCTGGAGCGCTCGAACATCAACCACAAGAAACAAAAGCTTCAATTCAGCACCAAAAGGAAAGGAATTGAATCTGATGACCATTCAAATGATGAGTCAATATAAGAAAATGTATCCAAGAGACAAAGAATAGAATCAGTTATTCAAGAAATATTTTGTGAAAAATGTGAAGCTAAAACGACTAAGAGAATATCTTGTCAAAATAAATGTGGTAAGAAATAATAATTTTTTGTGGTAGAAATAAAAAAAAAATTTTTTTAATACTTTTGATATTTTTCTTATTAATTTAGTGTCAGTGTGATAAAAAAAGTGTCATTTTATTTTTTTTCTTATTAGTTGGTGTAATTCCAATAAATTTGGGGTAAATATTTAAATTTTGGGGTATTTTATTCAATATTTGGGGTAGATGAAATAATTAAGTATTGAAAATTAAAATTTTTTGCTATACTTAATTTTCAATTAGCTCAAAAATTAACTATTCTAAACATGTAATTCTTATTACTTTACAATTATTACCACCAAATTCAAAATTATTTTAGTAGCGATGAATTTTAAAATTTAAATAAAATTAATTTAAAAATACACAAAAAAATATTCCAATTGGAAAGGATCATAGAGATAAAAATATAAATCTCAAAATATTGATATTTTTTTTGATCATCAATATTTCTTGTTAATTAAAATTAATTTTTTTGTTTAATTTAGTGAAATATATTTTGTTTCTTGTTGTTTCATCATCAAACTTTAAAAAGCTCAATTTTTTTCAATTTAGATTAGGGAAAAAGGTTTGTATGAAAATTCACACTGTCATCCAAAAAGAGATATTGGAGAGTGACTTTTTTGGATTTTATGCAAGTGTTGAAAAGTTTTTTTTGAGTGCTGAAACAATTATCCCTGTTTTAATATAAATTGAAAAACATAATTTTTTTTTCTTTGTAAGATTACATCATCATCAGAAACACATTTAATTCTTGATATAAACAAATAACTGATATAAAACCTTATTAAATCAAAAAATAAAATCTCTGTTTAGTGATTTGTTCGAATTTAAATAATAATAATACAATATTTAATGTTTAGCTGTACTTGCTGAAAAAAGATCTGGAATCAAAAGCAGCAAAGAAATTTTAAGTTTTGGACTTAAAAAATAAAACTGTTTTAAAATTTTTTTTTCACAATCAAAGCATTTTATTATCCAAATTGTTAAACATATAAAATAGATCATTTAAAAATAAGTAAAAAGCAGTCGACCAAAAATGGATTTATCGGCAACACCTATATCAATTTTATTTGACATTACACTACAAATACGAACTATTTGAGACCTATTTTCAATATAATTTTAAAGAAGGTCTAAAGAGAAACAAAAAATTTAAAATCTTATATATTAATAAATAAAGTCTTTCACATTAAACAGTTTTATTAGTATCAACAAAAAAAATTAAATTTATTTTATTAGGTTTGCTTTATTCACTTATTTACTCATGAATAACTGTTTGATAAAAATGCCCTCAATATCATATTTGGAATGATTAATATGTGAATTCTTACGTAGCCAGGTGAGCTCGGGCTTTTTTATTCATTAAATTGAAATAAATTTTATTAAACCAACATTTTTTTCTGTAAAATTAAGTTTTTTAACAGAAAAATCTTTTTTAGAATATTTTCTTTTTTTTAACATATTTTTCATGTAATTATCCAGAATTACAATTAAATGCTAGTTATCTCAACAAGAGTTGGAAAAGAGCCAAAAAAATATTTGAAAACTGAATTGACAAATTTCAGTATTTTAAATTATTCTAAGCCAGTCACAAAGATAACCAGTTATAATTCGATAAAAACTTGAATATTTCATTAAAAATAATTAACAAAAATCATATTATTATATATATAATATTTTTTTATGAATACTATTTGAAATAATTAAATAAATAATAGTAAAAGGAATGTTAATTTAAAAAAAATCTAGTTTTTTATCTAAATATGATTCAGGTAGAAAAACCAATCCTTTGTACCAACCGTAGCGTATTTTAAAATCTTGAATAGATTGGTAAACTTCATGATGCTTCTTGTTGGTTTGAAACTCGTGTTGTAGTGTCATTAAACTTTATTTTGAAACTCTTGCCACTTAAAATTATTTTCGCATATGCTCGTGTCTAAGAATTCTTCTTAAGTTTAGTGAATAATCCTCAAGTTGGGCAACAAATAATGAAATCCAAATTTTGAAGGTTTCTAGGGGCTCCTCGCTACATCTATTTTAGTAGTACCGTATTTCCTCAAATAAAAGAAGCTTCGGTCATCAAAGGTTTTCTTTTATTTGAAAATTTTAATTAAAGTCATAACTTAGACTTAAATTATTTTTTTAAAGTTTAAGTCATGATTTTGAATTAAAACAAAATTGTTTTTAATTTACGAGTCATACGTCAAGTCAATGACTTAATTTTTGGTTTCTTAAATCAAAGTTAATGACTTAAAATTTTTTTTTCCAAAGTCAAATCAACCAATTAAATTTTTTATAAAAAAATCCGAACAACATGAATTTTTTAACGTTCCAGGTAGTTAATGCGAAGGCCAAATGTTCCTTTTACCTTTCCATGTAGTTATTAGGGTGGCCTAGTTAAAGTCAAAGTCATGACATTGACTTAAAAAAAAAATTAAGTCATTGACTTGTCTTGTCTATTATGACTTGTAAATTAAAAACGATCTTGATTTAATTCAAATCAAATAAAAAGGATTTCATTTTTTTTTAATAAATTCAAAATATCGAAAATCTTTCATGCTTTTTAAAAATTGTATGAAAATTTTTCCCAAAAGACGAAAAAATGCACCAAAAAAATTATTTTTTATTTTTAATAAAATTTATATGTTAAAGCGTTCAAGAACTTAACACTATTCCCATTCTATTTTGAGTGAGAATAAATTAATTCAATTTCGTGAGCTCAGCTCACCTATTAAAGTGGCCCCATTATTTTTATTTTCTTAGTTAACAATGTTAGATTTTTTTCTTATATTTTTAATAGATAGATGATAGATGAGATTCAAAAATTTTACTAAAAAAAAATTAGTTATTGAAAAAATTTTTAAGCAAACTTTTAAAATATTTTTAAGAATTTTTAAAAAATTTTCTGAAGAATATTCATTGATTAAATATTACTAGCAGCAATCACCTAATTCAGAATCACAATCGCAGCTACAATCACATCGTCGATCATCATTGGCAACATTGTCATTATTACAGAAACAACAACCTTTTTTAATGATTAGTGGATAAAATAAATAACCAAATCTTACACAAATCATCGCATAACATTTGAAAACACGTAGTTGGCTCAGTTGTATATACTTTATTTACTGTTTTGTCTTTTGAGATATTTTCATTACTTTTTGATTTGTTTTCAATTTGTAACTAAATTCTGTTGTTTGTAAAATTTAAAATTTACCTGATTTGGCCGAGCTTTAAATCCGTAAAATCCTCATTATTAGACATTTTTATTTGCACATAAAATACTTCAGTTAAAATAATTTCAACTTCTGTTGGAAACTATTTAGTATGATAGGCACACTTTCCTGAATTTTAAAGAAAAAAATCTCATTTTAAGAATGAAATTAAAAAAAATGCTGCATTTTAGTATAAACATATTTCAAATGAAAACTGCTTTGCATAATATAATCATTAAAATGGCAGTGATTAGAAATTTTCAATTTTTTCATTCCTATTTGCCAACACAATAGATTCGCTTCAATTTCTAAAATTTAAGGCATTTTTTAATAAAATAGCATTTATTATTTAAATATATAGCATTTTTCTTCGATTCTTTTGTTAAATTATTTCATCTATTTACAAATAAAAACTTTTAATATTTAAGCTTAAATTTATATTGCATATAAAAAAATTTAATTTTTTTAAATTTTATATTATAGTCCTGGATAAAATTTAGAGGACAGGTGTCATTTAAATGTGGCCATTTTTGGCATATTGAAGTTTCAGACTATATCTTGAGATGAAAACGATCATTTAAAATTTTAAAACTAATAGTATGATTTTGATAATTGTTAAATAAATACTAAACATTACTAGAAATGTTATGTCTAATAATGGTCATTATCATGGTTCAATTAATTTATTATTTATTTATTGAAAATAATTTAAGTTGAAAACCACCAAGGCTGCTCCGAACGGCTTTCTCTTTCTTTTCAGTTACATTTATTTTAATGTCATGTTTTTTTTTATATATTATTTGTATATGATGCCATAAATGATAGTTTAACTTTCCTTTTTATGGAAAATAATGCCGTTTATATATTTATTTGCAATTAAATTTCTAAAAAAATTGATATTAACTAGTTCGAAATTTTTGTCACATAATCAAAAATATTTTTTTAGAATGCAAATTTTTTAATTGTTTTTGAAAAAACTTTTTACTTGTAAAACTATTAAAAACGATCAAAATCCTGAGTGGCTTTAAATGGACTACATGATTTCAGAGACTACTCGTAATTTGTATGTAAAAAATTCTAAAACTAAGTTGGCTTATTGAGAAAATTATTTTAAAATGCTTGATTGATCTAACAAAAACTAATTGATAAACACAACAATCGATCTCTTGGAACAAAAGACGCTTAAATGGAATGAAAAAAAAACCTCGTGGAAATTATATACAAAACTCAATAAATTGATCGAAATGTTTATGTGTTTCTGAAAAAACCATCTTATAAAAGAAAGCAAAAATTTTTAGTTCAATCAAATTGAATTTAGCAAAAAAAAATCAAAATGTGCTCTCCATGTGGTTCATCATTCGGCGCTTCTTTAGCCACTCCAATCATCCCATCATTTGATATCCCAACTCCCTTGCCATTGCCATTACCGTTGCCACAAATCTCTTCTTGTAGTTCACCATGCTCAGCTCCAGCACCACTTCCTCTTCCACTACCAGAACCATTGCCATTGCCTTTACTACCAATTAGCACTTGTGATTCACCATGTTCTGCTCCAGCTCCATTACCATTGCCATTACCAATTAGCACTTGTGGTTCACCATGCTCAGCTCCAGCTCCATTACCATTGCCATTACCAATTAGCACTTGTGATTCACAATGCTCAGCTCCAGCTCCATTACCATTGCCATTACCAATTAGCACTTGTGGTTCGCCATGTTCTGCTCCAGCACCACTTCCTCTTCCACTACCAGAACCATTGCAATTGCCTTTACCACCAATCAGCTCTTGTGGATCATCTTGGGGTTCTTCAACTGGTTCATGGTTTTAAATAATTAATCAATCCAAAATTTTTATTTAATTACCATTGGATTAATAATTTTAACGTTTATTTGTGAATAAATTTATTTTACAATTTTTTTTTTTTTTATTTTTCTAAAGAATGTTAAAAAAGATACTTCAATAATCAGTTATACTATAATCAGTTATATTGTATCCTGTTTATATTTACAAAAATTAAACTTTAGTGTCAATAAAAAGTTGAATTTTTAGGCATTCAGCTCAACTTAAAATAAACATTCACTCCAATTGTTGAAGATACCAAACAGAGTTTTCAAAAAGTCCTAAATTAAAGTCCAAATGCACACTTTAAAAAAAAGACTTGACTTGATAAAATTTTAGAACTGCTAAGGCTTTAGTCCTGAAGGACCATAAAATGTTCTGTAAATTGAAGCAACAGATAATCCTTTATACCATCACTTAAAGTTGAGTTGAATTTTAATATATTACTAGAAAAGTATACTCACTGTAAACGATTATTTTTTGGTAACAAAACTAAAGCAAATGATGGCAATGTCAAAAAAATCGATTATTAATTCTATGATTAAAATTTTTAAAAGATTTAATTTTTCTTCAATCAAAGTTAAATCTTTTTTCTCGCTTTTATTATTGGTTGTCAGACTGGTGGACGAATACAAAGCGGGTTTCGAGTCTAGATATTTAGAATACCCGACTCCATTGTGTTATTGCTACCTTAATATTTCTTCTTTATTCCTGAAGCCATTACTATGTAAACACGTGTGTTACGTCACTAAATTTATATATATATATATTTTTTTGTCAATATATCATGATCAATAAGTGAAATTAATTATTTACAATAAACGACTTTTATTTAGTGTTAAATTAATCGATTTTTTAACTTATTCTAAATCGATGTTTTAACCGATTTCATTTATTTAATGAAAAATAAACTTTTATTTATATTAAATAAATTTTTTCAAAACAATTCAATTATTAATTTTTTTATAAATATTTTTAATATTAATAAAAATTAAAAAATCAAGCTACTCTTTTTCAAATTTACGTGTACATTGGGTTATTGTTGCCTTTATGGCACTTAGAATTAGATAAGACTCCATTTTTTTTACAATTACAATTACGGTCACATTTACCCGTACAATTGCATTTCAGGAACCCTAGGCCACCTGAAATAGAATGAAGAGAATTTATTTCTCATAATGATTTTTCTTTAGTTAAATCCAGGGATTCGGATGTAATTAATTTTTGTTTGCAAATGTGAAAAGCATTACGTGAATGCTAGCCAGCGATAATGCCATGCTTGGTAGCCAGTTGGTACGTCATATGTTGTTTATTTATTTTAATGATATATGCTAAAATATGAAGCAAATCATCTGGGCCCCGGTCAACATCAGGCACTGCCACTTAACAGTGCCACCCACTTTAGCTTCGCCAAGCTTGTGGATATGTTGTTGAGCCATTTTTTCAGCAATATTCAATAAATTTTTACTACATATTGCCTGAATATTTCATATTGCCGGCTATTTTGATTGCATTGTGCTCCATATTAGGTTGTTTCATTGGTCTTTCCTCAACTCAAATGACTTACAGGGATCAAAAAATCAGCTTTTCTTTTTCTACCCCTTTTTTTAACTACAGGCCCAATTAATGTATCTGGCTCAGGCTCTGGTTCAATTTCGTTGAATGATTGATTAATTATTTTCATGCCAAATATTTAGTTTATTGGACAATTCACCTGGATTTATTTCACCTTTTGTTTACTGTACCGAGCTTAAGCTCACTCAGGAAAATTAATAATAAAGTTAAAGTTCGCGCAATGCAAAACTTCTACACTATCTTAATCGACTGAAATGGACCTCATTTTTAGATTCTCCATATATGAAAACCTAGGGTTAGCCGATTTTTTAGGGGGGGTCAAAAAAAAATTTTTTTGGGCTAGGGGGGTCTGAAGTTTAGCCGACTTAGTAAAAGTTGGTCGTCTTCGAGAGTCAATAAGTAATGAAAGTCAATATAAAATATGTTATTTCTACACACCGTTTGATAGATAAATGATTTTTCTACAATTTGATGTGATTTTTAAATATTTTTTTTTTTTTTTTAATAAAAATTTAGGCTAAAAAAAGGAAATTTTTAGGCAATTTTTTAGTTTTTTTGGATCTTCTTTTTTGTTTACCCCTAAATACCCACTTTTTTATACATATTCTGAAACCAGAGAAAATTCTGAACAACTTGTCGGTCTTAGTTTTTTTATTTTTTTATTTTAAAGATTTTTAAAATCGTTCAAAAAGAGTCAATTTTCAAATAAAAATTAAATTAATTTTCTTTTGCACCATAATTACAATTTTGTTAAATTTAAATTTCTTTTAAATATTAATTTGAATCATATTCTTTATTTATTGGAAATTATATTAATCAAAAATAAATAAATAAATAGATTATTACTTAATTACTTGCCTTTACATTTTTTTTCTTTATTAAATAAAGAAAATAACAAAAAAGATAAATAAACTTAAATATATTAACTTTGATCATTTTTATTTTAAAATATATTATGAAAGACAGATAAAACTAAAATTAAAAAATTAAAAAAATTTCCAATAAATCATGAAAAAATTTAAATAGCATGTTAGAAAACACGAAACCTTCAGATAAAACGAACAATTTTAATTAAAAAAATGCAAGCCATTTAGAATTCATCGAAATATTAAACCGTTTTCCCTAATTCGATTATGCTACCACAAATTAAGATACGATCTAAAAACTGTTTAGTATTTTGAGATACTTTAATTTCGCTCTTAAATAGCTAATAAGTTTTTAAAAAAATCAAAATCAATTTCAATTTTCAAATTTATGGATTCTTTTAAATAATTTCTACTGAACGAATTTCTAGTCTAGTGTTGAGCGGCGGACTCTTTTGGCCGGCTTGTCTACGGCCGGACTTGAAGGTCGGTTGGCCGGTCAGCATAAACGGCCTATTTTGGCCGTGAACTTAACGGCCGCATTTTAGACCGGCCGTGAATTGGCCGGCCGTCTGTGGACCATTTTTAAAAAGGCCGACCTTTCCTGGGCCGGCCACAAGGCAGACCAACCGTGAAATGGCCGGCCAAATTTTAGAAGACCGTGAGGTGGCCGGTAGACTATTTAAATAAAAAAATAAAAATATAAACTAAATAACCAATAGGAATAACCGGTGAACTTCCGATAATCTTTCTTTTTGATTCAGTAAATTGTAATTTAATAGAAAGAAAAGAGTTTGTTCCCTTTTCTTTTGTATTTCTAAAGCTTTCGATAAGGATTGTCATGAAGACTTAATTTATAAACTGATAAAATTAAATCCACCACCCTACTTAATTAACTGGATTAGATCCTTCTTAGACTCAAGGACATTTAGGGAAAATGTGAATGACCACTTGATGAATACAAAATAACAGCAGGCGTTCCTTAAGGCTCAGTTATTAGTCCTCTTTTATTTAGGATTTATATTAAGGACATCCTTAAACGAAACAAAACAAGTAATGAATACTTTCTACTTTTTGAGGATTATCTAGCTATTTTTTAAATTAAATTAAAACTTTGAAAATAAGATAAATAAATACACCAACAAGCTAGAACAGCGGCTAATTAAGTGGAAAATGAAGATATCAGTTGGAAAGTTTTGTTCAGTAGTCTTCTCTAAGTATAAGAAAGAAAGTGATAATCTAAACCTAAAAATGTATGGAAATATAAAAGAAACGAAATTGAAGAACGTTGCAATAGATGGCTAAATCTAATTAAGATACTATCAAACAAAAAATGTGGTCTAAATCAATAAACGTTGGGAAAACTTTATAAATCTATAAGCGGATCAATTCTAGGCTATTCTTTTCCTTGTTTAAATTAATTTACAGAAAATAATATCAAAAATCTAAAAGCAATTCAGAAGTCAGCAGTCAGTTCTATACTCAGATTAAAATATGATACTCCCTCCTACATCATGCATCATGAGGCTTGAGTGAGGTTTAAAGACAAATAAAAATCTGAGGAAGTCAAATAAAAATCTGGGAAACTCATACGATAAAAATTTTCTATTTGCCAACCGATAAAATCATAATAAAGACTTTTATTTCTGGGAAAGTCATACAAAAAATTCTTAAATCTGGTTAAGTCATATAATACTTGGGTAAAGTCAAACAAAAAAATTTTTTTATTTTTCAAATTTTATAAGTATTTTGCAAGGATTTAATTTTGGAAAAAAAATTTTGAACAAAAGAACGTCTCTTTTTTTTTACTAAACTTGTATTATTATCAAATTTTCATGTTTTTTTCTTCTTTAAAAAGATTTTATTATTGCACCATTTTAAATCTCCCCACCCTCTTTTTTACTTTGAAAAAGAAAAAAACTTAGTGAAAAGATTTTTTGTTTGAAATAAGCTTTAAGTGAAAAAATGAGCGATTGAAAAATTAAAAAAAAATTATAAATTTTTTCAAAATGCCAAAAATATTGAAATGAAAATTGATTCAAACTTGTGAAGATCAAAATGTTTATAATGATTATTTAATGTCTTTGAAAAGTACCAGAATGGGAAGCAGACAAATACTTAGTTGCAGTATTTGTAAAGCCTGTAAAATGGTTAAAATATACAGAAAATGTACATCAAAATTATGCAGTGAGTGTGATTTTCGAATAAAAATTGAAAATTGCCAAAGAAAATAGTTTTTTCAGGTATACGATCTCAATGATCATAATCGAAAGCCAATTGAAAGCTTAGATGAAAACGATGAAAATGATAACAGAGGCGTTGGGATAAATTCCAAAGACGTTATTGAAAAAATAAATTTGGAAAAAATTATCACTAAACCGAAAAAAATTCACATTGAATTGACATTAAATCAAAAATTATATTCATTAACAAATATTCCAACTTTAGAAAAAATTCAAAACTTGATCAAGTACCGAAGACAAAAGATTGGTGATGTTAATAATATAGATGGTGTTGTTGAATATTTGTCAAGCTTAATGTCTACTGATAATGATTTGGTAGCATCGATTCCACGAATAAAATGGTAAAATACTGTTATCCAATTATGGTGTTTGGTTTTACTGACATTTCAAGAAAATTTCATCCCATAGCTTTTATGATTACTTCACATGAGGCAGAATGGTCAAAAATTTTTTTTTTGGCTAGGGGGGTCTGAATCTTTACAGCCTTATATAAAGTATATCTTATTTAAACTTTTTAATCTCATAATTTAATCAATCGAATCTACTCGATCGACAAATTTTCTGATAGAGAATTAAATGCTCTATATTCTGAGCTGGTTATCTTGAAAAAAAAAAAAATTGAAAATTTTTTCGGAAAAAAATCGGAAAAATTTTGACATTTTTTAAACTTTTTCGGGATCTCCTTTTTTTGCAAACCCCTTAACCTATATATTTTTATACAAATTCTGAAACTAGACAAAATTCTAAACAAAGTGATGGTTTTACTTAGTTTATTAATTTAGTTTAAAAATTTTTATAATCGCTCGAAAAGAGTCCATTTCTTGAAAAAAAAAAAATTTTGTAAATTTTTCAAATTTAAGAAATTAAATGTTAATTTTTGACATCTTTTTACATAATTATAAAATTTTAAATTCATTTTGAAATTTTTAGTAATTTTTTCAGACTTTTGGTAACTTAAAAATGCTATTAAAGTCAGCCTATTACCAATGTAGAACGTCAAATCTTGGAAGTTGTGCTCAAAAAAAGAGGTTGTTGAAGAACCAGATGAAACATCGTCTAAAACAGTAACTAATAAAAATATGGGAAAAAATATGGAATAAAGATCATATTTGTTCCAAAATATCACTGCGAACTAAACCTTATTGAAGGCCTATGGTGTTGTCTTAAACAATATGTTCGTACTAGAACAGATCAGAGTTTTGATAAAATGAAAAAGTTGATTGATGATTTTATTATAAAAGAAATCTATAAAAAATTAGTACGAAGATTTTGGAGGTCAGTTGATGCTTATTATAAAGGATCATCTTATGTTAGTCCTAAAGGCATATTTTAGAATTCAGTGAGTACTTTAAAAGTCAATGGATTAAAAGTGACTTTTCAAATTGGCAAACTTACTTGACAGATCCCGGTGATACAATAAGTAATTCACCAATTGAGAGTTACAACCGGGTTCTTAAAGATTTTTTTAGTAATCGTATTAAGTATAAGATGTTACCAGTGTTGGGAATTTTTGAAAAATGCGTTAAATTTGAATCAATAAATTCAAAAGCTCCTTGTTTGTTTGCCAAAGTGGGTAAAATGTTGTTGAAAGACTGTGAAAGATTAATAAAATCGAATAAACTTGAATTATTAAATGATTCAAATGATTTATATATTTTTAAGTATTAGCATAAAAATGGAGCTATTGATAATGTAGAAATAACAAATGAGGACTGTAGTTGTATTGAACGCAATAAATGTTCTTGTTCACCCTATTTGGATATGGGGTAATAAAGGTATCTGTAGCCATATTTGGTTGGCTGCGTAATGATATAGAAAAAATACAATTGTTTAAATTTGGAATCAAAATTTGAAAATAAATCAAAAAAGAAAGTAGGAGGATATAGCTTAGCTAAGTTTTGTTAAAAAAAAGATTAAAGTTTGTTTTGTATTCGTTTATTTCTGTGTCACTTTTTTATCCGTAATATAATTAATAAACAATAAATTGATCGAACAATATGACTTTACCAGATTTAAGAATTTTTTGTATTACTTTCCCAGAAATAAAAGTCTTTTTCATGATTTTATCAGTTGGACAAAAAAAAAATTTCGTATGAGTTTCCCATGTTTTTATTTGACTTATTCTTACTCATAAGGCTTTTAATAAACTTAAATTACTAACAGTCTCGAATCAGCTTTTTGAATTGAGTGAGAGATATTGACCGGGGCCTGATGGATGAATACAAAGCGGGACTGGTGGATGAATACAAAGTGGGTTTCGAGTCAAGATATTTAGAATACCCGACTCCATTGTGTTATTGCTACCTTAATATTTCTTCTTTATTCCTGAAGCCATTACTATGTAAACACGTGTGTTACGTCACTAAATTTATATATATATATATTTTTTTGTCAATATATCATGATCAATAAGTGAAATTAATTATTTACAATAAACGACTTTTATTTAGTGTTAAATTAATCGATTTTTTAACTTATTCTAAATCGATGTTTTAACCGATTTCATTTATTTAATGAAAAATAAACTTTTATTTATATTAAATAAATTTTTTCAAAACAATTCAATTATTAATTTTTTTATAAATATTTTTAATATTAATAAAAATTAAAAAATCAAGCTACTCTTTTTCAAATTTACGTGTACATTGGGTTATTGTTGCCTTTATGGCACTTAGAATTAGATAAGACTCCATTTTTTTTACAATTACAATTACGGTCACATTTACCCGTACAATTGCATTTCAGGAACCCTAGGCCACCTGAAATAGAATGAAGAGAATTTATTTCTCATAATGATTTTTCTTTAGTTAAATCCAGGGATTCGGATGTAATTAATTTTTGTTTGCAAATGTGAAAAGCATTACGTGAATGCTAGCCAGCGATAATGCCATGCTTGGTAGCCAGTTGGTACGTCATATGTTGTTTATTTATTTTAATGATATATGCTAAAATATGAAGCAAATCATCTGGGCCCCGGTCAACATCAGGCACTGCCACTTAACAGTGCCACCCACTTTAGCTTCGCCAAGCTTGTGGATATGTTGTTGAGCCATTTTTTCAGCAATATTCAATAAATTTTTACTACATATTGCCTGAATATTTCATATTGCCGGCTATTTTGATTGCATTGTGCTCCATATTAGGTTGTTTCATTGGTCTTTCCTCAACTCAAATGACTTACAGGGATCAAAAAATCAGCTTTTCTTTTTCTACCCCTTTTTTTAACTACAGGCCCAATTAATGTATCTGGCTCAGGCTCTGGTTCAATTTCGTTGAATGATTGATTAATTATTTTCATGCCAAATATTTAGTTTATTGGACAATTCACCTGGATTTATTTCACCTTTTGTTTACTGTACCGAGCTTAAGCTCACTCAGGAAAATTAATAATAAAGTTAAAGTTCGCGCAATGCAAAACTTCTACACTATCTTAATCGACTGAAATGGACCTCATTTTTAGATTCTCCATATATGAAAACCTAGGGTTAGCCGATTTTTTAGGGGGGGTCAAAAAAAAATTTTTTTGGGCTAGGGGGGTCTGAAGTTTAGCCGACTTAGTAAAAGTTGGTCGTCTTCGAGAGTCAATAAGTAATGAAAGTCAATATAAAATATGTTATTTCTACACACCGTTTGATAGATAAATGATTTTTCTACAATTTGATGTGATTTTTAAATATTTTTTTTTTTTTTTTAATAAAAATTTAGGCTAAAAAAAGGAAATTTTTAGGCAATTTTTTAGTTTTTTTGGATCTTCTTTTTTGTTTACCCCTAAATACCCACTTTTTTATACATATTCTGAAACCAGAGAAAATTCTGAACAACTTGTCGGTCTTAGTTTTTTTATTTTTTTATTTTAAAGATTTTTAAAATCGTTCAAAAAGATTAAGTTATTCAAAAATACTTTAAAATGGCAAGAATAAGTATACTAAGGGAACGCTTCGAACAATGTCCAGTCAATATGAAACGAATTATCTCAGAAATAATTTTTAGGTCAACATATGCTATTTCTTCTACTTCATAGTTTGAATCATCAGTTACCTGAGATTCATTCATAGTTTGCTCAAAATGATCAGACTCAACGATAAGATTTTCAAAATTAATTTGTTCAAGTTCATCTTGTTGAGATTCAACTTGTTCAGAACTAGTGGCATCGGGTTTTATTTTTGAGTAAACTCCTAGGTTTGATAAACGGCACCTATTTATTGCTGATAAAAGAGGCATTCGAAAATTGATAATAAAATTCTAAATTTTGTTAAATAAATAAAGAATATGATTCAAATTAATATTTAAAAGAAATTTAAATTTAACAAAATTGTAATTATGGTGCAAAAGAAAATTAATTTAATTTTTATTTGAAAATTGACTCTTTTTGAACGATTTTAAAAATCTTTAAAATAAACTTTAAAATATTGACTGGACATTGTTCGAAGCGTTCCCTTAGTATACTTATTCTTGCCATTTTAAAGTATTTTTGAATAACTTAATCTTTTTGAACGATTTTAAAAATCTTTAAAATAAAAAAATAAAAAAACTAAGACCGACAAGTTGTTCAGAATTTTCTCTGGTTTCAGAATATGTATAAAAAAGTGGGTATTTAGGGGTAAACAAAAAAGAAGATCCAAAAAAACTAAAAAATTGCCTAAAAATTTCCTTTTTTTAGCCTAAATTTTTATTAAAAAAAAAAAAAAAATATTTAAAAATCACATCAAATTGTAGAAAAATCATTTATCTATCAAACGGTGTGTAGAAATAACATATTTTATATTGACTTTCATTACTTATTGACTCTCGAAGACGACCAACTTTTACTAAGTCGGCTAAACTTCAGACCCCCCTAGCCCAAAAAAATTTTTTTTTGACCCCCCCTAAAAAATCGGCTAACCCTAGGTTTTCATATATGGAGAATCTAAAAATGAGGTCCATTTCAGTCGATTAAGATAGTGTAGAAGTTTTGCATTGCGCGAACTTTAACTTTATTATTAATTTTCCTGAGTGAGCTTAAGCTCGGTACAGTAAACAAAAGGTGAAATAAATCCAGGTGAATTGTCCAATAAACTAAATATTTGGCATGAAAATAATTAATCAATCATTCAACGAAATTGAACCAGAGCCTGAGCCAGATACATTAATTGGGCCTGTAGTTAAAAAAAGGGGTAGAAAAAGAAAAGCTGATTTTTTGATCCCTGTAAGTCATTTGAGTTGAGGAAAGACCAATGAAACAACCTAATATGGAGCACAATGCAATCAAAATAGCCGGCAATATGAAATATTCAGGCAATATGTAGTAAAAATTTATTGAATATTGCTGAAAAAATGGCTCAACAACATATCCACAAGCTTGGCGAAGCTAAAGTGGGTGGCACTGTTAAGTGGCAGTGCCTGATGTTGACCGGGGCCCAGATGATTTGCTTCATATTTTAGCATATATCATTAAAATAAATAAACAACATATGACGTACCAACTGGCTACCAAGCATGGCATTATCGCTGGCTAGCATTCACGTAATGCTTTTCACATTTGCAAACAAAAATTAATTACATCCGAATCCCTGGATTTAACTAAAGAAAAATCATTATGAGAAATAAATTCTCTTCATTCTATTTCAGGTGGCCTAGGGTTCCTGAAATGCAATTGTACGGGTAAATGTGACCGTAATTGTAATTGTAAAAAAAATGGAGTCTTATCTAATTCTAAGTGCCATAAAGGCAACAATAACCCAATGTACACGTAAATTTGAAAAAGAGTAGCTTGATTTTTTAATTTTTATTAATATTAAAAATATTTATAAAAAAATTAATAATTGAATTGTTTTGAAAAAATTTATTTAATATAAATAAAAGTTTATTTTTCATTAAATAAATGAAATCGGTTAAAACATCGATTTAGAATAAGTTAAAAAATCGATTAATTTAACACTAAATAAAAGTCGTTTATTGTAAATAATTAATTTCACTTATTGATCATGATATATTGACAAAAAAATATATATATATATAAATTTAGTGACGTAACACACGTGTTTACATAGTAATGGCTTCAGGAATAAAGAAGAAATATTAAGGTAGCAATAACACAATGGAGTCGGGTATTCTAAATATCTTGACTCGAAACCCACTTTGTATTCATCCACCAGTCCCGCTTTGTATTCATCCATCAGGCCCCGGTCAATATCTCTCACTCAATTCAAAAAGCTGATTCGAGACTGTTAGTAATTTAAGTTTATTAAAAGCCTTATGAGTAAGAATAAGTCAAATAAAAACATGGGAAACTCATACGAAATTTTTTTTTTGTCCAACTGATAAAATCATGAAAAAGACTTTTATTTCTGGGAAAGTAATACAAAAAATTCTTAAATCTGGTAAAGTCATATTGTTCGATCAATTTATTGTTTATTAATTATATTACGGATAAAAAAGTGACACAGAAATAAACGAATACAAAACAAACTTTAATCTTTTTTTTAACAAAACTTAGCTAAGCTATATCCTCCTACTTTCTTTTTTGATTTATTTTCAAATTTTGATTCCAAATTTAAACAATTGTATTTTTTCTATATCATTACGCAGCCAACCAAATATGGCTACAGATACCTTTATTACCCCATATCCAAATAGGGTGAACAAGAACATTTATTGCGTTCAATACAACTACAGTCCTCATTTGTTATTTCTACATTATCAATAGCTCCATTTTTATGCTAATACTTAAAAATATATAAATCATTTGAATCATTTAATAATTCAAGTTTATTCGATTTTATTAATCTTTCACAGTCTTTCAACAACATTTTACCCACTTTGGCAAACAAACAAGGAGCTTTTGAATTTATTGATTCAAATTTAACGCATTTTTCAAAAATTCCCAACACTGGTAACATCTTATACTTAATACGATTACTAAAAAAATCTTTAAGAACCCGGTTGTAACTCTCAATTGGTGAATTACTTATTGTATCACCGGGATCTGTCAAGTAAGTTTGCCAATTTGAAAAGTCACTTTTAATCCATTGACTTTTAAAGTACTCACTGAATTCTAAAATATGCCTTTAGGACTAACATAAGATGATCCTTTATAATAAGCATCAACTGACCTCCAAAATCTTCGTACTAATTTTTTATAGATTTCTTTTATAATAAAATCATCAATCAACTTTTTCATTTTATCAAAACTCTGATCTGTTCTAGTACGAACATATTGTTTAAGACAACACCATAGGCCTTCAATAAGGTTTAGTTCGCAGTGATATTTTGGAACAAATATGATCTTTATTCCATATTTTTTCCCATATTTTTATTAGTTACTGTTTTAGACGATGTTTCATCTGGTTCTTCAACAACCTCTTTTTTTGAGCACAACTTCCAAGATTTGACGTTCTACATTGGTAATAGGCTGACTTTAATAGCATTTTTAAGTTACCAAAAGTCTGAAAAAATTACTAAAAATTTCAAAATGAATTTAAAATTTTATAATTATGTAAAAAGATGTCAAAAATTAACATTTAATTTCTTAAATTTGAAAAATTTACAAAATTTTTTTTTTTTCAAGAAATGGACTCTTTTCGAGCGATTATAAAAATTTTTAAACTAAATTAATAAACTAAGTAAAACCATCACTTTGTTTAGAATTTTGTCTAGTTTCAGAATTTGTATAAAAATATATAGGTTAAGGGGTTTGCAAAAAAAGGAGATCCCGAAAAAGTTTAAAAAATGTCAAAATTTTTCCGATTTTTTTCCGAAAAAATTTTCAATTTTTTTTTTTTTTCAAGATAACCAGCTCAGAATATAGAGCATTTAATTCTCTATCAGAAAATTTGTCGATCGAGTAGATTCGATTGATTAAATTATGAGATTAAAAAGTTTAAATAAGATATACTTTATATAAGGCTGTAAAGATTCAGACCCCCCTAGCCAAAAAAAAAATTTTTGACCATTCTGCCTCATGTGAAGTAATCATAAAAGCTATGGGATGAAATTTTCTTGAAATGTCAGTAAAACCAAACACCATAATTGGATAACAGTATTTTACCATTTTATTCGTGGAATCGATGCTACCAAATCATTATCAGTAGACATTAAGCTTGACAAATATTCAACAACACCATCTATATTATTAACATCACCAATCTTTTGTCTTCGGTACTTGATCAAGTTTTGAATTTTTTCTAAAGTTGGAATATTTGTTAATGAATATAATTTTTGATTTAATGTCAATTCAATGTGAATTTTTTTCGGTTTAGTGATAATTTTTTCCAAATTTATTTTTTCAATAACGTCTTTGGAATTTATCCCAACGCCTCTGTTATCATTTTCATCGTTTTCATCTAAGCTTTCAATTGGCTTTCGATTATGATCATTGAGATCGTATACCTGAAAAAACTATTTTCTTTGGCAATTTTCAATTTTTATTCGAAAATCACACTCACTGCATAATTTTGATGTACATTTTCTGTATATTTTAACCATTTTACAGGCTTTACAAATACTGCAACTAAGTATTTGTCTGCTTCCCATTCTGGTACTTTTCAAAGACATTAAATAATCATTATAAACATTTTGATCTTCACAAGTTTGAATCAATTTTCATTTCAATATTTTTGGCATTTTGAAAAAATTTATAATTTTTTTTTAATTTTTCAATCGCTCATTTTTTCACTTAAAGCTTATTTCAAACAAAAAATCTTTTCACTAAGTTTTTTTCTTTTTCAAAGTAAAAAAGAGGGTGGGGAGATTTAAAATGGTGCAATAATAAAATCTTTTTAAAGAAGAAAAAAACATGAAAATTTGATAATAATACAAGTTTAGTAAAAAAAAAGAGACGTTCTTTTGTTCAAAATTTTTTTTCCAAAATTAAATCCTTGCAAAATACTTATAAAATTTGAAAAATAAAAAAATTTTTTTGTTTGACTTTACCCAAGTATTATATGACTTAACCAGATTTAAGAATTTTTTGTATGACTTTCCCAGAAATAAAAGTCTTTATTATGATTTTATCGGTTGGCAAATAGAAAATTTTTATCGTATGAGTTTCCCAGATTTTTATTTGACTTCCTCAGATTTTTATTTGTCTTTAAACCTCACTCAAGCCTCATGATGCATGATGTAGGAGGGAGTATCATATTTTAATCTGAGTATAGAACTGACTGCTGACTTCTGAATTGCTTTTAGATTTTTGATATTATTTTCTGTAAATTAATTTAAACAAGGAAAAGAATAGCCTAGAATTGATCCGCTTATAGATTTATAAAGTTTTCCCAACGTTTATTGATTTAGACCACATTTTTTGTTTGATAGTATCTTAATTAGATTTAGCCATCTATTGCAACGTTCTTCAATTTCGTTTCTTTTATATTTCCATACATTTTTAGGTTTAGATTATCACTTTCTTTCTTATACTTAGAGAAGACTACTGAACAAAACTTTCCAACTGATATCTTCATTTTCCACTTAATTAGCCGCTGTTCTAGCTTGTTGGTGTATTTATTTATCTTATTTTCAAAGTTTTAATTTAATTTAAAAAATAGCTAGATAATCCTCAAAAAGTAGAAAGTATTCATTACTTGTTTTGTTTCGTTTAAGGATGTCCTTAATATAAATCCTAAATAAAAGAGGACTAATAACTGAGCCTTAAGGAACGCCTGCTGTTATTTTGTATTCATCAAGTGGTCATTCACATTTTCCCTAAATGTCCTTGAGTCTAAGAAGGATCTAATCCAGTTAATTAAGTAGGGTGGTGGATTTAATTTTATCAGTTTATAAATTAAGTCTTCATGACAATCCTTATCGAAAGCTTTAGAAATACAAAAGAAAAGGGAACAAACTCTTTTCTTTCTATTAAATTACAATTTACTGAATCAAAAAGAAAGATTATCGGAAGTTCACCGGTTATTCCTATTGGTTATTTAGTTTATATTTTTATTTTTTTTATTTAAATAGTCTACCGGCCACCTCACGGTCTTCTAAAATTTGGCCGGCCATTTCACGGTTGGTCTGCCTTGTGGCCGGCCCAGGAAAGGTCGGCCTTTTTAAAAATGGTCCACAGACGGCCGGCCAATTCACGGCCGGTCTAAAATGCGGCCGTTAAGTTCACGGCCAAAATAGGCCGTTTATGCTGACCGGCCAACCGACCTTCAAGTCCGGCCGTAGACAAGCCGGCCAAAAGAGTCCGCCGCTCAACACTAGACTAGAAATTCGTTCAGTAGAAATTATTTAAAAGAATCCATAAATTTGAAAATTGAAATTGATTTTGATTTTTTTAAAAACTTATTAGCTATTTAAGAGCGAAATTAAAGTATCTCAAAATACTAAACAGTTTTTAGATCGTATCTTAATTTGTGGTAGCATAATCGAATTAGGGAAAACGGTTTAATATTTCGATGAATTCTAAATGGCTTGCATTTTTTTAATTAAAATTGTTCGTTTTATCTGAAGGTTTCGTGTTTTCTAACATGCTATTTAAATTTTTTCATGATTTATTGGAAATTTTTTTAATTTTTTAATTTTAGTTTTATCTGTCTTTCATAATATATTTTAAAATAAAAATGATCAAAGTTAATATATTTAAGTTTATTTATCTTTTTTGTTATTTTCTTTATTTAATAAAGAAAAAAAATGTAAAGGCAAGTAATTAAGTAATAATCTATTTATTTATTTATTTTTGATTAATATAATTTCTCATGCGGTACGCATGTAAACTAAAAATTTTAGCATCCATAATAAATAAAAGAAAATTTCCTGAAATAATTTTAAATAAAATAGCATAATTTTCTGATTTATCAAAACGAGATTTTTCCGTTAATTGAGGAAATTGGATGCTTTTTCTATTTTTAAAAACGGAATAATTGTTTTAAATAAGAAAATGAGATAATTTCTTATTTTTATTTTGGGATTAAAAAAAATTGGCATAAATTTCTCATTTTTTTTTTGGTATAAAAAAAACGGGAAACCTTTCAACGGGATATTTTTTTCAGGATGAATAACAAAATTTTAATTTTTTCATGATTTATTGGAAATTTTTTTAATTTTTTAATTTTAGTTTTATCTGTCTTTCATAATATATTTTAAAATAAAAATGATCAAAGTTAATATATTTAAGTTTGTTTATCTTTTTTTGTTATTTTCTTTATTTAATAAAGAAAAAAAATTTAAATTCAAGTAATTAAGTAATAAATTTGAAAAAAAGAACATTTTTATGTCAGATCTTTATCTATAACCACAGTACTATATCTTTTACAAGTGTTAACTCTATTGTCAGAGCATGATAAGCCTGCTCTTGCTTCGACATATCTTCCGGTGTTTTGACAAGGAATACAATTGTAATAGCCCCACATATTGTAACCTCTTTTTCCTCTATATTTAAAAACGCTTCTACTATTCCACTCATGAGGATAAAGAACATATCTATATGTGTAGCTAAAGTGACCACATCTAACTCTTGCTAATATAGCGAAATTTCCATATGAACATGACTCAGCATTGCTACTTTCGGACTGAGTAACTCCTGTTACACAATGGCCTGATTCTTTTCCCAATTCTTCTAACATTTTCTTATTGAATTCAGAACGACATTTAGTTGGTGTAAATGACCCATCTTGCACCATGTTAAGGACTATTGCTGTAGAAATAGTAACAGCAGCACCAGCAACATTTGTTAAAAATATAATCATATGTGGAGCAAGAGCCCTTTGCTGACCGAATTCTGTGATATTCATTATTTGAACAAAATCAGTTTGATTTTGCAATTGCGCTGAGCAATTATAACTAATGAGAGTTAAGAAAAATAATACCAAGACCGAATTTAAATTAACCATTTTGCTATTTTAAAAATATTAAAAAAAATGACATTTATTTATAGTAAAATAATTAATTAAAAAATGAATAATATTTCAATATCAGTCTTTTCTAGTTTATCTTATAAAAAAAGCTTTGAATTAAAATTTTGAATAATTTCTTCTGAAAGAATTTCTAGTCTGTAATAATTTTCCCATTTTTTTTAGGAAAAAATTTTTTATCTTTTAAAAATTTGAAGTCATTTCTTATTCAGAAATCAATTTAAAAAATGCATCAAATTAATTTTGATTATTTTTATTTTAATATATGTTTTGAAAAGACAGATAAAATATTAAAAATATAAAAAAATCTTCCATTAATCATGAGAGAATTTAAATAGTATGTTACAAAACATGAAACTTTTAAATACTTCATAAAAACAATTTTAATTTTTGAAAAACAAACCATTCAGAATTCATAGAAATATAATACCATATAAGTTTCATAGAAATACATTTAAAATTATCTTCCTGAGAGTTTAATTAATTAGAATGATTAAAAGTGTTTTTTTTTTAATGAACATTCTTTATTTTTTTTGTAAATTATGTTCGAAGTATTGTATTTTAGTTTTATTATTTGAGAGATATTAAATTTTCATTTCTTCAGCGAAATTTAATTAAAATATTTTAATTTAATTTCACTGAAGAAATTAATGACTGGACCTATATTTTGGTCCAATTTATGTTCTGGTGTTCAAGCTCTAAAAAAAATAATTTTAAATATACTGAATATACCTTTTTTTGAAATTTAAAGCTTTATTTTATCAATTGGATAAATATTTAGTCGTGGATCATGAATAAAAAAAAATAAAATTTTGTTATTCTTTTTTTCAATCTATTTATTTTAATATTTATTTAAATTCAGAAATATGAACTTTTTTTCTCAATTTCTATTAATTTTAAAATTCAAATTTTTTTCAAATCAGGATAAATCTATAAAAATGAGAAAGGCTGGTAAACTTAAATTCAAAGAATAATTGCGTAAATCATTTTTATGATAGAATAGACTAAAAATTCGACTCTAGTTTATTGGAATAAAATTGAATTTCGATTTATAAATTTATTTAAATGAAAATTCAGGCAATTCATATTTCATAAAAAATTAACAGAATGAAAATAAATGATTGAATATTTTCTTTAATATTGGACAACGAAAGTTTTTTCTAATTTTTTGGCAAATTGAAGATTCCGATCAAATTTTAAGATCAAAACGATCATTTAAAATTTTAAAACTTAATTAATCTAATGATTTTGATAATTTTTAAGAAATAAATACTAAACATTACTAGACATGTTATGTCTAAAAATATATTTCATCCATATAAAATAAGATGATTCCGAGATGAAACATCCATGAAGTCATCGTTTTTAGGTGAATGATGAGGTCAGAATCCAAAAACTTAACTAAAAACAACGAAAAAAATTGAAAATATGAGCTTATATTTACAAAACTTAAAACTAACAAATTTAATTATACGCAAAACTTAAGATTTTTTTTCTCAAACAGCTACAGTTTATTATCGCCGTGTACAGTTTAGTATAAACGTCCTTTTTATTCCCATTTTACTTGTTGATAAAACCTAATATATCCGTTTTAAAGTGAATAATTTAAACTAAAAGGAAATGCTTTGATCTTAACACGATTGAAATAAAAATTTAACTGATTTTTTGCATAATGAACGATATCATGTGCATATCTTTTAAAATTGCAAAGAAATTTATATGTACCCAAGAGAAAATTAAAATTTTTAATATCAAAAAACAAAGAATTTTTTTTTTTAGATTTATTTAAATAAGTAATTATATAAAAATAGAGCCAAATAGATAAAATTATTTTTTTTTAAATCAGACAAAAACAAAACTATTCAAGATAAATTGAATTCTTAAAAAAAAATTTGTTGATTAAAAAAATTTATGAATTTTGAAATTCTGAACAAAAAGGAACAAGCTTAAAAATTGATCCAAACCCCAAATTAATTTTTTTAAATAATTTTTTTTGTAATTTATGTAAATTTTTATTATAAAAAACGGGAAAAATGGTAAATTTTAGTAAAAAAACGAGAAAAAAAATCTGGAAAATAGTAAATTTTGAATTAAATTAGTTTAATTTTTTATGAAAAAATATTTACAAAAGTTAATGGTTTATTTCGATTTTTTATTTTTTTTTCGATTTTTTATTTTTTTCTGTTCTGCGGCTTTTTTCCATCACTCTTTGGAATTTGAGTTTTTCGGAACATACTTCAGCAAACTTTCTAATAAAATTTAACTTTAGTATTTCTCACAATTTATAATGAATTTAAGTATTTCTTTTTATTTCAATAATATCATCCGGATATTTTTTTTCATAAAAATATAAGGAATGACCAAGATCGTTTTTAAACCTCTTTTTGATTTCGTTTCTTAGATGATTTAAATGGCTTGATGTAAACTTAAATTTTTTTTAAAATAAATCCCAAATTACCTGATAAATTAAATAAAAAAACTTAATGTTTCATTCCAAGAGACGTCAACTTCGTTATCCGAATCATCTGATATTTGATTGAAAAAAGAGAAAAAAAATCATCTTCGCAAGTCTAGCTTGTTAGCTTGTTGTAACTTATATTATTATTATTTATTATTATTTTGACCTAAGAATTTAAGCAGTTTTTTCTTTGTGCAGTAATTTTTTATGTGTAATGTGCGATTTACTATAATCTAATGCTAAATGAATCTAATGCCAAAAATTTAATGTCAATTACTTTAATGTCAAATCGTTAAATAAGAAAAAAATGCCAAAAATCAAATAAGGAATCTATTGTTCTTTCTTAAATAATGAAACTAATGCCAATTTTATATTTAGGAAATTAATGTCTTCTCTCTAAATAAAGAATTTATTGCCGAATAAAAATTAAAGATACTAGTGCTAATGAAAGCAATGACAAAATTTTTTTGATTGAATTCCTTGATTTAATAAAATTTTTTGATTTACAATAATAAAGAAATAGAAACCGCAAATTTACATTATATAAATTTAAACTCTCCTAAAATAAGTAAACCATTCTTTTCCATTCTATTTATTTACATTATATCTAAAAATGAATCAAGATATAATATATATTACAAGTAATTTCGGTATCGATAATATAAAAAACTCTCATCCCATAATTATATATAAAAATTTTCGATATTGGTGGAGAACTGACAATAAAGACTCTTCAACAAGATATGTCTGTAGTGAAACCAATTGCTTTGCCAGCATTCGTATTAAACAGAGCAAAGTAGTGAAGCAAAATGGAAAGCATATTAAATGTCAAAAAAAACAAAGACAAAGAGTTAAGTTTTGAGTTAATCAAAGTGCAATACGAAAATTCAAACAACATTGATGACTATTTGCTGGCACTTTGTCAGTTAATTCAGTATCCATACGAGTATTGGTTTGATTCTGAAGGAGCAATTAATAACGATGAACACACAACCATTGAACAATCTAGCGAAATACAAGAATGTGGAAACCATGATCAAGAGATTGTGTATGCTCATTCTTATAATTGATTTTTTTTGGCATTTTTTTTATTAGCAGTAGATTACTTTAACATTAAATTTTTTTGGCACTATTTTCTTATTTTCTAAATTAGCAATAAATCTATTTAGCATTATTTTCTTAAAATATTTTTTGACTATAAAATATTTTGGCATTATTTTTTTTGACATTAAATTTTTGACATTAGAATCATTTGACATTAATTTACAGATTACCGTAATGTGCAAGGAGCTACCATAGGTGACCTCCTAGTAGGCTACCTCCGCAACCTAGTCTTGCTGTAGCTTATATATATTATTATTATTATTATTATTATACTACTTTCCTCTTAAAGCCCGGTGTCTAAATACAATTATCAGTATCTAAACCCATTATAAAGTTTCTCATAACACTGTTATCATCACTTATTTCAGAAACATTTTTATTTGGTTTAACAATATTGTCTTTCAACAAATTAAACGATTTTTTGTCTCGATTTTTTACTAAAATTTACCATTTTTCCCGTTTTTTATAATAAAAATTTACGTAAAATTTCGCAATTATTTTTTTCAATTTTTATTTTAATTTTCTAAAAGAAAGAGAAAAATTCCTTAAAATCACCATTTTTTCAGTTTTTTTTGATGCTTTTTATATTTACTAAAATTTTCTTAAATTTTCGTAAAATAACGTATAATTACTTAAAATTTAGTAAAAACAGTTCATCATAGCAGTACTGTACGTTAATTTAAATTTTTATATTTTGGAATAAGTTTTCAATTCGCTACAAAATTAAATATGAATTCTTTATTTACACGTCTGATAAAAATTTTTTACCGAACCTAGTTACTTTATACGGAGTATACTAGACATTTTCATAATCCAACCCTACAAAAAAGGGTGTAATTTTAAGTAAAATTATGTATGCATGTTTGGTAAAATTACATATCCTAACCAACTAATATTCACGCAACTAAGATTACGTTGGCTTACTAAAAATAATTTAAAATTATCTAATTTAGCCTAACCTGTGCCTTTTATAAAAACAATGTGTAATTAAAGACTTTTCAAAATTAATTCTCACTTTAGTCTAAAAGGGTGTACTTTCTATCAATCTAGGCTTTTTGACTTAGCAATAAATATTTTTATAATCAAATTAATCAGAATTTGGCATCAAATTTTTATCGTGAATTGTGTTTCAATGTTTCAATAATCCCAATAAAAAAAAAAAAACTTGGACAATACATCAGTGACTGAATATCATATTAACTGAATAAGCTTTAATTCCCCAAATCGAATCTAAGCCAACACGGACATAAAAAAATTCTGGCTACTTGGATGCAAGAAAATAAATAACTTAAGTCTAGACAAAGCTTCAAGTGTGAGGCAAGCAGTAAATGAATTATCAATTGGTGGTTGTCAGGGCATGGTAAAATGCAACTGTAATGGTCAATGTATGACAAATCGAGGTTGCAAAAAATCCCAGTTGTTGTGTAACTCAAGGTGTCATGAAGGAAATTCAAGCTGCAAAAACATATAAATTTTTATTATAATAATTTTTTAATTACCCTTTTTCATTAATTTACTAAAAAGTTTCCAGTAAATTACTAAAACTTAAAAAGAAAAATATTTGTTTTTTTTATTTTGAAAATAAACGCTTCGTTTCAGTAATTTACTAAACTAGTTTCAGTGAATTACTTAAATAAATAAAAAATCAGTAAATATCTAAAATTTATTTATTTTTTTATGTTTTGCATTTTTACTGAAAGACCAGTAAATTTACAAATTTACGTGTTTGAGAAATTTACGGTAAAATATATATTGCTGTTCAGAATAATTTACTAAAAATCCTGATAATTCTAGGACACTAGATGTTGGTGAAAAAACAAAAAAGCTTAATTGAGATGAATTTTGATAATGACTTTTTTTTAATTGATATATATATTTTTTTTCGATTAAATTTTAATAAATTTGGTGATAAAAATAAAAATATTTTGATGTTACAATTCAATTTTTTGATTTAAAAATTTTGATGTTATTTACTCAATTTTTGATGATAAATTTTAGATATTTGATGATATAATAAATACCACCCTTTTGACTTTCAAATTTAAAAAATATTAAAAATTTGAATATCTGAGACCACGACAAAGCTTTTTACTGAGCTTGGATCAATTTAAAAAAAAAAACATTTTTGTTCAGAAATTCACAAAAGCAAAAACTCTTATTACCAATGAAAAAATAAATCCTAAAATATTCGATTTGACATTTATCGGCATGTCGACAGGCACTAAATAAAGAAATATTTAAAAGATTTTATTTGAAAAGATAAAATAAATTACTTGTTGTTCCAAATCTATGATCAATAGTTTTGGTGTTTACATCAGCAACAGTAGACGCAAATTGTTTAGATATCTTTCCTAGGTTTAAATTTCGATCAGGTGGCATGATTGTAAAATAATTTTCCAATGGACACATCACTTCTTAGAAATTTAAATTAAAATCCACTAAAATTAATTCAATTAAATATTACCACTTATCAAACAACAAGGGCCTTCAACTCTACTCAAAATTTTATGATTCTCATCAAACACATAAAAATACGGTCTAGTCAGACTTGATCTAAATGAAAATGAAAATTGAAAATTTATCTTTTAAGCCTGCTATGTTTTACTTTTGCTCCACAAATCCTAGAGTTTTGCCGACAGGAGCTTCTATTAATACTCGATTCGAGCAGCTTTTGAACCAGTTTGACAGCCACAATATATTACAGCATTTTGTTTTTTGATCTATTTTCATTACAGTTCTATTTAGATTGTCAATAATATTGATGACCATATGTTTAGAGGAAAAAGAGCTATTTTCTGAAGCCTCCTGAACCGCGTAAAACATCAACTGACCATTTGAATTTTTTATTACATATCTTTTGGCTTCGGTTGAACCCTTTTCCCATGCTGAAAATTCTTTTAAAAATTCTATCAAGTTTTTTTTTTATTCAATTAAAATTCACACTTCATTTACAATCCACTTGCGTAAAATTAAAAAACATATTGTAAATAGAAAAGTAAAATTTTTGATCAAATTTCATTTTTCAAATTTGATCAGAGCATTTTTAAATGAGCAATTAAATTTCATCGGAGATTTTTAAAAAATTGTTACATTTCACAGTTTTTTTTTTAATTTTTGAAAAACATTTTTCACAGGGTTTTCACTTTTGGAAAATTTAACCATATAAAATTCCTTAAAATAAAGCAATTTTTTAGGGCAAATATTAAGCTAAATATTTAATAAAGCATCAAACATATTTTTTTGTATCCACATTGCTGCCACGAAACATGCTTTTGATGTAAAATTACTTAATTTTTCGTAATTTTACGTAAAAATTTGTTAAACCCATAAGAGCCACAAAAATTTAATTAATTAATTTAAAGTATAATTATAATTTTTACAGTACTGCTACACCATGATGATTTTACGTGAATTTACGTAAATTAACGATAATTGACGCATATTTACATAAAAAAAGTAATAATACGCATTTTTACGTAAAGATTGTTTTGTAAATTAATGTTTATTGACACAATTATACGATAATTTCCGTAATTTTACGTAAGTTTACTCTTTTTACCGTAAATTGTAAAAGGGCCAAAAAAGATGCTTTTTTCTTATTTTTTTTGCAATTTTTTAAAAAATAAACTTTTTTTATTTTATTTACTTTTTTTATCAAAAAATAAAAAAACGTAATTTTACGTAAATTTATGTAAAACATAAAATTCCAATGAGTAATTTTTCGTAAAATATTGTAAAAAAAGTAAAAAAAACGTAAGAAAATGTAAATTTATGAAATTTTATTTTATGTTTCGTTTAATTTTTTTTGTGATTAGACCAATTTCCGTATTTTTCAAATACTATTTTGATTACCTTTTTTTTTTGAATATTTAAATTTTAATGAGGAATATTATTCTATTAAAACTTTTTTAAATGATGTATTTATGATTGGTATTATTCGGGAACCAAACTTTTTAAAAATCAATTATCGCCATTATTTCTTCTTGTTCATTTTTTATTCTTAGCTTTTTAAATGAATATTTCAGCTTATTCCAAATCATTGAAGCTTAAATTAAGGATTATTACTTTTTTTTACGTAAATATACGTCAATTATCGTTAATTTACGAAATTCACGTAAAATCATCATGGCGTAGCAGTACTAATATAATTTTAAAAAAAATGAAAAAAAATTATTTTGACTTTTCAAAGAATCAAAAATAATTTACCAAATTTTACGTTAAATTACGAAAAGAGCTATTTTTTGAGGTAATAAATCGTAAAGAAAAGTAAAAAAATGTAAAATAAGTGAATTTTTTTCTCTTTCTTTTATTTCAAAATAATAATGATAATGAGTCTAATATGACCCATTATTGTCTTTAACGTAGTTAAAAATTAAATTTTTTTCATGGATCAACGTAAATTTTTGTTTATTCGGCGGATAAGGTTCAGGACTGTTGAAAGTAAATCAAAAGCACTGCATCAATTATGTGAAAGAGCTGCTTAAATCATTCTCTGAAAACTGAAAATTTTTTTAAGAAACGAACTATACATTAACTTTAAAAGTCTAATTATGATGTGCAAAAATTCTGCAAAATCCAACCCAGTAAATCTAAAGAGTTAAGCAGACTAAGTCAGTTGATGCAACTATATATGATGTAAAATTTTTAATTCAAAGAATTAATTTTGAAATAAAAGTAAAAAAAAAAATTCACATATTTTTCATTTGTTTACTTTTCTTTACGATTTATTACCTCAAAAAATAGCTCTTTACCTAATTTAACGTAAAATTTGATAAATAATTATTTGATGCTTTGAAAAGACAAAATATTTTTTTTTCTTTTTTTTTGAAAATTCTAGAAAACACGTAAAAAATTAAATTTTTGTGGCCCTTTTTGGTTTAACTAATTTTTACATAAAAATTGGTAAATAGGCGTAATTTTACGAAAGAAATTTTACCTCAGAACCAGAGTTGTTTAAAAGTCCCAAAAAAAGTCCAAGTCCAGACTTATTTTTTTTAAATTTGCTAGATCAGGCTTAATATCAAAAAATTTATATACTTTTGGGTTGTCTAATGCAATAGATTTGCCATATATGAGAATTTCCTTGCAATTTTAGCATAAATTTCTTTAATTTCATTTAAAGCCTGGACTTGGACTTTTGGATGAAAATTTTAAAAAAAAAGTCTGGACTTGGACTTGACTTGAGACTTGTGACTTTTAAACAACTCTGCTTAGAACCATGCATCGCAGCAGCACTGTAAATGTTTAGATATAAATTTAATATATCTAAAATTTTTCAGCTTCTTTTTTTTGAAGTAGAAAATATTTTATTAAAAAGTAAAATATTTTTTTTTGAAAAATTATTTTTGATTAAAGAATAAATATTTTTCCTAACAGAAAAATTTATCATTTCTTTTCTGATCTTTATCAACTAAGAAAACTAAAACCTAATACTTTAATCGACAAATAACTTATTATAACATTACTAATTTTACGCAAAAACGCTTTTGTTATTTGACTTATTACAATTAAAACTTTTATAACAAAAATGATTCAAGACTCTGACTCATCATCAACTTCAATAATTCAACGATCAGCAGTATACAGTGTTTTTGACACAAGCATTGAGATCAACTTGGAACATTTAGAATGAATGAATGATTTGGAGTGATTCAATGCATGTAATTGCAGATGCCAATATTGGAAAAAAAATTTTTTATGCGATCATTTGATTGTTATTGGATATGAATTTACATTATTAAAATAAAATCATAATGGGTCGAAGTCTAAAAGTGAAAAAAACTCGTGCTAAAAATTTAAAAAATAATATTTTAAATAAAAATACCTCTATTGGACAAAAGATTTTAATTAAGAAATATGATAATTTACAATCAAGCGAACGTTATTTTTCGCTTTTAGACTTCGACCAATTATGAGAAATTTTGAAATAATTACTATTTTTTTTCCAAATTTTAGTTTTAGAATAATGTGTAAATCAAACTAAATTATTATCAAAAAGCTTGGAACTCTTTATAAAGATCTTAATGTTTCTATCATTGTCTATGCAGATGATATAATCTTGATAAGCTCAGTTGACTCCCATCTAAAAATGTTTTTGTGGTTTTTATGGGAATAAAAAGAGAATAAAATTTAACCCTATTAATACAAAAAATTTTCTACCTGGTGTTCGTATTCAATTATTTCAATCGGTATTCCACCTAAATGGATCCGAATTTAACGAAAAAAATCAGATAGAATACTTGGGATTTATTATAGACTCAAATCTTGAACTTAACACACAGGCAGTTATAAATTTCAAAAAAGTTCAGAGCAGCTTTTTTGGATTTTCATATTTTTGATAAATGATCCTCCTTCTAATAAATCTTTATTCTGACTTGTTACTTATTTCCAAGTACTTTAAAATTGAACCCTTAAAAATTTCAGTAAATATAAACCAACTTAAAGAAAATCTAATCCTAATTTGTAATGATGGTATATCTGATTCAATTTGGTTATGTCTAAGCAATTTAAACTTTAAACATACAGTGGTGTTCCGGATTTAGTAATTTACGATAATTTACGTAAAAAATAGTAAATTTACCAAATTTTACGTAAAATTTGGTAAATTTCGAACATTTTACGTAAATTTATCAGATTTTACGTAAAATTTGGTAAATTTACGTTTTTTTTTTTACTTCTGTAAATTTACGTAAATTTATCAGATTTTACGTAAAATTTGGTAAATTTACTATTTTTACGTAAATTATCGTAAATTACTAAATCCGGAACACCACTGTAACAGAATTCTCTTAAATGAGCTAATTCGAAATAAAAGAAATTCATAAATTTTGGTCCAAGTTTTCTTCTTACTTTCAAAATCGGTCTTTTTTTTATTTTAATGAAAATTTTCATCAAGACGAAAAAATACATCATATGAAAACTCAAGTAAAATTTAAGTTTTTATTCAAGTTTTTCATACAAAAAAATTAAAAATTACGATAAGAATGATTTTTAAAAGTGAATTTTTTTATTTTTTAATTAATAATTACAGCGGGAAATTAAAAATATTTATACAGTTCTTCTACAAAGAGCCGATAATTGCTAAAATTACGCCTTTTTAAGTAATTTTACGCAAATTTAAGTCGTTAAGGATCATTCCATCAAGCTTACGGTCCAAAAAAATGATAATCGAACTAGAGTTGTTTATAAGCCCCAAATTTAAGTCCAAGTTATTAAAATTAAAGCCCGGACTTGGAAATGACTTGAGACTTTTAAACAATTTTTACTTGAACTAGTTAAAAAAAAAAGTATAAAAACATTTTATTGTGAAATACGTAAACTTTAAATTTACTTTTCCTTTTAACGCGATTTGACTGTTGTTGGTTTTAATTAAAAAATACTTTACAAACTTTGTAAATAAAAAATTAGAATATCCCTTTAACAAAAACCAAGTAATGCTGAAGTTTACAGAAAAAATATTTTTTTAAAAACAGCGAAAATGTTTTTTTTTTCTATTCCTAAAAAAGAAAAGAAATTTTATAATAAAAAAATTTTTATATACCATTTGATAAAGATTTAATTTTTATTTATTAAATTATTATTTTAATTTTGTAATAATAAAACGTAAAATCTTCATTTAGAATTAATTTTAAATAAAAAACATTCAATTTTCAAATGTTTTAAATTTATCTAGTAAAATCTTCCTAATAAAGTTTTTCTGCCGAAATGACGGTTTTCAGCATCGATGAAATTAAAAAGCTTATTTTATTAAACTGAATCTAAACTTAGAGAGTTAAACTCTTAAAGTCGTTCCAGTCCAACATTTAATTTAATTTAAAAATATTAATTAAATCTTTTGTCTTGATAATTTAATATCTAATTAATTATTAAATTATGAATAAATAATAAAAAAAATAATAAAAAACTGTTTTTGATTTTTTTTAAATAGATAGTAATCGATGATGCAAAATTTTTCAGAAATCTTACAAAATTGATTTTTAGTTTCTTTAATTTCAAAATTTTTATTTTTTATTAGGATTAAAAAGATTATGATATAATTTATTAAAAAAAATAATTCTTATCTAATTAAAATTTTTCAAAAATCTATTTTAAACCTTTCACTTGAAGATAAAGCATTAAGAATAAAAATTATACCTTCTGGCAATTTTGCAATTTGTTCAATTTGAAATTGATCTAAATCTTTTAAATATTCTAAACCATTTGGACAGCCAATTATGGGTTCTGGTCGGATCATCCAATTCACTTTTTAATTAATTAATATTTTTAAATGATAATTTTCTATTAATTACTTGCTCTTGGCTGAGTTGTATGTGCTGTCATTGTCTTTGTATTTTTTTCTTTTAGTAAAATTTTGATTTATTTTATTTAAATATAAATATGAAATTTCTTAAAATAATGTTTTTAAGCTTATAATTTTTTGTTTTTATATGCCTAAATACATTTGAAAGTGATTAATCATGTTTAGCTTCTTATATTCTCAAAGGAAAAATCGATTGTTTTTTAACATAATGTCCATATTTTTAAAAAAAATGAATTTTAAAAAGATCGTCAAATCGATAATTATAACACGTAAATTTATATTATTAATTTGTCACCCAAAAGCTCACTATCAAAATGTCAAATTACATATTAAAAATATTATTTGAAATAAAGAGGTAAAATGACATTTATTGAAAAATCTACAAAATTTAAAAAAAAAAGGTCAAAAACTATTTCAATTTGAACAGTTTCCGTATGGTTAAAAATTACATTAGAAAAATTTTAAAAAAATATAAAAAATGCTTAAAAATTCTATGAAATACTATTTCATAGAATTTTTCATATTTGGTTTGAAACCAAAATAATAAATCCTTTGAAAATTGTGGCTCTGGAACCAAAATATTATGCTACTAGCATAATATTTTGGTTCAATTTTCAGTAAATCAAATAATAGACTTTTTGGATCTAAGACTTGTTGAAATAAAAAAATAATAAAAAAATAATTTTGATACTTAGTTGGTCAATATTTTTTATCATGTGATCGTTTCTATTTGCAAATTTTACACGATAATTCCTTGAAAAAAACTGTTGAATTTTTAAAAGTTTCTTCATTTTTCTATTTTAATTCCCTATAAAATTCAATTTGATTTTTTATTATATTTTGTTAAATATTTTATCATATTTCAACGATTTTTATTTTTAATCTAAAGGAGCTAACTAATAATTAGTAAATAAATAATAATCGAAAAAAAAAAAAAGAAGCAATTTAATGACAATCTGATGCGTTTAACAGTTTTTACTCTCAATACAGTAATGAACATTCAATTCATGGATTATTTGACTCTTTTTCGATAAATAATATTTAATATTATTTTTATTTAATGAAATTAACGTCATACATATTTAATTTATCATCGTCAGTTTTAGCCAATACTGAACTAGGTGAGTTACCGGATCTCCCACATCTTTATGTCACTAACAATTTTTTAAAAATAAAATTCCAGTAAAAACAAAGTATTAATTTACTTTAAGCACGCCAAGTGCTTTCTTTTAAAAAAAATGAGGGATTTCTAATGTTCTCTTTAGCTATCGAGTCTAGGCATAGGATTAATTATAATAGATAAAAAGATGAAATAAACTAGATATTTTTATTAACTAATAGATAAATAGACAAGACACTTTATAAAAATATTTTTTACTAGATAAAGAAATTATTTGATAGACAAGAAAATAATAAAAAACTAGATAAAAAAATGAGTACATATTTTTTTCTTCTTTTATTGCGCTACTCATGAACTAATTCAGCATCAACTTGATTATTGTTTGAAGCAGCTCTTTTTTTTTGATTGAGTGGCTTGAAAATCGTTGACACTTTTTTTTGGTCTACCACGACCTCGTTTGGGTTGAGTTGTTTCTACATCAGCAGGAATTCTTAATTCAACGTGGTTTATTTCTTCTTCCTCTTCGTTTTCATAAATTATTTCTGTGGTATTGTTTATTTGTATATTTGTTTGCTTATTTACTGGTATATCTAGATAGTCTTCATGAGTATCTTCATCACTAGAATCACTGACAGCTTCACCGGGTTGTCTTTCCAAGCCATTTGCCGAAACTATTGAGTAACTATTCAATTATATCTAGTGTTAATTATATCTAGTTAATTAATAAAATTATCTAGCATTTTAATTTTTTTCTCAATGAATGTGTCTATTAATTCTATTAGTTAATAATTTTATCTAGGTATTAAATTTATTATATAGTAAATAATTTTTTTATATAGTACATTTAATACATTTTATCTAGTAAGTTCATCTTTTTATAAAGTATTCATTAATATTATGTGTCGAGTGTGCAACTAACGAGTATAAAATAAAAAATGGCACAAAATTAATTTTACCAAAAAAAAATTTTATTTAACAAAGGCTTTAAATTTTTTTTTAAATTATAACTGAATCATCCTATTTAGAAAAAATAATATCAGCTAAGGTATTATACTCCATGATGACGTATGATATCGAGCCAAGAGCGAACAGTCTTGGCATGGTCTTGTACAACCTTTGGGTTCATATTGAATAGGCAAGTGCGAATATTGTTTTCAAGTTGCTTAAAATATAAAACTAAATAGTGATTTAAAAACAGTATTTTCATTCAAATTTACTGAATTTTTAAAATTAAAAATATAACAAATTGACGTTTCGAATATTCGTTCTCGTAAAAAAGTTATTGAACCTCCGATAGTTGAAGTGCAAAAAAATGCAAGTACCGGTGACGATGATTGTGATAACGATGAACTTAATTTTAAAGGACCTAGTACTAAGAGGAAAAGAGCTAAAATTGGGATTTTTTTATTAATAATAATTTGTGTTTTTGTTGGTTTTGTGAAGTTCAGTACAAAAGAACAGAACAAAGTGTAAAAAAATTAAATAAATTTTTTTCTAAAAATTTTAAATTAATTCTGTTAATGCAGAATGGTGCAACATTCAAAGTTGCATCAACTGTCAAAGTCTGCTAATGATGTGCAAAATCTCTGCAAAATGCACTTAGCTCGATTATATTAAAATTTAATTTCTGCTAAACTCTGCAAATTTAGCAGACCTTGAAATTTGATGCAACTTTGAATGTTGCACTATGTTGAATTTACAGAATTAAGTTTTAACCTTTAGAAAAAAAGTTATTCAATTTTTTTATATTTTTTTCTGTTCTTTTTTTCATTTTGTACTGAATTTCACAAAACCGTTTTTGCTTTCATAAAGTAAAATTGGTGATAGTTTTAGTAAATTTGATGATATAAAATTAACTAGCCTTCAGAAAATATTAAAAATGAGTTTGAAAAAACCTGTTCGAATTTTTTTATTTTTTTCAAAATATAAATATAAATAAATCAGTAAAACTGATTGAAAGGACAGCCACTGTTCAAATGGATTTTTGTATCATAAAAAAATTCAACAATATCTCATAAGATTTAAAAAATTAGGTTATAAAAAATATTTTTATTTCGTTGAAAATAAGTTTTCAATTTGTTCAAAAGAGTTATCAGACTCATAAGAGCTTTCTTTTTCACCCAACCGAGTCAACTTTCCATTCGATTTTAATTTATCATACATCAATTTTTTGTTCATTCTCTCAAATGCCTTCAATTCTTTTTTTGATTTTTGCTTCTCATGTCCATTTAAATTGAGGCAGCTTTCAATATTTGTCAAAAACTTGGCAATTCTCTCAAAATTTTCTGAAAACTTTTCACCTACTAATCCACATATGTGTCTTAAATACTAAATTTCATGTTGCAAAATATTTCGATTAGAATATTAAATTAATTACTTTTTTATCAACTAATAAATTTCCTCCAAGTACAATTGGTATTTCTAAATTCTGAGTACTTCGTACAGCCTAAAAGTTTTTTTAAAGATTAGCCACAAAACGGTTTTTTGAAAATTCAGCACAAAAAAACAAAAAAAAGAACTTAACTTATTCACAAATTAAACTTCATATGTATAAGTTTACTTAAATCTTTATCCAACTTTTTATAAAGCTTTAGATCAATTGCTTAAGAGTCTTGGATGTCCTTTCTTTTAACAAAACTATTATTGAATTCATTTTGACGTTGATGTTGATGATCAACTCAAAATATCATTTCAATTTAAAAAGCTTATCTTTAGATATTAAAATTAATCTTTGATTTTATTTAAATAATCTAAATGTAACATGATTAACATTTTATGTAGATTTAAAAAAAAATTGAAAAAACATTTAATCAATCCATTGATAAAATCGATTTTATCAATTGATTGAGAAAAAGTTTTCTCAATTTTTTTTTTTAATTTTCTAAATCTACATAAAATGTTAATCATGTTACATTTAGATTATTTAAATAAAATCAAAGATTAATTTTAATATCTAAAGATAAGCTTTTTAAATTGAAATGATATTTTGAGTTGATCATCAAATTCTAGGTGTCAAAATGAATTCAATAATAGTTAATGATAATTTTAATAATGATAACTTATTTGGATAACAATTTTAATTTAGTAAAAGTAAATTTAGTTACAAAAACAATATATGATGAAAATATTATAAAAAAATTTTTCAAGCTATAAATTTAATTTTGTTCTTAGCTAATTATCTATTAATGCTCTTAGTTCTTAGCTATTAATTTTTACCATAAATAACTAATTTTTTGCTAGAAAAAATTCATTAGATTTTTTAATCTGACATTTCTTTTATGTTTTGATCTTTTTTCATGTGCTGAATTTCCCAAATCTTAAAAACCAATACTTACTAGTATAATCTTGCTACTTCCAAGACTTAAACCTGAATTACGGTATCCACTTGCTACTGCTTTCTCGAGCTAAATTAAATAACTACATTTGTATCATTTAAAAAAGGGCTCATACCATAAGCTTTGCAGCACTAAGATTCCTGCAGCATACATGAAGAATGAATGGCTCAAATTTTATTGAAATTTCTGGTGACTTGTGATTTATGATTGTGTCGATCTTTATTAAAAAAGAAATAAACTTTTAAAATAAATTAAATTAAATAAGATAAGATTAACTTATACAGCCATGGCCATTCGCAAAGTATTTTTCTTGAACATGCATGAACATTCAAGAACGATCACATTGATAATTTTTAAATCAAAAAATCTGATATTTATAAAAACATATTTAATTTGATTTAAAAGATACCGTGAAATAAATAAAAAACATTTCAAATTACTGCAGTAGATTTAATGAATTAAATTAAATTTTTTTTTCAAAAATTGTTTCTTAACTTTCAGACAATTGAACCTGGCCATACCAGGTTTTCAGGTTCAGTACAGGCTCGACGACCTGACCTGAACCTGAAAACCTGAAAAATCAGGTTCTAAACATAAAAAATCAGGTTCTAAACCTGAGAACCTTTCACTTTTAGAACCTTGTTTTATTAGCCAAAATTGAACAATTATAAAACATTATTATAATTTCCTTAAAACATTTATCATTTCACTATATTATACCACATGACTATCACGTGTAATTATTTGAATATTTTGAATCACAATAATTTTTTTTGCATGTAAAATAATAATCAATTATATCAAATTATCTAAAATATTTTGATAATTTGATTAACTTTAAATAAATTCTAATCATAGGAGTCACTATTTGAACTTTTCATGAACTTTGATTCTGTTCTTGAGTAATATTAAGAAAGCATATATGCATTAAAAAACAGTCTTTAATTTTTCTATTTCGTTAAAATGCAATTTGAAAAGATCTTGATCGAAAAGACTTTTAAATAATGTTTGAAATTTTTTTAAACGAGTCGACTAAATTATTTCTTAAATATACTTATTTTTAAGCATGTATGCTGAGGTGTATGTGTGAAAAATTTATATAAGCATTTGACCCTTAAATCAAGTCTTGTTTGTTAACTGCTTTAATTATTTAATGACAAAACCAGATATTTCTCAGTCGACTAAAAAAAGGTCTAGGGGTTTTTCCACAACGCTTTGTGATACCGGCGGAAAATAAAATCGGTAAAAAAGAAAAGATAAGTGTGAAAATAGGTTTTCAACAACGGAAATATTTAAAAATTATAATTTATTATTCTAAATTTTTATTTGCTAAAAGAATTAAAAAAAAAACCAATCAAAAAAAAATAATTATTCAATCTAAATAAAATTGCAAATTAGGTAAATTATGCTTGAAATGGGCCAAATACATTTGGAAAAGGAATAAAAAAAGGATTATTGAAAGGAATAATAGGGGTAAAATGAGCATTATTTAATGATAAATAGATAGGCCAATTATTTTGACGAAGAATATCTGAAACAAATGACCACGGGCCAATTTCGTAAACATAAACTGCTCTCATTAACAACAAACTTATTGCCAACAAATTGATACTTCTTCCAAAAATACCAATAGTTGATGAATTTTCCACGATTTCTTCAAAACTTGAATTACAATAATTCATTATTGCAATTTAATTAGGATAATTTTATATAAATTATTAATATTTATTAAAATTAGAAGGTTTTCAACAACGTCACACACACACACTTTTTTATTATTTTTTCACACTTCCTACTCCACCTTTTTTTTTCGGTTAGATAAATTGAAAAAAATATGACACAATTGTTGAAAACCATCCAGGTGTGAAATTGTTGTGGAAAAACCGTGAGCTCTAAAAAAATAATTAAGTCGTGAATCAGGAATAAAATAAATTTAATCTTTGATCATAACAAGGTTTGTTTTTATTTGATTCATTAAAAAAATTTAAAATTAAGCTAATAATGAGGAAACTTTTTTTTTTAGATTAATCTGGATTAATATGGCATGAGCTTTTAAGAATCGGTATCGCACTTTGTAACATTAGCAAGATGATAATTTTTTCGGTTTTGTGAAATTTAGTTCAATAGAACAGACAAAGAGTAAAATAAAACTATTCCTTTTTTTCTAGATGTTAAAAATTAATTCAGTAAATTCAATATAGTGCAACATTCATATTCTATTAAAACTCTCCAATATTAGCAGAATTATATTTCAATGTATTTGAACGTATTGCATTCTGTAAAGAGTTTGGGCATCATTAAGAGACATTGAAATTTAATACCACAATGAATGTTGCACTATTTTGCATTTACAGAATTAATTTTTTAAGTCTAGAAAAAAAGCAATAGTTTTTTTTTTTACTTTTTATTCTGTTTTATTGTACTAAATCTCACAAAACTATAATTTCTCAAATAAAAAAATAAAAAATTATTTTAAATAAATGAAAATCCGATGAAATTTTTATTTTTCATCGATGAAACATTATGAATCTGCTCACTCCTCATCGACGAAACATCGATGTAAATATTTTTTTTCCATCGATGCTACATCGAATTCTAATTAACTGGGTAATGTTCTCAAGCAAATGTACTTGGTTCTCAGCATATGGTCAGTTCGACTCTTTTAGTTGTCGAACCAAGTTTGCAAGAAGATCTTTCTACGCAGGTTAATAGTCAATTAGTTGTTTCGAGTCCTGAACAAGTTCCCAGTCCACCAGACATTCAAAAAGATGTTTTTCGCTAAATAATGTCAAAGACCAAGCAAAAACTCATAGAACCTATTGAATCCGTAACGTTTACAGTAGACATAATGCTTGAAATGTCAACTAAAAATCATTTCCCTAAGAGAACTTTTGTTTTTGGTAAATATAAATTCATACAGATACTTAATAAATTTCGTTTGGTCTTGAAAAAAATCTAAACTTATTTGTATCGTATATCCTAATTATAAAATATTAAAAGTTGTAATTTATATTTAGGCAAAACCTTTATAACGGTACCCATTTATTTGAATTAAATTTGAAGATAGGTATATATTTCTAAAATACAAATTGAAAGTCTAAAGTAATTACAATCTTTTTTTGGTTTTAGGCTCATATCAAATACCAAGATTTCAATGTGCTTACCATAAGTTGAATCTTGCTATTAAACATGCGATCGATAATCACGCAGAGCTTTCCAATTAATTAAAGGATATCAGTGTGTCTAACGATAATTTTAGGCGATCTATTCGCATCAGCAACACTTTAGGAGAATAAAAAATTTCAATTGCCTATTTAATGATGGAAAGCGTTAAGCGGGCATACGATAGGTAAAACTTATATAAGGTCAATTAAAAATTTATGATAAACTTATCATATGGTTTTTTTACTATTATAGAAAAGCCTTTGAACAATATGATTGTCCAGTTAATGTTGAGCTTGTTGAAACTTATTTTTAAATACTGAAAACTGCATACATGCTTTCCTTGAATTGGCAAAGAGAAAAATGTTCGATCGCAGATTTTGTTATCGGGATTAAAAAATACATTTATGATTTGGAGAGGTTTGCGATTAGTGATGATGCCAAAGAGTTTTATCTTATTTTAACTGAATGTATTAATCATAAATTTGATTATGAAATTAAATCTGAAATTTATAAGGTATTATAATTCGGTAGATTTCGAAGGGGTATAGGGGGATTGTCCACTTTTGGATTAACACTTTCTCACTAGAAAAAAGTCGTAACTTTTATGGGTCCGGAAGAAAGTTCATAAAAAATTATTTATTTATTTATTTGTTTTCTGTACCGAGCTAGAGCTCCTTCAGAATAAGTTAAAAATTAAAAAAATAAAATAAAAATGATTAATTAAAGTTAATAAAATGAGATAATAATAAAAAAAAAAAAAAAAAAAAGAATTAAAAAAAGTAAATAAGATAAATAAATGAAAGTTAAGAATATATAAAATTGGAAAAGATTGTTACATGTGGCTCATGTTTAAATAGTTCAAGTTTCAGGAAAAAAAGAAGAAATAGTAAGGTAGCAATTACTCAATGGAGTTGGGTATTCAATATATCTTGATTCGAAACCTTCTTTGTATTCCTTCACCAGTCTTACAACCAATGGAATAGAATGACTCAGTCCTGTCCCAACATATCTCTCACTCAATTCAAAAAGCCGATTCGAGACTGTTAGTAATTTTAGTTTATTAAAAGCCTCATGATGTACGATGTTGGAGGGAGTATCATATTTTAACTTAAGAATAGATCTGACTGCTGTATTCTGAATTGCTTGTAGTTTTTTGATATTATTTTCTGAAAATGAATTTAAGCAAGGAAAAGAATAGTCTAAAATTGATCCGACTAAAGATTTATATAGATTTACTAGTGTGTTCTGATTAAAATTCAGTGTCACTCAGTTCAATTTAAAAACTCGATATGAATATTACAAAAATTAAATTTAATTGATTTTTGTTACACTTATCAATTGATAAAGCAAATTATAAATGAACAATGTTCATTTATCTTTAATTAATTAATCAAATAAAAATTAAAAAATAAAGCAAACTTATTTGAATACTATTTACTTGAATTTTCATTGAAAAATAACAATTTAAAATGCAAAACATGTAACTGTGTACGATAGTTTAATGGACGATCAATCAAATGTGTTGTCAATCATAAGAGAGTTTTTGGATCAAAAGTATATTCAAAAGTATGGTGTTCACTTGACAAGTCACTGGAAGTTTCAACAGGAATTCAATATTCCAACACAAAAAAACTCATATGACTGTGGTGTATTTTTATGCAAAATAGCCCATCATAAATCCCTAAATTCTGATTCATTTGATTTTCTTGCAAAAGACATGAGATTTTATCGCAATAATGTATTGCTTTAAATTTTACTCAATAGAATTATTTGAATTTTCTTTTTTGCACTCGAATTGTATTTTTTTTTGCATAATTAGTTTTTTTTTGTTTTCTCATTGGTTGTTAATAGCCAATAAAACTTTTGAATAAAAAAATTTTTCTTTTGTTTTCGCACACGATTTATTTTTCACACTTTCTATTCACACAAAACATTTAAGATATTTCAAAGTCGGGTGGACAATCCCCCCGATCCCATCTCGAAGCATATAATGTACAGCTAATTTATAAACTTCGAGCAGTCTTAGAATAAGCTTAAATGATTTTAAAATTTGTATTTTATTAAGGCTGCATATTTAATGAATATTTCTATTGTACAAAAATGGGTAAAAAAGCTTTTGCCAAAAATATGTTACACGATGGGTTTACTTTTTTGAAAAATGCCTGTGTTAATCTCATTTTTGAGGAAGATTCTCAATTAGAAGATAACATACCTTTGTCAGCTCAGAGTACAAATAGCAACTGTTTTTATTACGGATTTGACGACGACCAAGAAACTAATAATACAAATGAGGGTAATCTGTTCAAATTCAAGGCCGACCTAGACAAAGAAATTGTTATTTTTTCTGAGATTTTCACCTCTTCAGACAACATAAATTCAATTAAGAGTACAAAACAATTTTGGATAAGTCAGAAGCTACACCTACCTATTTTATTTAAATTTGTTTTGCGTGTTTTATCTATACCAGCATATTGAACGTTTTTTTAGTGGTGTAGTTTGTACTACGAGGTCAATCAACATGAAAGACGATTTGATTATTGTCAGAAGCCTTTTAAAGGCAAATTATTCCATTTTATTAGAGCTGAACGAAATAATAACCGAATAATCAAAATGAATGACATAATTAGTAATTATTATTATTATTATTATTATTATTTATTTATTCAAAGCAGCAACCGCAACCAAGGCTATAATTAGTAATATATTTTCTAATAAATTCAATAAAAAAAAAACAAAAATTTTAAAACTATCAACATATTTTCGGCTTTGAAAAATTTGCTTTAAAAAAACCTGAGTTTTTCAGGTCAGGTTCTCAGGTTTAAAACCTGATTTTTCATGTTATCAAGTTCAGGTCCGGTCTTCGAACCTGGAATGAACCTGAAAACTGACTTATTAGCGGTTAAAATGTCTGTTAACTGTTAACGGTATCTTTTGATTCAAATCAAAATTTTTAAAGTGATTGTTTTTTTAATTTTCATGAACTTTGAGGCAAGAACTGCGTGAATTACCATAAAATTTAAGTTTATGATAAATTTTGGTTGATCAATCGCCATTTAACACTTGAAAGCCAGTCGGGTAAAATCGACTTAAGTTTACATAACTTTAGTTTAAATACTTTAGTCTACATTTAAATATTTTTACCTTTTTTTAGGAAGCCTACTAAAAATTAAAATATACTGATAATGTAAAAAAAATTGCCACAAATTTATCAATGCTTTATTATTTCAAATTACCTACAGTACTGATTTGTTCCTATAATTTTACCAAAAATTTAGTAAATTTACGGGAATTACGGTAATTTTACGTAAAATAGCAAAAGTGAAATACAGAAAATTTACCAGAATTTAACGAATTTTACCTAAAATTTCGTAAAAACCAAAAGAGCCAAAAAAATCAAAAATTAATAGAAAAACTTAATTTAAATTTTTTTTTAAAAACTTTTTTTCTCTTTTTTTTACTATTTTTCACTAAACTTAATAAATATTTACGAAAATTTGCATAAAAAAATACAATTTGTTTTTATTTAAAATTTTTATTAATTTTGAAAAAAAACTAAAAAAGTGAAAAAATTGCAAAAATTTGGATTTTTTTGACCCTTTTTGTTTTTACGAAATTTTACGTAAAATTCGTTAAATTCTGGGAAAACTACCGGAATTCCCGTAAATTTACTAAAATTTTGGTAAATTCGCGTAAATTTTGGTAAAACCATAGGAACAAATCAGTACTGTAATTATTAGTAATTCTAAAATAAAAAGTCAAATTTTAAAAAATAAAATTTTTATTCTTTTTTTTCTAAAATGAACGAAGTTTTTATCGGTCCTCTATGACGATGGCACTCAACTGTTGATTTACCTTTAAAATTAAATTCCAAATTTATTATACTTATCTTTACAAAATTTTTAGTAAACTTTAAGTATTTTTTTCTAGATCTAGAATATAATTTTTTCATTCAAAAAGAGCTAAAAACACTTAGTTTAAATAAAATTATATCTAAAAAGTTAAAAACGAATTAAGTGAAGTCAAAAAATGCATTTAACATTAAAAAAAAAATTTTAAATAAATTTTGTTTCATATTTTTTTAGATTGCTATTTTGTCAGTAGCAAACTTAAAGTTTAAAAAATAATATCTAATGTTTGAAAAAAATCTTTTCATTTACTTTATCGAAATAATTCTAAATATTTAAAATAATACTTACAAAATTTTCAATTTCATTTTCACTTAAAGGGTCATGACTGACGTAAATCCATTGACAATTTTTTTTGACTAATTTTTCGTCCTTTTAAAATAAATTATAAGAACTCAATTTCTATTTATAATACTGTCAATTTGTAAAATGACACGGGCAATATTTAAAGTCACTTGACAAATAATACAATTTGACAGAATGTTGATAATTTTATATTTCGTTAATTTTCATATTTTTATATTTTTTTAATATTTTTATGCATTATTTTTAAAAATTTAAAAAAATCAAACTTGCTTTTAAAAATCCAAAATAAAAATTTTCTTAGATATTGCACTTAAAATTGTCTTTCTATTTTTAGTTTGACCAGAAAAATTAAATAAAAAAATCAAACAGAACAATTAAATACAAATTTATTTGCCGTAAAACCTTGCAAACTACCCCGTAGTTAAGTCAGAATAATTTATTAAAAACTTGTAATATATAAAATTATTTCTGATCAAAACCCCAGTGTGCTTTGGAATTATTATTTGTATAGTACCATGGGATATAACATTTTTATTAAGACTAGAGTAGTAGTAGTAGTAGTAGTAGTAGTTTTGACTGTAGCTGGCTAGCCAGCGAGTGTGCTGATAAAGCACACTAAGACAGTTGATGTGATTGATTGCTGCTCATCCAGCAATCAATGCCTGCTTTAAAGCTGTAAACATTCGGGGCTTCAACTAATTCATTTGGCATTTTCGAATAAAATCTCAAAATCTAAAAGAACAGTCAAAATTTTAATTTATAGTCTTTTTTAAATTTATGAAAATTTTAAATTTTAACCCTGCTAACCAGTATTATTTCTTTTATTAATTATCCAGTGGTAAAAATATTTTCATTATTTTAGTAACCCGTAATTTATAATTGAGAAGCTCATGGCGTATTTTTCAAGATTTTACGGTAATCAACATTTTTAAGTTTAAAAATCTTAAAATGGTATTCCATGCCAAAGTTGAATTCAGCTTTTTTGTATCTCATATTTGCACACTCGTTAGTAACAAAAATTTTAGAAATCCCTAACTGTGTTAAAAAAAATCAATTTTGAATTTTTATTATTTTTTTTTGAAAATAATATTCTGCCGTTGTCATTTTAAAAATTTAGAGTACAAAAAAAATACTTGTGAAAATGCCATAAATCGTCCTGAACAAGAGCTTGTAGTAAAATAATCTTGACTATTGTTTATTTTATCACATAACGATTGAATATGAGCGTCAAAGCTTGATTTTCGACTAGCATCTTCATTCCTCAATTGCTGGGATTTAAGGTTATCAAAGAGACTGCTTAAATGTTCCAAATTTAATTTTGACTCCATCCTTTTGATAATTAATAAACTAATAGTTAAATTTTTATTTTTTTTTACTCAAAGTTACTTGGGTAAATTGTTATTTAAGAAAAAAATTAAACTTATAAAGTTTTTATTGAAATCAAAAGATATAGATACAAGATTATATTTTGTAAATGAGTTTAAAGAAATGTTAATTGAGATGAATTAAAGAAATTTGTATCATTCGCATCGTCGGCTTCTTTTGAAGAAACATCATTGGAATTAAAAAGTGTATTTATAAAATTCGAGTCTGTCAAAATTTTTGTGCTATCGTTGCATTCACTATTTGAAATATCCATCAGTTCTGTATCTCTTTTTCGATTTAATCTAGACAACGGCTTAGAGCTGTGTTTTTCACTAAACATTTTCAAAAAATATTCACATTTGTATAAAAAATTGGTAATCATCACTTTAACCTAAAAAAAGATAAATATCAAAAAAGAAATAAAAGTAAAAGATCGGGAAACAAATCAGTTTGATAGCTTTAGACATTTTTGAATGAATGTGATTTTATTGTTTAAATACTAAAAAATATTCAGTATTTAAATCAGATTTATCTTCTAAAATTTTAGAAACATCTTAGTACAATCTAAATTGAATGGATTATATCATTTATTGATGTATATGTTAGCTTTAAGTGATGAATAATATATGATTGTGATGAAAGAACAGGTATACTACATGTGCCCGTTAAGGCTCAAATTTTTTTTCATTTTTTTTAATTTTTAATGAAATACAAATATGCATAAGAAAAGAATATTTTACGTTGTTTAAATTTAATTTAAACATATAGAGCTTCAATTAATATATATATTTTGAAGAAATAATTAAAATTTTTTATTTAAAAATAAATTACTTATTTTATTTTTATTTTAAGATTTATATTAAGAATAAATTCTTAAAAGCATGCCAATTGGTCTCCCTACATCGTCTAATAGAGCACGGAGTAAGTTTTGAGCTGACAAACATTCTGTATATGAATGAGATTATTCAAAAATTAGTGATTCAAAATATGATTCTAAATATGTTTTATGTTGTTTTCTTTATTAAATTGACTAAAATTTACATGAAAATTGATTGAATTGTATTTTAGTATTTTTTTTGAATTTTTACAAGCTAATTCTAATTTTAAACTTTAATAGCATATTGAGAGTGAAGAAAAAGCATATTATAAAATTAATTAAATTTTCAATTTTGTTCAAATTTTTATTCCATAAATTAAATTGTCTTTTTTTGCCTTCTCTTTGGTAATTTTTCGAAATCTAATTGGTTAAAAAAAAAAACGAAAAATAAACTAAAAAAAGTTATAAAGGTAAAAAACACAATTTTCTTGTTTGAGTTTTACCAAATTTTACGTAAAATTACGTAAATTTTACGTAAAATATTGTTAATATTTGTAAAACCAAATAAGACCAAAAAAGTTTATAAAAATGCAATTTTTTAGTAAAATTTTCAATTTTTTTAGTAATCGCTTTTGAAAAAGATTCAAAAGTTAGCTTTTTAAAATTTTACTTTTTTTTCGTAAATTTCCGTAAAATTCAATTTTAAAAATAAAAGTAAAAATAGGTAAAAGATGGTTTAATTCGAGGAAAAAATAGTAAAAAATAATAAAAAAACGTAAAAAATAATAAAAAAAACGTAAAAAATACAAAATTTTTGGAATATTTATTAAATATAATCATACATATTTTTTTCTTAAGTTACACTAATGATTTGACCACTCTCTCTATCTTTAGCTATTACAATAGGAATAAACTATTTTAAGTTTTTAATATTTCTCTTACATTTTTTTGGGCTAAAAGTCTTTTAAAATTCCTGGATAACAGCAATATCATCGTCGTCATTTAAAATCTAGTTTTTTTTAACAAAATTTTTAAGATTGTTCCAACCCATTTCGATTTGATTCAAGTCTGGCGACTTGGGTGGAGATTTAGCCTTTAAATATTACTGGCAAAGTATATAAAAACTAAAGATTTACAAAAAAAATTCTTTGCAAATTTTATTATTTTAATTTTTAACCCAAAATAATATAATTTGGATAATTTTTTTTTTAATTTTCTTGCTTCTAATTAGAGATTTTGCTAGTAATATTTAAAGGCTAAATCTCCATCCAAGTCGCCAGACTTGAATCAAATCCAAAAGGTTTGAGTGTTCAAATCCTTAGTATAACCTAAGAAAATAGTATGAATAATTAAATTTATAAATATTCCAAAAATTAAGTATTTTTTTACGTTTTTTTATTTTTTTTTCTCAAATTTTACCATTTTTTATCTATTTTTACTTTAGTTACTTTGAAGCTAATTTTTGAATCTTTTCAAAAGCAATAAATAAAAAAAATTGCATTTTTTCAAACTTTTTTGGCCTTTTTTGCTTTACAAATATTGACAATATTTTACGTAATTTTACGTAAAATCCATTTAGCAAATGAGCACTGTATTTAAATATGTTTTTTAAATTTTGAAAATAATAATGACCCAAGAGAAAAAAAAACAAATAAAAAAATAGCCGAAAAAATGTGATTGTTTAATTGCGGAAAAAAAACGAAAAATTAATTTTTGACATCAAAAATAAAAACTGTTTGGTTAAAACTGTTTGGTTATTAAATTATTTAAATAGATCTTGATAATTATTCTTCATTTTTTACTTTATTTTACTTTTTTTACCATTAAAAATTCGAAAAATCCCCAAAAATTGGGTAAAAAACGATAATTTAATTTTTTTTTGATAAAATATTTACCTGAGCTCTTCCTTGTAGCTCCATTGCTTCTCGAACCATTCGATTTGCCTCTGAAACAATTGTCTTTATATTTTCCACAATGATAATATTTTGCTTATTTGAACCAATATTTGATACAAGATCATCTAATATAATGTTCAAGAATTCGATTAAGTTATACATAGAATAGCTACTTTTGGAGAAAATAAACTGACAACTGTTTTTTAGTTGGTTGATCAGATCAGTTATATTGTCTGATATTGGAATTTTGGTTTCTCTAAAATTGTTTAAGAGTAATAAAATGCATCCCATGGTCAAATGGCGCTTAAATATCCGCAGAGCGGAAGAGTCATTAGGCAAAAATGAAATCAAATAAATAATTCTGTGGTAAAAATTGCTTTGTTTAAGATTTTCTTTATTTTTATCTATTTGCTCTTCAACCATGTTCAAAATTATTGAACTCAAATGCTTCATGTTTTCTTCTATTGATTCGGAATTGTAAGCTTCGAATAAAGACGAAAACAAAATGGTCATATCGGGATTGATTCCGAATATTTTGTTGTAATTCGAGTCCAAAATTATCAAGCAAAGGAGACAAAAAATAAAATCAATTTCTTCTTTGGCATAGAGTGACTTTCTTCAAAAATGACAACAATTTTTATTTATTTTCTAGAATTTTTTTCTTCAAATTTACTTTAAATTCAACGAATTCATAAGCAAAGTCACCAAATTTGCTAAGATTAGTTCCATGTTTGATGAATTGTGAGAAATGCTGCTAAATGAATTTTTCGTTTTTTTCAAAACCTCTTCAAAGCTTAATAAAATTGTAAATGTTGGTTCTGGGGATCAAAAAATCTATTTAGTTCTGGAAGTGAATATAAATTATTTTTATTTTGTAGATCCTAGAATAAATATCTAAAGTTTTAAATTCTTTTTAAGATATTTTTTTTAATAATTGGAATTTTCTTTTTCATCAAGATTATTTAAAAATTAAATGACAAGCAATTAGACTCTTGAAATATAAAAAATAAATAGGAAAATCAAATTCATTATAAAATTGATTCATTTTTGGAGAATTAAATTTGTAATCATTTTTATTCGGATGGTAATTTGATAGACATAAAATAGATTTAAAAAACATAAATAAAAAAAAATCACAGTTGTTTAAAAGTCACAAGTCCAAGTCAAAGACTTTTATTTTAATCTTTTTTAAAGTCTGGACTTGGACTTGTGACTTTTTTACTAAAATTTATTTTAGTGATCCTTTGAAAACTTTATTTTTTAGGTAAGTTTTAAATTTTCAAAAAAATAGAAACTTAAGATTAATAAATTTGTTAATTTGTTTTTAAATTTTTTCACTTATAAACACTAAAATGACCGGTGTCAATTTGACACGGTTGATAAAAGTTAATATACAAATAACATTAAATTTGTAATCTCCAGTAATAAATTATTTCATGCAAATTCCATCTGATAAAATTTGGTCTGCTTTGAAAAAATTTTCCACTTCTAGCACCTCTATTTAAAAATGTCTGGTTTGTGAAAAGAGGATATTCAATATTCAAAAATCCTTCAAAATTTGAAAAACTTTAGCTTGTCAATTAAATTCTAAAATCAACGTAATAAAAAGCTTCAACAATTTATTATCAAAATTAAATTTGTGATTTAAAATCCTATTTTCTATGGATATATTTTTTGATTCCATTGATTAGATTTCTGATTTAAAATTTTAGAATTATTATTTTCAAATAAATGTCATAATTTATTTTAAATGATAAAATTGTTACAAAATATTTTTTCTAAAATTCCCCATTATAATTAAT